>OY728150.1:1130486559-1132986559 GCA_963277665.1 Viscum album | reverse complement strand
GTCTTTGAGGTGAGAATTTTCATAGGGCTAGTTGGTTAGTACATGCGGTTTATACATGACTTCTCATGTGTAGCAGTGTCGTTGATGTTCTTGAATAAGAAGGGGAGGGATATGTTTGGTCAGAAGCCTACGATTCAGCCTTCTAGGAGCTGAAGGAGATATTGACTTCTGCACTGATTCTAGTTTTTCCGGAGTCGGGAATGAGTTATACAGTTTTTTGTGATGCATCTGGTATCGGTCTTGGAGAAGTGCTTATACAGGAGGATCGTCTAATTGCGTAAGGATCTTGGATGATGAGGCCACATGAGAGGAATTATCCTACACATGACCTGGAGTTGGCTGCAGTTGTTCTTGTTTTACATTGTTGGAGACATAATCATATTGGAGAGAATTTTGTGGTATATACTGACCACAAGATCCTCAGGTATATCTTCACCTAGCATGACTTGAATCTGATACATCGGAGGTTGGTTGAGTACCTACAGTATTCCGATTTTGAGCTTTCATATACGACTGGGAAAGGCAACATTGTGGCAGACACACTGAGATGGATAAAACAAATAAAGGTATCTCAGGAGGCCAGTAGCGAGTGCCAGCTTATGGCTCTGTTTTCTGAAATGCATATGGAGGTGCACGACAGACAGAGTCAGAATTTTCTTTCCTCTGTAGTTGTTACCTCTACCCTTCTTGACCGAGTTCGAATGAGGCAGCTATCAGATTCTGAAGGCCCGGTCCTATGAGAAATCGTGTTAGGAGAGGACCATCTTTTTGGAAGGACCATAGGCAAGGATGAGATCTTGTGTTTCCAGGGACGCGTATGAGTGCTAGTAGATATACGCGAGGAGATGATGCTAGTCTTTCATTCCTAAATTTGGGTAGTTCATCCTGGTGTCACCAAGATGTATCGTAATCTACACCGCCAGTATTGGTGGCCAGGTATGAAGGGAGATGTGGCTAGTTTTGTCATGAGATGTTCCACCTATGAGAAGGTGAAGGCAGATCACCAGAGACATGCATGGCTTGTACATCAGCTACCCATTCCTGAGTGGAAGTTGAATGATGTCGTGATGGACTTCGTGACAGGGTTAACGAGATCGGCTCCAGGGAATGATGCCGTATGGGATTCCATTGACAGGATTACGAAGGTTTATCACTTCTTTCCGATTAAGGAGACCTTCAGTGTTGATGAGCTGGGACGTTTGTACATTTGAGAGATTTTACGCTTTCATGGGGTTCCAAGTACTATAATTTCAGATAGAGACTCCCGCTTCACGTCACATTTCTGGAAAGGGCTACAGAGGGATTTGGGTACACCGATACTTTTGAGTACATCATACCATTCCCAGATAGATGGCTAGTCGGAGCACACGATACAGGTGCTAGAGGACCTTCTAAGAGCATGCGTCCTAGATTTTGTAGGTTCTTGGGGGAAATATATACCTATAGTGGAGTTTTCCTACAATAATTATTTTCAAGAAACTATTCAGATGGAACCTTATGAGGACTTGTACGGTAGGCCGTGCCGATCACCCTTGTGTTGGCTGGAGGTTAGAGAGCCAGCTATCTTGGGACCTCATCTTGTTTAGGAGACCACAAAACAGGTGGAGTTGATTCTGAAAAGGATGGCTACTGCACAGTCTTAGCAGAAATCATATGCTGATCAGTGGAGACGACCTTTGGAGTTCATGGTCGGTCATCAGGTTTTCCTACGTGATACCCCGAGGATGGGACATAAGAGGATCAGGAGACAGGGTAAGATTTCACCATGATATGTCGGGCCATTTGAGATTTTGGAGAGAGTCGGGATTGTTGCTTATAGGTTGCTGTTACCTCAGAGGTACCAGGCTATGCACGACGTCTTCCATGTTTCTCAGCTTCGACGTTATTTTTCAAACCCATCTCATGTCTTTCAACCTGAGGATGTTGAGCTAGAACATGATGCATCATTTGAGGAGCATCCTCCTAGGATTATTTATCTTAGTGAAGAGGTAATTTGTGGCCGGTATGTTCTTTTGATACTGGTGCTATGGAAGCACGACCGTGTATTGGAAGAGACTTGGGAGAGGGAGGCCGATATGCGATCATAGTGGCCAGAGATGTTGAAGGTTTCTTCCTCGCCACGTTTTTAGGTAAATTTAGGGACAGATTTCTTTTAGGGAGGAATTTTTTAAGATCCCGGATATTCGTTTTAGGTATGTTATCCTTTTCTTGTTGTTTTTGAGAAAAAGCGTAAAATCTGAAAATTTTCTAAGTACACGTCGTGTACTTTATAAGTACATTCCCTGTACTTTGATCCCGCGTGAGGCCGTGTTCTTTCCATGTTCGGGCCACACACAAGGTGTGTAGGGGAGATGTGGAGGCCACCTAATTTAGAGTACGGAAAAGGTGAGTACACACTGTGTACTCAAGGAGTACGTGCCCTATACTTTTCTTTTTATTTCATTAAATGGACCTGGTTCACTTCTAATCCCTATTTCTGTCTTTTTCTTCGCCTAATTACGTCTAGAGTATCTCAGGAGGCTGAATCTTCTCCAAGTCACTAATCTGTCACTGGTTATCCGAATCTAATTCCATCTGTTGAAATAGAATCGCAGTAGTGAGGTATTGGTTCTTCCTTGGCCATGTTTCTTGATTCTTTCTCTTATGAGAGTTATCTGAGGTTGAAAGTTTTACACATTTTTTCAGATTTTCACCATTCTAGGATGATTCACAGGTTGAGGTTCAAGCATATCAATCTGCTACAATCGAGGTAGGTGTTTTTTCCCTACGTTGAATGTCTTGTAGTTTTCGTGAAAAAAGTTCTGGATTCCCATGTTTCGGGTATCTTGGGTTAGGGTTTTGATCCTGTATTATTATCTGCCTTATATTGCTTGTATTCTTGAGGTTATTTGATGAATAATGATTTCTTTTTATCATGTATGAGGATCACCCCATGGGTGTTCTCCCCTGTTTTGGTTGTTTATCGCAGTTTGGATTAGGTTTCCTGTGAGGCATACCTTGTTGCCTTGATTTCCTACCGTGAGGAATTTTATTGCATGTATTGCCTGCTGTTTATAAGATTATGATGAATTGTAGCTATTAGACAAGTAGTTTTTGAACATAATTAGGGCTTCTGATAGTCATTTACGCCCAACTAGACTGCTCAGGGCTGTATGAACATGGTGTGGTAGACTAAAGAGGGAATTGACGATTCAAGGCTTCCCTAGAGAGTTTGTTATAAATTAGTATCATTTGTAGGACCTGTATGAATTTGACTTTGTGATTCCTTAGAGATTCCTTAGTTACATATCGAGACTATAGGAGGAATTAGACGTAAGTGCTTCCTTAGAGAGTCTATACCTATCATTGCAAGACCACAGGGGAATTGATAGTGAGTGCTTCCTAGAGTGTCTATGCCTTTGTATGATTACTTGACTATAGGGGTCTGCCATTGTGATCCACCCAGAGAGTCAGTGTGAATATTGTTTGGTTGGTTGTGATGAGTCCACCAAGGCAAATAACAATCTTGGGTTTTGTACTGCTTGTTTTTTTGGTATTCTGCTGAGTTACCTGTTATGTTACTTGCTATGCCTTGGGAATATAGAGCTGTTTGCAAATACCTAGATTGATAGTTAATGATTGAATTAAATTAATAAATAAATTTGAATGGAGATTTTTAGGATTGTTTACTTTAGTGTACTCTTGTTTGTCTACTGCATTTATTTACATTACATTTTAGATATTTCTCACTAACAGTAGGGCACAGATCTTGTGGTGATTGCATAATGGGATTAGTCTCACACCCTGTTTGGGTCCTTCTATTCAGCCCAAACATATTATATGGTTGTAGGTGTGGATAGGGATTACGTCCCTTCTACTTCAGGTACATGATTGGTTGTTGGAGATGGAGAGAATAGGACCAATCCTAGGCTTGCGATGCTATGGGATTTGTTGTTTACTTTTAGTACTTTCCTCTTAGTAGTATTTCAGCATGTTGTTGTGTTTGCCACTTTCCTTAGATTCTTGTACCTACTGCATCATTATCATCATTATTATATGTTCAATTTCTTCTGCTTTTTAGTTTTAGTTATTGAATGTTTTTTACTACTTCTGATATTGGCTATTATTTCCTTTTCCTTGTATACCTTACCAAATGGGGGCATAGTTTCCCCAATGACTCACCAAGACCTTCGCTGCTAGTTGGCATCCTATGGAATTTGGGGAAACGCGTTTGAGGTCATGTGGAGAACCA
This sequence comes from Viscum album, assembly GCA_963277665.1. Classification (NCBI taxonomy): domain Eukaryota; kingdom Viridiplantae; phylum Streptophyta; class Magnoliopsida; order Santalales; family Viscaceae; genus Viscum; species Viscum album. The sequence goes on along the minus strand of OY728150.1, from coordinate 1,132,982,328 downwards.
GGTATGGGGCACGAGTTGAGTGTCTCTGGATTCGGGTCGTTACACAAAAATCCCCTCTCCTCAACAAACATTCCAAAAAAAATGGTTTATTTAATACCTTATAAATTAAATTCCTTAATTCACTCATCACATCTTTGAATCCAGATTTTAGTAATAAAAATTTACCTATGAATCATTTTTGTGAAAACAATAATATGTAAATTGAAGATGTGGTAACATCCCTACAGAAGCATTTAATTTAATTTACACACCCACCTCCCTAAATTATTAACCAAAAATTATTTTATAATATCCTAATCATATTAAATATTATGAGATGTAATTATTTTAATGTATTATTCTAAATTCTTCTATAATTAAATAAAATTGTTTAATAATCATAATTCACGTTTACAGGGGACTAGAGGTTTATAAATCCATGATTTTCATTTTTAAATTATCACCAATGAGAGGTAGATGTGATGATTTATTAAATTGTTATATATTATATTTATGTCATTATTATTATTTTTAAATCATTATATTCCATATAATTCAATATTCCCCATTTTGTAGATTATAATAATGTTGCATGTTTGTATAATAAACTACCTTCTTATAGAGTAATGTGATTCATTAATTATTTACATGATAGGTTGTATGAATGGCTTCATTAACAAAATCTGATATATATGAAACAATAATGATTCTTAAATTTAAAATTTATTTAGCACTATTTCTTTCTTACCATCGAGAAAATGGAAACAAGAGTCTTGCTTACGTACAATCTACCATCTACATTTATAGTGTATTGGATTTTCAATCTATAAATATTATGGAAAACTATAAATACATGTAAAATGAATTTATAAGAAATTAAAATAATGGTAAAAATTATATTTATAGTGGAACCATGTTCATAAAAATAGGAAAAATAATAATAAATAAAAGCATACAATAAAAACAATGCAGTTATTGACTGAAATGTGCCATTCAAATGGACATGAACAGAAATGGGTAAAAATATATCATAAGTAAATAATATATGTGTTGTTGTATATATATTTATGGTGTTTTATTATATTAATAATAATCATATAATTATTATACATGTGTTTGAACATGCATGAATGTGGTCATGATTTAAGGTAAGGGATTTTCTTTTATTTTTTTTTCTATAAGAAACAAGCCATATTCACCGTGTGATTAATTTATGATGTGTACATACTATAAAGGAAATATATCATTATAAATTTCCTTATTATTAAATATATATACATATCCATTAACGTACCTGTCTTTTATTTTGTTTATAGTTCATATGTTCTCCAAGCATTTAGACATTTCTTTCTCAAATTATCTTCTTGTGGGTCTGAGTTATGTTATGAATCTATCTTCAACAGTGAGGTGTATATAATTTCACATTTACTTGTTATATCCTTAATCTCAACATTATCCTAATATTAAGTGTTTTTTTAATGTTACTCTTTCATGGGTATTATGATTCACAGTTACAAGTGTGTTAATAGTTTAATGTTATAATGCCTTAGTTTGTCTGGATTGTTTATGACTATGATTCCAATGATGAAATGTTATGATTTATCTATCAATAAAATTAGTAAATTTATTATCTTATAGTTATTTCATTTTAATATATATTAACCTCAAATTAAAAAGAATTATTTACCCAATAATTAAGAATAATTATTTTTATAAAAACATCTCTATTTCACTGTTTAAAGAAAAACATTTTCCTTCCAAAAACATGATTTCTAAAAACAATATTGTGTAAAATTATTAAATTGGTTTTTAAAAAAACATATTACCCATATTTTACTATATATAATATTACTTCAATGGATTATTCATGAAATTTTCCAAATTTATCTCATTAATATTTTATCCAAATTATAAAAGTAATCGTTGTTTTAATGTGATCAATATGAACAAAGCTTATTGAATTTATAAAAATTATATTCATAAAATAATTTGTCATATGATTCGAAGATTATTTTCAAATTAAATGTTTTTCAATGTTATTTATGTTTTTAAATTGTTTTTTTATTCTAATAATATAATTTACTCATGATATTTTCTAAATGATTTTAAGAAATATTTTTTATAAGATTCTACACTTATATTCAATGAAAATGATTTGAAATTTTTTAAAATAAATGTTAGTTTTAATTTGTGATTTTTCAAAAGGAAAGGATATATTCCAAAATAATTACTTTAAATAATTTTTAATTCATCCATAATATGATTCTGATGCTTATTTTAATGTGATATATTTAAAAAATTGTTTTATTTTTTAATATGTATTTTAAATGTGGAAAGTCTGTATTCCTCATGGAATGTTAAAAGTGATCTTTGAAAATCATTTTTCTCATATGATGATATCTTTTGCTGTTACGTATATATTACTAGAGATTATAATGAATGATACCGTATTAATTATATATTTTTTGTATGATGTTTTTATTGATAGAATGTTCATGAAACCTAATAATGATTCACTAGATTTCATATGGATATTTGATGAAGTGTTGATGAAACACATTTTCGATGAACATGTTATGATGTAATGAGATCATTAATATTTTATGATTTTGTGTCACACATATTTATTGTTTCACATTAAAATAGGATAAACCAATATCTAAATCCAATATAGTGGTTAAAGCAGTATATCTCATGAGATACCAATGGGAAACATGTCAATGGGATTGATACATTATTGGAATATTGTGTGTCATTTTCCACTACTAGAAATATTTGTGCCATCATCTACTAAGGAAAACATGATATATGTCATGAATAGATATGTTGATGGTCATGGTAGGTATCCTTGACATATAATGTCTTTTATATTTAAGATAGTTCCATACATTTTTTACATGATCTTTGGGTTTATGATTTATTAATGATGACTTGTCAATCATATGGTCTATTATTCAGAAAATAATAAAGCTATATGAAATTAATAATATTTATGAATTATAAAAGATTGGGAATGAAATTTTTAGGTTTGGATCATGATTATATACCATTAAACCTTATCATATTGTTTTATATAATAATTGATTGGTGTCATTTGCATTTACGTGTATTAATAAAATGACCTCTCACATTCATTTATATCCTTCCCTAGGATATGTAGAAATTTATATATATGTATGCCAAACAATACTACTTTGTGAGAATTTATTTTTGTGATAAATTCAATATCTTTAATGAGATTAGAATATTTTTTACAAAGTATCTAAATACACTACACTATTATGATCCTCGGGATTGCAATTATGAATTATATTAAATGTTCATCTAAAAATATATGTTATTTACGAATGAAAAGCATGGGTCCAATTCAATAAAAAATATTTTTAAAGGACTTTTATTCAAATAACAGCATTAAAATAAATATTGCCGTTAGTATGGGATTATCAATTAAAAGTGGTATTTCAAGAGATAAATAATCATTGAAGATGAATATTTTTTTAATATTAATTTATTTTACATTTATGTTCAATTTTATCTTTAATTTCCCTTCAGGGAACCTTGGATTACTTCATATTCATGATCATATAGTATTAGCTTATTTGATATTCTATCTTCAGCCACTTAAAAAAAATACATAAAAAGTGATCTAAAAATTATTATGGAAATTTTATCATATAAATACAAGATTTACTACCTCAATAGTGTTTCATATTTGATATAGAACAGTTACCAATACCCATGTATATATTTTTAAATTGAGAATTAAATATGTGATAATTTTAGTTGTTTGAATACTTTCAATCATTTGATTATAATATTATATATACGATTACAATGATAAATTTTGAAGTATATTACCTTAGTTAGTAAATAAATACATGTAGTGTGAAGGAGGTGATTAAATAGTATTATCATGTGTCTTTAATGGATGAGATTAATTTTAATATGTCACTAAAACATAATGAAATATATTTATTTTATATATTTTTAGAATCTTCTATTATGGACCATGAAATTTTTCAAAAAATTCGGATCATTAATTTATATCTATCAATTAATGAATACAATCCTTTGATTATAATATTATATATACTATTACAAAGTTAAATTTATATATCGATTACCATAGTTAGTAAATAATTCAATGAATGGTGAAATAGGTGATTAAGTAGTATTATCATGTATCTCTAATGGATGAAATTAATTTTGATATGTTAGTGAAACATAATTAAATATATATTTTTTATATATTTTGTTCCTCTCCCATTGTGGACCATGTCAATTGTTCATAAAATTGTGATCATTAATTTATATTTATCACTTAACACTTTATATTGGGGATATAATCTATTATTTATCTCAGGATTCCCATTCCACTGTATATATTCATCATACTCAATGGTTTCTAATATAATGATATTTGATTATATGATTTTAAATCCCTCATCTATGTGTGATGTATATCCTTTTGTAACTATTTATTTTCGAAATTTCATGATAGTTTGGGTGGCCTAATATGAAGAATGTGATATCCCAGAATAACTCTATGGGGTTTACCTTCCAGTAGGTGATATTATTATACCTATTTCTTATTTTCATATTCATAAGATATTTTCTACATTTATGGATAAAGGAAAGGATTAAAATGTCCATGTATAATGTAGTAGATCATATACATGGTTTTATAATAGAGAGGAATGGTTCAATTGGTTATTGTGTAATGAAAATAATGTAATCCCACCATACAAATATACTTTTTGGATGTATATAGATATTTTTTTATTATCCAACTAAAGAAAAATAATAGTATCTTAGTGACAATAAATGTCTCTATTTTAGAGTATTGATGCTTTATTTTGGATTCTAAAGGATTCCCAATGATGATAAAATAATTCCCTATCAATGGGTTACCATTAACTGATTTATTGACATTGGGAGTTTACTAAACAAATTATTGAATTGTTATATATTATTTTTTAGTATATTTTTGAGTTTTTTGGGCTGAGTTCTAGTATTTTAGTTTATTATGACACTATTTTTTACATTTTTTCACTTTTTCAATGAATGCATATAGTCACCAGTTTTATATATTACCTCTTAGTAATATATAAGACATATATGTTTAGTATAACAATTTATAAGGGTCACTTTTTATTTTCAATTAAACCATTAGTGGAAAATAATATATTGGTTTCCTAGTATGATCAATTGTAATTTAGTTAATAATTAATGGGGCGTAACCCCTTACTAAACAAGATTTCATTTTTTTATTTGAATTTAATCTATCCTATGGTTGTTGTTATACACTTTTTGGGTTTTATGATGATCCAAATTTAGAACTTTTCTGGTATTTGGATCTAATCATTATGTTATCTTTTGGATGTGGTGAAAAATTATGGAATAATTCTGAAAACTAAAATACAATAATAAATGATAAAAAGTTGGGTTATTGAACCTATGTACGAATTTAGTGGTAATAGAGCATAGTAACTACTGAATGTTTTATAATTTAGGTTTGTACAATGAGTTCCTAAATGTAGTTCATTATTATTAGAAGTTTTTTGGTAGATGCTATTTTTAGTAGGCTAAACTAAGTGGTTTAAAAATTATGGTATAATAGAGTGAATATTTATGATGGATGTGGAACGTACACATATAACCAGATTGGAAAATAAATAATTTAGTCATGTTTACTTATATTATTATAAAATTGATTTTCTATTATTTATTTTTCTCTATATTTCTCTTATTCATTGGTTTCCTAAAAAAATAGTACTGTTTATTATATGTATTTTGGGATGCCGCAAACCATGTAATTTTTTTCCTTATTTGATTTGTTTTTTTATTCATGGATATCCATTGTATAAAAGTTCTATCATTTTTATAGAATGTAAATTCAGTGTGGGGATTTTATCTCAGTTCATTATAGATATAAATATACTAATTTTCTTAATTTATGTCACCACATATTTTATAATTTTTTCTTTATGTGAATAAAAGAATGTGTGTTTATAGGTTGTAGTCTCCTTGGTTCAATATGTAGTTTCAGATGTTGTGGTTTAGTTTGTTTCAATTTACATTATTTCAGATAATTAAAAATTTTGTACCACCACTATTCTTTATTCTTTTCATTTAGTAGGCTTTTTTATTAATATGGAATAGTAAATTAATAAGGAAAGGTTTATATTGAAAATTTTAATAGGTAAATTATAAAATTTGGATGGAAAACATATTGAGAATTATCCATTCAATTGAGAACATCTGTATTCAATGAATGTGGAAAAATGGATTAAATACATTAATAAGAATATAAAATACATTATAGAAAGGCATGTAGAGTACTAAAAATGATTTTATCATCAAATTTTGTTTTAAATATTCAATAAATAAAGAATATTTAGGTACTGATGAAAAATATACACAATATGTGTGAAATTAAATCCCCTATGAAAAAAATAGTAGTTATATCATGACATCGTGACATCAATATATTAGAGGGAATGTTTGTGTAATATCATTTTAATATATTCAATATGTTATGTAGTCATTTGGAGTCACTGTGATTAAATTTTATAGTATTTATTTAGTCACTAGTTATTATTTCATCACTATTATAATTATGGGATTTTATGGTCACCATAGTAACAAAATCTAGGGGTAAAAAATGATTTGATATTATTAAATCCATGATCTCATTTTGACATTGGATATAAAGTGACATATTGTCCATACACATTCTATAAAATTTTTAAATATAGATGTTATGGTATGTGACATCCACCAAAATATTCAAAATAATTTTAAGAGAAGGTAGAAGGTGTTCTAGGGAAATCAAAAATGTTTAAACACTTCTATTCAAAATTTGATAATAAATAGTACTAGGAATATAATTAGGGATACTAGATAGAACATTATAAAATACATTATTCAATAATTTATATAAATAATTCATTTGAGGTGGAACATTTTTTATTATAAAGGGTAAATAATCTATTAGATTCATGTATTTTATTTATAAGTCATTCTTCAAAATTATATCTATAATATGATGTATAAAATATTATTTTTGGTGAATGTTTTATAGGTATCACCTTACGAATTATAAATATTTTTAGCTCATGAAAAAGGTGATGTAAAATTATAAATTATAAATAGAGGGATGAAATAATTTCATAGATCTAGGAATGATAATTTTTTTATAAGAAATTAATACTAGTATATTATCTTGAAAAACCCTATTTTTTACTTATTATTTAGATTGATTTTTTAATATCACAGAATGATAAGTGGTTGTGAAAAATGTGTTAAATTTAGCACATTTTTTCTATTAGCAAATATAAATGGATGAATGATTTTTAAAACATAATCATATAAATTTGAAATGTTTCAGATTTTTTATTTTAGGAACATGACTAAAATAGAAATGATAGTCATGGTAGATAAAGGAGAATTCATGCTCATTCAGATAGTGATGAGACGTTTTTTTTATTTTTATCCTTAATGAATAGAATATGGTGTCATTTTATTCAAATGATAGGACATATAATGCATGAATGGGCATGTATTCTACAAAATATTTTTATTGGGAAACTCATGTTCCTTCTCAAAAATATAGATCTTATTATATTACCATCATAGATTCTAAAAAATATAACGTGTATGGGGTCCTTAATTAAAAATCATATGTTTTAATAAAAATTATTTTATGGATATTCATGGTATAAAAAACACTAGGATATATATTAAGTGTTAGAGGTTGGATAATATAGGTCATTATGGCTGAAAATATTAATAAATGTACTAGTGGAATAATGAAATTCTATTCAATGTTATTTTACATGAGATATCAGACCACGAAAGTTAGGTAGAATGGATAAAAACACATCTAATATGAGAACATAAGGTATGGGGTGATATTCTAGTTTCCAAAATGAGTTTTTGGTTCATGAAATTTATTCTGCTACTTATCTACTGAATTAAAATATTTCAAACCCACAAGGGTATGATTTATTTACTTAATTATTGATTTTAACACCGATTGATTAAAATTACAATACTTTTCCTTAAAATCTAGTGTTCATTCAAGCTAAATATATAGAAATATATAAGCTTTAGGTGAAATCCTAATAAAATTTGTTTATCGAGAACATTAATAAAAATGATTAAATTTAACTATTATATAATATGTATTTAATGGTGATTAGAAGAAAAATATAATAATTAATGTGATTATCATGTGGAGGGATGAAAAATTAATAGAATATATTGTTGAGATCAATTAATCAACTAGGCCATCCTAATTTGATCTAAATGAATGAATATTATTTCTAAAAAAATTATGGTCCCTCTACTTTATGTATGAGATATTATAGAATGATATAAATGATTTAACTAACAATATATAAGTATATGGATGAATTTTAAAAGATTTATTAAAAATAACTAGAGCATACATTTGTCGAATTTGAGACCGTTAACATTATATGGTGGCTAGTGCAATTGTTTTTTATAAAAAATAACCACATTCAAAGTCTAGATGGACGTTAACCTGGTGTCCTAATTGATATTGAAGATCTTCATGATTCATTATATAAGGATTTAGATATTATAGTGGGAATAGAATCCATACAAGTTATTGAATCTTGGGAGATAATTTAATATTCAAATAAATAGTTGGAGATTTCAAAAAAATGGGTCCACCTTCATAAAGAGGATGTTAATTGTCAAAAAGGTACATTTGTAGGTTTTTTGAGAGTTTTTATAAATAAAATTGTGGATTGGATATCTAAAAAATATTTTATTTATTTTTTACGATTATAAACAACATGATGGAGGTGAACATTATTTTTATGGATGGAAATCATCAAAAATAATTATTTGTGAATATGGATTTTATTCGCGATTACTTAGTAGAGGAAATATTAATGTATAGATATATGGGTATAGGGAATCTAGAAGTAATCCTGTTTCTCATGTCAAATTCTGTTTATAAGGGATTATGAAATTCCTTGGGAAATGGAACCAGAAATATGAATGAGTTATATGATATTAGGGTTTATCCGATTAAATGTTGACCATCAATTATAATATATCATGTTTTAAAATAGAAGTTTCATTTTACATGTCGTATAAATGTATGATGTTATCCAATCCATTCAAAATATTAAATTGATTAAGGAGAAGAAAATTGATATGACATGATGTTTTTTCACAAAGCATCTACCTAAATCAAATAAAATGATTTTTATGTTTTAAAAAAGGACTATATGATGTATATCTAGTATTTTATTTTATAGATTATATCATTAAATTCATAGAAATATTTATAATGTCTGGATCTAATAAAATGACAACCAAATTTGATGTACAATTCATTTTATCATAAAACAATCATCCAAAGTGAAATATGAGGATATTTAAATAAATTACATTCTATTTTTTGTAGTTAAGGAATTTTTGATATAAAATATGATTTATAAGAGTGTGAATGTTTCAAATTTATTGGTATTTATCATAATTTTCATTTTTTATCCATGAAAATAACATTGGGAAGAGGTAAAATGGATTTTATTATATCTTAATAAAAATGAAAAATTTTTATGTTACAAATTTGATGATCTATTATTTAGTTATACTAATATGACATTTCATGTATATATAGATACATGGATGATTATTAGTAATTTTTTTTAATTTTATTGTGACAACCATAAGTTTTATGTCATGAATACATCTCATAGATTCAAAATCTGGTATGTAAATTTAGCAACTAGCGATTATGGAAGATGAGAAGGTTTTTTCTATATTATGTGTCTTTATGTGAAAAATGTACTGAGTCTGGAAACTGGAATAATGATTTGTGATAGTTATATTTCAAACCAATTTGAAAAGAATCATATATTTCACTCACGGAATAAATGAATCAATAAGACATATCACTCCATTTGGAATATGATACAAGGGAGTGTGATAAATTTATAATAGATTTTATGATTTTACAATCTAGATTATAAATTGGCAAATCTCATTATCTATAGATGTATTTCCTTATAGTATATATTAGTAGGACTGGGTATAAATTAATGAAATTAGTGGGATATTCATTTTATAATTTTTAATGAGAGTAGATGATTTAAAAAACTATATTTTATAATAAAAATCATTAATATTGATTTCTTGTGCAATATTATTGGGGTTTTTATTTGATGAAATTATTCAGTTTGGTTTTTAACAATGTTATTTTAAATTATAGAATATTGTTAACTGATTGTAACACTTTTGAAAAAAATTAATTGTATGAAAACATGGTAGATGAACAATGTTCAGGTTCTATATGACAAAAGAAAATGATTATGAAGCTAGTTCACTATTAATTAGACATTTTTAGTGGAAAGATTAATCATAAAAATCATGGAAGTTGTCTTCAGGATGTGTAAGGTGGAGTGTATATTTTGGATAGTGGTGGAACCTGAACTGTTGACTGGACGTAATGAAAAATTGTTTCGGTGATGAACACATTCCTAATGTTCATAGTGAGTTTAAAAAAACAAATATAAAAATTTTCTTTAATCATGACCTATTTTCAAATAGAGTTTTATTATTTCACCCATATAGTTGGTAAAGTCCAAAAATATCTAAAATCTAGTATTTTAGCCTATATGAATGTGTTTTTTAATGATGATTATTGCTATTAATGTTCATCATGTTTTGGAGTATGATGAAAAATTCCATGGATAGGGTTTTGGGTCAGCTAAATTTTTACAATATAGATTTTCAGTATCAATAAATTCAAAAATTTCAAATTCTATTCCACTAGTACATCACTACAAGTATGTTTCTGTGTCATTTTCTTCTTAGTCAAACATGTTATGATTTAGTGAAACTATAAGAATAAATGATAAAATCCATTGAATATGAGATAATAAGTAGAGATATATATTATATCATTATATAATATAGGGTATAATTACATATAATGTGTAGATATTTCATCACAATAATCATAATGTATAATTTGTTGGATTATGGATGTTATGATATAAAGTATTAAATATCAATTGTATGACCATTGTTATTTTTTTAATATCATTTTAAAATAATTGAATGGTGTATAATAGTATTTTAGTGGATATATTAATTTTTATAATTGTATATGATTTATAAGTGGATAAATTCATACATAAAATATTCAGAACATATAGCATTATTCAAATATTTATTAAATACAGAATGTTTTTTTTAGAAAATTTATAAATTATCCTTGAAATCTTTATAATATGGAATAAACTATAATAAATATTATGAAATTAATTTAATAAACTAAATACTAAAACAAGAACACATTTACCATGTATTACTAATATAAATATTTTGGTAGGTCTAGTGTAAGAGGTACTTGCTTCTAAAGGTGCAAGGAGAATCATATGATCTATATATACATTATAAGGATGGATGTTTTTTATTCCTCTATGTGATATTCAAAAACCAATTATTTTAGGAATATATTTTTCAACAAATGATTTATCTTTATTATATTTCACGCATTCCATTCAGATATCTTATGGTTGGATATTATGGTAATGTTTTTTCATTTTATTTTTTCTTCCCATGCATAGTTATTTTCATAATTTTTAAAAAAATATTGAAACTATCTCATTTAAATATAGATAATGTTATATTTTTATATGTACCTGACATTATTACAATAAATAATCTATAATTTAGTCATGAAATTACATCCTATAATTTTGAGGATATATAATTGTTTAGAGTATTAGAAAATTTGGACATAATACATTCAAAACACTATACATTGTTATAGAGTGGATACTGTAAAAACAATTTCCATTTTTTTCAAAATATAAAACATTAAAGCATAAAACATGATTTCATTGACAATTCTTAAACCATTTAACTTGGCCGCATTCTTTGTCTTAAAAATAATTATGACCTATGAAAATACTTTTAAAAAACATGGGATGAGCACTAGAAACATAGTAAGGGATGTAATAGAATGAAAGGGCACATTAGTCCATCAATACTTGTAATATGTGAAAACATTTTCAAAAGTCACAGTTGTCACTCAAATATACTTACTTTGTAAAAAAATGTGATTCCCATAAGATTTAAACAGTACATAAGAACATTAATATTAGAATAAAGGTATATTTGGGAATTAGATACAAAATCTTCAAACCCTCTCACCAACATGATAATTTGTAACCCTCACGACCACCTTAGAATTTGTGTAACCATCGTAGTTACACATAAAGTATCCATACATATGAAATATAACATTCACATTCCAAATAAATTTGAGGGATATATTGGTCCCATAATTAATCATAATCAATTCCAATTAACCCGAACACAATCATACAACATGAATAATTGCATAAAAACATTCTTTTGAATTTTGTAAAGAAGAATTTTGAAAGGAGGATTTTAAAAGAAAAACCCCTAAAAAATATCATAACATTAAAGTGGGAATTAATAGAGTGGATGAAACATGTATATACACTATAAATACAAGAAATTATATATAATATAAACAAAGTCCATCAGACAAACAATTTTAATACAACATAAAAAATGAAGTAGAAGGTTAACCCAAAGAATGGAAATCGGGTAAGGAATTCTCTTACCTTGAGATTTTCATACATTAAACATGTCTAAAACTCTTCTATAATTGTTATAATATTGTTATTAATATCTTAATGAAAAATATCCATCATTATAATACCTTATATGATCATTTCATTACATGATTTCACCCATTAATTGATAGTATTTTGTTCCTTGCGCTGTTTTTGGGTGAGTTCTTTACATAATTTCAATGATTGGTTCATGATATTTTTTCTTGTCTATTGGAAGTGAAACGCCATAATTGTAATGGATTTGTAATTACATATTTCTAGAATAATAAATTATACCATTTATCATTTTTAATTCTTACATTAGTATGATTCGTAAGATAAAAGATTAATGATGTTCGATTAGATCATTTTAGTTGTTCCATGATAATAACAACCTCATTTTGTTTTATAAATTAAAACCATGTGTAAAAAAGAATTCCATAACCATGAATGAGACATAATACATATATTATAACCTGGTTCTACCAGAAAAATGGTTTCAAGACTATCCGTGAAGTAATTAAATCAGATTGAAATCACATCATCCACGATGTCGGTAATTTGACACATCAGGGACAATGTTTTTAAATCATTGAATAAGTGGGGAAGGAGAAGATTATTGAAGAGGAATTTTACATGAACATGATAAAATATATCATATACATAATTCTAGATCTTTTATGCCTCTTGGATAAGCATAGGTTAGAAAAAAATGAATGGAAATCAAATTAAAAGAAAAATTGAGAAATCTCTCACGAAAATTCTGCAGCCAAAGGACATCACCTAAAATTTAATAAAATAGTTTGATAAGATATATGGACTATCTAATCACTATTACATAATATGGGTAGTAATAGTGATATGTAATGACATTTCCGAACATAATCCATAGAAAATTAAATTGAATAAAATAAAATGAATGAAATGGAAGAAAACAAAACTGGATGCTTACCACCTGATCTCTTCTCCATGAAATCCGTATTAAAGCCTTTGGTTTTGTCCTTTTGGTGAGACCAGAAGATCAAGGACATGGGGATTTCCTTTGTAGGAGTATTGGAAAAAACGTAGTTAAGGATAAATTCTTGAGAGGTGTGGGAGGAAGAGGGAAATGATTATGGTATTTATAGTGCAGGAGAGGAGGTATTTATAATTATTTTCATCATTATTTTAATATTTTTTCTCAACACTATGAATTTTCATAATTCATGTGACCCCAAACAGTATTAATGTCAGGCGAGTTCAAAACAAGTTTCATTGTTTCACATATGATTTCACAAATAGTGTATTTAACTGATAATTTTATTATATGGTATTTTACAATATTTTACTATTCATAAAAATTCTTGAATTTCAGAAAAATCCCAAAAAATCACCCTTACCATTTCCCAATGTGTAAAATTCAAAAATGAACTCCCTTTTTCGATAATAATTTTCTAAATATTAGTAATTTAATTTTCAAAAGAATCATACTAAATCCATAAGTTAATAATTTAAAAACTATAACTACTTTTATATCACATTGAAAAACTAACAAAGATTTCATTATCATATACCCTTTAGAAAAGTCAATAATAAAATAATTTACATCTCATTAGGGCTATATCACTATTAATATTAATATCCATAAGGGTATATTACTATTCCCTAAAAAAAGTTGGTTCCATTAGACTCCAACTGATATACTGAACACAATTGTAGATGATTGTTTTTCAAAATTCAAAACATAGAAATGAAAAAATTATTTTTAAATACTTGATATAAAATTCTACTTAAAACAATGTTTCTAGAAATTTTAATTTTTTAGAAATACCATGGGGTGTTAAATTATCCCCACCTTCTGAAAATTTCATCCTCATAATTTTATTTACTTATTAAACAAGTTAGGGTACCTTTTTCTGATAGAAATTTCAGACTCCCATGTTTCTTAGTCTACCATGTTGTTTCTCCACAAAACCATTACATAGTGGATTACCTTATTCTGAAATACATGATCCCTTAAATCAATGATCTGAACTAGTTTACCTTAATATGAATGGCTCTCTTCTATCTGAACTACTTCTGGGATCAAGTCATGTGATGAATCTGGCACATACATCCTCACCATCGAAACATCAAAAACATTGTATACCTTAGACTAACTCAAAGGAATAGCTAATGAGTATGAAACTGTTCCGACTTTCTATAGGATTTCAAAAGGACCTTCCACTAAAGACATAGCTTCCCATCTATAACAAAATGTATCACACTTTTCCAAAGTCAAATTTTAAGGAAAACATGATCACCTACCTCGATATAGAAGTTCTATACATGGTTATCTACATAACATTTCTGCCTGCATTGAGCAGTCCCTATGTGCTACTGGATCAGCATCACATTCTCAGCCACATCTTATACTAGTTTTATAAGATCCTGAACTTATTACATACATAATCATGAATTTATTCAAGAAAAAAATTAATTTTACATTGAGGATATTTTCCAGATTAAATCTTTAGAGAATTTGGACAAAACATTCATAACAGTAGAAATTATTACAGAGTGGATACCATAAAAACAGTTTTCATTTTTTTCAAAATATAAAACATTAATTCTTAAAACAAGACTCATTGAAAATTCTTCAAAATATAACATAGCTTCCTTACTTGTCTTAAAAATCCATTAACCTATGAAAATCATTTAAAAACATGGGATGAGCACAAAAGCTCATTAAGGGATAAAAAAACACATTAGTCCATGAATACTTGTAACGTATGAAAGTTATTTTCAAAAGACATGCTTTTCACTCATATATACTTACCTAGTGTAATATGAGATTTAAAAAATATCTATACATAAATGAGAACATAAATATAATCATAGAGGTATCTTGGGGAATTACTTACATAATCATGTAACCATCTTGGCTACCTAATAATTTGTAACCCTCACGGCTACCTTACTTTGTGTAACCATCGCAGTTACACTTAGAGTAACCATACGGCCGAAATCCAACTTACTCATACCAAATGAATTGGAGGGAGATATAGGTCCCACCATTCATCATAAATAATTCCCGATAACCAAAACATAATCATACAACATGAATAATTCCTGAAGGTTAACCCAATGAATGGAAATCGGGTTAAGAATTCCCTTACCTCGGGTTTCTCTTACTTCAAACTTGTTTAAACTTCCTGTATAATGGTTAATGGAGTGTTATTATTATTTTACATAAACATTTTCATGTTTATAACATATTATATTATCTTTTAATACCATCATTTCAACCATTAACTGTTAGTATTTTTCTCCTTGCACTGTTTTTGAGTGAGTTCTTAACATGATTTACGTGATTGGTTCCAGATGGAAATTCTTGTCAATTAGAAGAGAAACTCCAGAATTCAAATGGAGTACTATTTTCATATAAACATTAAGATAAATTATTCCATTTATCATTTTGAATAATTACTTGAGGATGATTCATAATTTATAACATTAATTATGTTTGTTTAGATCATTAAGTGGTTCTTTGATAATAACAACCACAATTAGTCATATAAAATAGAACCATGAGTACAAAATTATTACAGAACCATGGATGATTCATAAAACATATATATAAAACTGGTTCAACCACATAAATTGTTTCATGACCAGTCTTGAAAGAATTAATAGAAATTTAAATTATATTGTCCACGATGTTTGTAATTCGATACATCGCAGAAATGGTTTTTATTCCTTAAATTAGTGGGAGAGGCGAAGAATATGGTTGAGGAATTTACATAAACATGAGAACATCCAGAATATACATGATCCTGGAGATTTCATGCCTATTGGTTAAGAGGAGGTGAGGAATGAAGATGAATAGAAAGGAATCTTAAAATAAATGAAAACTTGATAAATTTCTCACGAAAATTCGGCAGCCTGAGAGCATCTCTTAAAATTTAATAAAAACAAGATTAATGAAAGGAATGGAATATCTCATCATTAATACATAATATGTATAGTAAAAGGGAATATTCAAGGAAATAATCCAACACAAGCCAAAGGGAATGGAATAGGATATCATTAATGAAAGAAAAGAAAGAAAATAAAAGAGGTTGTTTACCTCTTGATCTATTCTCCTTGAGATCCTTCTTAAGGGCTTTGATATTGGTCGTTTGGTGAGACCAGTAGCTCTAGGACATGGGGAAGAATATTGGGGATGGAATTTCGCAGAAATTAGTAAATTCTCAAGGCTTCAGAGGTGTGGGAGGAAGAGGTGACTGAGGGTGGTATTTATAGTGGAGGAGGGGAGGTATTTTAGATTATTTTAATAATTATTATAATATTATGTATCAAGAATATGAATAATCTCAATGAAAGTGATCTTAAATAGTAATAATGGCATGTGATTTCGAACCAAGTGGGCTTATATCATCCTTTCATCACCTATGATGCAGTAAATCAAGTATTTAGCATTTATCGCATTTTATCATATTTTACTATTCATCGAATGTTCTTGAATTTTTGAAAAATTCCCAAATATTCACCCTTACCATTTTTTGATGTGTAGAATTAAAAAATGTAGTCCATTTTTGTAAAATAATTTTTTAAATATTATTAATTTAATTTTTAAATAGAATCATACTTAATTCAAAAATTAACAGTTCTAATTCTACAACTACTTCTTCCTCAAAATGAAAAATTAACCAAGGTGTTATTATCCTCTAGCCTTAAGAAAATAAAATAATAATAAAATTTACTATTCATTTTGGTCATATTACTATTAATATTACTATTCATAAGGGTATGTTACTATTCACAAAAAATAAGTTGGTTTTAATAGTCTCCAAATAACATACTGAACACAATTGTAGATGATAGTTTCTTGAAATTCAGAATATATAAGTAGAAAATTTATGTTTTAAAGTCTAATTAAAAAATATCTATTTAAAACAAGGTTTCTTGCATATATATCTATTTTTAGAAAATCATGGGGTGTTACGTTATTCCCAGCTTCTTGAAATTGTGTCCTCGCAATTTTATTTACTTATTAAACAACTGAGGGTACTTTTCCCTCATAGCATTTTCAGACTCCCATGTTTCTTCTTCAGCCATGTGGTTTCTCTATAATACCTTTACCGGGTGGATTACCTTATTATGAAATACATGTTCCCTTCAATCAAGAATTTCAACTGGTTTCTCTTTATAAGAAAGGTTCTATTCCAGCTAAATTTCTTCTAGGCTCAAGATATGTAATGAATCTGGCACATACATTCTCTACATCAAAACATGAAAAACATTGTGTACCTGAAACAAACTCGGAGGCAAAGCTACGCGGAATGCAACTATTCCAACTTTCCTCAATATTTCAAAAGGACCGATGAACTGTGGACTTAACTTCCCTTTATTACCAAAACACATCAAACTTTTACAAGGAGTGATTTTAAGGAAAACATGGTCACCTACCTTGAAATAGATGTCTTTCCTTCTATTATCTGTATAACTTTTTTTCCTGCTATGAGCTATCCTCATGTGCTGATGGATCATCTTCACTTTCTCAGCCACCTCTTCAACTAATTCTGGCCCCATCAACATTCTTTCACCGACTTCATCCCTAAACGCTAGAGTCTGACACCGCTTTCCTTACAAGGCCTCAAAAGGTGCCATCTGAATACGGAAATGAAAAATTCTATTATAAGAAAAGTCAACTAATGAATGATGTTGATCCCAACTACCCTAGTAGTCTATTGAACAAGCTCGATGCATATCCTCTAATGTATGAATCGTTCGTTCTGAGTTCCCATCTGATTGAGGATGAAAATATGTACTGAAATTTAACTCTGTGTCCAACGACTTCTGTAGTACCTTCCAAAAGTTATATGTGAACCTTGGATCTCATTCAAATACAATGGAAAGAGGAACACCATGTAACCCGACAATCTCCTTGAGGTACAATAGAGAAATATGATCCAAAGACATTGTATCTCGAATAGAAAGAAAATGTGCAGACTTTGTTAGCCGATCAACAATAAGCCAAATCGTATTATTACCTTGAGAAGTCATTGGTAGGTCCACCATAAAGTCCATGGATATATTCTAACATTTCCACTATGGCACTGGAAAAGGCTGAAGCATCCCATGTGGTAACTACTTCTCTACTTTAACCTGCTGACATGTCAAACATTTCATGGTAAAACCAGTAATATCTCTATTCATTCCATCCCACCAATAATACTCCCAATGGTATTTGTAGATCTTAATACTGCAAGGATTAACAGAAAATTGAGAACTATGGGCTTCACACGACAAATCATTCTTCAACTAAGTATCACTAGGCGCACAAAACCTTTTTCCAAATCTTAAAACCCAATCATTATCAAGGTTAAATTATGGTAACTTACCCACTTTAACCAATTATACATTTTTCTGGTGTTCATGGTCTTCCTTCTGTCCTCGCATAATTCTGTCTGAAAATGAAGACTACACTGAAACCTGAAACAAAACAGATCTATTCCCCACACCAACAACTTCGAATCGAAAATTCATTAAGTCAAAATCAAGGGATCATGTTCCAAACATAACATAGTTAATGATGCATGATGTTTCCAACTTAATTCATCCAATACTTTGTTTTCTTTTCAATGATGGTAATTGATCATGCATTCATAATCCATTATCTGTTCTAGCCATCTTCTCTACCTCAAGTTTAATACCTTCTGAGTGAATATATACTTTAGACTTTTATGGTTAGTATATATTTGGAATTTGGTTCTGTATAGATTATGCCTCCACATTTTCAAATCCAACAACACTGATTCCAATTCCAAATCATTTGTGGGGTAATTTAGCTCATGAGGTTCAAGTTATCTCGAAGCATAAGTAATTTCTTGATCATTCTGCATGAAAACAAAACCAATTCCCTTCAAAGAACCATCACTGTAGATGACAAACTCACATTTCCGAGAAGGTAAGGCCAAAACTAGAGCATTCACCAATCTCTTCTTCAGTTCCTGAAAAGAAACAACAAATTCTTCTGTCCAAACAAATTTAACCCCTTTCCGTGTTAGCTTAGTTATCGGGCTAGATAATCGTGCAAAGTTCTTAACAAATCGTCGGTAATAACTTGCTAATCCAAGAAAACTACGATTCTCTGTAACACTTGTGGGTCTTGGCCATTCATCAAATACTTTGGTTTTGGTAGGATCAACTATTATTCCATCCATATTTACAAGGTTCCCAAGAAAATAAATCTATTGCAACAAAAAATCACACTTGCTAAATTCTCCATACAGTTTCTTTTCTTTTAAAGTTTTTAAAACAAACCTTAGATGATTTTCATGCTCCTCTTTATTCTTGAAAAAAACTAGATTTTCATCAATAAATACAACCAAAAAATTATCCAATAACACATGGAATACTCTATTCATAAGATGCATAAATATAGAAGGTGCGTAGTTAATCCAAATGGAACAACAACAAATTCATAATGTCCATATCTAGTAGGAAATGATGTTTTCAGGATGTCATCCTCCTTCACCTTCGGATGATGGTATCCAGATCTTAAGTAAATCTTGGAAATGTACTGAGCTCCCTAGAGATGATCAAACAAGTCATCGATGTGAGGAAAAGGATACTTGTTTTTAACAGTGATGTTATTAAAATCACTATAATCAATGTAAAGTCTCATGGAACCATATTAATTTTTAACAAAAAAATTCAGGGCTCCCCATGGTGAAGTGCTAGGACGAATGAAGCATTTGTCAAGAAAATCCTGCAACTAATTTTTTAATTCAAGAAGTTCTATTAGAGCCATGCGATATTGGGGTTTTGAAACTGTCTTAGCATCAGGAACAAATTCAATTTTGAATTCGACTTCTCGATCAGGTATGACATCGGGTAACTCTTCTGGAAAAACATCAAGGTATTCATTTACCACTGGAACATCATTAATTTGAATAGTTCCATTTTTTTCAACAATATCATCAAGATAAATTTCATTTCCATATTTCAATAGTTTCTCAACTTCCTAATATGTTATCAGTTTAATGGGTTCATTCGTGTAAACAAACTGAAACTCTTTTTTAAAAACAACTTCTTTAGCTCTACAGTCAATCTTAGCATGATAATCAGAAAGCCAGTCCATCCCCAGAATAATATCAAACTCGACTAAGGGTAAAATAACAAGGTTTTCAAGTAATGTCTTTCCACCTACCACAATTCAAAGATTATTATAATTCCTCCTTTCTATAATATTTCCCCATGGTGTTTTAACAATAAGTTTGGGTCTCATTTGTTGAGGTGATGTTTCCAATTTACTAGAAAATTTCTCATAGATGAAGGAATGTGTAGAACCTGTATCAAACAAAACATTAGTCAAATTTGAGTGAACAAACAAAGTACCTAATACAACTTCATTGGATGGCTCGACATCTGCTGACGTAGTCGCAGAGGATCTCACTACACCTTTCTGCTTGTAGTCTGGCTTCTTTGCATCATTTGGGTCTCTCTATTGGCATGAATTTGCAAAATGACCCATTTCACCACATTTAAAACACTTTATAGTTTTCTTATCTGGATTAGTCTTTAGATCATTTTCATTACAATCTCGGGCCATATGTCCAAACTTAGTACATTTAAAACACTTCACAGTTTTGCTAAGACATTCCCTTGGGTGTTTCTTGCCACACATTTCACATGCTAAAAATTGGATTTTCTTACCATCAGATTTCTTTGGTTGATTATTACCCATTTCTTTCCAACTTGACCTCTTCGTTTCTTTGTTTCCAAAATGCACGTGATCATCAGCAAAGTAAATCTCTACCCTCTCAGCACATCGGACAAGTTTCTTATAACTTTGGATTTCACGAGAGGCCAACACCCTTCGATACCTTGCCTTCAGTCTGGAGTAAAAGCAGTTGATTTTTCTATCAAGATCCATTATAAGATTTGGTGTATACCTCACCAGTCGGGTGTGAAGTTCACTACATACACAGCCACTGAATTTTCCTCCTTCTGTTTCAATTCAAGGAATTTCTTCTCCATTCTAAGTCGCACCACCTTAGTAAAATATTATTCAAGGAAAAGGCTTTTAAATTCATCCCACTATAAGGAATAAAAATATTCTCTCCCCCTGATATTTCTTACCTTTGACCACTACTGATCAGCTTCCCCTTAAAAACGATAAATGGCAATACTTACCTATTGATTGTCTGAACATCCCATAACATCGAATATCATTTCTAGGGCTTTGATCCATCATTCAGCTGTTACTGGGGTAAAAGTTCTATTGCATGGAGGAGGATGTTGTCTAAAAAAATGTTCCACTACATTCATGTTTAGTTGTGGTACCTCTATTTGTTCTCTTTCATGGATGCCACCACAATTTATTGCCTATGTTAGCTGAGCCATTACTGTTAGAAACTTCTCGGTTCTAATCCCTTCCATTACGGGCTGTAGTTCAGGAATGATGTCACTTTGTTGGTGCCTCTCCTCTTCACCATCCATGTTCCTTATACGGAAAACCATTCTGAATAAACATGTCTTAGATAAATAAAAATGGTAATCTTTAAATGATATAATATTTCAAATTAAACAAAGAGTGAAAATCATTTATGGTGTTCTATTAACATCACCTTAACCCCTAAAGTTATCTAAACCATCCTCGGATACCAACTATAAGGACCCGACCTTATTACATATATAATATTGAATTTAGTCTTGAAAACAATTAATTTTACATTTAGGATCTTTTCAAGCTTAGATCATTATAGAATTAGGACAAAACATTCATAACATTACACATTATTACAGAGTGGATACCATAAAAACGGTTTCCATTTTTTTCAACATATAAAACATTAAATCATAAAACAAGACTACTTGTAAATTCTTCAACATTTAACATAGCTTACTTCCTTGTCTTAAAAATCCATTAACCTGTGAAAATCATTTAAAAACTTCGGATGAGAACAAAATCTCAGTATGGGATAAAAAAACACATTAGTCCTTGAATACTCATAACATATGAAAACAATTTTCAAAGGACATCCTTGCCACTCATATATACTTACTTAGTGTAATATGAGATATAAACAAGGTATATACATACATAAGAACATAAATATAATCATATAGGTATCTTGGGGCATTACTTATATAATCTTGTAACCATATTGGCTAACTTATAATTTGTAACCCTCACAACTACCTTACTTTGTGTAACCATCGCAGTTACACTTGGAGTAACCATATGGTCGACCTCCAACTTACTCATAATCAATGAATTGGAGGGAGATATAGGTCCCACCCTCCATCATAAATAATTCCCAAGAACCAAAAATTATCATACAACATGAATAATTCCATAAAAACATTACTTTAGAATTTCATAAAAATAGAATTTTAAAAAAGGATTTTTAAAGAAAATACCCTTATAAAAATAATAAAATTGAAGAGAGACTTAATAGAGTGGATGGAGTTTGTATATATATATTTTAAATACACATAATAAAACATAATATAAACATAACCCATCACACAAAAAATTTAAATAACACATAAAAAATGAAGTAGAAGGTTAACCCAAAGAATGGAAATCGGTTTAAGAATTCACTTACCTCGGATTATTCTAAAAAAAAACTTGTTTAAACATCCTGTATAATTAATAAAAGAGTGTTATTAGTATTTTACAGAAACATGTTCATGTTTATAACATCTTATATTATCATTTCGCACCATCATTTCAAAATTTAATTGTTAGTATTTTGCTCCTTGCACTTTTTTTGGGTGAATTCTTAACATGATTTCCGTGATTGGTTCATAATGGACATTCATGTCGATTGGAAGTGAAACTATAGAATTATAATGGAGTGTTATTTTAATATAACCAATAACATAAATTATTTCATTTATCATTTTTAATTATTACAGGAGGTTGATTCATAAGGTAGAACATTAATGTTGTTTGTTTGGTCACTTAAGTGGTTCTTTGATAATAACAA
This sequence comes from Viscum album, assembly GCA_963277665.1. Classification (NCBI taxonomy): domain Eukaryota; kingdom Viridiplantae; phylum Streptophyta; class Magnoliopsida; order Santalales; family Viscaceae; genus Viscum; species Viscum album. The sequence continues at coordinate 1,132,958,750 of OY728150.1, read as the reverse complement.
CCTCATTTAGTCATAAAGAATAGAACCCTTAGTAAAAAAGAATTATAGAACCACAGATTAGTCATAAAACATATATTTTACCCTGGTTCAACCAGATAAATGGTTTCATGAATATTCTTGAATGAATTAATGTAAATTGAAATAACATCGTCCATGATGTCAGTAATTCGACACATCACAGACAATGTTTTTATTCCTTAATTAAGTTGGAGGGGCGAAGAATATTGATGAGGAATTTTCCATAAACCTGAGAACATCAAGAATATAAAATATTATGGAGATTTTATGCCTTTTTGTTAAGAATATGTGAGGAGAGAAGATGAATAGAAAGTAATTATAAAATAAAATAAAACTTGATAAATTTCTTACGAAAATTCGACAGCCTAACGACGTCTATTAAAATTTCATAAAAAAATTATTGATGAGTGGATTGGAATATCTCATCATTAATACATAATATGGACATTAAGGGGAAATATTTAATGAAATATCCCAACACAATCCAAAGGTAATGGAAGATAATATCATTAAATGAAAGAAAAAAATAAAATAAAAGAGGTTGTTTACCTCTTGATCTCTTCTCCTTGAGATCCTTCTTAAGGGCATTGATATTGGACTTTTGGTGAGACCACGTAATCTAGGACGTGGGGAAGAAGATTTTGGAGGGAATTTGGATAAAATTAGACAATTATCAAGGCTTCAAGTGTGTGGGAGGAAGAGGGGAGTGAGGGTGGTATTTATAGTGGAGGAGGGGAGGTATTTGAGATTATTTTAATCATTAGTATAATTTTTTAATAAACACTATGAATAATCTCAATGATAGTGACCCTAAATAGTAATAATGTCATGTGAGTTCGAAACAAAGGGGCTTAAATCATCCATACATCACCTATGATTCAGTAAATCAATAATTTAGCATTTATCGTATTTTACTATTCATCCAAAATTATTGAATTTCAAACAAATTCCCAAAAATTCACCCTTACCATTTTTAAATGTGTAGAATTCAAATATTAAGTCCATTTTTGGAAAATAATTTTTTAAATATTATTAATTTAATTTATAAATAAAAGCATACTTAATTCAAAAATTAACAGTTCTTATTCTACAACTACTTCTTCACCACAATGAAAAATTAACCAAGATGTTATTATCTTCTAGACTTAAGCGAAAATAAAAATAATAAAATTTACTATTCATTATGGTCATATTACTATTCATAAGGGTATTTTACTATTCACAAAAAACAAGTTGGTTCTAATAGACTCTAAATAACCTACAGAACACAATTGTAGATGACAGTTTCTTGAAATTCAGAATATATAAGAAGAAAAGTTATGTTTTAATGGCTAATTAAAAAATATCTATTTAAAACAAGTTTCAATGAATTACTATTTATTTTTATAAAAACATGGGGTGTTACAAGTTTTCGCCCCATCACCATTCATTCACCAACATCATCCCCAAATGCTAGAGTCTGAAATTGCTTCCCATGCAAATCCTCAAAAGGTGTCATCTGTATATTGGAATGAAAACTATTATAATAAGAAAACTAAACTAAAGAAATATGATAAAGTAAAATTACATTGTTGTCTATTGAACAAGCTCAAATCATATCCCCCAATGTCAAAATCATTTATACTCACTGGCCATCTAATTGAGGATGAAATGTTGTAATGAAATTTAATTCTATTCCCAATGACGTGGGAAGTCCCTTTCAAAAATAAGAAGTGAACCTAGGTCCCCTGTAAGATACAATGGAAATAGAAAATCCATGTATCCTAACAATATCATTGAGGTATAATCGAGAATGATGATCCAAGGACATTGCTTCTTGAATAGAACGAAAATGTGCATATTTTTTAAGCTGATCATTAATAACCCAAATCACATTTTTACCTTGAGAAGTCTTTAGTTGTCCAACCACAAAGACCGTGGATAAATTCAACCATTTCTACTATGGAAATTAAAAATTCTGAAACATCTCCTTCGGTAACTGCTGCTCAGCATTAACATGTTAAAATGTCATGAATTCATAGTAAAATCAGTAATATCGCTTTTCATTCCATCCCATCAATAACACTTCTAGAGGTCTCAGTACATCATAGTACTACTTGGATGAACCGAAAATGGAGAAGAATGAGCTTCACAAAAAAAATATTTCATAAACTAATAATAAAAAGGCACACACAACCATTTTACATTTCTTAAAACAATATCTTTATCATTGTCAAATTATAACATCTTACACATTTTAACTGATTCTACCTTTTATTGTAGCTCATGGTCTTCATTATGCTCACCCTTAATTCAATTTGATAATAATGACTGCACTGAAACCTGAGACAAAACAAATTTATTTCCATCACCACCAACTTCTAAGAAAAAAGTCATCCAATCAATAATCAATGGACCATTTTCCAAATGGAACATGATTAATGATGCATGATGTTTTCGACTCACAGAATATACCACATTTTTTTATTTTTAGGGATAGTAATAGGTCATGTGATCATAATACTTTATCAGATCAAGCCATCTTCTTTTCTGTATGTTTAATTTATTCTACGTGAATATATTCTTTATACATTTATGGTCAGTATATATTTTACGTTTGGCTCTGTATAATTGATGCCTCCAAATTTTCAAAGAAAAAACCACAGCTGCCAATTCCAAATCATGTGTGGTATAATTGAACTCATGAATATTGTGTTGTCTTGTAGAATAATCAGTTGCCTAATCATTCTTCATCAAAACACAACCATGTCCCTTTAAAAAATCATCACTTTATATGAAAAACTCACCATTTTGGGTAGGCAAGGCCAGAACTAGAGAATTCACCAATATCTTCATCATTTTCTGAAAACAAATATAACATTCTTATGTCCAAAAATATTTATCCACATTTAGTTTTAACAATGTTCATAGGCTAGATAACCTTGAAAATGTTTCAACAAAATGTTCTAATAACCTACCAATCTATGAAAACTACGAATATCTATAACATCTGTAGGTGTTGACTATTCGTCAAAAAATTTCGTTTTGATTAGGATCTACTAGTATTAATTCCGTATTTACAATATTCCCAAGGAAAGAATTATGTTGCAACCAAAAATCACACTTTCTGAATTTTCCGTACATTTTCTATTTTTCATTACTGTTTGTAAAACAACTCTTGGATGTTTCTGTTCCTTCTCATTATTTTTTTAAAATACTATAATTTCATCAATAAACACAACAACAAACTTATCCAAAAACTCATGAAATATTCTATTCATAAGATTTATGAATACAACAGGTGAATTAGTTAAACCAAACAACATAACAACAATTTATAATGCCCATATCTATTATGAAAGGTTTTTTGGGATTTCATCCTCATTCACCTTCAGCTGATGGTATTGGGATGTTAAGTTAATTTTGGAAAAGAACTAATCTCCGTAGATTTGATCAAGTAAGTCATCGATGTGAGGAAAAGAAAACTTGTTTTTAACAGTGATGTTATTAAAATCCCTATAATAAAGGAAAAGTATCATGGGATCATCTATCTTTTTAACGGACAAAATAGGATCTCCCCACGGTGAAGTTCTAGGAAAAATGAAGCCTTTATCAAGAAAATCTGGAAACTAATTTTTCAATTCATGATGTTTTTTTGAGCCATATGATATTGGGGTTTTTAAATTGGATTAGCATTAGAATGTAGGTCAATTGTGAACTTGACTTCACAATAATGAATTATACAAGGTAACTAATCAAGAAAAACATTGAAGTATTCATTTACCACTAGGACATCATCAGTCTAAACTATTCCCTTGTATTCAACAATATGTGTAGGATAACATGAATTTACATATTCCAATAGTATTCTAGCTTCCTAATATGTTATAAATTGTATGGGTTCATTCTACTCTAAAAATTTAAAATCATTCTGAAAAACAAATTTATTTTCTCTATAGTCAGTCTTATGATGATAAAAAGAAAACCAATCCTTTCCCAAAATAACATCCAACTTGAATAAGGGTAAAACAACTTGATTTGTAGGTAATGTCTTTCTATAGACCAGAATATAAAATTTTCATATAATTAATATTCTCTATAATATTTCCCCCTAGTGTTTTAACAACAAGTTCTAGTCTCATTTGTGAAGGTGATATTACCATGTTACTGGAAAATTTCTCAGACATGAAGGAATATGTAGACACCGTATCAAATAAAAAAATTAGAATGATATTAGGATATAGACATAGTACCTAATACAACATCATTGGATGGAACATCATCTACTGATGTAGTCACATAAGATCTCAGCACACCTTTTTCTTATAGTCTCGCTTCTTTGAATAATTTGGACCTATCTTTGGGCAGGAATTTGAATAATGACCCATGTCACCACATTTAAAACACATAATTGTTTATTATCAAGATTAGTCTTTGAAAATTTTCATTACAATCTCAGGCCATATGTCCAAACATACCACAATTAAACCACTTCTCTATTTTTCTATGACTTTCCACATGGTACTTCTTTCCACACATTTAATAAACTTGAAACTGTATTTTCTTACCATCGGATTTCTTTTGATAATTCCTACACATATGTTTCCATCTAGATATCTTCTTATCCTTGTTTCCATAATGCACTTGATCATCTGTAGACTCTATCTCTAACCACTCACCACATCAGGAAAGTTTCTCATAACATCTGAATTAACAGGAGGCCAATTCCCGTTGATACCTTGGCATCAGTACATAGTAAAGGAGGTTGATTTTATATCAAGTCCAAAATAAGATTGGGAGCATACTTCGCCAGTTGGGTGAATTCCACTTCATAAACAGCCAATGAATTTACCTTCCTTTTCATTAATTCAAGGAATTGCTTCTCTGTCCTTAGTCGCACTAATGTAGGTAAATATTCTTCTAGGAAATGACTTTTTAATTCATCCCACTCTAAGGCATCAATATCCTCTCTATCCTTGTTATTCATTACTATTGACCACTACTGGTTATCTTAACCTTAAAATTGATAAATTTCAAGACATTAGTTTTGATTATATGGAAATACCATAACATGTAATAGCTTTTCAATGGCTTTATTTATCCTTCAGCCACTATTGGGTTAGAAATCCATTGAAATCAGGGGGTGTTGTCTCATAAAATGTTCCACTATTGTAATTTTCTATTATGGTACATCTAGTTGTTCTCGTGAATGGATTCCTCCATCATTTATTGAATGTGTTAGATGATCCATTAATAACAAAAATTACTCAGGTCCAATCCCTACCATTCTGGGTTAGAGATTCGGATGTATGTCGTTATGTCGGTGCCTCTCCTCTTCATCTTACATGTTTCTTCTATAGAAACCCATTAGGAAAAAACATATCATGTACGAAGAGAAATTGAAATCTTTAAAAGAAATAGAATTTTAAATTAATCAAAGAGTAAAAATTATTTATGTTATTACTTTAACATAATTCTAACCCCTAATGTTTATATATTTATATAATTGGGACATATTACATCCATAACATTACACATTTTTAAAGAGTGTATACCATAAAAATAGTTTCCATTTTTCAAAATATAAACCATTGAACATAAAAAATTATTTTTTTGAAAATTATTCTAACATTTATCTTGTCTTTATTCATTGTATAACACATCTTTATGACCTATGAAAATAATTTTAAAAAATATGGGATGAGCAAAAAAATCTCAGTAAGGGATTTAAACTAAGGAAAGAGTACATTAGTCCATTAATATATGTAACGTATGAAAAAAATTTCAAAATACATACCCATCACACATATATAATTAATTTTTAAAACATGATATTTAAAAAATACATTAGAATATAAATATAAAAATAATGTAATCTTATGGCATTACTTACATTATCTTGTAACCATCTTATCTACCTTATAATTTGTAAACCTAATGGCTACCTTACAATTTGTGTAACCATCGCAGTTACACTTAGTGTAACCATTCAGCCGACCTATAACATACACATAACCTATGAATTTGAAGGAGATATATGTACCACCATTAATCTTAAACAATTCCCAAGAATCATAACACAATCATACTACATGAATAATTTCTTATAAATTTTGCTTTTGAATTTTGTAAAACAGAATTTTAAAAAGTGTATTTTAAAGGAAAATCCATTTAAAAATGTTATCTAATTATTGGGAGACTTAATAGAGTGTGTGGAATTTCTATATACATAGTAAATACACACAATTGGACATAATATAAACAAAAACTACCACACAAACAATATTAATAATACATAAATAACAAAGTAAAATATTAACCCTAAGAATTGAAATCTGGTAAAGAATTCCCTTACCTCGGGCAAGTCTTACTTCAAACATGTTTAATACTAATTTATAATGGTTAAAAGTGTGATATAAATATCATAAAGAAACATATCCATCTTTATAATACCTTATATTATCATTTCATTAAATCATTCCACCCTTTGATTGTTAGTATTTTGTTCCTTGTGCTATTTTGGGGTGAGTTCTTTACATGATTTCCATGACTCTTTCATGATGGTTGTAGTTGTCGATTGGAAGTGAATATACAAAATTGGAATGGAGTAGAATTTACATATTTCCATATGAAAAATTGTTCCATTTATCATTTTGAATTCTTACCTGAGGATGATTCCTAAGGTTAAGCATTAATGATGTTCGTTTAGATAATTTTAGTGGTTCATTGATAATAACGAACTCATTTTGTTTTATAAATTTAAACCATTCATACAAAATAAATCTAGAGACATGAATGAGACATAATACATATATTATAATCTTGTTCAAACATAAATTTGGTTTCATGACAATCCATGAAGGAATTAATGTTTATTGAAATCACATCATCCACGATGTTGGTAATTCGACACATCATGAACAATGTTTTAAATTCATTTAATAAGTGGGGGAGGGGAAGATGATTGATGAGAAATATAACATGATCATGAGAAAATCCATAATATGAACTATTATAGATCTTTAACACCTCTTGGGTAAGAGGTGGTGAGCAGAAATAAGAATGAAACTCAAAATAAAAGAAAATTTGAGAAATTGCTCACGAAAATTCGACAGCATACCGACATCACTTAAGATTTCATAAAATAGATTGATGAGATAAATAGGGTATCTCCTCACACTTACATAATATGGGTATTAAGGGGGGATATTTAATGAAATAAAACAACATAATCCAACGATAATTTAATATAATAATAGAAATTGAATGAAAGTGAAGAAAAAAAAGAGGATGTTTACCTCTTCATCTCTTCTCCTTGAAATCCTTCTTTAGGCCTTTGATTTGGCCTTTTGGTGAGACAAACTACTCTAGTACATGAGAGAGAGCCTTGGGAGGAGTATTGGGCAGAACATAGGTAAGTATCATGTCTTGAGAGGTGTGAGAGTAAGAGGGAAATTAGGGTGGTATTTATAGTGGAGGAAAAGAGATATTTAACATTATTTTAATCATTAATATAATATTTTTGATCAAGACTATGAATAGTAATAATTCAAGTGACCCCAAATTGAAATAATGGAACATGAGTTCAAAAAAAGTATTCTTGCATCACTTATGATGTCATAAATATAGTATTTTATAGATAATTGGAATATACTTTATTTTATTGTATATCACTATTCATCAAAAATTAAAGAATTTCAGAAAAATCCCAAAAATTCACCATTACTATTTCTCAGCATGTATAATTCAAAAATGATCTTTATTTTTCTGAAAACCATTTTTTATATATTATGAATTTTATTCTTTAATAAAATCATACTTAATTCAAAAATTATTAATTTTTAAACTGTAACTTCTATTATATCACATTAAAAACTAAACAAAGATTTCATTATATTAACGCTGTAAGAAAATAAAATAATAACACTATTTACAATTTATCCGGGTCATATTACTATTAATATTACTATTCAAAAGTTATTTACAATTCCCCAAAAATAGTTGGTTTCATTAGATAATGAATGACATACTAAACACAATTGTATATGGCTATTGTTCAAAATTCAAAACATAGAAGTTGAAAAAATATTTTTAAAGGCTAGTTATAAATATCTACTCAAAACAATCTTTCATGAATTTCCATTTTTTTTAAAATCCTTAGGTTGTTATGATATTATTTTATAATAAGCCTTACGAAATAAATATTATTAATTAAGGATTTTATAAAAATATGAAAATTTTAAATCATGTATAAAAAATTATCTAGAAAACACTAATTTAGCTAATAATGATTCATTTATAACAACACCAAAAGATTTGGAAATATAAAATTAAACTGAATCATAAAAAACAATGAGGGGATGATATTAATAGTGATAAATAAATTATTAACCCTTTTGGAATAATGAAATCACATTAGTGACATATCATCATAGTTGAGAATTTTTAATTTCTAGAAGGGAATTGAGTCCCTATGAATTCATTATAAGTAATATATAAGATATCAATATTAATTAATTTTTAGAATTAAATATTATATTTTATATAATTTATTAAATTAAGGTAAATATAGTATTAATAGTAATGAATAGTTTTTTCTAAAAACTTCTATCATGACTAAAGAATAATTATTTAATTAAATATGGTTTCGAAACATGTTTTATAGTTTTAGTGCTGATAATATTGATTATGAAATGAGTTCTGAAGAGAATGATGATGAAATGTTTTATGAAATATCCAAATTAAGGTTCAATTATATCCATTTATAATACTAACAAAATATGATAACCCATAGCTATCATTCGAATAAAATAAAATTACTATAATTTTATAATAATTTTCAATTCATGAGGAATATATCGTAATCCTTACAATGAATCATTGATATCCTGATTAGAATTGAACTACGGAATATACTAAATGAAAAATGAGTTTATATATAATTAGTTATAGAAATAGATATAGGTGATGAAATAAATTTAAATTTTTACATAATTATATTTGAATTTTTTGTGGCATGATTTCAAGGGTTCCCCACTATGACCATAAGGAAGCCTATGTAAATAAATATTTACTTAATTCACATTGGATACCATGAATTTCAATTTATTTAACCTGTTATTTCTCAAAATAAAAAGTAATGATATTAATAATAAAAATTAAATATTTCATTCTTAATTTATTAAATTGTGGTAAATTGTATAATATATGGAACTGAAATTCTAGGTGTTCAACATTAGTCATTGAGGTCACGTCATTGAGTTACGATAGTAAAATTATATATTTGGAAAACATATTTTCAAATATTTTTAGACCCTCTGACATTGATCCTTTAATACCATGGATTATCCAAATAAACATATCCACATAAGTTTCTATAATTTAATGAAATCATTACATCTTCTTATTTTCTTCCCTAGAGTTATTATGTACAAAAAATATCACGAATGGTTTTTCCCATTCATTATGCCAATGTAAAAATACTCATAAAATTATAATTTTGCATCATTAAATTATTATTTCTAATTGGTGTTATATTATATGTTAACATCCATGGTGAAATATATAATTTTCATATTCTAGGTAATATTCAAGGAGTAATTTTCCTTTTCATATGATGTCCATGAACGATTTTACTTCATATAAGACATTCAAATATCCACCCACAATCCTCTTTATCAATAATGAACTCCTTCAAATAAAAAAATTGTTTTCATTAATTAATAATAATTGTTTTCTCCCTATCATACAAGAGATACGTGAACATCCCTTTACCCTCCTAGATCATATGATAAATTTCTTCTCCACCAATCACCATAGAAGTACCTATTTTGGAAAAATATTTTTATGTCCCCATGCTTGATCTCCAAAACATATAAAAATCCAAAGGATTACCACATATAACACCCCTAGAATCTTATCGTAATTTAGAGTTGAATTAACCAAATATTTATGAACAACATTTGTGTAAGTTTTAATAACTCACCCCTTTAGAACTCACGTAAACATTGTTTGAAAATGAAACATAATTGATACACCATGCATTGTATCTATTGTTATATTAGTATCATCAAAATGAAAAGGCAATGTTTTTATAGTAATAAATAATTTATATCCTAAAAAATTAGTTAGTATACAGGATAAAATAATCATATTTTTGAATCCCTCTTAACAAGACTTATTTGCATCTATAGAGGTAAAATTTTGATATCCTAACTAGGAGAATTTTTGATCATCGATGGTCTTAATATGAAAACATAGGAAAGGTTCCTTGGAAGATTATTGTATGGGAAAATCATAAAATGATTCATGAAATGAAACATTAATTAAATTATACTACCCATCAACATCAATATCTAAGTATTCCATATGACTCTTAGAAATTAAATCCTAAATATAGTATGATTTTCTGATGAGATGAAATATACAAATGGTTATCTATTACTTGCATAGAAACTAAAAAAATTCACATCATCTTAATAGATGATGGATTTTTTACCTGGAGTAGTGGGCATTGGATACATAAACATATTTCTACATTTTATTGATCATGGTTCATATATATTAAAAAAAATATATAAATGAAAATTTAATGAAAGTTATTTAAAAAACGTATATGATTTACAAAATTCATGATCTCGGAAATCATCATGTGATAATCAAATAAAATTTTTATTGAGATTCATGTAACCAAACCACTAAATGGTTGGAGAGACCAAGATTTTCAAATACCTATGTATTAAACACATCAATAAAATATTTTTTTCTATCAAATTATGCTACTAGTTAGTAATAAAGAACATTCATAGCTTTCATGAACTAAGTATGAAATAAAGAGAAGTAGGGCCCTCAATTATCGATAAATCAATCCGTTAAGATAAATTTGATTCTAGAGAATGTGTATGCTCATAATGGATGATAAAAATCACATGTCTATGTTTCTATCCTCTAGAGGAAGAGAAAAGTTGATTATGGTGATTTCTATCTAGGGGATGAACCCTTTGGGAGAACAGAAGTTATTCAGTAATATTTTTTAATGATTTCCTTACTATAATTACTCTACCTTCAATGTTTACAACAAAATATTGGTTAAAATAATTATAAAAAAATATATTTTTAAGTATTATATAAAATAAATATTTTAAACACAACTCAGGAGGATTGTTGGGTGAACTCTACGAATGAAACAATTGTTCAAATATAGAATAATCAAACATAATATATTATACCGTGTTAAAAAGAAAATAATATTATCAGAGCCAAAATAGAGGAATTAATGTCAAATTAATGAATATAGAAATTCAGTATATATATATTTCTATTAAAATTGTAATAATAATCTTGATTGAGGGAGTATTCATGAGAGTTATTACCAATAATTTTTTTCAACAGCATTAGTTTATTTTTTGAAATATTCTTTTTAGTAGTCCCAATGAAAATTCAACGGATTCCAAGGTGATTTATTTAAATTATTTTCATGGAGAGAATGCTAATATAATATTCATATATTTTTAATATTAAATAATATATATTAATGATGTAACATCTCATATACTTCTTAAATATTTCATTATTACTTTTTGTCCAAACCCCCTTGTTTTACCCATGATTGGTATGAATAGGGAGGTTTGAGATGTTCCAGAATGAAGTGGGAAATATAAGAAAAGAATTGATGATATATGTGGAGTAGTGGGTTACATCATCTAGCTAAATGATTTCACCGACCATTGGTGGGAATGAAATTATCCTTATAACTCGAATGGATGCACGTACCAATGGATAGACCCTCGGCTAGCTCGTCTAGGACTAACTTTCACTAGTGTTCTTCCAGAATTATGTTTTCATGAGGGGATGTGATATTATTTATGGGGTAATTTTAATATTTTTTTTCTAACATCCCTTTAACCTCATTCTACTGGTATAGATCTCATGATATTTCCTTTGAAAATTTTCACCACTCTCATTACCAATTATGTATATATTTGAAAAGTTTTTTGGTATGTTGGATTCCATTGAGAAAAAAAACCAATTTTTGGGATTTGGATTTTTTTCAATATAGTATAATCTTCTTGAACTCTAAATAGATGAATTTGGGGATGAACTATGGTTATTGACTCATAAGGATTGTTTTATACATAGGTATAAAATCTTAATAGATTAATATTCATTATATAACACTATAATTGTCACGACACATCCCATGTGGCCCGTGTCGTAACTACCCCAAGCACGCCTTCCATAGGCCAGGGTCTTGCGACTAGCATTAAAGGTTTAAATACCTAAAACTAGGAGGGCATTGCCTTTATAACTATAAACAAACACAACAAAGTAAACAACTAGAGGCAAAACAGTAACTAAATGTGTATACAAAGAAAGTGCTAGAAAGTAAAATGGGCCCGAAATACAAGCACAACTAGAAAGTACAAGTACAACTGAAGAGAAGTAAAGAAAGTATTGGGTCGTCCTCCAGGTTCCTACCTGAAGGGTATGTACAAATAGCCTCCTCAGCACTCCACATTAGTCCATCTGCTCCGTGTACCGTCATGACGAGTAGTCCACCTCTGGGTACCATCTAGTCCTACTACTCTCTACCTCAGTCAGCGATGTCCATCGTCTGAAACCAACACAATGAGGTGCAGGCATACCCCATGAAGGGTTGAGTATAACGATACTCAGTAGGGACCCCAAGACCCTCAAGGTCTCACAAATCCAACAAGGATAAACCAAAAAGTAAGAAAAAATCAACAGATAGCTATTACATAGGTATATGCCTATACATATACCAATGTCATCAATTAATCCATCTCAATCATGGGGAAAACATAGAAGTCATTGAATCAACTCACATAGGTATACAACTTTTGTAGAGAGATAGAGATGATCAGATGTAGCCACTAAACCATCTAACCTGTCGGACCCACACAGGATCCAAGATCAACGGTTAGAATTGTTGGACCCACACAAGATCTAGGAATAGTAGTCAGAGTTTTCAGACAAACAAATGATCTAGGAAAAGCTATTTTGATGGACCACCACATGATCTGGGAACAGAAGTCAGAACTGTTGGACCAACACATGATCCAGGAATAGTAGTCAGAGTAGTCGAACCAACACATGATCCAAGACCAACTATTCTGTCGGACCAACACATGATCCAATAATAGAAGTCGGAACTATCGGACCAACACAAGATCTAATAACAGTCATTAGAACTGTCGGACCAACACATGATCTTGAAACAGTCAACAGTGCATAGCCAGTCACAGGGTTTCCACAAAGTACACTTGATTCTGGGAGGGTATGCTTCTCAAGCCAAGTGATGACACATTATCTTACATCAAGTCTCAAGTTGATGTATCCAAATGATCTGTCTTGAAATAAGAAACTCAACATGACATATGGTGTTTCAATCAATCACCTGGTCTAAGAGTTATTGGCATTTTTGTTCTGAGGGCCCGGTAGGATTTAGGTTCAATGGAACCAAACTGTACCCCCAACTACGTCTGAAACTCATGTGAGGTATGCCAAAAGAATCGTCTCGGTAAATGATTTTTGTCACCATAGACGGTTCATCAAACATGCGTATGGTGAAAACGATATGGCCAAAGAAAGTTCAGGGGTCTGTAGTGGGCCCGTGTCCGGTCCGACCAGGTCAGACCGACTCGGCCCAAACCTGTCTTGGCCGACCCGGTCTGGGTCGACCCAGTCAGACCTGCTTGGTCTAACTTGGCCCGTTGGGTGGGTTAGTCCATTAGGTTTGGCGCGTTCTGCTGGGCCCATCCCAATGGGCTGTGGGGGTGATTCATCCTGGAGGTCACCTTGTAGGCGGCTCAGCCCGGAGGACGGGGGCCTGTTTAACCAGCGCCGCGAGGGGCACAGCTCGGGCGACTCGGCCCAAAAGGCTGATCCGGTTTGGCAAACGATGCCGCAAAGGGTCTCGTGGGCTGGATTAGAGGGTCGGAGCGGCTCGACCGGTTTGGCAGTGAGCCGTTGTGCGGCCTGGGTAGGCTGGTGGGGCGGCTGGGTGGGGAGAAATGAGAGGCTGCGGACATGCCGATGGGTGCGCTGGAGGCTGCGGGCAGGCCGGCGGGGCATACCGGAGGCCTCAGATAGGTCGGCTGGTTTATGGTCGGGGCGCATGGAAGGTCGGTGGTGAGAGGAAACCGGCACGGCTGAGTCCAGTGGACGGCGCGTTTCGGCCCGTGGTGGCGGTGTCGATCCAGTCGGAGCACTGTGTGGGAAACACGTTTTGCCGAGGCCGTGGGTAGCACGACTGTTTCCTTCTTCGTTTCATCGCCTCATTGATTCATCTCCATGTTGTATATTATCATAAATAAGATCTACGGAGGGGGTCAGGCAATGTAGGTTTGGCTCACACCCTTCACGTTTAGGGTGGTATAAAGAGGCTCGCTAGTATGATGCACAAAAACCCTCATTCTTAATTTTGAGATAAAGGAAGAACATGGGAAAAGGTCATACATAGATAAAACTAAACCCATACCATTGATTCATCTTTCATAGTTCATTGACGGAGTCATGAATGAATATGTAGAGGATCGTCGTTCGTCACGTCCGCCAAGCTCTTCCAAACCCGAGTTGCGTCAGTTTGTTGACAACGCTCCACATCGGTAGGTTTCTGATGAAGAATTCAAGGAAGGTCAGTGTTCTTCATTCTTCATTAGAGAAGGAGTAATCCTCCATGTGTTGGGCATCGTGTCACTTTTCCAGTGTTTCGTCGCTTGGTGAAGCCGTCCGAAAACCTCACCCCAAACGTCCTTTAAATAAGAGAGGCGGGGAGGTAGGAAACGATTGATGGAATTTATGACGGTTCATTTATTAGAAACATTCATAAATTCCAACGACACAGTTACTTTAATTTAAAAAGAGAAATCCAATTTTGTTACGCTGGTGCAATTTAAGAGGTGTTTTGGGCTTAATTAATGGGAGGACCCCAAGAGACAGCCACCCTCATTAATGGGGGGAGTTGAGAGGTTTTCCCTTCCTCCCATTAATAGGGGGTCAAGCCCCGTGTGATCCCCACCTCATTTATCCTCACATGGGAGGTTGAGTTCGGGTGTTCCCATCACCATATCCTATCATGGGAGGTTACGGTGCGGTGGCCCTACCTCCAAATCCCTTGAGGAGGTTTTAACTACCCAACCTCTATATGGAGGCTAAAAATAAAATAAACTATTATATCACATTATTTTATCAATTTTCTTTATAAAAACTCAAAATATAACTTTTACTCTCGACCAACTATTGTTGAGGTGAAAGTCCCCTTAAGCGAATACCAGCATAGCGAGTTCAACGGTGCCCTCATATTTCATTCCTGAGCACCAGTTCAAAAGTTACAAAATGCCGCTTGACCATTCACTGAACATACATGAAAAAATGTTTGGAAAATTATTATCAGTCACCCTCGACCCATGACGGTCAATGTTAGGCTCAAAATAGGTGAAACACACCCCAACGATCCCAATGGTACTCTCATATTTTTAATCCGATTTACTAATTAGATGTTATGAATTTTACAAAAAAGTAATTGTCACTTAATTATTTTATTTCTGGCCAAAAACTAAATTTTTATTGTGGCCCGCACCGACCAATGTTAGTACCTTCATAATGAAATCATATACTCACATGTTCATCGATTTTCTCGGAATTTTAATATGAGTTAACGTATGTGAGTTATAAGAATTTGAAAAATAAAATAATTTATTTATTTATTTTATTTACGATTATGCCATTTTTGTGTTTTCTCACAGGAAGCCCGCGCCAACTAATCTTATGTCACACCCAGGGTAAACCTTCCATCTTGAACGCAATGGTGCCCTCATATTTCGGATCAGACTTACCATTTATGAGTTATTCCATTTTTTTCAGGAAAACTACTTTCCCGCGTTGACTTAATCTTAACAAAAACTTCAACAGATCATTTCAGGAACTCCGAGCCTTAGAATCATCCTCCGTCAGAATTCGCGGACCGAAAAAATTCCCATTTAAATAAAAAAAAATTAAATCGAAATTCTGGGTCTTTACATTCTCCCCACCTCATGGATCTATAACCCCATAAGCCACAACTCACAACTAAGGGAACAAGTGGGGTACTAAGCACGCATCTAAGCCTCCTACTACATTGTGATCTCCTGGAGGTTTCTGTGTTGCCAGCAAACGAGAACCAGAGGTATCAACCATCCATGAGATACCCACTCATATTGATCATAAATCTCTAATGGATCCTCCGTAAAAGAATCCCCTTCGTCAACATCCAGCTCTCCATGGTCGATGGCGTGGGAAGGGAGGTGCACGAATCATATCAGCTGGGATACGTGGAAGACACCATGCACCTGGTGGAACTGAGGTGGAATAGCTAAGAGGTATGCCACCTCGCCAAATCTATTGATGACATGAATGGTCTAATGAATCTCGTAGATAACTTTCCTCCTCATATAAATCTCTGTATACCTCGTCGAGGTGAGACCCCTAGAAATACATGGTCTCCAACCTCGAACTCTAGAGGTCTCTGTCTACTGTCATTATACAACTTCTGTCTACTATGTGCAGTTTTTATCTTCTCTTGGAGGATCTGTACCTTTTTTTTGGTAGCTCGTACAATCTCTGGTTAGTAGGAAGTGGTTTGAATAGGTGAGTCGGTCAATGATCAACCAAATAGAGTCATGTCCCCTAGACATACGTGGAAGACTCGTCACGAAGTCCATGGATATATCATCCCTATTATAATTTGGGACCTCTAAAGGATGAACCAAGCCTGATGGTACCTGATGCTCCACCTTCACTTGCTGTCAAGTGAGTCATCAAGAGACAAACTCCGCTACTCCCTTCTTCATACCTAGCCTCCAGTGCTCTCGTTGAAGGTCATCGTACATCTTTGCCACTCCTGGATGTAGCGCTATAGGGGATGCATGAAGCTCCCTCAACAATTCCTCTTGATGTTACACTGGAACAATAGTAAGTCCTATAAAGAGGATGACATGCTCCCCACCTTTATAAAATCAATCAAGAGCATGTCCTCTGGATATCTGAGCACGTCGTTTCTCAGAGTCAGCATCCCCACTATGCGCCTCCCTGACTCGCTGATGTAGTAGGAGAGTGACTGTAAGAGACTTAAGGAAGGCTGCTCCATCTTTATCCACAAAGGATATCTTTAAGGTAGTTAGATTCTCTATCTCTTTGCCTAGCAGCTATATTCCAGATCTCCAACTATGTGAATCTGCTACAAAGTCCACCTTCCCATGAACATAGTCAATCTGGAAGTCATAGTCCGGGAGGAACTCAAGCCAATGTCACTATCTTAGGATTATGACCTTCTGTGATAAAATATACATGAGACTCTTGTGATCAGATTATACGGTAAAACGTTTTCCCAAAAGATATTGTTACCCCATCTTCAAGGCGAAGACCACTACTGCTAACTTCAGGTCATGGGTAGTGTAGTTTTTCTCGTGTTGTCTTAGTTGTTGAGAACCATATGGGATCACTGATTTCTCCTGCATTAGGACACATCCGAGTCTAGTCCCTGATGCGTCACAATAAACTTTGTACCCTCCGCCTTCCTTTGGAAGCCTCATGATTGGAGTACTATTCAGCATATTCCTCAGCTGATGAAAGAACTGTTGGCATCTCTCCGATCAGACGAAGGGTTTCCCATTCTTCGCCAAGGCTGGTAGTGGTGCTGCAACTCTGGAGAAGTCTAGCACAATGGTATGTCTGGTCGACTCATGAGTGATCGACTGCACCCTCTTATGCATGAGTCCATCCTGTCCATCCTGGGTTTTCTTTTTCACTGTCAAAGGAAAACCCCATACCAATGTTGTATATAAACCACAACATTTTTTCCAAATACATTCAATTTTATTGTGAATTGTTGATGTCAAGTACAAACCCAAACTAACATCGTTAGGCTGCGATGCTGCCACCAAGATGTTCGATCCGAAACTCTCACCTCAATGGTCAGATAACACCATCATCAAATGTGTGATTATTGAGTCTCCACCCAATGGTATCTCTAGACGTGAGGGTCAAGTCAACGGTTTAACCAAAAACTCTAGGTCTTGGACATGATTCGTGGAAGGAAGGAATGATTGGTACCTAGGTCTATTGTTACTGTAGCTAGTAGTAGACACATACCATACCTAGAATCATTCCAAGAGCCTTTGGGTTGCACTCCTTGACCGCATGCAACTGCTCTCTTCTCTTGTCCTCTAGCTCCATGAGCCTCACATGTTCAATATAACAGGGTGGTTGTAACATGTTTAAATGTACAACACTTCATGCTGCTTTCCTAGCTCTCATTCCACATCTATTTCCCTTCAGATTCGTCTGTCCTTAACAATCCTTCATCTAAAAACATTTTTACACGTTCAAGTCTCTAAGAATGGAGCCGGTTTCCTGTTTTTCCACTGCTAGCATTCAATGGTTGTATCCACTCAGGCAAAGAACATTCAACCACAAAGGTTCTCTCTAGAATCCTAACATATGTTTGAATGCAAAGAGGAATTATGCTAACTCAGATGTCCTTTAAACAAAATTCACTCAGAAGTTCGATCCCTAAAGCACTGATCTTATCATATTCATCGTGTAAAAGTAACGTTTGGTATGACTCGATGAATAATCAGCTACCTACACCTCATCCTACCGAAGTTTTAGAAGATCTAGTGAGCTCTCTACCACCTCCTCAAGCCAGTCCTCAGCCGCCTGTGGGTCGGGGTCACCTCGGAACCAGAGGGTTATCTGATGTTGAATATAACGACCTGGCCTTTTCTTACATTACTATTACATCATTTCAAAGATAAACAACATAATAGTATTACACATGGAGGATCCATAGGTTTAGTGTCTTGGGCAAACTAGGACTACACATAACAAGTACAACATCAAGCATAAAAATTTATTTAATCTCTTCTTCTATAACTTCTTAGTAGCACTTGTCCTATCCTTAGTACATGTAGCCACCTGAGGATATACATAAAAAGGGGTGAGAAAAAAGCCCAGTAAGAGGATATATAAGAAAAATATAGCTTGGGGTGAGAATAATCATGACATAGGAAGAAGATCTTGAGAATGAGAGGAGCATAAACAATAAACTTGAAATGTGGCAAAGCATAAAAATGAAACGTCATGTCTTAGTGGTTAACTGCCACACATACTTGTGAACAAAGCTAGCATCATGTTCACGCATAATTTCACATTTACTCATGAGATTCATCACTTTACCCAATGCATTGGAGTGCTATATAATTCCGGGCGCACCCATCACATTTAAACATTCATATTGCGCTATATAATTCCGGGCGCACCCGTCACATCATAACATTATCATTATCATGCTTGCCACATAGAACACATATCAAACATGTACATAAATAACCCATGGAAAGGAATGGGTTTCATCTCATAATAACACATTCATAAGCTTTGGGTTCCCAAAATAAAGAGGGAGCAACATACTTGATATAAGAACCATCAACCTTGAACGAGAGGCAAAATGTGAGATCTTGAAAGAAGAGTTCTTTTGGAAAACATTTTGATGGACATAAAAACCAGTGAAAAACATGTATATCCTAGAAAAGTGATGTAAAAGATGAACAAATGATCTTTGAGGAGTAACCATATCAAAAATGGAGTGAAAGAGGGAGAACCCAAAGGAAGAAAATTTGGTTCGAGATTTCCCCTTACCTTGTACTTTGAATGCCTCCTTCTCTTTAATGTCCTATATAATGACATTATATTCATTAATTAGAAATTCCGGAACCTTTTATACATTAATAGGGTTCATTCTGGTTTCATTATTTCATATTATGTTCCTTTGGATGACATATAGAGTTTAAAAACATTGATCGGGGATGTTCGTTTTCATGGTTTTCTTGAGCGGTCCACTTTTATTCTTAATTTGATGTTTGGGTAGATCATGGGTAAACATCCAGAACTGATGTTACATGTAATTAATGACATTACAGAAGCTTGAATGATTTTATAATGAGTTATATTAGATCCATGTGGCCAAATTATTAGATAAGAATTAAATGAAGATTATTTGGGCTAATTTGAGCGGTTTTTGGATCACAACCAACTCATTTTAACTTTTCACTCAGTAGTGTGGCCATAGGTTATTTCCAGAACATAAAATAGAACATAATACATATAAAACATTCTGGTTCAACCATAAAAATGGTTTCATGACCAGATTGAAGGTATAAATGGAAGAAGAGAGCATGTTGTTTTTGAAGGTGATAAATTATCACCACATGAACAACGTTCTCTTTAATAAAATAAAAGGAAGGGGTAAAGGGTGTGAGGTGATATAATATAACATTAGAATCATAATATTACATTATATATATAATACTAGATTTAGAGAACAATTTGGATGAAGATATATAGAGAGAGATCATGAAAGGAACTTGAACATGAAAGGAAATTAAAGGAGAAGAGAGAGAGAAATTACCTTTAGAATCCTTTTCTTGAGATCCTCTTTAAGGAAGCTAGGCTTGGTATTTTGATAAGACCAGAAGCTTTTGGACGTGGGGAATGAGCTAGGGAAGGTGTTTGGGCAGAATTTAGAGAAGTCATGGAGCTTGAGAGGTGTGAGGAAAAGAGGGAGTGAAGGGTGGCTTTTATAGTGGAGGGGAGAGGGGTTTCCTTAATATAAAATTGATTAGTTTATTAATTTCACCCAAGACAAGGAATAGTGAGTCTTGGATGACTAAGAATAGTAAATTTGACTTGTGAATTCGGGATTTTGGTACTTACATCACTTGTGATGTCAGGAATAGTGGGTTTTAATTAAAATGTATTTATATGATAAATTAATGTATTTTACTATTCATCAAAAAATTCAAGTATCTCCGAAAAATCCCAAAATTTTACCCCAAACATTTTTCAACGTGTAGAATCCAAAAATGAAGTCCATTTTTCAAATATAATTTTCTAAATATTATTAATTTAATATTTAATTTAAATCATAATTTACTTTAAAAAAACAGTTTTTAAAATTAAAACTGATTTTGGAATTCTTTCAAAAATTACTTAGGGTCTTATAAAATTATCTAAAAACTATTAGACATTGATTCAAAAATTTATGAATATATTTCTGGAAAATAAATATTCTTTTAAATTAATTAATTAATTATAATTAATTATTTGTGACATATAAAATACCAAAAACGTTTACTAAGGTCAAATTATCACTTTCTATGATGTCTAAATTTTATTTTATTATTCATAGGTAATGTTACTCTAATTTAATATTCATAATGGTAGGTTACTATTCACCAAAAATTATTTTTGTTTCATTAGACTCCAAAAACTATGTTGAACACAACCGCGTATGTTGGATTTTTAAAATTCCAAACATAGGGGTGAAAAAATTATGTTTAAAGGTCACTTATCACTTAGTAGTTCATTATAGATATAAGAAGGGAATTTTCCATTGAAAAACTTTGGGTCGTTACATTCTTCCCCCCTTAAGAAATTTCGCCCCCGAAATTTCACTTTACACAAACAGGTGAGGGTACTTCTCCTTCATTGCCTCTTCTAGTTCCCAAGTTGCTTCCTCAAACTTTTGGTTCCTCCACAACACTTTGACAAGGCGGGTTGTCTTCTTGCGTAGAACCTTATCACTTCGGTCCAGAATTTTTACTGGCTGCTCCTCATATGAGATATCATCTTCCAATTGTACCACCTCTGAGTTTAGTACATGTGAGGGGTCTGGAATGTACTTCCTTAGTAGTGATACGTGGAACACATCATGAACTTGAGCCATATTCGGTGGAAGTGCCAGTCGATAGGCCACGGCTCCTATACAATCAAGGATCTCAAATGGGACAATGTAACTTGGGCTTAGCTTCCCTTTCTTACCGAATCACATGACTCTCCTCCATGGAGATATTCGAAGGAAGACTTTATCTCCAACATCGAACTCCAAGTCCCTTCGACGATTGTCAGCATAGCTCTTTTGCCGACTTTGAGCAGCTTTGATATGTTTCTGGATGACTTGAACCTTCTCTGTCATCTCTTGAACAAGACCGTGACCAAGTAGCTTCCGTTCTCCAACTTCAACCCAACAGGTTGGAGTTATACATTGCTTCCCATAAAGAGCTTCATACGGAGCAATCTGAATACTCGAGTGGAAGCTATTGTTGTATGAGAACTCAACCAATGGGAGATGTTGATCCCAACCACCTTTGAATTCAAGAGAGCAGGATCTTAGCATATCTTCAAGTGTCTGAATAGTCCTTTCAGACTGGCCATCAGTTTGGGGGTGATAGGCCGTGCTAAAATTTAATTCAGTACTCAAAGCATGTTGAAGGCTCCTCCAGAATTTAGAAGTGAACCTTGGATCACGATCAGAGACAATCGAGAGCAGAACACTGTGCAATCTCACTACGTCCTTCACATATATCCTTGCAAGTTGTTCAAGGGAGAGGTCTTCCTGAATAGCGATAAAATGGGCAGTCTTGGTGAGTCGGTCAACCACAACCCATATCGCATTATTTCCTCTTGACGTTTTCGGGAGACCCATGACAAAATCCATAATAACATTTTCCCATTTTTTCATGGGTATAGGCAAAGGCTGCATCATACCTTTGGACTTTTTCTGGTCAGCATTAACTTACTGACATATCAAGCACCTTGATATATATTCCGCAATCTCCTTCTTCATGTTATCCCACCAGAAGTGTTCTCGGAGATCACGATACATCTTGGTACTTCCAGGATGAATAGAGAAAGTTGAGCTATGTGAATTATACAATAGCTCCTTCTTTATTCCGGGTGATGAAGGCACACAAAGCCGCGTTCCAAACCGAATCACACCATCATCGTCGATATGGAACTCTTGCAGCTTCCCTTCCTTTACTGCATTCACCCTCTTTTTTATCTCTACATCATCCCTTTTTGCTTCCTTAATCTTCTGTTGGATGGATGGTTGCGCAATAATTTGGGCAAGGTAGGATGTATCCCCTGCCCTTACGATTTCCAAATCCATCCTTTGCATATCCAAGAAGATAGGGTCTTTCTCAATCCTCAACATGGATAGAGTAACAAGTTCTTTCCTGCTTAAAGCATCAGCTACCTTGTTCGCCTTTCCAGGACGATAGTGAATAGAGAATTCGTAATCCTTGATTAGCTCTAACCATCTCCTTTGATGCATGTTGAGCTCCTTTTGTGTGAATATATACTTTAGGATCTTGTGGTCGGTGTATATGTCACATTTCTCACCATAAAGGTAGTGCCGCCAGATTTTCAAGGCAAAAATCACGGCTGCCAGCTCTAGATCATGCGTCGGGTAGTTCTGCTCATGGATCTTCAACTGTCGTGAGGCGTAGGCTATCACATTATAATTTTTCATGAGTACACAACCCAAGCCTTTCTTTGAAGCATCACTGTATATGACAAAACTTTCTCCACTTTTCGGTAGTGTGAGTAAAGGTGCAGTGATCAGCCTTCTCTTTAGCTCCTTGAAGCTTCCCTCACATTCTTTCGTCCATACATACTTTACCCCTTTCCTTGTTAACTTAGTTAGTGGGCTTGACAATCGTGAGAAGTTTCTCACAAAACGTCGGTAGTACCCAGCTAATCCAAGAAAACTACGGATTTCTGTGACACTAGAGGGCCTGGGACATTCTTCAATTGCCTTTGTCTTTGAAGGGTCCACAAAAATTCCCTTGCTTGTGATCACATGTCCCAAGAACGTGACTTGATTCATCCAAAAGTCACACTTGCTGAACTTGGCGTACAACTTCTCCTTTCTCAATGTCTCCAACACAAGTCTTAGATGTTCTTCATGTTCATCCTTGCTCTTGGAGTAGATTAGAATATCATCGATAAACACTACCACAAATTTGTCGAGGTAATGTCTAAAGACTCTATTCATCAAATCCATGAAGATTTCATGAGTATCATTAGGCTTAGAGAAGGTGAGAGTAGTAGTTACCTTAGAGGATCCGAAGAATGTCTTTGAGGTGAGAATTTTCATAGGGCTAGTTGGTTAGTACATGCGGTTTATACATGACTTCTCATGTGTAGCAGTGTCGTTGATGTTCTTGAATAAGAAGGGGAGGGATATGTTTGGTCAGAAGCCTACGATTCAGCCTTCTAGGAGCTGAAGGAGAGATTGACTTCTGCACTGATTCTAGTTTTTCCGGAGTCGGGAATGAGTTATACAGTTTTTTGTGATGCATCTGGTATCGGTCTTGGAGAAGTGCTTATACAGGAGGATCGTCTAATTGCGTAAGGATCTTGGATGATGAGGCCACATGAGAGGAATTATCCTACACATGACCTGGAGTTGGCTGCAGTTGTTCTTGTTTTACATTGTTGGAGACATAATCATATTGGAGAGAATTTTGTGGTATATACTGACCACAAGATCCTCAGGTATATCTTCACCTAGCATGACTTGAATCTGATACATCGGAGGTTGGTTGAGTACCTACAGTATTCCGATTTTGAGCTTTCATATACGACTGGGAAAGGCAACATTGTGGCAGACACACTGAGATGGATAAAACAAATAAAGGTATCTCAGGAGGCCAGTAGCGAGTGCCAGCTTATGGCTCTGTTTTCTGAAATGCATATGGAGGTGCACGACAGACAGAGTCAGAATTTTCTTTCCTCTGTAGTTGTTACCTCTACCCTTCTTGACCGAGTTCGAATGAGGCAGCTATCAGATTCTGAAGGCCCGGTCCTATGGGAAATCGTGTTAGGAGAGGACCATCTTTTTGGAAGGACCATAGGCATGGATGAGATCTTGTGTTTCCAGGGACGCGTATGAGTGCTAGTAGATATACGCGAGGAGATGATGCTAGTCTTTCATTCCTAAATTTGGGTAGTTCATCCTGGTGTCACCAAGATGTATCGTAATCTACACCGCCAGTATTGGTGGCCAGGTATGAAGGGAGATGTGGCTAGTTTTGTCATGAGATGTTCCACCTATGAGAAGGTGAAGGCAGATCACCAGAGACATGCATGGCTTGTACATCAGCTACCCATTCCTGAGTGGAAGTTGAATGATGTCGTGATGGACTTCGTGACAGGGTTAACAAGATCGGCTCCAGGGAATGATGCCGTATGGGATTCCATTGACAGGATTACGAAGGTTTATCACTTCTTTCCGATTAAGGAGACCTTCAGTGTTGATGAGCTGGGACGTTTGTACATTTGAGAGATTGTACGCTTTCATGGGGTTCCAAGTACTATAATTTCAGATAGAGACTCCCGCTTCACGTCACATTTCTGGAAAGGGCTACAGAGGGATTTGGGTACACCGATACTTTTGAGTACATCATACCATTCCCAGATAGATGGCTAGTCGGAGCACACGATACAGGTGCTAGAGGACCTTCTAAGAGCATGCGTCCTAGATTTTGTAGGTTCTTGGGGGAAATATATACCTATAGTGGAGTTTTCCTACAATAATTATTTTCAAGAAACTATTCAGATGGAACCTTATGAGGACTTGTACGGTAGGCCGTGCCGATCACCCTTGTGTTGGCTGGAGGTTAGAGAGCCAGCTATCTTGGGACCTCATCTTGTTTAGGAGACCACAAAACAGGTGGAGTTGATTCTGAAAAGGATGGCTACTGCACAGTCTTAGCAGAAATCATATGCTGATCAGTGGAGACGACCTTTGGAGTTCATGGTCGGTCATCAGGTTTTCCTACGTGATACCCCGAGGATGGGACATAAGAGGATCAGGAGACAGGGTAAGATTTCACCATGATATGTCGGGCCATTTGAGATTTTGGAGAGAGTCGGGATTGTTGCTTATAGGTTGCTGTTACCTCAGAGGTACCAGGCTATGCACGACGTCTTCCATGTTTCTCAGCTTCGACGTTATTTTTCAAACCCATCTCATGTCTTTCAACCTGAGGATGTTGAGCTAGAACATGATGCATCATTTGAGGAGCATCCTCCTAGGATTATTTATCTTAGTGAAGAGGTAATTTGTGGCCGGTATGTTCTTTTGATACTGGTGCTATGGAAGCACGACCGTGTATTGGAAGAGACTTGGGAGAGGGAGGCCGATATGCGATCATAGTGGCCAGAGATGTTGAAGGTTTCTTCCTCGCCACGTTTTTAGGTAAATTTAGGGACAGATTTCTTTTAGGGAGGAATTTTTTAAGATCCCGGATATTCGTTTTAGGTATGTTATCCTTTTCTTGTTGTTTTTGAGAAAAAGCGTAAAATCTGAAAATTTTCTAAGTACACGTCGTGTACTTTATAAGTACATTCCCTGTACTTTGATCCCGCGTGAGGCCGTGTTCTTTCCATGTTCGGGCCACACACAAGGTGTGTAGGGGAGATGTGGAGGCCACCTAATTTAGAGTACGGAAAAGGTGAGTACACACTGTGTACTCAAGGAGTACGTGCCCTATACTTTTCTTTTTATTTCATTAAATGGACCTGGTTCACTTCTAATCCCTATTTCTGTCTTTTTCTTCGCCTAATTACGTCTAGAGTATCTCAGGAGGCTGAATCTTCTCCAAGTCACTAATCTGTCACTGGTTATCCGAATCTAATTCCATCTGTTGAAATAGAATCGCAGTAGTGAGGTATTGGTTCTTCCTTGGCCATGTTTCTTGATTCTTTCTCTTATGAGAGTTATCTGAGGTTGAAAGTTTTACACATTTTTTCAGATTTTCACCATTCTAGGATGATTCACAGGTTGAGGTTCAAGCATATCAATCTGCTACAATCGAGGTAGGTGTTTTTTCCCTACGTTGAATGTCTTGTAGTTTTCGTGAAAAAAGTTCTGGATTCCCATGTTTCGGGTATCTTGGGTTAGGGTTTTGATCCTGTATTATTATCTGCCTTATATTGCTTGTATTCTTGAGGTTATTTGATGAATAATGATTTCTTTTTATCATGTATGAGGATCACCCCATGGGTGTTCTCCCCTGTTTTGGTTGTTTATCGCAGTTTGGATTAGGTTTCCTGTGAGGCATACCTTGTTGCCTTGATTTCCTACCGTGAGGAATTTTATTGCATGTATTGCCTGCTGTTTATAAGATTATGATGAATTGTAGCTATTAGACAAGTAGTTTTTGAACATAATTAGGGCTTCTGATAGTCATTTACGCCCAACTAGACTGCTCAGGGCTGTATGAACATGGTGTGGTAGACTAAAGAGGGAATTGACGATTCAAGGCTTCCCTAGAGAGTTTGTTATAAATTAGTATCATTTGTAGGACCTGTATGAATTTGACTTTGTGATTCCTTAGAGATTCCTTAGTTACATATCGAGACTATAGGAGGAATTAGACGTAAGTGCTTCCTTAGAGAGTCTATACCTATCATTGCAAGACCACAGGGGAATTGATAGTGAGTGCTTCCTAGAGTGTCTATGCCTTTGTATGATTACTTGACTATAGGGGTCTGCCATTGTGATCCACCCAGAGAGTCAGTGTGAATATTGTTTGGTTGGTTGTGATGAGTCCACCAAGGCAAATAACAATCTTGGGTTTTGTACTGCTTGTTTTTTTGGTATTCTGCTGAGTTACCTGTTATGTTACTTGCTATGCCTTGGGAATATAGAGCTGTTTGCAAATACCTAGATTGATAGTTAATGATTGAATTAAATTAATAAATAAATTTGAATGGAGATTTTTAGGATTGTTTACTTTAGTGTACTCTTGTTTGTCTACTGCATTTATTTACATTACATTTTAGATATTTCTCACTAACAGTAGGGCACAGATCTTGTGGTGATTGCATAATGGGATTAGTCTCACACCCTGTTTGGGTCCTTCTATTCAGCCCAAACATATTATATGGTTGTAGGTGTGGATAGGGATTACGTCCCTTCTACTTCAGGTACATGATTGGTTGTTGGAGATGGAGAGAATAGGACCAATCCTAGGCTTGCGATGCTATGGGATTTGTTGTTTACTTTTAGTACTTTCCTCTTAGTAGTATTTCAGCATGTTGTTGTGTTTGCCACTTTCCTTAGATTCTTGTACCTACTGCATCATTATCATCATTATTATATGTTCAATTTCTTCTGCTTTTTAGTTTTAGTTATTGAATGTTTTTTACTACTTCTGATATTGGCTATTATTTCCTTTTCCTTGTATACCTTACCAAATGGGGGCATAGTTTCCCCAATGACTCACCAAGGCCTTCACTGCTAGTTGGCATCCTATGGAATTTGGGGAAACGCGTTTGAGGTCATGTGGAGAACCAGGTATGGGGCACGAGTTGAGTGTCTCTGGATTCGGGTCGTTACACAAAAATCCCCTCTCCTCAACAAACATTCCAAAAAAAATGGTTTATTTAATACCTTATAAATTAAATTCCTTAATTCACTCATCACATCTTTGAATCCAGATTTTAGTAATAAAAATTTACCTATGAATCATTTATGTGAAAACAATAATATGTAAATTGAAGATGTGGTAACATCCCTACAGAAGCATTTAATTTAATTTACACACCCACCTCCCTAAATTATTAACCAAAAATTATTTTATAATATCCTAATCATATTAAATATTATGAGATGTAATTATTTTAATGTATTATTCTAAATTCTTCTATAATTAAATAAAATTGTTTAATAATCATAATTCACGTTTACAGGGGACTAGAGGTTTATAAATCCATGATTTTCATTTTTAAATTATCACCAATGAGAGGTAGATGTGATGATTTATTAAATTGTTATATATTATATTTATGTCATTATTATTATTTTTAAATCATTATATTCCATATAATTCAATATTCCCCATTTTGTAGATTATAATAATGTTGCATGTTTGTATAATAAACTACCTTCTTATAGAGTAATGTGATTCATTAATTATTTACATGATAGGTTGTATGAATGGCTTCATTAACAAAATCTGATATATATGAAACAATAATGATTCTTAAATTTAAAATTTATTTAGCACTATTTCTTTCTTACCATCGAGAAAATGGAAACAAGAGTCTTGCTTACGTACAATCTACCATCTACATTTATAGTGTATTGGATTTTCAATCTATAAATATTATGGAAAACTATAAATACATGTAAAATGAATTTATAAGAAATTAAAATAATGGTAAAAATTATATTTATAGTGGAACCATGTTCATAAAAATAGGAAAAATAATAATAAATAAAAGCATACAATAAAAACAATGCAGTTATTGACTGAAATGTGCCATTCAAATGGACATGAACAGAAATGGGTAAAAATATATCATAAGTAAATAATATATGTGTTGTTGTATATATATTTATGGTGTTTTATTATATTAATAATAATCATATAATTATTATACATGTGTTTGAACATGCATGAATGTGGTCATGATTTAAGGTAAGGGATTTTCTTTTATTTTTTTTTCTATAAGAAACAAGCCATATTCACCGTGTGATTAATTTATGATGTGTACATACTATAAAGGAAATATATCATTATAAATTTCCTTATTATTAAATATATATACATATCCATTAACGTACCTGTCTTTTATTTTGTTTATAGTTCATATGTTCTCCAAGCATTTAGACATTTCTTTCTCAAATTATCTTCTTGTGGGTCTGAGTTATGTTATGAATCTATCTTCAACAGTGAGGTGTATATAATTTCACATTTACTTGTTATATCCTTAATCTCAACATTATCCTAATATTAAGTGTTTTTTTAATGTTACTCTTTCATGGGTATTATGATTCACAGTTACAAGTGTGTTAATAGTTTAATGTTATAATGCCTTAGTTTGTCTGGATTGTTTATGACTATGATTCCAATGATGAAATGTTATGATTTATCTATCAATAAAATTAGTAAATTTATTATCTTATAGTTATTTCATTTTAATATATATTAACCTCAAATTAAAAAGAATTATTTACCCAATAATTAAGAATAATTATTTTTATAAAAACATCTCTATTTCACTGTTTAAAGAAAAACATTTTCCTTCCAAAAACATGATTTCTAAAAACAATATTGTGTAAAATTATTAAATTGGTTTTTAAAAAAACATATTACCCATATTTTACTATATATAATATTACTTCAATGGATTATTCATGAAATTTTCCAAATTTATCTCATTAATATTTTATCCAAATTATAAAAGTAATCGTTGTTTTAATGTGATCAATATGAACAAAGCTTATTGAATTTATAAAAATTATATTCATAAAATAATTTGTCATATGATTCGAAGATTATTTTCAAATTAAATGTTTTTCAATGTTATTTATGTTTTTAAATTGTTTTTTTATTCTAATAATATAATTTACTCATGATATTTTCTAAATGATTTTAAGAAATATTTTTTATAAGATTCTACACTTATATTCAATGAAAATGATTTGAAATTTTTTAAAATAAATGTTAGTTTTAATTTGTGATTTTTCAAAAGGAAAGGATATATTCCAAAATAATTACTTTAAATAATTTTTAATTCATCCATAATATGATTCTGATGCTTATTTTAATGTGATATATTTAAAAAATTGTTTTATTTTTTAATATGTATTTTAAATGTGGAAAGTCTGTATTCCTCATGGAATGTTAAAAGTGATCTTTGAAAATCATTTTTCTCATATGATGATATCTTTTGCTGTTACGTATATATTACTAGAGATTATAATGAATGATACCGTATTAATTATATATTTTTTGTATGATGTTTTTATTGATAGAATGTTCATGAAACCTAATAATGATTCACTAGATTTCATATGGATATTTGATGAAGTGTTGATGAAACACATTTTCGATGAACATGTTATGATGTAATGAGATCATTAATATTTTATGATTTTGTGTCACACATATTTATTGTTTCACATTAAAATAGGATAAACCAATATCTAAATCCAATATAGTGGTTAAAGCAGTATATCTCATGAGATACCAATGGGAAACATGTCAATGGGATTGATACATTATTGGAATATTGTGTGTCATTTTCCACTACTAGAAATATTTGTGCCATCATCTACTAAGGAAAACATGATATATGTCATGAATAGATATGTTGATGGTCATGGTAGGTATCCTTGACATATAATGTCTTTTATATTTAAGATAGTTCCATACATTTTTTACATGATCTTTGGGTTTATGATTTATTAATGATGACTTGTCAATCATATGGTCTATTATTCAGAAAATAATAAAGCTATATGAAATTAATAATATTTATGAATTATAAAAGATTGGGAATGAAATTTTTAGGTTTGGATCATGATTATATACCATTAAACCTTATCATATTGTTTTATATAATAATTGATTGGTGTCATTTGCATTTACGTGTATTAATAAAATGACCTCTCACATTCATTTATATCCTTCCCTAGGATATGTAGAAATTTATATATATGTATGCCAAACAATACTACTTTGTGAGAATTTATTTTTGTGATAAATTCAATATCTTTAATGAGATTAGAATATTTTTTACAAAGTATCTAAATACACTACACTATTATGATCCTCGGGATTGCAATTATGAATTATATTAAATGTTCATCTAAAAATATATGTTATTTACGAATGAAAAGCATGGGTCCAATTCAATAAAAAATATTTTTAAAGGACTTTTATTCAAATAACAGCATTAAAATAAATATTGCCGTTAGTATGGGATTATCAATTAAAAGTGGTATTTCAAGAGATAAATAATCATTGAAGATGAATATTTTTTTAATATTAATTTATTTTACATTTATGTTCAATTTTATCTTTAATTTCCCTTCAGGGAACCTTGGATTACTTCATATTCATGATCATATAGTATTAGCTTATTTGATATTCTATCTTCAGCCACTTAAAAAAAATACATAAAAAGTGATCTAAAAATTATTATGGAAATTTTATCATATAAATACAAGATTTACTACCTCAATAGTGTTTCATATTTGATATAGAACAGTTACCAATACCCATGTATATATTTTTAAATTGAGAATTAAATATGTGATAATTTTAGTTGTTTGAATACTTTCAATCATTTGATTATAATATTATATATACGATTACAATGATAAATTTTGAAGTATATTACCTTAGTTAGTAAATAAATACATGTAGTGTGAAGGAGGTGATTAAATAGTATTATCATGTGTCTTTAATGGATGAGATTAATTTTAATATGTCACTAAAACATAATGAAATATATTTATTTTATATATTTTTAGAATCTTCTATTATGGACCATGAAATTTTTCAAAAAATTCGGATCATTAATTTATATCTATCAATTAATGAATACAATCCTTTGATTATAATATTATATATACTATTACAAAGTTAAATTTATATATCGATTACCATAGTTAGTAAATAATTCAATGAATGGTGAAATAGGTGATTAAGTAGTATTATCATGTATCTCTAATGGATGAAATTAATTTTGATATGTTAGTGAAACATAATTAAATATATATTTTTTATATATTTTGTTCCTCTCCCATTGTGGACCATGTCAATTGTTCATAAAATTGTGATCATTAATTTATATTTATCACTTAACACTTTATATTGGGGATATAATCTATTATTTATCTCAGGATTCCCATTCCACTGTATATATTCATCATACTCAATGGTTTCTAATATAATGATATTTGATTATATGATTTTAAATCCCTCATCTATGTGTGATGTATATCCTTTTGTAACTATTTATTTTCGAAATTTCATGATAGTTTGGGTGGCCTAATATGAAGAATGTGATATCCCAGAATAACTCTATGGGGTTTACCTTCCAGTAGGTGATATTATTATACCTATTTCTTATTTTCATATTCATAAGATATTTTCTACATTTATGGATAAAGGAAAGGATTAAAATGTCCATGTATAATGTAGTAGATCATATACATGGTTTTATAATAGAGAGGAATGGTTCAATTGGTTATTGTGTAATGAAAATAATGTAATCCCACCATACAAATATACTTTTTGGATGTATATAGATCTTTTTTTATTATCCAACTAAAGAAAAATAATAGTATCTTAGTGACAATAAATGTCTCTATTTTAGAGTATTGATGCTTTATTTTGGATTCTAAAGGATTCCCAATGATGATAAAATAATTCCCTATCAATGGGTTACCATTAACTGATTTATTGACATTGGGAGTTTACTAAACAAATTATTGAATTGTTATATATTATTTTTTAGTATATTTTTGAGTTTTTTGGGCTGAGTTCTAGTATTTTAGTTTATTATGACACTATTTTTTACATTTTTTCACTTTTTCAATGAATGCATATAGTCACCAGTTTTATATATTACCTCTTAGTAATATATAAGACATATATGTTTAGTATAACAATTTATAAGGGTCACTTTTTATTTTCAATTAAACCATTAGTGGAAAATAATATATTGGTTTCCTAGTATGATCAATTGTAATTTAGTTAATAATTAATGGGGCGTAACCCCTTACTAAACAAGATTTCATTTTTTTATTTGAATTTAATCTATCCTATGGTTGTTGTTATACACTTTTTGGGTTTTATGATGATCCAAATTTAGAACTTTTCTGGTATATGGATCTAATCATTATGTTATCTTTTGGATGTGGTGAAAAATTATGGAATAATTCTGAAAACTAAAATACAATAATAAATGATAAAAAGTTGGGTTATTGAACCTATGTACGAATTTAGTGGTAATAGAGCATAGTAACTACTGAATGTTTTATAATTTAGGTTTGTACAATGAGTTCCTAAATGTAGTTCATTATTATTAGAAGTTTTTTGGTAGATGCTATTTTTAGTAGGCTAAACTAAGTGGTTTAAAAATTATGGTATAATAGAGTGAATATTTATGATGGATGTGGAACGTACACATATAACCAGATTGGAAAATAAATAATTTAGTCATGTTTACTTATATTATTATAAAATTGATTTTCTATTATTTATTTTTCTCTATATTTCTCTTATTCATTGGTTTCCTAAAAAAATAGTACTGTTTATTATATGTATTTTGGGATGCCGCAAACCATGTAATTTTTTTCCTTATTTGATTTGTTTTTTTATTCATGGATATCCATTGTATAAAAGTTCTATCATTTTTATAGAATGTAAATTCAGTGTGGGGATTTTATCTCAGTTCATTATAGATATAAATATACTAATTTTCTTAATTTATGTCACCACATATTTTATAATTTTTTCTTTATGTGAATAAAAGAATGTGTGTTTATAGGTTGTAGTCTCCTTGGTTCAATATGTAGTTTCAGATGTTGTGGTTTAGTTTGTTTCAATTTACATTATTTCAGATAATTAAAAATTTTGTACCACCACTATTCTTTATTCTTTTCATTTAGTAGGCTTTTTTATTAATATGGAATAGTAAATTAATAAGGAAAGGTTTATATTGAAAATTTTAATAGGTAAATTATAAAATTTGGATGGAAAACATATTGAGAATTATCCATTCAATTGAGAACATCTGTATTCAATGAATGTGGAAAAATGGATTAAATACATTAATAAGAATATAAAATACATTATAGAAAGGCATGTAGAGTACTAAAAATGATTTTATCATCAAATTTTGTTTTAAATATTCAATAAATAAAGAATATTTAGGTACTGATGAAAAATATACACAATATGTGTGAAATTAAATCCCCTATGAAAAAAATAGTAGTTATATCATGACATCGTGACATCAATATATTAGAGGGAATGTTTGTGTAATATCATTTTAATATATTCAATATGTTATGTAGTCATTTGGAGTCACTGTGATTAAATTTTATAGTATTTATTTAGTCACTAGTTATTATTTCATCACTATTATAATTATGGGATTTTATGGTCACCATAGTAACAAAATCTAGGGGTAAAAAATGATTTGATATTATTAAATCCATGATCTCATTTTGACATTGGATATAAAGTGACATATTGTCCATACACATTCTATAAAATTTTTAAATATAGATGTTATGGTATGTGACATCCACCAAAATATTCAAAATAATTTTAAGAGAAGGTAGAAGGTGTTCCAGGGAAATCAAAAATGTTTAAACACTTCTATTCAAAATTTGATAATAAATAGTACTAGGAATATAATTAGGGATACTAGATAGAACATTATAAAATACATTATTCAATAATTTATATAAATAATTCATTTGAGGTGGAACATTTTTTATTATAAAGGGTAAATAATCTATTAGATTCATGTATTTTATTTATAAGTCATTCTTCAAAATTATATCTATAATATGATGTATAAAATATTATTTTTGGTGAATGTTTTATAGGTATCACCTTACGAATTATAAATATTTTTAGCTCATGAAAAAGGTGATGTAAAATTATAAATTATAAATAGAGGGATGAAATAATTTCATAGATCTAGGAATGATAATTTTTTTATAAGAAATTAATACTAGTATATTATCTTGAAAAACCCTATTTTTTACTTATTATTTAGATTGATTTTTTAATATCACAGAATGATAAGTGGTTGTGAAAAATGTGTTAAATTTAGCACATTTTTTCTATTAGCAAATATAAATGGATGAATGATTTTTAAAACATAATCATATAAATTTGAAATGTTTCAGATTTTTTATTTTAGGAACATGACTAAAATAGAAATGATAGTCATGGTAGATAAAGGAGAATTCATGCTCATTCAGATAGTGATGAGACGTTTTTTTTATTTTTATCCTTAATGAATAGAATATGGTGTCATTTTATTCAAATGATAGGACATATAATGCATGAATGGGCATGTATTCTACAAAATATTTTTATTGGGAAACTCATGTTCCTTCTCAAAAATATAGATCTTATTATATTACCATCATAGATTCTAAAAAATATAACGTGTATGGGGTCCTTAATTAAAAATCATATGTTTTAATAAAAATTATTTTATGGATATTCATGGTATAAAAAACACTAGGATATATATTAAGTGTTAGAGGTTGGATAATATAGGTCATTATGGCTGAAAATATTAATAAATGTACTAGTGGAATAATGAAATTCTATTCAATGTTATTTTACATGAGATATCAGACCACGAAAGTTAGGTAGAATGGATAAAAACACATCTAATATGAGAACATAAGGTATGGGGTGATATTCTAGTTTCCAAAATGAGTTTTTGGTTCATGAAATTTATTCTGCTACTTATCTACTGAATTAAAATATTACAAACCCACAAGGGTATGATTTATTTACTTAATTATTGATTTTAACACCGATTGATTAAAATTACAATACTTTTCCTTAAAATCTAGTGTTCATTCAAGCTAAATATATAGAAATATATAAGCTTTAGGTGAAATCCTAAAAAAATTTGTTTATCGAGAACATTAATAAAAATGATTAAATTTAACTATTATATAATATGTATTTAATGGTGATTAGAAGAAAAATATAATAATTAATGTGATTATCATGTGGAGGGATGAAAAATTAATAGAATATATTGTTGAGATCAATTAATCAACTAGGCCATCCTAATTTGATCTAAATGAATGAATATTATTTCTAAAAAAATTATGGTCCCTCTACTTTATGTATGAGATATTATAGAATGATATAAATGATTTAACTAACAATATATAAGTATATGGATGAATTTTAAAAGATTTATTAAAAATAACTAGAGCATACATTTGTCGAATTTGAGACCGTTAACATTATATGGTGGCTAGTGCAATTGTTTTTTATAAAAAATAACCACATTCAAAGTCTAGATGGACGTTAACCTGGTGTCCTAATTGATATTGAAGATCTTCATGATTCATTATATAAGGATTTAGATATTATAGTGGGAATAGAATCCATACAAGTTATTGAATCTTGGGAGATAATTTAATATTCAAATAAATAGTTGGAGATTTCAAAAAAATGGGTCCACCTTCATAAAGAGGATGTTAATTGTC
The DNA here is from genome assembly GCA_963277665.1 of Viscum album. Lineage (NCBI taxonomy): Eukaryota > Viridiplantae > Streptophyta > Magnoliopsida > Santalales > Viscaceae > Viscum > Viscum album. Next base: position 1,132,921,843 of record OY728150.1, on the reverse strand, counting down.
AAAAAGGTACATTTGTAGGTTTTTTGAGAGTTTTTATAAATAAAATTGTGGATTGGATATCTAAAAAATATTTTATTTATTTTTTACGATTATAAACAACATGATGGAGGTGAACATTATTTTTATGGATGGAAATCATCAAAAATAATTATTTGTGAATATGGATTTTATTCGTGATTACTTAGTAGAGGAAATATTAATGTATAGATATATGGGTATAGGGAATCTAGAAGTAATCCTGTTTCTCATGTCAAATTCTGTTTATAAGGGATTATGAAATTCCTTGGGAAATGGAACCAGAAATATGAATGAGTTATATGATATTAGGGTTTATCCGATTAAATGTTGACCATCAATTATAATATATCATGTTTTAAAATAGAAGTTTCATTTTACATGTCGTATAAATGTATGATGTTATCCAATCCATTCAAAATATTAAATTGATTAAGGAGAAGAAAATTGATATGACATGATGTTTTTTCACAAAGCATCCACCTAAATCAAATAAAATGATTTTTATGTTTTAAAAAAGGACTATATGATGTATATCTAGTATTTTATTTTATAGATTATATCATTAAATTCATAGAAATATTTATAATGTCTGGATCTAATAAAATGACAACCAAATTTGATGTACAATTCATTTTATCATAAAACAATCATCCAAAGTGAAATATGAGGATATTTAAATAAATTACATTCTATTTTTTGTAGTTAAGGAATTTTTGATATAAAATATGATTTATAAGAGTGTGAATGTTTCAAATTTATTGGTATTTATCATAATTTTCATTTTTTATCCATGAAAATAACATTGGGAAGAGGTAAAATGGATTTTATTATATCTTAATAAAAATGAAAAATTTTTATGTTACAAATTTGATGATCTATTATTTAGTTATACTAATATGACATTTCATGTATATATAGATACATGGATGATTATTAGTAATTTTTTTTAATTTTATTGTGACAACCATAAGTTTTATGTCATGAATACATCTCATAGATTCAAAATCTGGTATGTAAATTTAGCAACTAGCGATTATGGAAGATGAGAAGGTTTTTTCTATATTATGTGTCTTTATGTGAAAAATGTACTGAGTCTGGAAACTGGAATAATGATTTGTGATAGTTATATTTCAAACCAATTTGAAAAGAATCATATATTTCACTCACGGAATAAATGAATCAATAAGACATATCACTCCATTTGGAATATGATACAAGGGAGTGTGATAAATTTATAATAGATTTTATGATTTTACAATCTAGATTATAAATTGGCAAATCTCATTATCTATAGATGTATTTCCTTATAGTATATATTAGTAGGACTGGGTATAAATTAATGAAATTAGTGGGATATTCATTTTATAATTTTTAATGAGAGTAGATGATTTAAAAAACTATATTTTATAATAAAAATCATTAATATTGATTTCTTGTGCAATATTATTGGGGTTTTTATTTGATGAAATTATTCAGTTTGGTTTTTAACAATGTTATTTTAAATTATAGAATATTGTTAACTGATTGTAACACTTTTGAAAAAAATTAATTGTATGAAAACATGGTAGATGAACAATGTTCAGGTTCTATATGACAAAAGAAAATGATTATGAAGCTAGTTCACTATTAATTAGACATTTTTAGTGGAAAGATTAATCATAAAAATCATGGAAGTTGTCTTCAGGATGTGTAAGGTGGAGTGTATATTTTGGATAGTGGTGGAACCTGAACTGTTGACTGGACGTAATGAAAAATTGTTTCGGTGATGAACACATTCCTAATGTTCATAGTGAGTTTAAAAAAACAAATATAAAAATTTTCTTTAATCATGACCTATTTTCAAATAGAGTTTTATTATTTCACCCATATAGTTGGTAAAGTCCAAAAATATCTAAAATCTAGTATTTTAGCCTATATGAATGTGTTTTTTAATGATGATTATTGCTATTAATGTTCATCATGTTTTGGAGTATGATGAAAAATTCCATGGATAGGGTTTTGGGTCAGCTAAATTTTTACAATATAGATTTTCAGTATCAATAAATTCAAAAATTTCAAATTCTATTCCACTAGTACATCACTACAAGTATGTTTCTGTGTCATTTTCTTCTTAGTCAAACATGTTATGATTTAGTGAAACTATAAGAATAAATGATAAAATCCATTGAATATGAGATAATAAGTAGAGATATATATTATATCATTATATAATATAGGGTATAATTACATATAATGTGTAGATATTTCATCACAATAATCATAATGTATAATTTGTTGGATTATGGATGTTATGATATAAAGTATTAAATATCAATTGTATGACCATTGTTATTTTTTTAATATCATTTTAAAATAATTGAATGGTGTATAATAGTATTTTAGTGGATATATTAATTTTTATAATTGTATATGATTTATAAGTGGATAAATTCATACATAAAATATTCAGAACATATAGCATTATTCAAATATTTATTAAATACAGAATGTTTTTTTTAGAAAATTTATAAATTATCCTTGAAATCTTTATAATATGGAATAAACTATAATAAATATTATGAAATTAATTTAATAAACTAAATACTAAAACAAGAACACATTTACCATGTATTACTAATATAAATATTTTGGTAGGTCTAGTGTAAGAGGTACTTTCTTCTAAAGGTGCAAGGAGAATCATATGATCTATATATACATTATAAGGATGGATGTTTTTTATTCCTCTATGTGATATTCAAAAACCAATTATTTTAGGAATATATTTTTCAACAAATGATTTATCTTTATTATATTTCACGCATTCCATTCAGATATCTTATGGTTGGATATTATGGTAATGTTTTTTCATTTTATTTTTTCTTCCCATGCATAGTTATTTTCATAATTTTTAAAAAAATATTGAAACTATCTCATTTAAATATAGATAATGTTATATTTTTATATGTACCTGACATTATTACAATAAATAATCTATAATTTAGTCATGAAATTACATCCTATAATTTTGAGGATATATAATTGTTTAGAGTATTAGAAAATTTGGACATAATACATTCAAAACACTATACATTGTTATAGAGTGGATACTGTAAAAACAATTTCCATTTTTTTCAAAATATAAAACATTAAAGCATAAAACATGATTTCATTGACAATTCTTAAACCATTTAACTTGGCCGCATTCTTTGTCTTAAAAATAATTATGACCTATGAAAATACTTTTAAAAAACATGGGATGAGCACTAGAAACATAGTAAGGGATGTAATAGAATGAAAGGGCACATTAGTCCATCAATACTTGTAACATGTGAAAACATTTTCAAAAGTCACAGTTGTCACTCAAATATACTTACTTTGTAAAAAAATGTGATTCCCATAAGATTTAAACAGTACATAAGAACATTAATATTAGAATAAAGGTATATTTGGGAATTAGATACAAAATCTTCAAACCCTCTCACCAACATGATAATTTGTAACCCTCACGACCACCTTAGAATTTGTGTAACCATCGTAGTTACACATAAAGTATCCATACATATGAAATATAACATTCACATTCCAAATAAATTTGAGGGATATATTGGTCCCATAATTAATCATAATCAATTCCAATTAACCCGAACACAATCATACAACATGAATAATTGCATAAAAACATTCTTTTGAATTTTGTAAAGAAGAATTTTGAAAGGAGGATTTTAAAAGAAAAACCCCTAAAAAATATCATAACATTAAAGTGGGAATTAATAGAGTGGATGAAACATGTATATACACTATAAATACAAGAAATTATATATAATATAAACAAAGTCCATCAGACAAACAATTTTAATACAACATAAAAAATGAAGTAGAAGGTTAACCCAAAGAATGGAAATCGGGTAAGGAATTCTCTTACCTTGAGATTTTCATACATTAAACATGTCTAAAACTCTTCTATAATTGTTATAATATTGTTATTAATATCTTAATGAAAAATATCCATCATTATAATACCTTATATGATCATTTCATTACATGATTTCACCCATTAATTGATAGTATTTTGTTCCTTGCGCTGTTTTTGGGTGAGTTCTTTACATAATTTCAATGATTGGTTCATGATATTTTTTCTTGTCTATTGGAAGTGAAACGCCATAATTGTAATGGATTTGTAATTACATATTTCTAGAACAATAAATTATACCATTTATCATTTTTAATTCTTACATTAGTATGATTCGTAAGATAAAAGATTAATGATGTTCGATTAGATCATTTTAGTTGTTCCATGATAATAACAACCTCATTTTGTTTTATAAATTAAAACCATGTGTAAAAAAGAATTCCATAACCATGAATGAGACATAATACATATATTATAACCTGGTTCTACCAGAAAAATGGTTTCAAGACTATCCGTGAAGTAATTAAATCAGATTGAAATCACATCATCCACGATGTCGGTAATTTGACACATCAGGGACAATGTTTTTAAATCATTGAATAAGTGGGGAAGGAGAAGATTATTGAAGAGGAATTTTACATGAACATGATAAAATATATCATATACATAATTCTAGATCTTTTATGCCTCTTGGATAAGCATAGGTTAGAAAAAAATGAATGGAAATCAAATTAAAAGAAAAATTGAGAAATCTCTCACGAAAATTCTGCAGCCAAAGGACATCACCTAAAATTTAATAAAATAGTTTGATAAGATATATGGACTATCTAATCACTATTACATAATATGGGTAGTAATAGTGATATGTAATGACATTTCCGAACATAATCCATAGAAAATTAAATTGAATAAAATAAAATGAATGAAATGGAAGAAAACAAAACTGGATGCTTACCACCTGATCTCTTCTCCATGAAATCCGTATTAAAGCCTTTGGTTTTGTCCTTTTGGTGAGACCAGAAGATCAAGGACATGGGGATTTCCTTTGTAGGAGTATTGGAAAAAACGTAGTTAAGGATAAATTCTTGAGAGGTGTGGGAGGAAGAGGGAAATGATTATGGTATTTATAGTGCAGGAGAGGAGGTATTTATAATTATTTTCATCATTATTTTAATATTTTTTCTCAACACTATGAATTTTCATAATTCATGTGACCCCAAACAGTATTAATGTCAGGCGAGTTCAAAACAAGTTTCATTGTTTCACATATGATTTCACAAATAGTGTATTTAACTGATAATTTTATTATATGGTATTTTACAATATTTTACTATTCATAAAAATTCTTGAATTTCAGAAAAATCCCAAAAAATCACCCTTACCATTTCCCAATGTGTAAAATTCAAAAATGAACTCCCTTTTTCGATAATAATTTTCTAAATATTAGTAATTTAATTTTCAAAAGAATCATACTAAATCCATAAGTTAATAATTTAAAAACTATAACTACTTTTATATCACATTGAAAAACTAACAAAGATTTCATTATCATATACCCTTTAGAAAAGTCAATAATAAAATAATTTACATCTCATTAGGGCTATATCACTATTAATATTAATATCCATAAGGGTATATTACTATTCCCTAAAAAAAGTTGGTTCCATTAGACTCCAACTGATATACTGAACACAATTGTAGATGATTGTTTTTCAAAATTCAAAACATAGAAATGAAAAAATTATTTTTAAATACTTGATATAAAATTCTACTTAAAACAATGTTTCTAGAAATTTTAATTTTTTAGAAATACCATGGGGTGTTAAATTATCCCCACCTTCTGAAAATTTCATCCTCATAATTTTATTTACTTATTAAACAAGTTAGGGTACCTTTTTCTGATAGAAATTTCAGACTCCCATGTTTCTTAGTCTACCATGTTGTTTCTCCACAAAACCATTACATAGTGGATTACCTTATTCTGAAATACATGATCCCTTAAATCAATGATCTGAACTAGTTTACCTTAATATGAATGGCTCTCTTCTATCTGAACTACTTCTGGGATCAAGTCATGTGATGAATCTGGCACATACATCCTCACCATCGAAACATCAAAAACATTGTATACCTTAGACTAACTCAAAGGAATAGCTAATGAGTATGAAACTGTTCCGACTTTCTATAGGATTTCAAAAGGACCTTCCACTAAAGACATAGCTTCCCATCTATAACAAAATGTATCACACTTTTCCAAAGTCAAATTTTAAGGAAAACATGATCACCTACCTCGATATAGAAGTTCTATACATGGTTATCTACATAACATTTCTGCCTGCATTGAGCAGTCCCTATGTGCTACTGGATCAGCATCACATTCTCAGCCACATCTTATACTAGTTTTATAAGATCCTGAACTTATTACATACATAATCATGAATTTATTCAAGAAAAAAATTAATTTTACATTGAGGATATTTTCCAGATTAAAGCTTTAGAGAATTTGGACAAAACATTCATAACAGTAGAAATTATTACAGAGTGGATACCATAAAAACAGTTTTCATTTTTTTCAAAATATAAAACATTAATTCTTAAAACAAGACTCATTGAAAATTCTTCAAAATATAACATAGCTTCCTTACTTGTCTTAAAAATCCATTAACCTATGAAAATCATTTAAAAACATGGGATGAGCACAAAAGCTCATTAAGGGATAAAAAAACACATTAGTCCATGAATACTTGTAACGTATGAAAGTTATTTTCAAAAGACATGCTTTTCACTCATATATACTTACCTAGTGTAATATGAGATTTAAAAAATATCTATACATAAATGAGAACATAAATATAATCATAGAGGTATCTTGGGGAATTACTTACATAATCATGTAACCATCTTGGCTACCTAATAATTTGTAACCCTCACGGCTACCTTACTTTGTGTAACCATCGCAGTTACACTTAGAGTAACCATACGGCCGAAATCCAACTTACTCATAACAAATGAATTGGAGGGAGATATAGGTCCCACCATTCATCATAAATAATTCCCGATAACCAAAACATAATCATACAACATGAATAATTCCTGAAGGTTAACCCAATGAATGGAAATCGGGTTAAGAATTCCCTTACCTCGGGTTTCTCTTACTTCAAACTTGTTTAAACTTCCTGTATAATGGTTAATGGAGTGTTATTATTATTTTACATAAACATTTTCATGTTTATAACATATTATATTATCTTTTAATACCATCATTTCAACCATTAACTGTTAGTATTTTTCTCCTTGCACTGTTTTTGAGTGAGTTCTTAACATGATTTACGTGATTGGTTCCAGATGGAAATTCTTGTCAATTAGAAGAGAAACTCCAGAATTCAAATGGAGTACTATTTTCATATAAACATTAAGATAAATTATTCCATTTATCATTTTGAATAATTACTTGAGGATGATTCATAATTTATAACATTAATTATGTTTGTTTAGATCATTAAGTGGTTCTTTGATAATAACAACCACAATTAGTCATATAAAATAGAACCATGAGTACAAAATTATTACAGAACCATGGATGATTCATAAAACATATATATAAAACTGGTTCAACCACATAAATTGTTTCATGACCAGTCTTGAAAGAATTAATAGAAATTTAAATTATATTGTCCACGATGTTTGTAATTCGATACATCGCAGAAATGGTTTTTATTCCTTAAATTAGTGGGAGAGGCGAAGAATATGGTTGAGGAATTTACATAAACATGAGAACATCCAGAATATACATGATCCTGGAGATTTCATGCCTATTGGTTAAGAGGAGGTGAGGAATGAAGATGAATAGAAAGGAATCTTAAAATAAATGAAAACTTGATAAATTTCTCACGAAAATTCGGCAGCCTGAGAGCATCTCTTAAAATTTAATAAAAACAAGATTAATGAAAGGAATGGAATATCTCATCATTAATACATAATATGTATAGTAAAAGGGAATATTCAAGGAAATAATCCAACACAAGCCAAAGGGAATGGAATAGGATATCATTAATGAAAGAAAAGAAAGAAAATAAAAGAGGTTGTTTACCTCTTGATCTATTCTCCTTGAGATCCTTCTTAAGGGCTTTGATATTGGTCGTTTGGTGAGACCAGTAGCTCTAGGACATGGGGAAGAATATTGGGGATGGAATTTCGCAGAAATTAGTAAATTCTCAAGGCTTCAGAGGTGTGGGAGGAAGAGGTGACTGAGGGTGGTATTTATAGTGGAGGAGGGGAGGTATTTTAGATTATTTTAATAATTATTATAATATTATGTATCAAGAATATGAATAATCTCAATGAAAGTGATCTTAAATAGTAATAATGGCATGTGATTTCGAACCAAGTGGGCTTATATCATCCTTTCATCACCTATGATGCAGTAAATCAAGTATTTAGCATTTATCGCATTTTATCATATTTTACTATTCATCGAATGTTCTTGAATTTTTGAAAAATTCCCAAATATTCACCCTTACCATTTTTTGATGTGTAGAATTAAAAAATGTAGTCCATTTTTGTAAAATAATTTTTTAAATATTATTAATTTAATTTTTAAATAGAATCATACTTAATTCAAAAATTAACAGTTCTAATTCTACAACTACTTCTTCCTCAAAATGAAAAATTAACCAAGGTGTTATTATCCTCTAGCCTTAAGAAAATAAAATAATAATAAAATTTACTATTCATTTTGGTCATATTACTATTAATATTACTATTCATAAGGGTATGTTACTATTCACAAAAAATAAGTTGGTTTTAATAGTCTCCAAATAACATACTGAACACAATTGTAGATGATAGTTTCTTGAAATTCAGAATATATAAGTAGAAAATTTATGTTTTAAAGTCTAATTAAAAAATATCTATTTAAAACAAGGTTTCTTGCATATATATCTATTTTTAGAAAATCATGGGGTGTTACGTTATTCCCAGCTTCTTGAAATTGTGTCCTCGCAATTTTATTTACTTATTAAACAACTGAGGGTACTTTTCCCTCATAGCATTTTCAGACTCCCATGTTTCTTCTTCAGCCATGTGGTTTCTCTATAATACCTTTACCGGGTGGATTACCTTATTATGAAATACATGTTCCCTTCAATCAAGAATTTCAACTGGTTTCTCTTTATAAGAAAGGTTCTATTCCAGCTAAATTTCTTCTAGGCTCAAGATATGTAATGAATCTGGCACATACATTCTCTACATCAAAACATGAAAAACATTGTGTACCTGAAACAAACTCGGAGGCAAAGCTACGCGGAATGCAACTATTCCAACTTTCCTCAATATTTCAAAAGGACCGATGAACTGTGGACTTAACTTCCCTTTATTACCAAAACACATCAAACTTTTACAAGGAGTGATTTTAAGGAAAACATGGTCACCTACCTTGAAATAGATGTCTTTCCTTCTATTATCTGTATAACTTTTTTTCCTGCTATGAGCTATCCTCATGTGCTGATGGATCATCTTCACTTTCTCAGCCACCTCTTCAACTAATTCTGGCCCCATCAACATTCTTTCACCGACTTCATCCCTAAACGCTAGAGTCTGACACCGCTTTCCTTACAAGGCCTCAAAAGGTGCCATCTGAATACGGAAATGAAAAATTCTATTATAAGAAAAGTCAACTAATGAATGATGTTGATCCCAACTACCCTAGTAGTCTATTGAACAAGCTCGATGCATATCCTCTAATGTATGAATCGTTCGTTCTGAGTTCCCATCTGATTGAGGATGAAAATATGTACTGAAATTTAACTCTGTGTCCAACGACTTCTGTAGTACCTTCCAAAAGTTATATGTGAACCTTGGATCTCATTCAAATACAATGGAAAGAGGAACACCATGTAACCCGACAATCTCCTTGAGGTACAATAGAGAAATATGATCCAAAGACATTGTATCTCGAATAGAAAGAAAATGTGCAGACTTTGTTAGCCGATCAACAATAAGCCAAATCGTATTATTACCTTGAGAAGTCATTGGTAGGTCCACCATAAAGTCCATGGATATATTCTAACATTTCCACTATGGCACTGGAAAAGGCTGAAGCATCCCATGTGGTAACTACTTCTCTACTTTAACCTGCTGACATGTCAAACATTTCATGGTAAAACCAGTAATATCTCTATTCATTCCATCCCACCAATAATACTCCCAATGGTATTTGTAGATCTTAATACTGCAAGGATTAACAAAAAATTGAGAACTATGGGCTTCACACGACAAATCATTCTTCAACTAAGTATCACTAGGCGCACAAAACCTTTTTCCAAATCTTAAAACCCAATCATTATCAAGGTTAAATTATGGTAACTTACCCACTTTAACCAATTATACATTTTTCTGGTGTTCATGGTCTTCCTTCTGTCCTCGCATAATTCTGTCTGAAAATGAAGACTACACTGAAACCTGAAACAAAACAGATCTATTCCCCACACCAACAACTTCGAATCCAAAATTCATTAAGTCAAAATCAAGGGATCATGTTCCAAACATAACATAGTTAATGATGCATGATGTTTCCAACTTAATTCATCCAATACTTTGTTTTCTTTTCAATGATGGTAATTGATCATGCATTCATAATCCATTATCTGTTCTAGCCATCTTCTCTACCTCAAGTTTAATACCTTCTGAGTGAATATATACTTTAGACTTTTATGGTTAGTATATATTTGGAATTTGGTTCTGTATAGATTATGCCTCCACATTTTCAAATCCAAAAACACTGATTCCAATTCCAAATCATTTGTGGGGTAATTTAGCTCATGAGGTTCAAGTTATCTCGAAGCATAAGTAATTTCTTGATCATTCTGCATGAAAACACAACCAATTCCCTTCAAAGAACCATCACTGTAGATGACAAACTCACATTTCCGAGAAGGTAAGGCCAAAACTAGAGCATTCACCAATCTCTTCTTCAGTTCCTGAAAAGAAACAACAAATTCTTCTGTCCAAACAAATTTAACCCCTTTCCGTGTTAGCTTAGTTATCGGGCTAGATAATCGTGCAAAGTTCTTAACAAATCGTCGGTAATAACTTGCTAATCCAAGAAAACTACGATTCTCTGTAACACTTGTGGGTCTTGGCCATTCATCAAATACTTTGGTTTTGGTAGGATCAACTATTATTCCATCCATATTTACAAGGTTCCCAAGAAAATAAATCTATTGCAACAAAAAATCACACTTGCTAAATTCTCCATACAGTTTCTTTTCTTTTAAAGTTTTTAAAACAAACCTTAGATGATTTTCATGCTCCTCTTTATTCTTGAAAAAAACTAGATTTTCATCAATAAATACAACCAAAAAAATATCCAATAACACATGGAATACTCTATTCATAAGATGCATAAATATAGAAGGTGCATAGTTAATCCAAATGGAACAACAACAAATTCATAATGTCCATATCTAGTAGGAAATGATGTTTTCAGGATGTCATCCTCCTTCACCTTCGGATGATGGTATCCAGATCTTAAGTAAATCTTGGAAATGTACTGAGCTCCCTAGAGATGATCAAACAAGTCATCGATGTGAGGAAAAGGATACTTGTTTTTAACAGTGATGTTATTAAAATCACTATAATCAATGTAAAGTCTCATGGAACCATATTAATTTTTAACAAAAAAATTCAGGGCTCCCCATGGTGAAGTGCTAGGACGAATGAAGCATTTGTCAAGAAAATCCTGCAACTAATTTTTTAATTCAAGAAGTTCTATTAGAGCCATGCGATATTGGGGTTTTGAAACTGTCTTAGCATCAGGAACAAATTCAATTTTGAATTCGACTTCTCGATCAGGTATGACATCGGGTAACTCTTCTGGAAAAACATCAAGGTATTCATTTACCACTGGAACATCATTAATTTGAATAGTTCCATTTTTTTCAACAATATCATCAAGATAAATTTCATTTCCATATTTCAATAGTTTCTCAACTTCCTAATATGTTATCAGTTTAATGGGTTCATTCGTGTAAACAAACTGAAACTCTTTTTTAAAAACAACTTCTTTAGCTCTACAGTCAATCTTAGCATGATAATCAGAAAGCCAGTCCATCCCCAGAATAATATCAAACTCGACTAAGGGTAAAATAACAAGGTTTTCAAGTAATGTCTTTCCACCTACCACAATTCAAAGATTATTATAATTCCTCCTTTCTATAATATTTCCCCATAGTGTTTTAACAATAAGTTTGGGTCTCATTTGTTGAGGTGATGTTTCCAATTTACTAGAAAATTTCTCATAGATGAAGGAATGTGTAGAACCTGTATCAAACAAAACATTAGTCAAATTTGAGTGAACAAACAAAGTACCTAATACAACTTCATTGGATGGCTCGACATCTGCTGACGTAGTCGCAGAGGATCTCACTACACCTTTCTGCTTGTAGTCTGGCTTCTTTGCATCATTTGGGTCTCTCTATTGGCATGAATTTGCAAAATGACCCATTTCACCACATTTAAAACACTTTATAGTTTTCTTATCTGGATTAGTCTTTAGATCATTTTCATTACAATCTCGGGCCATATGTCCAAACTTAGTACATTTAAAACACTTCACAGTTTTGCTAAGACATTCCCTTGGGTGTTTCTTGCCACACATTTCACATGCTAAAAATTGGATTTTCTTACCATCAGATTTCTTTGGTTGATTATTACCCATTTCTTTCCAACTTGACCTCTTCGTTTCTTTGTTTCCAAAATGCACGTGATCATCAGCAAAGTAAATCTCTACCCTCTCAGCACATCGGACAAGTTTCTTATAACTTTGGATTTCACGAGAGGCCAACACCCTTCGATACCTTGCCTTCAGTCTGGAGTAAAAGCAGTTGATTTTTCTATCAAGATCCATTATAAGATTTGGTGTATACCTCACCAGTCGGGTGTGAAGTTCACTACATACACAGCCACTGAATTTTCCTCCTTCTGTTTCAATTCAAGGAATTTCTTCTCCATTCTAAGTCGCACCACCTTAGTAAAATATTATTCAAGGAAAAGGCTTTTAAATTCATCCCACTATAAGGAATAAAAATATTCTCTCCCCCTGATATTTCTTACCTTTGACCACTACTGATCAGCTTCCCCTTAAAAACGATAAATGGCAATACTTACCTATTGATTGTCTGAACATCCCATAACATCGAATATCATTTCTAGGGCTTTGATCCATCATTCAGCTGTTACTGGGGTAAAAGTTCTATTGCATGGAGGAGGATGTTGTCTAAAAAAATGTTCCACTACATTCATGTTTAGTTGTGGTACCTCTATTTGTTCTCTTTCATGGATGCCACCACAATTTATTGCCTATGTTAGCTGAGCCATTACTGTTAGAAACTTCTCGGTTCTAATCCCTTCCATTACGGGCTGTAGTTCAGGAATGATGTCACTTTGTTGGTGCCTCTCCTCTTCACCATCCATGTTCCTTATACGGAAAACCATTCTGAATAAACATGTCTTAGATAAATAAAAATGGTAATCTTTAAATGATATAATATTTCAAATTAAACAAAGAGTGAAAATCATTTATGGTGTTCTATTAACATCACCTTAACCCCTAAAGTTATCTAAACCATCCTCGGATACCAACTATAAGGACCCGACCTTATTACATATATAATATTGAATTTAGTCTTGAAAACAATTAATTTTACATTTAGGATCTTTTCAAGCTTAGATCATTATAGAATTAGGACAAAACATTCATAACATTACACATTATTACAGAGTGGATACCATAAAAACGGTTTCCATTTTTTTCAACATATAAAACATTAAATCATAAAACAAGACTACTTGTAAATTCTTCAACATTTAACATAGCTTACTTCCTTGTCTTAAAAATCCATTAACCTGTGAAAATCATTTAAAAACTTCGGATGAGAACAAAATCTCAGTATGGGATAAAAAAACACATTAGTCCTTGAATACTCATAACATATGAAAACAATTTTCAAAGGACATCCTTGCCACTCATATATACTTACTTAGTGTAATATGAGATATAAACAAGGTATATACATACATAAGAACATAAATATAATCATATAGGTATCTTGGGGCATTACTTATATAATCTTGTAACCATATTGGCTAACTTATAATTTGTAACCCTCACAACTACCTTACTTTGTGTAACCATCGCAGTTACACTTGGAGTAACCATATGGTCGACCTCCAACTTACTCATAATCAATTAATTGGAGGGAGATATAGGTCCCACCCTCCATCATAAATAATTCCCAAGAACCAAAAATTATCATACAACATGAATAATTCCATAAAAACATTACTTTAGAATTTCATAAAAATAGAATTTTAAAAAAGGATTTTTAAAGAAAATACCCTTATAAAAATAATAAAATTGAAGAGAGACTTAATAGAGTGGATGGAGTTTGTATATATATATTTTAAATACACATAATAAAACATAATATAAACATAACCCATCACACAAAAAATTTAAATAACACATAAAAAATGAAGTAGAAGGTTAACCCAAAGAATGGAAATCGGTTTAAGAATTCACTTACCTCGGATTATTCTAAAAAAAAACTTGTTTAAACATCCTGTATAATTAATAAAAGAGTGTTATTAGTATTTTACAGAAACATGTTCATGTTTATAACATCTTATATTATCATTTCGCACCATCATTTCAAAATTTAATTGTTAGTATTTTGCTCCTTGCACTTTTTTTGGGTGAATTCTTAACATGATTTCCGTGATTGGTTCATAATGGACATTCATGTCGATTGGAAGTGAAACTATAGAATTATAATGGAGTGTTATTTTAATATAACCAATAACATAAATTATTTCATTTATCATTTTTAATTATTACAGGAGGTTGATTCATAAGGTAGAACATTAATGTTGTTTGTTTGGTCACTTAAGTGGTTCTTTGATAATAACAACCTCATTTAGTCATAAAGAATAGAACCCTTAGTAAAAAAGAATTATAGAACCAAAGATTAGTCATAAAACATATATTTTACCCTGGTTCAACCAGATAAATGGTTTCATGAATATTCTTGAATGAATTAATGTAAATTGAAATAACATCGTCCATGATGTCAGTAATTCGACACATCACAGACAATGTTTTTATTCCTTAATTAAGTTGGAGGGGCGAAGAATATTGATGAGGAATTTTCCATAAACCTGAGAACATCAAGAATATAAAATATTATGGAGATTTTATGCCTTTTTGTTAAGAATATGTGAGGAGAGAAGATGAATAGAAAGTAATTATAAAATAAAATAAAACTTGATAAATTTCTTACGAAAATTCGACAGCCTAACGACGTCTATTAAAATTTCATAAAAAAATTATTGATGAGTGGATTGGAATATCTCATCATTAATACATAATATGGACATTAAGGGGAAATATTTAATGAAATATCCCAACACAATCCAAAGGTAATGGAAGATAATATCATTAAATGAAAGAAAAAAATAAAATAAAAGAGGTTGTTTACCTCTTGATCTCTTCTCCTTGAGATCCTTCTTAAGGGCATTGATATTGGACTTTTGGTGAGACCACGTAATCTAGGACGTGGGGAAGAAGATTTTGGAGGGAATTTGGATAAAATTAGACAATTATCAAGGCTTCAAGTGTGTGGGAGGAAGAGGGGAGTGAGGGTGGTATTTATAGTGGAGGAGGGGAGGTATTTGAGATTATTTTAATCATTAGTATAATTTTTTAATAAACACTATGAATAATCTCAATGATAGTGACCCTAAATAGTAATAATGTCATGTGAGTTCGAAACAAAGGGGCTTAAATCATCCATACATCACCTATGATTCAGTAAATCAATAATTTAGCATTTATCGTATTTTACTATTCATCCAAAATTATTGAATTTCAAACAAATTCCCAAAAATTCACCCTTACCATTTTTAAATGTGTAGAATTCAAATATTAAGTCCATTTTTGGAAAATAATTTTTTAAATATTATTAATTTAATTTATAAATAAAAGCATACTTAATTCAAAAATTAACAGTTCTTATTCTACAACTACTTCTTCACCACAATGAAAAATTAACCAAGATGTTATTATCTTCTAGACTTAAGCGAAAATAAAAATAATAAAATTTACTATTCATTATGGTCATATTACTATTCATAAGGGTATTTTACTATTCACAAAAAACAAGTTGGTTCTAATAGACTCTAAATAACCTACAGAACACAATTGTAGATGACAGTTTCTTGAAATTCAGAATATATAAGAAGAAAAGTTATGTTTTAATGGCTAATTAAAAAATATCTATTTAAAACAAGTTTCAATGAATTACTATTTATTTTTATAAAAACATGGGGTGTTACAAGTTTTCGCCCCATCACCATTCATTCACCAACATCATCCCCAAATGCTAGAGTCTGAAATTGCTTCCCATGCAAATCCTCAAAAGGTGTCATCTGTATATTGGAATGAAAACTATTATAATAAGAAAACTAAACTAAAGAAATATGATAAAGTAAAATTACATTGTTGTCTATTGAACAAGCTCAAATCATATCCCCCAATGTCAAAATCATTTATACTCACTGGCCATCTAATTGAGGATGAAATGTTGTAATGAAATTTAATTCTATTCCCAATGACGTGGGAAGTCCCTTTCAAAAATAAGAAGTGAACCTAGGTCCCCTGTAAGATACAATGGAAATAGAAAATCCATGTATCCTAACAATATCATTGAGGTATAATCGAGAATGATGATCCAAGGACATTGCTTCTTGAATAGAACGAAAATGTGCATATTTTTTAAGCTGATCATTAATAACCCAAATCACATTTTTACCTTGAGAAGTCTTTAGTTGTCCAACCACAAAGACCGTGGATAAATTCAACCATTTCTACTATGGAAATTAAAAATTCTGAAACATCTCCTTCGGTAACTGCTGCTCAGCATTAACATGTTAAAATGTCATGAATTCATAGTAAAATCAGTAATATCGCTTTTCATTCCATCCCATCAATAACACTTCTAGAGGTCTCAGTACATCATAGTACTACTTGGATGAACCGAAAATGGAGAAGAATGAGCTTCACAAAAAAAATATTTCATAAACTAATAATAAAAAGGCACACACAACCATTTTACATTTCTTAAAACAATATCTTTATCATTGTCAAATTATAACATCTTACACATTTTAACTGATTCTACCTTTTATTGTAGCTCATGGTCTTCATTATGCTCACCCTTAATTCAATTTGATAATAATGACTGCACTGAAACCTGAGACAAAACAAATTTATTTCCATCACCACCAACTTCTAAGAAAAAAGTCATCCAATCAATAATCAATGGACCATTTTCCAAATGGAACATGCTTAATGATGCATGATGTTTTCGACTCACAGAATATACCACATTTTTTTATTTTTAGGGATAGTAATAGGTCATGTGATCATAATACTTTATCAGATCAAGCCATCTTCTTTTCTGTATGTTTAATTTATTCTACGTGAATATATTCTTTATACATTTATGGTCAGTATATATTTTACGTTTGGCTCTGTATAATTGATGCCTCCAAATTTTCAAAGAAAAAACCACAGCTGCCAATTCCAAATCATGTGTGGTATAATTGAACTCATGAATATTGTGTTGTCTTGTAGAATAATCAGTTGCCTAATCATTCTTCATCAAAACACAACCATGTCCCTTTAAAAAATCATCACTTTATATGAAAAACTCACCATTTTGGGTAGGCAAGGCCAGAACTAGAGAATTCACCAATATCTTCATCATTTTCTGAAAACAAATATAACATTCTTATGTCCAAAAATATTTATCCACATTTAGTTTTAACAATGTTCATAGGCTAGATAACCTTGAAAATGTTTCAACAAAATGTTCTAATAACCTACCAATCTATGAAAACTACGAATATCTATAACATCTGTAGGTGTTGACTATTCGTCAAAAAATTTCGTTTTGATTAGGATCTACTAGTATTAATTCCGTATTTACAATATTCCCAAGGAAAGAATTATGTTGCAACCAAAAATCACACTTTCTGAATTTTCCGTACATTTTCTATTTTTCATTACTGTTTGTAAAACAACTCTTGGATGTTTCTGTTCCTTCTCATTATTTTTTTAAAATACTATAATTTCATCAATAAACACAACAACAAACTTATCCAAAAACTCATGAAATATTCTATTCATAAGATTTATGAATACAACAGGTGAATTAGTTAAACCAAACAACATAACAACAATTTATAATGCCCATATCTATTATGAAAGGTTTTTTGGGATTTCATCCTCATTCACCTTCAGCTGATGGTATTGGGATGTTAAGTTAATTTTGGAAAAGAACTAATCTCCGTAGATTTGATCAAGTAAGTCATCGATGTGAGGAAAAGAAAACTTGTTTTTAACAGTGATGTTATTAAAATCCCTATAATAAAGGAAAAGTATCATGGGATCATCTATCTTTTTAACGGACAAAATAGGATCTCCCCACGGTGAAGTTCTAGGAAAAATGAAGCCTTTATCAAGAAAATCTGGAAACTAATTTTTCAATTCATGATGTTTTTTTGAGCCATATGATATTGGGGTTTTTAAATTGGATTAGCATTAGAATGTAGGTCAATTGTGAACTTGACTTCACAATAATGAATTATACAAGGTAACTAATCAAGAAAAACATTGAAGTATTCATTTACCACTAGGACATCATCAGTCTAAACTATTCCCTTGTATTCAACAATATGTGTAGGATAACATGAATTTACATATTCCAATAGTATTCTAGCTTCCTAATATGTTATAAATTGTATGGGTTCATTCTACTCTAAAAATTTAAAATCATTCTGAAAAACAAATTTATTTTCTCTATAGTCAGTCTTATGATGATAAAAAGAAAACCAATCCTTTCCCAAAATAACATCCAACTTGAATAAGGGTAAAACAACTTGATTTGTAGGTAATGTCTTTCTATAGACCAGAATATAAAATTTTCATATAATTAATATTCTCTATAATATTTCCCCCTAGTGTTTTAACAACAAGTTCTAGTCTCATTTGTGAAGGTGATATTACCATGTTACTGGAAAATTTCTCAGACATGAAGGAATATGTAGACACCGTATCAAATAAAAAAATTAGAATGATATTAGGATATAGACATAGTACCTAATACAACATCATTGGATGGAACATCATCTACTGATGTAGTCACATAAGATCTCAGCACACCTTTTTCTTATAGTCTCGCTTCTTTGAATAATTTGGACCTATCTTTGGGCAGGAATTTGAATAATGACCCATGTCACCACATTTAAAACACATAATTGTTTATTATCAAGATTAGTCTTTGAAAATTTTCATTACAATCTCAGGCCATATGTCCAAACATACCACAATTAAACCACTTCTCTATTTTTCTATGACTTTCCACATGGTACTTCTTTCCACACATTTAATAAACTTGAAACTGTATTTTCTTACCATCGGATTTCTTTTGATAATTCCTACACATATGTTTCCATCTAGATATCTTCTTATCCTTGTTTCCATAATGCACTTGATCATCTGTAGACTCTATCTCTAACCACTCACCACATCAGGAAAGTTTCTCATAACATCTGAATTAACAGGAGGCCAATTCCCGTTGATACCTTGGCATCAGTACATAGTAAAGGAGGTTGATTTTATATCAAGTCCAAAATAAGATTGGGAGCATACTTCGCCAGTTGGGTGAATTCCACTTCATAAACAGCCAATGAATTTACCTTCCTTTTCATTAATTCAAGGAATTGCTTCTCTGTCCTTAGTCGCACTAATGTAGGTAAATATTCTTCTAGGAAATGACTTTTTAATTCATCCCACTCTAAGGCATCAATATCCTCTCTATCCTTGTTATTCATTACTATTGACCACTACTGGTTAGCTTAACCTTAAAATTGATAAATTTCAAGACATTAGTTTTGATTATATGGAAATACCATAACATGTAATAGCTTTTCAATGGCTTTATTTATCCTTCAGCCACTATTGGGTTAGAAATCCATTGAAATCAGGGGGTGTTGTCTCATAAAATGTTCCACTATTGTAATTTTCTATTATGGTACATCTAGTTGTTCTCGTGAATGGATTCCTCCATCATTTATTGAATGTGTTAGATGATCCATTAATAACAAAAATTACTCAGGTCCAATCCCTACCATTCTGGGTTAGAGATTCGGATGTATGTCGTTATGTCGGTGCCTCTCCTCTTCATCTTACATGTTTCTTCTATAGAAACCCATTAGGAAAAAACATATCATGTACGAAGAGAAATTGAAATCTTTAAAAGAAATAGAATTTTAAATTAATCAAAGAGTAAAAATTATTTATGTTATTACTTTAACATAATTCTAACCCCTAATGTTTATATATTTATATAATTGGGACATATTACATCCATAACATTACACATTTTTAAAGAGTGTATACCATAAAAATAGTTTCCATTTTTCAAAATATAAACCATTGAACATAAAAAATTATTTTTTTGAAAATTATTCTAACATTTATCTTGTCTTTATTCATTGTATAACACATCTTTATGACCTATGAAAATAATTTTAAAAAATATGGGATGAGCAAAAAAATCTCAGTAAGGGATTTAAACTAAGGAAAGAGTACATTAGTCCATTAATATATGTAACGTATGAAAAAAATTTCAAAATACATACCCATCACACATATATAATTAATTTTTAAAACATGATATTTAAAAAATACATTAGAATATAAATATAAAAATAATGTAATCTTATGGCATTACTTACATTATCTTGTAACCATCTTATCTACCTTATAATTTGTAAACCTAATGGCTACCTTACAATTTGTGTAACCATCGCAGTTACACTTAGTGTAACCATTCAGCCGACCTCTAACATACACATAACCTATGAATTTGAAGGAGATATATGTACCACCATTAATCTTAAACAATTCCCAAGAATCATAACACAATCATACTACATGAATAATTTCTTATAAATTTTGCTTTTGAATTTTGTAAAACAGAATTTTAAAAAGTGTATTTTAAAGGAAAATCCATTTAAAAATGTTATCTAATTATTGGGAGACTTAATAGAGTGTGTGGAATTTCTATATACATAGTAAATACACACAATTGGACATAATATAAACAAAAACTACCACACAAACAATATTAATAATACATAAATAACAAAGTAAAATATTAACCCTAAGAATTGAAATCTGGTAAAGAATTCCCTTACCTCGGGCATGTCTTACTTCAAACATGTTTAATACTAATTTATAATGGTTAAAAGTGTGATATAAATATCATAAAGAAACATATCCATCTTTATAATACCTTATATTATCATTTCATTAAATCATTCCACCCTTTGATTGTTAGTATTTTGTTCCTTGTGCTATTTTGGGGTGAGTTCTTTACATGATTTCCATGACTCTTTCATGATGGTTGTAGTTGTCGATTGGAAGTGAATATACAAAATTGGAATGGAGTAGAATTTACATATTTCCATATGAAAAATTGTTCCATTTATCATTTTGAATTCTTACCTGAGGATGATTCCTAAGGTTAAGCATTAATGATGTTCGTTTAGATAATTTTAGTGGTTCATTGATAATAACGAACTCATTTTGTTTTATAAATTTAAACCATTCATACAAAATAAATCTAGAGACATGAATGAGACATAATACATATATTATAATCTTGTTCAAACATAAATTTGGTTTCATGACAATCCATGAAGGAATTAATGTTTATTGAAATCACATCATCCACGATGTTGGTAATTCGACACATCATGAACAATGTTTTAAATTCATTTAATAAGTGGGGGAGGGGAAGATGATTGATGAGAAATATAACATGATCATGAGAAAATCCATAATATGAACTATTATAGATCTTTAACACCTCTTGGGTAAGAGGTGGTGAGCAGAAATAAGAATGAAACTCAAAATAAAAGAAAATTTGAGAAATTGCTCACGAAAATTCGACAGCATACCGACATCACTTAAGATTTCATAAAATAGATTGATGAGATAAATAGGGTATCTCCTCACACTTACATAATATGGGTATTAAGGGGGGATATTTAATGAAATAAAACAACATAATCCAACGATAATTTAATATAATAATAGAAATTGAATGAAAGTGAAGAAAAAAAAGAGGATGTTTACCTCTTCATCTCTTCTCCTTGAAATCCTTCTTTAGGCCTTTGATTTGGCCTTTTGGTGAGACAAACTACTCTAGTACATGAGAGAGAGCCTTGGGAGGAGTATTGGGCAGAACATAGGTAAGTATCATGTCTTGAGAGGTGTGAGAGTAAGAGGGAAATTAGGGTGGTATTTATAGTGGAGGAAAAGAGATATTTAACATTATTTTAATCATTAATATAATATTTTTGATCAAGACTATGAATAGTAATAATTCAAGTGACCCCAAATTGAAATAATGGAACATGAGTTCAAAAAAAGTATTCTTTCATCACTTATGATGTCATAAATATAGTATTTTATAGATAATTGGAATATACTTTATTTTATTGTATATCACTATTCATCAAAAATTAAAGAATTTCAGAAAAATCCCAAAAATTCACCATTACTATTTCTCAGCATGTATAATTCAAAAATGATCTTTATTTTTCTGAAAACCATTTTTTATATATTATGAATTTTATTCTTTAATAAAATCATACTTAATTCAAAAATTATTAATTTTTAAACTGTAACTTCTATTATATCACATTAAAAAATAAACAAAGATTTCATTATATTAACGCTGTAAGAAAATAAAATAATAACACTATTTACAATTTATCCGGGTCATATTACTATTAATATTACTATTCAAAAGTTATTTACAATTCCCCAAAAATAGTTGGTTTCATTAGATAATGAATGACATACTAAACACAATTGTATATGGCTATTGTTCAAAATTCAAAACATAGAAGTTGAAAAAATATTTTTAAAGGCTAGTTATAAATATCTACTCAAAACAATCTTTCATGAATTTCCATTTTTTTTAAAATCCTTAGGTTGTTATGATATTATTTTATAATAAGCCTTACGAAATAAATATTATTAATTAAGGATTTTATAAAAATATGAAAATTTTAAATCATGTATAAAAAATTATCTAGAAAACACTAATTTAGCTAATAATGATTCATTTATAACAACACCAAAAGATTTGGAAATATAAAATTAAACTGAATCATAAAAAACAATGAGGGGATGATATTAATAGTGATAAATAAATTATTAACCCTTTTGGAATAATGAAATCACATTAGTGACATATCATCATAGTTGAGAATTTTTAATTTCTAGAAGGGAATTGAGTCCCTATGAATTCATTATAAGTAATATATAAGATATCAATATTAATTAATTTTTAGAATTAAATATTATATTTTATATAATTTATTAAATTAAGGTAAATATAGTATTAATAGTAATGAATAGTTTTTTCTAAAAACTTCTATCATGACTAAAGAATAATTATTTAATTAAATATGGTTTCGAAACATGTTTTATAGTTTTAGTGCTGATAATATTGATTATGAAATGAGTTCTGAAGAGAATGATGATGAAATGTTTTATGAAATATCCAAATTAAGGTTCAATTATATCCATTTATAATACTAACAAAATATGATAACCCATAGCTATCATTCGAATAAAATAAAATTACTATAATTTTATAATAATTTTCAATTCATGAGGAATATATCGTAATCCTTACAATGAATCATTGATATCCTGATTAGAATTGAACTACGGAATATACTAAATGAAAAATGAGTTTATATATAATTAGTTATAGAAATAGATATAGGTGATGAAATAAATTTAAATTTTTACATAATTATATTTGAATTTTTTGTGGCATGATTTCAAGGGTTCCCCACTATGACCATAAGGAAGCCTATGTAAATAAATATTTACTTAATTCACATTGGATACCATGAATTTCAATTTATTTAACCTGTTATTTCTCAAAATAAAAAGTAATGATATTAATAATAAAAATTAAATATTTCATTCTTAATTTATTAAATTGTGGTAAATTGTATAATATATGGAACTGAAATTCTAGGTGTTCAACATTAGTCATTGAGGTCACGTCATTGAGTTACGATAGTAAAATTATATATTTGGAAAACATATTTTCAAATATTTTTAGACCCTCTGACATTGATCCTTTAATACCATGGATTATCCAAATAAACATATCCACATAAGTTTCTATAATTTAATGAAATCATTACATCTTCTTATTTTCTTCCCTAGAGTTATTATGTACAAAAAATATCACGAATGGTTTTTCCCATTCATTATGCCAATGTAAAAATACTCATAAAATTATAATTTTGCATCATTAAATTATTATTTCTAATTGGTGTTATATTATATGTTAACATCCATGGTGAAATATATAATTTTCATATTCTAGGTAATATTCAAGGAGTAATTTTCCTTTTCATATGATGTCCATGAACGATTTTACTTCATATAAGACATTCAAATATCCACCCACAATCCTCTTTATCAATAATGAACTCCTTCAAATAAAAAAATTGTTTTCATTAATTAATAATAATTGTTTTCTCCCTATCATACAAGAGATACGTGAACATCCCTTTACCCTCCTAGATCATATGATAAATTTCTTCTCCACCAATCACCATAGAAGTACCTATTTTGGAAAAATATTTTTATGTCCCCATGCTTGATCTCCAAAACATATAAAAATCCAAAGGATTACCACATATAACACCCCTAGAATCTTATCGTAATTTAGAGTTGAATTAACCAAATATTTATGAACAACATTTGTGTAAGTTTTAATAACTCACCCCTTTAGAACTCACGTAAACATTGTTTGAAAATGAAACATAATTGATACACCATGCATTGTATCTATTGTTATATTAGTATCATCAAAATGAAAAGGCAATGTTTTTATAGTAATAAATAATTTATATCCTAAAAAATTAGTTAGTATACAGGATAAAATAATCATATTTTTGAATCCCTCTTAACAAGACTTATTTGCATCTATAGAGGTAAAATTTTGATATCCTAACTAGGAGAATTTTTGATCATCGATGGTCTTAATATGAAAACATAGGAAAGGTTCCTTGGAAGATTATTGTATGGGAAAATCATAAAATGATTCATGAAATGAAACATTAATTAAATTATACTACCCATCAACATCAATATCTAAGTATTCCATATGACTCTTAGAAATTAAATCCTAAATATAGTATGATTTTCTGATGAGATGAAATATACAAATGGTTATCTATTACTTGCATAGAAACTAAAAAAATTCACATCATCTTAATAGATGATGGATTTTTTACCTGGAGTAGTGGGCATTGGATACATAAACATATTTCTACATTTTATTGATCATGGTTCATATATATTAAAAAAAATATATAAATGAAAATTTAATGAAAGTTATTTAAAAACGTATATGATTTACAAAATTCATGATCTCGGAAATCATCATGTGATAATCAAATAAAATTTTTATTGAGATTCATGTAACCAAACCACTAAATGGTTGGAGAGACCAAGATTTTCAAATACCTATGTATTAAACACATCAATAAAATATTTTTTTCTATCAAATTATGCTACTAGTTAGTAATAAAGAACATTCATAGCTTTCATGAACTAAGTATGAAATAAAGAGAAGTAGGGCCCTCAATTATCGATAAATCAATCCGTTAAGATAAATTTGATTCTAGAGAATGTGTATGCTCATAATGGATGATAAAAATCACATGTCTATGTTTCTATCCTCTAGAGGAAGAGAAAAGTTGATTATGGTGATTTCTATCTAGGGGATGAACCCTTTGGGAGAACAGAAGTTATTCAGTAATATTTTTTAATGATTTCCTTACTATAATTACTCTACCTTCAATGTTTACAACAAAATATTGGTTAAAATAATTATAAAAAAATATATTTTTAAGTATTATATAAAATAAATATTTTAAACACAACTCAGGAGGATTGTTGGGTGAACTCTACGAATGAAACAATTGTTCAAATATAGAATAATCAAACATAATATATTATACCGTGTTAAAAAGAAAATAATATTATCAGAGCCAAAATAGAGGAATTAATGTCAAATTAATGAATATAGAAATTCAGTATATATATATTTCTATTAAAATTGTAATAATAATCTTGATTGAGGGAGTATTCATGAGAGTTATTACCAATAATTTTTTTCAACAGCATTAGTTTATTTTTTGAAATATTCTTTTTAGTAGTCCCAATGAAAATTCAACGGATTCCAAGGTGATTTATTTAAATTATTTTCATGGAGAGAATGCTAATATAATATTCATATATTTTTAATATTAAATAATATATATTAATGATGTAACATCTCATATACTTCTTAAATATTTCATTATTACTTTTTGTCCAAACCCCCTTGTTTTACCCATGATTGGTATGAATAGGGAGGTTTGAGATGTTCCAGAATGAAGTGGGAAATATAAGAAAAGAATTGATGATATATGTGGAGTAGTGGGTTACATCATCTAGCTAAATGATTTCACCGACCATTGGTGGGAATGAAATTATCCTTATAACTCGAATGGATGCACGTACCAATGGATAGACCCTCGGCTAGCTCGTCTAGGACTAACTTTCACTAGTGTTCTTCCAGAATTATGTTTTCATGAGGGGATGTGATATTATTTATGGGGTAATTTTAATATTTTTTTTCTAACATCCCTTTAACCTCATTCTACTGGTATAGATCTCATGATATTTCCTTTGAAAATTTTCACCACTCTCATTACCAATTATGTATATATTTGAAAAGTTTTTTGGTATGTTGGATTCCATTGAGAAAAAAAACCAATTTTTGGGATTTGGATTTTTTTCAATATAGTATAATCTTCTTGAACTCTAAATAGATGAATTTGGGGATGAACTATGGTTATTGACTCATAAGGATTGTTTTATACATAGGTATAAAATCTTAATAGATTAATATTCATTATATAACACTATAATTGTCACGACACATCCCATGTGGCCCGTGTCGTAACTACCCCAAGCACGCCTTCCATAGGCCAGGGTCTTGCGACTAGCATTAAAGGTTTAAATACCTAAAACTAGGAGGGCATTGCCTTTATAACTATAAACAAACACAACAAAGTAAACAACTAGAGGCAAAACAGTAACTAAATGTGTATACAAAGAAAGTGCTAGAAAGTAAAATGGGCCCGAAATACAAGCACAACTAGAAAGTACAAGTACAACTGAAGAGAAGTAAAGAAAGTATTGGGTCGTCCTCCAGGTTCCTACCTGAAGGGTATGTACAAATAGCCTCCTCAGCACTCCACATTAGTCCATCTGCTCCGTGTACCGTCATGACGAGTAGTCCACCTCTGGGTACCATCTAGTCCTACTACTCTCTACCTCAGTCAGCGATGTCCATCGTCTGAAACCAACACAATGAGGTGCAGGCATACCCCATGAAGGGTTGAGTATAACGATACTCAGTAGGGACCCCAAGACCCTCAAGGTCTCACAAATCCAACAAGGATAAACCAAAAAGTAAGAAAAAATCAACAGATAGCTATTACATAGGTATATGCCTATACATATACCAATGTCATCAATTAATCCATCTCAATCATGGGGAAAACATAGAAGTCATTGAATCAACTCACATAGGTATACAACTTTTGTAGAGAGATAGAGATGATCAGATGTAGCCACTAAACCATTTAACCTGTCGGACCCACACAGGATCCAAGATCAACGGTTAGAATTGTTGGACCCACACAAGATCTAGGAATAGTAGTCAGAGTTTTCAGACAAACAAATGATCTAGGAAAAGCTATTTTGATGGACCACCACATGATCTGGGAACAGAAGTCAGAACTGTTGGACCAACACATGATCCAGGAATAGTAGTCAGAGTAGTCGAACCAACACATGATCCAAGACCAACTATTCTGTCGGACCAACACATGATCCAATAATAGAAGTCGGAACTATCGGACCAACACAAGATCTAATAACAGTCATTAGAACTGTCGGACCAACACATGATCTTGAAACAGTCAACAGTGCATAGCCAGTCACAGGGTTTCCACAAAGTACACTTGATTCTGGGAGGGTATGCTTCTCAAGCCAAGTGATGACACATTATCTTACATCAAGTCTCAAGTTGATGTATCCAAATGATCTGTCTTGAAATAAGAAACTCAACATGACATATGGTGTTTCAATCAATCACCTGGTCTAAGAGTTATTGGCATTTTTGTTCTGAGGGCCCGGTAGGATTTAGGTTCAATGGAACCAAACTGTACCCCCAACTACGTCTGAAACTCATGTGAGGTATGCCAAAAGAATCGTCTCGGTAAATGATTTTTGTCACCATAGACGGTTCATCAAACATGCGTATGGTGAAAACGATATGGCCAAAGAAAGTTCAGGGGTCTGTAGTGGGCCCGTGTCCGGTCCGACCAGGTCAGACCGACTCGGCCCAAACCTGTCTTGGCCGACCCGGTCTGGGTCGACCCAGTCAGACCTGCTTGGTCTATCTTGGCCCGTTGGGTGGGTTAGTCCATTAGGTTTGGCGCGTTCTGCTGGGCCCATCCCAATGGGCTGTGGGGGTGATTCATCCTGGAGGTCACCTTGTAGGCGGCTCAGCCCGGAGGACGGGGGCCTGTTTAACCAGCGCCGCGAGGGGCACAGCTCGGGCGACTCGGCCCAAAAGGCTGATCCGGTTTGGCAAACGATGCCGCAAAGGGTCTCGTGGGCTGGATTAGAGGGTCGGAGCGGCTCGACCGGTTTGGCAGTGAGCCGTTGTGCGGCCTGGGTAGGCTGGTGGGGCGGCTGGGTGGGGAGAAATGAGAGGCTGCGGACATGCCGATGGGTGCGCTGGAGGCTGCGGGCAGGCCGGCGGGGCATACCGGAGGCCTCAGATAGGTCGGCTGGTTTATGGTCGGGGCGCATGGAAGGTCGGTGGTGAGAGGAAACCGGCACGGCTGAGTCCAGTGGACGGCGCGTTTCGGCCCGTGGTGGCGGTGTCGATCCAGTCGGAGCACTGTGTGGGAAACACGTTTTGCCGAGGCCGTGGGTAGCACGACTGTTTCCTTCTTCGTTTCATCGCCTCATTGATTCATCTCCATGTTGTATATTATCATAAATAAGATCTACGGAGGGGGTCAGGCAATGTAGGTTTGGCTCACACCCTTCACGTTTAGGGTGGTATAAAGAGGCTCGCTAGTATGATGCACAAAAACCCTCATTCTTAATTTTGAGATAAAGGAAGAACATGGGAAAAGGTCATACATAGATAAAACTAAACCCATACCATTGATTCATCTTTCATAGTTCATTGACGGAGTCATGAATGAATATGTAGAGGATCGTCGTTCGTCACGTCCGCCAAGCTCTTCCAAACCCGAGTTGCGTCAGTTTGTTGACAACGCTCCACATCGGTAGGTTTCTGATGAAGAATTCAAGGAAGGTCAGTGTTCTTCATTCTTCATTAGAGAAGGAGTAATCCTCCATGTGTTGGGCATCGTGTCACTTTTCCAGTGTTTCGTCGCTTGGTGAAGCCGTCCGAAAACCTCACCCCAAACGTCCTTTAAATAAGAGAGGCGGGGAGGTAGGAAACGATTGATGGAATTTATGACGGTTCATTTATTAGAAACATTCATAAATTCCAACGACACAGTTACTTTAATTTAAAAAGAGAAATCCAATTTTGTTACGCTGGTGCAATTTAAGAGGTGTTTTGGGCTTAATTAATGGGAGGACCCCAAGAGACAGCCACCCTCATTAATGGGGGGAGTTGAGAGGTTTTCCCTTCCTCCCATTAATAGGGGGTCAAGCCCCGTGTGATCCCCACCTCATTTATCCTCACATGGGAGGTTGAGTTCGGGTGTTCCCATCACCATATCCTATCATGGGAGGTTACGGTGCGGTGGCCCTACCTCCAAATCCCTTGAGGAGGTTTTAACTACCCAACCTCTATATGGAGGCTAAAAATAAAATAAACTATTATATCACATTATTTTATCAATTTTCTTTATAAAAACTCAAAATATAACTTTTACTCTCGACCAACTATTGTTGAGGTGAAAGTCCCCTTAAGCGAATACCAGCATAGCGAGTTCAACGGTGCCCTCATATTTCATTCCTGAGCACCAGTTCAAAAGTTACAAAATGCCGCTTGACCATTCACTGAACATACATGAAAAAATGTTTGGAAAATTATTATCAGTCACCCTCGACCCATGACGGTCAATGTTAGGCTCAAAATAGGTGAAACACACCCCAACGATCCCAATGGTACTCTCATATTTTTAATCCGATTTACTAATTAGATGTTATGAATTTTACAAAAAAGTAATTGTCACTTAATTATTTTATTTCTGGCCAAAAACTAAATTTTTATTGTGGCCCGCACCGACCAATGTTAGTACCTTCATAATGAAATCATATACTCACATGTTCATCGATTTTCTCGGAATTTTAATATGAGTTAACGTATGTGAGTTATAAGAATTTGAAAAATAAAATAATTTATTTATTTATTTTATTTACGATTATGCCATTTTTGTGTTTTCTCACAGGAAGCCCGCGCCAACTAATCTTATGTCACACCCAGGGTAAACCTTCCATCTTGAACGCAATGGTGCCCTCATATTTCGGATCAGACTTACCATTTATGAGTTATTCCATTTTTTTCAGGAAAACTACTTTCCCGCGTTGACTTAATCTTAACAAAAACTTCAACAGATCATTTCAGGAACTCCGAGCCTTAGAATCATCCTCCGTCAGAATTCGCGGACCGAAAAAATTCCCATTTAAATAAAAAAAAATTAAATCGAAATTCTGGGTCTTTACATTCTCCCCACCTCATGGATCTATAACCCCATAAGCCACAACTCACAACTAAGGGAACAAGTGGGGTACTAAGCACGCATCTAAGCCTCCTACTACATTGTGATCTCCTGGAGGTTTCTGTGTTGCCAGCAAACGAGAACCAGAGGTATCAACCATCCATGAGATACCCACTCATATTGATCATAAATCTCTAATGGATCCTCCGTAAAAGAATCCCCTTCATCAACATCCAGCTCTCCATGGTCGATGGCGTGGGAAGGGAGGTGCACGAATCATATCAGCTGGGATACGTGGAAGACACCATGCACCTGGTGGAACTGAGGTGGAATAGCTAAGAGGTATGCCACCTCGCCAAATCTATTGATGACATGAATGGTCTAATGAATCTCGTAGATAACTTTCCTCCTCATATAAATCTCTGTATACCTCATCGAGGTGAGACCCCTAGAAATACATGGTCTCCAACCTCGAACTCTAGAGGTCTCTGTCTACTGTCATTATACAACTTCTGTCTACTATGTGCAGTTTTTATCTTCTCTTGGAGGATCTGTACCTTTTTTTTGGTAGCTCGTACAATCTCTGGTTAGTAGGAAGTGGTTTGAATAGGTGAGTCGGTCAATGATCAACCAAATAGAGTCATGTCCCCTAGACATACGTGGAAGACTCGTCACGAAGTCCATGGATATATCATCCCTATTATAATTTGGGACCTCTAAAGGATGAACCAAGCCTGATGGTACCTGATGCTCCACCTTCACTTGCTGTCAAGTGAGTCATCAAGAGACAAACTCCGCTACTCCCTTCTTCATACCTAGCCTCCAGTGCTCTCGTTGAAGGTCATCGTACATCTTTGCCACTCCTGGATGTAGCGCTATAGGGGATGCATGAAGCTCCCTCAACAATTCCTCTTGATGTTACACTGGAACAATAGTAAGTCCTATAAAGAGGATGACATGCTCCCCACCTTTATAAAATCAATCAAGAGCATGTCCTCTGGATATCTGAGCACGTCGTTTCTCAGAGTCAGCATCCCCACTATGCGCCTCCCTGACTCGCTGATGTAGTAGGAGAGTGACTGTAAGAGACTTAAGGAAGGCTGCTCCATCTTTATCCACAAAGGATATCTTTAAGGTAGTTAGATTCTCTATCTCTTTGCCTAGCAGCTATATTCCAGATCTCCAACTATGTGAATCTGCTACAAAGTCCACCATCCCATGAACATAGTCAATCTGGAAGTCATAGTCCGGGAGGAACTCAAGCCAATGTCACTATCTTAGGATTATGACCTTCTGTGATAAAATATACATGAGACTCTTGTGATCAGATTATACGGTAAAACGTTTTCCCAAAAGATATTGTTACCCCATCTTCAAGGCGAAGACCACTACTGCTAACTTCAGGTCATGGGTAGTGTAGTTTTTCTCGTGTTGTCTTAGTTGTTGAGAACCATATGGGATCACTGATTTCTCCTGCATTAGGACACATCCGAGTCTAGTCCCTGATGCGTCACAATAAACTTTGTACCCTCCGCCTTCCTTTGGAAGCCTCATGATTGGAGTACTATTCAGCATATTCCTCAGCTGATGAAAGAACTGTTGGCATCTCTCCGATCAGACGAAGGGTTTCCCATTCTTCGCCAAGGCTGGTAGTGGTGCTGCAACTCTGGAGAAGTCTAGCACAATGGTATGTCTGGTCGACTCATGAGTGATCGACTGCACCCTCTTATGCATGAGTCCATCCTGTCCATCCTGGGTTTTCTTTTTCACTGTCAAAGGAAAACCCCATACCAATGTTGTATATAAACCACAACATTTTTTCCAAATACATTCAATTTTATTGTGAATTGTTGATGTCAAGTACAAACCCAAACTAACATCGTTAGGCTGCGATGCTGCCACCAAGATGTTCGATCCGAAACTCTCACCTCAATGGTCAGATAACACCATCATCAAATGTGTGATTATTGAGTCTCCACCCAATGGTATCTCTAGACGTGAGGGTCAAGTCAACGGTTTAACCAAAAACTCTAGGTCTTGGACATGATTCGTGGAAGGAAGGAATGATTGGTACCTAGGTCTATTGTTACTGTAGCTAGTAGTAGACACATACCATACCTAGAATCATTCCAAGAGCCTTTGGGTTGCACTCCTTGACCGCATGCAACTGCTCTCTTCTCTTGTCCTCTAGCTCCATGAGCCTCACATGTTCAATATAACAGGGTGGTTGTAACATGTTTAAATGTACAACACTTCATGCTGCTTTCCTAGCTCTCATTCCACATCTATTGCCCTTCAGATTCGTCTGTCCTTAACAATCCTTCATCTAAAAACATTTTTACACGTTCAAGTCTCTAAGAATGGAGCCGGTTTCCTGTTTTTCCACTGCTAGCATTCAATGGTTGTATCCACTCAGGCAAAGAACATTCAACCACAAAGGTTCTCTCTAGAATCCTAACATATGTTTGAATGCAAAGAGGAATTATGCTAACTCAGATGTCCTTTAAACAAAATTCACTCAGAAGTTCGATCCCTAAAGCACTGATCTTATCATATTCATCGTGTAAAAGTAACGTTTGGTATGACTCGATGAATAATCAGCTACCTACACCTCATCCTACCGAAGTTTTAGAAGATCTAGTGAGCTCTCTACCACCTCCTCAAGCCAGTCCTCAGCCGCCTGTGGGTCGGGGTCACCTCGGAACCAGAGGGTTATCTGATGTTGAATATAACGACCTGGCCTTTTCTTACATTACTATTACATCATTTCAAAGATAAACAACATAATAGTATTACACATGGAGGATCCATAGGTTTAGTGTCTTGGGCAAACTAGGACTACACATAACAAGTACAACATCAAGCATAAAAATTTATTTAATCTCTTCTTCTATAACTTCTTAGTAGCACTTGTCCTATCCTTAGTACATGTAGCCACCTGAGGATATACATAAAAAGGGGTGAGAAAAAAGCCCAGTAAGAGGATATATAAGAAAAATATAGCTTGGGGTGAGAATAATCATGACATAGGAAGAAGATCTTGAGAATGAGAGGAGCATAAACAATAAACTTGAAATGTGGCAAAGCATAAAAATGAAACGTCATGTCTTAGTGGTTAACTGCCACACATACTTGTGAACAAAGCTAGCATCATGTTCACGCATAATTTCACATTTACTCATGAGATTCATCACTTTACCCAATGCATTGGAGTGCTATATAATTCCGGGCGCACCCATCACATTTAAACATTCATATTGCGCTATATAATTCCGGGCGCACCCGTCACATCATAACATTATCATTATCATGCTTGCCACATAGAACACATATCAAACATGTACATAAATAACCCATGGAAAGGAATGGGTTTCATCTCATAATAACACATTCATAAGCTTTGGGTTCCCAAAATAAAGAGGGAGCAACATACTTGATATAAGAACCATCAACCTTGAACGAGAGGCAAAATGTGAGATCTTGAAAGAAGAGTTCTTTTGGAAAACATTTTGATGGACATAAAAACCAGTGAAAAACATGTATATCCTAGAAAAGTGATGTAAAAGATGAACAAATGATCTTTGAGGAGTAACCATATCAAAAATGGAGTGAAAGAGGGAGAACCCAAAGGAAGAAAATTTGGTTCGAGATTTCCCCTTACCTTGTACTTTGAATGCCTCCTTCTCTTTAATGTCCTATATAATGACATTATATTCATTAATTAGAAATTCCGGAACCTTTTATACATTAATAGGGTTCATTCTGGTTTCATTATTTCATATTATGTTCCTTTGGATGACATATAGAGTTTAAAAACATTGATCGGGGATGTTCGTTTTCATGGTTTTCTTGAGCGGTCCACTTTTATTCTTAATTTGATGTTTGGGTAGATCATGGGTAAACATCCAGAACTGATGTTACATGTAATTAATGACATTACAGAAGCTTGAATGATTTTATAATGAGTTATATTAGATCCATGTGGCCAAATTATTAGATAAGAATTAAATGAAGATTATTTGGGCTAATTTGAGCGGTTTTTGGATCACAACCAACTCATTTTAACTTTTCACTCAGTAGTGTGGCCATAGGTTATTTCCAGAACATAAAATAGAACATAATACATATAAAACATTCTGGTTCAACCATAAAAATGGTTTCATGACCAGATTGAAGGTATAAATGGAAGAAGAGAGCATGTTGTTTTTGAAGGTGATAAATTATCACCACATGAACAACGTTCTCTTTAATAAAATAAAAGGAAGGGGTAAAGGGTGTGAGGTGATATAATATAACATTAGAATCATAATATTACATTATATATATAATACTAGATTTAGAGAACAATTTGGATGAAGATATATAGAGAGAGATCATGAAAGGAACTTGAACATGAAAGGAAATTAAAGGAGAAGAGAGAGAGAAATTACCTTTAGAATCCTTTTCTTGAGATCCTCTTTAAGGAAGCTAGGCTTGGTATTTTGATAAGACCAGAAGCTTTTGGACGTGGGGAATGAGCTAGGGAAGGTGTTTGGGCAGAATTTAGAGAAGTCATGGAGCTTGAGAGGTGTGAGGAAAAGAGGGAGTGAAGGGTGGCTTTTATAGTGGAGGGGAGAGGGGTTTCCTTAATATAAAATTGATTAGTTTATTAATTTCACCCAAGACAAGGAATAGTGAGTCTTGGATGACTAAGAATAGTAAATTTGACTTGTGAATTCGGGATTTTGGTACTTACATCACTTGTGATGTCAGGAATAGTGGGTTTTAATTAAAATGTATTTATATGATAAATTAATGTATTTTACTATTCATCAAAAAATTCAAGTATCTCCGAAAAATCCCAAAATTTTACCCCAACCATTTTTCAACGTGTAGAATCCAAAAATGAAGTCCATTTTTCAAATATAATTTTCTAAATATTATTAATTTAATATTTAATTTAAATCATAATTTACTTTAAAAAAACAGTTTTTAAAATTAAAACTGATTTTGGAATTCTTTCAAAAATTACTTAGGGTCTTATAAAATTATCTAAAAACTATTAGACATTGATTCAAAAATTTATGAATATATTTCCGGAAAATAAATATTCTTTTAAATTAATTAATTAATTATAATTAATTATTTGTGACATATAAAATACCAAAAACGTTTACTAAGGTCAAATTATCACTTTCTATGATGTCTAAATTTTATTTTATTATTCATAGGTAATGTTACTCTAATTTAATATTCATAATGGTAGGTTACTATTCACCAAAAATTATTTTTGTTTCATTAGACTCCAAAAACTATGTTGAACACAACCGCGTATGTTGGATTTTTAAAATTCCAAACATAGGGGTGAAAAAATTATGTTTAAAGGTCACTTATCACTTAGTAGTTCATTATAGATATAAGAAGGGAATTTTCCATTGAAAAACTTTGGGTCGTTACATTCTTCCCCCCTTAAGAAATTTCGCCCCCGAAATTTCACTTTACACAAACAGGTGAGGGTACTTCTCCTTCATTGCCTCTTCTAGTTCCCAAGTTGCTTCCTCAAACTTTTGGTTCCTCCACAACACTTTGACAAGGCGGGTTGTCTTCTTGCGTAGAACCTTATCACTTCGGTCCAGAATTTTTACTGGCTGCTCCTCATATGAGATATCATCTTCCAATTGTACCACCTCTGAGTTTAGTACATGTGAGGGGTCTGGAATGTACTTCCTTAGTAGTGATACGTGGAACACATCATGAACTTGAGCCATATTCGGTGGAAGTGCCAGTCGATAGGCCACGGCTCCTATACAATCAAGGATCTCAAATGGGACAATGTAACTTGGGCTTAGCTTCCCTTTCTTACCGAATCACATGACTCTCCTCCATGGAGATATTCGAAGGAAGACTTTATCTCCAACATCGAACTCCAAGTCCCTTCGACGATTGTCAGCATAGCTCTTTTGCCGACTTTGAGCAGCTTTGATATGTTTCTGGATGACTTGAACCTTCTCTGTCATCTCTTGAACAAGACCGTGACCAAGTAGCTTCCGTTCTCCAACTTCAACCCAACAGGTTGGAGTTATACATTGCTTCCCATAAAGAGCTTCATACGGAGCAATCTGAATACTCGAGTGGAAGCTATTGTTGTATGAGAACTCAACCAATGGGAGATGTTGATCCCAACCACCTTTGAATTCAAGAGAGCAGGATCTTAGCATATCTTCAAGTGTCTGAATAGTCCTTTCAGACTGGCCATCAGTTTGGGGGTGATAGGCCGTGCTAAAATTTAATTCAGTACTCAAAGCATGTTGAAGGCTCCTCCAGAATTTAGAAGTGAACCTTGGATCACGATCAGAGACAATCGAGAGCAGAACACTGTGCAATCTCACTACGTCCTTCACATATATCCTTGCAAGTTGTTCAAGGGAGAGGTCTTCCTGAATAGCGATAAAATGGGCAGTCTTGGTGAGTCGGTCAACCACAACCCATATCGCATTATTTCCTCTTGACGTTTTCGGGAGACCCATGACAAAATCCATAATAACATTTTCCCATTTTTTCATGGGTATAGGCAAAGGCTGCATCATACCTTTGGACTTTTTCTGGTCAGCATTAACTTACTGACATATCAAGCACCTTGATATATATTCCGCAATCTCCTTCTTCATGTTATCCCACCAGAAGTGTTCTCGGAGATCACGATACATCTTGGTACTTCCAGGATGAATAGAGAAAGTTGAGCTATGTGAATTATACAATAGCTCCTTCTTTATTCCGGGTGATGAAGGCACACAAAGCCGCGTTCCAAACCGAATCACACCATCATCGTCGATATGGAACTCTTGCAGCTTCCCTTCCTTTACTGCATTCACCCTCTTTTTTATCTCTACATCATCCCTTTTTGCTTCCTTAATCTTCTGTTGGATGGATGGTTGCGCAATAATTTGGGCAAGGTAGGATGTATCCCCTGCCCTTACGATTTCCAAATCCATCCTTTGCATATCCAAGAAGATAGGGTCTTTCTCAATCCTCAACATGGATAGAGTAACAAGTTCTTTCCTGCTTAAAGCATCAGCTACCTTGTTCGCCTTTCCAGGACGATAGTGAATAGAGAATTCGTAATCCTTGATTAGCTCTAACCATCTCCTTTGATGCATGTTGAGCTCCTTTTGTGTGAATATATACTTTAGGATCTTGTGGTCGGTGTATATGTCACATTTCTCACCATAAAGGTAGTGCCGCCAGATTTTCAAGGCAAAAATCACGGCTGCCAGCTCTAGATCATGCGTCGGGTAGTTCTGCTCATGGATCTTCAACTGTCGTGAGGCGTAGGCTATCACATTATAATTTTTCATGAGTACACAACCCAAGCCTTTCTTTGAAGCATCACTGTATATGACAAAACTTTCTCCACTTTTCGGTAGTGTGAGTAAAGGTGCAGTGATCAGCCTTCTCTTTAGCTCCTTGAAGCTTCCCTCACATTCTTTCGTCCATACATACTTTACCCCTTTCCTTGTTAACTTAGTTAGTGGGCTTGACAATCGTGAGAAGTTTCTCACAAAACGTCGGTAGTACCCAGCTAATCCAAGAAAACTACGGATTTCTGTGACACTAGAGGGCCTGGGACATTCTTCAATTGCCTTTGTCTTTGAAGGGTCCACAAAAATTCCCTTGCTTGTGATCACATGTCCCAAGAACGTGACTTGATTCATCCAAAAGTCACACTTGCTGAACTTGGCGTACAACTTCTCCTTTCTCAATGTCTCCAACACAAGTCTTAGATGTTCTTCATGTTCATCCTTGCTCTTGGAGTAGATTAGAATATCATCGATAAACACTACCACAAATTTGTCGAGGTAATGTCTAAAGACTCTATTCATCAAATCCATGAAGATTTCAGGGGTATTAGTAAGTCCGAAGGGCATCACCAAAAACTCATAGTGCCCATACCTTGCACGGAAGGCAGTCTTCTGAATATCTTCCTTCTTCACCTTTACTTGATGATATCCAGAACGAAGATCCACCTTTGAGAAGTATTGTGCTCCTTTTAACTGGTCGAACAAGTCATCAATCCTTGGGAGAGGATACTTGTTCTTTATGGTGATCTTGTTGAGTTCCCGATAATCGATACACAACCGCATGGTACCATCCTTCTTCTTCACAAAGAGCACTGGCGCACCCCAAGGTGATACACTAGGGGGTATGAACCCTTTGTCCAGATGCTCTTGCAGCTGCTTCTTTAACTCCTCCAGTTCGATAGGAGCCATCCTATATGGGCACTTCGAGATAGGAGTAGCTACGGGTATGAGTTCAATTGAGAACTCTACCTCGCGATCCGGGGGAATTCCGGGTAACTCTTCGGGAAATACATCGCCGTATTCCCTTACGATGGGCATTTCCTCAAGGTTTGAACTTTCCTTTGACTCAAACATTTGGGCGAGGTATGCTTCTTCATAGGGAATCATCACCCACACCATTGAAGGATTTCTCAAAGGATATTCATGATCTTCCTTGCATTTGTAGAGGAGCATGGGATGGTTTGGAATATGAAAATATATTTCCTTTTCCGGACAATTGATATGTGCTCTATATAAGGAGAGCCAATCCATTCCCATTATAGCGTCGAATTCCACCAAGGGAAGTATTACGAGATTTGCTGGAAGAATCTTCCCACATACGTCAACAGGAGATGAATCAAACACTTGGGTTGCAATGATTGCACCGCTTGGTGTTTTTACAGATATCTCTACTTCAAGGTTTCGGGGCTTCGATTCTATAGCTCTAGAAAACTTGCAAGATATAAAGGAATGCGTAGAACAAGAATCAAATAAGACTTTTGCCATTCTTGAGTGAATAGGAAGTGTACCTTGTACGACTTCATTATCATGTTCCACCTCCGCAGTAGTGATGGCATAAGCCTTCCCTTGTTCCTTTGGCTTTGGTGGTTGTTGGCGCTGATTACCCTCGAAAGCTTGAGGTTTAGTGGACTGGTTTGAATAGTGCCTCAGCTCCTTACAGTTGTAGCATTGAACCATGAGTGGTTCTCTCCTT
Organism: Viscum album; assembly: GCA_963277665.1. Classification (NCBI taxonomy): domain Eukaryota; kingdom Viridiplantae; phylum Streptophyta; class Magnoliopsida; order Santalales; family Viscaceae; genus Viscum; species Viscum album. The sequence continues at coordinate 1,132,881,906 of OY728150.1, read as the reverse complement.
TCATCAGCTATATTATCCTTCCTTTTAATGTCTCTTAGACACTCGTGAGCTAGGTGTCCTTCTTTCCCAAACCTGAGGCATTTCCCCGTCCCTTTGAGGCAGTTCCCATTGTGCAACTTCCCACATTTTTGGCAAGTGGGTCATTGTGTTTTCTTCCCATCTTTATCACTTGATCCACCAGCTTGAAACTCCATCTTTCTTTTCGTATCACCATAGCCATGGGACCATTATCCAAACTCCATCTCCACTTTGAGAGCACACCGAACAACTTCTTCATAACTCCCAAAGTTTCGAATTGCAAGAGCGTTTCGAAGATGTGGTTTTAATCCACTAAAGAATCTATAAAATTTGCTATCATTGTTGATCACAAAACTCGAAGCATACCTTGCGAGCCTTGTAAAATTTGCTTCATAGGTTGTGATAGATTCTCCTTCTTTTTGCTTGAGCTCTATGAATTCTCTCTCCATCTTCGTGCGAAGAGTTCTTGGGAAGTACTTATTAAGAAACATTATCTTAAAGTCTTCCCATTCCATCTCTTAAATTTCCTCCCTTGGCTTGGTGTTCTTAATCAAAGCCCACCATTGATCAGCTTCTCCATCTAGACGATAAACGACTAGAGTCACCTTCTCCGTCTCGGAACAGTGAAGAACAGAAAAGATCTTCTCCATGGAGTTGACCCACTGTTCCGCAACTAGTGGATCGGAAGATCCACAAAATGTCAGTGGTCATTGCCGCATAAAACATTCGATAGCTAGTTTCTCCCTCTTTGGTGAAGGAGGAAGTTCCCCATTGTTATGGTTATTATTCATAACCCGGGATAATTGGGTAAGCATCGCCATGAAGTTTTGAACTCCACCTCCAAAATCATTGGGGATGTCGTTCGGGCAATCGTTCCATTAGACTTCGCAAGAGTTGTTGGCCTGATTTCTCCTGGTTCCCACCATTTTCTAAAATAGAAAAGGTTAGAACAAAACATAAGTAAACAAGTCATGAATAAATTATCCTTTTAAACAATTATACCAAAAACATAACATATGGGATCCCTAGGTAAATATCCTTGTGTGCATATTTGTACTTAGTCTCATGCTAGAGGTTTTCTTTAGGGTTCACTAATCCTAATTCGAAAATTAACTAAACCTTTCCTCTGATACCAACTATAAGGACCCGGCCTTTTCTTACATTACTATTACTTCATTTCAAAGATAAACAACATAATAGTATTACACATGGAGGATCCAAAGGTTTAGTGTCTTGGGAAAACTAGGACTATACATAATAAGTACAACATCAAGCATAAAAATTCATTTAATCTCTTCTTCTATAGCTTCTTAGTAGCACTAGTCCTCTCCTTAGTACATGTAGCCACCTGAGGATATACATCAAAAGGGGTGAGCTAAAAGCCCACTAAGAGGATATATAAGAACAATATAGCATGGGGTGAGCATAATCATGACATAGGAAGAAGATCTTGAACATGAGAGGAGCATAAACAATAAACATGAAATGTGGAAAAGCATAAAAATGAAACATCATGTCTTAGTGGTTAACTACCAAACATACTTTTGAAGAAATATAGCATCATGTTCACGCATAATTTCACATTTAATCATGAGATTCATCACTTTACCCAATGCATTGGAGCGCTATATAATTCCGGGCGCACCCGTCACATTTAAACATTCATATTGCGCTATATAATTCTGGGCGCACCCGTCACATCATAACATTATCATTATCATGCTTGCCACATAGAACACATATCAAACATGTACATAAATAACCCATGTAAAGGAAGAGGTTTCATCTCATAATAACACATTCATAAGCTTTGGGTTCCCAAAAGAAAGAGGGAACAACATACTTGATATAAGAACCATCAACCTTGAACGAGAGGCAAAATGCGAGATCTTGAAAGAAGAGTTCTTTTGGAAAACATTTTGATGGACATAAAAACCAGTGAAAAACATGTATATCCCAGAAAAGTAAAGTAAATGATGAACAAATGATCTTTGAGGAGTAACCATATAAAAAATGTAGTGAAAGAGGGAGAACCCAAAGGAAGAAAATTGGGTTCGAGATTTCCCCTTACCTTGTACTTCGAATGCCTCCTTCTCTTTAATGTCCTGTATAATGACATTATATTCATTAATTAGAAATTCCAGAACCTTTTATACATTAATAGGGTTCATTATGGTTTCATTATTTTATATTATGTTCCTTTTGATGACTTATAGAGTTTAAAAACATTGATCGGGGATGTTCGTTTTCATGGTTTTCTTGAGCGGTCCACTTGTATTCTTAATTTGATGTTTGGGTAGATCATGGGTAAACATCCAGAACTGATGTTACATGTAATTAATGATATTACAGAAGCTTGAATGATTTTATAATGAGTTATATTAGATCCATGTGGCCTAATTATTAGATAATAATTAAATGAAGATTATTTGGGCTAATTTGAGCGGTTTTTGGATCACAACCAACTCATTTTAACTTTTCACTCAGTAGTATGGCCATAGGTTATTTCCAGAACTTAAAATAGAACATAATACATATAAATTAATCTGGTTCAACCATAAAAATGGTTTCATGACCAGATTGAAGGTATAAATGGAAGAAGAGAGCATGTTGTTTTTGAAGGTGATAAATTATCACCACATGAACAACGTTCTCTTTAATAAAATAAAAGGAAGGGGGAAAGGGTGTGGGGTGATATAATATAACATTAGAATCATAATATTAAATTATATATATAATACTGGATTTACAGAACAATTTGGATGAAGATAGATAGAGAGAGATCAAGAAAGGAACTTGAAATTGAAAGGAAATTAAAGGAGAAGAGAGAGAGAAATTACCTTTAGAATCCTTCTCTTGAGATCCTCTTTAAGGAAGCTAGGATTGGTCTTTTGATGAGACCAGCAGCCTTTGGACGTGGGGGATGAGCTAGGGAAGGTTTTTGGGCAGAATTTAGAGAAGGCTTGGAGCTTGAGAGGTGTGAGGAAAAGAGGGAATGAATGGTGGCTTTTATAGTGGAGGGGAGAGGGGTTTCCTTAATATAAAATTGATTAGTTTATTAATTTCACCCAAGACAAGGAATTGTGAGTCTTGGATGACTAAGAATAGTAAATTTGACTTGTTAATTCGAGATTTGAGTGCTTACATCACTTGTGATGTCAGGAATAGTGGGTTTTAATTAAAATGTATTTATATGATAAATTAATGTATTTTACTATTCCTCAAAAAATTCAAGTATCCCAGAAAAATCCCAAAATTTTACCCCAACCATTTTTCGACGTGTAGAATCCAAAAATGAAGTCCATTTTTCAAAAATAATTTTATAAATATTATTAATTTAATATTTAATTTAAATCACAATTTACTTTTAAATAAATAGTTTTTAAAATTAAAACTGATTTTGCAATTCTTTCAAAAATTACTTAGGGTCTTATAAAATTATCTAAAAACTATTAGAAATTCATTCAATAATTTATGAATATATTTCAGGAAAATAAATATTCTTTAAATTAATTAATTAATTATAATTAATTATTTGTGACTTAAAAAATCCCAAAAACGTTTACTAAGGTCAAATTATCACTTTCTATGATGTCTAAATTTTATTTTATTATTCATAGGTAATGTTACTCTTATTTACTATTCATAAGGGTAGGTTACTATTCACCAAAAATTATTTTTGTTTCATTAGACTCCAAAAACTATCTTGAACACAACCGTGTATGTTGGATTTTTAAAATTCCAGACATAGGGGTGAAAAATTATGTTTAAAGGTCACTTATCACTTAGTAGTTCATTATAGATATAAGAAGGGAATTTTCCATTGAAAAACATTGGGTCGTTACATTGAAACACTTATAAGGCACTAATCCAACAAGTGTCCACTACCGGTAACACTGGTTGCAACTTCTGACCAATAGGCAGTGATATAGCTGACACACAACCCGGAGGTACTATCTTGGGTAATGGTCCATGTACTGAGGACTGATAACTATGCGGATCATCCTCATGGTCACTCACTGAAAAATTATAGAAGCGATGATCACCATCTACTCTACTGGTGTCTCAGCTAGGCGGAAAACTCTAGCAATCACCTCCAACCATCCCTCAGCTGTGTTGGAATCTTTCATGCCTCGAAACCGTAGAGGCCCCTTTTGTTGGAACTCGTACAATAATGCTCTGTCAATGTGCATCTTATGCATGTGCGGAAGGTGATATCTGCTTCCCTATGGGTGGTGGTGCTTCTTGAACACCACCCGATGGTTCTAACATAGTAAGAGGGCCCTGCACCGGAGCCTCGTCGCTCGGAGGGCCATAATCGTGTACTCTCTCGGGAATCTAACTGGTTTTCTGTGCGGAGGCATCCTAAAAAGATGCCACACTATCGAAAGACTATACCTGGTGAGATGACCTAGTTGATCTGACTTAATGAAAAACATTAGAAAACACACATGGAATCACTGTATTCATGCACCGAGTCAAAAATTAGAAGTCATGGTCCTGGTGTATGGATATGTCGGCCACCACACCTACACTGGACTCCATGAACTGAGAACCACCCTAAGTACCCTTTAAACTATTTCTTCACAGAATGAATGATCAGAGTCCTACGTTCTGTGGTACAACCGACTGCTCTGATACAAATTTGTCATGACCCGTCCCCCGGGCCCATGTCGTAACTACCCCAAGCCCGCCTTCCCTAGGCCAGGGGATGGAAACTTGCACCAAAGGCACAAATCCCTAAAAATGGGAAGGCATTGCCTTTATAACTACAAATAAACACAATAGAGTACACAACTGGAAGCAAAAAACTAAGAAAAACTGTATACAAAAGAAGTGCTCGAAAGTAAAAGGGGCCGGAAATACAAGTCCATCAGAAAAGTACAATTAGAAATAAAGAAATGTAAAAAAGATACTGGGTCATCGTCTGGGTTCCTACCTCTAGGGTAGGTACAGATGGCCTCCTCACCACTTCACGTCCGTCTGTCTGCTCTGTGTACTGTCACGCCGAGTGGTCCACCTCTGGGTACCGTCTAGTCCTCCTACTCTGTACCTCAGTCTGCGTTGTCTATCGTCTGTAACCAACACAATGAGTTACGGGAATAGCCCATGCATGTATGAGTATAAAGATACTTAGTAAGGACTCTGAGGCCCTCAATATCTCACAAATCCAATAAGGATAAACCAAAATGTAAGAAAAAATCAATAGATAGCCATTACATAGGTATATGCCCATATATATAACTAAGTCATCATGTAACCCATCTCAATCATGAGGAAAATAGATAAGTCTCTGACTCAGATCACATAGGTATACAATATTTGTAGAGAGATAGAGATGATCAGATGTAGCTACAGAATCATCTAAGCTATTGGACCCACAGAGGATACAGGACCAATGGTTAGAACTGTCGGACCCACACAAGATCCAGGAACGGAATTCAGAACTATTGGACCAACACATGACCTGAAAACAATAGTCAGAGCTGTCAGACCAACACATGATCTAGGACCAGCTATTCTTTCAGACCAACACATGATCCAGGAACAGAAGTCGGAACTGTCAGACCAACACATGATCCACGAACAGTCATCAGAATTGTCGGACCAACACATGATCCATTAACAATCTATAGTGCACAGCTAGCCAAATGGTTTCCACAAAGTACCTTTGATTCCAGGAGGGTCTACTCCTCAAGACATGTGTCGACACGTCAAATGCCACCAAGTCCAATGTTGATGTATCAAAATGATTATTCTTTCCATATGAAACTCAACAAGACAGATGGTGCATCAATTGTATGCTCGATTTGAGAGTTATTGGGATTTCTGTTCTGAGGGCCCGGTTTGATTTATGTTCAATCAAACCCGACCGTACACAAAATGCATGCAAACCTCAAGTGGGGAATGCTAAAAGAATTTTCTCGCTCTATGAATTTAGTCATCATAGATGGTTCATCAAATAGACATATGGTGAAAAAGATATGGCCAAAGAATATACAGTGGTCGGTAGTGGGCCCAGGTCTGGTCCGACCCGGTCAGACCAACTCGGCCCAAACCAATCTGGTCCGACCTAGTCTGGGTCGACCCAGTCCGACCCACGGGGTCTCACCCGACCTGTTGTGTGGGTCGGCCAACTATGTTCGGCCCGGTCCACTAGGCCCAGCCCAGCGCACTGCATGGGCGATTCAGCCCAGAGGTCGCCGCGTAGGTGGATCAACCCAGAGGTCGGGGCCAGTTCAGAAAGCACAGTGAGGGGTGCAGATCAGGCGACTTGGCCTAGAAGGCCGAGCCAGTTCAGCCAGCGATGCCGCGAAGGACGCCGCAGGCCAGCTCGGAAGGCTAGCATGGCTTGGCCGGTTCATCCAGGAGCTGGGGTGTGGCCCGGGTAGGCTGGTGGGGCGGTCGGGCGGGGCGTCTGAGAGGCCGCGGGCAGGCTGACAGGGTGCACTGGAGGCAGCGGGTAGGCCGGTGGGGTGTGATGTAGGCCGCGGGCTAGCCGATGGGGTTGCAGCTAGGGCGCACAGAAGGCCGGCAGCGACTGAGATCCAGCACAAATTAGGCTGATGGGCAGCGCAGTTTGGCTGGGGAGGGCGGAGCCGATCCGGTCAGAGTGCTGTGTGGGAGGCGCATTTCGCGGAGGCCGCGGGTAGTGCGACTATTGCCTTCGTCATTCTGTCGCCTCATTGCTTCGTTGCCATGTCATAGATTATCATAAACCAGATCAACAGAGGGGGTCAGCCCATGTTGTTTTGGCCTACACCCTTCTAGTTTATAGAGGTATCAAGAAGCTCGCAATTATGAAGCACAACAACCCACATTCTTATTTTTGAGAGAAAGGAAGAACATGGGAAAAGATCATACATAGATAAAATTAAACCCCTACCTTTGATTCATCGTTCATCATTCATTGACAGAGTCGCAGATGAAGACGTAGTGGATCGTCATTCGTCGTGTCCGCCAAGAACATACAAACCTGAGTTGTGTCAGCTCGTTGACGACGCTCCACATCGGTAGGAGTGTGGGGAAGAAGTCAAAGAAGGTTAGAGTTCATCATTCATTATGGTAGAAGGCATAATCATCTTAGTGTTGGTCATCACGTCACTTTTCTAGCGTTTCGTCTCTTGGTGAAGTCGTCTCAAAACCTCCCCCAAGCTTCCATTAAATAGAAGAGGGAGGGAGGTAAGTAACGATCGTTGGAATTTATTACGGTTCATTTACTAGGAACATTCCTAAATTCCATTGACGTTGTTAAATTAAATTAAAAGGAGTAAGGCAATTATTTTATGATGGTGCAATTTAAGAGGTGTGTTGGATTAATTTATTTAGAGGATCCCAAGAGGCTCCCCCCTCATTAATGAGGGAAGTTGAGAGGTTTTCCTCTCCTCCCATTAATTGGGTAGTTAAGCCCAGTGTGGTCCCCACCTCATTTATCCTCACATGGGAGGTTGATTTCTAGTGGGCCCCACCACCATAACCTCTCATGGGAGGTTAAGGTGCAGTGGCCCTACCTTCAATTCCCCTGAGGATGATTTAACCACCCAACATCAACATGGAGGCTAAAAATAAAATAAACTGTCAACTCACTTTATTTTATTATTTTTTTTATAAAAACCCATATTCTAACTTTTACTCTTGACCAACTATTGTCAAGGTGAATGTATCCTTAAAAGAATACCGGCGTTGTGAGTTTAATGGTGCCCTCAGATTGCAATTCCGAGCACCAGTTCAAAAGTTATAAAATGTCGCTTGCACGTTCACTGAAAGTACCCGAAAAAATGTTCGGCAAATTATTATCAGTCACCCTCGACCTGTGCTGGTCAAGGTTAGGCTCTACCTAGGTGAAACACACCTCAACAAACCCAAAATTACTCTCAGATTTCAAATCCGAGTTACTGTTTAGAAGTTAAGAATTTTAAATAAAATAATTGTTACTTAATTATTTTATTTGCGTCCAAAAACTAACTTTCTCTGGTGTCCCACACCGGTAAAAGTTAGTATATAATTAAAGAAATCATACACTCTTGAGTTCAACGGTGGTCTCATATTTTTAATTCGAGTTACTGTTTGTGAGTTATAAGCATTGGAAAAATAAAATAATTTATTTAATTATTTTATTTACAATTATGCCATTTTAGTCTTTTCTCAGAGGAGGCCCATGCCGTCTAATCTTAAGTGGCTCCAAGGGTAAAACTACCATCCTGAGCGCAATAGTGTCCTATGATTTCTGATCAGAGTTAATGCTTAAGATTTATTCCACTTTTTTAGGGTAACTGCATATGCGCGTTAACGTAAGCTTAACAAAAACATCCACTGACCATTCCGGGCACTCCGGTCCCCAGAATCGCACGCCGTTAGATTTCACAGACCTGTAAAATTCTCATTTAAATAAAAAAATTACATGGAAATTGTGAGTGTTTACAATAATGCATTCTATAATAAGGTTCTAGTAATGACTCTATAAACATGGATAAATATATAGATGGTTCTTCAATAATATTATCCTTCTTATACATATCAAAATTAATACATTTCATTATAACCTGGTGAAAGGAAAACATAATAAAGGGGGAGTTCATATTCTCAGTATGGATAAAAAAAGGTAGATATCAATGATATCATATACATAACATGAATATATGTTTAGCATAATACAAGAATTAAATATAAAAATCATACCTTATATGTCATATAATATAATTTTGAGTCATGTCATAAAGAATGGATGTTCATAAGAAGTGAATGACAAGGAAATTTAATCACATGATCTTTTATAGTATAGCATTTTCATAATACATAGATTTGATGCATACAATAAGAATAGGATGTCATTTTCTTTAAAATCAAGTCTTAATAACAAGGATATAAAAGAAGAAAAAGTTGACTCTTCTAACAATCATATTTGTCATATTTCACTTCAAAAACTACCATAGTTTATAATTTCACGTACTGTAGTATGTTGACTCCTTATTCATTTCCAATTTATCTCTTTAGATAACAATATTTACCTAGTGAAATGGAGGGACATATAATTCTATACCCACCCATTAAATAATGAATATTATATAGATATGTCCAATAATATCAAAAAATTCATCATATCATCATAACACAACCAATCAAAATTAGTATGGGTTTAAAAAACCCTTTATAATGGCATAACACTTAAAAAAGAAATGTTTTTCAAACAAACTTTATCAATTCATCATAGCATAAACCATAGAAAGGAATCATTATCAAAAGAATAACTCTATAAAAATCATATTCCATCCAAATAATTAAAAAATTTAGTTTCATTACAATAAATAATTCTTAAAACATATATAATATCAATGGATTTTTTTTAGAATGAAAACAAAATTTAAATATTATTTGTAACATTTCCTTTATAAAATTCCCCCTTATCGTAGAAATTAGTTGTCTAAAATCATATGTTTTTTTACAGTAAGGAAAACATTTTATTTGAAAATATCCTTACATAAAATTAATGGTCGAATTAAATCATTGACTGGATAAAAAAACTGGGAGATAATTTTGATTATATAAATTGAACTTATTTTCAAAAGAAGAGAGAGATAATGTTGGTTTTCCTTAGAAATTTGTTTTTGACTCTTGATTACAGAAAAATATGACGATTAAATTTAAATATTTAGTTTCAATTAATAACCCGAGGAGAAGAAAAATTTATAGATTAATATGATGTAAAACCTAAAATTTCATCATCATAGGTATAATCATAAAAAATCATCAAAAACAAGAATATTATTACATTGGAAATTTATGGATCATAAAACCAATGAAGGAAATATAAATAGATGGATATTTAAATCCCCATAATTTTCTTACGAGTCATCATGTACATCACTCAGGAGAATTATGTACCCCACATAAAAAACAATTGGTGAATATGTGTCTCATTATAATAAATGTGTGATAAAATCCCTTTCCTCGGAATTGATTTCCTTTGTAAGTGTTTAAACATAACATATATTAAAATAAGATTAAATAAACTTATATTCTAAAAGATTACTCATATATATCATACCATATATTTATTATGCAGATCCTTTTCTCACCTATTTAATAATAATTCATTATTAATGTTGATGTTCCCAATGAAGATTCTTCAGTTTTTATGTACGTTTTAGGTCAGTATTTTTTGTACTTGTACACTGATTATGGATCAACCATCTCAATAATATTAATAATAACATTAATTGAATAAAAATTCATTATATATATAGATCAAAATCAAAATTAAATAGATATAATAATGAATTAAACAATTCACCGTGATGGTAGGTCATATATAAGCATAAATGTTGTTATCATTTTTCAATGGAATTATTGAAATAAAAGAACGTATTAATTAACATTTTAAAAAATAATTATAATATCACCTAAATAAATAATATTCATTAAATATTTCCTTATGACTATCCATGAATATAACAAATAATTAATTAATCACACCGCTTTGTGGAAGTGGTAGTCCACAGGTACGTAGGAATGACATAAGATTTTTAAAAGAGTTTGGATTTTCATAATTTATATGTTATATTTTAATTATATTATAGTATTTATTTAAAAATAAAAAAATATATGTTTGTACTGTAATTAAATAAATACATCCATGATATTCGCTGATGGAAAACTAATTACATCATTCCGGAGGCATTAGTCTAATGAATATAATATTAGCAATTTTATTTCACATTGGATTGAAGAATGTATGGATATAACTAATTCGGATTACATATTAAAATAATAGTATATGGATGTAAATTGTTATTTAATTTCTATTTATATGAATACAATTTCATGTAGGTAGTGGAATAAATAAATAACACATGGTTCCGAACGATATGTCTTCTTCAGAAAACAACATTTGTATTGTGCCTAAAAGCTTCATAAGATGGATTAATAAATACTAAATAGACACTAGGTCATGGGGAGATATTTAATGATTCTATTTTGGTTATTATTGGATGAATCCAAATGATCATAATGATTGGAGATGAGTTGATAGGAATGGTCATTTTATAGGTGGGAAAGCAGTCCAACTTGGAAATGTCAAAAAAGAAGACAATATCAAAAAGTAATTTTCATGATACATTCTTCAAAATGACCATATATTGATTTATTGTATTGGATAATGTAAAAATATTTTGAAAAAAAAAATATTTATAAAACATTAATTTGATAAAATACATTTATATTTTGGTTTAAAACCCAATAAAAATGTTTAAACATCAAATATGGTTATAAATTTCTCTAATTTTTACTTTAAATTATAATAAATTTTATTTTAGAAATATTATACAGAATTTAATTTAATTATTTCAAAGATAGAATATATTTTTTATAATTCAATTCATAAAAATGGAATAATTAGATTTATATTAAACAAAAAAAAGTGAAGAAAAAGTGCATTCCAAAGAAATTGTTTTTCTCATTTTAAAAAAAAATTAAATCAAAATTAAACATAAAATTGATTCCAATAACCTTAATATGAATAATAATAATATATTTGATCTAATTTCAATTTTAATACCATTTTTAATAGAAAATGAACCTGTAAGATGATATAAAATAAAAGACACTTTTTAATAAAATTCAGGTTTATTCAATATTCATCAAAAAAATAATCTTTTCATAATATTATAAATATTTTAATAGAATATAATTTTGAAATAAATCAAAATAGATGTTATTTTTGTAAAATAAATTTTCTAAAAATTGAAATTTTTATTTAAAAATAAGTGCGATGGTGAACACAACTTTTTTGAGGAAATATAAATTTAATGAATAAAAACTGATTTATTTATATCCCATGCATAATAAATATATTATTGGAATGATGGAAAATTTTATTTAAAATATAAAATTTAAATGTTATTAAAATCCATCAAAAATAGTGAATAATTTAAATTAATGTGATAAAAATTCATTTCATGCAGAAAATTGTTTCTCAAAACAAATTTTTTTTATTTCCAATTTATTTTTAATTTCATCTAAAAAAATAATATATAATTAATTTATTTCACACATGTTTAGACCATATACTATTTATAATTTATATTTTCATATTCTTACCCACTAATCCATTATAATGGATAAATATGGAACATTAAATAAAATAAATTCAATAGCATATCGTGGTTTTTTTAAAATTGATGATACGAGTAACACCTGATATTGATAGAATTAAATTCACTTGAAACGAATTACAAAATAATTATTTAATTAATTCTACCCCATTATAAATAATTTCACCTATGAAATGGAATTTCTTTGATAAAAAAAGGGATACTTATTCTTCATCTTATCTTCTGGTTCCCATGTAGCATCCTCAAATTTGTTGTTTCACCGCAAACATTAATGCGATGAGTTCTCTTATTACATAGAATAATATCAGTATGATCCATAATTTCAAATATCATCCCTCTAGAAATATATATTTCTCATGTGGTATCACATATTTGTTTAGAAAATGTATAGTGTTAGTTATGTACTTCTACAGAATGGATACACAGAAAACATCATGGAAATGAGAGATGTTTAGTGGATGTTCCAAAAAATAAGATGTCATCCCATCTCGATCAAAAATATCAAGACAAACTGTATATTTAGGGATCAAATGTCACATTTTCCAAATCTAATAGAATCATTTCATGGATCTATATATATATTAATATTGTAAATAACAAAAAATTTGAGATCACAAAAATAATTTTCTAAATAATTTTTCTATCATTATTGAGATGCCTTTATGTGTTGTTGAATGGAACTAAAATTCTATACCAATTAATCTTCTTTCTCAGATATCAATAGATTTATTTCCCCAAATTCATTTTATCCCAATAGATTTATATATTTATTTCTAAATAATAATTCATAATGACTCACATTAATGCTAGAGTGAAATCAATTATTATATGAAAACCTATCAAGGGGAAGTTGTCTGTGAAAAAATACATTTGAATTATACAGTATAAAATATCAACATAACTATAAAGACCCAAAAATTCCAAATAATATTTTTTATTTGGGAATATTAAGAGTCTGTGATAATTGACGACATATGATTCTGTTGCCAGGTGTTTTCGTAATGGAGTTTTGATAGTTTTTAAGGTATGTTCCGTAAAAATTCGAGCGAGATTTTATAACATATGAACTACTAACCAAAAATTAAATCTAAGGGAAACTTTGAATTTACAGTCTCTGGTTTCTCTTAAGGGAGGCTTATCTTCGACATAGTAGGTTCGAGAGGAAAATTTAGTTTTTTGAATTATTTGACAGAATAAAAAAATAACATAATAAGTTATTTTAATTTTATATGACCACTTGAGTGATAGTGGTGGGGACCATATAGGTGGTTGGGAATTTTATGAAGGACATTAAATTCAAGTTTACACATTTATTTTGAAACCAATACTTTTTTAATTAATGTGTTTTACTAATTAAACTAATTAATAAATCATTAATTGAAAAGAGGATTAATCTATTAACTCATCCATCTGATTTTAAAACATTGGAGCGGGAGAGGGTGGTGAGATATTGTGGGAGAACTCTGATGAAGGTCCAACAATCAACCCTTCCACTAAAGATTAAAAAAATTGTATGACATCATTGGGGAAGAAGATCATGGATTGACGAACACCGACGACTTCAACGAACATGGATTTTTCTCCCCCACCTGTGACATCTACTACGATTCTGAGGTGGGGGTTTATTTTAAATTCAAGTGTATCTACTTCAATCTATTTTTCTTGTAAAACATAATGAACACAAATTAACAAAAAATATGTTAATCCATGATTCATATAAATATATTGATGGATAATACGAGAATTTTTTAATTTGGTTTTAATTTATATGTAGTTGATTTGATTACCAAACCCCTATTAAATTGATAACTTGGAAGGAAAGGTCCTACCACCACATTTTAATTATTTACGTTCTTCATGGGAAACCATAAAATATTGTGGCAAGAAGAATACACGAGACACACAGTGTTGGAAGCATCATGGGAGGCCCATAGGCACAATCAGAAGGGAAAACAGACCACCAGAGCTCATTCGGTGTCTCGCGGAAGCCTGCTGGTTTCGATAGGAGACAATGGCGGCCTTGGAGAAAGGTGCACCCAATGGTGCCATGATAGCAAGCAGGGGTGGCCGACCCTTTTCCGGCGAATTGGGAGTGGGTGGCATGCCGTTACGTGCCGCAGAGGGAGGTCCCAGCTTCGTGCCGCGAAGGGAGGCCACAAAACCGTGATGTGTCTAAGGGGGTCCCACGACCTATGGGTCCCGCTCATAGAGGGGGTGAAGCCACATGTCCCCATCATTTCAAACTGAATTGAAAATTTGTCCATTCGGGAGGGGAGTGACCCCCGGGCGGGTTGCGCCCAGCCAGATGGTCTGTCCCACATCCCAACGGGCCTTACTGGTTAAAGGCCAAAAGGTCCGATCCTGACGTGGCCCAACCCACTGATGCTGGCCCAGGAAGTTTAGTCTTGACAGGGTCAGATCCTAATAGGTTGACCAGAACTAGGTCTGGTCGGGCCCTGCAGGGTCGGTTCGGGTTGGTCCGACTGGTTCGGCCTGGACCCAGTCCCTTTTTCAACCCAGTTTCCCATAAAAGTCCATATCTCACAAACCACACACCCAATTCAAAACCGTCTATGGTGCATGATTCCTTGTAACATGATATTACTTTTTAGATACTCCTCTTGAGTTTTGGAGAATGTTGGAGTATGACTGGGTTGGATCAAACCTGAATCCAAACGGGCCCGCAGTATTAAAATGCATATAACTCACAGACCAAGAGTTCGATTAATGCACCATTTGTTGCATTGGAACCCTTACGACATGATGCAATTTTATGTTACTCTATTGTGGAGCTTCATATATTTGGAGTCACATCCAATATCTTAAGGTGCAGATTCTACCGAACTCTAACGCAATGAGTGTGTGGAATCATAGGGCTGGCATTCAATAGGAGAGTGACCTTGTGTGGATCAGCATCATAGTGACCCTCTAAGGATCAGCATCATAGAGACCCAGGTGGATCGACATCATAACAACCCTTTATTGATTAGAATCATAGAAACCCTATAGGGATCATCATCATAGTGACCCCTTGTGGATCAACAATGAACGGCATGATGAAGACCATCCTTAGAGCTTCCCATTGTGTATCAACTACCTATGACCCTGTGTGGATTGACAATAGATAAAAAAAGTCTTGGTTCAATCGTGTTGTTTCCTAATTGAATAAAATTATATATCATAAAGACTAATCATCTTTATTTTTTATCTATGAGATGTATACCTAGTGTATGATGACATTATTTTGTGCTTTGTATATGAGGTCATGCTTTGTGTTTTTTCCTTTGTTGAATGTTGGGAGTCCTTCAGGGGTCTTGGGATCTCTACTAGGTTTTTTAAACTAACCCTTGAATGCGCTTCTCCCGCACCTTTTCTTGTCTTTTTAGATGACTAGAATAATGGGTGAGACTATAGGGAGCCAGGACCAGGCAGTAAATGGAGGAGACTAATTGACGTCAAGTGCTACAGAGACAAGTTGTACCTACCCATCAGGTATAATACTTGGTGGATGATCATATAAGTTCTTTTTCTATTTTAGTATTATGTTTCTATAGGGCTTGTATTTTGGTCCCCATTACATTCAGCACAAACAATTAATACTGCAGTTTTACTACGTGCTTTGCGTCTTGTCATCTTCATGGTTTGAGTGTTTACATGATTAAAGGAAATTCCATTCCAAATTTATCTAAATGCTTTTCTGGTGCTACTCGCCAACCCTAGTCCTATGTGATAATAGCTTGGTGTAGTCACTGCACGGTCCTCGGGGGATGGGTTGTGGAAAAGGGGTTTCAGAGTATTCTGTTCTACCGAAGAATTAAGACTCTTATATTTCAAATGGTGCAATATTGGTATGTTTTTTATGGTGTTTTTTAGTATGCGGAGTACAGTGTTGGTTCGGAGGCCAATGTATCCATATCCTAGGACCTAGAATTCTGATTTCTGACTTGGTGACCTAAAAATATGATTGTGTGTGTTTTGGAAATGTTTTACTTTTGATATCTTTTGAGTTAGCTCACCAGGTATAATTGTGGACTGTGGCACACCCATTTAATTTTCGGATTCCTCCCCGTAGACAGCCATCTATGATTTTAGAGAGATTTCATGATGACGAACCACCAAGAAATGAGGCTTTGGTGTTGGTCCCACTTAAGTGATAACACCTTTTGGTGGTTCACCAGTAGCACCACTCCATGTTGGTTAGTAGTTTCTACCAGCCCCACTATCAGATGATGCATGGAGACTAAGCGTGTTGCATGAGGTCCAGCGATAGAGGCCTCTGAGATTTTGAGGTGAGTAGGATCCATAGGCAGTTGAGGACTGACTAGAAGATGTGGCTAATGTTTTCTACCAATTTGGGAAACTAGTAGAGTAGATGGTGATCCTATATGCTTGTCTTTTCTAGGGAATGATAGAGAGATAGTAGAGCACGACGCTCAACTAACACGACGACGTGACCCTCACCTAGATGGAATTAGAAATCCTCTTCAGGGAAGAGTTCATTCTATTGACACTATGCTCTGTTTGTATTCATGAGCTTCTACACCTATAGAAGGGTGGCCTGATAATGGTCTAATACTCAGAAACATTCACTGACCTCTCTCACTACTCCACCGACATGGTATGAGACTCTTTCATCAAGTCCCAGACCTTTGAGCATGGTCTCCTGTGGAATATTAAATATTTAATGATATCTCTTAATATAATGACGTAGATAGGAGTACTCGAGCGATCATTATTGTTGGAGAGATTCTTAGTTGAGTAGGGGCCATCGGTGAGAGCCCCCACCAGATGACAGGTAGCTTAGTCATCAACAGTAGAATGTTGGCAGATGTCGCAGAGGTCAAAATGTGCTAGACCTTTTGGAGGATGACCCATGGACATAGTTACGAATGATTCAGATCTCACAAGGAAGATCATGATGGTAGATGAGCAGACCATGCTTCACTTGTGGTGGGAAGGCCCATATAGCTCGCGACTTCCTGACCCACTGTACTGACGATAAACAGATGTTCGAGGGACCGTCTGCTGAAGAGGCAGTAATTCGAGCGAGGAGAATCGTAGGGTGGCATATTAGGTAGAGGAGCCTTCTGTGCGGAATGCGGTTGGAGGTGATTTGAGGTTCTACCACCACCACATCTCGGTGGTCCACCCCGACCAAAGGGATTTGGTGGACCGATATGAGCATAGCTTTAGGCAGCTGAGGCCTAAGACCAAGGTTATCCAAAGATGATTCAAGTAAAAATCTGTGTCTACTCCATGAACGTTTCATTACATACAGACACAGGTTCTAGTCACACATTCCTCTCCACGTCTCTCATTTAGAGCTCGATGATTATGGTAGATCCATTGGATCAATCATTACGATTGAAGAATCCTAAGGGAGTGTATTCTACAATTAAACATTGGTTCTTTCAATGTGATATTACTCAAGGAGGCGAGAGGATTGACTGGGATCTTCTAGTAGCAGCGTTGAGGCCGTATGATGAAATCTTTGGTATGAACTAGTTATCCATCGTCCACGCTCAGATTGACTTTTTTATTCACAAAGTACAGTGTGTCAGTGGGGATGGGACAAGGTTTTCTTTCCCCGGAGAGATGCGAACCTTTGCAGCTCAAGAAGGACATTCATGGAGGAGGGTGCAGCCAATCAAACATATGTTAGTTATCCATACTCTCAGAGCAGTTGAAGATATGAGTTCGAGATATCCTGTATTGGTGGACCAGTATGATGATTTATTTCTTGAGGATGTTACAGGACTACCTACTTGGGGAGAGGTATCGACATGTACCTCAGTACGACACTGGAATATACTCTAGCATATCGGATGGATCTTGCAGAGCATCGTGAGATCCGGGTACAACTGTAGGACATGCAGAAAAGGCGTTCTTAAGGACCAGTGTTTCTCTATTAGGTATCACTAATTTTGTTCACCAAGAAGGCAGATGGGAGTCTAAGGCTTTGCGTGGACTATCAGTGCCTGAACATGGTGAGCATGAATAAATAATATCCACTCTCAAGGATTGATGATCTCTTGGACCAACTGAAGAGAGATCGATTGTTTAGACCTCATATCAAGATATCTTCAGGTCATGATATGCAACGAGGATGTACCAGAGATAGCCTTCAGATGCCGGTATGGCCACAATGATTTCTTGGTAATGCCTTTTGGTGTGACCAATTCCCCATCTGTGTTCATGGGACTCATGAAAAGTATCCTCCAGCCATACCTAGATCGCTTCGTGGTGGTCTTCATTGATGACATATTGGTTTAATCAGCGATAGAGGAGAGGCATTCCACTCACCTGCTGATAGTTCTGGATACACTCTGATTGCACCAGCATTATGTAAAGCTCTCAATGTGCCAGTTCCAGATATGGGACGTCCACTTCATGAGGCACATTATCTCGGAGGATGGAGTTGCAATTTATTTTTCAAATATAGAGGCAATGCTTCCTTGGGAGCCACCCTAGAGTGTGACTAATGTGTGGAGATTCCTGAGATTGGCTAGGTACTAACATAGATTTTTACCTGACTTCTCCACGGTTGAGAAACCATTTTAATATTTGATGAAGAAAGAGTAGTTGTTCTTGTGGATGGAAAATTTCCAGCCAAGTATTAAATATATGTGTTAGAAACTGTCAAGTTCCACCATATGGAAGTTACTAGAAGAGGGCATGTGGTATGTACTCTACTGTGACACATCAAGGACCAGACTAGGATGTGTCTTGAGGGAAGAGCGAGAGGTGATCCCTTATGGGTCACATCATCTAAGAAATAATGATAAGAACTATGCTACCCATGATCTGGAGTTAGAAGAAGTGATCTTCGGATTGAAGATGTGGCGACACTACTTGATAGGTGAACAGTTTACTCTCTACTATTATCACATGTGTCTCGGTTATATCTTCTCATAGATGGACCAGAACATGAGACATTGATGAGGGATGGAGTACCTCCAGGGAAATGACATTGAGATAGTCTACACTGCTAGAATGGGGAATGTGGTGGTAGACACACTCAGTAGGTGTTCTGGTCTACAATTTTGGAGTGAGGCGATAGAGAAGATATCCGCGTTTTAGTTATCCATCATGGAGAGTGATGGGGTAGCTTACCTCTAGTGTATGTCAGTTACTCCCCCACTCCTTCTTGGAGTCTGGGAGGCACTTCTTGGGGGGCATAGACTACGTGGCCAAACGTGCTTAGATGTTCTCATGAGATTCTCCAAATGAATTTTCTAATGCTGTAGAGCACGTCACCCTCTTTAGAGGACACACCATGGTTCTGGTGATTCTTTGGTAGGATGTGTTGTGAGCGTTTCACACATCCCATTTGGAGGTACATCTGAGTGTGGAAAAGATGTACCAGGACATCCGGAATCAGTAATGAATTCCAGGGATGATTAACGAAGTGGCAGAGTGTGTATCATGATGCCTCACTTCTCAGAAAGTGAAGTATGAGCATCAGGTGCTAGTATGCTTAGCATAACAACTTGAGGTACCATAGTGGAAGTGGAGGGGGGGGGGGGGGAGGTATCTCCATGGAATTCTTGATAGGAAAACTATGTAAATCTTTAGGCCATGAGTCCATCTAGGTGATTGTTGACCGACTCACCAAGTCGGGCCACTTCCTACCCATCTGAGAGTAGGGATCAGTAGAGGTCTTGGGACATCTCTACGTACAAGAGATTGTGCGGCTTCACAGGGTACCATCAATGATCATATCTGATCGTGATGCTCATTTCACATACCACTTGTGGAAGGGATTACAGGATGTGTTGAAGACATAACTACATTTGAGAACCGCCTTATATTCTTAGACAAATTGTTAGATAGAGCGGACCATGCAGACACACGAAGAAATGCTTCATGCTTGTGTCCTTGATTTATTCCACTATTGGGAAGACCACCTTCCACTAGTGGAGTTCACATAAAACAATAGTAATCACTCCACCATCGGCGTGGCTCCATTTGAGGCCCAATATGGGCGACCATGCAGATCACCTCTATTCTATAGAGACCTATGGGAGTTGGAATTTATGGTTCAAGAGTTGTTACGGGCTACCACTGAGAAGATGAAGATCATCCATTAAATGAAGATGATTGCATAGAGCCGGTAGGAGTCTTATGCTGACATGAGACACAGACACTTGGAGTTTGTGGGGGGAGATCATGTCTTCCAAGGGTTCTAACCCCGATGAGGATATTAGATATTTGGTTGGGGTTGAAATCTATCTCCAAGATTCATCGGTCATTTCCATATCCTCAGCACAATAGGAGAGGTGGAATACCATCTAGATCTTTCCCCACAGGTGCACCGTGTGCATAATGTTTTCTATGTGTCACAGCTAAAGAGGTACGAGCATGAACCCTAACATGTTATCATTTGGGGAGAGCTGAAAATCAACGTCGGGGAGATGTTTTTGGGGTTCCTAATGGAGATAGAGGATCAACATGAGTGTGTCCTTCGTGGGTAGTCAATTCCGTTGGTGCGAGTCCGTTGCTAGCACGAGAATATCCAGGAGAACACATGCGAGTGGGAGCCTCCGATATGTGCTCAGTATCCGCATTTTTTACAATAGTTTTTTGGGTTTTCATGATGAAGAGACCTAAAATGGGGATAATGTAATGAAGAAAAATTCCATATAATATTTTTATTTATTTTATATTATTCTGAGTCCTCGAAAATTGATGGCACGTGATTTCGGGGCCCAGTGTGCCTGGAACGGAAGTTTGAATTTTTTAAAGGTATTTTTAGTAAAAGTGATAGTGGGAATTTTTAACTTTTTAACATGTACATGCAATTGAAATTAGAGTGCACCGTTGAATTCACAATTCTAGGTGTCTCTTTGGGGAGGCTTAACTTCGAACGTAGTATTTCGAGAAAAAAATTTAGTTTTTTTGGACTTCTTGGATGAATAATAAAATAACATAATATGTTATTTTATATTCTTACCACCTCTTGTGTGACGGTGTCTGGGACCACAGAGGTGGTCGAGCATTTAATGAGGGACATTAAATTCCCGATTTCACATTCATTGTGTAACACCCCTCTTTTAATTAATGTGGATTATTAATTACACTAATTAATAAACAATCAATTAAAAAGTGGATTAATCTCTTGAAACATACTTGGGAGTTTAAAATGATGGAAAGATAGATGGTAGTGATAGATTTTGGGAGAACTCCAAAAAAGAACCAATGATCAACCCTTCAAACGAATAATGGAGGCTTGGATGACATCGTTGGGGAAGGCAATCTGGGATCCATGAATGCCGGTGGCTTTATATAATGTGGATTCTTCTCCCACAACTATGACAACTCCTATAATTCTATGGTAAGGGTTTTTGTTTTAATTCATGTGAATTTGATTCAAAATAACGTTCTTGATAAACTGGATGAACACGAATTAACCCAAAATGAGTTGATGTGCGATTCATACGAAACTATGGGCGGATAATGCATGAATTTTTTAATGGCGTTTTATTTTATTGTTTGATGGTTTGATTAACACACCATTGTTAAATTGCTAACGCAAAGGGCACGAGCCAACGGAAAAAGGCATGTACCCTCCACTTATTTCAGATTTGTTGTGTTCTTCATTGGAAACTAGAAAATGTGGTCGAAAGATGAATCAAGGGGGAACACTGTGTTGGCAGTATCCTAGGAGGCCTGTAGGCGCAATCAGAAGGGAAAACAGACCACTGGGGCTCACCTGGTGGCCCACAAAAGCCTTGCTGGTGCGGCACCAGTGACAGTGGCGGCCAACTCTCACCGCCTGCGGATGGAGGTAGTGCCCGAAGGTGCAAGGATGGATAGCAGCAGATGCTGGCCACATTGGCAGTGGGTGGCGGTCTGTCACATGCTACATACGGAGGCCATGAGATCGATCCACAGTCGTTGTGGCCCCATGTCCCACGAGTCTGGCTAACATAGGGGTGGTGCCACATGGCTCTGCCATTTAATACTGAGAAGGACGATTTTTTTGTTAGAGAAAGGAGTTACTCTAACGTGAGACACTTCCAACCAGCTAGTTGGGCCGGTCCACGGGCCAACCAACTCGGGTTGGACTAGCCAATTCTAGCTGAACCGGGTCGGGTCGGCCCCGACTGGGTCGGGTTTGGTCGGGTCGATCTTCACAGGACGTACTGGACACGAACCCTTTTTCAACCTAGTTTTACTTAAAAGGTCACATCTCATAGACCATATTTCCATTTTTGAACCATCTATGGAACCGTAATCCTTGGAATAGGACAGTTATTTTCAAAAACTCTATATGTGTTTTGGAGACTGTTGGAGTACAGCGGGGTTCAATCATACCTGAATCCAACCAGGCCCTCAGTACTGAAATGGTTATAACTCACTGACCAAGCATCCTATTGATGCACCATCTATCACATTGGAACACTTACAACATGGATCTCCATTGGGATACTCTTTTTCAGAACTTTGTGGTAGTTGAGGCACGACCGATATCTTGAATAGAATATTCTATGGAACTGAAGTGCGCCTAGTGCGGCGAATCTTGTGGCCGGCTATCAATTGGAGAATGACCCTATATAAATTAGAATCATAGCGGCACAGTGTGTATCAGCATCATAGAGACCATGTGTGGATCAGTATCATAACATCCCTAAGTGGATCAGCATCATAGTGTCACCTAAGTGGATCAGCATCAAAGAGTCCCTATGTGGATCAACATAATAGTGGACCTATGTGGATCAGCATCATAGCGACTCTATGTAAATCAGTACTGTGCGACCCGATGAGGACCATCCATAGAGAGTCCCTTCATGGATCAGTGACATATGACCATGTGTGGATCAAAAATTGAACAACTTGTTCATGGTTTAGTTTTGCAGCGTCTAAACAGAATAAAATGATACAGCTTAAAAACCAATAATAATTATTTCTAATCTCTGAGTTGTATTCCTTGTGTAAGATGAAATTATTTCATTCTTTGTGTATGAGGGAATTATTTGTGGTTTTTTCTTTTATGGAATTCTAGGAGACCATCAGGGGTATAGAAGTCCACACTAGGTTTTTTTATACTTACCCATGTGTGGGCTTCACCCACACCTTGTCGTATCTTTTTTTTGAAGATGAGAAGTTGGCTGAGACTTTAGGGAGCCAGGACCAGGCTTTACACAGAGGTGACTGGTTGATGTGGAGAGCTGTAGAGACCAGATGTACCTACCCTTTAGGTAGGATCCTTGGTGGATGATCTCATGAGTTTCTTTTCTGTTGTTGTTGTTGTATCTTTTAGTTGGGAATGTATTCTGGAACCCTTTTCTTTCAGTACACACTATTACTAATGTAGTTTTAATACATGGTTTACATCTATTAATGTTATTTGTTTGTGTGTATGGAGGCTTAAAAGTAATTCCTTCCCAATTTTTTGGAATTCTTTTTTGGTTTTACTCGCCAACCCCTGGACTATGAAAGGCTGGCTAGGTGTAGTCACAACACATGCCCCAAAGGATGGGTAGTGTCAATAACCTCTTGGGTTGGAATGGTTTTATCAGCCAAAAAAATATTTCAAATGATGATACATAATAAATAAACTAATAGAATGTATTTGGATATTGATAAATACTTATCGTAACATTTTTTTGGAATCTGATGGAAGATCTATGGTAATGTTTTGACATTTACATTATGGTCTGTGTAATTGTTTTATAATCCCCTTTGATATTTCTCTCTTATCCTTAACATGGTGATACACTATGCCACATGATATATACTATAAAATATCCATCTTTGTATGACCCAAATAAAATACTCATCCAGATATATATAAATAATTTTACTTCCATAAAATATATATGATAAACTATGAACCTCATCCATTATCTGTATAAAATATAGTATTGATGGAACACATATATGGTTCCTAATCATTATAATTACATTAAAATTAAGGTTAATATTCCGAATATTTCTCAAATTGTAATTTAGTTCTATATCTTCTATTATTCATATTTATTTATCTCATGGACATATGGTTAAGCACTCAATTGTGAAATATGATTAATCTCCGCTTTATTCGGGATTTCATGATCCATACATAACAAATCCATATATTAGATATTTTGTGATCCTTATCATTGATAAGCTAGAATGATCCTTTAAATTGAGAACATCTCCCTCATTATTCACATTCCCATGGTGGTAATATATTAATCATTCTTAATTTTTAATCAATTCCCATAATATACTATTGAAAATTTTCGAATGACTCTAGGAGAATGTATACTTAATAAATATTTGAAAAAAATAAATATCACAATTTTATTTGTAGAGATAATAACTCCATTCATTTAATAAAAAAATTAATTGCGAACTCCAAATCATGAGTTTTATAAATTTTCCGAAGAACCTAAAAATATCACAAAGCTTAACCTATAAACATATCATTCCCCTTGAGAAAGCATCCCAATCCATTATTCAATATATCTCTAATGATTTCTAAAACATATCCTATATAGGGTAATGTAATAAAATATGGAAAAACAACCAATCTCTTCAATTCCATAAAATGTTCTTCACGTTCATTTTTTCAATTAAACATGGCTCCCATTCAAAAATCAAGTTCAGTAGATTACAATTTAATGATAAAATCTCCACAATGTGATGAATAATACATTCAAAATAAGAAAAATAAGGAACTCAATCACATTTATTTTGCAAAGATAACATTGAATAAAAGTTTTTATTGATCTATATCCATACCCTCTCATTATAATATAATTCCTAAAAAGATATAATTTTGTAGGATAAAGTAACAATTGATAAATTTTTGGAACACTATAAAATTCCTCAGTGTCTTAAGAACATTTTCCATGTTCTATTCATCCTATTACATTCTCTTTGAATAAATAAAAATCTATTGTTTAAAAACTAACAGAAAATTGACAATGTAATATTATAAGATTATATTCATTAAATCCATAATGACATTAGTTCATTTTTAAGGTCAAATTGGAAAAATATATATTCCTAGTGCTAATATGTTTTGAGAAATGTTTTTTGATATATTATCCTTTTAAAACCACAAATACTTATATCTTGAATCAAGGTTAGTCACATAATAGTATTGAGAACCACATTGTAGGTAAAACAATTCATCAATAAAATGTAAAACATACTTGTTCTTGGTTGTTATGTAGTTTATTTACCTATAATTAGTAAATGGATTAGAAAATCCAAAATTTATTGTATTAGAATGAAGAGGTTAACCAAAATGTGAAACACTTCGATGAACGATCCTCTTTCCAAGAATATTATAGGGTTTATTCTTTAATTCCTATAACTCAATCAAATCTATTCATTATGGATCATCTGAAAAAAGTTTTGAAAGATAATTGTGTTATACGAAATTGTATATATCAAAATTTTGTTGATGACAATGAATGTATCATAAAACATCTTTTACAAACTAGTTCTGAAAGGATAAAATTTGATTGTGATTTTATATCATACCACCTTAGATAAACACCAATTAAGAAAATTACGAATTCGACATACACTGAATTAAATTTACATTGTAATTTCATATTTATTATTTCACTATTATATCATTATATTTTATTTTAGAATATCACCATGAATTTCAATACATGGTAATTAATATGGGGTTTACATAGAAAAAACCTATCCTTGAATATTGTAACATCAAATTAAAATAGTGGAAGAATAAAAATAGTTTTACGAATTACATTCCCATAATAATCAACTAGAGAGTAGAATCAAGGTTGTGATATATGAGAAGCATACTATTAGTTGGATTCCATGATAATTCAAAATCAATATGATGAGTATAAGAATTTAATTTCTCATGACATTTTTTAAATTAATTAAATCAATAAAAATATTATCAAATAAGATACATTAATATTTTAGGATACATGGGACCAACTCAACTTTATTATTTTATCTTTAATAAATTTATAATCCCAAATTTATTACCATGAAAATTATATATATTTAATAAGAATTCTATAACATTAAAAATGATTTATATAATATCAAAATCATGACACATTTTTTCCATCTAACACACAATATGTTTTTCATTGACCTTTAATTTTTATAATCTATTCTAATCCATCATAATGGTTTTTAAATAAAATTTTAAATAGACAAAGAATACACCCCAAGTGTGTCAAAATATGTTTTTAGAAAGTTCAGAGTCAACGTAATAAAAAATTTCCTTCATGATATACGAAACCATCTCTTTTTGGTGTTACTACCCATTAATTATTTGGTTCGAAAACCACATCCACATGCAATATCATTATTATAATTTTTTATTGGGAAAAATACTTATATTACCAAAACTTATAATGTTATTCTATACATAGAATTATCTTATGAGATCATATTAATGGTTTCTCAACCCATTTTCCATTGTTTAACTAATACTTTCTTGGATACACATTACAAAAACCAATAATTTTTATATAATGAAGTCACATGTTAATATTTTTACATTCACTATAAAACATAGAAACCCACATTAAAATAACATAATTTTACTACCTTTGAAAACACAGAAAAATAAACTATTGGTTCTTCATAACTAGAACCCCAAATAGGAATATTATACCTAATACCGGTCTTTATAATCTGTATAAAAAAGAACATAAGAAAGGGTGCACTCATATGATCTATAATAATAAACAAGGGGGAATTAATGATCAAATTAACCGAACAAGATGATAAGGGTTTGTAAAAATGAGAATAACATTTCAAAATCATACCAATAATATCATAGGATATTATCATTAGGCTTGATTGAAACATGGATATTCATAATAAATGAGACATAAAGGAATCAATGAACATGAGAAATAAAATCATAACAATTGCTAAAGACACAGATTTATGGAATAAAAATATTCATAGAATGTTATTTATTCAACATTCAAGGATTATTTCCAAGGATATCATAGTAGAATGGGGTCAGTCTTAAACTCATTGTAGTATTCATTGATGACTCCCAAAACTATCATATTGGATAGAGTTTGTTACTAAAGTATATTTATTCAAAATTCTAATCATGTTTATCTGCGGATATATCAAAATTTACCTAATGAATTTGGGGGATATATAATTTTAGTCTCACTGATAACATAATTATAATCAAACTGATGTGTTCTACAAGGTAATGAAAAATCATCTTATTATCATAACATGATCTATGAAAAAATATATTAATAAACAATTCATTATGTCATAACCCGTGAAAAATAAATAGATTTATTAATCATATAAAAATTTCCTTATAACATAACCAATAGAAATGATATTTTACCCAAATATCTTGTTAACATATTTATAAATAATACAGGGAAAGTGTAAGGTTTGTATCATTGGATAACATCTGTATTAAAACAAATTTAACCTTAATAGATATCATCATAGATGATAAATAACTTCAAAATGTTATTTGGGACATTTCGTGATGAAAATTATCCTTTATCAATGACCTATTATATATAAAACTTGTAAACATCGAAATTATTTATGAAAAAATATTCTTTGAAAATCACCATGAAAAAAATTAATGGAAACATTAAACCATAAAGTGCATAAGATGGAAGAAAATTTCATTCATTCTTTATAAGTTAAATGAAAAAAACCTTTAAAAAATAATTAATAAATTACATTAATCAAGAAAAGATTAGAATATTATTATTAATACATTTTGTAAACATTGTTTTATGAGTAAAAATGACATTAACTAAAATTGAACAAATACTAAAAACATTCATGAAGTAATTTTCATAAAATAATGAAATTAAGGATAAATTAATTTTTATCAATGGGAGTGGTAAAAATATTTCTCCTTCAAAAAATTATTTCATACTCTTAATTACTTAATGTTGAAAAAATTAATGGAAACATTTAATTTATCAAAATTACTATATGAATAAATCTTACTGACATTGATGATAGGTAGGCAATGAAATTTTATCTGCAAAGTCGTAATCATAATCAATCCTTATAAAAAGTGAGATTATAAAAAACTCATACCACATTAGTAATAATTGAATAATAAGAAAATTTAAGGGTAGAATATTATATTGATATGAAAATCCCTATATTAATACTAATTATTGTCATAAAATAATATCATGGGAACTATGTAGGCCACATAATAGAAACAAGTTGTCAATCTGTTCCTCACAGAAATAAAATTGAGATGAAAATCACATAACTTGGGTCTTAGTTCCTTCTAATGTCTACAAACCTCCAATATAATAAATATAATGTAATATCCCATCATTCTCTAGGCACTTCCCCCAAAGAGTATTCAATTGATAATCATTATTCGGGGTTTTCTTTATATTTAAACATTTGTGGTTGACTCTTATTCTAAGATAGAGAGCATTTATTGGGGAAAATGACCTCAAATTCAGGGATGTATGTTTGTTTGGAATAACGGAATGTAGGAATTTAATGATACATGTAGTTTTACTCATGTATATTTTTTGCTCAATTATTTATGAATATGAAAAATAAAATTGTTTTTAAATGTGTTTATTTCAGATTTGGTCCCATGATACAAGGCTTATGAAAATACAAATGTACATTATTTACAATAAGAAAACCCTTGTAAAATGAATGAAAATATTAAATGATGTATTATAAAAGATAATATAGTCTAGATTTTATATTCATGAGGAATATTTCTACCTATATTAAAGGGTTTTATATTAAAAATGGCCAACCATTATGGCTAGCATTATGATCCTCCACTACTGATATATTGAGAATGAGAAACCATGCCCAACCTAATGGGAGAATTTTCTGAATATGTGAACCCATATAGGATAATGTGAGTGATTGAATTACACCATGAAGGGTGTCATCTTAGTGGAGTATAGAAATGTAATAATGTAGTACTAGAATATCTCGGTAATGATTTCTGTAAATGTTATGGAATATGGATAACACAACATGTAATTTAAAGATGATGTTGATTGCGAGGAATTTCAATGGGGACACTAGGATCCCGATTAATCTTTCTACATAATAATATCATATAGTGTAGATTCAAATCCTCTAACCATGTGTCATGGGTTATCCATTCTTTCATCTGAAAGCCTCCTCAATATATCAATCATTTTCCTTGCAATATCGACATAACATTGAATCGATGCTTATAATCATCATTTCATAATCTTATTGCTTCAAATGTGATTGGAACTACATAAAAATTCATTTTCATTATAAAAATAATATTTGGAAGTTGATTTAATGTGTGTAAAAAGTTTATTTTTATTGTTGACAACCATTCTATTGTCGTGAAACATGGAGTGAGTTAGTGCACAAGTTTTTTGAAGCCTATCATAATATACCACATTGGGAATTTATTTTGACACTATTATATCACAAGAGAACCTACCATTTCTAGAGAAATTGTGTATTATGAATTTATATTTCATAATGGGTTCTGCACATTTATTGTTTGCATGAAGAAGTTGAGAATCTTGGGACCAGACATTATGTGAAAAGATAACTACTATTTTTTGGATTTTTTATTCTAGGAATACATTTTGGAAGTTTCATATCCGTAAATTCATTCATAATGATTTTTTTGAAGCATCAAGAAACCGTATGGAATGGAAGTAGAACCATAACTATTCTGTGAATTATTTTATAACTATTATATTGTACACATATAGTGTTTATTGACAATTAGACTTAAGAAACTTAATAGATAACCCAAATTAGAGTTATCATGAATGAAAAAGTTGAAAATTTATTTTTGTTTGATTTAAGGGGTCCCTTCCTGATACATGCTGTGAATGAATTAAAAAAATAAGTGGATACTATGGTCATATTTCCTAAGAAAAGAACTACATGCCAGAAATGATGAAGAAACATGCATATGTGGATTTAGATGAATGACACATGCATTTCACCAAAACTAAATATAAATTGGATAATGTGTATGCATACTATGTTTCTGAAAAGGGTCAAATAATAAAATATAGGATATTGTTCATCTATATTATTATTTAAAATAGATAAGTCCATGGATTTTTACATGCATGATGGTTGATAATTGATAAGAAATATAATGTAGATTAATTGTGTGCAGTGTTTTCAAACTAACGCTGGAACATTATTTCATAAAACATTGATAACCTAGTTATTCGGTATTCAGTGCTATGTGATCATTAGAATAAGAAATAAGTCTTTCCAGAACTATGTTTTATTGTGTTGGATAATTATTTTTGGTGATTAGAGATTATTTGAGAAAGACCATCATTAGTGAAAAGGTACTAGAATTGAAAAATAGGCCATGCGATCTGGCATGATCATGATGAAATATTAATTGATCATACAATCAGTTGATCATATATTTAGAAGAAGGATAAGGGTATTTTTATTGGGGGGTCTAACCAGTTACTAAAGAGGATCTACATTATATGGTCTTTAACCAGAAAAATAATTATTTTGTTTAACTAATCGAGGAATAAGAGATGGATTACTGGGTGGTATAATGAGATTCAACTAGAGGATCGTCCAATAGGGTGTATAAATAGCTTCCTCAAGAATCATTTAAATTGAAAAATTATTATAGTGTATAATCAATGTTGGAATTTTGAACCACATGTTATGGATAAATATATTAGTACCAAATATTGTAAAAATACTATATATTGGGTTTAATTTACATTATTTATTTTATTCATCATACACCCATCATAACAGGAGAAAATATTTTGAACTAAAAGGTGAAAAAGAATCCAGTAAAACACATCACACTTGATTAACCCCCCACCCCCAACTATTTATGTCAACATGATTACTGTACACATCAATTTGGGTTAGATCAAAGTCCACCTCTAGTTTAATCTACAGTACATGTCAATTTTTTTTAATATGTATATAAAGTGCATATTTTATTTTGTAGAGTGTTTATAAGAGTTTTAGATGGAAAAGCCTATCTATAATATAAATGTAAAAAAAATTTATTTTTCAACATGGAATCATAAAAATAAGAATAATATAGTGGAAAAAAGCTGATGAATTGTTAAAATGTGAATTCATATAAACATAACCCCATTAGAAGTCCCCGTGGTATTTTTTATTCAAATTAGAAAATTAAAGCATTGATGAATCAAGTTCAAGCTGTTGGGAATATTTCATCAATTATGAAAATAGATAACATTTGAATAATGTCTCCAAAAAATTGTTTACGTGAAAAAACATACATTTATAAGAACATTGTGATGAAAAATGATAGCATGATGAAGAGGCTAATTTTATGGAAGAGTAACTGACAGAAATGGTTGGAATATCTAACACTCTATACAAACATGTGAAAAAAGGAAGAAAAAATAAATAAATGGAATAATTGATATGATTGAGTTATTAAAAAATTCAAATAAATTATTGAGATAAAAAAATTTTTAAATTTTTTTTGTTGAATTAATCCATGAACATCAAAACTGCCTCATACATCAATGAAGGTCAATGAAGACAAGATGAATTAAAAAGTACATGGAATCATGGAGCATGAAAATATTATATGGAAGAAAAATCAAGTAAATGAAGATTATATTTATAAGAGAAATAATAGGTGGGGATAAATAATGAAATTATTTTAAGATGAGCTTATTTAGATCAATTTAAAATATCATGAACTAGATGTCAAAATGAGAAATATAAAAGAGACACTCTCCCAAGAATTCCAATTTGTTGAAAAAAAAGTATTGTGATGTATTCATCTCATAAAATTTCTATTTCAGAAAGATTCTATCTAGTCACAAGATGTTATAGTTATTATCAAAGGCTAAATCTATTATATGATCCAAGGAGATGGAAACCCTTTTATGGATAGATATATATGAACTAATTATTTTTAGATGACAAGTGATGATTAGATATGAAAATATGTGAAAACATGTTTGATGAAATATTCTCAACAATCCATTAAATATTCCAAACATTGATGATAAGAATTATTGGAATTCTAGTTCACCAAATAAATAACATAGGATGAAATGTGGTAGTACAAATAAGAAAAATGTGAATGGTAGAAAAAATATGTCACAGATCATGAAATGATGATTTTCTTGAAATGGTTGGTATATATGGATGTTTGAGAATTAGGAAATATCTTATTACCACACCATGAAGGTTTTTGAAAATTTCAAAATACATAAATTTAGGGGGAGAAAGATGAAGAGATGTAAAAACCTACATAATAAAAGTAGATGTGCCATCCTTGGGATGTGAACCTAAGAATAATGTTGGTAAAAAAAGCCTAATTTTGTTTTTGATGAATTATGTGAAGAGTTTCACAAAGAAAATAATATGCTTATATTATTGTAGGAATGGTCACATCATGGACCACTGTGAATTTTCTGTGGAAAAGCGTACTAAAGGAAGAAAGAATGAATGAATGAAATAATTAATCAATAAGAGATTAAAGAGGCCTTATTTAGTGAAATACGTCTTAGATGAAGTATCATAAAGGTTTCTTAAAAGGGATATTTTGTTGAAATCAATTTTTTGTAAAAGGATAAATATATATATTGACATTCACATGAAAACAATTGTACATGGTGGTATGGACATGAATAATTATTGGAGAATAATTGGAAATAACTTGTGAATTCTAGTGTTTGGAAAATGGAGTCTAAAGTAAAATTTATGTCCATCCATGTTCTTAAATAATGATTCATAATATATACAAAATTGTGGGAAGAGGAAATAAAATTTGATGTAGTGAAATTTTTTTCTGATTTGTTTTTAAATGTGATGATGTATATTTCATCTACGAATATTATTGGGTTGAGAACCAACTCTCAACCATGTTTTTTCAAAATAAGAACCACTGAGAAACCACCATATTTATATATATACATTATGTGTTCTTTTTTTGTTGGAAAATGATGGAAAATCCTAGATTAAGGGAGATACATGGATTTTATTAAACTATAAATATATATCAACTAGAATGTCTTCAATAATAGATGATTATTGGAATTATATAGTCACATTAAAAAATTCCAAAATTATTTGAATATTCTTTTAGTTTATTCTTGAATAATTATAATTTTGATTAATAATTATTGGGTTCCTCTATTGTGGGGGCATAGAATATAAACCACTAGATATTTATATCTCAGTTGTTATCTTATGAAAATCATAATTTATTTTGAGTTATGAAATGATAATTCTAAATGCATTGAAATTTATGCTAGTTTTAATTAATATTTTTTTGTTACATTTTCTTTTTCCAATGAAAAAATTCAACAATTATATAAGGGGAATTTTATTTTATGATGCAACAGAAATGATATTAGAAAGGGGAAATAAATTTTTGAACTTAGATTTTTCTAATTTGTTTGTTGAGATGTATGCATGAGATTAGATAAACAAATTTGAAATATATCTAATAAGATAGTTCAAAAATTTTATCACATTCTTAATAGTTACCGACAGTGTTGACATTAAATTTGGTCACTATTATTTTCTACGCATAGCATTGCTCTGGTAGAGTTAGAGTTGATTAAATTTACTTCTTTTCTATGTCAGTGGTTATTCTAGGCATCACATTAGTAAATCATATGACAATTTTCATATTGGAAGATTATTTTATTGAAATATAATTTTTTAGTTGTTTATTCCTTCACATTTTTATAAAATTGTCTTTATTTCCAATATGGGGAAGAAGATATCATTCACTGTGAAGATATTGTAAACAATTACAAAGGGGTATATTTAATACCCCATGTTGATTCTTCATGTTGATGTTATTTTCATTTAGATAAGAAGATTAAAATTCATTGATTTTTTTAAATGTGATTATTGTTGAGGAGGTCTTCTGATCAAAGACTTGTGACAATATGAATGCACATTTTGTAAAATAAAAATACCTTTGAAAATGTAAGAACATTTTTTCTAAATAATGAAAAAATATATTCTTGTTTGGATTTTCACATCATGTTGATTCGTGGAAATATATTTAATTAATTTTATATTAAAAATATATATCATTACAACCATGTTTGAGTGACCTGGAACACTATTTAGGTGGGAAGGTGCCCCCTTACCAAGATATAAGAAAATATTGTGTGCATTGGAGTGACAATATCGGAACATGGATGTGGCGGTAAGACAGATTGTGGGGTAGAATATAGGTAGTGTAGGCACTGATAAAGTGCAGTTCCAAAATTCCATGAGACAAAATTCAATAAACATTTTTGAATTTAAAATATGTATATTTTAATATAAAGAATAATTCTATTAATTTGTGTTTTTATATGCGATCTTAGTATCCCGATTATTGTTTCTCCGATTTAAAAATAGTGAATGATGATTTACAATTTGATGAAATCTATTCAGGACATCAAATCTAGAACCATGGTTCATCTTATTACTCTGACCAAGATCCTCTTATATTCACAAAAATATTCACTATGGAATGTCAATAGAATATTGATTTGAATCATATAATCATCACTTTTTCATCATGTTGATTAAAAAATAATTGAAATAAAAAAAATAAATCATGGTTAAAAAAATATCTAACAATGAATTTAAGGTCTGTATAAAACTAAATTTTATCATTTATAGAGATTATATATTCATGAAGTTTGTACTAAGTCAGCATGGACATCATTTGAAGACTTTCAATAAACACCACCATTGGAGTTCATTTTTATGTGTTGATATCATTGGAAAAGATATCATTTCAGAAGTATTAGAGTTCCGTGAACATTGTTTTTGTAATGGATAGATTGAATTTTCTATTTTTCGGAATAAAATGAAACACATGTGGGAATAATTCATCTTCCAAGAACACTATTTTTCTTCATGTAGAACATTGTTTCAAGAATCCATTCTGGGTGCATGATATCTCTATGGGAATTCCAATAGTATTTTCAATGAATCAAGAACCCATGTAGATTCAAAAGATAATTCTCATAGTTTCCCAAGGGAATTTAGAATTGTGAGATAGTGCAGAAAAAAATTTGTATTATGAATAATAAATGCACGCATTACCTACCATAAACCATTAATGATAGCATGAAGGAAGAGTAAGAACAGTTATTTTAGGTGTCCATGAATGTATCACCCATGAATTTCATGTAATTAACACATTCAATATGTATTTAATGTATTTATAGTATATGGGTGGTGTTGGGTATATTTTGTAGAACAGTCAGAGTTTCTTGGAATTTTATTTAGGTTAATTTTTGGTGCACAATTTGGGAAAGTCGTGCAACACCTACAGGAAAACATGCTCAATGAGATGGGGGATAATAGAAGGCATGCAGTTTATATGTGGTTTATACAAACCATGTGGATGGCATTCAAAAACAATGTAACATGAGACAATGGTCTATGACATGCATGTAACACATTTTGGAAACCATGTGATCCAATATTGTGAGGTACATACTTGAGGATGCAGTTTCAGTATGATTATCACATAGTTTGACTAACTATGTGTCTAATCATGCCCGAGTTAAACATGATATCCTATAATTTGGTTTCTCACACTTTTTTTATCACATTCACCCAGTTTTTTTCTTCTTTGAAACCCTAAATCAATATTTTCTCTTAACAAAAGTCAAATAATATTCCTCATTGATTCATAGGTGATCCAGAGGCATCTTTTGGTGATTTCAAGCCAGATTCATATTGTAAGCCTTTGTTCTTGTTCATTCATGGTTCATCTTCATAGATATACTTCCCTATTTCAATCATTTTCCTAGATCTACACCTTATGTAGGTATATCAATGTTTTAATGGGATAAATATTATTGGATTTGGTCTGGTTTATAATACGAGAAGAGATATGAGGTGTGTTCATGGAGATTTAACCCGGGTTCATTGGAAATTTTCAATCCATTTATCATTTTCACCAATTTCTTGAGGTTGGTGACTTCACCCTCAACTAATATATTAAGAATACAAAGGCATGATTTCAAATTAAATTTTTTACATGGAATTTATTGTGTACATTTTGAAATTTTTTTAATAAAAACCCTCTTGAGTGATGGTTTGTGGAAATTGTGAAATTTAGTGTTTTGTTGGAAGGAGATTTCAGTAACGTGAATTTAAAATGACTATATAAAAATAATTTTTTTCTTTGACACATGGAAAATGTTTTTCAATAAAGATGATATATTTTGAAAGGGTTTTAGGGAACCATGGGTTTAAAATGGGTTCTAATGGTTTTGTGAAATGTGTTCATTTGCATTGGGATGGATATGGGTATGAAGTACCCCCATAAAATGGTTGGGAAGTATTTGGGTGTGAAGTATGATCATTAATGTTGTTCACTATGTGACTAATTTGTGAACTATTGACTAACAAATCATGAGTATTGGGTTTTCCAGAATACATAAATGGTTGATTGTGTGGTTGTGTGGAACATAATGGGTTATGCAAAAATAGAACATCTGACATGGTATTATAACATTGTTTGGTTTTATTCCGTGCAATTGTGGTTATCTTCAGAAAATTGTGTTATTTATAATTGTCCATATTATTATATAAACTAATTTTCAAATTATTTTATATAATTTGTTTTATTCAAATGAGATAACATTTTCAATATTTGTTGCGTGAGTTGGGAATTTATTTTGGGAATTCTAATTAGTTTTAGTATGCACCACTTCTGTTGAAATTAGGTGCTTTTGAATATGTTTTTTATTAAGACACATAAAAAGATAAATTATCATACAGTATTATTAGTACTTCATGATAGTTGGGATGGATTGGAGATAAAGTGTGGATCATTTTTAGAACATGGAGATGTCATTAGAGACATGGATTTTTATAGTCATTTAGTGTGTTCTTTGATATTTCTGTCTTCAAATGAATTACATGGGTTTAGTTTGATTTTGATAAATGAAATGTTGATGTTTATTTCATTCATTTCATGCATCATATAGTGGTTTGTTTTCTCAGGGCTTGTTTGGTTATTTTTTTATTCCTAAGGTAAAAAAATCATCCCCCGTATTTATTAAAAGCATTAAGTATTTATTTTCATCCTTTGGAACCATGGGGATCTCACTTAAGGATATGTAACATTTCATCACCTTCTCTAGTAAATGTGAATGGGAAGGATGTTATAAGAGGAACCAGCTTTGTCGTTCCATTTTTCTATAAAATGATGTATTTAAAATGGGTTTGATTGTCGATTTTGACGTTGAATTCATTCTATTGTATTCGTCATTTTGTAATAATACAAAAGAGTAGGATTTTCGAGACTTGAAATTCATACCATAATAAAACATAGCTAATTTTTTTTATGTTGAACATCATGTTACTAGATATTTAGATTCATAATTTTTTTTTGAGACACATAGAGGAATTGTAATATCATTTTATTTGATTTATCTACTGAGATGATCATGTCAAGCATTTGTGTAATGAACTCTTACTATGATACAATATTTCATTTTGAGTAATGATTTATGTATTATTGAAATTTATTGATTTTAGAAAAAATTTAAAAAAAATTAAATGAAGGATTTTGAAAAAAATTCATGATGGTGGTATTTTGAAAATGGTCTATTTAAATAATTGTTAGATTATTCAAAAATGGTTGAGTGTGGAATTGAATGATTTTCGAAAGGATAAATGTGATAACATGATATGGTATATTTTGAATTGATAGGCCTATGGTTTTTAGAGAGTGATACTTATGGAGATTTTTGTTTGTATTGAATGTGGAACCTGGTATGGGTCCTGGAAACCAATGAACGGAAGCTTCTAAGAATTTGGTTTCACATGGTCCACAGGTGAACCAATAAAGAGATCAGAGTACTGTACAATAATTTCAGGTTGTGGACAGTAGTATTTAGAGGGATGATCCATGGAAAGTGGATCATTGTGTCCAGTTACAAAAGAATAATCCACCCATCATTTGGGTTGAATCAGAACAAGAAAAGAATGTAGTGTGGTGGAATAATATTATTTATATATTCAGTTTCACCAGAACACTAGAAGAGCTGAATGAAATCATAGTGACTTTAATTATAGAATATATTTCATGTTTGTGGAGAGATTTAGTTGTTCTAGCTATATTAGACCTCCACCTTGCATGGGATTATTTTGAGTAATTGTTAAAAAAAATTATGTCGTCACATATAAAAAATTCAAATAATGAAAGAAATTATCCAGATTGAATCAATAAAATCATTCTGTCATAGAGTATATAGATAGATACCTCAATTTTGTGTTATTTTCACCTGAGGCGCCTACAAGTGTGCCCTTGAAGGAATAAGTCATCAAATTGATGCTAAAATAGGAGAATCACTTAAAGATTGTTTGCATATGTATTACCGATTCTATAGAGACAATCAATAGAGTTATGATAGATAAAAGGTGAATCTGATAAGCTATGTGAGGGGGATTATGTTAATACGTATGTGAATTGGTGGGAAATCTAAATATGGTAGAAAGAGAAGAGGTAACCCTATTACCAGGGTTGGTTCATGAATATTAATTATATTTATAGATCTATAATAATTCTTCCTTGAATCATAAATAATGTATGATTTTTCAATGTGGTCACCAGAAGGAGTGTATGTCCCAAACTATACCATACCACAATGGTAATTAGATGGGATATCTTCAATACTATTGTGTAAGTGGACCTTTTTCCGGTGCTCAGGACACTTTTTAGGTGTCACATACATAGAATGCAACGACAGGGAAAGGTAAGAATAAAACCAATCACCAGCATAATAGAGATCTCCATGGTGATTCTCGAAATACCATGACATCTCAAGCAGGGATTCCTCAAAAGGACCTCAATGAAGAAAGTATTTTAGGGATGCAATTATACAATGTAGATTAGGTTATTGTGGATAATCATCCCGGACCATCAATAATGCGAGGTATGATTCTTTTTAAATATGTTTTTATTCAACTGTTTCTTGATACTAGTTAATCCCATTACGTTATTTCATCCCATGTGGTCAATTTTATTTTCTTAATACTGGAGATGAATCCTTCTCGGATGAAACCACAAAATCTTCTTACTCAAATAGTTTGTCGAGTGTTTTTGTGTATATAGTGTTTTATAATAGTTTATGGAGGAAATTTGAAATGGGATTTCTCTATGATTGAGTTTGATGTTTTTGATACAATACTAGGAATGGATTGGTTGATAATGTTCAAGGATCAGATATGTTGTTCTACATGATAGGTCAGTTTGATGACTAAAGATGGCATCAAGTATCACATTTGAGAAGAATGGAGTATAAAGGAAGGTATAACAAGATTTCTAGAACATATAGTTGGAATGATCTCATGAAGGTTTGAAGTGTTTTCATTCTCAAAGACAATTGATATAAAAAAGAATTGTTTTCTAGAAGTGATGTATCAGTATCAAGATGTGTTTCCTGATAATTTCTCATGGTTTGACTGATGAGATAAGTGGAGTATATGAGTAATATCCTTCCAAGGACTATCCTTGTTTTCATTCAATCTTATAGAATATTACCAATAGAATTAATGGATCTAAAATTTTAGTTTTTATATGTAGAAAACAATAGATTCATTTGTCAAGGATAGAGCATGAGAAACACTTGTCAACTATGTTAGGGATCATGAGGGATTAACTTATTAATTCCAATTTATGAATGATTTATTTTGGGATAAAAGAGGTAGATTTTATTGGACATGTAATTTTAGAAAGAGGGGTTTCTATAGATCTAGAAAATATTGAGTCAGTCATCTCATGGATTCCACCAAGGAACATCTTCATGATATACAGTTTTCTTGTAAGCTTTTGTTATTACTGACACATTGTGCATGAATTTAATTAATTGAATATCCATGACTAGTTTGGAAAATGTATAATGTTCTATTTCAATGGGATGAAGAATTGAAGAAGCCTTTTCCAGATCTAAAATTTATTCATACATAGGCACCAACCATGATTTTTCAAGAATCAATAAAAGGGTACATGTTGTATGGTGATGCTTCTAGATATGTTTTGGGAATCATTCTCACGAAAGAAGACCATGTTATTTCATATGATTTAAGGCAGAGTGTAGGACAATAAAAAACCATCCAACAATTTCGTGTATTTTTCTACATTACATTCATTGAAAACATGGTGTCACAATCTCTTCGGTGATAAATTTAAAATGTTCTCATATCATAATATATTGAATAATATTTTTCACAATTATATTTTAACATGATACAAATGAGAAAGATGGAATGTCACTAAATGTATAAGTTTAACATGATTTATACATTTGGTAAAGGAAATTCAATAGAGGATACGTTGAGTGCATAGTCAGTTTCTCACTTGTCAAAATAATCTTCAGATAAGTGATAATTGATATCGGCTTAGCTGACATGATCATAGAACATGAAGACGTAGGCAATGTTGTGGTTTTATTACATATTTAGTTTGTTCCTGATTTGGTGAAGATGGTTAAATATTAAAAAACATATACTATTGAATGTGTTGGGATGTGGTCAATACACAATGGTGGGTAGATCAGCAAGGGATGGAAGATGTGTGATAGTTCATTTTAATCTTTAAAAAATAAGCTCTTAGTACCTATAGATTTGTAGGAAAAATTTATTCATAAATACCATTATTCAACATGGGGTTTAATCGTAGAATATATTAGCAGTATATGGTGTTGAAAGAATAGTTTTTGTGGGTCGGTATGGAACAAAAGGTGGATAGGTTTGTTCAATGAATCATATGTTTTCATAAATTTAAGGAAGAACACCATTGACCCGAATGTATGTTGTAGTATTTACCGATACTTTTTTTGATTTGGGATAACATAGATATAGATTTTTTAATATATATCCCAATAATGGTTCAAAATCATGATTCCTTATGGGTTGATAGTGGATTAGATTTCCAAGTCACTTGATTTTTTCCTATTTTTGTAACTCATAAGATAGAGGAAATTTCAAAAGAATATTTCTGAGAAGTGGTAGAGGATTGGTGTTCTAGTTTTGATAGTTTCAAATAGACATCTAAGGTTTATATATCATTTATTGAAATCATTAAAAATTCATCTAAGTATCAATTGTCTATAAGTATATAATTTCATCCTCAGATTGATATGTAATCCAAAAGGATGATATAAACATTAGAATACATGTTGTAGGATTATGTAATGGACTGTAGTGGATGGTGGGATGAGAATGTGAAATTAGGGGAGTACACATATAAAAAAAGTTATCATAGCTCGATAAAATGGATTTTTTGAAGTATTGAATCATAATCCACATCATTACCATCTTTTTTGGGTGGATATATGTAATATGTCACTATCATATCTGAATCTTATAAAAAAACTATAGAGAAGTATTAGTTTATGAGGAAAAGTATCAAGATGTCTCAGAGTCATCATAAATCATATGTGGATCATCATAGATGGTCATTGTATCTCATATTGGGTGATCATGTGTTCATGATGATCTCCCCAAGATTGAACATAATCATTTTCGGAAGGACGGATTGTAATATCATATATACAAAGGCACTTTTGAGATTCTAGAAGAGGTTGGGGAGGTGGCATATTGCATGGAATTTCCACCATGGTTCGGTGTGGTGCATAATGTGTTTCATGTATCTATATTAAAAAAGTTTAAACATTCTCATAATAATGTGATTTCATGGGATCATATTGAATTACTGATAGATGACTCATTGGTACATATCTGAATTCATATTTTGGATAGGCAAGAGAAATTATTACACGGTTAAAGCATCAAACTAGTGCAGGTTTGGTGGTAATCTGGTAATATTTTGGGAGAGAATTGTGAATGGGAGAAATAAATTAAAGAGAAATGGATTGAAATATTTCAACCAGATACTGGTAGTCTATATTTTGAGAACAGAAAGGAAAATGGTGGGGTGAAAGTATCAAACCATATTTTTATATAAGTAACAGAATAATTTTTTTCTAGTAAATTATTTGAGTGAATTTAAGGAAATTTTTTAGAAATATTGGAGTGTAATTATATATTTAAATATAAGCTAGCACGCGCACTACTTCTTCAGGTTGGGTGCTAGTAGATCTGGCATGCTAGGAACAAATGCAGCTTTGAGGAGACTCGCAGTTCTGGGAAGTCCATCATTAGTAGGTCAAAATGCTTACTCTTAGATAAGGTATGTCTTCTCGGTAGTTATTGGGGGGGGGGGGGCTCCCTCCTTGAATAGGTTCTTTTTCGACCTTATTAATGCACATTCAGTTGCTGGTATCAACATAGGGCATGGGTTCACTTCTCTCCCCCCTCCGAGGGCTCAAACGTAACATAGATGGGGCTTGTTCAATGGGTGTTCTACGAGGGGTTGGGGTGGTTAGGGACTTGCAGGGCTCTGTCCTCCTGGACTTCTCCTCCCGGTTAGTATATGGTTCCTCTCTTCAGGCGGAATCTAAGGCGATGCTCATCAGTATTACCCTTTTTTTAGCGTGGTCTTTATCTTATTGAGGCAGAAACAAATTCTAAAATTCTTCATGATGCCCTGAATGATTTATGACCTCCTCCATGGTCCTTTTTTTACATTATCAAAAATTGTAAAGGTATTCTCTCAGAGAGAACTATAATAATCCATTCCTGGATTGAGGTTAACCAAGTGGTGGACCACCTTTCTTATTTGGATGTTCTGGGTTGTAATCTGATACAGTTGCACGATTTTTCTACTTTGAAGCCTGAAAGGAGTCAATTTGATCAGAAGGGATGCCCTTGGATTGAATTATTTTAGTTCTATTTAGTTTTTTTTTCATTTGTCTGTATTTTTGTATGTTTGTTTTTCTTCTCAATAAAAAAGTAACATTGATGATGATGTGTACTTCATTTCTTTTATAACTACATAGGGGGTAAATGAAAGGTGTATGAGTTAGGCACAATTATTCCAAATCATGCGATAGCCTTGGGGAAACCATGAAACTTGAGATGGTAGGATTTGGCATGGATGTGTCATGGTTTGGAAACTATGTGAGCTAATCGTGTGAGGTACATCCTTGGGGTAATATTATGTGCACGTTTCTGGCATTGTGTGACTAACTATGCAACTAACCATTAACATGATAAAGATTAGATCCTAAAATTTTGGATCTCACACATTTTGGTCTCTAATTCCATCGGTTTTCCTCTTATGTTGTGGACCCTCAATATTTAGTCTTCACAAAGGTTAAGGAATATTCTACATTTGATTAGTAGGTGATCCAATTTCATTTTTTGGTGATTTTAAGCCACATTCATGTGGTAATTCCTCATTCTTGGTTCCTTTTCATAGATCTAGTTCTCTATATCTCTCAGTTTCTTAGATCTAAAGCCACTATGGATAGATATGAGGTAGTTAAGGTAATATATGAATATATTTGGCTTTTTTATGAGAGTGGAATATATCTACGGTGGATTCGTGGAGATTCAACACTGATTTGTTGATTTTTTGTGTTGTTTATCTTTTTCGATAATTTTATTAGGTAGGTGGGTTCACTATAAACTCCAATCTTTAGAATATGAATGATTGATTTCAAATTCATTGTTTTTCTTGTAAATGAATTTTTTATAAGTTGTGAATTATTTTAAAAAACACCACTTCGGTGAATTTTCAGCGAAATTGGAACATTTGGTGTTTTGTTGGGATGAGACTTTTGTAATATGATTTTAAATTTTTGATTTAAAATTAATTGTTGTGTTTTTTACATGGAAATGGGTTTGAAATAATGATTTGATATCTATTAAAATGGATTTGAGAACACTTGGTTATGGAATTGGTTGGCTTGGTAGTTTATCATGTGTTCATATGCAATGGGATGGATAAGGTCATGATGTACCCCCATCAAAATGTCGAGATTGTTGTGGGTGTGAAGTACCCCCATCAATGTTGTTCCCTAACAAACATCTTTGTGAAAGGATGACTCACCACTTACAAGTATAGTGAGTTCTAGT
The DNA here is from genome assembly GCA_963277665.1 of Viscum album. Lineage (NCBI taxonomy): Eukaryota > Viridiplantae > Streptophyta > Magnoliopsida > Santalales > Viscaceae > Viscum > Viscum album. The sequence continues at coordinate 1,132,837,846 of OY728150.1, read as the reverse complement.
TTTCAAACATAGATGAATGTTTAGTTGTGTCATATGGAATAGGTTATGATAAAATGAACCTTGTGATAGTGTTTTGGGGAATTGTTGTGTTTCTGACCATATAAATTGTTATTATCTTGATAAAAAAATTATATTTAATTTTTTATAGTTTGATACAAACTATTTTAGACAATCTTATATATATATTTTTTTATATAAATGTCAAAAACTTCTTCTATCTTGGTGTTGTGATTCATGAAGTTGTTTGGGGAAACCCACTGAGTTTTAGTACTCACCAATACATTGGAAAATTTTCGGTTTTGTTGATTTTTTTTATCAAGACATTTTAAAAGTTAATTAACCACACATAATTAGAAGTAATTCATGATACATGGGTGGTTTTGTAGTTGGATCATGGAGCATGTGTGGAGCATTTATTTTTCATTGGAGTCATTTAGTGTTATAGTCTTCCACAGTGTTATTTTATATTATTTTCATCCACTAGGTTAAATGAATTTATATTGATTGTGATAAATGAAATGTTGAGTTGACTTTATTTGATATCATTCCTCATATTGTAGTCTGTTTCAATCTGTACATTGTAGTTAGCATCTTTATTCTAAAATTGAAAATTGTCACCCACATGTATTGAGTCCCTTCATCATTTAATTCCTACCTTTGGCACTTTGGGGGTGACTATTAAGGCCATGTAACATTTCACCACCATTTTAAAAAATTTGAATGTATGGGACGTCACAATAAAGGATTTCATTCTTTACATAGGTAGATCATTCATTAAAAATGATGTGGATGACAAATAATGATTCCGTAGGTAAAATGTTGCATGCATGAATTAATGTATAACTAATCAATTGTGGATTAAAATTCATAACTCACAAACATTGCACAAAAACTATATAAGCATTGGACATCATATGTGTGCATACAATGTTTGTGAAAATAAAAAAATAAGAAATGTTATGAGATTTTTTAACTATTTCACAATAATAGAGGAGGATATGAATTTGTATACATGCATGTAGTGTGATAATTGACATGTAATATAAATTGAATGAATTATGTGAAGCTTTTTTAGATTGAAGCAAGAATATTATTTTCAAAATCATTTATATCTGAGTTTTTCAGTATTTAGTTATTCATGGTGTTAGGAAGAAAATATAAGTCTTTCCAATTTTGAGTATCTTAAAGGTCTGTTTTAATTTTCTTATGGACATATATTAGTTGAGAAAAAATATCATTAATGAAAATTTACATGAATTATACATGATCTAGTGTGATCTAGAAGGCTCAGAGTGGAAGATCATGTGAGGATAATATCAGTGGATAATAAAATATCAATAAGGTGATGCATCTCATCACTAGGGGGTCCACCCATTTAATAATGAAGATCTAGTGACTAAGGGGTCCAACGAGTCGAACAGTTTGGGTGTTGAATCAAGTGATGAAGAAGAGTTAGAAGTCTATTTTTACAAAAAGAATCAACTCGTGGATCAACTACATGGATGTATAACCAGTTTCTTCTTGAATGACTACAATTGATAGATATATTGTAGTGGATAATCCATGTTTTTCGGGTCTATCCAACATGGAAAGGATATCATTCATAGTATTGAACACTGTAAAAATATTGTGTTCTATCTTTCTTATAGTTTCTTTATTGCATGAATGAACCACACATCTTAATATGTGACATCGTTTTGAATTATAACGTTAAAAAATATTTACTAAAACAAGTTACACGTGATTCAGCCCCAATATCAGTGTCAATAAAATATCGTTGGAAACATAAGGTATATACTTCTTAAACTGTCTTCTGTTGGTTTTCCAAGAGTTTGGAGTGCATATGAGGTTGTTTGGAACATTCAAAAGAGATAGATTGAAAAACAAATTCTAGAAACATAATTTTTTGTATATATGTTAAATGAAATGTACCTACATACGAATATCAGACAAGAAGAGGTTAATGAGGTATAGAGGTTACACATCACATATATAGATCATGTCCTGTATTGTTTGAGTAGGGTTAAAATTTATATGATGTGATGGATTTTTTTGGTGAAATCTTTTACAAACATATATATGACATGTAATTGGGTTATAAAATATATAATTCACATGAAAACTAGTTTAATGTTGGAAACATGTACGAATTATTTAATTACTACATTATATCCCTCTTATGTCCAACTTAGGATGATTTCCAAATGATTTTGATTTCTATTCTTCTATTCTATATATCTTGATTACAAATCATATCCCTTATGAGTTTTTTTATTTGTATTACCCCTCTTCTTTATATTACCTACATCATTGTTGTTTAAATACATTCACTATATTTGTTTTGGGTTTTTATATTATTTATTTTTGATCTAGTTTACTTCTATTGATCTTCCACACCACATATATTTTTCTAAATTCTCCTTGGAAGTGTTTCTTAATCACCAAATAATGGAAGTGGGAATAAACCAAACCATATAGTTTTTTAATTGATATGTCGATGTAATATTGTGATTATGTCAACATAATTTACAATATAATTAATTTAATCATTTATTTATTATAAATAAAGGATTTCAATATTCCATATTTCATTTTCATTCAATTGTTGAAGTGGGATGGAATATGGATATCTATTGGGTGAATGGACCCTTGAATTTTAAGAAAGTTTCTCATGGTTTATTGTTTTTTTATCATGACATGAGAATGTAAGTGATTGGATAATATAGATTCACATTGGTAATATCATAATAGAGATTAATTTATTTGTTGATAAATTGATAAATTAATTAATCTATAATTGATATAATAATGAATATTTTCATAATTAACCTCTGAGGCATATGATTTTATATTTGAATATCATTGCAATTATGAAATGTTGACTTCATATTGAAATGCATATATATATGGATTTTCCTAGAAGATGAATTCATATATCGTTGAATTTTATAATTGAATAATGATATAATTCATATATATGTGCTTATTACTAGAGGATTAAATTCTTATATAGTTGACTTTTGTGAATTATACATGCAGAAAAGATTAAATAGTAAGCTTGGCCTTGTTGATGCGGAAATGGTTATATATAGGGATATTCCAAGAGGCGTAAATACCTATATATAATGATCATCATAAGTGGTTGATTTTACCAATGTTTATGGTTAGGGATGGAATGGTTGTCCTATAATCTTAGAGGCATTCTATCATGGTGATATTAAATGGTTATTGAAGTATTACATTAACTTACTAATTAATATACATGTTTACTACTTTATTCCATTAACTTATTACTATCATGGTTTTTTGGACATGGTGGGTTTTCCCTATTCTGTTTTACATACAACATATTAATTCATCAGTTTTGTACTGGGGAAGATTACGTGGATTATTGTTTTGATATTTTAATGGGACATTCTGGTTGGGTTTTTGAATACTCGTAGGGTTGTTGTTTGAAGATGATACAGATAGGGGGTTCAAGACCGTGATATATTTAGATTTTTTATGTCAACTAATTTTTTTTAATTTTTTATAATTTATATTTATAATCATCATATCATTTTAATACATAAATTTTCATTATTTTTTATTCATTCCACTTTTTAAATCCCACTTTCCTGTTATAATATTTCTAAAATTTCGTTACTCAAATATTTATTATTATTTAGTTATTTTTGTTTTATTTTAACTCTGAACCAGTGGTTATAGACTTAGAAATATTCATCACACCACCATTACTATTCGAAAACCTCTTGAATATGGGGAGGAATGCTAGAGATCCCATAAAAAACCCAATTTGGAAATTTGATAGTGTTCTAGATTTAAGTAATTTACAATGTGGTCTGAAAGATTTTTTAATTCACTGTTTAATTTATTTATAATTTTTCAATGTTCAAAATGGAATCTTTGATTTTATGGGACCTCATTACATGCTTTTCTATAGGAGTATCTAACCCATGTATGGGGGAAAATCTGAGGGCCTAGGGATAGGATTACTGTTTTTGTTGTTCTCTTTATATAGTTGATGTTATTTCACATTTGGTGACTCACATATATTGTGATGTAATTATTTTTGGGGTTTTAATCTTGTTCACTACTACGGAAAGATATAATAATGTATGAATCATGATAGGAACATTGGGGTATAAGTTTTAATGAATTTTTTATAATAGGGACTTATTTATTTCATGTTTTAAATACAATCCAAAATAAACTATGAAATTAGTTCTACATTATATCTAAGAAATGAAATGAAATAAACTATAATTTAATGTAGAACACTTTTAATCCATGTTAGAGACACTGAGAGTAGTTGTTCCTTATTTTTGTTTCCTATTGAGGTTGAACGCATTCTTAAAGCTACTATTTCATAGAATTTGTTTTTTATTGAGAAATTTCATTCACATCATCTTTGACTTGAGATTCATTAGTGTGGTAATTATTATTATCCTCACATACGTGATTCGAATCTTTTGATAGATCATCAGGATCACATGGATGTTCAACTTCACAACAACTTATTAATGGTCATGTAATTCTTGTAATGGGATATTATTTACATCCTACCTTTAGTTTCTTAGCTAAAGAAGGAGTTTCATCATATTCCTCCTCCTACATTCACTAGTTCCCCCATGTTTCTTTGTTCTAGATTTTGTTCGTCCATATAATCATTATGAATATTATGACTCCTACATATATGATGGTGATGCATGGTGTGTATATGATCAATTGACCTTCAAATCATTGGTGGGATATTCTATAGTATGTTGGGTAGCAAGAATATTTATCATTGATATACTTCAATATGAATTTCTTGAGACACATCTATCCAGAGATATTGACAGATGATAAGGATCATTAGTTCATGCATATTTTATAGGAGGGAATGTCAGTGATGGAATACACCGAATGTTTCATAGACATGCAGTGATTTCCACTCACATAATATACTAATGAGGTCATCATACTAATTAATTATCAAGTTAATATTATATATGATATCATTTAATATGTGAAATTTTTTCTTCTACATATTTTTGAGGGGTTGTGAATTAGGCACTCATCATGGAAGGGAGTATGAGAGATTCTCCATGAAGTATCCATGATATTTCAACATTGTTTACTAAGATATATTCATCCCATCTAATGAATCACCAATATGATAGTATTTCAATGGAAATAGTGGAAATAATAATTAAGGTATTGGGAATATCACTCAATAAAATATTCCATTGCAGTGCTATCGATGAGGATTGTTTGGAAACCAACGACCTCAGAGCATGTAATCCTATTTAGACTAAAATTATTATGGAAATATGGGTATTATTTAGATGTCTAATGTAACATATCTTAGTAGATTAGTGTCATGGAATAAGGATAGGTACTAGGATCTAGGTAGGACTCATATACGTTTGAGCAGACAAGTAGTTAGCGTTCCACATGTCATTTATGTCAAGGCCGAGGATGTTGTTCTAAAGTGTAGGAATGGTAGTACTAGGAAGATGGAATAGCTCTGGAAGTCATATTATAATCCATGAGAGAGGTGAATGTAAAAGAAATTAATTGAAAACTACTTCGAATATTGTGGAATCCTTATCATCTACCACCCGAGGTAGAATTCTTGAATCATCTACATTTTCTTGTGTTTTGTATGATATAGGAGAACAACATTCCTATTTATCTACTCATTTTCAAGTGGTTTGGTTCTATCTAGAGAAATAATAGATTGTTCATGGGTCATTGTCACAACATTAGTAGTACGTTCAACGAATATCCAATGTAGTAAGCTTTGTTCCCTTGAGATTGGTGGTTAATATGTTTTTGGGAACCATTCAGGATGAAAAAGACATGATTCAATAAAATTCATAGTATGTATTGGATATTAATATACTAGTATTATATTGATTATTATCATGTGAGATTTACCTTTCTATATCTATAAAGAGTCATATATTACAAAAAGTTTGAGTGGGATCTTCTTACTAGACTTATAGGGTGAATTTTGTGCATATTAGATTTTTTATTGGTCATCTTTTAAGAAATATTCTTTATGATGGTTGAGTGTAAAATGATTATTTCCTTCTGATGGAATATATTATTTAGGATTCCTTTCCTACTACGTAATATAGAACACTGCTTGGGGAAGATATTAAGTTCAAGATTGAGTTATTGTTTGGAGTAGATCTGGTTTCTATCCCACCATCCATGATTGCATCAGTATAGCTTTTTGATTTTAATGTTATGTTTTATGATCATTGTGTTCATTATTTTATATGTCCTCATAAATCATTTTGGGTTTCTCTAGTTCTTCTCACTATAAAGGCTGATAGAACATATTGATGTGTAGATTATCAGAAATTGATCTAGATGGTGGTCAATAACATGTATCCACATTAGGACATTGATGATCCATATTGTCATGTGATTGGTGATAAGATCTTCTCCAAGGTTGATTTCAAATCTGGATACCACTAGATGAGGATGATATAATTAGACATACCTTATATCTAATATTAGAGGAAGAATATCATGTATGTTTTCATTGTGATGTTGTTGGGATGCTGAAAACACTTTCAGTATTTATGTATTTGATGAATCAGTTCTATAATACATTTATAGAGAGGTCTGTGTTCATTTGTGTTGATTAAAACAGCAGGTCATACCAATCAGAAGAATATCATTAAAACATATGGATTACATTTTTATATTATCATTTAATTTCCTAGAAGATCAAATTCAGTTTATCTATTGATATAGTTTATTTCCTGGCCCATATCATATCATAGAAATGTGTTTAAATAGAGCCATATAATGTTGAAACTATATTATCTTGTGATAAGACTATTAATAGCTTCATGATTCATAGCCTTAATGGTTTAATATTTCATTTTCTGGGTTGTATCCAGCACTTCTCTTATTTGGACGCACCAATTCAAGGGGTGACTAATAAATGGGGTTTTTTTGGTCAAATGCTTGAATTGGTGAATTTTAGGTGTAGAACTGAAGGATGAACTCTTACCCAATCCTCAGTTTTCCTGTTATGTGTAAATTATTTAACTTTTATATAACCCATTCAATGGTAGACACAGAGAAGTTATAATATCTAAGGATTTGAATTTTCCTTTTACTATATATAGCTGAGAAAATATGAGAGGAATTTTCCTACTAACGATCTAGAGTTATATTTGGTGGTAAGTGTACGGATATTTTGGAGACACTATCCTTTAATAGTGATATTTTTCACTTATATTGACCAAAAGATCCTTAGGTACATCTTTTTTTAGTGGGATCATTCCCTTGGAAAATGGAGGTGGTCCCGTTATTACTCTCCATCAAATTTTAGATGGATTATACCCAATAAAAGGGAAATGTAGATTTTTGATGACTTAAGCTAGAATATATAGAAGGAGATAGTGTGGTATTCTGGTGTTGACTGGAATTTGATTAAACTCTTTGAAGAAATGCATATAGATGTTTAAGTGTCTTATTGAGGTGTAGCTCTGACTTCAATGCCTATTATATCTGTTATTTTGGACTGAAACAAGATAGAGTAGTAATATGATCTGGTTTTCTTACATCTTAGGGGTAGTTTATATGGTGTGGAGATAATATTTGTATTGCCTCTTAGAAGAAACAAAAATCTACTTTTCTATGGCCATGTACTGGTTCAAAGTGCTTTAGTGAAGATATTTTGAGAGCATTTCATGATTAAATATAGAAATTATATATGAGTTTTACAAAGATGTATTAATCTCTCCATATATAGTACTAGAAGAATGAAATGATGAAGTATGTAGTATGATTATTTATGAATTTATTCATCTAGTAACTGGTTAAATATGATCATTAGAGGCAAGATAGGTTGTTGCATCCTCTATTCATTCTTAGGGTGAAATGGAATGCTGCCACTATGGATTTTGTGATAAGATTACCCAGGATTTCCCATTTGAAAAATGTAGTTCGAGTGATAATTGATCGACTAAAAAATGTATCCCACTAATCTCTTATTTGTCTGAGCATCACTATTGATTATTTGGGTAGCTTTATCTTGTGAGAATGATTTTTTTGTACAAATATTGATGGAAAATATTGTAAGACATATATCCTCATTTTATGTCATGGTTTATAAGGGTATTTAGGTCGATATTGGATTGTTTGTTCTTTTTATCATAGCATGTCATACTCTTATAAACAGTCAATCTTAGTGGAAAATTCGGGGTCCATAGGATATATTATGAGCCTGTGTTTGGGGTTTTTTGGGATCATGAGAGAATCATATGTTACTAATAGAGTATTAATATATTATCACCCTTCATTCATTGATATAGATGGCTCATTTTGAGGTTTTGTAAGGAAGATCATTATTCTCTCCTATTTTTTGGTTAGACGAGGGTGAGTATGTACATATTGGGACTGGTCTCATGTAGGAGACATATTTGTAGGTCCATCTAATCAGGATGTGGTTGGTAAATGAGAATTGAAAAAAAACATATTATTCTGATCATTAGGGATGACCTCTTTGGTATGAAGATGGTAAACATGTTCTCTTTAATTTTTCACCTATGATGGGAAACAACATATTATGAAAAAGTATACTATCACCTAGGATTTCCAACTATTTTATATAGTGGATAAGATTGGTCCAGTTCCTTCTCAATATCCCTTCCATATCTGTAGAGTTCAATGAACGAAATGTTTCAAATTTCATTACTTCACATATATTATCCTAACCCTTCCAATGTATTGGACAGCAAGGGAAATGAGATTGGTTTTGATATTTTATTTGATATGCATCAAATTTGGAATGAGAACCATAATGATAATTGTCTCCATTTTAGTAAAATACCTATACTTAGTGTAGTGGAATCATGGGTTTTTTTAAGAGAACACATTGTGTATAGATTATAATATGTTTGAATAGTGGGGGAAGCATTATTTTGAGACCCAATAGTTGTTCTGACAGATTATTGGTCATAATTTTTTCTATTGTGTTGTGGTTTTAAGAGAATATAATTTTTCAAGTGTCTCCATTATTGACATTGGTGCTAAACATCCTTCATTGGGGTTTCCATTGACTTTAATCATCAGTGGCTGAGACTTGATTTGTGAAAGAGAGAATTTAATGAAATAATTACCAAATTTTCATGAATGTATGTTTATTTGAATATTGTAATGTGGGAATAATTTTTTTAATATAAGATTATGAGTTCTATTCATGTGTTTCAATAGATTTATAGGTTGTTTGGTCAGCTTTATAGATGATGTATTGGAACTTGTCCACTAGATAATTACGTGTTTTTTATATGTTACATGACATGTAAATTTTTCTTCCCACATGTTGGGAACATTTTTATGATGTGAAGTGGTAAAATATAATTTTCCTATTTCACATCATGTAATGTTTGAGTATGGTTTGAATTAACCTGAGTGATGGGTTTTTTGGTTCAACCCTTTATGAAGAAATACATAATGTTTAATTGGGTTACAAAGAATATAATTTGTGTGGGTATTTGTTTTATGTCTAAAATGCATAATATTTATTTCACTACATTATTTCATCCTTCCTCCATCAATAATATGATTATTTGTATGTGATTTTGGGTACTCATATTCCATTCTGGACATCCTGATAACACATATAATCCATGGTGAGTTGTTCTACTTAGTTATTTCTATATTATAGCATTCCTCTATCACTTTGTCATGTAAATATCCTGGAAATGGGTTTTTTGTGATTTTATATCATTTATGAATTGTGTATGTTCCTTATTATGTTTTTTCATACCTATACACTTTTTGGTAATTGAACTTAGATGCATTACTTATTCACTGGGAAATGATATGGGATCTAAACATAATTGTATGTTCTATTTGATTTTTTAGTATTTGTAATACTATTATTTCAAAAAGATAACATAAAATCTAAATTTTTTACTAATTGATTAATGGTAAATCATGGATCGGAATATTGGTTTGATTCAATTTGGATTAAATTGATTTTGTGACTTGGCTTATTGATACCTATTTTTCTAGTAGACACTTGAACAATAAGAAGAAGGGTAGTTGGTTAAATAATCATTAGAATAATATGTTATTTTAGGTGATTACTTGATAAATAATCATAATGGAACTAGATTATGGGATATTTATATTGATTCATATAAAATGAGAAATGATTTAATGTTTAATTGATTGAAAAATGGAAATTTTCATAATTAAAAATTAAGTATTATTATATGTTATTGAGATATCCTTTCATTTATGACTTGTTTTTTGGATGATTACACTTAATATATATTTCTTTTCCCATAGGCTGAAATACTTATATAGATGGATTTTTTATGTGTCTATTACTAAAATTATTATATATAGGGCTTTTGCTGGAGGCTGAATTTTTTATAAATCCGTCTTTACATAGAGATACAAGTTGAAATGATTACATATAAGTCATGGATGAGTTTGTGATAAAAAACTCTTATATATAGGGATATTCTTAGAATCTAAAATGAATATACAGAGGGTTATTCCTGGATGGTTTTTTATATTATGGTTTAAAGACATAGTTGTCACAATAATGATACATGGGTAGATAGATGCTAGAATAGTGTCGAAAAGGATGATTTGTGTATTATATTAATTGATTAATTAATAACAAATTTTATAAATTTATTTCATACATTTATTCTCCTTATGATTTTGATTGGACAAGGTAGTTTTCACCTACAATGTTTACTCACACCCTATACGCGATATTGTTTCTTACCAAATTAGTTTACATGGATGCAGTTTTGGACAAGGGCATGAGACCGTGTGGTAGATTGTTGATTATTGGATATGCGAGTTCTTGGAGATCGGATAGATAGGGTGTTAAAGGAAATGTTGTGTTGGTATTTTTTTGGTATATTATTCTTTTATTTTTTGTTACATCTCATCTTATCATTCTGTGATCCATCATTACTGGTTTATTGGTTCCTCATTTTACTTCCTATTTTCATGTCATATTGTTTCTTATATTTCATTACTATGATATTTATCATTATATGATTCTTTCACAAAAATTTTAATCTTATGTTGGTTTTATAGTCTCCCCAATATATTCATCACTCCCCCATGAATTTTCTGCAGCATCTAGTATACATGGAGATGTGGTTGACGTCCAATAAGAAACCTAATTTGGCTAGGTGATCTATTTTCAAAACGAGAAATATTACATATGTATTTATGATAAATATAAATCAAATCATACTCATGTATATAATAGTATTTATGATTTAATGATATCATTTTATCCCATATTTGTCAACAATACATTATTTTAATTACGGTTCATGTTGATAACTATTCCATTTTCATATATGATTTGGTACGGTAGTTTTGGCCCTTATACATTGATTGTGGTCCAATTAAATATATAATTTTGTAAATGATATAGATATCTTATTTATTAATTATAATCATATTTAAATACACTCATTCATTGTATAGATAAAAAATGAATTACACAATTCATTGACAGAGTATGTTGTGGATACACTAAACCATTGTTTTCATTTTTTGATTCATAGATTAAAGCAAAGATAAAATATAATTTCACAATTCTAAATAAATATTATATAATATATCCAATATATATGAATTAACTATATCCAAATTTATATCTATGTGAGGTAGAAAATAAAATCAATATATACCATCACCTCCTCAGGGAGGTAGTCCACACTTGTGCACGAGTGATGTTATTGTTTTTCAATGGATTGGAAGCTAAGAATATATATATGATGTTATAATTATGTAGTTATTATTATGTATTAAATATCATATATATATATATATATTCTAAATCCATCAATATATCCATCCATGTGAGGTGGTCATGGAAAATGAATTAAACAGGACCGTGAGGTGGTACTTCTCCGTACAGACAAATGAAAACTTCATATACCATTTGATGGAAGATTATATGTATAAATATTAATTTATTAAGATAAAAACGTACCATTATACGGAATATTATAGTTCTATTATTTCAGAAATGTTGAAGAATATTTTAATGAGGTATAAGAAGAAATAAAACAAAAATATATGGTTAGGAATTGTACCACGTCTTCAAAAAACATATCCATAAGTATAAATAATGAAGTTGTATATTGGATTTATTTTTACCGAAATAAGTTTTAAATGATGAAATTTTTTATTCAATAGTGTATGTAAAATGAAACACTGAGCAAAAAACTATAACAAATATATTTAATTCAATTTAGTCTCTACAATGTCTTGCGGAGCATAGAATCCTGAGTCTAAATGAACTATATTATCATATATCATTTTAAAATAGACAATAAATTTTTAGAAATTAATAGTAATAATAAATTATTATATTTATTTTCATATATTTATTATAAATAAAATAACAAAAATTGACTTTATTTTTGTTTGAAAAATGCATTTTTTTCTTGAAAAACGTATAATCACCTTCTATTCAAATATTTAGAAGAACATATTATCCCTTTTAAAAAACGTAATAATATAAAATTATTTTTTATTGAAATTAGGATGTCAAAATAATATTCAAATTTATTTTTAATAATTTTCTCAGATTGTTATTTTTTTGAAGATTGTTTATAATTAGTGATTTATAATTGGAAAAAGGATTTTCTATAAAAAATACTTATAAAGATAAATTAAAATTGAAATTGTGTATAATTTATAATTTGTTAAATTCTAAATATGAAAACTCAATTTAGATCATTATATACCTTTTAATATATAATTTTGTTATAACAACTTTTTAATCTTTTAATCATTTTTTATTCAAAAAATAACTTTTTTATCTCGTCTGTGTGATTAATTTAAAAATACCTTTTTAAAAGTATGTGAATGAAATTTCTCAAAAATAGATTCAATATTTTCAATCTGAATTATTAATTTAATATAATATGGAATTATTAAAATTTTACCATAATAAATTGAAAAAATAGTAAAAATTATTTATCATGGTAAAGGTAAAATTAGATTTTGCAGATGGTTAAACAAAAATGAAATTGGATAATATTACATAAAATATATTGAAAATAATTTTTATGAAAATATTTATACCTTATAATATATTTTTCTTGATAATAATTTATTTTTTACACCATTATAATTTAAAAAATGTTAGTGTGACTTATTTATTTTAAAATTAAATGTATGCCACTCATCTCACTTATAAAAGGCCAACCACAATACAATACTATTAACACATTAAAACCCTTTTGAGTTAGATAAGACTTATCCTATTCACATCCTGACACTCCTCCCCTCATCCAAGAGACATGCATATTTCATGATGTCCTTCTTGTAATATAATAGGTATAATCATTAGGAGGTGGTTTCAGAAGGGGAAATTTTTCAAACAATGAGTTTTTGTTAAATTTATTCTCCCACATACATTAATTATTAATAAAAAATTATGATAAAACATATAAAACTTATTCTAAATATTTATATATGTTTTATAAATAACCAAAATTTATCCCCACATCCATCAAATGAGTTATGAGAGCATCATTTTTTTAATGAATGACTACGGCCTTGTGAAGTTATGTCATTCATTTTTAAAATTCAACCCCCAAAAGTTGGTTATGTGGATATACATAAAGTATATATTTGATATTTATAAAATCAGTTTACCTATGGAGTCATTATATCATATATACCTTTTTACATTTCATCTCATTGGGGATATGATAACACCGCTCGTGTTTATGGTGGACTACCGTCTCGCAATGCGATGTGATTTGTCTTTGAATAAAACATTAAATTGAAGGTAATAAGGATAATTTTAATGAATATTTGTTATAAAACATAAATAATTATGATATTAATTAAATTTGAAACATTATGTAAATAAAATATTTCATTTTCATTCATACACTTCAAAATTATAATGTCGTACATGTAATTGTGGACTAACTCCTTCACAATGTGATGTAAATATCCTTTATTTCCAAACAAAAAATTTATGATATATGAATATATTAATAAATTTGATATGTTATATATGGTATTCTAATCATTTTTTAAAAATAAAATATTTCTTAACATTTTCAATATTGATCATTTAAAATTACAAATATTAGCCATGCCTACGTACGGCCTACCGTCTCCATGATTGGAATGAAACATATTTTTGAAAATCATAATGCATGATTAATTTTAATAATATAAATTATTTAGAAATATTATAAATTTTCATGTTTTTTATTAAGGATATTTTTATATAGTGGACTCTTTTATCCTATTCAGCCTACAAAATAAATATTTTAAGCACAATCCAAATATCATCAAAACATACCACATAATTATAATTTTTTAGGTAACCATATATAACATGAAAATTAGTTAAATAAAAGGAATAATAAACATTAGAAGATTTCAAAATAACTTATATAATTAAATAGTAATAATTTCGTATCATTTTAAAGAATATACATGACATGTCTGACTGAAGATAAGGGTTTCTAATCTCCCTCTTACTTCTATAATAAATATTCCATTTTTATCACCTACTCTTTTTGTGTGGTGCATATAATTACCTATTTGTATGTTATATCAGGAATTAATTTTTCTTAATGGTATTTAATGTTTCATTTAATGCAACTTTATTCATGGGGACTAGGATTAAAAAATATACCAAAGTGGTAAATATTTATTTCACTGAATCATCTTTATTCAAGATTATATTTTTGTGTGTTTGTAGTAATTATTTTATATTTATATCTGATAATAAATATAGTTTCATAACCAATGGTTATTAATAAACTATTAAATGTAATATTACAATTTTTTCACTCTGTGTTTCTTATAATGATTCAGAATATATTTTTAAATAAATTTATATTTATTTCTAAATTTGGTTAGAAGTCCTCTACATCATGAAATGTGTTTTCTAAAATTATTTTCAAAAGAACTATTAACCCATAAAAGAATCCATATTTAATAATCTATTACATTTTACGAAATAAGTTTGGATTCTATTACATTTTACTAAAATGATTTTACACTCTGTTACATGTATGATATGAACATATGATTCCTACATCATGGCCAATAAATCTCTAAAAACTTATTTTTGATTTCTAAATTGATTATTTTCAATTAATATTACTTTTAAAAAATGGTGAACTTTTTTTAAAGAAGGTTTTCAAAATTAAATGGTTAATTTACTCACAAAAAATTAAATTATCATTTCATGGTATTTCTATTAATCAGTGGAATCATATATATATTTTATTTGTGATTCACTGATGATATGTTGTATTGATACTCTCATTTTTATTTATTGATATGGTTTATGATGAATCAGCATGGGGATGTAAAATTTTATTACCAATCACCGACTTACACTGAATTATTTATGATTATGCTTATTGATTGTGGTATGCAATAATATTTCTTATATTTTTTTTTCAATTTTAATGTGTATGATGAATATGTTTCACCCCATTCATATGCATAATTCATTGGAATTAGTACGTAATGGGTGGAGCTTGCTAAAACCCATAGATTAATTAGTATGTCACATTTAAATAACTATAATGGGGTTTTGTTTAGGGATTACCCATTTATATATTTTATTTTCCTTATTTGTCGATGGTATTAGTTGCACTGGCCTAAGGGCCCATAAATATTTTTTTTATTTATACCATTCTTTATTGCATCATTATAAATTCAGTTATAGATACTCCATGTGATTATTAGATTATGTAGAATATATAGGGACATGGTTCATGCTCATGTGATTATATTATTTTGAATTATTTTATCATATTTTCTTTCATCTATATTGTTCTTGGGGTATTGGTTAAATCGAATGGGTTTTTGTAGTGTACCTCACCATATTTATTATACATCATATATTCATAGCTTCTAAAATATACATATCCTTAATTAGAATTTTATCTTACCACATTAGTATGTTTTATTTTACCCATGATATAAGTAAGTGTTTTGGGATTTATTTTTAGAGATACACTAAGGATAATAATGGAATTCTCAAAGAAATATTTTTATGTAATTTAGATTCTAAATTTTAATTTTAATTTCATATAATTGTATATTTTATCAAGTCAAATAAAGAATTCATACCATCTGAATGTGATTCATTCTATTTTATGAAAATTTAATAATTTTGACACCAGCAACAAGAAAAAAGGACCAACCATCTACAGTTGGTATTGGTGGAGGCTTAGTAGATCCCTGGGAACTAGATTTAGAAAATAAAAGATTAGGGATCATAATTAAATGAAATAATTTAGTGATATGTATAGAAGAATATCCATGTTCTTTTTATTGAATATATTATGTGATTTTATTTACAAATACATCACTATCTAAATTCTACAAGTGGATTATTGTTTTGAATAGGTGTAGTAAGGGGAAATAACTCCAAAAAGGGTGTATTGGGATTGACCTGGTCGAAAACTATAAAATGAAAAGAGGCCATTTTAAGAACCTGATATTATACTCCTATTTGATATGATTAGGATAATTCACATTTTCATTAAAAAATAAATTAATGGATTTTAAAATAACGATATCCCCAAAGAAACAATGTTCACGATTATGAGATGATATAAGAATAAATTTTAAAATTTATGATATGTACTTAATTATATTTGGGAATTTAAATTTCATTCCATAATTAAATGATCAGATATAGTGTATTATATCATTTAAAAATGGCACCTAGTAGAAGGATTTGGTACCACATCTATTCACGTAATCCGAACAGAATGAATAATGATTTCATTAATTAGATTACTCAAATATATTGAAGGGAAATATTATACCAAACAATTTCAAATATGAGGATGTAACGTAATTGTGAAAAATATTGATAATTAATTATCTATGTATTATGGCTTCGAGTAGAATCATTAGAAGAAAAAGAAGAAATAGAAAATGACAGATAATGGGAATCAGAGAAATAATGATTATCCCAATTAGTATAATTTTGTAATAACAACCTTGATTAAATTTAATTGGAATTTTAAATTGCTAAAAGTGTCGATATAAAGTCCAAAATGATTTTTATTGGTTAGGAATGAATTTTTTTACAATGTTCAATTCTCCATCTATATGAATATGGATGACAATGAAAATTAATTCCCCAAATATCAAAGGAATATGCATCCAAATAGCAAATAGATCATGTCCAGAATTATGCTACTACCACAGTCGAAGTGGAATGATTAATGTGGTTGGGTTAGATTCATGAATTGTTTCTCTTCAGAATTTCAACAATGATATATTGGTTATAATAATTATAAATTGTATAATGATTTTACTATAGTATTTTCCCATATGGATTTGAAAGCCTCTGATGAACTATACTGATAACAAAGAAAATTGATATAGTTGATAGTTTAACCAATTGTGAAACACATTATTGAGAAAAATATAATCATTAATATATTTCTAAATTTGATAATATAGTGATGGATAAATAGGGGATTGAAATGGATAATGTAAACTATATTGTACTGGTGACATTCTAAGTAATTAATTATTACATGAAAAAGTGGGTAATGATAACCTTGGTGTAATTGAAATAAATTTATTATTTCATAAATATATACAATAATAATTGTTTTAATAATGGTTTAATTGTATTTTATGTTATTACCATGATTCAATAAAATTATTGTGATGGTATTCTGTAATGGCACCGACCGTCATGGTATATTAAATTTCCAAATTCTAAGAATTGGGGTGTCTAGGACACCATCATATTGTCAGGGGGTGTCAATGTTGGTCGTTGATTGTCACCGTGATTTCACCTATTAGTGCCACTGATCGGTGTCTCACTGATCAGTGATGCACCTGAATAGTGCCATAGAGGGGGGTAGGTGATTTCTTTCCCAATATTCTCATAACGCCTCTTTTAATTTTTATTACCTCATTTAATGTAATTTAAGGCAATTTTAAATCCCTTAAATGATATCCTAAATTCCCTAAGGGTTAGGAGACCCTATATTACCAAAACATGTGGACTTTTTCCTCAATGTCACACCCTTTGTAGTGTTTTCTAGTTTTTTCCATGTTACATTCCTTATCATTTTAATGAAAATATGTCAACACCTATCCTTCAATTAGTCTATTTCCACAACCTCTAAATAGAATTATTAAGTTTCAATTAATCCCAACATGTGAAACTTCCCAGCCACATGGTCAAACCACGACCAAAATTTTATGTGCTTTTAAATCGTATCCCTAACTTTAGGATAATGATTCTGGTTAACTAGAAATCCTCTCTTCTATACTTTTTTTTGATTCTATTTGTTCGCCTTGAGGATTATTCCGGAGGTGAATTGTACGCCTGTAATGGAACCCTTCCCGCTCATCATTGATGATTTCATTCCTTGCATGTCTCTCCATTCCCATTTGTTTGTGTAGATAGAAAACATCGATCTTAGATCATCGAGGTAGGGGTTATTCTTCATCTCTCATTTAATATGCATCATGCTCTGTGGTTATGGTGACATTCTCTATGGGTGTAGATGAAATCAACAATAATGAGTAAATAAATGGACCATTAAATAATGAAGGGTTGGTGAATTAGATGATATGATTGTTTTATACCTTCATTTTTATGTTTTTAATTGTATGAGCTCTTGTCCACTAAAAAACATTTTCATTAGTGTTCCATTATTTTTCACTGATGAAAATCTTTTTTCATAATAATATTGTGATTGAAAGACGGTTACATTGAAACTGGTTATTCACATAATCTTGGTTCATTAAATACATTCCTGAGGAATAATAATCTTTGTTTGATCACCTCAGTTATCCAAACTAAAATATGAAACATAATGAATTTTGTTGTTCGAATTTGAAAACATATTTTCTAAGTTCTAGTGACATTTATGGTATCTCAATTTGAGGCTTTTGGGGTGACATAGAGGGGAATGGAATATCTAGTTGATAGTTTGTTGGTTTGCGAATCTGAGGATGTGTGGAGCTGGTATATTGGTTTATGTTTTTGTTCCATTACTTCAAGGAGTCTTACAGATCCCAATTTATGTAGTTACATAACAAGAGAATCAAGTGTGAATTATTAAACTTCTTTATTGTTTTTTCATTCATTTGTTGCTTTGGAATATGGATGGGCATGTGTGTTTCCTTGTAGTGAAAGAATAATTTAAATGAAATAACTGAACGTGACAATGAGAATGGGTAAAATGTGATTTTTTTACAGAAATGGTTTATTCTCCAGTTGTTGTTGTTTTGTACATGTGCACGGAGGGATAGAAACAAGAGTGGTTGTGTATGGGCTGGTTGTTGGTTTCCGGACACTATGGTTGGGATTATTTCATTATTACCTATATGTATAAAATTATTTCTTGTTTTTCTTATACGCATCCCACCCATGTTGTGAAATTCTTGCCGAAAACCCCATTTCATTGGGGAGGGTGTTTTTTCCAACATTAATATCATTCGATGTTTATTAGATCCTTTTTTCCCACTCCCCGGTATACCAAGACCCTTAAAGAAGGCTTATATGGCCAAAGGTTCATTATGGCCAAAGACTTTTAGTGTAGGGTGTGTTGTGGTGGTTGTCCCATGTGTGTGCGGGCATGTTGGTTTCCCAAATGTCATCGAGATGAGGCCTAGTTGTTTTCAGGTGTGGCAGTGGTTGTTTTATCCCAGGTTTCATCAGTCGTGGAAGTGGTTGTTCCGGTATATGTGTCTTTGGGTGTGGTAGTGGTTGTTCTGGCTTAAGTGTCCTCAGGCATGGCATTGGTGGTTCTGGACCAGGTGTCTTCGGTCTTGGTAATGGTTATTGTGGCCCAAGAGTCTGTGGGTAGGATTTGTGGTTATGGTGACCCATAAGGTTGATGTAAGGGAATAGGGGAACTATAGTTGGACTTGTGAAGGAGGTATGATATATAGGATTTAATAAATAACCAGTTGGAAAGTGGTACATGGTACCCAAATATCAATGTGATATTTCTATTACTTCACCTGACATGCATTATATATGCTGCGTTACTTGGTATGGATGGGTAAATAGTTTTCTTTGATAGGTGTTTTGGTTATCTCTATTTCTCATGGGGAGTTTGAATGCCTCCTCAACTGTTCACAAGAGCATTTGGATTTCCCTATTGAGTATACTTGTATACTCACCGTATGTGTATAAAATTTTCATTCACGTTTCCCTGATGACTTTAAGGACCGTAACAGACCTTACTATATCAGACGTCGATACAAATGTCATTTCTTCATTTCTATTATTTTTTTAATTTCCCCTATTGTTTACCATGTTACTTGTATCACTTTAATTTGGACATGCATAAGGGAATGAATTTTGGGTTTACATTTACTTTCTGTTTTTGGAATTGTTTGAGATTTACAGTATTGTATACCGGTCTAGTTTGATAAAAATAGTAATTCATTCTATATTATGTGAGACTATATACCATTGGTGGTAGTATCCACTCCATGTCCTATTGAATGTGGGACTCGAGGGTTATTATCTCTCCATCAACATGAATAAAGAAGGGTCTGGAAATTTTTTGTCCCTTCCCGCATCCTTGAGAATGCAGGTCCTGACCGAATGGTATTATATGCAATAGATGAGAGATAGGAAGGTGTTTCAGGTTAGGCACAATGAGGATTGTATAAGATGGTAGGGATAGATTATTAGGAATCTTGGTCTGTAAATATGTGAGGGGAGACATGCTAGGAAAAACAATTTTTGGGGCCCCCGTGATCCAATGCAAGGACTCTAGACTGACTAAATGACTAAGGGAGGCTACACTGATTGTAGGGTGGAGATAATAGGAAAGGTAAATGCCTTATAACAACTTTTTTTTTCATATGTGTCTTTGGATTTATGGAAATTAAAAATATAAAAATTAATTCAAAATTGTTAATGAATAGAATCTTTTACACAACTCAGGGTTAGGCATTCCTTATTTACCATGCAATTATGGAACCATGACAACGTGTGTGTGTGGCGTGGGTGATTGGGGCTTAGTAGGATTTATTGGCTGATTAACGGAGGACTAGTTGAGAGCTGGAGGATAACTAGTGGTAGAATATTCTTTGTGCCTTTCAGCAGAAAGACCCTTGTGATGTAAGAGGGTCTAATCTCAGGCATGGAGATAGATATATGGATCGAGGACCTTGTGATATATTTTAGCTTGATCAGGGCACCCGAAGAGTAAAAGGTTCCTTAGGCCGTGAGTCAGATGTGTAGAGTAGTGTGTTAGTGGAGGATGCTCTATCATGGGGATAAGGAGGAAACTGTGGTTTTTTTGACTAATATACAGAAAGATTTCCAGGTGGAATTCCTTTCCTCCGTAATGAACACTAAAAAGAGAAAAGAGTTTCCATCCATCTTGCAAGGGAGTATTACGGTAAGGGAGTTTGGGATCAAGATCATGGATCTCTATCATTTCGCTCCATATCACTAACCAGATGATGAGTAGTGGGATATGTGTTTAGGGGATTCTCTATGACATCTTATTTAGTATGTTGCTACTCCCATCACTCTACTAACATACATGGAGGTTTATAAGATGGATGAAGTGGTGGAGAGGATGCACACACTGTGATGAGTGCCACAAGAGGGGAGCCAGTTGAGCTCATCCAAGGGGAAGGTCATTAGCAGTAGGCTGACCTGAGGGCGCTCCTCAGGGACCATGACTATGGCGTGGTCATTGATGTAGCTAATAGCTAAGGGGAAGAGGAGCTAGGTGTGGCCAGTGGCATGCCGTAGAGGTAATATTTCCAGTAGGTCTAGAGGTTTTACAAGGTACAATAAATTTAATTAGTTCAATTTCATGTGTCTTGTATGATTCGAGAGAATCACACTCATTCATTGCACCAAGTATAGAATATCGCTTAGGTCTAGACGTAGAATGACTTTCCATTCCCCGGATGTTAAGCATTCCTGTTATAGGTCAAACCATCATGTTTGATGTTTTTCAAAGACGCAGACTAATGTTGGGGTCACATCCATCTTGTAGAGATGAATTTTTACTTCATATTCAGTCATATGATTTCATAATGGGCATTGAATGGGTGTTTTCCGTGCACATTGTTTTCAAATTATTCCATAAAATAGTCGCATTCTCAGATATGGGTGGCCAGAATGTAGCCTTCATTGGTGAGAAGGGTTACCAGGAGGGTAGCTGGCGAGTGGAGCCACTTATTTCTTTGTTTTTCGAGCTGTTAGAGGAGTCATCAGACTCATATATGGTGGAAGTTTTTGGGATTTTCACTGTGTTCCCAGATGTCTTCCCAAAATAAGGTGTGACTTTACCCCCCTCGACATGATGTTGAGTTCAAGATAGCCCTACAACTAGGTGGTCATCCGATTTCGATGGCTCTATATCGAATGTTTCCTTCTGAGTTGCGGGATTTGTGAATTCAGGTTGATGATATCATAAAGAAGGGTTCTATCTGACCAAGTATGACTTCATGGGGTTCTCCAATATTGTTCACAAATAAGGCATACTCTTGTATTAGGCTATACATAGACTATTGAAGACTAAATCTAGTGACAGTCAAGAACAAATTCCCCCTCCTGGGGATCGACGATCTGTTTGACCAAATAATGGGGGCATGTTGATTTTCTAAGATCGATATGTGGTCTGGATATCACAAGTTGTCGGTGAAGGACTGTAACACCTTGAATATTTATTTTAGGTGAAAATATAGAAACATTGGTTTTTTTGTCTATCCTTTCGGCGTTATGAATGCACAACCTATGTTCATGGGGATTATGAACTCTATATTCCTTTATTATTTTGACCAGTTGGTAGTCGTGTTCATCAACAACATCCTGATCTAAACTATGTTAGAGGAGGATCACACAAAGCATATAAGGATTGTATTGGAGTTCCTTCGACACCGCCAACTCTACGAGAAGTTATCCATGTGAATGTACTTCACAAAATAGGTACACATCCATGACATGTGGATCCCATCAGGGGATAGTAGTGGACCTGTCGAAGGGAGAGGCAATTGTTTCTTGTGAGGTACCCATGAACGTGGAACATGTTCATAGGTTCATGGGATTGAATGGTAAATGCTTAAGGTTGATTCCCAACATTGCTAGAGTAGTATAACCTTTGATGACCATTACAAGAAAAGACTATGCATTCGTATGGATTGGGTTGTTCCATAAAACGTTCAGTTATCTTGAAGGAAAGCTGGTTAGTGCCCCAGTTCTGAGGTTTCCTTAAGAAGGGGTGACGTTTGATGTGTTTCGTAATGCTTCCTATCTAGTTTCGGGGTTCATATTGATGCAGAAGTTGGGAGTGAACTCTTAGGGGTCTAGGCAGATGCATCCTCACAAATGTAACTATTCCACCCACGACCGGGAGTTTGCTGCAGTGGTGTTCACACTGAACTTGTGGTGGTATTAACTCATCGAGGAACTCTCTGTCGTCTTCCCAGATAACAAGAGCTTGAATTATGTATTATCCTAATGAGACCATAACATGTGGAAGAAGAGGTGGATGGAGTTTCATCATAACTATGACTTTTAGATCTCTTACACCTCAAGAAAGGGGAATGTGGTGGATGATGGCTTGAGCAGGAAGCCAGAGAAGGATGTTTTTTCGAGTGTTAGATGATTATTCGAATGAAATGGGGGAGTTGGCCACATAACATGTAGGAATAAGAGTGGAGGATGGTAGATGCTGTCTATTTCATATGACAGTGTAGTCTTCCTGTAACGACCCAAAAATTCATTAAAAGAAATTTCTCTTGATCTAATTAAATGTCTTATTATAGTTATATAAAATGGTAACATCATTGGATTTATGATTATAGATTTTAAAATACCTTTATGAATTGTGACCGTTTCTAAAATAGACGTTGAAAAGTGATCACATGATTAGTATAAATATAGGGCTTTAACAAATCCAATTTACTCAGACAAAGGTAGTGATGGCCTCATCTAGTAGAATTTCCCAGTATGAAGCCCATTTTTTGGAGCTCATAAAAGAGGTGGCGTCATTTGTCTTCACTCTTGACCAAGCCCTAGCTGATCTTGAACATGTTAATCTTGAGCGGAACCAACTATGGTAAAAGTGAAAGTTAACAGGGATTACCACCTGATCGATGTTATCCGGGCAACCCCAAGAGTCTATCACAATCACACACCTTACCCTTCGGTCTTATGAGGGTGTTATACAGGGTTATTTAATGGGACTCTAGAACTCTGACTATGTACACTATTTTTGTATAAATAATGTGCATTCATTTTATTATTATTACTTTGTAAATAGTTTTTAAAGTGAAAATAGTATTTTAGTTAAAATTCAACTAAGAAATCTATTTCAATGAAATAATATATATTTGAATTAATTTTTTTCTTATAAAATATTATTAATATTATTAAATTACTTTTTATTAAATATAAATTATCGTATAAATTTATAAATGCAATTTTTATTTTTAAGAATGTTTCGAAGCTGTTTTTGTCAAAACCGATGATTTTTTTTATAAATGTAGGTTTTTATTTTAAAAGTAAAAATAAAATTATTTATAAAATTATTTGGATAAAATGAATATTATTTTTGGATTCAGGATGTCGAAATTATCCAATGTATAATTTTTCATAATTTTCCAAGACAGTAGACATTTTGTGTAAAAATTAAATACCGTTTAAATATATAATGTGTTTTATGACATCATAATGACCCAATAGTGATGTAATAAAATAAAATAAATGATATGTTCTAAAAATATATGTTTTAAAATTAAAATAAATTGATTTTGGGTTTGTTTTATTTATTTTACAAATCTTTAGTGGAACCTTCAAGGCTTATAAAACATTTTGTCTTTTTAAATTGTTTTCCTTGATAGTGTGACTCACCTATACATAAGCAACCCTATTATTTTAAGAATTTCAGACATTGTCCATAAAAAATATTTTCATCCAATCCCCTTTGGAAAAAACCATGGGCAAAAGCCATGGTCTAATTTGTGTTTTTTACTAGTTTAATGTGAGGTGTCCCAAACATAAATAATATCGAATTACCTCTTCTTTCCAATATAAAACCACCCAAGCTCCCACTTCCTCTTCACTCAATGCCTTTTGAGTTCTAAGAACCCCTTACCTCTTTACTATATAATCCTACCGAGGTGCCCCAAACTCCTAAGAATCCTCTCTCGAGCCTCTCCCAAGCCTTTGGGATCACACTTCTCGGTAAGGAGTTCATACCTTTCTCTTTTTATCCATGTTTCTTAATACTGTTATGCCCTTTTATTTTCAATTACAAAAGTTGGGGTATGATTTTTCACCTTCCTCATACTTCCCTATTTATGATTGGATATTGGAGACCCCTTTCCTTCTCATTAATGCCTCCCATGTACACCTGTTAACATGCCGAAATTCCGTGAGGGATTTCTCTCTCCTCTTTTTCATTCAAGTAATCCTTTTGTATAATGATTCTAGATTCTAATACGTTTGTTGGAAAATGTATCTATATGACCTCCTTACTTTCCATTTCATGTACATATTATGAGTCACCCATTTCCCTCTCAACATCCATTTTCATTAATCCTTATGTCACGTCGTTATGCTTCCAAAATTGCACCGTGATTTTCCATTCTAATGTAATTTTGTATTGAATACCATGCCCACTTCTCTATCAAGGGTATTCACCTTTACACACATATACTAATTGATTGTATAGTTTCATGTATGTATTCCCCATTTCATTATCATGGAATAAATTATGATGTTGATCGATTCCATGTTATATGATCCAAGTGGCACACTTATTCATGAAATGAAATGTTTAAGAATGGTGTGCCCCGATGGTGATCTAATGAATTGGGTAATGTATAGTATCATGATACGTCATGTGAAATTAGTGTTGACTCATGTTAATTCATGCGCAACTAGGGTTTACTTGTGCTTCATGTGCAATGAGTATTTACTCATGATCCATGTGTAATGAGCCTTGGATCATGCTACAATCAATGTAAAGTTTTATAGCCACATTTCAATGTTATGACTATCATGCATTATCATGCCTTTATGTTCATGTTTCTCATTAGATACACTGATATGATTATTGTCTTAAATGTATTGTATTCCTCAATTCTTTCCATTTTTATTCCCTTATTGGGTTTTATATCTCACCATTTTCTTATGCATGTCCTTAGGTTATCCCATACAATGCTATGTATGAGGGAATGTAGTGGTCATGTAAATGAAATTTTCAATAAGGATGTTGTATTTCAGGTTTTATGTTATTATGTTATTATTTTAATCCCCAAATACACTAATCCTATTGATCTTCCATGTTATATCAAGTGAAGAGTTTATGTAATAAATCATGTTTATGTTTGTAATAAAATCAGGGTTGTTATAGTTGGTATCAGATGATAGGTTTAGTTATTTTTGGGATTAGGATTAAAAAAACCTAGTGGAGACTTAGAGACAAAAATAAGTATAATAAAAAGATCCCAAAGTATTGGTGAGTATTGAGTAAGTGGGTTATCAATAAAATACATTCATGTATGGATACGAGCAGGTAGAGGCAGCTTTGGCACAAATGTATCCTACGGGTAATACCTGAAAACACCACCATGAGCTAGTCACAAAAGAGAACTGGTGCACGACAACGGGTCTTACCGCACTATTGGTTACGTCACTCATAGTGGATATGCTTTGGTGAGTTCACTAGCTTAGTATGAACCATTATTATGGGAATTGAAAAATTCCCCTATGAGTATAGGTTATAATGTAGACCATAAATAGCATAGATTGAAGCTTATGGATTCATAAGTTAAAGAAGTAAAAGTTCTTTATAATTTCTCAGTCTTTTCCTTAGATTACCCTTTGTCTTCTACCCCCTTACTTTCTGTTTATTCCGGCTAATGGCTAGTAATAAAATAATTCAGGCTAACAATCGATGTGAAGATCAATGTGATGATTGTGCTAATGAGATACACAATCTGATAGGAGTGGGAATTGCGAACATTGTCATGCTTCTGTCTCAGTTAACTCATGCTTTGAATAGAAACCACTAGTAAAAATACGGATTTTATCAATGCTAAAAATAGCCTTTAACAGTGCTAGAAAAGCGCTATAAATTCCAGAGAAGATAGGGGGGGGGGTCCCTTTTATCAGCACTCCAAAAAGCGCTGATAAATACCCCTTTTATCATAGCTCAAAAAAAGCGCTGATAAAAGTAAAAAAAAACAAATTAAAAAAATCCTGCCAATTGGGTGGGATTTTATAGCACTTGAGCCCCCCCCCTTTACAGTGCTTTTCCACCCCCTCCAGCGCCCCACACGCACCCCTCCACCCTTTATCAGCGCTATCCCCAGATTCACCCTTGCACGCTCATCCCAACCTCCACCCTAATTTGATCTCAAGACCCCCCCCCCACACGCCTGAAGCCTTTTACACTCCCCTATACTGATTTGTTCTCCTATTAGTGATATATCTATTTATTTATATATATATATTTAGTGATATTTATTCGTATAGTAATATATATTTATATTAATATATATAGTTATATTAATATAAAAATATAGTTATATTAATATAAATATATTGATATATTAATATATATATATTTATAGTGATATTAATATATATATTTATAGTCATATCAATATATATATGTATTTATATTAATATATATAGTTAGATTAATATATAGATATATAAATATTCATATATTTGTATTTTAAATAAAATGGATATTATTTATTATTTAGATAAAGCTAATATATTTTATATCGAACTATATATATTTTTTATATTTATAATTAAATTTTTAGGTGTGAATATATAAAAAATATGTACATATAGTTAAATATTTGATTATAAATTGCAGTACAATATAAAAAATGATAACATTTGAAAGAAATAATATCAATATGAATATAACACCTTGGAATAAATTTTGTCTCCACAAAAAAATCCATGAATACCCCCTTAAATGAGGCTGAAAATCCACAGAATGTTATAAAATCGGGGTACCCCAACTAAAAACTCAGATTTGGAGGCCTTCTGAGTTTATTTTGGCCTCGAGAAAACTTTAACTATGGTTTCCCAAATCTTTGAAACCTATATCTCATCACCGGATTCGATTTGATATGTAGTAGAGCTCAAACGGACACTCGGATCAAAAGTTATGGCCGGTTGAAGTTCGAGTTGCATTTCAACATATATTGGATATTTTTTTATTTTATTTTTATTTTTTTATAATTTAAATTGTTATTAAATGTCTATTACTCCATAATGATTAACAATTTGTTAATTATAAAAAAAATTAATTTTTTATAATCCATTTTCACTAAATATCATATATATTAAGTGTAACTGTATATTTATACTAATCTAATATATATATATATATTATATTTAATATAGATAATTTATATTTATATCAATATAACTATATATATATTTAAATATTAATAGATTTATTTTAAATATTTTTTTTGAAGTAGACTCTTTATCAGTGCTTTTTTTAAAAGCGCTGATAATGACCCCCCTTTATCAATGCTACTAAAAAATCACTGATAAAGGCATACCATTTAACAGTGCTAAAAAAGTGTTGTTAAAGGGGGTACCTTTATGAGTTCTAACAAAAGAGCAGATAAAGCGGTACTTTTATCAGCACTTTTTTAGCGCTGATAATGGTACCCCCCTTTATCAGCGCTTTTTCGTTAGCGCTAATAAAGGGTGGCACCGGGAATGCCCAGTTTTGTGGTATTGAAAATTGGTCAAGAGGAACATTCAACCCCCCCCCCCAATAAAGAACATGCCTCTATCGAGAGCTTCATGAGACAAAGGGCTCCTACATTTAATAGAGCATTTGAGCCCTCAATCGCCAAAAAATTTATCAACTCCATTTAAAATATCTTCTCTATCCTTCAATGTTCAGAACAAGATATGGTTCTCCTAGCTGCTTATTGTATGGAGGGTGGAGCTGATCAATGGTGGAGTTTGATAAAAAAATATGAAGCCAGAGGAGGAGATCAAGGTGTTGGAATCTAAGTATTTCTAGAAGATTTTTTTTTGATAAATATATTATGTGCACCCTCTGACATGAGATGGAAATGGACTATCATGACCACAACAAAAAAGACGATGAATATGTTAGAACGTACGAGGAAAACATCACAAGGCCTGCACGATACACCTCCAGCATGGTCGTTACCTCCAAATGCAAGATTGAACACTTCCTTAGTTGGATAAAACCTTGCCTACAGAAAGCACTGGAGATCTGTGACTTCGACAACTATGAAGAAATTTTCTGATGTTCCTTCAAGTTCAAAATGGAGATTGGAGAATCTCATAGGCATAACAGGGTTATGAAGTGCAAGGTGGACATCAATGCTGGGGATTCGATCGATAAATCCAACAGTTCTAAGAATATCTAGCACCCGACTTGAAAAAGGTGTGGAAAGAGGCACCCCAAAAATTTCCTAAAGTGGACGAGGAAATAATTTAGGTGTGAAAGTGAAGGGCACCTAGCTGTTAACTGTAGAAAAGAAAAACCCGCGGCTGCAACAAAGGAGAATAATGCTCCATTCGTACCTCAACGTGTTGTTCATTGCTACAACAGTAATGAACCAAGGCATCCTGCAAATCAGTGCCATAAGACAGGGGTTTTCAGAGGAAAACAACAACCTCCAAGGTAGCATGTGAGAGGTATTTCTATCCCTTCTGCCGAAGTTAACACCGACTACGAAGTGGTGACAGGTACACTAGTTATTCATTCAATAATAGAGATTATTATTTTTGATTTAGTTTCTTCCCATTTTTTTAAATCCCAACAGATTAGAAAGACAATACCAGCACCACCAAAAATAATAGAAATGAAGATGTCGGTGAGTACAGAAAATGGAAAAATCATTGAATCCCTTGAATATAATCTGTGGATTTAATTTCCGGGAAAACCTCATCATACTCCCTATGGTGGAATTTAATTCAATTATTTTCAATTATTTTCTTTTTTTATATAGATCCAACATATATTATTGTGAGTGGGAAATCACACTCAATGTGGAGAATAAATCCATGATTCTATACAAGTTCAAGGGGGAAGAAGAATCTTCTTTACCTTCATCATCTTATGTATGAATATTACTGCCCTATAAGAATGCATATCTGGATCAGATGATTGAGTCTAAGGAGGGAACCATCCTTTAGGACATGCCTATTGTGAGGTAATTCACTAAGGTGTTTCCTATGGAATTTCCTGGTCCTCCTCCTAGAAGAGATTTTTAATTCTCAATTGATCTTATACCTGGGGCGTTACCAATATCCACGACTCCGTATAGAATAGATGTAGTGGATATTGAGGAGATAAAGAAACAACTACATCAAAATCTGGATAAAGTGTTTATCTTCCCAAGTGCTTCACCTTGGGGCGCACCCATCCTTTTCGTCAAGAAGAAAGATGGGTCAATGTGACTTTGCATCGATTATTGTCAGCTTAACAAAGTCACGATAAAGGACATGTATCCTCTCCCATATATCGATGACCAATTCGATCAACTGCATGGAGCACAATACTTTTCCTAGGTGGGTTTACGGTCGAGATATTATCATGTAAGGGTGAAGAAGGAAGATATCACCAAGACGGCTTTTCGTACGGGATACAGTCACTATAAATTCATAATAATGCCTTTTGGACTCAATAATTCTACATAAGTCCTCATGGAATTGATGAATTGAGTTTTAAGGGATTACATTGAAATTTTTTTGGTAGTATTTATAGATGATATTCTGATATAATACAAAACCAAGAAGGATCATGTGGAGCATCTAACAACTATACAAGAGACCTTGCAGAAGGAGAATCTCTATGCAAAGTACAAAGAGTGTGTGTTATGGGTGAAGAAGCTATCATTCTTGTGTCATATCTTCACAAGAAATGTGATATCTATGGATCCCTCCAAAATAGACGTGATTGAGGGATGGCCAAGGCCAACATCAATAACAGATATCTGTAGGTTGTTGGGGTTAGCTAGATATTATCGATGATTTGTGAGAAATTAACCATGATTTTCCAACCCTCTTACCAAGCTAACTCGAAAGGGAGGAATTATTTCATAGAGTGATGAATGCGAAGAACGAATCAAGGACATAAAAAAGGATTATCTCTGCCCATGTCCTCACTTTATAAACAAGTGGAGACCACTCTGTGGAATTCAATGATTCTTTTAAGAAATGAATGGGTTGTGTGTTGATGAAAAATGAAAAATTCATTTCCTATGCTTCAAGGAAATTGAATTTTCATGAAAAAAATTATCCAACACATTAGTTTGAGTTGGCTGCGGTGATATTCTCTTTAAAAATTTAGCGTAATTATCACTTTGGGAAGAATTGTGAGATATATACAGACCAAAAAATCCTCAAGTATATATTCACACAGATAGAGCTGAACAAGCTCCAATGATGATTGTAAGATCTGATCAAAGGCTATTGCTGCACAATCCATTACCACCCTTTGAAAGAGAACAAGGTGGAAGATGCTCTAAGTAGAAAGGACCTAGTGAATCTATCATTGATGACAATTGAGATGGATCCAATCTTCTTATATTTGATTAAAAAGGACATGAGAATCATTAATAAGGGAACATCATAAATCATTTCACAAATGATTGCCCAACATTTTCTTTTGGAAAGGTAAAAGGATGCTGAAAAGGATGGTGTGGGAAATCTGAGAAATCAGAAAAGGGATATCCTTGCAGTTCAATGTTAATAAATAAGGAATTGTGAGATTTGGTAAAAGATGATGTCTTCCATCAATTCTATAGGTGAGGATGTTATATTTGGATGATGCACATAGTTAAAATTTCTCTATTCACCCCAAAAACACAAACATGTATCGAGATCTCGAAGAGAATTGTTGGTGGGATAATTTGAAGTAGGAGATCGATGAGTATACATCAAAGTGCATGGTCTGTCATCAAGTGAAGGTAGAGAGGCAGAATTCTAAGGGGATGATGAAACCATTTCCCATACCACCATGGAAATGGGAGAACATCCCATTTACATTCTCACCGGAAATCTGAAGACATCAAAATTAAACAATGCAATATGGGTTGTTGTGGATCATCGTACAAATTATTCACACTTTATTGGAATTTGGGAGGATTTCTAATTGGTTCAAATGGAATGGATATATATCAGGGTTGTGGTAAGGCTTCATGGAGTACAACTATCTATTGTATCCAATGAAGACCCAAGATTCACCACTATGTTTTGGAAAAGTCTTCAACATGCTCTGGATAATGAACTGAACTTACGTACGTCCAATCATCCTCAAACTAATGGCCAATATGAGCCTACTATTCAAACATTAGAAGATATGTTAATATAATGTTTTATGAACTTTAAAGGAGGGTGGGACTATCAACTTACACTGGTTGAATTCTTCCACAATAACAGTTTTCACTCTAGGATCTGAATAGAACCTTATGAATCCATGTATGGGAGGAGGTGCAGAACATCAACATGTTGGGATGAAGTGGGTGAGAATAAGTTGCTTGGACCAGAAATGGTTGATGAAATAGTGAAGAAGGTGAAAACCATTTAGTAGCATATCATGGAAGCCTAGAGTCGACAGAAGAATTATGTAGATAATCATCGAGGACACGTTGAGTTTAAAGTTAGAGACATGGTATATCTACATAGATTTTAATAGAACAAGGTCATGAGTTTTGAAAAAAAAGGGATGTTATGTCCTAGGTACTGCGTCCCCTTCAATATTCTTGATCGTGTTGGGGCGTATGTCTATCGACTAGAACAACCACCTACCATGGCCAATGTACATTATTTCTATCATTTATCCCTCTTAAGGAAGGACATAATAGACCCATCAAAAGTAATCTCTTCATACGTTGTTCAACAAGAGGTAGATCTTTCTTACAAGGAGAAACTAGTGAAGATATTAGATCGTAGAGAAAAATTTCTACAAAATAAGACAATCCCCCAAATCAAGGTGTTGTGACAAAACCACAATTTTAAAGAAGCGTCATGGGAATTGGTGGAAATGATAATGTTGAGTTACCCACAACTGTTTTAGTATGGGAGAAGAAAATTTTGAAGGTGAAATTTCTTAAGTGGGGATGATTGTAATGACCCAAACGTTCATTAATGGAAATTACATTGGATAATATTAAATGTCTTATTATGGTTCTATTACATATGAAATTCAATGGTATTATGTTTCTGGATTTTAAAATATAGTTAATAATTGTCACTGTTTCTAATATAGTCATTAAACAGTGATCAAATGATTAGTATAAATATTGGGCTTTAACAAATCCAATTTACTCAGACAAAGGAAGCGATGGCCTCAACTAGAAGACTTTCCTCGTACGTAGCCCATTTTTTAGAGCTCAAAAAAGATGTGGCATCCTTGGGAATTTCACTTAAACAATCCCAATCCGATCTTGAACACATTATGCTTGACCCGAACTGACTATGGGATTAGTGGAAGTTAATAGGGATTACCACCCAAGTGATGTTGTCTGATCCACCCCAAGAGTGTATCACCATCGGACACCTTAACCTTCAGTCTAATGCGGTTTTTATAAGGGTTTATTAATGAGACCCTAGCACTATGACTATGTACTTTATTTTTGTTTAAATAATTTTCATTCATTATATCGTTGTTACTTTGTAAATAGTTTGTAAGGTAAAAATAGTATTATTACTTAATATTCAGCTAAGAAATAAATTTTGATGAATTAATCGATTTATGAATTTAATAATATTTTAATAAAATATTATTATTATTATTCTTAATATTAAACTACTGTTTATTAAATACAAATTATCTTATAATTTTATGAGTGCAATTATGATTTTTCTATAGGTTTGAAAGTTGTTTTTGTCAAAACCCATGAATTTTTGATAAATGGATGATTTTATTTTAAAATTAAAACATTAACATAATTAGAAAATTATTTAGACAAAATGAATATTATTTTTAAAATCAGGATGTCAAAATTATCCATCGGTGAATGTTTCATATTTTTCCGAGAAAGTCGAATTTTTGGGTAAAAATTAAATACCGTTTAAATATATAATATGTTTTATGTCATCATACTGACCCAATAGTGATGTAATAAAATATTTTAAATGATATTTTCGCCCAATATATGTTTTACCATTAATATAATGTTTATTTGGGTTTGTTTTATATATTTTACAATCCTTTAGTGTACCCTTCAATGCTTATAAAATAATTTTTCTTTTTAAATTGTTTTCCTTGTGAGTGTGACAAAACTCCACATAAGATACCCTATTATTTTAAAATGTATTTCTATTTCCCTATAAAATATTGTTTTACACTCCACCTTTTAAAAAACCATGGTAAAAAACCATTGTCTAGTCTGTTTTTTTGATTAGTTTAATGTGAGGTGTCCCAAACCTAAATAATAAAGAATTCTCTCTCCTTTCCTATATAAACCCAACCACAATCCCACTTCCTATTCACTCAAAGCCTTTGTAGTTATACCAAACCATTCTCTCCTGTCTCCTTAATCCTACCAAGGTTCCCCTTACTTTTAAAAAGCCTCTCCCAAGCCTTTGGGATCACCCTTCCATGTAAGTAATTCCTACATTTCTCTTTTTATCAATGTTTCTTAATTTTGTTATACCCTTTTATTTTAAATTAAAAATGTTGGGGTATGATTTATCACCTTCCCCATACTTCCCTATTTATTTTTAAATAATGGGAGACCCCTTTATGTCTCATTATTGTCTCCCATGTACACCAGTTACAATGCTGAAATTCCGTGAGGCTTTTCTCTCTCTTCTTTTACATCCAAGTAATTCTTTTGTATTATGAATCTAAATTAAACTATGTTTGTTGGGACATGTATCTATGTGACCCCCCTGCTGTCCATTTCATGTACATATGATTAGACACCCATTTCTCTCTCATCAAGTATTTTCATGAATCCTTATGTCATATTGTTATGCTGCCAAAATTTCACTGCGATATTCCAATCTAAAGTTATTGTTTAGTGAATACCATGCCCACTTATCTATCAAGGGTATTCACCTTACAAACATATAATTATTGATTATATAGTTTCATTTATTTATTATACATTCCATTATCATGGAATAAATTATTATGTTGACTGATTCCAAGTTGTATGATCCATGTGGGACACTTATGCAAGAAATGAATTGTTTAAGAGGGGTGAACCCGAATAGCACTCCAATGCATTGGGTAACATATAGAATCATGATACATCATGTGAAAATTTTTTGGACTCATTCTAATTCATGTGCAATGAGGTTATACTTGTGCTTCATGTGCAATAAAGATTTACTAATGCCCTATATAAAATGAGCCTTGGCTCATGCTAAATTTTGTGTTAAGTGTTGTAGACACATTTCCAGGTTATGATTATCATGCATTATCATGCCTTTATATTCATGTTTCTCTTGTGCTCAATTGATATTCCTATTGTCTAAAATGTATTTAATTTCTCATGTTATTCCATTTTTATTCCCTTACTGGTCTTTATTGCTCACACTTTTCTTATACATGACTCAAGTTATCCCATGCAATGCTAAGTATTAGAGAATGTAGTGGTTATGTAAAGGATGTTTTCAATAAGGATATTTTATTTTGTTGTTTTAAGTTGTTATGTAATGATATTAATCCCCAAAGACATTTATACTCTCAATCTTTCATGTTGTATCAAGTAAAGTGTTTTCATAATAAATCATGTTTAGGTTTCTAATAAAAGCAAGGTTGTTATACTTCCGTGTTGCAGTTGGTGGATGTATCTATGTCAGGAGACATAGAGGATAAAGTGATGAATGATCGCATTGCATAGAGAAATGATCTGGAAGGATGGATGGTGGATGGTCATAATTAGATGCTTTTCTGCACAAAGTTTTTTGTCACAGAGATGATGCAAAAGGGTATTCTCTGTGAGTTTCAATGATCAGACCTGGAAGTATAAAAAGGAGTCTTCATGAAGTAACGTGGAATAATATGTTAGTTTTTGTGGCTCAGAATAAATCATGAAGTGGAAGAATTTTAGGAAACATTCCTCATGTGTCAGCAGGTGAAGGTTTACCACCCTGTTCGTAGTGGAATGTTATATCTATTAGACATTACTGAGTAGAAGTGGGATGATGTCTCGATGGATTTTGTCACAATACTATCCAGAGATGAGAGAGTATATGATTTCATTTTGGTTGTAGTGGAACATTTTTCAAAATCGGATCACATCATAGAGATTAATGAGTAGAGCGTAGTGGATCCCTATGCACAGAAGCACATTGGTGAAGTTCTGAGGCTACACAGATTTCCCAGATAAATCATATTAGATCGGGATACACGGTTTACTTCATGAGTATAGAATGGATTATATCATGCTTTAAAAACCTAGTTATACCTTAGCACTGCTTTACACCCCCAGACGAATGGGCAGATGGAGAGGACTATCTAGACATTGGAGGATATGTTGCGAGGGTGTGTTCACAATATCACAGGATCATCGGTGTGACACTTTCATCTAGTAGAGTTATCCAACAACAATATCTACCACTATTCCATTATCATGGACCCATTTGAATCCTTGTACAGGAGACCATGTCGTGTACCCGTTTGATGGACAGAGGATGAGGATAGAAGTGTTCTTGGCCTTGATGAGGTGTAGAGAAATACGGAGAAGGTTCATCTTGTGTGTGAGAGGGTGAAGGCCTCTCAAGATCGGTTTAAGTCATATGTTGATCATAGAATGGAACATATGGGGTTCGAGGTTGGGGACCACATGTTCTTAATGGTCTGCCCTTGGCATAGAAAACAAAGGTTTGGTAATAGGAGTATGCTTTATTTGAGGTTCATCGAACCCTTCGCGGTGTTGGGGAGACTCAGCGAGGTGGCCTATCAGCTATCATTACCATTGCTGCTGGTGAGTATCAACAATGTCATCCATGTATTTCAGCTCTATCGGTGTCTACACAATGACTCCCACATCCTTGACTGGGGAGAGTTGGATATCATGGATGATGTGATGTTTGTAGTGGGAACAGATAGAATAAAGGATCATAAGGATAAGTAGATTCATGAAAGTATCATTTCCTTGGTTCATTTAATGTGGAGGCATGGTGGCCTCAAGGTGAGTACCTGGGAATGGGAGGCACAGTGGTGTGCCTAGTACCCATAGCAGTTTTGAGATTAGATCTTGTGTTGCTTTGTGCATTGCTTATGTGAACTATTAATCATTCTTACTATATTATAAGATGTTTCCATGTAATTTATTATGTTTGAGAAGTCCTAACTATGGATAGGGGAGGACCTAATCCAAAATAAAGTTGCATTAACGAGGATAAGGATAAAAAAGTTAGGGCTAGTGAGTGCCTCCCAAAGCCAATAGCATCTTAAAATAGGGAAAGGGACTCTATAACAAATATGTTAGTAAAGTATGGATTTTTTTGTCTATGTGGTTACTTAGTGTTTTTGTAGTTGATCATGAGATATATGTGAGAAAGATATTCCTGGATTTCGAGGATTCATTCTGGCTTTTGAACAACTATATGGTGGGTTTTCACTAAGAGGTATTGTAGGAGGTGGTTTTCTGGACCCCTCTCTTTATTTGGGATTACTCTCATGAATTATCCGGGGAAAGAATATTTTTTGAGGTATCTGATGTAATGGATCATACACTCCTAGTCCATTAAATTTCCAAATTTTAAGACTTTGTGTTTCATAGACACCATCAGTTAGTCAAGAGGGTGTCAATGTTAGTGGAAGGGTGTCCCCATGATGTCCCCTCTTAGTGCCAAAAATCGCTTCTGATTTCTGTTTGATGGATTGGTTCCACCATTCGGCCCAAATCGGTGTCTCGCTGATCGAGGATTCTCCCAAATGATTCGATAGAGGGTTGTCTAGGTTTTCATCCTTATCATTCACATAACACCTATTTTAATTTTTATTACATATTTTAAAGTGATTTAACCCTGTTTTAAATCCAATAAATGATTAATAAATCCCCTATGAGTTGGGTGACCCTCTATTACAAAAATGTTTAGACTTTTTCCTCGATGTCATAGCGTATGCTGTGTTTTCCAAATTCTCTTTTATTATGTGTTTTCTCTATTTAATGAAAATCTATCAAATCATAGCTATCTTCTACTCTAACTCCACCATCTCCGAGGATAATTATTAAAAATAAATTAATACAAACATAGTGAAACAACCCTGAAACAGGGTCAATCCCCGATTATCTTTTACATACATCGAAATTGTCTCTCTAATTTTAGGATATGGCTTCTCAAAAAGCCGAGATCCTCTCTTATTTAATTCATTTGGATTCTGCTAGTGTGCCTCCAGACTTCTTCTAGTGATGAATCATCCGCCCATGCTGGAGACCTTCCAACTCATCCATGGAGATTTTTTTCTACAGGATTCGTTATCCCCAGTTCTTGGAATAGAGAGAGAACATTGATCCTTGATGATAAATGTATGGGATTTCCTTCATCTCTATTTTATTGCGCATCATGCAAGTTGTGTATGATGATGTTCCCTTAAGAAGTAGATGAACACAACATTAACAAAGATAATAAACGAACTTGTAAAGAATTAATGGATGGGGATATTGATGATGTTGATAGGTTATACATTAATTATTATATTCTGAATTGTATGAGCTCCTGTCCACTAAAAAACGTGGTAGTTGGTGGTCATTTCATGCCCACTAATGATGCTCTTTGTTCTTCATTATCCTATGATTGAATGCTGGTATCATAAAAACTAGTTTTTCACACATACATGGTTGATTAAATAGATTCACTAGGAATATGAATCCATGTGTGATCACTACACATAACATATCTGTATATAGGGAATTAATAAATGGTGTTGGCTGATTCTGTAAACATATATACTTTGTTATGGTGATATTCATGGTAGCTCTATTTGATTTTTTGTTCGGTGACATCAAGGGGAGTGGATTCCATGGATTACATGTTGTTGGTTTGAGAAAATGAGGATATGTGGAGCAAGTGTTTTGGGGCTTCGTTTGGTTCTACTACATCAATGGATCTTACAGACTATTTTTGATGTTGTTTTATAACAAGAGATCCTGGTGTGAATTTTTAAATTTATGCTTGGATATTTCTTTTAGTTGTTTCATTGTCTTATGTATTTTCTATTAGATTTCCAATAGTGAAGGAATAATTTACAAGAATATCATTGAACATGATAATGAGAATGGTTAAGGTGGGAAGATGTTTTACAGAAATGAGTTGCACTCTAATTATGGTTATTGTGTACCTGTGCATGTAGGGATAATAGTAAGAGTGGTTGTATACTTGTCGATTCATAGTTTGTGGTCCCTTAGGTTGGGAAGACTGTTTGATTACAAATATGTATAATATTTAGTTATTCTGATTCTTACACGCACCCCACCCATGTTGATCTCATCGTGCCAAACTCCCTAATTTCATTAGGGTAGGTATTTTTCCAGCATTCCTATGGGTGGATGGTTACTAGCTCTTTTTTTTCTCCCTCTCCAATGTATCCCATGGCCCTTCAGGTAGGCTGTGAGAAAGTAAGTTTCATAATAACCCAAGACACTTTCCACAGTTTGTGATGTGGTGGCTGGCCCAGGTGTGTGCAGGAAGGTTTGTGTCCCAAGTTTCATTGGGAAGATGCCCATGTGTCATTGGGTGTGGAAGTGGTTTTTATGGCTCAGTTGTCTTCAAGCGTGGCAGTGGTTATTCTGGTTGATGTGTCATCATGCATGGTAGTAGTTGTTCTGGACAAGATGTCTTCTGGAGTGGAAGTGGTTGTTTGAGCCCAGCTGTCTTTAGGTGTGGCGGTGGTTGTTATGGCTTAGGAGTCCGTAGGCGGGATGTGTGGTTATGGTGGCCCATAAGGTTGTTGTTGGGGGAAGTATTGGGACCACAGTGGGACTTGTGGGGGAGGTCTAATCCATAAGATGTCGTAAATAACCAGTGGCAAAGCAGTGCAGGGTACCAAATTTTGACATTTTATTATTTTTACTTCACCAAACAAGCATTATTTGTGGAGCGTACAATAGAGAGGAAGGGTGGACAGTTTCCATTCTAGGGGTTTTGGTTACCTATATTTCTCAGGGGGCATTAGAATTCCTCCCCACTTGTGTATGATAACTTTTGGTTTTCCCTACTTTGTATAGCTGTATACTCACCCTATGTATATAAAAAGTACTTTCACGTTTTTAGGAGAAAATTTTAGACCGTACCAAACCATTCTTGCTCGGACATTGGGGCTTATTTAAGGTGGGACTCATGCATCATTATCTCTCCATCAACATAAAGAAGGAATGGTCTGGCAGTTTTCTCTCCCTTCCCTCATCATGTTGAATGTTGGACGTGACATATTCACATGTTTTTTATGTGATGGTTAAGAGATGTTTTATGTGATTGGGGGATTAAAGATAAGTTAGTTTTGTAAATCTAGTGACTTTTTTACAATTTATTAGATAATAATATTATGGAAGAGTCATGAGGATAACAATTTAATAAGTCGTGAATGTTGAAATATGTATATGGATTTATGGATTAATGTATTATTTCACTAAATGAAGAGTTATGAATATTTTATAACCTATAATAACCATTTTATTGTAGTAATTACTATAGATAGAAGGTATGAATTATCATTAAATAATGAATCTTATTAACATTTTAAATTTAATTCCAATTCTTATGAAAAAAAATATTTATTTTTGGATTTTAATTTCTTGTATTTAGAGATGATATGTAAATTTATTTGAGGACAACTGACGGGTAAAATAGTTCATGTCAAATATAAATATATCATGTAATTTTTTTTGCAATCATAGATTTTAAACAGTTCCTTATCCATAGGAATAATATCATGAAAATTGTTTATCTAATTATTTATATAATTGATTAATGAAATTTACTTTTAAATCATTATGTGTTTATGGTTTGTGATTTTAAACAATTTTTGGATAATCATTTTTGATGAAATAATTGATGAATATCTCTCTCAACATCTCCGGCCGACATTATTATTATCATCAATCTAATTGTTTTTACTTCCCACTTATGTTCACATACATGGAACCATAGATATGTGATTATTACAAATGTCCGTTGTACATGTTTTTCTCACTTACAGATATGATTTATTAATAACTATTTTTTATGGGGGGTTTCAAAAAATGAATGTTCAATGTAGAATCCCTTACATAGGTAGCATATCGAATAGTGCGTTTGGGTTGGGTGGTGATGGGATTAGGTTCACATCCCCCAATTACAATGGTTTTTGACTAGCTTTAAGGGTGTAATGAGGTAAAATATGGGAGGCTATAACATCAAGGGATGATAGAATATTGCTCAAGGTACATATATATAATAGGAAGAAAATAATATAAGACTCAATGTACATAGACCTGACCCAACAATAGTGAATGAAAAATCAATAGCGAGCAATAGTAGAGGGAATAATGACCAAAAATAATGCATTTAAAGTAAATAGCCAATAATACCATTTAAAGATACTAAAACAAAGTATTCATCTAATATAGGACATATAGTACAATATCCAAAAAGGGTTCACCAATGGCTTATCATCGTAGGTACACTCATATAAGAACACCAATATGAAATATAAAAAAGGAAAACTCTAACTAATATCAGAACCTCATGGTCCCATGTCATACATCCATATCAACTCATCATAGGATCCACCTCAAGAGCCAGAACTCGTACCTCAATGTAAAAGAATAAATCTCCCAGGCCTTTGGATGTGTCTGCATAGGGTGTGACAACAAGTGTCAACTAGATACCACCCATGTCTGCATATCCAAAATAAGTGTTTAAGATGGTGTATAAATAATTATAATAAATAAGAACATACATAATTTAAAAAATTTGTTTCCTTGGGGTGGAAATGACATTGGGAAGCTATCACCTTCCCTGTCAAATGCATGAATCCTTGAATATGAGAGAATCTTTGGCTCATGTCTCATAGTTTCCCGAAATTTTAAAAGCTTAAAGGAACCCTCATGCTCCACCTCTAATAGATTAATGGGGTACTATATGATAAATAGGACCCTGTGTCACAATTCAATTAACAAAACATTCATAAGGCACACCCAAGAAATGTATGCCTTGTTCCGCCAAACCCTTGCTCAAAAGCACCTATCAGTTATAAGCCCAATGTCTGGAGGCACGACAATATCTATCCTTATATAAAATCAAAATCTCCTCATATAAGGATCCCAAATAATGGAATCTAGGTACTCCTAATAAATTACATTCCCAACAACCTCAATTTAGAGAGACCCATCCCCCAACCGATATCCTCAACACTATCATTTTATGGCTTCTCACCTTCCCTATATTTTTCTACGGTATTCACTAAAAACACAATATCCTAGGCCGCACTACTATGGGCCTCAATCCACATGACTGGTCAAAACAACCACATCATTGGGTTAAACTTTTTTTACATGAATCCTATTGGTGCTTTGGCCATTACGAGTGAGAGATGATCACCAAATTAGTACATACTCTATATCTAAGTAGCACCTTGTGCCTCTACAACTGTGTTGATTAAATCTGATGGCCAAGACATCAAATATGATGGGTCATGACCTCATCATGATGGTTTCTACACTTCTATTGATCTCCATGTTTCTTAAACAGTGATCATATCACCCACATTACTCAGCTCAACCCCAACCCTAGGACCCAAGTCACCTCAATCCCATGGACAATGCCACTACAATTCCTCGGGAAATGCTCATATTTCCTCACGGGACACAATAGTATATAACAAGTATTATACATTTATAACCAAAAATAAATAAACATAAATTAAATATAAAACTAAATGTACAATTCCAATAAAAAAATTAAAATTAAACAATGAACACACACCATTTAATGAATCCAAAGTGGTCGATGACCTATTACCAGACCTTGCATGGGAAAACAAGGAGAGTGCATTCCCAACATCATCCCATAATTGTATACGATAATTTTAATATTTGAAAAAGGTTCTCTCCCAAATACTAAATAGTGTGCTAAAATAAACACCCCTAAATCTACTACATAATTGTAATGATGTGTATCCACCACCAGCTTTATACATGTATATGTAGTTATGCATTATATCAAGATCATACAAATATTTTTTTTATGAAATCAATGATTCAATCGAATTCCTCAAAAATAGAGATAATAGTACAAATTGATCAGGCTATTTTTGAGGCTGTAGAATATATAGGAAGATGCATGGTTGTGATTATTAAAATAAAAATGGTTCTATCAACCCTTATAGGTCTAAAAATAGATTATTGATGATGGATATAAGAAACAACCTAATGTTGAGGATGAGGAGTGTTTCCCCATATCTATTGCATTACCCATGAATTATAGAGGTTAAAAGGAGAAAACATAACAATAAATATTAGGTGAAACCAAATTTTCAAACTTCTACTGTCCATGATGTGACCTCATAGGGTATTCATGTCATGTGCACACCAAGAAAATACATTTCATCGGTATTACCCATATGGAACTACCATTGCAACATGGTGAATGGTTTTCCCTAACTGTGTTAAACCAAAGAAAACACTATTGATATGAAATCATGTACATGTTCCCCACATGCAAAATTTCTTCCAAATACTGCATAGTTAAAAATGGGAATGTACAACTATCTGGAAGACGTTTCATAGTTTTCCCCAAACTATGAGCCTTGAACTGAAACTCCAATATATGGCCCTCGGGCCTCCAAAATAGCTAAAACCCATCCAAACACCCATGGAATTAGATAAAACAATAAACCTAACCAGAATAATGTAATTATATTTATGAAATAATATTAAATGGGTTTTGATTCATGAAAAATGAACCTAGCATACCCACTAATTTGTGAATCCAAAAGATTTGAGGTTTAATACCCGCTCCAAAAACCCGAGTTGTCACAATATCTACATCCTAACATATTTCATCCTAATTATTTAAAATGAAACCTAGATATGGTATCTATCATAGCCATATCGGTAAAAAATTCTCAAACTACACTAGTCAAAATGGGTATAGCCATATTTCCCGATGGGGGACTCCCCACATTAAGATTGACCTACCTCGGTCCATCATGAACAAAACTTAAATAAAGTAATGCCACACTGACCAATTCCGAGAATCAAAGTCCTCACATGCTGCATCATCACTCCTAGCCTTCATCAGGTGCTCCCATGTTGTAGAATAAACCCATTATCATCACACATCACATTAGGTCCCACCTTATTCCCATGTCACACATGGAACCATTGTGGCCCTACATCTCAATAGATGTCTAATTCATTCCAAGTTCACCACTCCTCGATCATGTCCTGCATCTAACAATTCCCAAATTCAAACAGACCAAAAGTATCCCAACTCTCCTTGATTCCATGATTCTGGGAACCTAAAAATTATCTCACCCAATAGTTCTCGCATTGAAATCCTAGTTTATATGACTCAAATTTATATATATAATTTATTAAATACAATGCCAACCAACTTACCAGTAACTGGTTATTCAATAATTATATCCCATGGACCATGTGCATCCAAAATAGATATGAATCTATAGGAAATGCCAAAAAAACAAATGAATGATGGTGAGCCCCATGATGTACCTTTGACTGTCATCGACTCACAAACATGCTCATCCACTCTAAGCTCCTTGACATGCTCCTTG
Source organism: Viscum album (assembly GCA_963277665.1). Taxonomy (NCBI): domain Eukaryota; kingdom Viridiplantae; phylum Streptophyta; class Magnoliopsida; order Santalales; family Viscaceae; genus Viscum; species Viscum album. Next base: position 1,132,793,108 of record OY728150.1, on the reverse strand, counting down.
CCTAAAGGCTAAACTCTAGGATATTTTCACATTCATTGGACACTCAACCCAGATATGTACCCCACTATCACTTCAATGAAATACTTATGTTGTGTAGGCTTGGATACACTCACCTGGTGCATTTCATGATCCATTCTTAAACCCCTGAGTCTGTCATTATCCTTCGTTATTGGTTTTCGGAAATTAATTACCACAGAATCTCTCAAGATTTCTGAAATTAAAACTTGACTAAAACTCCATTGGAGGCCAATCACATATTCTCCATACATTTCTTATCCTCCCACATTGAAATTAACCCATAGATGAAAACTCCTATGTGGTCTTCTCTGGTGCCTGGCCAGTTTTCCCCGCTAAAACTCATATTTTCCACACTTAAAACCATCTAAATAATCAACAATAATATCACCTCCACCCCTTTCATGGATCCATGAAGACCAATGAATGATGTTTACCTCAGTAAGGAGCACTTGATTCACTTCCTCTGATAAAAAGGAAAACCTATTTGTTTTTACTTACACACAAATGGATTTTCATGAACCATCCTAAATATATCTCACCCTATTGGTTTCATAGATCACCATATTGGGTGAAAAAATGATTTTTTTTAAATTTCACTACATAATCCATGATGGAAATTTCTCTCTAATAGAGGATCAAATACTCTGGATCTCTTTCCACCATGAGTCTTTTTTGGGAATGAATTCTCAAAGAACCTGGCCTTAACATCCTTCCAGTCATGTCCCTGTAGTATGGTTGCCTTCGCATGAACATCTCACCTGTTCTTATCTACTAATCTGATCATATGGGATTCTTGATTGACCCTCCTCCATGGAGGAATATCTAGCCACTCTAAAATCATCTTTATATACATGATCCAGTTCTCAGGGGCATGTGGACCAACATCACAAGAACAAATTGGTAACTTCTATGACTGAAAATCCAAAGTATGATTCACCATAAATGGATATTCTCACTGGGATCCCGTATAAATACCATTTTACACATAAACATGACTCACTCTGAAATTTTCATCAATCCATGGCCCAGACAATCACATGTCTGGAGACTTATTAAATGTATTGGAACCTAAACATGAGCATGTGCATGAAACTATACCAATGGTTCAGGCTCTGTATGACCCATATAGACCTTAACCTACTCATGCTCCCATAACACGAATATATCACCCGTCTGACACTCCATTCATGCCTTCATGGAGAAACCCATTGAACACCATCACATGGTCTGATATCAAATAATATATATTTAATTATCATAGTTTGGGAATGGAGTAATGAGAAACTTCAACAAAATACCCTTACCCTTCCCCATCTCAATCATGACACATGGAATCACATCCTCTTGACATCCTTGTGGACCAATCTATGATCCATGTATCATGTATTCCCCATTATATGACCATCTTAACAACCACTGTTGCCTCAAAACGATAACCTCATCTCCCAACATAGTGATAAGTATATTCCCATTTAATCATACATTCCAGGTCCTATGAGGTAAATGCCCATATCAAAAAAATATCATAGCACATACACATATTTATATAGCAGATTTAATAAGAAATTTTAATAGGCTCATGATTTAGAAAATCAAATCATCCTACCATGTTCGTAATAGATGAATAATAAGCCTAAACATCCCCCTTTATATAATATGAGAATGTTCTATATGCCATTCCTTTTCATTCCAAGACAAGGTGATAAGTCATAAAAAATAACACATCACCTTGACAGAAAACAAATCAATGTGGATATCAAATAAATTAAAAATACTTCCTTACATAACAGCATTTCCCACCAATCATAACCTGGTTCATCCTACATACATGGGGTTGTAGGAACCTAAGAACATGTTTTTAATCCAGTTATAACAACATAATAATCCTTAATATACCATATCACAATTATTAATACAGATATATTTCTATATTAATTTTTTTTACCATTTCTTGTACCCTGGACACAATTAGTCACTCAAACAGTTCTTTCAGGCTGGGTGCCACTAGTCTTAGACACATCTCCCCAAACCTCAAAGGCTACAAACATTCAGTGAGGGTGTAGTGTGGAAAAATTGACCAATATATAACCTCATGGGATGATATAAAACTGTTTTCAGTACATATATATAGCATTCAACATAATACAATAGTCATCCGATTCAAACTAGACACACAATGACAGAAGCCCCATCAATAATAATAAATATATAAAGAAATTATAAACAACATAATTTAAAATAAAAGTAAAAAACCAAGCATAGAACTTTTACATACTATAATAGTGATTTAATTCAAAACATTTCATACAGTAAAATAGCCATAAAGGGGTCTCTAATGGATGACCATATTAGCAACAATTATATAAACATGAAGATACAAAAAGATAATCCAAAGAAAAACTCTAACTAATGAAGGAACTTCAAGGAACCCTACCAAGCTATCCTTGTCATGTCAACCAAGGATCCATCTATATTTCACAAACCCTCAACTAAACATACAATAATAAGTTCTGCATTCTTCTTAAATGGACCATATAGTGTGACAGAATGAGTCTCGATATGATACCACCAAAGTGTTATTAACTGTCTTAATTTTTTTAAAAGGTGTATATGGAAAAAAAACCAGTACATGAATAAAGTGAAAACATGTTTCCATGGTGCTCAACTACAACTAGGAATCCATCATCTACCTCTATTAATGTCTAAATCACTAAATATGAGAATATCTTTGGCCCATAGCCAATAGAATCCTCTAATGTAAAAGACCAAGTGAAACATTCGGTTCCACAAATAATAAATACACCCGACACTCCATTCCATCTAGTACGTCGTGTACCAATTCACGTAAAAGATGTACTGAAGCAACTCCAAATGGAACAAAACCCTGTTATCATAGCCCCCATTTCAAAATCACCTCTCTTCTCGAAGTCCAACGTCTAGAGGCATTGTGAAATCTACCCTCAAATAGAATCACATTTATCTCATATCATGAAATCCTGTTAAATGGGAAAAACATTCTCCCAAAACAATCTATGTTTAACAGCCTCAATATAGTGAGCCTCATCCTCCAACATTTAGCCTAAATGTTATCATATGAAGGTTCATCACCTTATATAAGTAGTTCAATGGTAGGAACCCCCAACAAAATTTCACATGTCACTCTACCAGGTTCCTCTGACCACCCATGTTGTTAAAATCAACTCATCAATAAGTCAAAATGAGTGTACATGACTCAAATTAGTTCTTTTCACATCACTGGTGTGAAGAGATAAAAAAAATTTCAGTAAGAAACATTCAACTAGAATCTCGAACCCCTTCAGCCATGTCACCCATGCTAGATGGACAATCAATTAGATATCACAGGCCATTCACTCAACATGATGGACTTTTTGCCTCACCCAAAAACCATCATGAATAAACTGTGTTTGAAACACCCACTTAGCCTGGGCCATGCCCAACAAGATGGCCTAATTTGCCTAAATCTTAATGGCCATGCCAGCTTACTTCCTTAAGCCAATCATGTTACGATCCCATTACACGCAATAATATATCACAACAATTATTCATTTATAACCCATCAAAAATAAAAAACAATTAAGTATTAAAAATTTCAAATTTCTAATTAAACTATAATTTTAAATTAAACCAATATTACACCCATGTATAACTTTCCAAGGATTTTTACATCCTCTATCCCATCCTCTAATAATCAAAAATAGGTTAGGGGATTCCCAATTACATCCCATAAAGTTATATGATCAATTCAATATAATGAAATGGGGTATCTCTCGACTACCTGATGGTGTGATAAAACTCGTATCCCTAATATTATAGATAAAATAATACAAACATATTCAAAACCATCCATAGACTCATAGACACATGCGTTCGAGATATCAATCTCTTACTCCCTATGGTTTGGGAGAAATTAATGTTTCTATCAAACAACCTATTAATTGGGACAAACAACTAATATATATTTAGTGATTCATGAGGTTAGATCAGTGATAATAAGAGTCCTAGGTGTGATAATAATGACCTATATTTTCCTATCGATCCGGACCGATCTAAAAATGGATCACTGAGGAAGGATTTTGGCCACTAACTAATAGATAGGACAAGAAGCTCTATAACACACCTGAAAACCATCCAATTATTTGAGGCTTCATATAAACCACTAAAACCATCTTAATACATGATATTGGATAGAGTAAACAATCTAAATTGTGTTTTTATTCCAAAAATTGAATTTGGCATACCCACCAACTCAATAATCCAAAACGTGATATGTTTTTTACCCACTCCAAAAACTCTGAACATTATATTCAAATGTCAAACCCATTATTACTGAGATCAAATAATGGGTTGGATTTTTATTTTAGGGGTGCATACTATTATTCCTCTTTAAATTCTAATAACATTTTTTTCAATAGATTTTTTGATACTAAAAATAGATACTAGACAATCGATGAAATATATTTCTTTAAATTAAATCTCATCGATGGATTGAAAAACAAGAAATCATTAGTATAAATGAATCACTATATATTAAAATATAATAAAATATCCATTAAATTTAAATTTACTAATAGAACTAATTATATTATTAGAATTATGGTTATATGTTTTTTATATGTAAAATATGAATCAATTAAAAGAAAATGAACTGTTTTTTGAAGACCAGTATTTTTTTATAAAGTAATAATTATACACTGTTTGGGAAAATAAATTAGAATTAATATATAATAATTTTGTTAATTTATTTGTTAAAATAAATATATTAGTTAAAACTAATTTAATATCTAAAATTTGGATTAAAAAATATCTTATGATATGTTTTTTATATTTTCCTGAAATTGTTAATTAGTCACGAAATAGGGAAGATTATTGAATTTTAATTGAATACTTCATTTTTTAATATTATATATTAAGTAAAATTATAATTTTAAATATTTTTAAATTATTTTTAGTTCATTAATATATTTATTAATAAAATTCAGGTCATTTCATTCAACTTGATATAGAATGTTTATATCAAAACATTACAATCTTTTGAACATTTTCTATTTAAACCCCAGTTTTCTATTTCGTTCTGCATGATTATTTTTCAACTAAATTTTTCCACTTATGTTAATGGAATTCAAAAAAAATAGCTTCCATATTTCAAATTATATTAATTTTTATTATCTAATTAAGTCGACATATTTTTTTACTCAATTTTAAAAATGTTAAAAATTATTTGTAGCGTTTATTGTATAAATGAATTAATGAGGGGTAAAAGTAAATATATAAGACATAAAATGACCTAAATACATGTATAAAATATATTTTATGACCATATTTAAAACATAAAATGCCTCAGTCTCAAAATTACTTTATTATGGACAATTCTTTCTTGAGGAAAACATGGACAAACATTTTTATTTGTAAATATAAATTAGTCTCCCTCACCTCATTTATAAAATTCCACACCTATATTATCTAATTTACACCAAAAACCCTTTTTTCATACATGATATATCCAGATAATGTTACATCTTCAATACCCTCATCCTATAATCCTTTTTAGTCACAATTTCATTATAGGAAAACATTTTGTAAAATCATAAATGGTGGTCTGAGAAGATTTAAAATTCCAAGATATTCAATTTGGTTATTATTTGATCCTCCACCTCATTAATTTCTAATTATACATTTTTTTGATAGTTAAATGGGTATATTATATATATATAGATTTATTAATGTTTAATTAATGACCTAAAACCATAACAACATTCATCCAATGTGTTAAAAAATCTATATTCATGTGTACGGAAAACAACCTCCTCATGAAATGATATCCTTGATTTTTCCATTTTCATACCTCACATATTGGTATGTTAAAGTATATGAAATATATAATATTATTTTTATAAAAAACCTATACCTATTGAGTCGTTATATTATATGTAGCATTTTGTATTCCATCATGTAGAGGAAATAGAATTGTCACTTGTGTGTACGGTGGACTACAGCCTCATGAAGGGATGTAATTAATCTTTAACTGGTACATATCATGGATGGTAATAAGGATACTCAGAGTTCATACCTGTTATATTAATCACATAATGTTAATATTAGTAAAATATATTCATTATGATAAGATAATATATCATTTTATTTGTAAAAAATAAAACTTGATATTATTATTTATGTATGCATGGATTACATCCTTCATAGAACGATGTTAGTATATTTTCATCTGCACAACATTATAATGATATATATAAATATTTAAAATAAATAATATGTTATATATTATATTATATTTTTTTCTAATGATAAAAAGTACTTAAATAATTTTCATAATGATCATCAAAAAATAAAAATGTTACGTGTTCATACATTCGACCAACAATCTTCAGGATAGTGACATTATTCATTTACAATATAAATAATTCATTATTGGTTTTAAATGTATAATATTTTTATAATGAATATAATTATTTTATTATTATAATTATTTATATGTTTAAATAAGGACCCCTTTGATGATAGTCAATCTCCCAATGTCATTTCTGATACATATCTGAAATATCCTCGAAACATCTGAGGTAAACATAAATGACGAAGAAATATTATTTAACATGGTAATAAGTGATTTAAAATTATTAATGAACACTAAATATTTCACTAATTATGTTAATAATTCAAATATGACTATTATTTATGAAAATAAATAATGTAGGATATGAGTCAGCCTTAATGTAATAGTTTCACACCTACCTTTTACATACGAAAGACATGAGCCATATTCACTACTTATTTTTTTGGTGTATAAACTTCCATTTGAAATTATATATATTGAATTCATTTTTAAGCATGGTATATAATATTTCATTTAAATATTTTTCTACCATGTTTCTTATGAAAGAAAATATACCCAAGTGGTGTGATTTAATTTTACAATTTTATTATCACTCATGATTTTTTAAGCATCCCTTGAGGGAATTAATTTATATTTATATTTTAATGTAAAATTTTTTTCATCCCCTAGTGTTATTAATAAAATAGTTTATGTAATATTACAACTGTCCTTGTCATTAGTACGTAAAATGATTATCAAAAGGGTTTACATAAATTCTATAGTTATATATCACTTTGGTAAAAATTATTTCTAATCAAAAAACAATGTTATCAAAGAAATATCTGAAAAATGTTTTCAAAATTATCAAAATGATTTATTAAATATATTTTATAAAATTTTTAAAATTTTTAATTAATTTTTAATCTCTTTTAAAGACATTTCCCTTTTATCTGTTATCAAAAACGTGAAAGGAATAATTGTTTTAAGGTGTAATGAATTAATAGAATATTCCACCATCATGATTTATAAATGTTTTAATGTATATTTTTTAAAAAATTAATTACAAATATTAAATTAATATTACTTTAATAATGTTTTTCAGAATATTTATTAAAAATGATATTTTCAAATGGAAAATGAATTAATTCTCAATAATGTTTTTAGTATATTTCCATTATAATTATATTCATCAACAGCATGAATCTTCTATTTTGTACATGATCCACCAAGGATATGTTGTCTTGATACAGTAATTACTGTTTCTTTAGGTGTGTGATGATTAGTATAGATGGGGATCTAAAATTATATAATAATTTACTATTTTAATATATATGGCTTATGGTTAAGGTAATTTATTTGTATAATCAAAATAATTTCATTTTTTTATCTTTTCAATATAAATTTTTCTAATGATTATGTTTCTCCCCTTCATATGAGGAATTCATTAGAAGCCATATGTGAAGGGTAGGTTGGTTATAGCCCCTCGATTCCTTAGTAGGTATCATGAGAGAAACTATATAGGGTTTTGGATGAGGCCATACCCATATATATTGGTACATTGTGATAGGGTATTGTATGATTTATATATCTTTGAAAAAGTTCACAGTGGAATTTTTTAGATTCCAAAAATTATGAATTACAAAATTATGGATTCATTAATTGATATTTCTCATCATTATTAGATTATATAGAATATTGATGGTTTATTTTAATGTTCCTTTCATTATTAATGTGTAATTATCTTACCATCATTTATTACTACTATATTATGATTAGATTTTTGATTATTGAATTTATATCCATTATTTTAATTTACCTATTGGTTAATCAATATATATTCATAGGTTCCACTATATGGCTAGCCTTACCGACCATCTGAGCTATCATTTGTCTTTTGTTTCACTTTCCCTATAATATGAGGAAGTGTTTTGTTATTTATACAGAAAGATACACTAAGGGGGATAGTTTGGTTATAAAATAATATACATTGTTAATTTTATGTTTTAATATGTAAGGATATTTCCAATTTTTCACATCTCTTTTACCTAGACTAATATACACTATTCTCATTTGGGATGTCATTCCTTTTATCTTATGTCGATGTAATAATGGAGACACCGGCTCTAGGCTACTACAATTATAGTTGACACATTTATGATCATCCCATAGAATCTTAGTCATGGGTAGGGATGTAAAAAATGGGTTACATCGTAGATTATCCAAAACAAAATGATCATGATACTAATAAAATACATGAAATGAGGCGTATTTTTATATATGGGGCAGGGGTCCAACATGGAAATTTCCTTAGAAGAATACAATATAATAAATTCACTATAATGATAAAATCATCCAAATGTTATATATTAAAATATGTTATTTGAAAATATAGAAAATAGGGAACCAACAAATATTTATTCATATGTTAGTTCAAAATATACCATTATCTATTTTTTTAACCCCCTAGTAAACATATTTTATCCTCAACTATGGTTGAATATTTTTATTATTTTCACTATTTAGGAATGTTGAAAAATAAAATTAACATTTTATATAATTTTATTTATTTCTATTCCAAATATAAAAAACATTTCATGATATTCAAATTGTTTATGTGAAAAAATTTAATTTAAAATTAGTCCCATAGGGGAGGTGAAAAAATATCCTTCCAATGAAAATGTTTTAATTTGTATAAGAAGAAGTTATTTTAGAATTCAACAGAAATTGATTCGAATAACATAAATTAGATTAATAATTTTATATAATTAAAATTGTTTCTATTTTAAAACAATTTTTAATAAAAATGGAATAATAAAATTTCTTTTCATTTAATGAAAATATTTTTTAAAAATGAATATTTTATCCTATTCATTGAAAAACAATTTTTTTAAATTTTTCAAAAAAAAAATTCCTTATAATTCTCAATTATTTATTTCGAAAATTGGTATCATTTCCCAAACGAATTTTCATATATTTGGATAAAATAATTTTATAATTATTAAATAAAAAAATAAAAGATCTTTTTAGAGGAAAGATAATTTAATTTATTAAACAATATTTATTATTTTCACTTACAAAGTAAAAAAATTATACGATTGAAAATTGTTTTATGGAATATAAAATATAAAAATTTAACTTTAAATTTTTCTTATTATCATTTTTTAAATTATTTATTTTATAAAATATATTTATTTAATATAAAAATTTCTTGGAGAAATATTTCATTTACTTTCAAAATATTTGTGGTATTTTTAAAAAATTTAAACAGAATAAATTTATTTTATATGTGATTAATATCTATAATTATGTTTAATATAGTTTGTAGTAATTAGATTCCCCAATAAAACATCTTGGATATAACGGACACATTTAATAAAACAATGTTAACAATATATCATTGAATGTTTAAACTCAATGTAGTATGTAACACATGCTATATGAGAAATTTTATTTTCTGAAAAAAGAAATATTTCATAAAATAAATGGGGTTTATAATAATTTTTGAATTTTTATCAACAGAATTAGATGGGTGATTGGGTAATGAAGTGAAAAACTCTGATTTATAGTCATGATTAAATTATTATATATATAATTTTTTTGGATACTTATTTGATTATAAAAATATGGTATTCCAATTATTATGATTGTTATTGTTTGGGTAACACAATACATTTTCAGTGACCATGTGTGTCAATTATTATTATTTTTACAATTGGGGGAACCCAATATGATTCTAGTTATTTGGTATGAATGTGAATCTCATTATTATTAAAGGGTGACCTTTGATTAGATTATAATGATATTTTGTGCAAGTTTACTTATAAAAATGAATCAAGTACTATGGATAGAGAAATATTACATTCGTTGATGATATTATGGTTGACTTCAAATGCCATCCTAGAAAAGAGTGTTTTATGCTTATACTATATTCAATATTTTTATAACAAATGTTAATTATAATATGTATAATTAATATCCATATTAATCATACTGAATATTCTCTAGATACTATTGTTAGTGACCTACCAAGTTTTACTCACATCATACATGAGAGATTATTAATAAATGAATAGTTTTAATGTTTTCGGGTCTGGATAAGGGAAAGTCCCCTTTATTTAATGGTTAAAAATTTATATCAATATTGTATCATGGATGGTGGGATCATGCATGATTATAGAATCAATTTTTATTCAACATTCTATTTTGTATTATTTTGGGGTTTATCCAATTTATTTTAACATTGTCATTTATTTTTGGATGATTATGAATTTTGGATTGGTTTTCACCTTTCATTGAATTTTATTATGTTGGTATGTCAGAAATGATATTGTTCTATTTTCTTCTATTATAACTACTTTTAATAGAGTGTCTAGTCTTCTCATAATTACATCTCATATACTCGCATCTTGTTATAATCCTTGGGTATATGGTGAGGCATGCTTTCGGTCATGTATTTAATCAATTTTTTTACATAAGAGTCCATGAAATTAGAAATATTAAAAAAATTTATTAGATATTTTCCCCATTACTTACTATATGATATTGATAGATAGGCGATATTATAATCCTAGGACATTGTATAAAAGTCTTGTATGGGGGTAGCTAGCCTATGAACCTTGTAACCCCATGTAATCAGTTGTGGTATGGAAATATTTATTTCCATTGTTTCGATTGATTCATTTAGACTTATGTTATGCCCTATATTTATTAGATTTTTCAATGCGGATATGTTACAGGAAGACTAATATGGAATAAGGTTGACTGATCATTTGTTGTGATTTTCATATAAGAGTTTTACATTGTTGGATTTTTATTATAAAAAATAGTTCAGTAAATTTGATTAAATTTAAAATCAAATAATATGTAATACAAATAGAAAGATATTATTTAGATCATTATTATCCATAGATTTTAGTTTTTTGATCTTCATACAATGTGGTTACAGATTTGTGTTTGGTAATATAGAGTTATGTCTCTGTAAAGACAGGTAGTTCTATGACATGAGGGTTGAGAATAGTGCACCCCTATGATTATTTACGTAGATCATTTAGTATCTCTATATAATATAAAATAGGAAAAAATCTATGACATCGTGGTGGGAGTTATTTAGTTGATAGAGAGGGAACATGAATACGTTGAGCCAAATATATCAAAAATTTCCAATGATTTTTAAATAAAAACCCCACTATAAATTATTGGTTATGGTCTCCCACGTGCAGTATAATTATATACGTATTTATTGAGGAATTTAATTGATAATATGGTGTCTCCCTCAAAAATGAGATTCAAACATTCATCTGATATACATCATAGATTGATGAAGATATAGTAATCAATTTTTTCCTAGGATGAAATGAAATTTAGAATGAACTTGATGGACTTCCTGTGAAGGTATATTGATTAGTTTCATCTATATTCCTTGAGGGAATATGTGGATAGACATTAAGCATTATGTTTCAGCATTGGCAGCAGAAGAGGAATCCAATGTCTTCAGTTTTAATGATGGAATTAGGTATCGGATTTGGTCACAGTGGAAATTATATTACTTGAATACATTATTTAATGTGGGTAACTAAGATCGTATCAATGATATAAACTTGGAGGAGTCATGAGGTATTAGAAAAGAGTTTCATCCATCAGATATGGTAATGATTATTATTGTATTATGGAGCTCTAATACATGAATTTACATATGGTAAATAGTTATTACAGAAGCATGAGAATTCAATCAATGTGATCTTCCAAGTGTGTCAAAGTTTCACACAAGCGATTGTACTTTGATCAACCACAAGTAGGGTTAGATTTTTATGGAATTGCGGGGCACCGACATAGGTAAATTAGTAACCCATAAGGGTATCTTATAATGGATTATCCTTGAAGCTACCAAATTATTTAACGGGGTCAAAAATACTATAGTAGACTGGAAGAAGTATTTGTACATGATGTATATGATGAGGTCACTGACATAGTACATTCGTTTTTTGTTAGATGCTCTAGAAATGTTGTGTAGTTCATTTGGTGAATGCTAGCACCCAAGTTCTATAATAGTCCAGCTTCATGATATAGAATCTAAATAACCCAATAATGAAATTTAAACAAAAACTATTCAATCTATGATTCTAGTGGTTTATATATTAGAAACTGGTTTATTTTATATTAGTGATCCGTATTCATTCATGGTCGTTAAATTTATTTTGATCATTGGACTCTTTGTGTAGTTCTTTTTCATAGGTAATGAAGATAGACAGACCACTATAGAAGTAGTCTAATGGTCTTCATTGTTGTGGGGAATGAACCCTTGATGTTAATGGTTATTAAATTCAATGGTATTTTTATGTCACCATAATAAATGAACAGATATGATTCTCTAAATGGATTGGTTAGTAGTATATGATGATTGTATCATTTTATTCTAATAATTAATGTTATTAAAATCAATTTATTGTATTAATCATGTTTTTAAAGTAGAATGGGATTCACACGAAGGATGTTTATGAATTGACCATCATCAATTGAGTAGAATTTCATCCTAGGTGGACAGAACCATAATAAATATGACATTGTAATGAAATATATGATTCCCTTTATTTTTTAAAAAAATTAAGATATTTTCATTGATTAATTTTCTGTATTTTTTCCTAGAATATAGGTTGAGTTCACCATAGAGCTTATAGTTGTGTTGGAATCGATTTCTAATTTTTTTTATATATCATTAAATAATCAACATTAATAAAAATTACATTTAAGAGACTTTGAAGGAATGAAACATATACCTATTGTTCATAATAATTGGGTTGTAATGTATTATTTACTAAAATGGATGATGGTTCATTATTAATTTTAATGGATTATAGAAGTTTAAATAAATTGTAAAACAAAACAAAAACCACATCCTAATATAATTGATTTGTTTAGTCATCTCACTGAAGCCCATGAGTTTTCCATGTTTTCCTTGAGATTATTATATCACATGTTCTAGTTTATGCACCCAAATATATGTGGATAGATGGTTTGTCAACATTGTGTGGGTAGGTATATCAGTGGTGATTTACACTAACTATTTCATAGACATTAAGCATTATGTTTCAGTATTGGCAGTGGAAGGGAAATCCAATGTCTTCTGTTTTAATGATGGAATTAGGTATTGGATTTGGTCACAATGGAAAGTATTTCACTTGAATACATTTTCTAATGTGGGTAACTAAGATCGTATCAATGATATAAACTTGGTGGAGTCATGAGGTATTAGAAAATAGTTTCATCCATCAGATATGGTAATGATTATTATTGTATTAGGGAGCTCTAATACATGAATTTACACAAGGTAAATAGTTCTTAGAGAATCTTGAGAATTCAATCAATGTGATTTTCTGAGTGTGTCAATGTTTCACACAAGCGATTGTACATTAATCAACCACCAGTAGGGTTAGATTTTTATGGAATTATGGGGCGCCGACATAGGTTAAGTAGTAACCCATAAGGGTATCTTATAATGAATCATCCTTAAAGCTACCAAATTATTTAATGGGGTCAAAAATACCATTGTAGACTGGAAGAAGTATTTGTACATAATGTATATTATGAGGTCACTGACATAGTACTTTCGTTTTTTGATAGAAGCTCTAGGAATGTGGTGTAGTTCATTGGGTGAATGCTAGGACCCAAGTTCTAGAATAGTCCAGCATCATGATATAGAATCTAAATGTTAGGTCCACAAGGCTGAATACCCTGAGAGGGTGGGTTAATCCGGGTATGACTAAATTAAAATAAACGCCTGTTCTGATCTTGTTTCGCTGTTAAGAAAAACACTCTTCTCTATCTTTCCTGTTGCACAAAGTAGACAGAGAGTAAAGCATGCACAAGACACACCAATTTTACTTGGTTCACCACAAAGGGCTATGTCCAAGGAGCATACGCCGACAAGTTGTCGGTCGTACCAATTCCACTAAACTTCACTAGCTGTGGATTATAATGTTCGGGCTAGATCACTTCTATGCCCAGGATCACTGCCTTTATAAAGATTAGGGTCAGCTCACTGCCTTCCCAAGGGTCACTCCCTATTTCTCTCTCTCTGGCTCACTGCTGGTGGAGAGGATCACCTTCTTCCTCTTCCTAAGCTCACTGCTCTGTGTAGGGATTCACTCACAGTTTATAGACCTGTAGGTCTCTTCATTTGCATGAAACAATGCATCTTCAACTGTTGATAGATTCTCTATTGAAGTCCAACGTTCATCCACTGATGAATACCTCTTTGGTTCTGAACACTGGGCAATTCCTTTTGGAAACACCTTCGCAAAGCACCCTACTTCGCGAAGCTCCCAATTTCGCGAAGCTCCCACAGGCCTTCGCGAAGCTCCTGCCTTTTCATGAAGCTCTCTCGCGAAGCACCCTTGCGAAGCACTCTCGCGATGCTCAAGTCATCGCAAAGCAACGACCCCCACGAAGCTTAGTAAGCCAACGCGGAGCTCGCAGGTTTCGCAGAGCTACAATAGCCGCCGCGAAGCACCTCTTTCGCGAAGCACACTGGCTCCGCGAACCACCTTCACAAATCGAGAGTAAAGGATTTTCTCTGAAAATTCTCTCTTCTTCTCTCGAGGGGGTCAGCCTCTATTTATAGGCGATTCCACCGACCCTTGTCCCTTCCGCGCGAAGTCAACGCCACGTCATCTCAAATCGTGAAGCTCCAAAGCTTCCGCTGTAATTCTGTCCAAATCGCAAAGCACCACGGCACTTTGCCGTTCGCGAAGCTTGACGTAGTCGCGAAGAATCACCGTCAACATACCTTCGCAACTTCGCCGCGAAGCTCCCTCGCGAAGCCCAACATTCCTTCGCGCCTTCTCCACGAAGTCCCCTCGCAAAGCCCTTCACCCCCACGATGCGCTTCCACCTCTGCCGTTCGTGATGCTTGATGTAATCGCGAAGCATCACCACCTCCATTATTCTGGTCTTCACGATTTCCAAACCATGCATCCTATCTTCGCGAAATCCATGCCTTTGCCATATTAAATTATTATCTTCATGGAAATCCTATTTTTGCGATGCTCACCAAACTCCAAATTTTGGACCCCAAATATTTGGAAAACACTGGGAAACAATGCCACCTTGTACTGCTCTTTTGTACCGCCTCCAGATCGTCATTTCCTTTTTAATAGTTATTTGTCAACATGGAATGTCAACAAATTCTCGGGAACTCGACAATTCTCCATGGAAACCTACTTTGTCAACAAACACAATCAACCCAAAAATACTGCAATGTTACCTTGAGGTATTTTTTCCCAACACTAAATAACCCAATAATGAAATTTAAACAAAAACTATCCAATGTATGATTCTAGTGGTTTATATATTAGAAACTGGTTTATTCAATATTAGAGATCCATATTGATCCACGGTTGTTAAATTTATTTTGATCATTGGACTCTTTGTATAGTTATTTTTCATAGGTAATGAAGATAGATACACCACTATAGAAGTGGTCTAATGGTCTTAATTGTTGTGGGGAATGGACCCTCGATGATAATGGTTATTACATTCAATGGTATTTTTATGTCACCATAATAAATGAACCGATATGATTCTCTAAATGGATTGGTTAGTAGTATATGATGATTGTATCAGTTTATTCTAATAATTAATATCATTCAAATCAACTGATTTTATTAATCATGTTTGTAAAGTAGAATGGGATTCACACGAAAGAATGTTTATGACTTGACCATCATCAATTGAGTAGAATCGCATCCTAGGTAGAAAGAACCATAATAAAGATGACTTTGTAATGAAATATATGATTCCCTTTATTTATGAAAAAATTCAAGATATATTCATTGATTAATTTTTTGAATTTTTTCCGGGAATATAGGTTGAGTTCACCATAGAGCTTATAGTTGTGTTGGAATCGATTTCTATATTTGTTTTTTATATATCATTAAATAATCCACATTAATGAAAATTACATTTAAGAGACTTTGAAGGAATGAAACATATACAAATTGTTCATAATAATTGGGTTGTAATGTATTATTTACTAGAATGGATGATGGTTCATTTATAATTTTAATGTATTATACAAGTTTAAATAATGTGGAAAACAAAACTAAAACCACATCCTCATATAAATGATCTGTTTAATCATCTCAATGAAGCCCATGTGTTTTCCAAGTTTTCCTTGAGATTATTATATCACATGTACTAGTTTATGCACCCAAATATTCCATATAATTACATTATGAATAGGTATTCCCTATATAAGTATTTAGTATTGTCGTTCAATGTATAAAATGCACCATTAATTGTTTTGAAAATGATGTGTTGAGTTTTTCACCTCTTTTTGTTTAAATTATTGGTCATTTTTTCGATGATATCCTAATTTAATAAATTATAAATGATACACATGTATAGAATATGGATATTTTTTTGGAAACAATTTTTCCTATGATAATTATAGGCTACAAAATCAAAATCTAATATCAAATTTTCTCATATAATCTTTTTAGGGAATGTTACATTTAATGAAGGATTGTCAATTGTCCCGGAGAAGCTGAGTGTGGTAATTTCATGGTGGCATCCCAAGATTATTTTTCAGATTTATAAATTGATTGGTTTTTCTAGATACTATTAGAGTTTTAATTGGTACTTCTAATGAATTTTAGAAGTATTGAAAAATATAAACAATAGAGGGATAATTATTATGTCATTTAATTCGTATAAGAATTATTTTATGAGGTGAAGATATGGATTATATTAACACTAATTCTAATATTACCTCATCTTGGTAAGGATAATATTATGTATTTTGATGTATCTAGATCCAATATGTTAATAGTGTTAGTGCATGATGGTAACAAGGTTTTTTATGGTTTTCATAAACAAGGGCATGAGCAGTGAAACAATCAGACACACGAATTGTAGTTATTTTTTGTAGTTAATAATTTAAAATGTGTTTGGAATTATCAGTTTATTGGGTGTTTCATGAAATATAAATACCACAAAAACTAGAAATATATTTCCTCAAATAATTATTTAAATCATTTACCATTGATGTAACGCCCCGACCCCAGCTACCCAGAGCCGGTGCATTAGTTCGTAACATTGGCATGATCACAAAAGATCAAGTCTCGAAAGACCGATTAGTTTAGTAGCCTTGGAAACACTAGATACATTCATAAGTCTTTCATTACATCAAAAAGTAAACAAACTACAATAACATGGTCTTCATAGTCCACAATCATATCCCTTTCTGACTACCCCTGTAGGTCATTCATAAAATACTTCTTCACATCCTAGAAAAATATTAAAACAATGAAAGGGGTGAGCTCAGATGCTCAGTAAGGATAACAATATAGCGGAAGCTTTCATAAATAAACATTAACAATTAAGGCAATGTATAACTAAAACAAAAGCCTTTTAAACTTGAACTTCAACATAATATGGCAAAAATAAAATGAGTTAATGCCATTTACTTACTCACATGGATATTCTACTAATCGAATAATCCCATGCAACATCAATAACCATTTTCATAATAATGGAATGCATAATGCCAGAATATCATAACCACGTAGCCAAGGCCTCGTGCCAAGACCACAAATAAAATTTTGTCAAGGCCTCGTGCCAAGACACTAGTTTGTCTCATGAGACCTGCCGATGCATCGAGGAGCTATAGCGGGCTCCACCCGTCACTTATTAAGTCCAATTCATTCCTCATATGAATAGGTTTAAACATATCATAAACCATAACATAATCGTATCACATAAAACATGCATAAAGGAAACATAACATTTCCACATTTCAATCACAAGATATTAATACAACACATTGATATAAAAAAATTCTTTCAAAACCATTTTCAATACCAAAATAAAAGAAAGTTAAAACTTTGTATTTATTTTTCATTAAAAAAAATTACGGCTTATAGAGGAAGCCGAATCTCAAATAATGGTCACGGCGGCGGAGAAGTCGTTGTCGCCGCATAAGTACGGAAAGAAAAACATTCCCTTTTGTCGTTTAGTAAAACACTTCGTATAAAAAAGATTCCTTTTGAATAAACGTAAAAGTCAAAGGGGTTTATACACCGTATAAAAGAAAGTTTTGTATAAAACCAAATATGCCTCAATAAAAGGGGATTGAGACGAAGTCCTTAAAAAGATAATTTTTTTTAAATAAAGTACATATATAATGTGTATTCACCATAAGTACACATAAATAATGTACAAATACAATATAGTACATAATAATATCATGACATAATTTGAAAGTAGGATATTAACCCAAAGAATGGAAGTTGGGTTAAGAAATTCCCTTACAAATCCTGACATAATTTGAAAGTAGGAGATTAACCCAAATAATTGAAGTTGGGTTAAGAAGTTCCCTTACCTTGCGTCTTGTCCCGACTCGACCGTTCTTTAACCTCCTGAATAATAAACTAGAGATAATTTATATTTACTTAAGAACCTTTTTCATGTTCATTATTCCATTTATATCACTTATTACCATGTTATGAACATTATTTAATTATTTAAGTTAATAACGGTCGTTTTGTCGATCTTTGGTACTTGAGTCAAAAATAAACTTCTTATAATTACAAGTTGTTCACGTGGTGAAATATCCATTATATCCAGAATTATATTCATGATTTAGATATCATATATATCACATATATACATTATATACATTCATTCATAATGTCACGTAACATTTAGAGGTAAGAAATGAAATGCACCGTTCATGGAGACGGTAAGCCGTACGTACGCATGAACGCTACTTTCATTTCTATTTCGTATTTAATGGAATTAAATAATAATGATATAAATTTATAATATAATTCCAGTATAATATAGTGTATAATACCATTTAATCCATCCTTTATACATCCCACATATGGCATTAACGATTCAAATCACTTTGAGGGGGCGGTAGCCCGCACTTCCTAAAATGAAATTATCGCATTTACCCATAATGGAAATCATAAAGTATGCCATAAATGAGAAATACAGAAGCATAAGTAAAACATAAACATATTATATATCATATATAAAAATAGTTACATCTTAATGGCCACCTTTTAAGGTGTTATATGAGTTTTGAACAATCATCGTTTCGTGAGGCAGAAATTCGCCATCCACAGAAACCGTATGTTCTTTAACCATTAGATGTAAGTGTGTGTAAGTGTAGCTCGAATCCTTATTATAACAACATCCTATTATATTGAGGATACTGGTGTTGTTACAAAAGAAATGAATAAAAAGAGTTTAGGGGGGTTGGAGAAGAAAAATGAAACAAAACAACATTAGAGAAGACATTACCTCAAAATCGGGTAACTCTTTTTGATTTGAGCAAAAGGATTCCTTGGGAAGAGTTCTGCCCAAAGTGAGGCTTATAGGAGTAATATGGGGAAGTTGGGAGAGTATTTGAGCAGAGGTTGGCCGAGACAAATGGCTTGAATGTGTAAATGAGGTGGGAGAGGTGGGGGCCTTTTATAAGTGGAGAGGAGGGGCACTTTTGGAAAGATTGAAATGTTACATTATTTCACAATGCTTTTCGGATTCTAAAGGTCCCACACTTATATAATTATAGGCTAAGGTGATAAGGTTTCTAAATATCCTCATCCAATAGGCTTTGGACAAGTGTAACCCTTGGATTTTGCATTATCTTCTCATTTTATTTAAATCGTTAAATAATGAGGTCATCGCTGCATCATACTGATGTCATAAATAATTTAATTTATTTATTGTCTAAAAATTATAAAAAAAATTATATGATGTAGAAAATCTTTTTAGCTTTTTAATGAATATTTATAGTCAAAATTTGGACTTGTGTAACCCAACTTAAAAACTGTTTTAGTAAAACAACTCATGTTTGTGTCAATTTAATTTTAACATTGAATAAATATATATTAATGTCATTTTCCAACTAAAGTGGCTCCATGGGGTCCCCAAGTTGACCCATGGATTGTCTTTGTCGGCCATGACTCATCAAATAGGAGTAGGACAAGTGTAAAGCTCATATCATATTATTAAAATATTATTTTTACCTTAAACTACACTAATTACCTCTAATCGCGATTAAGAACTTAAAAGTTACTATTCACCAAAAAATTATTCTAATCTCATTGAACAAAATTTTACTTCTTAATGACAACCATGTATGTCGGATTTTTGAAAATCAAATCACAGAAGTGGTAATATTTCATTTAAACGAAAAATCAGTTATTTAACTACCCCTTAGTGGTTTCACTATTCATCAAAAATTGAAGTTTTTCAGAACAAGGCCAAAATTTCACCCTAAGCTATAATTGATATTCTGAATTCAAAAATTATGTCTATTTTACAAAATTAAATACATATAAGTTGAATTAATTAATTTTATAATTAATTCCCGCGGTTACAACAAATAGTGTGTTTTTAAGAAACAATTTATATCAAAAGATTGGCAATTGTTTATGTCCAATTTCAATGTTAAATTAATTCTAATGACCACCATTGGATAAAATGGTAAAAATATATTCTAATTATACTTTAAAACCACTAAACAGTATAATTTATAACTATAAATTATTTTGATTAAAAAAGTTATTTTTAAGTATTTTTCACTGTTCATAAAAAATTAGAAGTTCTCAGAAAAATATCAAAATTTCAACATAGGCTAATTTCGATATTACGAATCCAAAAACGAAGTCCATTTTGAAATATAAAATTTCTATAATTTTAAAAGGTAGTTATTACTATTCATAACGGCTACTTTGATTAGTCGTAGTGTTTTAGAACTCGAACTTGCGTACAATGCAAGCTATTGCATTATTGAAAGAGAGGCGTATCGTGGAAGCTCGGGGTGTTACATTCTCCCCTCCTTCAATAATTTGTGTCCTCGCAATTTGATATTTTTCTTTGAAAATAAAAGGTTGAAAATAGAAAATACCTTTGTGGAAAACCCACATCGGAAATAAGGTTAATAAAATTTAGCCTTAATAAGAGGGAAAGGGAAATGAAAAAGTCACCACCCAATTATGATCTTGATTATGAGAACATTGGTGGCAATTAGAGACATATAATTTGAGGAAAAACGTAAATATTCGTAGGGAGTGATTGAGGTCATCAATCACAATCAACTGTCAAATTGAGGGCCTCAAAGCCTTCAATCTATGTTGATTTAAAATATCATCAGTTCAACAAGACATAAGGTATTAGCATAACGCATTTTTTTGTTTTAATATCCCTTTACTAAAGTTTAAGAATTAGTTTATTCATTGAATAACAGATAGGTATATATATATTTATGCCTGACAATTAGAGTTTCAACCTTCAACTCACCTTTCACTCAAAAAGATAATAGAACCCAAAAATATTATAATTTTCCTAATTGTATAAGGTTCCAAATGTTAACACATACAATTTCGATTCGTAAAATTATTTTCTAATAACCAGGGACTTCCTGTAGGCTAGTGGTAGGAAATAAAGGCTTGTCGCACTATGGTTGTGGGTTCGATTCTTGCAGCTTTGTCCGACGCGACGGGTTATGCCCCACCCTCCAGGTTGTCCTTTTCTTAAAACTATAGTATCATAATATTCAAAAAATAATCTTTATAAATTTTTTAACCTTAAACAATACTATCCAAAGATCAACTTAATCCACTCCAACCTTTATAGTTATCCAAAATACTTCTGTCCAACTCACAGTCCAAATTTTATAAGGAAGGTAAGCATAATGAAGATCCTTTTTTTCCACATAACAACATGCGAACACCTTCATCATGTATTCTTTTTAAACATACTGAATTACCATGATCCCTTATTCCTTATAGAATACTAGATATACTCCTTCTATCCAAAAATGTATACAAATCATCAATCAGTTTCAAGGAAGTTTAGGAATATCCAATATAATTTATCCAAATCAATCACGTCTTATTCCAAAATAACTATCTTGGTATCAGAACCATATTATGGTTTATCTTTTTCTCAACCGTATATTTTCCAAAAATTTAACCTACTGTGGAGTCACTTTTCTTGGTTCCACACAATATCAAGTCCTTGATGAAATAGTACTGCAGTACAATCCTTATATACTCCACAATCATTATAACCAGTACATCATTTTTTCCAACACTCAAATTACAAAATTCATTAATAACAACATAAGAACACTAATCATTCCTCCTCATCTGTGGTAGTATCATAACTTGATTATTATCCAATAACATCATTTGGGGAATACTCTGATGATTTGAACATTGGTTTGCGTAGTGTCCCCACTCCTTGCAGATGAAGCATTGAACATTTGAAACCTTTTTCTTACCCTTGCAGTCACGCACTTGGTGTCCTTTTTCTCCACACTTATAACAAACCCCCATTCCCTTCAGGAAAATTCCAAGGTGTTTCTTCCCATAGTTATCACATATTGAAAAATTCTTCATTCCCCTCATTCCTTTATCCATCATTCTCTCTTCCATCCCTTTCATCTCTTGCTTCGCTTCAAAGCCATAGGACTCAGAGAATTCTTTACTTATCTTATTAACACATGATACTATTTCTTTATATGTTGATAACACATGGGAGACTATTTCCCTTCGAAAAGTTGGCTTAATACCGTGAAAGATACGATACTTCTTACTCTTTGGATCATACGTATTGCTGGAGTTCACATTCCTTCTACTGGGCGCCATTTCTATACAATGGCATAAACTATATTAGTTTATGAATCAAAATACATAATTCCATACTTATAAAATACTTAACATAAATTGAACTATTTATCGATATAATCCATAATCATAAAAAGGTTTTCTTTGAGGAAGTATATACTCATAACCCTTCATAGTGGTTTATAAAGAAAATGAGAATTATCCAAAGCATATCCCCCGGGAGTGTCGTAACCAAGAGTGCAGCAAGGCCCGTTGTCGTGCACCAGTTCCCGTTCGAGTCTAGCTCAAAGCGGTGTTTTCAGGTTTTAACCCCTAGGTACATCTGTGCCAGAGCCGCCTCTACCTGCTCGTATCCAGACAAGGATGTATTGCTCGGAAAACTCACAAAATCTCTACAATAACAAAATTCTAGGAAGTTCTTCTATACTAATCCTCAAAGTCTATCTTCGGGCTATGTGATCTAATCAGAGTTTATCTAAATCTAGCTTCCAAGGTTAGTACTAAACTGCCTCTGATACCAACTGTAACGCCCCGACCTCAGCTACCCAGAGCCGGTGCATTAGTTCGTAACATTGGCATGATCACAAAAGATCAAGTCTCGAAAGACCGATTAGTTTAGTAGCCTTGGAAACACTAGATACATTAATAAGTCTTTCATTACATCAAAAAGTAAACAAACTACAATAACATGGTCTTCATAGTCCACAATCATATCCCTTTCTGACTACCCCTGTAGGTCATTCATAAAATAATTCTTCACATCCTGGAAAAATATTAAAACAATGAAAGGGGTGAGCTCAGATGCTCAGTAAGGATAACAATATAGCAGAAGCTTTCATAAATAAACATTAACAATTAAGGCAATGTATAACTAAAACAAAAGCCTTTTAAACTTGAACTTCAACATAATATGGCAAAAATAAAATGAGTTAATGCCATTTACTTACTCACATGGATATTCTTCTAATCGAATAATCCCATGCAACATCAATAACCATTTTCATAATGATGGAATGCATAATGCCAGACTATCATAACCACGTAGCCAAGGCCTCGTGCCAAGACCACAAATAAAATTTTGTCAAGGCCTCGTGCCAAGATACTAGTTTGTCTCATGAGACCTGCCGATGCATCGAGGAGCTATAGCGGGCTCCACCCGTCACTTATTAAGTCCAATTCATTCCTCATATGAATAGGTTTAAACATATCATAAACCATAACATAATCGTATCACATAAAACATGCATAAAGGAAACATAACATTTCCACATTTCAATCACAAGATATAAATACAACACATTGATATAAAAAAATGCTTTCAAAACCATTTTCAATACCAAAATAAAATAAAGTTAAAACTTTGTATTTATTTTTCATTAAAAAAATGACGGCTTATAGAGGAATCCGAATCTCAAATAATGGTCATGGCGGCAGAGAAGTCGTTGTCGCCGCATAAGTACGGAAAGAAAAACATTCCGTTTTGTCGTTTAGTAAAACGCTTCGTATAAAAAAGATTCCTTTTGAATAAACATAAAAGTCAAAGGGGTTTATACACCGTATAAAAGAAAGTTGTGTATAAAACCAAATATGCCTCAATAAAAGGGGATTGAGACGAAGTCCTTAAAAAGATAATTTTTTTTAAATAAAGTACATCTATAATGTGTATTCACCATAAGTACACATAAATAATGTACAAATACAATATAGTACATAATAATATCATGACATAATTTGAAAGTAGGAGATTAACCCAAAGAATGGAAGTTGGGTTAAGAAATTCCCTAACAAATCCTGACATAATTTGAAAGTAGGAGATTAACCCAAAGAATTGAAGTTGGGTTAAGAAGTTCCCTTACCTTGCGTCTTGTCCTGACTCGACCATTCTTTAACCTCCTGAATAATAAACTAGAGTTAATTTATATTTACTTAAGAACCTTTTTCATGTTCATTATTCCATTTATATCACTTATTACCATGTTATGAACATTATTTAATTATTTAAGTTAACAACGGTCGTTTTGTCGATCTTTGGTACTTGAGTCAAAAATAAACTT
This sequence comes from Viscum album, assembly GCA_963277665.1. Lineage (NCBI taxonomy): Eukaryota > Viridiplantae > Streptophyta > Magnoliopsida > Santalales > Viscaceae > Viscum > Viscum album. The sequence continues at coordinate 1,132,768,050 of OY728150.1, read as the reverse complement.
CTTATAATTACAAGTTGTTCACGTGGTGAAATATCCATTATATCCAGAATTATATTCATGATGTAGATATCATATATATCATATATATACATTATATACATTCATTCATAATGTCACGTAACATTTAGAGGTAAGAAATGAAATGCACCGTTCATGGAGACGGTAAGCCGTACGTACGCATGAACGCTACTTTCATTTATATTTTGTATTTAATGGAATGAAATCATAATGATATAAATTTATAATATAATTACAGTATAATATAGTGTATAATACCATTTAATCCATCCTTTATACATCCCACATATGGCATTAACGATTCAAATCATTTTGAGGGGGCGGTAGTCCGCACTTCCTAAAAAGAAATTATCGCGTTTACCCATAATGGAAATCATAAAGTATGCCATAAATGAGAAATACAGAAGCATAAGTAAAACATAAACATATTATATATCATATATAAAAATAGTGGCATCTTAATGGCCACCTTTTAATGTGTTATATGAGTGTTGAACAATCATCGTTTCGTGAGGCAGAAATTCGCCATCCACAGAAACCGTATGTTCTTTAACCATTAGATGTAAGTGTGTGTAAGTGTAGCTCGAATCCTTCTTATAACAACATCCTATTATATTGAGGATACTGGTGTTGTTACAAAAGAAATGAATAAAAAGAGTTTAGGGGGGTTGGAGAAGAAAAATGAAACAAAACAACATTAGAGAAGACATTACCTCAAAATCGGGTAACTCTATTTGATTTGAGCCAAAGGCTTCCTTGGGAAGCGTTCTGCCCAAAGTGAGGCTTCTAGGAGTAATATGGGGAAGTTGGGAGAGTATTTGAGCAGAGGTTGGCCGAGCCAAATTGCTTGAATGTGTAAATGAGGTGGGAGAGGTGGGGGCCTTTTATAAGTGGAGAGGAGGGGCACTTTTGGAAAGATTGAAATGTTACATTATTTCACAATGATTTTCGGATTCTAAAGGTCCAAAACTTATATAATTAGAGGCTAAGGTGATAAGGTTTCTAAATCTCCTCATTCAATAGGCTTTGGACAAGTGTATGCCTTGGATTTTGCATTATCTTCTCATTTTATTTAAATCGTTAAATAATGAGGTCATCGCTGCATCATAATGATGTCATAAATAATTTAATTTATTTATTGTCTAAAAATTATAAAAAAAATACTATGATGTAGAAAATCTTTTTAGCTTTCTAATTAATATTTATAGTCAAAATGTGGACTTGTGTAACCCCACTTAAAAACTGTTTTAGTAAAACAACTCATGTTTGTGTCAATTTAATTTTAACATTGAATAAATATATATTAATGTCATTTTCCAACTAAAGTGGCTCCATGGGGTCCCCAAGTTGACCCATGGACTGTCTTGGTCGGCCATGACTCATCCAATAGGAGTAGGACAAGTGTCAAGCTCATATCATATTATTAAAACATTATTTTTACCTTAAACTACACTAATTACCTCTAATCTCGATTAAGAACTTAAAAGTTACTATTCACCAAAAAATTATTTTAATCTCATTGAACCACATTTTACTTCTTAATGACAACCATGTATGTCGGATTTTTGAAAATCAAATCACAGAAGTGGTAATATTTCATTTAAACGAAAAATCAGTTATTTAACTACCACTTAGTGGTTTCACTATTCATCAAAAATTGAAGTTTTTCAGAACAAGGCCAAAATTTCACCCTAAGCTATAATTGATATTCCGAATTCAAAAATGATGTCTATTTTACAAAATTCAAAACATATAAGTTGCATTAATTAATTTTATAATTAATTCCCGCTGTTACAACAAATAGCGTGTTTTTAAGAAACAATTTATATCAAAAGATTGGCAATTGTTTATGTCCAATTTCAATGTTAAATTAATTCTAATGACCACCATTGGATAAAATGGTAAAAATATATTCTAATTATACTTTAAAACCACTAAATAGTATAATTTATCACTATAAATTATTTTTATTAAAAAAGTTATTTTTAAGTATTTGTCACTATTCATAAAAAATTAGAAGTTCTCAGAAAAATACCAAAATTTCAACATAGGCTAATTTCGATATTACGAATCCAAAAACGAAGTCCATTTTGAAATATAAAATTTCTATAATTTTAAAAGGTAGTTATTACTATTCATAATGGCTACTTTGATTAGTCGCAGTGTTTTAGAACTCGAACTTGCGTACAATGCAAGCTATTGCATTATTGAAAGAGAGGCGTATCGTGGAAGCTCGGGGTGTTACAATTGATATTTGTTTAATATATATAATATTATTTTTTTGAATTAGTAAATAAAACTAGAAAATATAACATCATTAAAAATTCTTTCATATTGAAAAATATAACATCAGTTTTGGATTTTCCCTATAGTCAGTAGAATATTTTTTAATTTTTATATGTGAAAAAATTTTATATGCATGATATTTAGGGTTGAGAAACTCATACATATTTTTTCCATTACATAATTTATTCTAAATTTGAAAACGAGTTGAATATTGTTTGACCGAGAGTGCTTATCCATGAGGGACAAAAAGTATGGTTGTAAGATTCTTCTAAACTAGACCAACAATGATGATTTGATACATTAATATCATGGTTCTATCATAGATCCGAAATATATTCATGAGTAATTGATGAGGGTGCTTTATTATTCAATTTTTTTTGGTATTAATATGTTTTCCGATGATTTATACAAAAAATATTTATTAGTATTGGTGGTCAGGAATTAAGAAGAAGATATATTTTTTGTAAAACTATTCTCTATATATTAGTGGGTGAATGTTGAGAAATAGTTACACATTTGTGCTCTTCAACCATTCCCATTATCTGAGTGGTAATGGGATGGTGTTACTATGGACATCATTACTCGTTTTAATGGACACATTAGAGGAATTACATTGATTGTGTTATCTTTTATTAGAATACTAAATATCTAATTTCAAAATAATTAAAGAGTATATAATCATGAATTAGATGTGGTTGATTTATATTTGTGGTGTGGTGTTTTTACCAAAAATACCTCAGATTAATGTATCCGATTAGGATTCAACATTCAACAATTGATTTTGGAAAAAAATTAAAAATGTGATTTCTATTAAGATGAAAATGAGTACTAAAGATATATATAATAATGTAGATATTAATAATTTGACATTATGTTTCCAAAATATAGTCTAAGAGCGCACATCATAGATTTTGGTATCTCTTAGGAGGATCACAATACCTTTTTTGAGATTACATGCAATAATATCTACTAGGTTTTTATTTAGATGGATTAGTCCTAGGCCTCATATTATAGGTAATTCCATTCATCATTATATTTGTTTTGAGCAAGGGAATCAGTACACATTGGAATGATATTCATATAAGATACATTAGATCATGTACAGTTTATTTAAAATGGTTTTTCAACCACCTAGAGAAGAAAAAAATACCTATGACAACCATCAACAAATGTCTATATAGAATGAGTTAGGAGACAAAGTATGTAATGGTGTTTTACTATTATTGGGGATCTATTTTATTCATAAATACATAAAAATGAATCATGGTACATTATACTACATTAAAATATGTAGGGTATAGGATTTTTTTCATATTTGATGGATCGTCTACAGTGTTTTTATGTTGTTTACAATTCTTTTCTTGTTTCAGGACATAAATAATATCAACATTATTTATAGAATGTGATCTATAATGATAATATCATTCTTGAGACTGATTATTTAATTAAGTATCATCTAGGTTTTATACATAATTAGAGAAAAAGACTGTTTTAGTAAATTAGTCACCTCTAGTATGAGTACTATGGTAGCTTGTGAACATCCAGGGGGAGTTGTGGGAACAAGAATTCGATTTGTGGTTCCAACGGCCATAATTATTAACCATTGATGCATAGTGATACTTGTGAAATTATTCTTGTTATTTTATTACATATAGTGGGTTGATTATAACATTATAACCCTTTCTTGATGAACATCAATTTTTATGGATAATCCCCATGTTTTTTAGTTTTTTGTATGAATAATTATATAGAATAGGATTTAAAATAAAACAGAGAATTCCAAAGGGTAACAACATATATTAAAGAATCTTCAGGGGTCGTTGGCTTACTGGTGGTCTTGGTAGTATCCCTGCAGCTATGAAGGGCTTACCCATTCCCTGGTTTCCCACTAACTGGCCATCGAGTCAAGAAGCTCACCAATGGGCTTTGAAGAGTGTATTAAATGAGAGGAAACAATGAAATTTCACTAGGATTTACTATTTTATATTTTTCTTAAATTTCACAAAACACATTCAAATTGTGTGGATATAGGTTATTTTATTATAAATTTATGTCACCCATCTCTCAATGCTTAGGTTTTTGATGTTACATTTCTTGCATTTGATTACCATTAGTGTGTTTAACTAAAGACGCTTCTTATATCAATATTTATTATTATTTTACTCCATTTGTTACATATATTGATGAATTTGTTTCTAATATTTGGTCCTTGAATAACCGAGAATGATTAGTGTGATTCCTTGGAAATTATGGCTAGTTATACATGAGGTTGTTGGGATCAGGTTTTCCAATGATTTATTTATTATATATCCAGTTATATATTATGTCTATCAATGCAATAATATTTAATTCTTATCCTTCCCATCTTTACAATTGAGTCACTATCCTTTTTTGAATGTGAAAAAACATCTACATTCTCTATATGATTTATTAGAACATTTAACCCAAAATATAGTCATCCTTATGTAGTGTTACACCCGTGTTCAATTAAAAAAACTAAAGAGGATTCTCTATGAGTGTTATGGGATACCCAACGGCTTGTGGAAAATTTGATGTTTCTTTCGACAAGCCCTAACATTAATATATTTTTTATTTTATTATTGAAAACATTTATGGAATATAATGTTTGAATTATTTTGAATGGAATTTGGTGGATGATTGGTTAATGAAATAAAAACATGTCATTTATAAATATGGTTAAATTGATTAATTTTTAAGTTTTTTTGTGTATATAGATTTGTTTCAAAGGATCTGGTATGTCCTTTATTATGATTTTTAATAGTGGGGAAGCAATATATGTTTTCATTGACCATGTTTTATGGTTATTATTATTTTTACTATTTAAAAACCATGACGTGTTTCCAAGTAGCATGTATTATTGAGATTTTGGTTATTACTATAGGGGTTATTAAATTGTTTCTAAGGTTTTTTGAACTATTATACTAAAAAATGACAATTATATTGTAGATGGGGACATCTGGAACTTGGAAAATGTAAGTATGTTATAACTTGGGTACATTCATAGACATGAGGATTGATAATTTACTTTCAATTTCTATATAATTAAATCACACATTATTTCACATCAGTATAAACATTACATAGATATGAGATTCTCTTGACAATAGTTATGCTTGACATAAGAGTATTCACCACACCATATTTGAGTTGGATTTGGTATCCATGTAGATTTCATGGTTCTAGGTATGGATAAGGGAAAAGATCCTCCAGTTTACATATTAGCTAGAATATTTATATTGGATCATGGAAGTTGGGGAAATGAGTTTCATCATAACAATCTAGGATTTATCAATTTCTAGTATTATTTTGTCATTTATCAATTTTTTGTATGGTCATCATTTATTTTATCTTGGTTATAAATTTATGTTTATATGGATATTTCCTTGGTATGTTATTTTGATGGTATGTGATGGATGATATAAATTTTTCCCAAATATTTCTACTACATTTAAAGAGGGTAAAATATACCAAATATATCCCCTTATACACTCCTTTAATTTCAATGTCCTCTTATATATGGGGAATATTTTTTACTCCATATAGAAACTTGTGTTTTTTATTAATGAGTTTGAAATGTTAGGAATTTTAAATAGAATATTTATGATAAAAATGATTCTTTTTAATTTATGAAATACTATGTGAGATGGCTCTACCTTTTTTAAACATCTATAAAAAAGTTATAATACAAAATTTGTGGATTTGCTTAAAATTTATTGGTCATGAAAAGCTAAAAATATCAAATAATTGTATTATTAATCATGGATGAATAATTTTTGAAGGATTAAGGATAATTATTTTTAATCTCATTGATGTGATAACAAGTAATTAGTTGGAAATTTTCATAATTGAAAGATTCATACTATTTGATTAGCTTCATTGTAATGAAAATATTATAATAAGCTTTTCATATATATAACAAACATTCCAATTACATATTCAATGAATTTTAGATATAGTAAAAATGATGTTAATTTCGCATCCTTGTAAACATGAATGTGAACCCTCAAATATGGACTCACATATGAAAAAGTAAAGTAACTAGTCCTATGATGTCGACGATATTATAGAAGTAACTACTAATAAATTAAATCTTCAGATAAAATCATACATCATCATTTATCATTATATGAAATTGAATAATTTAATTATTTTTTATAATTTATGAAGTCATAATTAAAACTCAATATATAAATGAAATTATATAAATGCATTATAGGATAGAATAGCACATCTCAAATAGATGTAATCAATAGAAATAAAAACACAAAGATGGTATCATAATGATATACATACTCCACAAATTATTCAAATTATCCCATCATATCTAAGATCTATGATTATCCATCATCTATTTCTATTGATATTAATGGACATATGGAAAACCAAAATTTAGGGTTATTTTTTCAATGATAAATAACACTCAATTTTTTTTTGTCTCATTGAATGAGATGATATAATGAACATCTTGATTTTATATACTTAAAAATAATAAATAATGTTTAGAACAGAATTATAGATATCATCAATAGGCAGTCCCATAATCATAATCAAACATAATCACCATACCCATAACATAAATTCAAAAAACAATCCAAATAACTTGTTTTAATTATATGGTGTACTGGAAATTATTAATCTGATGTCAAATCATATAAAAGGATTCTTTCATGATAATTCAATATAGAACCAGACATCATGAGGAGCTAAAATAAATATATGTCTCAAAAATATGTATTGTATTACTGAAAATAAAAAATTTAACTATGGTAATATATAGAAATGTCTGGATTCATTCCTAAATAAATAATGATTAGCCACTAAATGAGGATAATATTCATTATAAATATACAGAATATTCATGTCATTTATTATTCATAAACACCATTTTAGTTCATTTTACACTTTGAACATCATTTCACATTATGATTGTAATACCTTCTTAAAATGCACTATTATGTGGTACATTTTTGAACATCATTTAAAGTACCCAATGATTCATCTAATTTTAAGGAATATAATTATAAATATTTTAATTTGATATTTTTTTTGTAAATTTATCTACACTTAAATATGAACATGTTTGATTCAGGAATAAATGGAGAATTAATGGAAGAAGATGGGGATATTTTTTGATGAAAGGAAACAATTCTGGAGAAGTCAGATTGGACACCAGCCCAATGATGAGACTTTGGTACCCACAATACAGTCCCAATGAAGCCCAAATTTATTGGGAGGATAGAAGACATATAAGGGAACAAATCATTATTCATGAACCAGTGCTAATTATTCCTAGATTATGGTCATTTAGGAGGCCCAAATAGTATATTAAAATCTGGGCCAGATTCTGTTGTACAGAAAAACAGTAAACTAATATAATCATATCTCGGAATCCACAACTTTGAATGGGCCCATATTGTAAAGGGGGTTAGAGACAATCAGGGGCTCAGTTTTCTTCTTCTATGGCCCACCCTGATTCGGCCATCTAGAAGGTCTTAATAGCGCGTCTTTTCGGTGAAGGAAAGCTGGCTGCCACCTCGGGTCAAAGGTGGAAAAATCAACTCTACCTTACTTTACACCCAACTATGGCCTACCAAAATTAATTGAGGAGAAATAGACTGTTGTAGGATCAACCCGAGGGCTCAAAAATGCCTATTTAAGGCAGTGGTGTTGGAGGATTGAAAAATCTTGGATTCTTTGTTCAATTTTAATGTTATGCAGCAATTTTATTGTCTCAAATTTGTCTTTCACAGGTAAGTTGTTCAATTCACATTAGTTTCTTAATAAAAGTTCTTCTTATACTCTTATTATGTTGTTCATCATATCACTTTGATACCGTTGGATCGAGGTGTGAATTTATTCATACCAAACCTTGTGAAATTGTTCACACAACGATGGAGTGATCTTTTTATTTTTGTTGTTTTCTTTACTTCTCCATTTCCTCCCTCATGAGTCTACTTTCCGCTTCCATTGAAAACATGGGATCAATGGAGGGCTAAACCACTTATGGGTTGATACAAGGGAGTAGAAAGGGGATGTATTGGATATTATTTATCACCTTATGAATGTATAATCACTTCCTTAATTGAGATTTCTATTTGATGATTTGTAAACTCCATCGTCCTTGTTGAATTTAAGGCCACACACTTCAAGTGCTAATACGAACCTTTACCTTGAAGTGATCAAAACATAGATCCTTCATGTGTATAGGTGATTAGTATAAAATGGTGTAGGAATTAAACCAGTAAGTGATGATTTTTTATCTCCTTAAATGAACCCATCTCAAATATAAGAAATTGAAATCATTAAAAAGGAAATACGTCCAATCCACCCCGAGCGATAACCTAGGATCAACTCATTATTTTAAATTGAGTTCACTTACATCTCTTACATTTCCTTTACACCCATCTAAAATCATCCCAAGTTGGCCACTTCATAGCCAAAAAAAGTCCATATAATGTATGTGTCTATAGATTACTTCTTAGGTCCCTGAGGATTCGACAACCCAAGCTAAACTATATGGACCGTCTTACCTACTTCTCTTGGGTAAATTTGAGAAAGAATCAAATTTTGGATCATTTTCCAGGGACCCAAGTAAGTCATCTAAACACCCATTCTATTCTCCCCCATTTCCTCTTTTCTCATCCAAATTCTCTTATCTTGTCCCTTTCTGGTTTTTTTTCGTTTGGCGCATGTCTGCCTACACCAGTGATCAATCAAACCATATAGTTAGGGTGGATAGTCCTGGGGTTGGGGAGTCAAGTACACTAAGGGAACTCATTCCATTAGATCCCAATCTTTCTAACACCCCCGATTCAAAAATTGAGCCCATTTCAATGGAAGGTATTCAAAGAAACCAACTCATAAACCTGAGTGGGAACCAAAATGGAAACTCAAATGAGGCAGCCCCAAACATGGGGAATGCGGTCGATCAAACCATGAATGACTACCTCACACATTCTTGGACCAATGACCCTTCATGCATTATACACAATTCCCTAGGAGATTCCAACTAAATCTTTAAACCACATGTCCTAAACCATCTTCCCACATTCCTTGGAATGGAGTCTGAGATGCCCTACCTTCACATTAAGTAGTTCAATGTAATTGTAGAAACCATGTGTCCCCCACATCAACTAGAATCAGCTAAGATGAGGCTATTTCCTTTTTTAAAGGATTGAGCTAAAAATTGGCTAAAAAAGTTGATGCCATCATCCATAAACTCTTGGGACCAACTACAAATAGAATTCTACAAAAAAGACTTTCCCCACCACAAAACAATTGCACGTAAAAAGAGTATACAAAACTTTTTTGAAAAAGAAGGAGAGCCATTATATGAAACATGGGAGAGGTTCAAAGACACTATAAACATGGTTCCACACCATGGTTTCTCTATTCCTGAACAAGTTATAATTTTCTATGAAGGGTTGGGTCCAGGGAATAAACAATTCATTGACATGATGTGTAATAGAACATTTAAAAACAAATCCCCAAATGATGCTTACGAGTATCTAGAAAGCCTTTCGGAACAAAACAAAACATGGGGAACTTCACCTTATTCTGAAAAGCCACAAAGAAATACTGGAATTCATACACTTAGAGAAGAGGAAAGCCTTAGGGCTAAACTCGCAGCACTCTCTAGGAAGGTTGAAGAGATAGACCTTAGGAATGTCCATGAAATCCAAACTGTTGACCATGTTTGCACAATTTGTGACAAACATGACCATAAGACTGAGAACTTGCCAACCATTACATCCATCAAGGATGTACTTTTAGGAGGACCTCTAAGGGAAGTAAATTCTTTGAACTTTCAAAATCCTCAATACCAAAACAACTTCAACCCAAGGTATAATGACCACCCAGGCTTCTGCTGGGATGATAACCAACAACCTAGCCAACCATAGGGACAAAATCCTTACCCCCATCAAAACTACCAATCCCATAACCCATTCAAAACCCAACCTATCCAATACCAACATCCACCGGTCCATTTTCAACAAACCATCCCACCTCCAAAATATCCCCCCAGGATAAACCACTCTTCTCAAGCACCAACCCAAACTGTTCCACAAAGCCTAATAGAACAACTATGCAAAAAAATGGAGAGGATGCACTCGGAGGTATCTTCCCTAAAACAAGAACATCAAACCATCAAAACTGGAAAGGAATCCATGCATACTCAGGCGGTGCCATCCTCAACTTTAAGGGGATAGTCAAGTTGTGCTCAAAAAAATCATGAACAACTAAAGGCTATGACTGTTCTAAGAAGTGGGAAATCAATTGAGAAACCTGAACAACTAATTCAGAACCCATCTGAAGATTCAAACATGGATGAAAATTCAAATGAACCCCAATATCAAACTGAGGAAACTGATAACAATGTGAAAGAAACAACTCATCAACAAAAGACCCCACAACCTGCACCATTTCCTAAATGCGTGAGGGGGAAACCCAAGCCTGAACTGAGTGAACCATTGAGGGAAATCTTCTCACAAGTCACGTTGAACATTCCCCTTCTCGATTCCATCCAAACCATAACGTCCTACTCAATGTACCTTAAGGACTTTTGAACTTTTAAAAAAAATTTACACATAAAACCAAGTCCTTTTGGCTAATAATGTGAGTACCACCATTCAAGGGACCATTCCTCCTAAGTTGAAAGACCCAGGTTTCCCTTACATCAATGTTGAACTAGGAGAGAGAAAAGTTGTCAAGGCCTTGTGTGATCTAGGTGCTAGTGTCAATCTCACCCCCTATGTCGTGTACTTCCAGTTAGGCCTAGAAGAACTCCAACCCACATCTTTTACACTTCAACTTGCTGATCATAGCATTAGGGTTCCAAATGGGATTTTAAAGGACGTTCTGGTAAAGGTTGAAAAAATCATCTACCCTGCTGACTTCATTGTCCTTGACATCCATCCAAGCTTAGGAAATAAGGAACAAACCCCAATCCTCCTTGTTCGACCTTTCCTTGCAATAATCAAATCTGTTATCTGAGTCCGAAATGGGAACATGACCATCACCTTTGGGAACATGAGTCTAGAATTGAACATCTATAATTCAAGCTCACAAATAGGGGATGAAGAGGACATTCAAGAAGTAAACATGATATGAAGCATTGATAATGACTCCATAGAACATCAAGGAATATTTGATGAATGTTTAAGTCAGGATGAGATTGATTTACTTTGTTCATATGAAGGAAGTTTATCTCCTTGGCTTGAATCATTTTTAAATTTCTCTTATGATGAAGTCTTAGGTCCAAAAATCAGTGAAACCCTTCAAGAAACCACTTTCATGGACACCACTCCAACTTCCTTCCCTAAATCTGATCAATCCAATCTTGTAGCTGAAACATATACATGTGAGGAATCAATCCAATCCGAAACTCTAAAAAAAGAAATTTAACATGATCCAATGTCCCAATCTTCTACTGAAATTCCGAACCAACCTGATCTTGAAATGAAGAAACTTCCCTCTGCACTCAACTATGCTTTCCTAGTGGACAATCAAACACATCCTATTACCATTTCTTCTTCTCTTGAATAAAATAAAGAGAGGATGCTTTTAGATGTCCTTAGGAAACATAATAAAGCCATTGGTTGGACCCTATCTGATATTCCTGGGATTAGACCACTTATTGGGACTCATAGGATTGTTCTGGAATCTGATTCAAAGCCATGTCGTCAACCTCAAAGGCGACTCAATCCTAATCTCATGGAGGTAGTAAGGAAAGAACTTCTGAAATTGTTAAAAGCTGGTATCAAATATCCCATTGCTGGGAGTGAATGGGTGAGCCCAATCCAAGTGGTTCCAAAAAAGGCTGGAATCACAGTGATAACTAATGAGGATGGAGTGATTCTTCCAACAAGGGTGAGTAGTGGATGGAGGGTCAGCATTGACTATAGGAAGCTAAACTCATTCACCAAGAAAGACTATTTCCCCTTACCATTCACTGACCAAGTCCTTGAAAGAGTGGAAGGTCATGCCTTCTATTGTTTCTTAGATGGGTACTCAGTGTATAATCAAATTGAGTACTCCCTAGAGGATCAAGGGATGACTACATTCACATGTTTATTCATAATCTTTTCCTTCAAACGCATGCCCTTTAGGTTATGCAATGCCCCTGGAACCTTCCAGTGGTGCATGATGGGAATCTTCTCAAACATGGTAGGGGATTTTCTAGAGGTCTTCATGGATGACTTCCTTGTGTTTGGGGATACATTTGAGGGATGTCTGAGGAATGTGGAGAGAGTCTTGTCAAGATGTGAAGAAAATAATCTTGTCCTAAACTGGAAAAAATTCCATTTCATGGTTAAAGAGGGACTAGTTCTAGGCCATCTGGTCTCAGGTAGGGGGATTGATGTTGATAACGCCAAGGTTGACATCATTTTTCACCTTCCATCACCCAAAACTGTCAAGGAAGTGAGGTATTTCTTAGGACATGCTGGTTTCGATAGAATATTCATCAAGGACTTTAGTTCAATATCTCGTCCCCTTTGTGCTCTCCTAGTAAAGGATGATCCATTTGTTTGGACAGAAAGCTGTGAGGGTACATTCTCAACCCTCAAATCCTCTATCACCTCTCCTCCCATTATGAAATATCCAAATTGGAACCTTCCTTTTCAACTTATGTGTGATTCCAGTGACATTGCTGTTGGAGCTGTGTTAGGAAAACGTTGTGATAAAACATTTTATGTCATTACTTATGCAAGAAAATCATTAAATGATGCCCAAATCAACTACACCACTACTGAAAAAGAGTTACTTGCTATTGTGTTTGCATTAGATAAGTTTAGGTCCTACCTCTTACGACCCCCCATCACTGTGTTCACAAACCATTCTGTGCTAAAATACCTCTTCCAAAAACAAGATGCTAAGGCTAGACTGATTAGGTGGGTCCATCTCTTACAAGAATTTGACCTAACAATAAAGGATAAAAAGGGCGTTAAAAATGTTGTAGCTGATCACCTATCTAGGATGGAATTCAAGGAAAACTCAAATCACCTTTCTGTGTCTGATTCATTTCCTGATGAACACCTATACTCTGTGAGTGACTGCCCTTGGTATGCCGACATAGAAAATTTCTTAGTTACAGGAATCATTCCAAAATTCGTAGGGACTCATGCTCGAAGGAAATTCCTTTCTAATGTTAGACACTATGTGTTTTATGATCCATACCTCTATAAGTTCTTCCCTGACCAAGTCATTAGGAGGTGTGTCCCAGAATCTGAACAAGAGTCCATCCATAAATTCTGTCATAGTGAGGCATGCAAAGGTCACTTTTCCTATAAGAAAACATCTGCTAAGATTCTTCAATGTGGTCTCTTCTGGCCCACCCTTTCAAGGGACTCTTACACATTTTGTCAAATTTGTCATAGGTTTTAACAAGTAGGGTCCATCACAAATAAGAATCAAATTCCACTCACTCCCATCTTATTGGTTGAAATATTTGACTATTGGGGAATTGATTTCATGGGACCCTTCCCAAACTCTAGGGGATACCTCTATATCCTTTTAGCTGTTGATTATGTCTCATAATGGGTTGAGTCCATTACTACTAAGTCCAACGATCATCAAGTTGTGATTATATTTCTAAAAGAGAACATATGTTCTTGATTTTGGATTCCTAGGGCTATAATCAGTGATCGAGGAACCCATTTCTGCAACCGCCCATTTTCTTCACTCATGTCTAAGTATGATATTTCTCATAAAGTTTCTACTGCATACCATCCTCAAACAAATGGTCAAGATGAGTTAGAGAATTGGGAGATTAAGAAAATTCTTGAAAAAACTGTCAACCCCTCTAGGAATGATTGGTATAAGAAACTCTTAGATGCTCTTTGAGACTATCTAACTGCATATAAAACCATTTTAGGAATTTCACCATATAGGTTGCTTTATGGAAAACCATGCCATTTACCTGTTGAAATTGAGCATAAGGAATTTTGGGAAATTAAGAAAATGGATTATGACCTCTCATTGTCCGAAACAAAAAGGAAATTAGATCTCAATGAACTAGAGGAACTATGGATGGAGGCTTATGAAAATTCAAGGATCAATAAAGCTAGAGTCCAAGCCTACCAATCTAGAGAATATCAAGGTCAAACATTTTGAACCAGGAAACCTTCTGCTCTTGTATAGTTCAAAACTTCATTTACACCTAGGAAAGTTAAGGTCTAGATGGTCAGGACCTTTCATAGTGCATCATGTGTACCCACATGGGGCAATAGATATTCATGATCCCAAAAGTGGTTACATTTTCAAGGTTAATGGTCAAAGGTTGAAACCATTCATTAAATCATTCAATAAACATGAAATAGAGTTTGAGTTAACTGATTCAACCTATGAACCATGAAAAAATTGATAGATTTAGGGTTCAAGTCGAGCTTACAACCTTAAAAAAAGAGCTGCATGGGAGGAAACCCATGGTTTTGAAGATTCCAATCATTTTGTTGTTTTAATAAAATTTATATTTTAATTAATCATTTTTATATTTAAAAAAATAGATTGTTGAAATGTTCTTCTATTATGAGTATGGATGGGTATGAAAGGGGAGCACCATATTCATCCGTGTCATGTGGTGTGATCCTTAAGTAATACCTTACCCAAAAATTTAAAAAGAAGACAATGTATCATCAGTTTATTTTATTATATATATATATATACATATATTTTACTTATATATATATATATACTCTTTTTTTTTTGTTTTTTTGTTTTCCTTTTTCCACTAGGGAACTCTGCAAGCGACATGGATATCAAAGGACTAAATTGGAGAAGCGAGAACTTCAAACTTCAACCACCAGGTGACTTCATTCCATGACCCTCATTTTCAATTTCCTTTTTTAACATTCATTCTATACCTATACCCCCTTCTAAATTTTCTTTTCTTTAAAACTGGGGACATTGTTATTTTATGTTGGGGGGAGATAAAATAAAAAATGATTTTGTGTCAAAAAAATTGATAAATGATTTGAAAAAATAAATTGTGAAAATGGAAGGAAAAATTTCTTTAACTTTGAACATGGTAATACACATTGCACACTATGAAACTGAATATCAAATAATTTAGCATACCCTGATTCTGATTTTAATCCTTGTATAATTCCATGAGAATAGATTTTGGAAAGTGTGGCTGTCCAATGTGATATTTCATCGTTTATATTTTTATACAAATAAAAAAAAGATCACAATGCACGTCCTTTGGATAGTGGGGTATTAGTTTGAGTTCATGGGGTCTTCTAAATAAATATCATAGGTTTGGTGATAATTTTAGTTTAATAAGAGTATTCAAAAAAAAAATTTGTGCATAAAGAAATGAAATGACCTAATGCGTGGCTTTCGGCACTTGGGGATCGTGACTCCATAGTTGACTGGCCCAGAGTTAGTAATTTTATCTCTGTTTTTGGTAATTTGAATTTGTTTTTGACTGATTTAACTTGAGATGATGCCCGAGTATGTGGGCTTCACTTGGTACCCAAAGGTCATTGGGCCTGGGAGTAATCGGCAAAGTCTCGCTACACGGGTTGACTCTTTTGAGTGCAACTTCAATTACCATGGCAAAATTGAAAAAAAAACAAAATATACAAAAAAAATGAATACTCATCTTAATATTTAAATGTGATTCCACCTAGTGCTCCCATAATTTTCCCCTTGAATAAAGATGAACCCCCATGACTATTGTGATTCATAACACATCCTCATACTTAATTGATATTGGATGAAATATGACAATGAATTTGAACAAAGGAATGGGCTTGGGATTGAGATATGCTTATGAAACAATCTGGTATTAATATATTTTGATGGGTTTCCGGATTCTTTGGTATAAGCGTTTTTGAGGATCATTGTGTATTAAAATGTTTTTGGAAAAACGAATTCGAATTTCATATTGTTGAGATATATTTTTCTTGGGACTAGAAAAACTCAAGTTGGGGGTGTGATTAGCCACTAAATGAGACTAATATTCATTTTTAATATAAATAATATTCATGTTATTTATTATTCATAAAAACAATTTTAGTGCATTTTACACTTTGAACATCACTTCACATTATGATTGTAATACCTTCATAAAGTGCACTATTATGTGGTACATTTTTTAACATCATTTAAAGTACCCAATGATTCATCTAATTATAAGGAATATAATTATACATATTTTAATTTGATATTTTTTTTAAATTTATCTACACTTAAATATGAACATGTTTGATTCAGGAATCAATGGATAATTCATGGAAGAAGATGGGGATATTTTGCGATGAACGGAAACAATTCTGGAGAAGTCAGATTGGACACCATCCCACTGATGAGACTGTGGGACCCACAATACAGGCCCAATGAAGCCCAAAATTGCTGGGAGGCTAGAAGACATAAATAGGAACAAATCATTATTCAGTATCTAGTGCTAATTCGTTCTCAATTGTGGTCATTTATGCGGCCTAAATAATATATCAAAATCTTGGCCAGATTCTGCATCCCAGAACAAATGTCCACTAATATAATCATATCTCGGAATCCACAACTCCAAATGGTCACAAATGTTACAGGAGATTATTAGACATCCGGGGATCCATTTTCTTCTTCTATGGACCACTCTGATTCGGCCATATTGAAGCTATTGAAAGTGCGTTTGTTCGGTGAAGGAAAGCTGGCTGCCACCTCGGGTGAAGGGTGGACAAATCAACTCTCCCTTACTTTCCACCCAATTATAGCCTACCACAATTAATTGAGGAGACTTGGACTGTTGGAGGCTCGACCCAAGGGCTAAAAAATTCCTATTTAAGGAATTGGTGTTAGAGGATTGAAAAATCTTGTATGCTTTGTTCAATTGTAATGTTATGCTGCAATTTTGCTGTCTCAAATTTGTCTTCCACATATAAGTTGTTCAGTTCACTTTTGTTTCTTAATAAAAGTTATTCTTCTACTCTTATTCTGTTTCTCTTCATATCACATTGATACCGTTGGATCAAGGTGTGAATTTATTCATACTAAACCTTGTAAAATTATTCACACAACGGTGGAGTGATCATTTTATTTTTGTTGTTTTCATTACTTCTCCATTTCCTCCCTCATGAGTCTAATTTCCGCTTCCATTGAAACCATGGGATCAATGGAGGGCTAACCCACTCAAGGGTTGATCCAAGGGAGTAGCAAGGGGATGGATTGGATGTTATTTATCACCTTATTAATGTATAATCAGTTCTTTAATAGAGATTTTTATTTGATGATTTTTTAACTCCATCGTCCTTATTGAATTTAAGGCCACACACTTCAAGTGCTAATACGAACCATTAACTTGAAGTGATCAAAACGTTGATCCTTAATGTGTATAGGTGATTAGTATTAAAGGGTGTAGGAATTAAACCAGTTAGTGATGATTTCGTTTTATCTATTTAAATGAACCTGTCTCAAATATAAGAAATTGAAATCATTAAAAAGAAAATACGTCCAATCCACCCCGAGTGATAACCGAGGATCAACTAATTATTTTAAATTGAATTCACTTAAGTCTCTTAGAGTTCATTTAAACCCATATCAAATCAACCCATGTTGGCCACTTCATATACAAAAACAGTCCATAGAATGTACGTGTCTATAGGTTACTTCTTAGGTCTCTAATGATTCGACAACCCACACTAAACTACAAGGACCGTCTTACCTACTTCTCTTGGGTAAATTTGAGCGAGAATCACATAAATATAGGTATATAGTTTAAATATTAGGTTAATAGATTAAATTCACATCAATAGAGCTTCAAATACATATCTTGTCCTTTTATGTCATGAACCATGCCATAGTTCCATTTATCCTAACACCTGGCCTGATCTGTTTCATGGAATGAATGGAATTGTCAATCCCCAAAGGCTAGAAACTTTTACCTTAGTATCAACATAATTCATTGGGAACTATTTCACCCATTTCGATAAGAATAAATAAATACCAAAATTGAACATGACATAACAAAATATCCAAATCCACCCATAGTGAAAAAATATTCAGATTTAATGTCTACAACTCTAAACAAACCCCATTATACAACAATAGAAGTGAAAATGAAAAAATATCCCAAACCATCCATGTGAAAAGTGAGATGTAACCCTCAAGCAACCACCACCAAACGACATGATATAGAACACTAGATGCATAGATCTATCTTCTCAACAAAACATTCTTATACCAAATTTTTACAAGAACATTCTACATACACCCAATGGTGAATAAAGGGTGTGAGTCAAATCCCATTCGGATACCACCCAATGAAATGATTCTATGCTATAACATAATTAATTATCATGAGTTATCTGTACAAAATCATTTGAACTATTTTCTAATGAACACATAATAATGTCCCTTTTTAATCAATCATTTTCTAGGAAACCCATTTCTCAAAGCCTTAATAGGAACACAACACATTTAAAGCTAAATTTTCAAAAGAAATTTTTTACTAGTATAAAAATTATTTAAAATGACAATAACTCAAGTTACAACATATTCCATCGAATGGAACCATATCACATACTTCTCAAAAAACCACCATGGGTAAATCTTAATGAGTAATCAAGCTCTAATGACATAGTATAATAGTGTACCTCACTAAAATGTGGTATAGAACCACAACTAAAAGCATTATCATACAAAAACCACTATGACTGGAAACCCTAATGGCTTAGTGGTCTCCAAAAATAATATTTTTTCGTTTTTGTTGTAATCGTAAATCCAACTATGTGAAATTGGAACTAGCCTCATTCATAATATTATCATACTAGATCTGGGCAACCCACCTAGATTCCTAGGATTCCCTTGTTCTCAATCCGATTTCACATAATATATAAATCACTACACTCAAAAATCATTTCCATGAATTCCACTGTTTAATAAACTAAACACCTTCCATTTTACACATGAAAAAACCATTTGAAATAAATTTTAACCACATTATAATATCAAGAAACCCAATTTTGGAATTAGAACAGAAATGTTGAATAATTTATTTATCCATTCCCATGGTCCAATCCCATTTCAAATCTAATGAAACACCAATTTTACATTAAAACTTTCTTTCCTCTTTTGAAAAATTCACGAGTCAATTTAAATTTATAGAAAGAGGAATCTGTCCTACCATGAATATCATTTTACTTTGAAAAACCCACAATAAAAATATATTTCCACCCAATTTTCATTTGAAACAAAATTTTATTCCCTCAAGTATTTCATAAAACATTCTCACGAAGTATCACAACAAGGAACACATAAAAACATAAACATTTCTTTTAGAGAATCAAATTTCATTATATATACATATCATAATATATCCATAATATATATTTCACCTTAAAAATCAAACATATAAAATATTTATAATCTCTGGAAGGAAATTTAAAAACATCTACAAAATCTAGAGCCTCGAACCACCAATGTCATGTGTAGAAATTTTTGAAAAATAATACTGAACCCCATCCACAAAACCATAAAACCATATAAGTGAATGATTGAACCCTTAAAAAACGATTAAACCTTATCCAATAGTATTCAACCCTAAAATGTTTACATAACCTACGATTGATAAGAAACCCAAAGGCCGAAGAAGTAAAACCCTAGAAAAAAGGAGGAATTGGGAGGAGTGACACATATTGGAAGATTTCATTGAGTTTCAAAGAGAAATACTACTTAAAAAGGATGTACATGGGTTCTATGGGAGGGGAAGAAGGCTCCTAGGGTAGGAGATCATGAAATATGGAGAGAGGGGTGGATCAGAGTTTAAATATTTAGAGGACACGTATAGAATTGGTAGTGTTTATAAGACTTAGACAAGTCACTTTGTTATCTCACATGGGTTACCAAACCATGAGGCAAACATGTTACAATGAGTATATAAGAGGAACACGGAACATGGTTCTTCCACATGGATTACAAACCATGATCTAATCATTGGGTTATCCACTTCCCAAAAAACACCACCTAGCCGCAGGGTTATCTATGTATTGGTTCATGGTTTTCCAATCCATGAAACAACCATGCACAACCTACTGGTTGATAAAAATACAAGCATTTTCATCTAGAAAGACTAAGAAAACAAATCAAATAAATCTAGATAAAACATATATAGAAAATTTACCCAAAAATTTAGACCTATGACACGTGGTTTCCAAGATAAAAACTAAGAGTCATAAATGAACCATAACATGGAATAAAAAAACCCTATTGTAAAAATTATTCCAACAATAATACGTTTCACCACCAAAAATTCATAAAACTTATCATTGATTGATAAAAATAATGGAATCCTCACAATTTAGGTATACCACCTCTTCAAAAAAGTTCATTGTAGGAATTCCCAACTGAAATTCATACCATTTTCTTGAAATGAACAGTCTAATTCAAACAACTTATTAGAAAGAACATCCACAAACTTGCTTCATCAAAAATCAATGTTCTATCCAAAACCGACATTTACTCAAGGATATTGAAGATAATAAGCTCCAAATAATACCACCCATTACCAAAACACGATGATAAAGTAAACAATATTATCAACATATGGACGCCCAAATGAACTCCATGAAATTTAAAAAAATCTACACCAATTTACTCAATACAGAATTTCAATGAGACATAGAGTGGGTCTCCCCACCATTTAAGAACTAATCCTACATGGGTCCACCATGTCCAAAACCAATTTAAAGGCTATCCAAACCTATAAAATCACACAAATATCTATATCCAAAAAATTACAACCAATAAAGATCAATTAAGTGAGAAAAACCATGCCTCTTTATAACCAGGTAGGAACACATTCACCCAAAAAGGACACAATAAATAATGGGCTCTGCGTGGAACATTCTTCAAAATAGGACCTTTCCAATACAAAGGAGTAATAAAATAAATACATTAATTATCCCCTTCCTAAATATAATAACTAAACTAGACTGGGGTCCCACTCAACCCATGAGATTCTTTACTATGTGTGAGCATCACATCTTGGAATATATATGGATCCCTAACATTTTATGTACCTCTTTTCCTTCATCTAGTAGCTGACAGTACCTAATAGGAAGAAAATATATGATTTACTGATAAACCACATATCATTTCATGAAAAACCAAAAGAAAACCAAAAACCTTAGAACTCACTTTTCTTAAGCATTAAACATCAACAACATAATGAATTATAATTTATAGACACATTATCTTTTTTCACATGTGACATGAGATAATAGAAACAAGGTCATACTAAAGAATCCTCCTTTTGGAAAAGGTAAATTTGAGAGTCTCGAATGTAAAATATGACACCATGAAATTCCATTAGAGACATGAATTACTAATAAATAATAATTAAAATGAAAGGGACTTCAAATTGATCCCCAAAGAGAAAAACATTTAATAAAACATAAATAAATGATTATTAGCTCTATACTCACCATAGGTAGGGAACAATATGATCCAATGCTTGAATGAATGTGATGAAAGATTCAAAGGACATTATTATTCCCTGAACAATTCCAAATGATTCAGTCTACTCTCCATTATGGTTATTCCATTCACCAAATCTAGTATAGAAAATAAAGCATAAAGTGGTAAAACATAACCTTTAATGACTAAGAAAACCCATGGAAACTAATTATTCATTCAATTATTCGTATCGACTCTTCCACTTCGACAGGATCTTTTGAACCAATAAAGCGGGGTGTATTAAATCCCATCACTGAAATGTAGATACTTATCATTTGATCATCTTGAGGGTTTTATAAAGATGAACCACCAATGGCCTCACTTTGAATATGAACTAATTATTTTTGATGGTGTACACTATCGAAAAAAGATACTAAAGAATCAAGTAAAACTAATAAATCATGAAAAAATCACTGTAAATAAACTCCAAACCCACAAGAGGGAACCAAGTGAAAGGATTCCTAAAACATTCCCCAAAAGAAACCAAAAACCATTATCTCAAAAAATTATTTTCAATTACTCAAACTAGAAAAACCATTCAAATATGAAAAATTATGAAACTAAAAAAAAACGTTCAGGTGAAATTAAAAATTCACATGGAGAAACAGTACATGCCCACTAATTATCAAAACATAAAATAATCTTTAAAAAAAAATTGAATATAAAATAATCTTGGTGGTTTGTACAGTCATTAATGTTGGTACATATAATCTCACACATGATTATTCTAATGTCATTCTATGCACCCACCCCTTCATACTAATCCAAGAACTCACCCTCATGCCATGAACTATAAACATGTATCCATGCATGTGTTCACTCATATAAATACCAATGATCAAAAAAATTTAAAATCTTCAAAACAAAACATTCAAAATTTAGAAAACAATACTTTTAACCCAAAAATTATTCTTTAAAAAATTCATAGTACCTTTCATGTATTCACTATCCAACAAATAAAAAACCATTTAAAATTAAATACATCCATCCAAAACATTTCACCCCATTCGAATTATTTTTGATAACTCAATGAACAACACAAAATTTTATTTCCTCAAAACCCACAATGGAATATTTTATGTCTTCCAAGCAACCATTTTTCCATAAACCACATTTTTTAATTATGAAAAACCAATTCTCATTCAACTCATCCCTATATATTAAATTTTTTTCCTAAAAATACACATTCTTAATGCTTCCTTTAATTTAATCATGAAAATTAATTTTCATTATTCATATATCCAATCCATTCCCACATTGAAATCTAGTTTTCACAATTTCCCAAAATTGATATTGGAAAACAATTTTTGAACCCAATTAGTTGAAAATGTATTATTAACATGAGACTAGTGTCGATGGGACACACGATCATATAGTTTTTGACCATATGCCAATCAAACCTCAATCACGATGGGTATTCTAGGACTATTCTCCCATCTACACCTGGAAATCTAGGTTCAACAAGCTCACTATGGCCATTACCACAACTATCGTTTCATTTACAAACCCAAAACAACCAACAAGAACCAAATGGACCAAATGAAACCTTACTTCCCAGGAAAATTCAAGTTGTCTCATGAGTCATCCTATCTAGGAACCTTACTCATAAACATAACTCCATTTCACTACAATCCCATCTCATGCCTATCAAGACTCTTCCCTAATTAATATGACCGAAAATGTCGTGACTTCCAATGATACATTTTTTCATGAAAAAATGCAGAGGTCCATTTATCCTAAAAAACATCATGTTCTATGGCATGTCCCAATGGTAATTATCGATAAAAAAGGGATGTAAACATTTGGGTATCTAAATGTTCTATTGGAATGGTTTCACCAATTTATAGTATATTAAAAAACAATCACAAATAAAAAAGAAAAAACTAAATAACTACATCCACCTAATGTAAATCAATTTTCATATTTAATGTTTACAAATCTAAACAAAACCATAGATTCAAAAACAAAAAAAATGATAAAATAACCCAAATATCATTATATGGAATGAGGGATACCACACTGAAGTCACTCCCACCAACCTGCATGATACAAAAAAAATAGAAACCCCGATCTATCTTCACATCATACATTACCATTACCTGAGTCATTCAAAGAATTCTACATAAACACAATGGTGCATGTAGGGTGTGCACTAAATCCTTGTAGGATACCATCGAAAGAAAGGATTCCACATAATAACATCAAAATAAAATTTATCATGGACCATTTATATAAAATTCTAAGAAATGATTTTGAATAAACACATAGGAAACACCATTTTTACAGAATATTTTCATGGAAACATATTTATCAATGGAACAACATCAACACAACACATTTAAAGGAAAATTTCACAATAAAACATCTACTATGATAAACATACATTAAAATGAAATGCACTCAAGGTCTACCATATGCTGATGGATGGAACCACATCATATAAGTCTCAAGAGAGAACCATGGGTAAATCTCTAGAGGTAATATAGATCAAGTGAGAGACTAGAATCCCTTATCACAGTGAAACATGGTATATAAACCACAAACATCTTCTTTATCGTGCATGAGCCACTGTGAGGGGAAACCATAATCACCATGTTATTTGCAATCTTAATACATGTTCAGTTATTATTGTAATCATCAATCTAGTTTTTTTAAACTACGCCAAGACACTTCAATATCACTATCATACTAGATATATTCAGTCCACATAGATACACAATATTCCATAGTTCCCAATCCCATTGCACATATAACACAAATAACCACCTTCAAAAGTCATTTTTAGGAATTAAACCCTTTTTTATAAAAAAAAGAGTCCCTTCAAGACACACTAAAACTATTTTAAAATGAATTTTCCCAATATACACAACTCAGTAATCCAAATTATAAATTTAACAATACATTGTCATGTAATAAATTTAAACATTTTCAGGGTCCTATACACTTTAAAACCCACACAAAAACCATTTTATATTTAAAAAATCCTTCCATCTGTTAAAAAAATCAAGAGTTTATTTAAAATTACACAATAAAAAATACATCATTTCATGAAAATCCATTTCATTTGAAAATGTAACATTAAAATTGATTTTCAGTTACTAGTCCATGGAAAACACATTTTGTTTCCTTCTAAAATTTTATAAAACTCTCCAAAGAATCACCACAACAATGAACACCTGAAAATGTAACCATTACCTTTATAAAATCTACTATCATTATATATACATGTACAATTAATTCCAAAAAATATTTTTTACCAAACAAATCATTGATAGATCATATTTATAAACTCAATAAAGGAATCTAAACTCATCTAAAAATTCATGATCATGAAACCACAAACATCATGTGTATAAATATCCAAAAAATAATGTGAAACCCCAACTGTACCACCCCATGAACATATATTAGAATGATTGAACACTAAACATTGATATAAACCCTTAAAAACAACACTCGATGGTAAAAAGACAACCCATCCCACTTGATAGATGAAACACTAAGGTATAAAAATATAATCACTATAAATGAGGGAGAAATAAGGTGGAGAGACACTTATATGAATATTTCGTGCAGTTTATAAAAAAAATCAACAAAAAAAATGAGATCCATGAGTTCCATGGGAGGTGGATGAGGCCCAATGGTTGGAGATCCCAAATGGGGTAGAGAGTTGTAGATTTGGGAATAAATCCTAATAGGGAACATCAGAAATGTTTAAATTTTTAATACCATGAAAAAGTATCATGGTTTTCTTGAAATATTCACCAAAACTTGAAGTAATAATGTTCCAATCTCTATCCAAGAGGAGAACACATCAGAGTTTCCCACATTCGTTACATACCATATGCTAACCATTTAGTAAGACACTTCTTAAAAACAACTCTTGGCTGAATGGCCACCTGGCCATTGGCGGACAGTTCTACTGTCTATTCACCACTGTATATATGACTAAATAATATGATTACTTTCTATAAGTGATAATAAAACCCAATGAAAAAATATATAAAAATAATTAATAGAAAATTACATAAATTTTTTTGATCCATTGTACATTGTTTTGGATAGGGAAACTGATACCCTAAATGATCCAGATCATAGAGAAAAAACAAAACTCGGGTGTGAAATTTTAAATACCATCATTAATTGTAATATAATAGGTCATATATGTTGAGTTAATATGGTTTCCTTAGGAATTTTACATTCCTCTTTGTTTTGAAAATCAAAAACACTCTATTTGAAGGCAAATTTTATTTCCTTGATGTTTTCCCAAATAATTAAACGTTTCCTTCTCTAAAGAGATTTATCCTTGCAAGTTTTTCTTAAATCATATTTTAGTCTCTCTAAATCTAACTCTATTTATACCTATGTGTAAAATTTAGTTTCACATCTAAAACCTAGGAATTCTATAAATACTCAGATGTCACTTGCTATTAATGCAAAAGTGTAGGGTATATAAGACCAGATTGTCCAATGATTAAGAGAAATGACAGAAAGGGAAAGCATTTAGAGAGGAATAGAAAGAAGTACATCATGACTAAATCTATGAATGTTTTGAAATCCAATGACACCTGGAGTGCCATAGGTGGTGACACTTTTGATGAAATCTCAGAGTATGAATCTTTTGGACCGAAGTATCTTGGTCTATTAGTCACCCTACCTATTGAAAATCATTGTTAAATGGATAAGGTATACAATGATGAATCCATAACCAATGTATCCTTGAATTCTAATTATAGTGATATTAAATATTATGAATCCTCAGATGAATAATGTTTTTCTGATTAAGATAATAATTTACCAACTTATGAAGAAGCGTCTAGGTTTGTTAAGCTCCTTGATAATAAAAATTCAAAATTTCGGAAAAATAATAATATGGCTCATTCAATGATTTATATTCATACTAAAGATGTATCAGATCTTTATAATGATCTTGATAAAAAAATTTATGATTTGTAAATTATTTCAAAAACCCTTGAGGAAGTTAATTCTAAGAAGGGTAATCTTTCTAATGATCTGGAAAAATTAATTTCTAAGAAAAATGATTTTGAGAATAACTCTATTACTAAAACTAATATTTTTAAGGATAAAAACATAGTTATTAAGCTAATGATATAAATATTTTCATTAAATAAGTATTTTTCAAACTTTACCTTAGGTAAAGAAAATATTCATAAGATGTATTCTCAAATTTGACCTCTAATGAAAAATTCTGGATTTGGATATACTCAATCAAACTCGTTTTTTAGTAAAAAAAATTCTGTTACTCAATGTGCTACATTCTTCACTAAGTGTCAGTGTGGTATGCAATGGGATAAAAATTAGACCTTAAACATAAAACAGTCTTTTGGTTTTTATACATCTTATTTATAAAATAAAAAGTGGATTCCTAAAATTTTACTTTCTGAAGATTCCAGATATAAGAATGTTTGGGTTTCGAAAGTCTAACACTATTATTTTCTGGAAAGTAAAAAAAGTACCAACAATAATACATGGTACATGAATAGTGGAAGTTCCCGGAATATGACTGGTAACAAAAACATCTTTGAAAATATTATCAATAAAAAAGTAAAAATCATTGTTCAATTTATCAGAATGCAAGATCAACTTGCAGATATTTTTACAAAATGTTTACCATTTGAAAAATTTGAATACATAAAACAGAAGTTAGGATTATTAACCATAAGGTAATCTTCCATTTTAAATTCTTATTGAAACCTATGTCATTATAGTATGAAACTCATTTTCATAGAGTGAGTACATTTTCTTATTAGTCAGATATTTTTTCAAACGATTCTAGTAGTCAAAATTTTTGGTAGTCAAAATTTTTTTGTAATCAATAATTTCGTAGTCAATTTTTTTCCATGGTTAAATTTTTTTTGTAATCTAAAATGTTCATAGAAAAAAATTTTGTAGTCTAAATTTTTTTCGTAATCATAATTTTTGGAATGTAAAGATCTTCATGATGAATTTTTATTATTACGAATAATCTTACTAGAAATCCCCAAAAGGTATATTTCCTTTCCTATGTTTTTGAAGTCATATTTTTCTAGTTGAAATTTTCTTTTTGTTTTCTAAATTTTAGGATTTAATTTTCCTTAAATCTGAGTGTTTTTCTTAAAAACCTAAAAAGATCAGAATCTATTAGAATCCATATTCGGCTATCCTCTCAATAGTCAGATCTTCTCCAGAATTTTTCAATTGTTGGATCAATCCGGGATGTAGAATCGTCACCTCAATTTCCTATATAAAAGACCCCCTATTGGTTTTACCACATCAAATCCCAATCTCTTGTGTGTTGATGCTCTTCCCATTGTACTTACAAGTGTTCTGAAATTCTCAGGTCCTTCTTAGTTCCGAATTTCTAAGGAATCTTCTCCTCACAAAGAAATATCAACAGTAAATGAAATCTCGGAATGGCATATTCATCATGAAAGGTTGGTTGACACTAACTTCTTTAGTTTGTATTATTTAATCATCTCAAAAAACATTAAGTTAAATGGATGGGAGAGTATAGTTGTATCAAAACCTAAGGCAAAGGATCCAGTGAATCCGGAGGTTCTAGTGGCGTTTTATGAATCTATATATTTTTTTAATCAAGAAGGAAATGAAAATTTTTCTTTCAAAAGTTATGGTGTGACTTATTCTCTTTCTTATTATAAGGAATCCAGTTTGATTGGAATAACTTAGGAAGGTGAAGCTGAATTTTCTTCCCATAAGTTACCTAATGATATAAGAAGTTTTGATACATAAGAGGACACAGAGTGCCTTGGCGTGTTTTGAGTTAAGACTCAAAAGATTCATCATCTTTCAACGAATTTTCAGATTATGGAAATTTTTGTTCAAGGATTTATCATTCTGAGAAAAAGAGATAATGATACTCTAAAGAAAAGAGATATGTATGTTTTGGATATCTTAGTGATCCTCTAGAATATGAATATGATTATGTATATTTTGGTCATGATTGAGAATGTTAAGAATGGGAATATGAAGTCATATATTATCATGTATCCTTCAATCATAACCAAAATCCTTATTTTTTCTAGAATCAACGAAAAATTCCAACAAATCGAAGTCATGAAATTTCAGGGTAATATTGAAAATCGATGACACTCTAAATAGAATGAAAATTGGATTTTTTTGGTGAATCTGGAGAGTTGTATGATTTATCATTTGAAGAATTTAAAGCTTTATCAAAGAAATCTGTTGTTGCTGAACCCACCAAGAAAGGTGGAAGGAAGATAAGAGTAAAGGAAATTACAGAGATAGCATAAGTATCTATTTCCAAGGAAATTCAGTCTGCACCTCCAATGCTAAATAATAAAAAATCATATCCAGATGAAGTAGTGGCTAAGTGTAGATAAGACAAGCAAAACAAAAAATAAGGGGATCCAATGTTTGGCTTGGATCTTGCTGAGGAAAAATCCTTGAAGATGAATACTGATGACGATATTGAGAAACAAGTGAATGTGAAGAAGAAGAAAAAGATTCTTTCTGAAGCTAAAATTGCATAATCTCTTCTTAAAGATGAAAAAAAGCCTCCGAGAATATTCTGGTGCCCGAATCCTTTTTCAAAGAATAACTTCAAGAGACTCCCGGAAATAAGTTGTTGATTTCGGAACCACAACAAGAAGAAGAAGACGTAGTAGTAGTAGAAATATAATTGGAAGAGAAAGTTAAAGAAGAAGTACAACAAAAATAGGAAGAAGAAAAAGATGAAGGATGTGGTGACACTGATGTAATGATACGACAAGTGGAAGAATAACACGAGAAGGAATGTCCTTCCAAGATTTTTTCCATCTGAACGCCTGAAGACAAATATTATAAGCTTTCTTCACCTAGAATGGATGACAAGGATCATCCAGAATTTAATAATTAATTTAAGGAAGAAGTAGTAATCATGATATTATTCATCAAAGAGAACCTCTAGCAGAAGCTGGGAAGGAAAATTTTTATGATGAAAATATTATTGAGCAATCAGACAGTGAAAAAGAATCACCAAAATATGATCAGATCATTTCAAAAAAAGATAAGGGTAAGCATGTGATGGCCGATACTCCTGCCAATACTTTGGTCAGTAAAAACGATGATGGTGCTTCATCAAAGAGGAAATTGGACGTGCTTAAGAAAGAATATTCATCATCAAAGAGTTCAAATTCAGAATCATCTTCTTTTTGACATGAATTTTTTGTCCAGTCTTTGAAGAAGTTCGAAGTACGGTTCTGATATTTCCAAACATAGATTCATGTTTCCAAATGATTCAGTATTCCTTAAATTATAAAATAGATTATCTATCCATGTTGATGGACATGTGTTTCAAACTTGAAGCTGATTTCAAAACACTTTTCATTAATTATAAAGTCCATAAAAGATCTTGCAAAAATATGATTAGCTGGTCATGGAAAAAAGAAGAAGAGATGATTATTATCGATGTGGTTTATGATAATTTAAAGGATGCTTTTGAAAACGAGGATGCTAAGTTCACAGATATAACTAAGCCTTTTGATGAAAAGCTATATATTGATGAAACATTTCAGAAGTAAGAAGGGAAAGATCTGAAAGGGAAATAGTATTCTCTTTCTCAGAGTTGGAAGAGGGAAAGGGATCTTAGAATCAAGATTCAGGAAAAACATGAAAACAAGAAGAATCCATGGTGACTCAGACTGATATGGTTAAGGCTCAGGAAGAAAAAATTATGCCCATAGAAAAAAAAGTGAAGATCATGATCAGATACTAAAGTGCATGGAACTAGATCAAAAGGAACTCAAAAAGTTAAAAACTATTGTGGAGAAGCAACTACCAAAATAGAATGATGGATAATTTCATTCAAATGTGATCTTTTGTTGTATTCTGATGTTGTAAAAATTCATTCAATCTTAATGAAATTTTTGTCCCACTTCATATTTTTGGATGTTTAGTACTAATATTTCAGGTACAATATTTTCTTTTCCATTCTACTTATTCTTATTTTAAAATCAAAAATGGGGAGAAAGAAATGTCAATAATATTATTAAGTAATGAATAAATTTCCCTATGTAAGGTGGAGTTCATCCAAGGTGGAGTATTTATCATGAATACTTTCATATTCCATAAAATGTAAAATATCATTTACGAAATCAATAATATGATACTTAGGGATTTCAAAGCCTATGGGGGAGTTAGTCCGATTCATTATGATCCACAAGTAAATATAGATATGTTTTTTAATCATAAAAATATCATATTACTAATATTTTTTTAGTTAGGATATTTGTGCTTTCTAAAAAAGGGGATATTTTTCAGTGAAAATGGTTTCCTTATGACTTTTCCATTCTTATATTCTTTGAAAATCACAAACACTCTATCTTAAAGAAAATTTTATTTCCATGAAGTTTTTCCTTAACAAGGAGAATTTTCCTTCCCCATGGAAATTTATCCTTACATGTTAATCATTATTCACATTTTAGTCTCTCTAAATATAAATCTTTTTATTCCTAAGTGTATAATTCAGTTTCACATCTAAAACCTCGGCTTTTTATAAATACTTAGATATAGAGTATTCTGTTTTCTGGATCTGAATTCAGAATCCCAATTCATTGAAATTTAGACTCTGAATTCCGTGGAAATCAGACATCGAATTCCTTATAATTAAGGATCTAAATTCCGTAGAATTCAGCTTATTAAATTCCTTTGAATTGACATTCTGAATTCAATATAAATAAGACTCTATATTCCTTAGAATTCCAATTCTTAATTCGTTAGAATTCGGACTCCGATTTCTATGGAATTCTAACTCTGAATTCCTTAGAATTCAGCTTCCGAATTCCATATAATTCGGACTCCCAATTTCATATAATTCTGACATTGAATTCCTTAGGATTCAGATTTCAATGTCCATAGAATTCAAATATTGAATTCATTAGAATTATATACATGAATTCCTTAGAATTTGGGTTCATAATTCCTTGAAAAACAAAATATGAATCTCCTTATAATATAGACTATGAATTTTTCCTCTTAGAATCCGTAATTATTTTTTCTATAGAATCCAAAAAATAGATTTTATAGAGAAACCATATTATACATATACTTTTTGTAGTTATAAAACGATGTCATGCATTCTGTTTCATACCAACCATTGTTTGAGTGACACATGTACATGTCCATCTGATATTCAAGGAAAAATATGACCATTAGATGAGGGATCCGACCATTGGTAATGTTATTATAAATAAGAGCTCCATTGAACGTTCTAAAAATACATAAATGGTGATTTTTGTTCTACAACTCTCGGGATTACATGCTACTGAAGTGATTTCTAGAGAGAGAGACTCCCATGCTTTGTGTGTACTGAACATTTTGTTCAGATTACTTCTTGTGAATACTATTTTTACTGTGTACAATCGAGGGCTTCTATGGATAGTAAGATAGAGGTTCCAACTACATTAAAGTTCGATGACATACTTGATAAGAAAGACATAGGTGTCGACTACCTGGAAGTTCGAGGGCATGTGGAGATGGAAAGACAGACTCCAATATTCTTATTGAGGGCATACCCTGGGGTACATAACACATAATTTCTTGATAGTATAAATCAAGGGACCTTTATCCAAGGTTGTTGGATACACTACTCTATGAGTAAAAAGATTTATTACTTGTTACTTATATTGTTTCAATTCAGTTTTCCATGATATTTTGATTATTAAGAAAAGTATAACTATATTATACATTCCCATACTTGTATACACTTATTAGTAATATTCTATATTATTTAAGGTAGATTCTTTGTCTTCGTAAACATCTATTATGTTTCATTTCTAGAACTGTATTTTCGTAATCTAGCATGTTTGTTGAACTAAGAGGTCTTGTAAATTCACCTTGATTAACAATGATAAATAATGGAATGTTTTATACTATCATTGAATGTTACAAAGGAATTTTTAAATTATAAAATTCACCCCCTCATTTATATTGAGCGTGTACATCATTATTTTGATCCTACAATATATATAAAATCACCATACACTATTACCCAAGATTTGTGTTAGAAAAATGTTTTTATCATCAGCATAATTATCATTCATGGAAATATCTTAACAGGGATACTAATCAAACCACCAATCTCTATCTATCATATACTAGTGATTCATGATGATTTTTTCATATAGACCTTTCTCCTAGAGGACATTTGGTTGGCCTAAAACCATTGATATGACATAGTATATATATATATATAAGTCATATAATCTCACTAGACAAAATAATTAGTGGGAATGGTAACAAAATTGTTGTCTCACTCTATCTATACTCAAATGATCAATGATAAAGTGATGACCACAACTTATAAACACAACAGATATCAAAATTTTATAGGAAACATCACACATTAATATAGATATATATGAACTAAAATCATAAGAATCTTAGAAAATAATTCACATATCAACCAGACATGAATTTTCAAACAAAAAACTAGATTATAGATATCATTTTTAATAATCTCCATCCATTTATTCCAATCAAAATATTTGGATAATTAATTAAATATTAAATTTTAGTTCTGAAAATATTTTTCGTGGCATATAATAACATTGTCTATAATAATTCAATTCTCATAACATATTGTTTTCTTAAACTACTAACCCAAATAACTTCTATTATTATTATTTATTAACACATTAGTCCACCTATATATCTAACCAATGATTCCCACCACAAATTATATTAACACTGTTACAAATATTCAATATTATATTCAATTAATAGTGAGTTAGTCAACAACCACATACAGATCTATCATAATTATATCTCAACAGATGGAAATATAAATTTTTTCGGATATAAACCACTATTTTAATTTAATTGACGAATTGAAATACGATTCATTATCTCTAGAATTTATAATTAATTATTATGATCCATTTATATAGGATTTAGTAAGAAAATATGTATTTATTGAAATGAGTACATTTATATGACCACGTAAAATATTTTATTTGTTTCATCCATGAAAACATTATTTAATGGATCTTCAGTTCTAATTAACAATACTTTTCCATTTCTGTGGTTATATTAAATATCCAATTGATTATTTAACTTTGTGATAATTAATATTCATGTGTTTATTCAAAATTTAATCTTCATACATGAGTTAATAATCACATCACACCACTTTTAATTAATAATTTTCCTAAAATACATTTACTCGAAATGAATTTCATAATCACACTATGTTTCTTCAACACATAAAAATGATAAATCATTTATAACTTCAAAATTATTTATTTCCATTACTATATAATAGACTCATTATCATACCTAATAACCAAAATAAACAACCATCTATTAATATTTGTAAGTCATATATATGAATTTTATTACATTTATTAGGAAAAGCCACCTTCAATGTTATATAAAATTCCACTCTCTATATATTATCATCAAATAATATCTTGTTAATATGTGTATATTGAAATCTAAATATAGTATTACAGATTTTTAGTTATAATCACTTTAGTGAAACAACTCAATTTACATAATTTTCATTCATCGATAGATAAATAGTAACATAATCAATTATTTATCTACATTAAATATCTAATAATAAAATTGTTATTTTTAATTAAAATCAATTATATTAATTCGTCATCTAGACAAGACCTAAATTTTCATAAGTGGTTATATTTTTTTAAGATGTCTATATGAGTAAAAGAAAACATATTTTATATATTTTAGAGAATTAACATGCACCGATGCACTATATGTGTTATATTCTAAACAACATGTCACACAAAGCTCCCCCATGTGACTCTATATTAACCATATAGATATATATCTCCAAATCTATATCAGTATTCTGATTTATAAATATAATTTCTTGGTTTCATCAAATTTCCCCCATTCTATAAGAACAATAGATATTATTCAACATCCTAACTTCCAAAACAGATAGTTATTAAAATGTCCTATGGATAATACCCTTAAAATCAATGTTTCTCAGTCAAAATGAATAGATGATCATGGTATACCTACTTCACAATTGGCTAAATATGTCATAGAATGGTCCCTATCAACATATCTTTTCATTAAATTTCTTAGTGTGATTCGAGATGAACAACTAATTTACAATTCACAACCCCTGATTTAGTCATTCATTGATCAATTTTAATTTCCTTATTAAATAATTAGACAATTGATATAAAATCTCTCACAAACACAGAGTTACTATCATCAACAATAATCTATGGTATTTTGGCTAAAATTGACAATCACCATTATTCCATAGATTTCATCATGCATTAGATCACATCCCTCATATTTTTAATTTGGCCTCTATTTCTCAAATTCCAAACAGCAATCAAATCAAAATATAGAGTGAATATATAAAACAAAAATTTTCTCCCCATAATTTATCTTAAAATAAAAATTCAAATTGAATCGATTGTAAAATTTTTATTTTCCCTCTATGATATTTTAAATTATACATTGTAGGCTCAATTAATCATAGAAATTCACTTTGGATTATATTTATATCTATAATATGGATTTTGTTGAATCAAATAGAATTATATTCATTTCAGTATATATTTTATGGAATGTAATGGTTATTTCATTATTTATATAACATGTTCCATGAATAAAATATTGATTTATTATGGCATAATATGTCTCCCTGTGTTTATTCATAGTTGAAGTGATGGATTTAAAATTTTCTTTTGGTAATAGGGTTGATTCATCATTATGAAAAATATTCTTATATTATAATTATATATTCTATTGTTAGGTGATATAATTTGAATAAAAAATTTAATAATATTAAATGAAATGCAGATATCAAGTATACATACAATTACAACCCGATTCATCTATATTCTATGATACTTATCACTTCCAATCTAATAGTCCGAGGATATATAAACCTCAAAAACCCAATATTTTTTATACAATTTTCATAAATATGAATATATTTCGAGAAATATTGTTTGAAATATTAAAAAATAAATATATCAGTAATGAATTTTGGATCCACTAAAAATTCTCTAAACATAAGAAAAATTACATAATATAAGAAAAAAATTTCCAATAATATTATGTAGAATGAAATATCATACTTGGGGATGAAGGACATACTACATTTCCCAATCAACCC
The DNA here is from genome assembly GCA_963277665.1 of Viscum album. Taxonomy (NCBI): domain Eukaryota; kingdom Viridiplantae; phylum Streptophyta; class Magnoliopsida; order Santalales; family Viscaceae; genus Viscum; species Viscum album. The sequence continues at coordinate 1,132,732,145 of OY728150.1, read as the reverse complement.
CACTTTATTGTAATAACATATTAATTTACTGATTTGAAATAAAAAGTATTGTATTCAATTGAAACTAGCCACGATGATCATTTGATAACTAGATAACATCGTTTAAATAAAATAAAAACTAAATAGTTTTATGAAATCGAAATGGGCATTGAATCCTGATTATAAAAAAACACCTTTGTTTGGAAACCTATACATTTATATCATCCCCACCTTAAATTATGTATCGTCTTAAAATAAACCAACATACAAAAAAATGTAATGTGGATAACTAGATCATCCAAAATACTCTTAAAAATATCAATATATCAAATCAAATGTGTTTCTCACCATTATACTACAAACTAGTCAATGGTACCACTAAAACACATCCAATAAATAAACCGATCATTATTTGATAATAAAAAAAATACAATTACCATTACTATAATAAGAACATGTCCATTATGAGGAATCAACTAAATTTATGATTTTCTAAAAAAATTCCTTGAATATGTGTTTAACTAAAAATATATTAAATATAATATTCATAGTGGTACTATCCCTCCAAGAATAGAGAATCATGAAAAAAATAGTATAAAAATAGATTAGAGTATAAAAAAACACATCTAATCATGGAAAACCCCCTCAGTAATCATTAACATTCTATTAATAAGAATAATCAGTTATCATCAATACACAATGAGGATGTACTGGATTAAACCATATAATCACAAATACTCAATGATAACATGCAAATTCAAATATTCCCACATAACAAGTCATCATTTATTTGATTACATAACAACCGATTGAAATTTTTATGGATTTCAGTAATAGATTAATAATATAAATGATCACTATTAAATGTTTATATTAAGAATAAATAATCATTTCGAGAAACATTTCAAGGGAATTAAAGGGTCAATGTTGGAATAAAAACGGATCATTTGTACCTTTATAATAGAACCTACGATCAAAGGATAAACATAACAATATATTAAAAAAATTCTACATGATGATAAAAAACAATGAATCCATGGATAGTCACTTTATATCTATCATGAAAAACACATTAACTCTTATAATGAAATCTTTTTAAATGGATAATGACTAATTAAAATGATAATTTTGCCACATCATCTTCTGATATACAAGAATCCTCACTGAAATATTTTATACTATAAATCCTAATCACTGTAAAATCATTATTGTAACACAATATCATAATTCTCATGCATTTCAATGTAAAAAATTAATTTGATCCAATATTAACTATGATCCCATTACATAAGATGTTATCGTAACTTATTTTAATTACCAATGAGTAAACGAATAAGCATATTTTGTCTTCACAACCACTATACAAACACTTGGTGAACATAATTTTCTTTTATATCTTTAATAATAGAATATTATTTAATTATTTTACCTCTGACTTGTTTTCATTCAAAACATCATAAAAAAACTATGATAATGTTTTTATAATTCCCCAAACACTATATAAGTGGGACTTAAAATTTAACATATTAATAACGAGTTTCATTATGATGGTAAAATTTTAGAGACCATTTAATCAACTTTTCTATTAATTATAGAATAGGTTAAAACCAATAACACACATATATGAGGAACTAGTAATGAAGATATTATTTATATTTTTTCTTCATTTTTCTGTTGTTTTTATATAATTAAATTCTTTTTGGATTTTTGCGGTAGTGAAAGGCCCCTATATAGCTTGTAGAGGGAACCAGCTAGCTAGTGTTGGATGGTAGATACATTGTACCACGGAATGTTTCCCTTTTCGGTTGATGGGTTTCCATCATTTGACCGGTAAGTCCCACCAGGTTGCTATAGATTTCGTTGGGAATGTTAATTAGTAAATTAAAAATTTATCCCAAATTAACAAATCCATCACAAAAAATAAATCATAATATATCAATCACTCTTTTTCTCATTTGAAAAGATCAATAATTATGTACTGGGTTCTCTTATTCTCCCATATTATGAATCATGTTTCCAATTTGTATATCATCCCTCCATTGATAATAATATAGGTTGTTAGACACATTTTTCTTGTTTTATCCAATATTTTTATTGAATTTATTTAAAATTTATACTACATTGATGGATCTAGATTAGATAATGAGAAATTCATTTTTCTATCTTGGATCTATGTTCTCTATGAGTCATTATTTCCTCTTTAATAAATGCTATTAATTGATACTTAATTTTGATATATCTTGAGGTATGTGTCTCAATCCTAACACATAGGATGACTTAATTTGTTAGGTTCCTTTATATTATTTTCAAAAAATTATATTTATTATTAGAAATATTTTTCCATCCAAGTCCATTGACATATTTTAAAATGGGGTATTTTTTAAAAAACAATTTATTACATTTGATATATTTTTCAATATTTCTTAAAAATGAATTTATAATGGTAAATTATTTTTCATTACTAAATTATTAATGAAATTCTATCAATTTTTCTATGAAAATGTGGGAATGTATTCAATAATAATTTATCCTTTTAATTTTTATTATTAAACATATATTATTTTAATTAAACATAAAGAAAATATAAAATCGCATTTGGGGTATCGTGGTGTGTGGGATAAATACAAAAAAGGTTCATCACTACTATATACATTTATCATTAGGGAAGTTACCTTTTATTCCATCTGGCTAGGGTGTAGGATTTCTTAGGGACGAAGGTTCCATGACTTTGTGAGTCATTTATGTCATTTTTTTAATGCATATATGATAGCAGTTTGTTAGTGTATAATTTTGTTTTACATATTCTCCTATTTCATTTCCATGAGATTAAATTACATGAATTATATTTTGATATTATTATTTTTTATACAAAATTATGTTTTGGATTTTAGTTCTTGATTATTTTTTATTATTTTCAATTAATTCTATTAAATAAGTGATATTGAATATTTAATTTTTATATGAATATGACATGACTATTAATGGAATTGAATGTTTTTAAAAGAAACCAAATGGTTTATTCCTAAATGGGAAATTATTTTTTTGTATTGTTTAAGAAATATATTTTAAATAATATTAAATGGAGGTATTTGGATAAAAAAATGCATTGATTCATGGTTGTATCATACTGATCTCTTAATATCACATCTTATTTTTTTACGTGGGAATATTTTTAGTTAGTTTTTATAGATACATGTAATTATCTATGATTTTGGTAGATGATAGCACTAGATTCTTTTTATTCATTTATAGTTGTTTGGAATAGATATGATGCATGTTCACATGAAGATAGACCCTTGGGTTGTTTTGGTTCAACGTCAATATTGTTATTTTTAATTTTCAATGAGACCTTATATTATATAGAATGAATATAAAATTGGGGGTTATTATATTAAATTTATTTATATTAAGGATCTATGAGGAGATAATATTTTTGAATCTATCTCTTATTATTAATTTTGAGGGATTCATAATTTCCTTCTTATGTTTAAATGATACAAAGGATATTATATTTATCCTATGGAAATTAGGAATGACCATTGGGACTTGTAAAAATCCATTTTGGGTAACATTAGAGGTTGACCTAACTTGTTATATTTTAAATTTATATCATATTAGGAATTGAATAATCATCATATCATTATTTTGTATCACACCCTTATTTCTAGAGTTGAATTTAGATAATAAATCAGAATGTGGTAACTCAAGGGGGAGTGTGAGAGTGTTACTAGATATCTCACATTCATAAAAATAATCGATCTACAATAGGATGTCATGGGTTGTAGAATATTACTTTTTTTTTATAAATTCTTTTAACATGTGTTTTTAAAAAAATTGTTCTATATTTCAAATTCAATTTCAAATGGTTTTCAATGACTTATTTTATTTATATTGGATCATCAAACAAGAATCTTTGTGAATTGTATAGAGGAAATTGTGAAGACTGTCACGAAGTTGAATTCTTTGGTTGATACATTTATGGTTGAAACTGTGATCTAATTAATTCAGTTTATGGGATATGACACTGATGCAGAACCAAAATGAAAAGTGTACAATGGTTCAACAATTTTAAAGTGACATCCACAAATCATCAATGGAGATTATGGTGATAGGATATAGAGGAATGGATCAAAAATATCTAAATGGTTTTCCATATTAAAAAATCTTCAAAACATGATCATATTATTTATTTTCCACATATAGGATTTTAATTCTTATAATGAAGAAGTGGGAATATATCATTCATTTCGCGTTTCATTAAAAAATCCCCTGGAACATCATAAAAAAATAAATCAATCCATATTTTCCTCCTAAGATGCAGATTGCATTGAATTAAATATTTTTTTAACATTGATTAGGGAGATAATTCAATCATATATTTCAGTACATGATTTTCTATGTGGAGGTACATGTCTTTTTACCTCGTTTCCAATGATTATCCCAATGTGTATTGGTTTAAAATGGGTTTCAATTTATAAATTTGATGCTTTTTGATTTTTTGTTCCAACCCACCAATATAGGGGATGATAAATATTAATTTAGGGAAGAATTGTACATAGTTATGATGAAGTATCTCATTGGGGGAATCAGTAATAGTATGAGGTATTGAGATATCCCTTCTTGGTTAAACATCCTGAGGGATAACCAATTTAATTGTGGTAACTTGAGTGGACAATAAAAAATAGTGTAGAGTTATGTGGTATATTATAAATATGGGATTAAGGTATCCATAAAACTATAGGTAATTATACTAATATGGTGTGTCACACTTTGGGTAAAACATCTAATCATGTTCATTTTTCAAACAGATCATCCTTGGGTAGTAGAGGTAGATCCACCTTCACTATGGGATCCACCTATAGAACTAAAATGGGAAATTATGTGTGGCCTCAACATGATTCATTAGAATAGTTTTATGTGGTAATTAAATTAGAATATGAAGTTGCGAACATTATAAATTCAAATGTGTACTAGAGAAGAGACATAAAACATAATCTACCATGACATGTATGGTATATTTGGAATATTATATGATTATCAATTTTCATGATGTATTTGTAACTTGTTCCTTCATATACTAGATGATTATAAACATGTTGTGGTTGAATATTGAGCATATACCTATTTTTAACACATACCACTCCTATTGGAATGTATTATATGTTGGGATTTAAGTTTCCCAAGTGTCTAGTGATGATTACCAACATTAAAATTGTATGTGTATTTTGACAATGAGATAATTTTTAATATCATTGGTATATATTGTATTATTATTTATAAAAACACGATCTGTTAAAGTCATTGGGTTTTAATATTTTGTTCATTGGATGGAGTCACTCACATCTTATATGGTGAGTGTGATTTGAGGTAAGGAAGGGTCAATCCCATTACTCCTAGTGATTCGCTGATTGGTCTCCTAATTGAGGATTTTTTTCTTTATTTCATTTATCTATTTTTGTGTGACCATATAATTTCAATGATGTCTATAAGTATAAATGTTTTTATAATTTATTTCTCTTGGATACCACGTCAAAATAAAGATTTGTTCTCTATAGACATTATTTTGGTGGCTTGACCAACTGTTATAAAAACATATCATTTGAAGGCATATTAATTGAATGGTTTAAATGATAATATTTAATATCGTTATGGTAGGGGATTTATTAATACACAAATATTACATGGGGAATATGAATTTCTTTTTCCAATGAATGTAGATGAAACTTTTTCTCATTTTCATGATTACTAGATTCTCAACTGTGTAAAATTATAGAAAAAATATTACAAATTTTGTGTTGATGAATTTTTTTATCCATTAGAGGGGGATATGTGGTTATGTAAATTGGTATTATATTGGTGTTACATTATCTGTTTCTAAGTAGAAATCATTCCAATGATGGCATTTATGTAACACCTTGATATTTTGTAATTTTTTTTATTTTATGTTTTTTATGGATATTTTTTCATTTGCACACATAAGTGAATATTTTTATTTGATATAAGTTCGGATATTAGTATAAGAAACAAGAAGATAATTGTACACTACATACAACATTAATTTTAGCTTTTTCTACACGCCAGACCAAATTGTCTTGTGTTACACGCAACACTAAATTTCTACAAAACAATGTTTTGTTATTATAATTATTTTAATTGAAATTTTATAACATATCCATGGTTGAATGTAACATGAATATTGATAAATAATGTTTAAATATTATTTATAATGGTTTTATATAGATAAACCATAATTATAATAAGACATACTGTTGCGATAAAATATTATTTTCTTAAAAGAACTCCTTTTGTGTCATTTTTAAACAATATGAAAATCAAATTTACAAACATCTAGAAAAATAATTTTAAAAAATACAATTATTTTTGAATTCATAAAGTAAAAAAAATTATATTTGTGTGAGATTTTGTCAATTTTCGGGGAAACATCAATTTTTGGATGAATATTAAAAATATACTGAATTTTAATTTAGATCAAAATTTTCATATAATATATTTATATAGTTAAAGTAATTTTTAAATTCGTTTTAATGTCTAAAATAGATATTTTATACATTTATTAATATATTTCAGATCATTGGAATAAATTTTATATCGTGGTTAGTTATAAATGATTAATGAACATTTGAACATCCTGACATTAAAAACAACTTTCTCACCACATCTGCGGGATTTTCATTAAAAATAATTTGTCAACATCTATGAATTTAATATCTAAAATATGTGTACATGATTTGAATATGTATAATATTTATAGTTTATTATGATTAGCTTAATTTTTTATGCAAAAGATTAGTGAAAGTGGTTAGAATTAATTACAGTGATTACGTTAAAATTATGATTACTAAAAGACTAAACCTTAAACACAGGGGAGAAAATTATTTAGCCAAATTTGAATCACCAATTTTTTGGAAATATTTCATCCATAAGAATTAAATTCATGAGTTTTGTTGGTTTTATAATAATATTATTATATTAAAATATATGCACACCTAAATTGTTTAAAATGATTTCATGTGTTTCCTCTCCCATTACCTATAAAAGGACATGACCACACCCATATTGTCACACTTATCATGCCAAATAGGTGCATCCATTATCTACTCAATTAAATTTTAGAAAACTCTTCTTCCCTCCTTCATGTCTCCATTTTGGTGGAATTCCTACCATGGAATCCCTTTGGTAGAAACCAAATAGGGATACCCAATGAGGTGGAGGTTTGAAAATTTACAAATAAATTCAAGAAACATTGTAAGGGAATTTAATTTCACATTTTATTTTCATAATATACATACAATATTAAGCAATCTATTATTTTTTTGGGATCTCAATACTATCTTATGTCATGATATATCATTAATTTCAATTATTTTATGATATTAAAATCATTAATTGATATCATTCATTCATAGAGATCATGATTAAAATGTTATCCTTGTAATAAGGGGATTTATAGTCTCACTATTGTTTATGTGAGATGTACGGACAATTAACATATCATTTATTTTTGTGGTGTACATAATAGCAATTAAAAAATTTAGTTATTGTTATATATAAATATATGGATTTTTTCATATCCATTTGATGACCTCTCTTTCTTGTAGTTTATGTGTTAAAAGTTACCAAATTAGTAATGTAGTTTTGTCTCAATATTTTTACTTTGAGACAGATCCCATGAACATTATGAAACAAGATTTTAAAAAACGATCTTTTATGATTATTTTCAAGGAAATATAATTTAAAGAATTATATATGGTTTTGAAGATTAATAGTTTTTTTAAATTATTTTCAATGAAATAGATTTCAAAATATTTTCATTCTTCTGTTATATGTTTTAAATGAATATGGTTTTCTAAATATTTTCAATATTATTTTCAAAAGGTTTTCAGGGTTTTTAATATATTTTCATTGAAAATGGTTTTCAAAAGATTTTCAATGAATTTATGTATGGTTTAAATTGTTTTCAATGATTTTTTAATATGTTTTCATGTTTTCATCATAATTCATCAGTATGTTTTTAATGAAAATTGTATTCAAAAGGTTTTATATTCTGAAATGAATTTTTCAATGAATACATAATATAATTTCCATGATATTTTTTGAAAATTTATTTAAGGAAAATTTCCATCTATGATGACATACGTGGTAAGAGTTTATGATTTAACATAGATATTATCACAGGATACCACTCATATTTCTTCTGTAAAAGGTAAATTTTTATTTTTCATGGTTCTTATGAAACCCATTCCTCTTCAACAGTTTACACTGTGTTGAATTATTTTGAAACTTTCATCTTTTCAATTTTTACTCTAGGATAAGATGATAATGAAACCTCTACATTTTTCATAGGTTATGAAATGATTAAATGTTTATGATAACCATATAATTCCGAGGGTTATGATATGATGTTTTTGAAACCCATATCTTTTAATTGGATATGATAGGAGTGTATTATTATCTAAAGGAACATGTATGAGTGTTTTTATTATGTGACAGGTTTTACCTATATCTCTTTCAAGTTAATTGGTGTAATTATTGATGACATATGAGTTTGTATGTTTGCGTATACATAATTATATTCCACAAATTCTATGTGTGGACCAGATTTAATATTTTCCATGGTATGCATGGACCTAGTTTCATGTCCAAATATTTATGATTAAAACTGATTACGTGATCATAATGTTATGAGTGAACCATAATATGTGTTAACAATGTTATGCGTAAAAAAAATTACATTTTTACAAAATTATACATAGACCGGGTTGACTTTCCACAACATTATGTTTGAGCAAGATTATATTTTCATTATTTAATGAATGATATTAATTAGATGTTAACAATATCATTCCCTTTCATAGATCATTATTCATGTGTATATCCATGGTTAAACTTATTGGGAATCTAAGCTCACCCATTTTATGTTTAAATTCACCAGTTTGTAATGATATGTATTATTTACGTTGCATCTAAAATGGATTGACAGTCATGAAAAAATTATTAGGAGATAACGTAACACACATACATACAGGGGTATACATTTACATATTTCCGATGGCACTAAACTGATACATTCTTTAGGAATATGTTTTGGTAATGTTTTATCTTTTCAGAAAAAGTGACATAATTTATATGTACATTATGACTAGTATGTTATAGTTTGTATCAGATTGAATGTCTAGTCATTTTTTGAATAATGGATGAGAAAACATTATTGGAATCAATAGGGGTGTTTATGAGGATATATATAGTGATATATCTAAGGATAAGTTTAAGAATGAGGATATTTATATGAAAATTTCATGGAATTTTTGTAAAGGATAAAGCATGTGGCTCCCTAGCATTAAATATTTATCTCAATAAAAAAAGTTGGTGTGGATCTAGTATGTATGTAATTTGTGGTAACTACTCTAGAAAGAAATATTTTCCCTTACCCTAGCATATCCTGGTACATGACAGCAAGTCAAGATGTACACCTATTTTGACACTCTCTGGGGAAATCCCTTTGGAATATCAAAAACACATTATGAACCATAATAATTAATATAAGTAAAATATTCTGATGAATATACTTGGTTAAACCTATGGTGACATGTATTAATATAGTTTGTGTCATTATTTGGACATAATATAAGTAATTTTTCATGATTTTTTGATTTTATTCTATTCTAAGTGTATCACAGCATATGATTTGTTGTTTTAATCACTAGACAGATCCAGAAGGAATCATGTTAAAATTTAATGTTTCATATGTGAAGAGTATGATAATGATAAAAAACTATGTTTTATGTTGAAATATTAGGAAGAGAATTAGGAATGACCACGATTATTGGTTTCACTAGAAAATATAATGATACTCCAAGATACATGTGAATAGTAAGGGATGCTATTAAATTATTAATTACTTTAAATATAATAATAATGATTCGATTGAGTCTTAGGAACTATAAGACATTATTAATATTTCATAATCTAGGAAATGGGTGTTAAGTGATATGATGTTGGGGAATGAGTAATAGTTTAAGTATACTATCAGATAATTAAAGGTTACAGATTTTTTCATTGAATGATTATGTTATATGAATCTTGAAATATAACAGAATTATTAGTATAAGTTATTTATTTATTATTTTAATGGATATGTTGAATAATTTCGGTGAGGTAGAATGGTGATTTCATGAAATTGAGATATTTTGATTAATAGAGCGTAAACTATAATTTATTCCTCATTTTGAGATAATTATGTTTGGATATTGATATTTTGGATAGTAATGATTACCTCCAATCTAATAAATTTTTTATTTTTTTGAAAAATCAGCAGATTTTATCTTGGATAAAATTAAAAACATAATTGATTTATTGAATATATCAATTATTCTTTTTATTAAGGAATCACAAATGTTTTCCAAATGTATTCAAAACTAATTCTTGTTATTACATTATTTAAAGTTAATATCTGATTAGGGAACTCACATGTTTGGAATGTGACAACCAAGAGCCAATTTGTGGTAGATGTGGTATCAATGTTATGATGACTTTTTCCTGTCCTTATAATGTATTTTATTTTCATCTATTAAATGTCATATCAGGATAACCATTTATGGAATGTTTAAGTTTTATATTGGATGAATTATTTAAGTTTTTTTTGTTTTATTGAAAACCATAGTTAAAAGGAAATTAGGTGAATAACATTATTTGAAGGATGTACACCATATTTTTTTCATGTTATATTATTGTTTTTTTAGAAAATTCCACAATGAATGTGAGGTGAAATCCAATCAAGTTAGGTATTTTCATGGGTCTTGAAACCATGCCCGAATGATGATAAGGCTTTCGTGCATACAATTTCCCTATGAGATTTCTATGTTAATGTGTAATTATTATTATTTTATGTAAAATATTTTATTAATAAATATTACTTATTAACTATAAGTGTAACTATCTAGTTTATTTGTTTAATTTATTGTATTTGGAAATGATTTAGAGACTAATAGTTACATTTCTAAAACTATTATCGGCTTTATGATCTCTTAAATGTATATTTTAATGTATTAGAAATTAATGTAATATTTGAATATACATTTAATGATGAAATTGATGAATTAGAAATTTTTGAAGCCCAAATAAAGGGTGCAGTTATGTCCACATAAATATATAAAGTAATTATATTTCCTCACAATCATGGTCAATAATGGATTTATTCATCATTAGTAAAATGATTAAAAAATTAATTCATAATAGTTTAATTTTTTTTAACCGAAAGGATTTTGAATCATAAAAAATTTATGAAAATGAGGACATCAACATTACATTGATTCATCCCTTTTTTTTCATTGATTATATCCATAACTACTTATAGATATTTATGATTTTCTACTGATACTATCTTTTCACTTCCAACAAATGTTCGACAGTGTGTAAAGAAAATTATATGTTACATTGGGTAACCATCAGGTTTCCAACGTCAAAATTTTCAATGATGTTTTATTATTAAATTTTTTAATATGGGTTTATAGGAAAACAACTTTAAAATTTTAAATAATTATTATCCAAAATGAATTTCGATGGGGATATTCATTTTAAGAAGGGTTGAATATATTACCCTGAGATTTTATGTATTATTTTCTGTATTAATGTAATATTTTGGATATTTTTATTTTAATGAGATATTGAATATAGTTATTTTAAGAAATAATTTTTTCATAGGTGATACAAAACACCATGTTAATCGTGCAGTACATGCAAAATTATTTTTTAGCTGGCACTACATGGAACACCAACTTGTTTGGCATTACATGAAACATTGAATTTCTAAAAAACGATAAATTCTTATCATTATTATTTAAACAATATAGTTTAAAATATGTTGTTAAACATATTAATATTAATAGTTATAACTTATTTTTAAATAATATTTAAAATTTTTTATATAGATTAATCATATTGAAAATATGACATTCAATTGTGTTAAAATATATTTTTCTTAAAACAATTGAATTGTATGTCCTTTTGTGAACTGTAATAAAATTAATTTTAGGCACCATTATAATTTTAATTTGAAAAAATAAACATCTTTTTTGAAATCATTTTGTCAAAATTATCATAGGGTGGACTTTGAGATTTGTTTTCAGTAACATAATTTTGGTATAATTCTAAAAAATTACTGAATTAGTATTCAAAAATTCTTTTGGGTACGATTTATTATATATTTAAATTGAATTTTATGTTGATTTTAATGATACAATAGTTCATTTATAAATGTATTTATCTATTTTAGGAAATTGGAATCGTTTTTATATTTAATTTAGATATAAAATATTAATAAACAATATTACATTGTCACATTAAACCCTCTTTTTTCTCACAATGTCTCAAGAATTATAATTTAAATTAATTTAGTCTATTTTTTGAAATGAATTATAAAAATGTGTTTAATTAGTATATAAATTATAGTTCAATAAGATCAAATTACATTTTTTTTCTAAAAATGTGATTGAAATGGATTAAAATTGATTATAGTGATTATGGTAAAATTGATCTTAACTATAGACTAAACATTAAAAAATGGCCATAATTGAATATCCAATAGTACGAGACCCATTTTCTAGACATATTTTTTCCATAAAACTTCCATTATTGATTTTGGTCATATTTGGATGAATTTTGTTATGTATAAATACATGTACACCAAACTTATTTTCACAAATTACAATTGTGACCTCTCCCTCCCCTATAGAAACCTCCACCCCTCCCCCTTTTTCAAACATCTCATACCACATTGGTTTTGTCGAAATCTGCACAATTTACTTACCAAAATTCCTCCCTTCCTCCTTGGAGCCTCCCTTTTGGTATAAAAAACCATGGAAACCCATTAGTGTAAACCAAAACAAGTCACACATATAATGGGATGTTTTAATTTTTACAAAGAAAGTCATTACATATTATAAGGAAATTTCATTTCAGTTTTTATTTCCTAGATATATATTCCATATTCACCACTCTCATATTTAGTGTGGTGTATGTATTTTATTTTTACATGTTATATAATAAATTTCCTTAATTTATTGATATTAAAATCATTAATTTTTGTTATTCTTTTATTGGGATAATGATTGAAATGTTACCCACATAGAATTGGGTTTTTTATTCTCACGATTATTTCTATAAGATGTATTCTCTATTCACCACTCATTTATTTTTTATGGTGTATGTAGTTCCCATGAACATATTCTATGATATTTATCTATAATTAAATGGGTATTTACATATCCATTTTATGATATCTCTATCACGAGGATTGTGAATAAAATGTTACTAATTCGGTAGTGTAGTTTTGTCTCAATTTTTCTTCTATGAGATACATGGTATGCAATTACAAAATCATGCATTCAAAAATGGTATTTTGAAATCATTTTTATGAAAACCATATTCTAAATAAAGATTTATGGGTATAAATATTCCTTTATATGTTTTCAATATATTTTAAAAGAAATAGTTATCAAAAAAATTCCAACCTTCAATTATATGTTTTCAAGAAATAGGTTTTTTCAAAATGTTTACAACAATCCTTTATATTTTTTAAGGAAAATTGATTTCAAATAATTTTGATTCTTATTTGAAAATTTTTAATAGAAAAAGCTGTTTCAAACCATTTTTAAAATTTGTTTATATGATTTCAAATTGTTTTCAACCAAATGGATTTTAAAAAAAATATCTTGTTTTAAATGATTTTAATTGAAAATGGTTTTCAAAATGTTTTATCTTTTCAAAATAATTTCTCAAATAATAAATTATATAATACACAATAAATGTTTTTGAATGATATTTCAAGTTTAAAATTCATCTAAAATGACATCCTTGGTGATAGTTTATTATTTAATATGGATATAATCTATGTATATAATTCTTATTTCTTATCTTGTTACACTATTCGTTGGTGACTTAATTATTGTGAGTCATATTTCTCTTCAACGTGTTATACAATAATAATTGATTCTTCACCATTATTTCATTCAAAATTTGTTGTAGAATGATATTATTATCAATCATATATTTTTTAGGATATGATATAATTAAATACATATGATGCCTAATTAAATTCATGGGTTATGATATGATTTTTTTGAAACATATCTATTTTTTGGGTCATGATATAATGAATCCCTTATTATCTACTATAACATGTATTAATATTTTTATTATGTAATTGGTGGGACCAATATATCCCTCCAATTCATTGGGTATTAATTGATGACTCATGAGTAAATATTTCTTGCATAAACCAGTGTATGTGTTCACAATGATATGGATTACCCTAATTATTTGTTCATAATGTTATGCAAGGACCTGGTAGCATGTACAAATGTTTATGCATGAACCTAAATACAGGTTCACCGTTTTATGAGTGATCCATATTATGTATTCAAAATTTTATGCATGAACATGATTACATGTTCGCAATGTTACATGTGGACTTGGTTTCATGTTCACTAGTTTATGTGTGATCACAATTACATGTACAAAATGTAATGTGTTAAAATTATTACATGTTAACAATGTTACACATGTACCTAGTTTCATGTCCATGTGTTTAATTTATTTCTAGATATCATGTCCTTAACCTAGTCAAGGTACATGTTTCTAGTTATATTTTTTCATAACGTTATAATCTGATTTTTATAGAAACATTATTTTTATTATTCTATAGTTATGATTTAATGGCATATTCTCTTGATTCAATTATTAGTCATGTCATTTGAATTGACAATATTTCATTCGTAAATCATGAATATCATCTTTATTATTTATTTTTATATATTATAATGATATTATAACGTCATCATACACTTATGTTCTTGAAAATGATTATATATCTATATTTTAACCTTTACTAAGCATTTGAGATCTCCCCTTTTATATTTACATTCCCCATTTTATAAAGATATAAATTCATTATTATGTGTCTAAGAAGGGAAAATAGTCATTAAAAACCTAGATGGATTATATATAGCACACATATGTATCGATGTAAATGTTTCCTTTTTTCTAAATGAATTAACTAACATAGACTTTGGCCTTATGTTTGTCTAATGTTTTATGTATTATGAGAAAAGTGATGTAATGTCTAAGTATGTTATTATTGTGTTATTAAAGTTCCTGTGGATGTATGCATACAATGAGTATTATGTTATTCCATTTAGTTGTACTAACACCACTATGATGTTTATGGAATTATTAAATAGAGTATTTAATTATTTTTTGGATTCATGTTATTATTTTTAGGGGTTGAATTGTTGTTTGTACTATATTGGAACAGTTTCTGGAAATGAATTAAAATATCTTACATAGAATCATTAGAGGACATAATTTTCATAGTAATATATCCAAATATAATTTCTATATTGAAGTGGTGATATTTAAGAGCCACGAAATTTTTGAGACGGGTATGTCAAAGGATATTAATAATATTCAAGTTGTGATGTATTGGGAGTTCCCATTAACATGTTTGATATCATCTGTTTTATAGATTATTTGTATGTTACATACTTTTTGTATGATACTTATCCATGATTTTATCCACTATTACCAAATTTGACCATAAGGGAGTAATGTTTGTTGAGAATTATTAGTATTGGATATCCTTTGAGGAGATGAAAGTGAGATTGATATCTACTCTTATATTGATTCTTCTAGATACGATTATTAGATACGATGTCTACTACAATGCCCTGGGTATCGTTTTGGGTTATATTCTGATGAAGGGGAAATAGGTGGTGGCTAATTTCTCACATTTTTTATTCCATCACGATAAAAATTAATCTATCTCAATAATTACAGTATGTATCAGTGATTAATTCAAATTAGAATTGGGACAAAATCATGTTCAAGATGTAGTTTATTAATTATTAAAACAATAAGAGTATACTTTATAACATCATCCAATGGGGTCTCAAATTGAGATCGACATTTTTGGTTGAGTACTCTCAATTAATTGATTTTGACATATCATACACCCTTTTTATATGGAATTTATTTGTAAAAACGTTGATTAAAAAATTAAATACTAATCTTGTGAAATAATGAGTGAAATAGTTTATCATGGTTATCTTTAATACATATATCCACTAGGATTTTCTGATAGATGATGTATTTGTATTCCAAAATTTTACTCATTTTTTATTTCTTATAGAGGGTAAAATTCAAATTGGATAGGCTTGGAATGTAGTATGTCACATTTTAGTAGGAACCATTATAGTTGATGGACCTCAGGTGATGAGACATGGTCTCTATATAGAGTCATATCCATTTAATGCATGCAACTAGATTTGATAGGCTTCTGGTTTGAGTTAGGGGATAGTGTATAACCATTGAACATGTCCAGGAACCTTGTAGATACCATGACTTGAGATTCCATTGTTAGTGGCTCCGAATTAGACTTTGTATATTAGGTTTTGTATAATGGTGTCATACATGTTAGAAAATTAAACTGAAATGTCAATGATGTATTGTCTTTCTATGTCCATGATACATACAATTTATGAAATGGGATTTAATATATATGGAAATTCAGATTGATACACATTAGACTCAAAATTTTATGCTTGTGATATTGGTAATTACTCACCGACTCATGAAATCAAGGAATTTCCTTCTAGTAACAAAGAAAAAAATGGAAGAAAACCCTAGGGGAAAAAATTTAGGATTTTAGAAATTATGGGGTTCCATCGACAATTTTAGGGTTAGAGAGCTTGGAATTACTACACTATTATAGAGTGGAATCAAGATAATTAATGGCTCTCACTTGATGTTAAGAACAATATATCTTCATTTAACAAATTGTTGGACTCTCAAATCCTAACCTATTCACTGTGACATGCTCCAAGATTAATATTTTGACATCAAAATATCATTTTTGAAAAATATTGTAATAATATCGATTTTCTATAACAATAGTTATTAGACTTGGACCCTAATAACACCACTCAATGAATTTTATGGGAGGCATATCAGGTCACTTATTTCATAACCCATCCTAAAGGGACCATGCCACGACTCCCTAAACCCACTTCCAATAAGACAGGGGCTATGAACTAGCATCTAGAAGTAATTTCAGTAATATGGGAGGCTTTAGACAAAGACATTGTATTCATGAACACATATCCAAGCCTACAAAATGTTGAAATATAAAAAAATTGATCAACCTTGAAAAAATATCTCTAAATAGCACACCTAGAGTACGACATGATTTAATCAAAAGTAACTCAGTCCAAATAGAAACCCACTATAAAGTGTATGAATACAATTCATACATGAATTTAAACTGCTGAATACTATCACGATATAGTGGAAAAATACCATGGCCTTTTTGGTATTACTAATAATTGTCTATTCCTTTTCATTCTAAGACTCTGTCAAAAGGTCTATCTTCTTCACAAGATATGATATTTGTGTGAATTTCCCATGCAAGGGTGACTATAACAATAAATTACAGTACATCATAAACAACAATCCATATAATAAGAGAATAAATTTAACATTACATCGGTATTTTCTGTATAAAATTTAAGAAGAATGTCCATATATACTAAACAATGACTCACTATCCTATGTTAAGTCACAACTACAATGAAAGCCTATAATTCTGTCCTAATGGTTCCCTAAAAGACTATTTCAAGAGAAAACACTCTTAAATATTATAACATTGTTGATATCTAATTGATAGGTAATTATCATTGGGTTTCTCCATTATAAGTAGAAAATAAATTTATGAAGATATACAATTCCCATAAAATGATCATTCCCAATCCCATGGGGTATACTAACAACTCAATATTGATTATCTTGCTATGTATAGGATTTGTTTTTACATTTTTTTATCATGAAAGTACCATGAAATCCACAAAGGACTGAAATATGAATAGAGGATATCACTTTGAGCTTCATAGATGATTTCAAACAACTCTATCAAAGAAATCTAGCAATGGGATAAATATCCTATGTGTAGAAGTTGATTCCATAATAAACCATAGAGAATGTATATGGGGAACATTCCAAAAATTAATATTATCCATGATACCATAAAAAAGTGATCCAAGATATGGTTTTAAGATTACATGGGGTGTACTTGTGGTACACACTATACACAATCAACCTCAGTTCCTAGCGTGGGAATGGACCATTTCTCATATCCATGTTCTTGTAGTATCTATCAGCGTATCAGATTCCCATGCACTAGTAAATGGGTATGAATATGGAAACTAGACCAAGACATATCCATGTGTGATTACATAGTTTAATCTATGTCATGTATTCTTGTTTGTGTCTATGTACCTGCTATGGTACATGTCGAGTACACAAAGGGAGGCACAACCTATTAAAAAAAATCATTAAATGATGTACTTCAATAACAACTGAAAAAAACCTGTTAAATATTTAAACTAATACACTTCTATTTCCATCATCACAACATCATAAATTCAAGCTATTCCAAGATCAAAAATATCAAATCATTTTCCCAATAAACAGGTGTGTATCAATCGATTCATTGGGGTCTATCAAACCCCATGAGAAATGAAGAAGAGACATGATGAATGATGAATCAGGGAAGAGAAGAAAACAAACAATCAAAAGGAATGGAACTCAAGCGTTGTTCATGTATTACTAGATTATTTTTTGTTATGGTGAAAAGATAATAATAAAATAATGACAAAGAGAAGTCTGAGGAAATATTCCCACAAATAAACCATCCCACAAAATGCACAATCTGAAAATCAATCTTTTAGTCAATTGACTCGAATTACTCTTAGTAATTTAAAATGGGTAATGAATCTAATAAAATCAAATTTCCTACCATTGTTCATATTTATTTATAATGAATAAATAATTAGAATCTTGATTATTATTGAGTTAATTCAATTATGTTTCAAATAAATCATTGATCTCTAATTTGATGAATGTTTTTCAGAGAGAGATCACCAAATTTTCCCCCAATGGTTTCTCCAAAAGATAAAGGGTTATGTAGATAACCCTATAATTAATTCATAATTTTTATTTGAAAAAAATATCGATTTGATGATTCAAAAAAATAAATAAATAATTATTTTATTTTTTATTTACTTTTCAGTTATGATAAAATTTCTAAAGAATCACACTGTACTGACAATCATTATGTCAAGAAGTGGGTAAAAACTACAATCTGAACACAACAGTGGCCTTGAATTTTTGATCTGGTCTCCCTTTTATAATTTAATCTATTTTTTTCAGGAGGCTGTGGTTGGTGAGATATTGATAATATATAATATATTTGAAACATTTATTCTAAGCACACTAGGCCTTTGAAATGCATGTTGTCTTAGTACCTGGTATCTAAAACAATACAAAAAGTATCCAAAAAATAATACATGAAAAAATATAAGTCATATCATTCTATAGATTTTTTCATAATTTCCCGATATTGATAAAAAATGAATACACAAAGTCATATGGGTACTGAGCATTAATCAAAGCCTCCTAATACCATGTGCTCCACTATGGATTCCTATGATGGCGCTGATAATTATTTATTGGAAACTATAACCAATTAAGGATATTCTACTTCCAATTCTCAATCACTACTGGGTACTCAGAAAAGGTATCTCCATCGTTGATTTCAATTTCCCTCTATTCGATAACATGACATGGGTCATCCATGCGTGTACCCAGCTACGACACATGGAGGATGTGGTTAAACAAGTCTTACTATAGTTGTAGATATAATAAGAATTCCTCCTTTACAACACTAATGTATATCTTTAATGTTCTAATAAATCTTATAGATAGATTTTCATCAATGTGAAATCTCTATAATCGATGATGAGGTGAAAATTATTGGAACACATGGTCTCCCTCCTCAGACTCCAAAGGACAACATCGTCTATCATTATAAGACCATTCATGGTTATATAAATCCACATCTTCATCAATAATATATGAACAATTTCTATAGTACCTTCTAAAAACTATGGACCCTTGAGTGACGAATCTCCTAGGTCAGACATGTAATGGTGTGACATTCAAGGTATCAACTACAAAGCTTCAAATAGTTCCATACAAATTATGGTATGGTAATTTTTGTTTAATATAAACTCCATATATTGTAGGAGATCCTCATAAATATGTACAATATCCACCATAAAAACTCCCAACATGTTTTCCAATTCCAGAATGGTCTTCCCTTGTTAACCGTAAGTTTGGGGTTGAAATGATGTGCTCAATCATAATTGGGTCCCAAATGCCTCTAAAAATCCCTTTTAAAACTGGGATATGAAGTGAGTATCATGGTTGTAAATGATTTTCTATATAATTCTATGTATTCTTGCTATCATCTACATGTAGATGAATCCCGATCTCTATACTAAACTCTAATCCTGAATAGATGAGATGTTTATTTATGTGGTGTCTCTGTCTGTAATCAATGAGATGGAAAATTTCCCCCTAGATCTATGTGGTAATATTTTCATGAAGTCCATTAATATCCCATCCAACTATCACTCTTTCACCTCAATGGGTTGGGCTAAACCGAAATTAATATGGTTTTCACTAATCACTTTCTAAAAAGTAAGGCATCGAGAGAAAATATCTGTGACTCCCCTCTTCATTTCTGACAACCAAAACTGAATTTGGAGGCTTATGTACATCATTTCCGCCCATGTATTTACATCTAAATGAGATGGGTGAAACTCTCTCACAACATCCAATCGCATCATCACTGGTACTATCATGTGTCCCTTCAAAAAAATGGAATGCTCCCCGTGTTTAGAAAATACATCATGGGAAAGTCTAGATGATATCTGTGTATGTTGGGTTTCACAGTCAGCATCCCCATGTTTTTCTTCCCTTTATCACTATAAGAGAGGTGGGGTGAAACCCATCACATAGTTTTAATTTGATCCATCACCGTCCTCAAATGAAAACAGAAATGATGCCAACTGATCTGATTCCTCATTCAGTAAGTGAAAACATGATCTCCCCCTAAGACCATTAGCTAACGTGTTCCCATTCCAATTAATATAGAAAAATTCAATGAAAATATTCTAGAGGAACTATGTCTATCATGTCTATATCATGTTAATGTCATTATAATATCATTTATACATGTGACTCGTGTGATAATAATAAATGATGAAATGATATCTCATCAGGTAGTGTCTTCAAATATTTAGTGCAAAGACAAATGCTTTTAACTCAATATTGTTGGTCACATTTTTCATCCCATGGGGTCTCATATAATGTGTAATGTCCCGTGATTTTGAATAGGATAAAAATACGAAGGTTTTAGTATATCATTACATTTTATCAATGTGTTTTCTTTTAAATAAATCTCTAAAATATTATTCCGAGTGTTGGAACACATAATGTTTTCGTTTTTTGACTTGCGTAATTACCTGATAATTTTAACGGCTATCCCGATGAGTCTCGAGATCACCAGAATCAAAAAAGTCCATTTTAATTGATATGCACGGGTAGCGGATGGTTGTTGTCCAAACCGTTCATTTTAACCTATTTAATCAATTATTTATTTTAATTAAATAAGATTATATGAGAGACTGTGTTTATTTAATGAAATTTTAATTAATAATATTAATGCATTTTTTATTATCTTTATTGTTTTGGTTATTTAATTAAATTAGTTTAAAAAAATTAATAAAATGGCGATTGAAAAAATTAATGAGAGTTTTTGGGTTTCACTAGAAACATTTAATTAAATGAGAATTTTCAAAGTTAATGAATAATCATTTTTATTACTAAATATAGGATACTGGTTAGAGTTTATATCATTAATATCATAAAAATGATATTGAAATAAATTGGGGGTTTTAGTTTTAAATAATTAAAATTTGGAATTATACTATTAATGATCTTATAATACTTATTATTGTATTTATTTAATGAAATAAATGTTAAAAAAATTTAATTTTAAGGATTAATAGAGAGTTTTGTAATTAATAATAAAACATTTTCCTTTGAGAAGGGTTAATTGAGGGTTATGGTTATGACAACCCTGTTTTTTATTACAACTTAAACATGCTTTATTACATAAAACTTCACTTGATACAACAAAGAAGATCGAGAGGTTTAGTGTCTTTGGGGCTTAGGATCATTACATAAAATCTTTAAACTTGAAATACAACATCCTTATTGAAAACTTCCTTTACATGACCACTACATTCCTTTGTACTTAGCATTGCATGAGATAACCTGAGGACATGCATAAGAAAAGGGTGAGCTATAAAGCCCAGTAAGGGAGTACATAATGAATAAAATGAGGAGTACAATACATGTTAGGAAATAGGCATATCAATAGATCATAAGAGAGACATGAACATAAAGGCATGATAAATCATGATAATCATAACATGGAAATGTGGCAACAACACTTAACATTGAATTAGCATGAGCCAAGGCTCATTGCACATGGAGCATGAGTAAACCCTCATTGCACTTGAAGCACGAGTAAACCCTCATTGCACTTGAATTAGCATGATTCAACACTCATTGCACATGACGTATCATGATACTATACTTTACCCAATGCATTGGAGCGCTATAAAGGGCGCACCCTTCTTAAACATTTCATTTCATGCATAAGTGTGCCACATGGATCATAAAACATGGATTCATAAAACATAATAATTTCTTCCACGATAAAGGAAAGTGGAATTCATACATGAAACTTTATAATCAATATGTAAATGTGCATAAAGGTGAATACCCTTGATGGAGAAATGGGCATGGTATTCACTACACAAAGACATTGGCTTAGAAAATCGGTGCGATTTCGGCAGCGTAACGGCGTGACATAAGAATTCATAAAAAATGTTGATGAGAGAGAAATGGGTTCCTCATAATATTTACATGTAATGGACAGTAAGGAGATAATATATATACATGTCCCAACAATAGAAATGGAATTTAGATTCATGATACAAAAGTATTGCTTGAATGTAAAAGAAGAGAGAGAAGTTCCTTTCGGAATTTCGGCATAGTAACGGGTGTACATGGGAGGCATTTAATGAGAGAGAAAGGGTTCTCCCATCATTAAAACAATAAGAGGAAAGTATGGGGGAGGTGTAAAACCATACCCCAACATTCATATTTGAAATAAAAAGGCAATACAACTTAAATAAAATTGACAAAAAAAGAGAAAGGAAGAAAAAACCCTTACTTGGAAGTGTGCTTCCAAAGGCTAGAGAGAGGCTTGTGAGAGGCTTATTGGGAGCTTTGGGCACCTTGAGAGGATTCTAGAGAGAGTATGACAGAGTTTGGACGAACTTCAATGGCTTTGGGTGAGGAGTAAGTGGGAGCTTGGGTGGGTTTATATAGGAAAGGTGAGAGAATTCTTTATTATTTAGGTTTGGGACCCCTTATATTAAAATAATCCAAACCACAAACCATCCCATGGTATTTGCCCATGGTTTCTGGAAAAGGAAAGAGGAAAACAATATTTTACAAGGCCAAGGTCCGAACTTATTAAAAAATTAGGGTTGCTTATGTGGAGGTGAGTCACACTCCCATGGAAATTAATTTAAAAAGGCAAAGTGTTGAATAAGTCTTGAGGGCTCCATTAATGCTTTGAAAAGTAAGTCAAACAAACCCAAAACCTCATTATTTTAATGATAAAACATATATTGGCCGAACATAAGGATTATGGTATTTTATTACATCACCATTGGGTCATTATGATGTCATAAAACACATTATATATTTAAATGGTATTTAATTTTTACCCAAAAATTTGACTGTCTCAGAAAATTATGAAAAATTCACCGTTGGATAATTTTGACGTCCTGATTACAAAAATAATATTTATTTTATCTAAATAATTTTCTAAATATGTGAATTTTCACTTTTAAAATAAAAAGCGACATTTATAAAAAAATTCACGGGTTTTGACAGAAATGGCTTTCAAACCTTAATAAAAATTTTAATTACATTCATAAAATTATAAGATCATTTATATTTAATAAAAATTAATTTAATATTAATAATAATATTTTATTAAAATAATATTTAATTCAAAAATCCTTTAATTTAATAAAATATAATTCTTAATTAAATAATAACTAAAAACATCATTTGTACTTTAAAAACTAATTACAATGCATCAAAAATGACTAGAAATTATATTCATTATTATATAAAAAATAATAATAATAATAATACTGTACATGAACATGGTGCTACTTATTTGTTACATAACCCCTTAAAATAGCCGCATAAGACCTAAGGGTAAGGTGTGCGATGGTGACAGACTCTTGGGGTTGCTCGGATAACATCGCTCGAGTGGTAATCTCTATCAACTTCCATTTTTCCCGTAGACGATCACGTTCGAGCTTGACTTGATGAAGCTCCGCTTGGGCTTGGTCAAGGGCAAAGCCCAAAGACGCCACCTCTTTTCCGAGCTCCGACAAATGGGCTTCGTAAGGGGCAATTCTACTAGATGAGGCCATCGCTTCCTTTGTCTGAGTAGAAAATTGGTTTGTTAAAGCCTTATATTTAAACTACCCAGATGATCACTGTTCAACGGCTATAAAAGTAACGGTCACAAATCTTAACGTTAAACTAAAGAATTCGACATCTTATAAAAACATTTTTTTTCCTAAAGAAACATTTAACTGGATCAAGAGGGATTTTCCATTAATGAAATTTTGGGTCGTTACAACATTCCCCCCTTAAAAAATTTCTCCCTCAAAATTTTCCTTTTCCCACACTAAAACAAATGTGGGTAACTTAGCTTCATCATATCCTCCGACTCCCAAGTTGCTTCTTCAAACTTCTGGTTTCTCCACAACACCTTGACGAGGGGCATTGTCTTATTTCGTAGAACTTTTTCTCTACGATCTAAGATCTTCACTGGTTGCTCCTCATAAGAAAGATCGTCTTCTAATTGTACCACCTCGGAAGAGAGTACATGTGAAGGGTCTGGTATGTACTTTTTTAAGAGGGATACATGGAAGACATCATGCACCTTGGCCATAGTAGGTGGAAGTGCTAGTCGATAGGCCACAGCCCCAACAC
Organism: Viscum album; assembly: GCA_963277665.1. Classification (NCBI taxonomy): domain Eukaryota; kingdom Viridiplantae; phylum Streptophyta; class Magnoliopsida; order Santalales; family Viscaceae; genus Viscum; species Viscum album. Next base: position 1,132,707,095 of record OY728150.1, on the reverse strand, counting down.
GATCAAGAATCTCGAATGGACCGATGTACCTTGGACTTAACTTCCCTTTCTTTCCAAACCTCATGACCTTCTTCCACGGAGATATGCGTAAAAACACCATGTCTCCGACTTTAAACTCAAGGTCTCGTCGACGATTATCTGCATAACTCTTCTGTCGACTTTGGGCTGCCTTGATATGCTGCTGAATGGTTTTCACCTTCTCCACCATTTCTTCGACCATTTCTGGTCCAAGCAGCTTACGTTCACCGACCTCATCCCAACATGCCGGTGTTCTACACCTTTTCCCATACAGGGCTTCATATGGTGCCATTTGGATGCTCGAGTGGAAACTATTATTATAAGAGAACTCAACTAGAGGAAGATGTTGATCCCATCCTCCTTTAAAGTCCATTGAGCACGCTCTCAACATATCCTCAAGTGTTTGGATAGTCCACTCGGATTGGCCATCAGTTTGAGGATGATAGGCCGTACTGAAGTTCAGTTCAGTATTCAGAGCATGTTGAAGACTCTTCCAAAACTTAGAGGTAAATCTTGGATCTCGGTCAGACACAATAGATAGTGGTACTCCATGCAACCGTACCACTTCCCTGATATATATCCGTGCCAGTTGATCCAAAGAGAAATCCTCTCAAATAGCAATGAAGTGTGCAGTCTTTGTAAGACGATCCACAATAACCCAGATTGCATTGTTGCTTTTGGATTTCCTTGGAAGTCCAGTGACGAAGTCCATGGTGATGTTATCCCATTTCCATTCTGGTATGGGCAATGGTTGCATCATCCCCTTAGACTTCTGCCTCTCTGCCTTCACTTGCTGACACACCAGGCACTTTGATGTATATTCAGCGATCTCCTTCTTCATATTATCCCACCAAAAGTTTTCTCGGAGATCTCGATACATCTTTGTGCTCCCTGGGTGAATAGAGAAATTTGAACTATGTGCATCATCCAAAAGTTCCTTCTTCAGCTCCGAACTTGAGGGGACACATAGTCTTTTCCCAAACCGCACAATTCCTTCTTCATTAACATTAAACTCGGAGGATTTTCCCTTTTTGATAGCTTCCACTTTTTCTTGGATTCCTGCATCATCCTTTTGAGCATCCTTTAACCTTTCCAAAAGAGATGGTTGAGCAATCATTTGTGAAAGGATTGATGATGTTCCCTTCTTTATGATTCCCACGTCCAACTTCATCAAGTCTAAGAAGATTGGATCCTTCTCAATTCTCATCATTGATAGAATTGCTGGATCCTTTCTACTTAGGGCATCCGCCACCTTGTTCTCCTTCCCAGGGTGGTAATGTATTGAACAGTCATAATCCTTGATGAGCTCTATCCATCTTCTCTGGCGTATATTAAGCTCTTTCTGTGTGAATATATATTTAAGACTCTTGTGGTCAGTATATATCTCACATTTCTCTCCATAGAGATAATGCCGCCAGATTTTCAAGGAAAATATCACCGCCGCCAACTCCAGATCATGCGTTGGATAGTTTCGCTCATGGATTTTCAACTGCCTTGAGCCATAGGATATCACTTTATCATTCTGCATCAGCACACATCCTAAGCCCTTCTTCGAAGCATCACTGAATACCACAAAAAGCTCCCCACTTGTGGGTAAAGTGAGCACATGTGCAGTGATAAGCCTCCTTTTCAACTCCTTGAAGCTTTCTTCGCATTCATCACTCCAAGAAAACTTTTCTCCCTTTTGAGTTAGCTTGGTAAGAGGGTTGGACAATCGTGAGAAGTTTCTCACAAATCGTCGATAATATCCAGCTAACCCCAAGAAGCTATGGATATCAGTTACCGATGTTGGCCTCGGCCATCCCTCAATTGCAACTGTTTTGGAGGGGTCCACAGATATCCCATTGCTTGTGATGATATGGCCCAAGAATGAGACCTCCTTCAACTAGAACTCACACTTGCTGTACTTGGCATAGAGCTTCTCCTTGCGCAAAGTCTCCAGTACAGTTTTTAAATGCTCCTCATGGTCCTCCTTGGTTTTGGAGTATATTAGAATATCATCTATAAAGACTACCACAAATTTGTCTAGGTAATCTCTAAAGACTCTATTCATCAAGTCCATGAATATTGCTGGAGCATTGGTGAGTCCGAAAGGCATTACTATGAATTCATAGTGCCCGTACCTTGTACGAAAAGCAGTCTTGGGGATATCTTCCTTCTTCACCCTTACTTGATAATATCCCGACCACAAGTCGATCTTGGAGAAGTATTGTGCTCCACACAGCTGATCAAACAAGTCATAGATTATTGGGAGAGGATACTTGTTCTTTATTGTGATTTTGTTATGTTCACGATAATCGATGCAAAGCCGCATTGACCCATCCTTCTTCTTGACGAAGAGGACTGGTGCACCCCATGGTGATGCACTTGGGCGTATAAATCCTTTATCCAGATTCTCCTGTAGTTGTTTCTTCAGTTCTTCAAGCTCAACCACAACCATTCTATATGGAGTCTTGGATATTGGTAGCGCCCCAAGTATAAGTCCAATTGAGAACTCAACATCTCTTCTTGGAGGAAGACCAGGAAGTTCCTCGGGAAATACTTCAGCGAATTCCCTCACAATAGGCATTTCTTCAAGGGTTGTTTCTTCCTTGGACTCAATCATCTGAGCCAGATATGCGTGCTCATAAGGCAGTAATATCCATGCTTGAGATGATGGAGCTAAAGGAGATTCATCTTCCTCCTGACACTTGTAAAGAATCGGGGGTCGATTCTCCATATGGAGTGTGATTTCCCTCTCCCGACAATTTATGTTGGCTCTATATAAGGAAAGCCAATCCATGCCAAGAATTGCATCAAATTCCACCAAAGGGAGTATGATGAGGTTCGCCGGGAAATTCAATCCACAGATTATAACAGGGGAGGACTTATACTCATGGGATGCAATGATTGCCCCATTTGCCGTACTCACCGACATCTTTACTTCCATGATTTGTGGTGGTGCAGGGATTGTTCCACTAAACTTTTGAGATATAAAGGAATGTGTAGAACCTGAATCAAAAAGTACGTTCGCTATTCTTGAATGAATAACTAGCGTACCTGTCACCACTTTGTTGTCGGGGTTCACTTCGGCAGAAGTGATGGCAAAAGCTCTTCCTTTCTATCTTGGAGGTTGTTGATTGCCTCCGATAACCCTTGGATTAGGGCACTGATCCGCAAAATGACCCGGTTCTTTGCATTTGAAGCATTGAACAACGCGTTGAGGTTCGAACGGAGCGTTCCTCAACTCTGTCGCAGCTGCGGGTCCTTCTTGCTGACAGTTAACAGCTAGGTGCCCTTCTCTTCCACACATAAAGCATTTTCTTGTCCCCCTAAGGCAATTTCTGGGGTGCTTTTTTCCACACTTTTGGCAAGTGGGGTGCTGGAATTTCATAGCGCCGTTGGATTTATCCATCGGACCACCAGCATTGAAGTCCACCTTCCGCTTCTTGTCCCCATGATACCCCTGTGATTCTCTGATCTCCATTTCAACCTTAAGGGCACATCGGACAATTTCCTCATAGCTGTCGAAGTCACGGATCGCTAATGATTTCTGCAAGCTAGGCTTCATCCCCCCAAAGAAGCGGTCAACCTTGCATTCGGGGGTAACGACAAAGCCGGAAGCGTATCGTGCAAGCCTTGTGAAGTTTGCCTCGTACGCTTCCACAGATTCCTCATCTTTCTGCTTGAGAGAAAGGAAGTCCCTTTCCATCTTAAGACGGAGGGTGCGTGGAAAATATTTATCGAAAAACATCTTCCGGAATACCTTCCATTCCAAAGACTCGATCTCCTCCTCAGGCTTCGTATTTTTGATCAACGTCCACCATTGATCAGCTTCACCCTCCATAAGATAAGCCGCCAGGAGAACCTTCTCTTTTTCAGAGCATTGGAGGATGGAGAATATCTTTTCAATGGAGTTGATCCATTGTTCAGCAATCGTGGGATCGGATGATCCAATAAAAGTAGGAGGCCTTTGTCCCATGAAGCTTTCAATAGCAACTTGTTCTTTCTTAGGGGGGGTTGAACGTTCCTCTTGACCAGTGTTTCTATTCAAAACTTGAGTTAGCTGAGAGAGAAGTGTGACAAAGTTCGCGATTCCCGCTCCCATTGGATTGGGCATCTCATAAGTACAATCATCACACTGATCTTCACAACGGTTGTTAGCCCAAGTTCTCCTATTACCGGCCATTGGCCGGAATAAAAGGAAAGTTAGGGGTAACACATAAAGGTTAATCCAAAGACAAAAGTTGATGACTTATAAATAAACTTTAATCTCTTTAACTCATGAGTCTATAGGATTCAATCCAGGCTTTTCATGATCTTCCTTCTAACATATATTCTTAGGGGAATTTTTCCCTTAATAAGGGTTCATACTAAGATTGTGAATTTATCAAAACATATCCCCCGGGAGTGTTGTAACCAAGAGTGCAGCAAGGCCCGTTGTCGTGCACCAGTTCCCATTCGAGTCTAGCTCAAAGCGGTGTTTTCGGGTTTTACCCCTAGGATACATCTGTGCCAGAGCCGCCTCTACCTGCTCGTATCCAGACAGGGATGTATTTGTTTGATAAACCACTTACTTAGTATTTACCAAAACTTAGGGATGTTTTTATTATGCTTAGTCTTGTATCTAAGGCTTTACTAGGGTTTCCTAATCCCAAAAATAACTAAACCTATCCTCTGATACCAACTATGACAACCCTGCTTTTTATTACAACTTAAACATGCTTTATTACATAAAACTTCACTTGATACAACAAAGAAGATCGAGAGGTTTAGTGTCTTTGGGGCTTAGGATCATTACATAAAATCTTTAAACTTGAAATACAACATCCTTATTGAAAACTTCCTTTACATGACCACTACATTCCTTCGTACTTAGCATTGCATGGGATAACCTGAGGACATGCATAAGAAAAGGGTGAGCTATAAAGACCAGTAAGGGAGTACATAATGAATAACATGAGGAGTACAATACATGTTAGGCAATAGGCATATCAATAGAGAATAAGAGAGACATGAACATAAAGGCATGATAAATCAAGATAATCATAACATGGAAATGTGGCAACAACACTTAACATTGAATTAGCATGAGCCAAGGCTCATTGCACATGGAGCATGAGTAAACCCTCATTGCACTTGAAGCACGAGTAAACCCTCTTTGCACTTGAATTAGCATGAGTCAACACTCATTGCACATGACGTATCATGATACTATACTTTACCCAATGCATTGGAGCGCTATAAAGGGCGCACCCTTCTTAAACATTTCATTTCATGCATAAGTGTGCCACATGGATCATAAATCATGGATTCATAAAACATAATAATTTCTTCCATGATAAAGGAAAGTGGAATTCATACATGAAACTTTATAATCAATATGTAAATGTGCATAAAGGTGAATACCCTTGATGGAGAAATGGGTATGGTATTCACTACACAAAGACATTGGCTTAGAAAATCGGTGCGATTTTGGCAGCGTAACGGCGTGACATAAGAATTCATAAAAAAGGTTGATGAGAGAGAAAGGGGTTCCTCATCATATTTAAATGTAATGGATAGTAAGGAGATAATATATATACATGTCCCAACAATAGAAATGGAATTTAGATTCATGATACAAAAGTATTGCTTGAATGTAAAAGAAGAGAGAGAAGTTCCTTTCGGAATTTCGGCATAGTAACGGGTGTACATGGGAGGCATTTAATGAGAGATAAAGGGTTCTCCCATCATTAAAACAATAAGAGGGCAGTATGGGGGAGGTGTGAAACCATACCCCAACATTCATAATTGAAATAAAAAGGCAATACAACTTTAAGAAAATTGACAAAAAAAGAGAAAGGATGAAAAAACCCTTACTTGGAAGTGTGCTTCCAAAGGCTAGAGAGAGGCTTGTGAGAGGCTTCTTGGGAGCTTGGGTCACCTTGAGAGGATACTAGAGAGAGTATGGCAGAGGTTGGACGAACTTCAAGGGCTTTGGGTGAGGAGTAAGTGGGAGCTTGGGTGGGTTTATATAGGAAAGGTGAGAGAATTCTTTATTATTTAGGTTTGGGACCCCTTATATTAAAATAATCCAAACCACAAACCATACCATGGTATTTGCCCATGGTTTCTGGAAAAGGAAAGAGGAAAACAATATTTTACAAGGCCAAGGTCCGAACTTATTAAAAAATTAGGGTTTCTTATGTGGAGGTGAGTCACACTCCCATGGAAATTAATTTAAAAAGGCAAAGTGTTGAATAAGTCTTGAGGGCTCCATTAATGCTTTGAAAAGTAAGTCAAACAAACCAAAAACCTCATTATTTTAATGATAAAACATATATTGGCCGAACATAAGGATTATGGTATTTTATTACATCACCATTGGGTCATTATGATGTCATAAAACACATTATATATTTAAATGGTATTTAATTTTTACCCAAAAATTTGACTGTCTCAGAAAATTATGAAAAATTCACCGTTGGATAATTTCGACGTCCTGATTCCAAAAATAATATTTATTTTATCTAAATAATTTTCTAAATATGTGAATTTTCACTTTTAAAATAAAAACCGACATTTATAAAAAAATTCACGGGTTTTGACAGAAATGGCTTTCAAACCTTAATAAAAAATTTAATTGCATTCATAAAATTATAAGATCATTTATATTTAATAAAAATTAATTTAATATTAATAATAATATTTTATTAAAATATTATTTAATTCAAAAATCCTTTAATTTAATAAAATATAATTCTTAATTAAATAATAACTAAAAACATCATTTGTACTTTAAAAACTAATTACAATGCATCAAAAATGACTAGAAATTATATTCATTATTATATACAAAAATAATAATAATAATAATAATGTACATGAACATGGTGCTACTTATTTGTTACATAACCCCTTAAAATAGCCGCATAAGACCTAAGGGTAAGGTGTGCGATGGTGACAGACTCTTGGGGTTGCTCGGATAACATCGCTCGAGTGGTAATCTCTATCAACTTCCATTTTTCCCATAGATGATCACGTTCGAGCTTGACTTGATGAAGCTCAGCTTGGGCTTGGTCAAGGGCAAAGCCCAAAGACGCCACCTCTTTTCCGAGCTCCGACAAATGGGCTTCGTAAGGGGTAATTCTACTAGATGAGGCCATCGCTTCCTTTGTCTGAGTAGAAAATTGGTTCGTTAAAGCCTTATATTTAAACTACCCAGATGATCACTGTTCAACGGCTATAAAAGTAACGGTCACAAATCTTAACGTTAAACTAAAGAAGTCGACATCTTATAAAAACATTTTTTTTCCTAAAGAAACATTTAACTGGATCAAGAGGGATTTTCCATTAATGAAATTTTGGGTCGTTACAATGGTTCTATTATTTAGTTTTATTAAATATAATTTAATTTTGTGGTTTTTATTTTAGTTTAGGTTAAAAAAATAAATGAAAAGCGGAGGACTCTTATCCCCTATCCTTCACGCATAGTAGTGCACGAAACACCCCATTAGACTCTCCGAAAGAGCACATGTATCCTCTGCCTAGCCTCCTCCTCGGAACCACTTGCAATGTCCTCCATGACTGATCCTCTAAGTGTCCGGACCTCCAAAAGTGAAGCACCCCCCTAGTCTGGACCCTCTTGAAGTAGTGTGATACCCTAGGGTGCAAACCCTACATCACGTGACACTCGTGGTGCACCCCCCCCCCTTCTGGGTTCACTTTCTGTATCTTTTCCCTGAATTTCTTTTTTTTTCTAGGTCTAATTATTCATTGTAAAATCTCCCCTTATGGTATCCTTCATTTATTTAGAGATTCACTGATATTTCGATTCCAGATTTGGCATTGTCCAACACACGATGGTTCGAGTTTAATCCGGATATTGCATTCTTTTAATTTTAGGGCATGGTAATGTTGTTTAGGGACCCATTTGTCAATGTATCAGCACCTTCCACCAAGGGAGAGGTGGATGTGCCTCATTTTCGATGAATTAAATGGTTTGGGTAAACATCTAAACCTGTTGTTTGGGTTTTCACCAGTTAAATAATGATATGTTAATTTTTATGTGTCACTGGTACAATGTTCGAGGTGTGTTGATCATTACAACATTAATATTGGGTTCTGGTTTAATATATTTAATTTTTTTTGATCAATGTAGACAACACACGCACCCACAGACACAAATATATACAAATATATATATATATATATATATATATATGAAGGTGTGTGCGTGTGCGACTGCAGACCATTTGTGGACTGGTTTCCGTGAATTACATTAATGCATTGGAGAATTAAAATTGTTCCACCCAGAGGTATGGTCCCAAATTTCAATCACTTTATTTATAAATTATTTTCTTATTAGAATAATTTTAGTGTATGAGTTTCATTGATTTTGGTACTGCAAAATTATATTTAAACGATGATTAATGATAAACTGTTGGTTGGTTCTAATGTCATATCATGTTTTTATATGAATGGGATTTTGAATGACGCCAATAAATGATATGTTGATGTGAGACATTTGATGTTATTTATTGATTCATTCCATATGTGATAAATGGGGAAATTATCATGTGTTGTTGGTAAGAATGTATTACTAGCTATTGGAAACATGTTGACCTTATTCCATTAATATTAAATTCTTAAACAGGAAGCACCCATGTGTCTTCCATGTAAATGAGAATAAAATGGTGATGGACTTAGACACCCTTAGGTGTGTCCTTTTATCACATGTCATAGAATGTTAATTACAAAAATGACGATATAAATGTTGGTGAATTAGATGATTTAACGGGGAAGGATAGTAAATTGGGTAATTAATTGAATAATAAAATATCAAGTCATGTGGTTGAAAATTTTTCGAAATTAATGAATATTGAATATATATAATATATTGACATGTTCGGAATATAAATTAGGAACTGGTAATAATTAATGAATAGATTAAATTTTATATGATAAATGGTAAATGGTTAATTAATTTATGAACATGTTAAAGAGATATGATTTTATTAATTAATTAATTTTCAGTCATTATTTTAAGATTGTCAATATATTTATTGTTATGATTGTTGTACAATAATAAAATTAGAATCTTGTTTGGTTTTCATGTCATAAGTTTTTTAGGATAGAGTTGCTTAAAAATATGAAATGACATGTGAGATGTTTTCTAAATATATGGCCCTTGTTCATCATGATTGACTAGATAGGTTTATGACATGCATGTTAATTGTAAAAGTCCTGGGAAAAACACTATTTTATTGGACGAGTTTTGACATGTTAATGTTATGGGATAATTAAATGTTGAGTTATTTATTTACATGAAATTTTACAGGTTAAGAATAATTAACTGTTAAATTAATTATAAACTATTTAGATGTTTAATTGTAAATTTATTGTAGAGTTATTTGATGGGATATTGATACTCTTAAGTAGTTGATGAATTAATTAATGGGTTTGATTAATTAAATATATAAATAATTAATGGATGGTTTTAGAGTGTTATACATATAATTCTACACTTGTGATAATTATATATGTCTAATTGATTAATGGGTTGTGAGAAAGGGACTGATACTCCAAATACTCATGGGGTGCTAGACATTGCGTTCTACACCCATCTTGAATGCAAATTTTTTATTTATGGAACATGGACTGATGATCCAAATACCCATGGGTTGTGAGAGGGCTGACACTCAAAATACACATGAGGGTTCTAGACATGATGTTCTACAACCACTAACTGACATTGGATTGTGGGTCCAATTGGTCTTACATGAAGTGAATTAATTTTATAGTGATTACCATTGTGAAATAATGATTTGAGAATTGAATATGGGAAGGGGTTCAGATTTATTATAGAATTGGGCGAATCATTGTTAGTGGATGGACCCCGTAGGGAGTCACTATTTCTATTTGATAGGATTAGAAATAGTATATGAAATATTAAATTGAATATCTTATGATGTGTTATCCAAGTCAATGAACAAGATTGGATTCAGTCTTTTCTTTTATTACTTAGATGGTCTTTAGAGACTTCTGTGGTGAGTGACTTATACGGTGGATGTCGCGCTTAGGTCAGATCTGGATATTTATGTAATTTAATGAGTTTTTAATATTTTATAAATGAAAATGAATGTTTGATGACTATTGAGTATGAATGATAAATGTATTATACAGGTTCAGACACTAGCTTAAGGCTCAAGCGATTATATGGGTATATAGTTAAATTGTACTCCTTACTTATGAAATTTTTAACGTTGTTTAAATTATTTATTAAATGTATTGATTTAGGGTAGACACTGGTGGTTACAACCAACTGTGACTTATAACTCACACCATACTCTTGCTGCCATTACACTGGGGTACCCGAGTAGATTTTATTTGGGTGCAGGATTGTGATGCTTACATATACATGATAGATAAGAGCATTTGATAGAGCGGATGCTCGAGATGATTGAGGAAATATCCCTCTAGGATTTGAGTCATTTTTTTATTTCTATATTGATATGTAATTCATGGTGTATTTTTATCGCTTTCATAGTGCTACCATCATACCATGAATGCATTGTATAACATCGTCAATGGAAATTTTGTTTTATAAATGATTTATAAAATTATTTATTCTTCTGTTTAATAATTTAGTAAACATCTTCCTCTATTTGTAGATATTGTCCACTATATTTACGCTGATAATAGGGTATAATCTCCCCACCTACTATACTTAGACCCTAACTAGTAGTTAGTAGACTTGGTCAGACCAGAAGATTCTCTTGAGGTCATGTGGCGACAGGTCCGACCACTGGTTCAGGGGTGATCCATGTCAAGATGTTACAAAATGGTATCATAGGGGTTCTTTTCCATTTGTCTTTCTATTTTGGGTTGGTAGACTAATGACTAGGAATGTGTAGGACCTTTGTTAACAGCTGTCCTTGGGACTGATCACCCCATGTATGGGAAATGACAACGTGGCCAGGGATGGGAATTGATGTTTTTAGTGTTTGAGGTTACGGTTGATGTGATTTCCCATAGGGTGACTATTGTATTTTCTGCAGCTTATAGATTTTGATATTTTTTAAAAATAAATGTCTTGGACATATGTGGAACGAAAGTTTCATACATACATCAACATTGTCTTGTTGAGATTCACATGCCATGTATATAACATCCTATGTTATTTCATTAGAAGGATACCTTCTAATTTGGGTTGTCGGCCTTGGGTGTTATTCCATGTTATAATATTCATTAACATTCCTCTATAGATAGTATTTTTGGGGATATATTTTACAATCATTATTGATTATATTCCACATCACCTCAGTTATTTGTATGTTTTTTTATTGTTCCATGATTCAGTGTTATAGCATGTTGTTGTGTTATTTTTTATGATAACAAGAAAGAGATGTTTTGATGTGTGAAAGGGATGGTAAAGTGAAAATGAAAATTGAATTTTTATTTCGATACATAGGTGCCTAATGACAATGATAAGGTGTATGGGTGATATATCAATTGGTAGATGGCCACCCATGTGTTTGAAACTCATATATTCAAAGTATGTTTGAAAATTGATATAAAAGTAATGTTTTTGGGATGTGATTGAAATAAACAATTGTTGGGTTGCTTTTTGAAGAACCTGGATTGAATAAATGGGTCCCTTGAGGGCCAAATTTTTTTGGTAAAGGAATTTAGATTCTAAATTACTTGTTTATATTTGGATTAAACTATTTGTGAAATTTTTAAACAATATGTTTGATATAGAATATCTGTTTTTTCTGTGGGGAGTTGATTGAAAACCATGTGACCTGTAATGAATATTTTCTTGTGTTTATGTAGAAATTCATTAAAATTTTTAAAGGATGAAATAAATTAATTAAAATGGATAAAAAAGGATGTTTACACTTATGATTTTAGTTTTGAATGACCAAGAGAGATGGTCAACATTTAAGTTTCTTAAGGGGCTAACCAATGGAAGGTAGTACCCTTATAATGTTTTGTGCGTTAAGGTTTGTTCTTACAACTACATGTGAGGAATTCATGGGATTTAGGTGTTATGTTATGCATGTAGGTTTATGTTTTGTAATTTTATGATCAATGTTTTACATGGTGAACATGGTTCGAGGAGGGGCACAGTCATGAGTTAATGTGTTCTGTAATAGCATGCTCTTGAGTGGTAGATCATTTATTTCAATGTCATGGTCAACCCTAAGGTGGGTAGTGTCACATCAATTTCGGTAAATGTGTCGGAATGTGAAGATGAGGTTTTTTGACATAGTTTCCCAATATAAGTTCAAATGATATTTAGTGGATTTTTTTCCTCTTACTGCGCTCTTCTAAATATGACGAGAATGTCCCCAATCTTGAACTGTTTATGGACACACTAAGATAGAATTGGTCTAATGTTATAGAAATGTTTTAAATTTTGTTGGGCTTGATGAGAGGTTTTTTTTGGGTAGTATATGGGATCTATGGTTTTCTTGGGATATGACTTCAATCATGTTGGGACATGTTATTTTTTGAAATAGGCTTGTGATGGCTTGATTGGGGAATGTCACCATATTTCAGGTAAGGACTTCGGTGTACTTGCGGTAGGTGATGTTATAGTTTTAATGGTACGTCTTCAGTTAATGCGTGATTATGGGTTTTGGGTCTTTGATGTATTTCTGGGAAAGTATGGGAAATATGCGTTTTATTGTTGATTGAGAACCAATTTTTTTCATTGATGAGGTCCCTATAATAGCCTCTGATATAAGTTCTGTTTTGTTGTTTAGGATATAAAGTTTGCTTTGGATTGGGTTTTAAATGTTTAAATACTTTTGTCTTGTGATATGGTTTAGGGTGCATTTAAAATTTGGGAATGCAACACGACAGTGCAATCGAGACTACATGAACTTGGAGAGATGTATGATGTTGTGTTATTTCATGATGACTTCTTGATGATGATAATTTTTTAAGGTGGGTAGATTGTAATTTCCTGTGTTTTTTAACCGGGTTAAAATAAGAAGGTTTTTGATTTTTTTACGTTTTACCGATGGGAAATTTTTTTAACCGAGCACCGAACATTTATTCTGTGTGTTGTAACACCTAAATGTGTCATTTTGGACTTTCATAATTATTTGATAATTTTATAGGGTGTCCCGATGAGTTTCGGGAGCACTGGAATTGAAAAGGTACACCTTAATGGATCAGAACGGTTAGTGCACAATTGTTTTCCAACACGTGCAGCTTACCCTATTTAGTAAATTATTTATAAAAATTAAATATGATTATAAGAGATATTGGGTTTATTTAAAATAAAATTTTAATAATAATAATAATTAATTTTTTATTATTATTAGTCTGCTTGTTTAATTAAATGATTGTTAAATAACTAATTAAATGACTATTGAAGAAATTAATGAGAGTTTTGGGGTTCACCAGAAACATTTAATTAATTTAGGAAATTTTATGTTAATGAAGAATCTTTTTTATTTTTAAATAGAGGTTATGGGTTAGATAATTTATCATTAATATCATATAAATGATAATGTAATAAATTGGGGGTTTTCGTTTTAAATAAATTAATGTTGGAATAATAAAAATAATGATGTTATTATTATTATTATTGTGTTTATTTATAAAAATTAATATTAATAGATTTTAATAGAATGATTAATAGATATTTTCATAATTATAAAATAAACATTTTAATTTGAGAATGATTAATCGGGTTATATGGTTCTATTCATTGGTCATTATTAAATACAATTTAATTATGTGTTTTTATTAATATTTAGTATAAAAAATAAATTAAAATGGGAGGACCCTTCTCCCCTTCCTCAATGTGCAGTTGTGTGCGACCCACCCACTTAGACTCTATTTAAAGTATGCATGGCACCACCGTCTTCCCTCCTTCTTCGGACCACATACATTGCCCTCCATGGTTGATCCTCCCTACAGTCTGACCTCCTACAGCATGCAATCCCCCTCATCCATACCCCCTAGTAGTAGCATGACACCCTCGGACAGAAACCCTATACCGTGCGACCCCTGTGGCATGATCCCCCCATACTTGGGTTCTCCATCTCCTGCATTTCCCCCATTTTCTTCTTGGTTTATGTTTGATTATTCAAGGTACGAACTTACCTCATGGTCTTCTTCATCGGTTTTGCGATTCCCTGCTATTTTGGTCCACGATTTGGTGTTAGATGAAACAGTATGGATATGGGTTAATTTAATTGTTTCACCATTGTAATGATAGGCTACACGAATGTTGTTTAGAGACATGTAGGTCAATGTTCCAGCATCTGCTATCAAGGGCAAGGCGGAGGGGCTTTATTTTCATTGAAGCCATTAGATTAGGTAATATTGTAAACCATCTGTTTGGTTTTTCACCGGTTAAATAATGGTTTGTTAACTTTTATGAGTCCTTGTTACAATGTTAGATGTGTGTTGATCATTACAGCTTTGATTCAAGAGATAGGTTTAATATATTGATTTTTTTTGCGGATCAATTTAGACCGCACACACGCACACACCAACACACACACACACACACATATATATATATATATATGATGGTTTTCATGCATGCGACTATGGGAAAGTTGTGTACTGGTCACAGGCAAGTACATTATAGTGTTACAAAATTAAAATGTTTCCACCCTAAGGCAGCGTGAAAATCTCTATCACTTCATTTATGAATTATTTTTTTCATAAAATAATTTGATAGTCTGAGTTTCCTTGATTTTGGAAATGATGAATTTTCATTAAATTATCTTTAAAGATAATCTGTTTGATGGTGGTAATATCATATCATGCTTGCTTCTGTTTGGAAATTTTTATGATGACAATACATGATAGGTTGATGTGAGACTTTTGATGTTATTGAAGGATTCTTTCCATGTGTGATAAATGGGAAAATTACGATGTGTTGGTTTTAAGCATGTATTTATGGCTATTGGAAATATGTTGTGCTTATACCATGAATATTAAATCGTTATATAGGAATCACCCATGGGAATTCTTTTCAAATGAAACTTAAATGGTGATGGACTTGGACACCCTTAGGTGTGCCCTTTTAACCCAGGTTACAGAATGTTAATTACAAACACAATGATATATCTGTTGTTGAATTAGATGATTAAATGGTTTATTATGGGAAATAGGATAATTATTTCAAGAATAAATTATCCAGTCATGAGTCAGAGAAAATTGTGGCATTTACTGAATATTGAAAATATTGAATATTTTGACATGTTCAGAATATAAATTGGAAACTAGTAATAATTAATTGGGAGATTAATTATTAAATTACACATGGTAAATGGTTAATTAATTGATAAACATGTTAATTATATCTGATTTAACTAAATAATGTTTGATTAAATTAATTTGCATTCATTAAATTAAGATTGTTAATTGATTGATTATTATGACTGTTGGCGAATAATAACATTGGATGCATGTTTGTTATCCATGTTATAAGTTGTTTAGGATATATATGAATAAAAATATGAAATTCTATGTTTGATGGTTACTATATATATGGTCGTTGTTCAGCATGATTGAATTGAGATTCTTATGATGTGCCTATTAGTTATTAAAGTCCTTGATGAAACAATATTTCAGTCGATGGGTTCAATTTTGTTAAAGTTTTGGGGTAATTTAATGTTGAGTTAATTATTTATTTGAATTTCTTGTAGTTATGAATAATTTATAGTTAAATTAATTATTAAATGTTGATATGTTTAATGGTTAATTAATTTTATAATTATTTTATGGGAAATTTATGTTGTTCATTAGTTGTTAAATTAATTAAGGATTTGATAAATTAAATTTCTGTATTAATTAATGAATGGTTTTGCAGTGTTAGACATGGAATTATACAAAAATAATAAATATATATGTATGATTGATAAACTGGTTTTGAGATGGATGTTAATGCTTAAATGACTCATGGGGTGCTAGTCCTGGCATTCTACACCCATCTTGCATGCAAATTTCTCTATTATGGGACATGAAATGATGCTCCAAATACACATGGTTTTTGAGACAAGGACTAACGCTCCAAATAATCACGAGGGATATATACATGACATTCTACACCCATTAGCTGACATTGGGTTGTGCTTCCAATTGGTCATACATTGAATGGATTAATTGGTTAATGGAAACCGTTGGGACATAATTATTTCAAAATAAAATATGTGAAGGGGTGTTGACTTATTAACGAAATGGGTGAATCACTATTAGTGGATGGAACCAATAGAGAATAAATATTTTTAGTGGATAGGCTCAAATATTTTATATGAAATATTAAAATTAATATCTTATGACGTGTTATCCAAGGCAGAGCACATTCTTGGATTCAGTATTTTTTATTACATAGATGGTCTTTCAAGACCTCTGTGGTGAGTGACTTATAATGGGATGTTGAGGATTTGCCAGAAATCATGAATTATGTAATTTAATAAGGATTGAATAAATGATAAATGAAAATTAATGTGTGATGCCTCCTGTGTAAGCATGAATAATGTAAAATAACGGTTCAGACACCAGTTGACGGCTGAAGTAGGTACATGGGTATATAGTTACATTGTATTTATTACTATAATTATTCATTTTTTCAAACTGTTGGAATTATTAATTGAATGTCTATATTTTGGGTAGACACCAGTGGTGTTGTCCAACTTGAATTTATATATCACGCACTAATCGGGCTGCTGTTGCAATTGGGTAACCGATTATATTCTATTTGGGTGCAGTATTGTGCTGCTTACATATACATGGGAGATATGAGATGAGGAACAAGTGGATGATCAGGATAGTCAAGAAGATATTCCTCGAGGCTTTGAGTCGTTGTTTTCAATTTTTATATGTAAATCATGATGTATTTTATATCGCTTTTATTGGTTTACAATCATAACATACACGCATTGTATAATGTTGTCATTTTCCATTTTGTTATATACAAGATTTATAAAATTATGTCCTCCATGGTTTTATCATTTATTAAACTGCTTCCACCATTTTCTGATATTCTCCATAGTTTTTACTCTGAGAAGAAGGTATAGTCTTTCCACTGACTATACTTAGATCCTCACTGCTTGTGGGATGCCTTTGGCATATGAGAAAACGTGCTTGAGGTCATGTTGCAACTAGGCCAGCCATCAGTTCATGGGTGAGCTAGGTCGGAACATTACATAATGTGAACCACATGAAATTAGTACATTTCTATAAATAATAAACCAATATTGGTGAATAATTCATCGTAGGACACTGCGAACATGACTCCATGGTCTCATTATATCATCATGGGAATACTTGTTAATTTTTTCTTCAACTACTAAAATCCCTATAAGAACCTATCCATCCACATCAAAAGATTCCCCTTTTGGGTCAATCATGACATGTATTCTAATATCCTGTAGAAATAATAAATGAGAATATGTTAATAGACTACAAACCAAGGAATCCATGGACGTTCGTCAAACACTTGTGAGGATACAAAGGCAACAATACCTCAACCATGGACAAGTTGAATGCTACTCTATATGATGAGATAATGTGTAAGAACCCGGTTTTTTCAGTGAAAGACTTTGGAATATTCTTGATGATATTCCCGAGCTGCGCCTTCAGACGCCATGCGATTCTGAGCCTCAGAGTGGCCAGAATTAAATTTTCAGTGCGTTCACACTGGAAACGCCAAATAAATGGGATAACTCCTAAACGGTGATCTAGATCAGATATCCAAGTGTACGGATGGGTCCGTAATGGGGTTTTTACCCTAGGAATGACATAAAACATGTCGGCGCAGGATGTTTGGACCCCTCGCTCGCTCTCGGAACGTTAAACGGATGAATTAATTAATTCATTTATTCGTTTAATGGTGAAACTCTAGTATCACATAAACAGTGGCTCGTATTGAAAAACTGAGGGCACCGTTGAGTTCAGAACGTGTCGTTTACGCTAGGAGGGGTATATGTTTTGCGGGCGCGGGCCGTCTCTGAAAAATGGCCCGGGGGGCGTTTTCGTAATTTGGCAGCCTCGGGCGTGGGCGTTGTAACTTTTGAACGGGAACTCAGATTAAAATTCCGAGAACGCCATTGTGCTCAGTAGGTGGTGTTTGGCCTAGGGATGCTTAACCTCAACCCCGCCAGAGGATCGGGTTCGGGCCGGTGGGTGGGTAGTTAAGTGTGTTTCTATTTCAACACATAACCCCCCTCTCTTCCCCTCTCTTCATCTCCTGGCAGGAGTTCCTCCTCCCTCCTCTCCTCCTCCACTCCAGCGAGGTGGCTCCGGCGAGGTAGCTCCGGCAAGGCGGATGTTCGGTGGTGAAGCTCCTGGAAACGCCCACGAGGTAGGATTTGTTGCGGTTTCAATTTTTATTCCTGCACCTACTTTGAGTTCGATTCTATGCATAAATTTGTTGTTTGATCCTTGAACAAAGCCCTTAATATTGTAGTGGACATTATTCTCTTTCCAACTCATCTTTTAGGTTTCAATTCTGAGTCTCGAGTTGCTCGCAGCAGTCCGGCGAAGGTTGTGGGAAATTCAGGAGTTTCTGGGGTTTGTCCGGCGGTCCGGCAAGGCCAGGCGGCGGTGCGGCATTTCTGGGATGGTGGCCGCGGTAGCGGGGCTCTCGGACAGTGGCACGGATAAGGCACAGGGCACGTGGGTGCTCGGCGGTCTCTTTAGCAGGGTGGTCGGCCATGAGCTCCAGGCGCGGCGGCGAGGGATCTCCCTTCAGCGGAGCCGTCCAGGCACGACTGCCGCGGGGTCGCGGTGTGCGGCCCCCGCACAAGAGGCAAAGATGCGCACCACGCGGGTCATCACGCGGCTGCTGCGACCGGCCCTCGGGGCCGGTCCGCGCGGTCATGCCGCAGGCCGGGCGGACCGGCTGGTCCAGGCCGGTCCAGCCCAAGGGGCTTTTCCCCTCAGTTTTCGGACGCCCGTAATATTCGCTATAGGCATCCCATTTGCATGCCATCTATGGCAGTGTACTCCAGACGCCGTGACATAATTTTTGAGTTGGTTTTGGAAATTTTTAATTCCCAAAACGAGGGGCCTCAGAGGCACAACTCGTCTTTAAGTGAAATGACGTTTTTCCGTGGGATCTTGTTTAAGACGGAACGGACGCGTCCGATGTCCGTTTTGAGCGCCGTCAGTGGTGTTGGGACCCTGGAAATGAGGCAGAGCTTTCCAGGGTGGTTTCAGGCGTTGAGGCCGAAGTTGAGGCGTGGGCCCCATGGCCCGTCTTTCGATCTGCGTGCATCATTTTGTAACTTTTTCATCGGACGTCTGTTCGGGGCGTGCGAGAAGTCGATGTTGGGTGTTTTCTGAGGGTGTTGCGATGGCGCAACCCGCCCACTTTAATTATGCACACTGGTGTGGGCCCAGCGAGGGCTGTTCCGGGAGTTGAGGGTGATTTCCGATTTTATCATCGGGTGTCCGTTTTGGACAAATTAATAGTCCATCTTGTGTACTTTTTCGAGAGTATCAAAATGGTGCGATCCGTTGGCAGTGCTTCGGGACCAGGGTGCGGGTCCCGCTTGGTACCGCTCGTGCGCGGGGAGCTGAAATGTATCTTTTTCTCTGGATATCCGTTGCACTCAAGTGAGTAGTGCTTTTGACGTGTTTTACCGAGGGGATCGTAATGGTGCAATGCGCCCGAATGTTTTCGGGGCCGAGCCTCAGGATCATAGGACGCCGTTCGGGTGTGAGGCGGTGTTGGTGACTTTTCCGTCGGATATCCGTTTGAGGAGAGTAAGTAGTCTATCTCACATGTTTTTCTGCGAGGATTGCAACAGTGAAATCCGTTAGGTTGTGCGGAGCCTCTTGAGCGATCTTATTAAATGTGTAAATTTGAAAGGCACCCTGGTGGTAGTTCTTCTCACCGTGTTTGCAGAGAACCCTTGGCGTGTGATCGTGTGCACTCCCGTGTGAGTGAAGAGATGTGGTTGGCTTTGCCTCAGCCGTTGAGATAGCAGGTTGGAGTTGTTACATCATGCCTTCGCGTTGACGTTGGGTGTCGTGTGCACGATAGCCTTTGGGCTGGAACGTTGTATACTCCGAGAGTATACAGGAACACTTGGAGGTACATGAGGCTGTTTGTACCTGATGATGTTTGTGTGCTTGGTTGGGGTTGACGTGGGGCCACACGTCGTGTGGGCCCCATGTGCGTGTTGTGTTCTTCTTTATGTACCTTTTACCTCTCGCGACGTAGAGGGTTCCTCTATTCTTGTTTTTTGACCAGCATGGTTGAGTTTCCCCTAGTCATGTTCTCCCTTGTTTGACCAGCAAGGCTGAGTGGTCTCCCCCTGGTTTTGTTCTCGATGGTTTGGTCGGAAAAGATGGTTTGTTCCTTTGTTTCTTTAGCTATGAGGGGTTTCAGTACCGTGCCCCTTTCACCAGACTACGGCACCGTTTGCGACTACGGGTGTTCATACAGTGTGGGTGTTTTCCCCACTTTCTGGGATGAGTTTTCTTGGTCCGCTTCGACAGTGAATCAGTGGATTAGAGCGTGATCTCCTGGAGAGTCCTAGGGAGTTTCTCCCATTGATTTTTTCCTTGGTAGAGTTCATGTGGATTCGGTGTGACCAACACTTTACACAGGCATGGATCCTCTACCAAGTAGGTTGTTACCAGCAGGGCTAAGGTTGTTACTAGTAGGGCTAAGGTTGTTTCCAGCAGGCCTGAGGTTTTTTCCAGCAGGGCTGAGGTTGTTTCGAGTAGGGCTCGCCAATGGGTTACCATCCAGAAGGGATGGCCAGTACAGTGGTGTTCACCGAGCAGTACCATCCAGCATGGATGGCCAGAGTAGTTCTATTTTTACCTCTAGCGGGGCTGGGCAGTGGTCCCCGATGCTGGGCTTACCTCGAGCTGGGCTGGGCAGTGGTCCCCAATGCCCGGCTTACCTCCAGTTGTGCTGGGCAGTGGTCCCCGATGCTGGGTTACCTCCAGCTGGGCTGGGAAGTGGTCCCATCGACCACATTAGCCGGGTCACCCTCCAGTGGATTACCCTATTACGGGACTAGGCAGTGTGGCACCCATCGACTTTCTGAGTCTCCCTATAGTAGGAACCCGTCGACTTCCAGGGACCCTCTAGCAGGGCTGGGCAGGGGGTCGCTTGTCGACTTTGAGCAGACCTCTCGACTGCGGGGCAGTGACGAGTTGTGGTTGACATTCCCCCAGAACTCTCAAGTACGAGGAGCTTTTCCCCCACCGAGACGCATCCTTGTGACGCGACCTAAAAACCGTTTGGGTGAGTCAATGACAACCAGAGCGGATAGTGTCGAGGTGTGGTGGTTTAAGCCATTGACTTGCGGTACGGGGCAGACGTGTGGGATGCTGGGCATCGATGATGTTACTTCTGGGACTGTTGGAGACTCACTTTCTTGGGCTGAGCTAATGGATGGAGATCCCCTTATGACATTGTTCGTGATTCTTAGTGAACATACGGTTATGTATATACCTTGTTTCAGTACCCACTTCATGGGCGTGGTTACTCTCCTTGCCGGAGAGGTGAAGACGTGTGGGGTATTCCATGTGCTTTCTGTGTCTAGCTTCTCATGGTGGGACGAGTCTACTCTCTTACTATAGGTAGCGAGACTCGACGAGAAGTTCATCTTCTCACCATTTCCATCTCCTTGTGTTGGGACGAGTCTTCTTCCTTTCTCTTGTTGGGTTGAGCTGGACTATTTATGGAACCTTCAGTTGTAGTCCTATATTATTCCATTTTCTCTCTACTTCTCACCCTTCGGTACCTCCTTTGTTGCTCCCTCGAGACTTCGGGGTATCCTACTGAGTATTTTTATACTCAACCCTAATTGGGCTTTGACCACACTTGGTGTGCCCTTGCAGATGATGGACAGGTTGGTCGTGACTTCAGTGGAGCTTAATAGTTCAGGAGTGTGGACTGTGTGTGGTGGTCAGAGTCAGATTCTAGGTGGAGGACCCTTCTAGCTGTTTTCCTTTCTGTTTACCTGTTGCCGGGTTGTTGCACTTTTCTGGTTGGGCGCGTGTTTTCCCCTTTTCATTTTCAGTTAATTTCATCACTTGCTTTGTACTTTTAGAGGTTGATGCACATTGTGGTTTATTTATAGCAGTTTCCCTTTACTTTTCTTTTTACTCTGCACTTTTGCATTGAGTGTGCTGCGTTTGTGTGTGCACAGGTGCTTAGGCAAAGGCCTCCCCGAGTTGTTGTGACTTTGGCACTGGTCGCCAGCACCTAGCCTATGGAGGCGGGTTTGGGGTAGTTTCGGTTAGATCCCGGGTAGGGTCGGGACGGGAAAAAGTGGTATCAGAGGTGGTTCATTCATTGGGACGTTGTGAGGATGTCCCTAAAAGAGTAATTGGTTGGGATTTAGGGCAACAGTGTCAACATGTCTTGATAACGGCTCTCAGAATAAGGAGTCCATTGATGGTGTGGTGGCCAACGTATCCATTCACCAAGACCATGATAACCCGCTGGTCAACTCGGCATGCTGAGACACTTGTTGCAAGGAAAATTTGTTTTTGCATCACATAGGATTGATTATTTGACTTTCCATCTTGAGTCAGCTCCCCATCGTTGTTTTTATTGGTATATACATATATGATCATCTGACCATGACACTCCTTGATAATTTTCAGAATGTCTCCGTGAGGAAAGCCAGCCAGGATACCAGATTTGGTTCATGACGACGACTCTGTGAGCTACGAGGCCTTAGTCCAGGACCCATCATGTGATCCCCTTCTCTCCAGGTGGGCCGGTAGCAGCACCCCCACCTGTTGAGCAGCAGCTAGCTTCAGTAGAGCAGACGGGGATTGAGCGCAAGTAGAGCGCGCTCCATGAGTTCCAGTGTCAGAGACCGCTGCGGTTCAATGGTGAGCCAGACCCTCAGGTAGTAGAGGTTTTACTAGAGGCAGTGGTTTGCCTTTTCAGGCTTGTGCGGACACCGAAATATCAGAGAGTGGCTTTGGAATCCAGGATTTTTCGTGGACCAGCTTGGCGTTGGTGGAGTCTGGTGACTCAGTTTCTTGACGAGTCATCGCTTTCGTGGGGAAACATTCATTTGTTGTTCCATGAGGAGTTTTTCCCCACCTTCTTGCACTCCTTTCAGATTCAGAAGCTCCTGCAGTTTCTGCAGGGTGGGATGACGGTGGCCAAGTACGCGGCTAGTTTTGCAGACTGTGCACGCTTTTACCCGGACTTGGTCCATGACGACAACATCTGAGTGTGGAAGTTTGAGCAGGGTCTTCGACAAGTGATTCATGTTGTCATAGTACCATTGGGCATTTCCACATATTCCGGGGTGCTATAGCAGGCGCTGGTGATAAAGAGATCCCTGTCATGTTCTGGAGTTGGTGGTGCCAGCAGGCACGTTGGAGCTGAGACGTCTACCGCAGCTAGCGGGCGTCGGCAAGCGGAACCTCAACCCAGGTGGTTTTCTGAAAACCAGACTCAGGGGAGTGGTTGTACACCCCAGTGGTGGCGGAGGGCACCAGTGCACCCCGAAGAGAGTCGGTGCTATGCTTGCGATGGGTGAGGTCATACGGCACGGGACTGCCCGACCAGGCATGCAGCGAGCTTCGGGAAGGCAGCAGGTGCACCACCACAACAGAGGCAGCGCCGTGATCAGAGTAGTACCCAGGGATGTGGTGCTAGCAGAGGAGCGGGAGGAGATGGTAGTGAGGGACGTCTTTATTATGTCTTCCCATCACCACTATGAGGTCCACATCCGGCTCTGGGAGATGACAATTGGGACCACAGACAGTCGCGAGCTTGGGATGTCTCCAATCCTGTAGATCATGAGGTGGTAAGTGGTACGCTCTACAGCTTTTCTAATTTTTGTAGTAGAATTGTTAGACTCTATGTGTGAAATGATTTCCTCCCTTCTCCTTTCTTGAGGTGTTACCATGGTGGCGCGGGGTGTCGGTGTAACCCTGTGTTGGTATGATAAAAGGAGTGAGACCTTTTTCTTTAGTCGTTGGTGATGACTACATCGCTCTCTGAGCGTGTAAGAGAGTCATGGTTGCGAGACATCGACTGTGAAATCTTGTGTGACCAGATATCCTTGGGTGTTTCACCATATGGATATTCTGAAGGAGGGAATCACCGGGCCTTGTTCCCGGTGCGGGTGGTGATTCCAGTCGCGTCATGCGACGTAGAGGTTCATCGGGGAGGTGAGCTACCCCCGAGAGCCTTCGGGCCGTTTGAGACCCTACAAGGGGATGTCGAGGTTCCCTACCACCTTGCCCTAACCCAAAAGTATGGAGTGGGTGCATGATGTCTTCCACGTGGTTTACCTGAAGAGAGGTGTGTGTACTCTTCTGCACGATGTCGGAAAGGGCCAACCTCGCGTGAACGGATCAATCCTTTGTTCTATATGCGGTGGCAATGAGCCATGCAAGAGTTCTTCTGGATACGGCAAAGCAAGGTGTGGGCTTAGTACCCTGAGTTGTTCCTTGGTTTTGCTTTTCGGGGACGAAAGTTTCAAGGAGGGAATGATGTAAGAACCCGGTTTTTGCTGTGAAAGTCTTTGGAATATTCTTGATGATATTCCAGAGCAGCGCCTTCAGACGGCATGCGATTCCGAGCCCTGGAGTGGCCGGAATTAAATTTGCAGTGCGTTCATACCGAAAACGCCAAATAAATGTGATAACTCCTAAACGGTGATCTGGATCAGAGATCCGAGTGTACGGATGGGTCCAGAATGGGGTTTTTACCCTAGGAATGACATAAAACATGTCAGTGCAGAATGATTGGACCCCTCGCTCACTCTCGAAACGTTAAACGGATAAATTAATTAATTAATTTATTTGTTTAATGGTGAAACTCATGTTTCCCTTAAACTATGGCTCGGATTGGAAAACTGAGGGCACCATTGAGTTCAGAACGTGCCGTTTACCCTCGTAGGGGTATTAGTTTCACGGGCGCGGGCCATCTCTCAAAAATGGACCCGTGGGCGTTTATGTAATTTGGCAGCCTCGGGCGTGGGCGTTGTAACTTTTGAACGGGGCATCGAATGAAAATTTTGAAACTTCCATTGCGCTCAGGAGGTGGTGTTTGTCCTAGGGGATGCTTAACCTCGACCCTGTCGGAGGTTCGGGTTCGGGCTGGCGGGGCGGGTGGTTAAGTGTGTTTCTATTTAAACACTTAACCACCCCAATCTCTTCCCCTCTCTTCATCTCATGGAAGGATCTACTCCTCCATCCTCTCCTCCTCCACTCCGGAGAGGCGTCTTTGGCGAGACAGCTCCGGCAAGGCGGCGGTTCGGCAGTGAAGCTCCGGGCAACGCCCACGAGGTAGGATTTGTTGCGGTTTCAATTCTTATTCCCACACCTACTTTGAGTTCGATTGTATGCATAAATTTGTTGTTTTATCCTAGAAAAAATCCTGTAATATTGTAATAGACTTTATTCTATTTCTGACACATCGTTTGGGTATCAATTTCGAGTCCCGAGCTTCCCACAGCGGTCCGACGAAGGTTGCGGGAAATTCAGGAGTTTCTGGGTGGTTTTCTGGCGGTCCGGCAAGGCCAGGCGGCGGTGCGGCATTTCCGGGATGGTGGTCGTGCCGGCGGGGCTCTCGGACGGCTACGCGGCTAAGGAACAGGGAAAGCGGGTGCTCGGCGGTCGCTTCAGCGGTGTGGTCGGCCGCGTGCTCTAGGCGCGGCGGCGGGGGAGCTCCCTTCGGCGGAGCCGGCCGGGCGCGACGGCCGCGGGGTTGCGGTGTGTGACCCCCGCGCAGGATGCAAGGACCCATGCCACGTGGGTCTTCACGCTGCTGCCACGGCCGGCCCTCGTGGCCGGTCCGCGTGGCCATGCCGCGGGCCGGCGCAGGCCGGCCCGGTGTGGGCGGACCATTCGGTCTAGGCCGGTCCAGCCCAAGGGGCTTTGCCCCTCAGTTTTTGGACACCCGTAATTTTTTCTACGGGCGTCCATTTTGCTTGTCGTCTACGGCAGTGTAATCCAGACTTCGTGACAAAATTTTTGAGATGGTTTCAGGAATTTTTCATTCCTGATTCGAGGGGCCTCGGAGGCGCAACACATCTTTAAGTGAAATGACGTTTTTCCGAGGGATCTTGTTTTTGACGGCGCAGATGCGTCCGACATCCATTTTGAGCACCGTCAGTGGCATTAGGACCCTGACACCGAGGGGGAGCTTTCCAGGGTGGTTTCCGGCATTGTGGCCGAAGTTGAGGCGCGGTCCGCACGACCCGTCCTTCGAGCTGCGTGGAGAGTTTTGTAACTTTTTCATTGAACGTCTGTTTGGGGCGTGCGAGCAGTCAATGTTGGGTGTTTTTCTGAGTGCGTTGCAACGACGCAACCCACCCGCTTTACTTTTGCACGCTGGTGTGGTCCTCGTGAGGGCTGTTCTGGGAGTTGATGGTGATTTCTGGCTTTATCATCGGGTGTCCGTTTTGGACAAGTGAATAGTTCATCTTGTGTACTTTTTCGAGAGGATCGCAATGGTGCGATCCATTGGCAGCGCTTCGGGACCGGGGTGCGGGTCCCATGTGGTACCGCTCATGCACGGGGATCCGGAACGTATCGTTTTCGCCGGATATCCGTTGCACTCAAGTGAGTAGTGCTTTTGACGTGTTTTCCCGAGGGGATCGCAATGGTGCGATGTGCCCAAATGCTTTCGGGTCCGAGGATCGGGATCACGGGACGTCGTTCGGGCGTGAGGCGCTGTTGGCGACTTTTCCGTCGAATATCCGTTTGAGGCGAGTAAGTAGTCTATCTTGCATGTTTTTCTGCGAGGATTGCAATGGTTCGATCCGTTTGGTTGTGAGGAGCCTATTGCACGATCTTATTAAATGTGGAAATGTGAAAGGAGCCCTGGTGGCAGTTATTCTCGCCATGTTTGCAGAGAACCCTTGGCGTGTGATCGCGTGCACTCCCATGTGAGTGAAGAGATGGGGTTGGTTGTGCCTCTGCCGTTGAGGTGGCAGGTTGGAGTTGTTACATCACGCCTTCGCGTTGACGTTGGGTGTCATGTGCATGATAGCATGTGGGCTGGAATGTGGTATACTCCGAGTGTATACGGGAACGCTTGGAGGTACATGAGGTTGTTTGTACATGAGGATGTTTGTGAGCTTAGTTGGGGTTGACGTGGGGCCACACGTCATGTGGGCACCATGTGCCTTTCGTGTTCTGCTTTACGTACTTTTGACCTATCGCGACATAGAGGGTTCATCTATTCTTGTTTGTTGGCCAGCAGGGTTGAGTTTCCCCTGGTCCTGTTCTCTCTTGTTTGACCAGCAGAGTTGAGTGGTCTCCCCCTGGTTCTGTTCTCGATGGTTTGGCCGGCAAAGATGGTTTGTTCCTCTGTTTCTTTAGCTGTGAGGGGTTTCAGTACCATGCCCCTTTCACCGGAATGCGGGACCGTTTATGACTATGGTTGTTCATACAGTGTGGGTGTTTTTCCCAATTTTTGGGATGAGTTGTCTCGGTCCGCTCCAACAGTTACTCAGCGGATTGGAGCATGATCACCTTGAGAGGCATGGGGAGTTTCTATTGTTTCTTTGTGTTCCCTGGTAGAGTTCATGTGGATTTTGTGTGACCAACACTTTACGCGGGCACCAATATTCTACCCAGGAAGTTGTTACCAGCACGGCTGAGGCTGTTACCAGTAGGGATGAGGTTGTTTCGAGTAGGGCTGAGGTTGTTTCCAGCAGGGCTGAGGCTGTTTCGAGCAGGGCTCTCTAGTGGGTTATCATCCTGCAAGGATGGCCAGTACAGTGGTGTTCACTGAGCAGTACCATCCAGTAGGGATGGCCAGAGAAATTCCGGGTTTAACTCTAGCGGGGCTGGGCAGTGGTCCCCGATGCCGGGCTTACCTCCAGCTGGGCTGGGTAGTGGTCTCAGATGCTGGGATTATCTCCAGCTGGGCTGGGCAGTGGTCCCTGATGCCGGGCTTACCTCTAGTTGGGCTGGACAGTGGTCCCCGATGCTAGGTTACCTCCAGCTGGGCTAGGTAGTGGTCAAGTCGCCGACTTTAGCGGGGACGCCCTCCAGTGGATTACACTATTACGGGACTGGGTAGTGTGGCACTCGTCGACTTTCCGGGTCTCCCTGTAGTGGGAACCCGTCGACTTCTAGGGACCCTCTAGCGGGGTTGGGCAGGGGGTCGCCTGTCGATATTTAGTAGAACTCTCGACTGTGTGGCAGTGACGAGTTGTGGTTGACGTTCCCCCAGAACTCTCAAGTACATGGAGATTTCCCCCCACCAAGATGCGTCCTTGTGACGCGACCTAAAACCGTGCGGGCGAGTCAGTGCTTCCCAAAGCGGATAGTGTCGAGGGGTGGTGGTTTAAGCCCTTGACTTGCGGTTCGGGGCAGACATGTGGGATGTTGGGCATCAATGATGTTACTTCTGGGACTGTTGGTGACTCACTTTCTTGGGCTGAGCTATGGGATGGAGATCCCATTATGACATTATTCGGTCTTCTTAGTGAGCATACAGATATGTATATACCTTGTTTCATTACTCACTTCTTGGGATTGGTTACTCTCCCTCCAGGAGAGGTGAAGACGCGCAGGGTATGCCATGTGCTTTCCATATCTAGCTTATCGTGGTGGGATGAGTCTACTCTCCTGCTATAGGTAGTGAAGACTCGATGAGAAGTTCATCTTCTCACCATTTCCAGCTCCTTGTGTCTGGACGAGTCTTCTTCCTTTCTCTTGTTGGGTTGAGTTAGACTCTTTACGACACTTTCAGTTGTACTCTACTATTCCATGTTCGCTCTACTGCTCACCCGTCGGTACCTCCTTTGTTGCTCCCTCGAGCCTTAGGGGTATCTTACTAACTATTTTTATAATCACCCCTACTTGGGATTTGCCCGCACTTGGTGTGACCATGTAGATGAAGAATAGGTTGGTCGTGAATTCAGTGGAGCTTAGGAGTTCAAGAGCGTGGACCGTGTGCGGTGGACGGAGTCAGGTTCCAGGTGGAGGACCCTTCCAGCTGTTTTCCTTTATGTTAACCTGTTGCCTGGTTGTGGCGCTTTTCTGGTTGGGTGTGTGTTTTCCCCTTTTCATTTTCAGTTACTTTCAGCACTTGCTTTGTACATTTAGAGGTCGATGCACATTTTGGTTTATTTATAGCAGTTGTTGTTTACTTTTCTTTTTTACTCTACACTTTTTCATTGAGTGTTCTGCACGCATGTGTGTACAGGTGCTTAAGAAAAGGCCTCCCCATGTTGCTGTTCCTTCGGCGCTGGTTGCCAGTGATCGTACCACGATTCACTGTTTCATTTTCACCCTTACACTCCTGTGCTAAACATATTTTGTATTAAAAAATTATAAAAATATTATCAAATTGTACTTCATGTTTGATTCAATAATTTAGTGTTTATCACTATTAAATAGGGAAATGATACTTGTTTTGAAAATTACAATGTAGGTGGAGGTGATTTGGAGGGCTCTTGATGAAGTGAAAGAAAACTGGGCCAAAATTGCATGGATCCATGGACATCTGTCCACTGTTTTGCATAGTACACAAAATCCGTGCATCCAAATGGGCTGAAATTTTGTGGGCCTGTCCAAATTTCAATATTCTACATTTACTATTAAGGAACCCAATCCTGATTCGGATTGGATGGGGCCCATCCGAACTGATCTGTCCGAGCCACCGAATTTGGACCAAGTCAAATTCGGTGTTCTGTATTTTATCAATATGGCGAGCAATAGTTGTCCAAACGGTGCCAAACTTTCGGTGGAGATAGTAAAGAGGTAGGGATAGAACTTTTCTATTTTCTCCAAAGCGAGATAAGACTGTCTGAATTCCGAAAAGCGTCCTGCAAGTGGATTGATGAAATCTGTGTTCCCAAAACCACCTCCCACATTTCCTATAAAAGGGCACCTTGGGCTCCTCATTTGCAAGTTCGGCCAAGGAGTGAAGTGATGCCAATTTGGAGTCCTAGAAGAGTCTCCTAATCACCTTGGAGATTCTGGAGGCCCCTATCCTCATAGGGAGATCAACAATGAAAAGGAGTTCCACCCGAGCTTCCTCCTCCTCCCGATGTCGAGCTAAAAGTTGGGTGTTCGTTGTGAGGGAGCTACACACATGCCAAGGGAGTTCCGATGCATAAATTAGCTACTGGTTTGGAGTAATTTGGGTGTTTAAACATTTCATTCCATGTATCTTATTTTATTTCAGATTTGAATTCTTGATTTGATGCATGTGAGTGTTATGCTCTTAATTTCTAACCGATCGGTGTGAGGTTTTGAGTGCGTGACTTGTGTTGTTCCGATTGGACATCACAAGAATCCTTTTCATACCCACCTTATTGAGATTTCAATATGCATTGGAAGCTCTTATTCCATGCATAAGTACTGGACCTTGACAATACGATTGTTACGTCAAGGTTTGGTCCGTAAAGTATTGAAATAAAAGCTTAGGAATTAATCGGGATTCCAATTAACTCCAACCAAAGAATTACTCTAAACCCAAGATGAATCTCTATGAACAATGAACTTGATATGTGTGTATTGAAATCACATCGAACCTTTTATCTCATATTTCTCAAAATCCACTTGGTCACTCATCTTTTAATCTATTTCAACTAAGTCATTGTTTTAAGCTGTTTTCAAAACCACCCCTCTCTTTGACATTTTTATCAAAAATACACACTCTAAACCTACCAACGCTCCTTGAGAGATGACCTAGGGTTTACCCTAGAGTATTAATCAACCTTAAAAATATAATCAATTTGACGTGTCACAACATCACATCCAAATTTTGGCGCCGTTTCCAGGGAGCGCTTTGGTTTTTTGTGCGTGTTTTTGATAATTTTTTTTTTTGTAATTTTTGTGAATATTTGTTTGTTTTATCTTCTACCTTTGAATTTGTTTTTGTGTTCTAATTTATTTATTGTGTAGGTTCTTTTTATGACACGTTCTACTCCGGGAGACCTACAAACTTTCGAACCCAAACCGGAGAGGATCCTACATCAACGAAACCGAGACATACAAGACCACACTTTGAAGGAGGAGACATCAAATCTTAAAATTCTTCTTGATCCTTCTTCTTCTTCTGAAACCAAAGTTAAAATTGATCATAACTTGTATAACATGGCTGAAAATAATAGAACACTAAAAGAACTAACCTCACCTGATGTTGATATCCAACCCACTTACATTCAATTACAAGGTGAGGCACCCAATTTTGAACTAAAATCTGGTTTAATTCATTTATTACCAAGATTTCATGGACTGCCTGGAGAAGATCCACATAAGCATTTAAAAGAATTTCATACTGTGTGTTCAACCTTAAAACTTGCTAATGTGGATGAAGAACAAGTGAAGCTTAGGGCATTCCCATTTTCATTAGAAGACACTGCAAAAGATTGGTTATACTATGTCAATTCACCAATTAGGGGCTGGGCAGACATGAAACGCCTTTTTCTTGAAAAATACTTCCCAGCCTCTCGAACTGCAACTATAAGGAAAGAAATATGTGGTATAAGACAATCTCAGGGGGAAACATTACATGAATATTGGGAACGCTTTAAAAGGTTATGTTCAAGTTGCCCACACCACCAAATAAGTGATCAACTTTTAATTCAATATTTTTATGAAGGTTTGATTCCTATTGATCGAAATATGATTGATGCTGCTGCAGGTGGTGCATTGGTAGATAAGACCCCAATCACTGCAAGAACCCTCATTGAGAACATGGCACAGAACACTCAACAATTCGGTACACGGTCCAGTGTTCCCATTCGAGGTGTCCATGAGGTGCAAAGTACTGAGTTTGAGAAGAAGGTGGACACGAAGTTCGAAGAGGTAAGTACCCTTCTGCGACAACTAGCTCTCTCCCAAGGGAAATATCAATCTCCTCCTCCCATCCATTGTGGAATCTGCTCTTCTGACACCCACTATTCTGACCAATGCCCCCAATTGAGAGAAACTTCTGAAAGTTGTGAGGCAATATTTCCAGGACGCCCCTTTAACCAACCCTTTAGGCAAGAACCATACTATCCATCCAACCAAGGTTGGAAGGAAAACCAAGCCTATAGGCAAGGGGGGTATTCAAACCAACCTCAATAGCAATGGAACCAACAAGGTCAGAGTAGTCATCCACCACCACCCAGAAATCCTCAACCACCCCAAAGGCCATTCCAACCACCCCCTCCAAAAACCGATCCTAGCCTAGAAGATATGATGAAACAAATGGCTGCCAATAATCTCCAATTCCAACAAACCACCCAAGCAGCCATACAAGACCTAAAGACCCAACTAGGACAACTTGCCAACTCGGTGGGGGAAATCCAAAGTCATGGGTCGGGTAAACTACCATCTCAACCAGTAGTAAACCCTAGGGATAAAGGAAATGTTAGTGCAATCACCCTTAGGAGTGGGATACAACTCAAAAGACAAATGACCCCTCCATTAGAGTCCTCCCATCCAAGGGAAACCACCATCCCAACTGCTGAAAATGGTCCAAGAGAAGAAAACCCTTTTCCTGAGAGAAGCCCTTCCAAAGGAAAGACCGTGGTTGTTGATGAGCCACCTATCCCAACCATTCCTCTTCCATTTCCTCAAAGGGCTGCCCAACCTAGGAAACAAAAAGAAACCAAACTTGATAAAGAAATCTTGGGAACTTTCAAGAAAGTACAGGTTAACATTCCTTTGATTGATGCTGTGAAGCAAATTCCAAGATATGCCAAGTTTCTGAAGGAGATGTGTACACACCGAAGGAGGCTTCGTGGTGATGAGAAGGTGAGCCTGGGGAGGAATGTTTCAGCATTGATAGAGTCATCACTTCCTACCAAGTGCAATGATCCTGGGAAATTCTCGATTCCATGCACCATAGGGGAGTATTCGTGTTCCAATGCTATGCTTGATTTGGGTGCTTCTATTAATGTGATGCCTCACTCTATTTACTCTTCATTGCAGGTCGGTGAACTGAAGCCCACTGGTATTGTCGTTCAGCTAGAAAATCGGAGTACGGCACACCCCTTTGGTGTGCTAGAGGATGTTCTTGTGAGGGTGAAAAATTTAATTTTTCCTGCTGATTTTTACGTGCTTAAAATGGAAGATGATAGGATGAATGGACATGCCCCAATTATATTGGGGAGACCTTTCTTGAAAACCGCCAAAACCATAATTAATGTCCATAATGGTACATTATCTATGGAGTTTGGTGGTAATATTGTCCACTTCAATATCCTTGATGCCATGAAGCACCCCTCAGAAGAACACTCCTCTCTCTTTGTCAATTCAATTGATGTTCTCCCTTCCCCTGAAACAACTTATTTTCATTCACCTGATCCCCTTTCTGAGTTTTCTTCATTGATTGAAATGTTAGGTAATGAATCATGCATTGATTGGTGTAGCGGTTTAGAGAAATGTCATGCATGTTTGTTAATTGATGATTTCTTGAACACGGAGGATCACATGACCATCGATAATACTGCTAAGCTTGTAAAAGCTCATTCCTCATCTGAGGATGTTACCATTGAGCAGTTAGATGAGATCAGTGACTTCTCACTTTCACACACACTTCTGTCAATCCAAAATCCCCCAGAATTGGAACTAAAACAACTGCCTCAAGATTTAAAATACTCATATCTTGAGAATGGAAACAAGTTTCCCGTCATCATTGCTAGTTCACTCCCTCCTGAGCATGAATTGCGACTGCTTGATCTTTTGAGGAAGTATAAACAAGCTTTGGGATGGACACTTGCTGACATTACTGGCATTAGCCCATCAATTTGTACACATCATATTTTATTAAATGATGATGCTAAACCAGTGAGGCAGTCACAACGACGACTGAACCCAAACCTACTTGATGTTTTTAAAAAAGAAGTAACAAAATTGTTGGCTGCTGGAATCATTTACCCTATCTCTGACAGCCAATGGGTCAGTCCTGTTCAAGTAGTTCCTAAAAAAACTGGCCTTACTGTAGTTAAAAATGAAAATAATGAATTGGTTCCAACTCGTGTGCAGAATAGTTGGCGTGTCTGTATAGACTATCGCCGACTAAACC
Source organism: Viscum album (assembly GCA_963277665.1). NCBI lineage: Eukaryota > Viridiplantae > Streptophyta > Magnoliopsida > Santalales > Viscaceae > Viscum > Viscum album. Next base: position 1,132,673,146 of record OY728150.1, on the reverse strand, counting down.
AACACACTAGGAAGGACCATTTCCCATTGCCATTCATTGACCAGATGCTAGAGAGGCTAGCAGGGAAGTCCCATTACTGTTTCCTTGATGGGTATTCTGGATACTTTCAGATCCATATTGCCCCTGAGGATCAGGAAAAGACAACCTTTACTTGCCCCTTTGGTACATTTGCTTATAGAAGGATGCCATTTGGTCTGTGCAATGCTCCAGGTACTTTCCAACGATGTATGGTTAGTATTTTTTTGGATTACCTGGAGAATTGCATGGAGGTTTTTATGGATGATTTTACTGTTTATGGATCCTATTTTGATGAATGTTTAAGTAGTCTTGGTTATGTCCTACGTCGCAATATTGAAAAGAATCTTGTATTAAATTATGAGAAATGCCATTTCATGGTGCGACAAGGCATAGTTTTGGGACATGTCATTTCTGGGGAAGGAATCCAAGTGGACAAATCAAAAGTAGATATCATTTCCTCCCTACCATTCCCTAAAACTGTTCGGGATGTGCGGTCTTTCCTGGGTCATGCTGGATTTTATCGTCGTTTTATTCATGACTTTAGTAAAATTGCACTCCCCCTCTCCCGATTACTCCAAAAAGAAAAAGAATTTGATTTTGATAAAAAAATGTGAGGAAGCTTTCAATAAGTTAAAATGGAGTCTCACGTCACCCCCGGTAATCCAACCACCCCGGTGGGATTTACCATTTGAGCTCATGTGTGACGCCTCTAACTATGCAGTTGGGGCAGTCTTGTCACAAAGGGTCGATCGAGCTCCACATGTCATTGCCTATGCCTCACGTACTTTGGACCCTGCCCAAGCAAACTACACCACCACTAAAAAAGAATTTCTTTCCATTGTGTTTGCCTTGGGTAAATTCAGGCCATACCTTATAAGGTCCAAAGTCGTTGTGTTCTCAGACCATGCAGCCCTCCGATATCTCCTAAAGAAACCAGAAGCCAAACCACGTCTCATTCGCTGGATGCTCCTCCTTCAAGAATTTGATCTAGAAATTAGGGATAAAAAAGGAGCAGAGAATGTGGTTGCTGACCATATCAGTAGGATTCTCCCACCCTCGGACATTGACTCATCCCCCTGTATTCCCATAAATGAATTGTTTCCTGATGAGAAATTGTACCGAGTGCAAGATGTTATTCCTTGGTATGCTGAAATTGTAAATTATTTGGTAGCGTCTTGCATTCCTGCTAATTTCACCAAAAACCAGGCCGACCGTCTAAAACATGACTCTCGTTGGTACATTTGGGATGACCCCTACCTCTGGCGCACATGTAGTGATAAAGTTATTAGGCGTTGTGTTCCCGATAGTGAGTTTCAATCTGTCCTTAGGTTCTGCCACACACTTGCTTGTGGGGGCCACTTTGGTCCCCAACGGACTGCTCGCAAGGTCTTAGATTCTGGTCTCTTTTGGCCCACATTGTTTAGGGATGCCCATGAATTCTGTAAATCTTGTCCTCGCTGTCAAAGAATGGGGAATGTCTCTAAAAGAAATGAGATTCCCCAACAACCCTTACTCTTCCATGACATTTTTGATGTTTGGGGCATTGACTTTATGGGACCATTCCCCAATTCATTTGGGAACCTTTACATTCTTCTAGCAGTGGATTATGTTTCAAAGTGGGTAGAGGCACGAGCCACGAGGACAGATGATTCCAAGACAGTTGTGGAATTTTTGAGAACCCAAATATTCTGTAGGTTTGGATTACCTAGGTTTATCATCAGTGATCAGGGTTCTCATTTCTGCAACCGCACAATGCAATCTCTTTTGCGCAGGTACGGGGTTGGGCATCGAGTGTCTACTGCTTATCACCCACAAACAAATGGTCAAGCTGAAGTATCAAATAGAGAGGTAAAACAGGTTCTTGAGAAAACGGTTCAGCCAAACAGAAAAGACTGGAGTCTTAGACTCGATGATTCGTTATGGGCTTACCGTACTGCATTCAAAACTCCAATTGGCATGTCACCATATCGGCTAGTTTTTGGGAAGAGTTGTCACCTCCCTGTTGAGGTAGAGCACCGGGCCTACTGGGCCATTAAACAATACAATTCTAATCTTTATGGTGCAGGTATTCAAAGGAAGTTGCAGATTCAAGAGTTGGAGGAAATGAGAAGAGATTCATATGAGAACTCCCGAATTTATAAAGAGCGAACCAAGGCTTCCCACGACCGTCTCATCCTTCATCGTCAATTCCAAATTGGGAAGAAGGTCCTCCTCTACAATGCAAGGCTGAAGTTGCACCCTGGTAAGCTTCGTTCCCGTTGGTTTGGACCTTACATTGTTACTAATGTCTCTCCATTTGGTGTTGTCCAGGTTCAAAATGAAGACACCAAGCAAACCTTCACTGTCAATGGGAAGCGGCTGAAGCACTTCCATGAAGCCATTCCGGAGTCCCCAATGGAGGAACTCCATGTTCAAGAAGCGGTCTATGAATAACACTCACCAGGTTTTATCCTTCCTTCACACAGTCTCTTTTATTGCAGTGAGGACACTGCATTCTCTAGGTGTGGGGGGTGGATACATTCCTGGGTTAGTTAGGATTTTTCACCATTTTCTCCTTTTGTTTTCTCTTTTTGGCCTTCTTTATGGTATTTTTATTTTTCCCCATCAACAATTTCGAAATTCCATGATGTGGCGACCATAAAATGGGGAATGTAAAAATACCATAACGAAGGCTAAAAAGAATATTTGTATGAATTTAACATCAGAGAGTGATTTTTAGTGAATTGGTCTTCTGTAAATGATATAAATGGTCGTATCTATGTGAAAACTTTGAGATGATTGATGCCCATTGTGTGAGTAGTTTTTGAGAAAACTATGTCGCTAATATCTTCAAAAAAAAATATTGCACCAAACCACAAAGTGTGATTATTTCTTACTTAATATAAGGTAAATATATGTTGGGTTAATATTTTTCATCTTTAAATGATATTTCCATACGTTCGTTCCTTACCCGATCTGTTTCATTACTGTACCAGATTGACCTATGCGTGTGTACCTAATGTCCGACTGTTGTACGCCCTCAAAAAAAATTGTTGTGTCTTGGGCAGGTCAAAAACCACTCCTCCTCAACCTTTGATCTTGTTATAACTATTGCAATTAGTGTCGTGAGGAGATCAAACAAGGGTTGAGAGATGAGTGTGAGATTTGTTCCAATTGCAACTTCAAAAAAAAATGAGGGGAGTGATGAAATGTGAAACATATGGGGATATCTAGGTCGGGAGCTTATGGTTTGACTTCTGGGAATGCTTAAATGAGTGGGTTTGAAATATGATTGCAAAGGATGTAGGACAGGTTCGGTGAGAAAATCATTTAAGCTGAAAAATGTTAAAATAACATATATTTATTAGATATCAAGTGGAAAGAATAGCATGGAATGGTTTTCACACACACACATGGATATTTAGTGTCATGGTTTACTTCTGAATTCCTTTCTCAATTGGGTATCATGAATCCTTTTGAATTTCACTATGATATGATTTATGAGACATCTTTTTCTATTTTCACTAGGAAGAACTCCTTGGTGTGGTTCGTGCATTGATCACTTTACTTTAAATAAAATTTACTCAAATGATAAATCTTTATGATGTTGGATATATATATATATATATGAATCATTGTATTTGAATATGTGACTTTGCCCAGGAGTGCAAATGTTTAGGTGTGGGGGTGTGATCGTACCACGATTCACTGTTTCATTTTCACCCTTACACTGCTGTGCTAAACATATTTTGTATTAAAAAATTATAAAAATATTATCAAATTGTACTTCATGTTTGATTCAATAATTTAGTGTTTATCACTATTAAATAGGGCAATGATACTTGTTTTGAAAATTACAATGTAGGTGGAGGTGATTTGGAGGGCTCTTGATGAAGTGAAAGAAAACTGGGCCAAAATTGCATGGATCCATGGACATCTGTCCACTGTTTTGCATAGTACACAAAATCCGTGCATCCAAATGGGCTGAACTTTTGTGGGCCTGTCTAAAATTCAATATTCTACATTTACTATTAAGGAACCCAATCCTGATTCGGATTGCATGGGGCCCATCCGAACTGATCTGTCCGAGCCACCGAATTTGGACCAAGTCAAATTCGGTGTTCTGTATTTTATCAATATCTCGAGAATTAGTTGTCCAAACGGTGCCAAACTTTCGGTGGAGACAGTAAAGAGGTAGGGATACAACTTTTATATTTTCTCCAAAGCGAGATAAGACTGTCTGAATGCCAAAACGCGTCCTGCAAGTGGATTGATGAAATCTGTGTTCCCAAAACCACCTCCCACATTTCCTATAAAAGGGCACCTTGGGCTCCTCATTTGCAAGTTCGGCCAAGGAGTGAAGTGCTGTCAATTTGGAGTCCTAGAAGAGTCTCCTAATCACCTTGGAGGTTCTGGAGGCCCCTATCCTCGTAGGGAGATCAACAATGAAGAAGGAGTTCCACCCGAGCTTCCTCCTCCTCCCGATGTCGAGCTAAAAGTTGGGTGTTCGTTGTGAGGGAGCTACACACATGCCAAGGGAGTTCCGATGCATAAATTAGCTACTGGTTTGGAGTAATTTGGGTGTTTAAACATTTCAATCCATGTATCTTATTTTATATCAGATTTGAATTCTTGATTTGATGCATGTGAGTGTTATGCTCTTAATTTCTAACCGATCGGTGTGAGGTTTTGAGTGCGCGACTTGTGTTGTTCCGATTGGACATCACAAGAATCCTTTTCATACCCACCTTATTGAGATTTCAATATGATTTGGAAGCTCTTATTCCATGCATAAGTACTGGACCTTGACAATACGACTGTTACGTCAAGGTTTGGTCCGTAAAGTATTGAAATAAAAGCTTAGGAATTAATCGGGATTCCAATTAACTCCAACCAAAGAATTACTCTAAACCCAAGATGAATCTCTATGAACAATGAACTTGATATGTGTGTAGTGAAATCACATCGACCCTTTTATCTCATATTTCTCAAAATCCACTTGGTCACTCATCTTTTAATCTATTTCAACTAAGTCATTGTTTTAAGCTGTTTTCAAAACCACCCCTCTCTTTGACATTTTTATCAAAAATACACACTCTAAACCGACCAACGCTCCTTGAGAGACGACCTAGGGTTTACCCTAGACTATAAATCAACCTTAAAAATATAATCAATTTGACGTGTCACGACATCACGTCCAGACAGCCCCTGGCCTATGGAGGTGGGATTGGGGTAGTTGTGGCTTGAGCTCGGGTATGGTCGGGATGTGACCTAATGTTTCCTCGAAAGTTTATTGTTATAATCCCTGACTATAACATTGAGAACATTCCATAAATCTGGTGATGTTTCCGTAAGTCCATAACCATTCTCAAGTGTCTTTTATTCTCTTTTTTTATGCCGAGTACATAAGGATACCATCGATGAAGACTTCCATGAATATATCTATGAATGGAAGAAATATTATGTTCCATGGTACTAGTTAAACTAATGGGTAAATCATCATGCTAATGGATATAATCAATTACTCATTGTTACTATATTTACATCTAAATTCCCTCTTTGGTATACCCTCATCCCATACAAACAACTAGTCATTTCTTGATCAATGGTCAACCATTGAGAACCATCTTGACCCTCTAACAAATTGTAGAGTTCATCAATCATAGGTATTGGGAACTTGTCCTTCAAAATAAGTTCATTTAATTTTTGGTAGTCCACATATAACCACAATCATCTGTATTAATTGTTGGTAAACTAAACTGGGTCTTCATAGGGATAATCATTGGGTATAAAAAAATCCCTTCATCTACAAGTCCTAAAATTTCACCCTTAGCTCATGAAGCTCTATGTGATCCACCTAACAAGATTTCATATCTATTTTTTCATCTCGGTGTTTTGATAAATGGATAACTTTATATCAAGGTGTGGAGTTAAGCCTAGATCATCCTCAATAAAGAAATACTGACATTCCTACAACATTTCATAGAATAAAAAACATGAAACATCCACGACAACAAGGGTCATGCTATCCAACTGATGAATAAATAGGTGAACCTTATTATGAACGAGTCCACAAAACACTTATTGGGTTTCCTTTTCACCAATATTGGAGAACCTAATTCTATAACAATAGGAACACCACATCCTTTGACCAAAATAGTCAATATGGGAATGAATTGGGGATAACAATTCTATTCATAAGATTATTTTTTATGGTCTCATCGGTCATACCATGATATCCCAATAGAAACTCTAACCTACAAGAGTCAGGAACACAATCAGAAAAAGACTTTGATCACTATGTAATTTTCAGTTCGGTCGTCCATGGGAAATGGTTGATCTATGACATCAAACATTATATCTAAGTATCGAACAATATATTTTGAAATTGAGAAATGACTATCACCTATGTCTATCATTAATATAGATATGTTGTAAAATACATATATCATAACTTGAATCATTCATTTACCCTCTAGGTTGTACTCTTTGATCACATATAGTTGTCCCATCCCTTGTCCTCTAACTCCTTGAGCCTCTCTTAGACCAACTAGGGGTGGTATATTTATAATTCGAAATGTCTATCACCTCCCACTACTCTCCAAACTCCTCTACCACATCCATTGACCTGTGAAAATTCCATATCCTACTGATACCTCTACCTCTACAGCCCATTTATAGTCTCACTGTTTGAATCATGGTGGGTTGAATAATCTCAGACTTGATTTCCCATACACTCAAATTAATAGAACCACCTCACTCTAGCCTGACCAGACCAACCCGGTGTTCCATAACATGTAGGCCCTCCTTCCATGGACCTCCTCCAAAATGGTTTTAAATCTTGGGTCTCTAAGACTGACAACATCTCCTAGTAACTGAGGTCTCGGCTCCATCATCAACACTAATAGAAGCCACTGTTTGTTTGTTATCATCTAAGAAACTCTCAACCAGAAAATGTTCTTAAAACACCTCATCATAAGTTGGTACTCATATAGGGATAAATCTATTGAAATTTCCTCTATCAACCCCCACTTGAGGGTGTGGGCCCAAAATAATTGGTCAAGAACCATATAAATTGTGTACCTAGAGGGGTTGGTAAACCTAAATGAATACTCAGCTATTGTCATGTTATGATACTAAAGTTGTGGATGTTAACAGATATCCACAATCCTCAAAATAGATAGTGATAAATACTCTAAGAAAAAGAACTCAAAATCATACTATAATATAGCCTCTGCATCATAATAATATGCCACAAACCTCCACCATCATCTTACTTATCCATGGAGAAGGCCTTTCTCCAAAACCCCCATCATGTATAGTAGTTTCCAAAACAAACATAAATCTCATGCCACTACCTCAAGATAATACATAGCTAACAATAGATCGAGGTTTCCTTAGATCCTTAGGAGTCTGTATGTCTGAATCTTTTTTTGATATCTCATCATGTGCACCACATCCGCTGGTATCGTGAGTACCATGTGCTACTCTAAAGGTGGTGGTATGGCTATTGCAAAACCTAGAGGTAACACCTTTAGAACTAGTCCCTATATCAATTCTACATCACTAAGGGGATCATCGTCATTATACTAATTCTAATTCCTACATGGGATGCATCGATGAGGTGTCCAAAATTTAAACAACATAGTCCAAAACCATTGATTGTATCTGGAGATATTGATCAATAAAGACATAAAAACCAAAACTCATTCCTATATGATTCAAGTACTGTTATTTTCCCTACAACCAATTTTCCCATTTAACCCGTAAAACAACTGGTGATTAAAGTCCTGCTATATGGATATAACAGCCACATCACTAGCACTAGTTTCCTTGTCCTGAAATCCTTAGTTTAAAAACATTACACTATTTCAACAATCCAATCTCACTTATTTCAACCCTTAGGTATAACTAACTCCTCTAATACCACATTTTAATTACTCATTCCAATGAGGCCTATTCTGTGAAAGCACAATCCAACCTCCAATATTCCAAGGTCCTGTGACTAGAATCGAGTAGGCATATCACTTACATGGAAGGACATAGCCATAGTGCATGTAAACATACACACATCTCGAATACTATACAATTATGAAATGAAAAATAATATGAAAAACCATGAATGAAAGAATCTTAATAGCACAACCATCTTATTAATTGAAGTAATAGAAATTAATCAGGCCCAAATACAATCCCAATATAGAGAGTCTAAAATCAATTCCAACCTGAATGCAAACACGAGAATATTGTCATGATACCGTAGGATAAAACCCTCATTTTTTCAGAATGAATACAAAATAGCCGGTCCTGTTCCATCTAAGACTGTATTAGAATTCCAATCATCTAAAAAATTCATCACATCTATATAATAATATCATGAAGTGGTTATTATACCCTTACATAGTAGCAAAACCGTAAACATCTAAAAATACAACAAAATAATATTGTTAAATATACACTAGTATAACATTATATCACTTATAATACTAATATCTATATATAATCATCAAAGAAATATAGCCTAATTGTATGTTACAAGAGTAATTCAAACCTAGAATTCCATCCTGATGGTTCTATAAATCATCCATTCTAGAGAACGCACTCATGAGTCTGATAACACTGATGATGTCTGTATGATAGATAGTTCTTGTTAGGTCTCACAATTATAAGTAGAAGATAAATAATGGAAGAGATATTATTAACATATGATTATCTATTCTAAGTCTGTGGGTTATATCCGAAACACAATTTGGAATAACCATCTATGTATGATATTGGTGTCTATGAAGTGCTGGACACAAAGATAATATGAACACCACATAAAGAATGAAAATGAAAAATGGATCACAATATATTCTTCATTTGTGGATTCCATTAACTCTATTAATGAATCCATGATGAGGGGATGAATATCCTCTCTATATGATGTGATTCCACACTAACCCTTATGAAGAGGATAAGGGGAAAATAACATAATAAATATTGTCCCTGATACAGATGAAATGGGCTCTATGCCATTTTTTTTATGGCTACCCGATGATTAGTATGGATAAAAGACATTCCCCATTGACCCCAGTTCCAGCCCATGTGAACAGACTGTGTCTTGTGTCCATGACTTTTTAACAGTACAAGGCACATCATCTACCCATGTTCTCTACTTGTGTAACAATGCATGGGTATACTCATGTACACCTGGACAAGATATATCTTTCTAGGAGTTCATAATGTACTCTATCCCATGTACTCTCACCCATCTCTATTATCCCACAGAGGTACATTTCATGCTCTAAAAGGGTAAAACACACTCATTATGAAAAGGTCACATGCCATCTGATACTTGTCTTTCTCATGAAACCCTATTCGCTTCTAAATAGGTCCCATCGCACTTGTGGCTCGGTGTTACATGTACTTTAGTGTGTATGTTTCCAAATTCCTAGACCTATTGTCTCCATGTATTCTTTAGTGTTTCCGCCATCATTTTGGCAAAGTCATTCCCATAAAAACCAAATAACTATTTTTGATGAACCATACCATCAAAAAAATATTATCTAGATCATTGATGCATTCTGAAAACACCATTGAATGTTGTTCTTCATTGAGCACTATAAAATATAAAAACTATGCACATAAGTCATCTAATCCAATATCATTCCTATAATCATAGAACCATCACATTGTTCTGGTCCCATATCTATTATATCATATCATTTCATCATGAATTAGTTTCTAAACAATTTAATCACCAAGAAGTGTCAAAAAAAATATAGACAATGAACGATTGCGATGAATGAAGAATTTGGAGGGAAATCACAAGAACAATCAAGGGTAATAGACCTCCTTCAATGTTCAGGTCAATCTCGATTATTTGTCATTATGACCACATGAGAGGAATAAAGTAATATTATATATAAATATCATAATATAATAATATAAATATCCCATCTGTTGATACAAACTGTCAAAAAATCAATCCATGAGTCAATTGATTCATTTTATACATAAGAATTACGAAATGGGAAATAATATAATAAAAAAAATTCATTCCCCTTTTTATATCGGTCAATGAATAATAAATAAGATTCATCATTATCATTGGATAGATAAATTTATTATATTTATTGTCGATCTCTGATCCACAATCTAGAATATATTCTTTTGATAGAGATACCCTAAAGGTCTCTCTAAGGTTTATCCAATGGAAATAAGGTTATGTGGTTAACAGTAGAATTATTTTATAACAATATACCTATAGACACTCGAATATCGTGGTTAGAAAAATAAAAATATAAAAATTTATTTCACTTAATGCCAAAGATGGGTTTTCCTCAAATGCATTTTTATGAAAAAGTTTATTCCAAACCTAGGGTAAAACCAACATTCCAAACTCAAAGGTGCCTTGAGATTTCAAATTCATCCCTCCATTATGATCTAATTCCACTTTCTCCAAAAAAAATTGATCATGCACTATTTAATATATTTAAATTATATCTAACATTTATTTTAAGAAAACATGGACTCATAATTTCCTGACGTCTTATTTCTATATATTGAAAATAATTCATACCTTATATAATAAAAAAAGTGATAATATATGATTCATTTGATCCTCTATCTTTGGAATCAGCTGGATAATATTTATTTTTTAGAAAATGAATCATTCCTGAAATTGTAGGTTTTTTTTAGTTTATAAATTTTATGTTGATATCAAAGAGTTGTTAAAAATATTTTATGAATTTTGATCACTATTCTTAGGAAGTTGAGGTAGATAATCATGTTCATCTCATAACTCAAATATGACTGAGACATACATTCTTTGGGATACTAGCTATGTTATCAAATATTTATGTAATCCTATTATGATTTTTAGAGGGACATATGGATGTTGTTATTATTTGGTATAACCTACTCATTTGACTATTATTCGAAATGTGTTCTTTGTTTCCTGAATTAAAACTTATTAGTCAAATCTATCCTACATGCATATGTGTGAGGATATTGAGATAATACCCAAACTTGTTGTGGTCATAAAAATACTATTATGAGTAGACTAAAATGATTTTTTTCCTCAAAATGATGTTCCAATTGGTTTATGTGATCTTGTAGTGTGGATAGTCATCCATGAGGCATGAAAACATGTTGAAATGATGATATATATATTATAATCCCTCTTAATGTTGGAATTATTGAGACATTTTAAGGAGATTAATGTTTATTAGTGGGTATAATTGTAATACCTAGATATATGGAATTAGGTATGAAGCACTCTACTACAATTTTCATTTCATATTTGAGAGAATTTATTAGATGGAAAATGTATTTTGGATGACAAGTTGAAACATGAGTCTGTTTGATAATACGTTCTAGTTGATGGAACCACTAAACCCTTATATGGTCCACATGTTGAATGGTTGGATTCCACAAATCATCTGATTGAATTTTTCTAGATGAAACAATTCATTATATACCTAACAGATAGTTGTGGGGAAACCATTGGCTTTCCAGAGCACGGCCGACTCCATTGGTGACACTACTGGGAAATTATATTATTAAGGAATAAATTTGGCAACATTCAAGTAATAGAAATTAAATACTCCTAATTAGTCCATAATTTCATAAACGTAATTTTTCTCAGATTTTGGGATTTCATTTAATAATTATGGATATCACATATTCCCATGTGGTGAATCTTATTTTAAATTAGACATGTGTGACCATATTAATCATAATTCAATGAGTTAGAAATATTCTTTAATGTTTTCGTATCAACTTATCCAGGATTTTTCTAGGATCTAAGAAAAGATGATTATATCTTTAATGTACATGGATAATTGAGTTCATTTCAATTAGATCCAGGTTCAATGGTATTTGATATTTTCCACTTCCATTAATGGAGAGAAGTCATGTGTAGTTTTAATTGATCTTGAGTTAGGTATCTCTATAAAATGATCTAACCCTTTTCATGAATTATTTTATTATATTTCATTCCATTGGTTTTGAACATTACGATTTAGTATTTTAAATGGATATTTTCTTTTATTCCTATGTAAATGTTTTTAAAATGGGGATTTGTATGGGAACTATTTGATATATATAATATATTGTTTAACATGCATCTACAGTGACTTGAAAAATAGAATTATTTATTGAAAAAAATTATTGGGTATCACTATTGAAAATATTTTATGAGAAGGTTTACATGGATTGAAATGTCTTATGCTTTATAAATTTTTTATTTCACAAGGTTATGTTCTATTTAATCACAATTAGGGTGTAATAGAACATTGGGGGCCCCAGAGTGTATAGAGAAAATCTAATTAAGGGATGTCTTGGCATAGTTAGTTATAACTATTGTAGGAGACTCATATTCTAAGTGGATGTTGGGTACCCTTTCTGAGGAACGAAGGTTCCTAGACATTGTGTATAATATATATATATTCTAGTGCTATTATGTTTTTTTTGTACAACCATGTTCTATGGATTTCCCTCTGTGGTGCTTTTATATTATTTTAGGTCCCTGATCTTTTCATATTAAATTAATCCAAATTATTATTAAACTGATATGATTCCTAAAATATAATAATAATTAAATTATTATGTCAATGGATATTTGATTTTTTATATTAGTCAATTTATTTGATTATAAAATGTTTTTTAAATAAAAATAATGATTGATCAATGAAATCCAAATGATGTTTTATAAATGGGATTTTGTTTCTTTTTAAACCATTTTATAAATCAATTATTACAAAAAACAATGGATGAAGGTGATATGATATTTACTAAATTCGATGTTGTATTCTATATTGATCATGAGATCAAAAACTAAATATTCCATTGGGTGATTGTGGTTTTTTTTACATTATATTCTTAAAGGGAAGAGAATATTTTAGATAATATATTTCCTTGATTTTTTTTCTTTCTAATTGATTTAGATGCTAGGGAAATAAGGGACCATATAGATGATCACTTTGTGTTTTTGGGTTCCATATGGTAGGTGTTCTTTTATTGTATCAATGATAACTTCTTACCAAAATTATAGATGTTACCTTTTTGTATTGTTATTTCAACACATGTTATATTTGGTTATAAATAGTGATAATCTATTTGAATATATCTCATCACGTGTATTTTGAGGGTAAAATAAATTTTATCTTCTCTTTTGATTATACTTATTTTCTTGTCGATATGCCATGGTAATCGATAATGAACATCATACCTTGTTGAAGGACACATCAGGTAATGATATATCTCAACCTAGGTTGGTCTGTTTGATAACCAGATAATTTTAAGGGATCAATGGATTTCATATTTTTATTTTGAATATATATATGGTATTATTATGCATGTTTAATTTGTGTAATTATATATTTCAGAGGTGTAAAAGGTGAGATTATACCTTATTTGATATTTCAAGTGATTGATAATGGAAATATTGGGTAAATAATTTGCATTATCCATCGAGTACCCTAACCGATAAAACATGATGCTTGATTTACTCTCTAATGTTCTATCCCTGATGGATTGGTCACTAGATTTCCACATTTCAATATAGAGATCCCATTAGAGTGTTAGGTACTTCTTCTATGTAAACATAGTCCCTAGAGTGGTTTTTGATAACATTCTAAGTGGGTGGAAAACTATAATTTGATGTCTCTTTGTCGGTATTGATCAAATATGATAACATTGATATATTTAATTTTTTTATCCTTTCCTATCCCTTACATACCTTGGATACCTTTTATATCACTTTGATCTGAGACAATTTTATAGAGTTTTATTTCAATTGTATAGTAATAATCATCCCTTCTTATTAATTTTTTATTACTCTACTATTTATTCAATAATTTGAAATACTAATTAAATATATAATGAGATATTCTACTATATAATGGTGGAACCATACTATAATCATCTGTCTATCATTTGTTTTGTATATAGAAGGCTTAGGATGAATAAATTATAACTTATTTTATCTTTTATTCTTAGGTAATGTTACTCAATTTATTTATTAATGAATTTTATATGACCAATAGGAGGAGAGTAATTAATTATAGTCATTAGTTATTATATTTTTGTTATATCTTTGGTCAGGTGTTTGGAGTTGAACCCAACCTAATTATTACTATTTTTCATCAAAGAGGTACACAAAAATTTTGGAATGTAATATTCCTTAATGGTACATCATTACTAAACAATGTGTGGAACCAATGTATTAGTATTTATGGGTGATATAGGTAATCATGCTATTTTTAGTGGTTAGTAAGAGATTTTGATTAATTAGTGATCAATGGTTAATGTAGGTGGTCTTTACATTTAGGTTTTTCCAAATATTTTGGATCATTTTATGGTTTTCATGTCTATTATTATTTTAACATCCCCAAACCCAAAATCCAATATACAGTTCTAGAAACATAAAAATCACATTTCTGTATTTGATATCAATCAAGGTGAAAAACAATTTATGATGAAAATCATTTAATATCAAATGGAATTATTTGTTCATTATACACCCATTGACATTTTTTTAGATATTGAATGAAATTTAAAAAACTATAATGAAAATAATACCCATTTTTCTAAATGATAATTTATCCCACTTAATGCATGTTTTCTTATTCCAAATTATGTCATCATAATAATACATTTACATCCATTATAGACATAATAAATTTTACATTATTATTTATAACATTGGGAAAATGAAACTAAATAAGTTTAAGAAAAAATTCATAGAAAGTGCTAACATAATCATTTAATATTTAATGAAATTAGTGAGAATAATAATATTGTATGGGTATTTTGACATAATAAAATTTCATGAGCATAAAAATAGAATCATAATACCCATGAATACATGGATTATCAAACATGAAAACTTTACATAAGTAATTATTAAAGGAAAGAGACATTAGAATTTATATTCATTATCCATATGATATAAATCTTTATCACTTGAACCATTGAAACCCCATTTCTAGAATAAAAAAAATGTGATGGAATCATGGGATGTAATATATTTATCATGATTAAAATTAAAATATCTAATATGTTCGACATCCATTTTTTGGGTTCCCACTAACATGGGGTGATATCACGGACCCAAATAGCCATTGTTTATATGGAAACCATCAATAATTGTTTATTGGATAACCACCCACCCTTGATAAATAATTTCACCAACCATCCTTCGTTCACACCAGAACCACATTCCATCATAATCATTGTACAAGAAATGTTTCATGAATAAAGTACATATAACATTAATTTCATCATTAAATCATAGAAAACCCATTAATATTTATTTAAATGATTTAAAACATATAAATGAAATGGATTCCATTATAATATCTTTGAAACATGATTAACCCCAGGAATGAAATCGAGTTCCATGAAATTATCTTTGAAAAATGGTAAACCAATGAAAAAGAAGTGGGACTTATAATAATATCTATGAAATAATGGATGCCAATTCTAAGAAATTGTATTGATTGTGTCATTAAAAAAATGAAATTATAGAATAAGTAACATTAATAGATGTTTTTTTATGAATTAAAATTCCATTAAAATATACTTAAAAGCCTTCACGATTAAAATAACATTTTCATTTTTCAAATAACTCTTAAAAATTAATATTCAATAAAATATAGTAAAAGTAATTTCTTTGAAAATAAACATGTAACGATATAATGAAAATATATATTAAAATAATCGAAATGATGGTGGGATATTCCATTCATGTGATAAATGTAACAAAGTAGGCATTTTTTCCAAACATTTATTTTTAGTGTGTCAAAAGTGAAACATTTGGAAAACATAATGAAATTTCCATTTATATTTTTTCAATACATGTTCATATATCATGTACATTATATTTATGTCATCAATCATGTTTAGAAAATAAATTTTTTGAACAAAATTTTTTAAATAGGGTTATGATAATAAAATATACCCAAACCGTAAAAAGATACAATATAATGTTCATGAAATTTAACATATGAAACAAATTCAGAATCATATGATAATAAATTCAATGTTTCTTAATAAAATAATAAAATATTTATTCATCCAATTAAATAATGAACATAAAAAGTCATGAATGAATGGAGATTGTAACATAAATAAACTGCCATGATGGTAACTCTTGAATCCTAATCTCCATGAAAGTATAACATACAATGAAATGTTTAATATCATAAAAAAATTATATTTATTATATAACATGTAAAAAGGGTAGTATATACAAAAAAACAATGAATATATGTGCATATTATATATGACTCATAGAATGAAAATTTCATAAAAACAACCCTTACAATGATCATAGAATTTTATTTAAGGAATTAATGAATGAATATATTATGTTTATAAATTGTAAATCCACATTATGAAATTTCAAATAAAATATATTATTTTAAAACTATATTAAACATATAATTATGAAATTATAATGACAATTAATATGTAATATAGTCCAATAAATGTTTTTATGAATTCTTCACCAAATGGTTACATTCAAGTAAAATATTATTGTTGAAATAATTTACTTATGAACATATAATAAAATAGTGTATGAAGGATTTTTTTAATTTCATGTAGTAGTAAAATCATCAAAATATATAAAAAAACTTTTAAATATACCATATGTTCTAGAGAAACAAAATGTGAGATGAGAGACACTTGCCTTAAGTCCACTCATTAAATGTGTATCCAAAAATTCAAATATAAAAAAATAATTACAATTATCATATTTTAAATATAATTTTATAGGATCCATAACTAATCTTAAAATATTATTTTTCTTTTCTTTTTAATTTTATATTTTAAAATATAATCTCTTATGACCATGTTTGCTACTTTGTGGATGTTCGATTCATTATTTTTACACGTCATGGGTGTGTTGACTGTGGTAAAAGGGGTAATTATTTCATTATCTCTATAATAATGATCATGAAATATTAGTCAAAATAATAATTCAGTTATAAATTCAAAAAACCAATCCTTAATGATGGTTAAGAAAATTGATCTATGTTGTTATAATGGATATGGTATGTCATACATATGCATGAGTAAAATTTACATTTTTAATGGTCATTATAGAATTTTGGTATGTATTATTTTATATATATAGTTACACTAATATAATATAAACCATTATTTTTAATTATATATAAATATGTATAACACTCATTTCATGTGGTCATTAAAAAAGAATCAAATCTCTTAATAGAGGTGGTAGTCCACAAGTACGTTCAAACAAAATTATGAATATTTAATTCATGAATAAAAATGATATATTAAATTTAACTAATGATAAATATATCAAATTATCTTAATAAGTAAATTTATATCTTCTATATTCATTTAAATTATCCTTATTACCTTCAACGTGAATATTTTGTGCAAAATTATCACATTGCATTATGAGGCGATAATTCACCTTACGCAAAGTCCACATTAACGTATAACCCAATGTTTGAAAATAAAGGATATATATGTTATATAATCTCTAAATAATTTTAAATATGTCAAAAATATTGTATATATAATTTAAATCATTCATTATAACAAGAGGTGAGAATCGATGATGGAAAACGAATTACATCATTTTAATATGTGGTAGTCGACCCTCCAAATGACTGATGATTTCATATGAAATTTTATTGAAGAGTAGAATGAATTTTGTAATTAAAATAAACTAATTACATATAATTACATTATGAACAATATTTATATTATATAATAATAACATAATAATATTTTATGGGGGATTAAGAATAAATAAAATAAAAATGCATGCATAAGCTTTAAATACCCTTAAATTTCAAGGATTTTTTTTTTCTTAATTTCTTTGAGATTTTACGAGTACACAGTTGTTGACGGCACTTGATTCTGAGGCCCGGTGTGCTCGAAATCAATTTCTGAAGTTTATCTCGGGTACGATCAGTGAATGAATGAGCAGGTTTTCCTAACTTTTGAACCGGTGCTCGGAATAGAAATTTGAGGGCACCGATGAAACCGCAGCGCCGGTAATTGCTTAGGAACACCTTTTTTGGAGTTGCATCTACTCGGGTGAGTTTATTAAATAAATGGGTTAACTAAAGAGTGAATTAAAAATCTGTGCTACAATTTTTATTTCTATTCTAAGTAGTTATAACCTATGCATGGAAGTTAGAGTGGGACCCACTACATCCTAACTCCACCGGGTAGGATATTAGTGAAGTGGGGCCCACACGAGCCCTACCCCTTCAATTCCTTTTAACCTCCCTCTTGCAATTTATTTTCTAACTCACCCACTCCCCCACTTTATGGACATGTCAACTATCACAATTAATTATATTGTCAAATACTCTTCAATTATGTTAATTAATTGAAAGAGATCTTTGAATTTCATATTAATGTTGGCATGTGTGTGTGTGTGAATAAAATAAGACAAGGTCTTATTTTGTTGTTGGTGGATTTTCGTTGTGTGGAATAAAGGGGAGAACTCTTGTGGTATTGAAGAACATCTTCTTCCTCATTGAAGAACGCGAGGAACACCGGAGCACCAAGGAGAGACGACGCGCTGATCTCTCCCTTCTCTGCAGCCGATGTGAGATGACATCCTATTCTTGGACGCTCGCCAACACCGTCTTCAAAACCACCCTCTGGAGGCCGTTTTTCTGCGACGATCATCGTACGACAACATTTTGAGGTAGGGGTTTGGTTTTGTGTTCGTGAATATTCATTTCCATCCAACGTTAAATTCTTTAGCCACTTGTTATCAAATTAACGGGAGGGGGACAGAACTCACGAACACGGCTGACCCTCATCCCCCTTTGTTGTTATACTCGTTGCGGCTCGAACAAAGGCAGCGCGGTGCAACATGGCGAAAGAGCACGACGCCGTTGAGGCTGAAAGAAGCCGCGGCTGGAGTTGGGCCGTAGCGGTGGGGTGCGGCCCCGCCGCGCCCCACCGGAGAACCAAGGAGGTCCGTGGCCGGGGCGGGCCGAGGTGGAGGGACGCGGTGTGGTCACGCCATGCCAGTCAGACAAAGTTCGCAGCCTAAGGCCACCGCGGTGCAGGGAAGGGCGGCCGGAAATCTGGCCGCAGGCGCAAGGGAAGGTGGGACCCACGGGGGGTCCCGCGGCGGCTCACCGACCGGCCACCACGGCCAGCCGGAATCTGGAAGGGATGGGGGTTTGTAACCCCCGGCGGCTGGAAAAGGGATGGGCCAACACGTGGGGGCCTCCTTTACAAAACAAGGGGGGCATCGCCTCCCCCCCCCCCTTTCCGCATCCGCTCGGCCAGCGACGGGCCGCCCCGCTCTACCAGCGCTGAAACGCCCAGGCCGGATCGGCCGCACCGGGCCAGGCCGCCCACTCCGGGACAGGCCGCGCCGGCTGGGCCTGGCAGCGCCCTTGTGGACCAGAACCAGACCTGGGTCGGGGTGCCCGGTTCAGGCCGACCCAGGGGGTTCTGGGCCTGGTCGGTCCGGGCCCAAACCCCCTACATCGGACAGGATCATTCAAACACCCGTAACTAGGGCTACAGACCTTCGATTGATGCACCGCCAGTTGAGATGTGATCCTTGGATCGACACGGGTGTTTAGATATATTACACTCAAGGTTTCAGAGAACTTTGTGTATGACCAGGTTGGTTCGAACAGAAAACCAACCGGGACCTCGGTGCAGAAACACTTATAACTTGAGCTCCGGACGTCCGATTGACGTGTCGTCGACTTTGTAGGTTTCCTCTTATAGAGACTGACCTTTTGGCTTACTCCAATAAAGTTTTGGATGTAGTTGGAGTATGGTCAAGTTAGTTTTGACATACAAACCAACCGGGCCCCTGGGACGGAAAAGCCAATAACTCTCAGACCGGGCGTCTGATTGACGTGTTGTCTGTCACGTTGAGTTCTTTTTGTTGAGACAGATCTTTGGGGTACATCAACTCAAGAATAGGTGTCAGTTGATGCATCGACCACCTTGGATCGTGGAGCGGACCCTCCCGGAATCGAGCACACTATGTGCGGGAACCCTAGAACTGGCTATAACTGCGACGACGATGACGACTTTACTGAAATCCTCCATGGGTTCGGTAGTGACGACGACCATACTGGAATCCTCCATGGGTTCAATGGCGATGACTACTGTTCTTTTATCATTTGTGGGTCCGGCAGTACGTGACTACTATTCTTGTGTCCTACGTGGGTCCGGTAGATTTGACTATGTACTTGTATCCTACCTGGGTCCGGCAGAGTAGCTGGTCTTGTATCCTTTGTGGGTTCGACAGCTTAGCTGGTCTTGAATCCTACGTGGGTCCGACTGCTTAGATGAATTAGTGGCTACATATGATCATCTCTATTATCTTACGAAGAAGTATACCTGTGTGAGTTGAGTCTTGACTTTTCAATCATTATCTTAGATATGATGGACTTGCTTTCCTAAGTGGATTAGGTTGTGTTATCCTGTGTGGATTGGATTGTGCTATCCTGTGTGGACTAGATCGAACATGGGCTCTGATGTTGGAACCGAACTGGAATTGATGACTTAGGTATATGTATGGTCATATACCTAAGTAGAGTTGGTTGTTACTTCGTGATTGTATCTTTCCTTTGTGGACTATCCTTTGTGGATTCTGGGAGACCTTCCTGGGTCTCGGGGTCCCTACTGAGTTGTGTATACTCACCCATACATGGGCTATGCCCGTACAACATTGTGTTGGATGCATACGATGGACCACGTTGATCGTGGGTGAGGCACGTGGAGCAAGCCGGTACTTAGAGGCGGACCACTGGGCGAGACGTACACGGAGCGGACGGCTGGACCCGAGGAGATGAGGAGGCTATCTGTACCCACCCTTCAGGTGGGATTTCTAGTGGAAGGCTCGGCATTGCTGCTTTACATTTCAATTTTATACTTTCTTTTCAGTTGTACTTTATTTCATTTGGGTTTGTATTCAGGCCCATTTACATTCCAGCACTTATAGTTGTACCCAGTTTAATTAGTGTTTACTTCGGCTTGCTTACTCTATGGTGTTTTTTTACTTTATAAAGTCAATGCCTTCCCTTTTTATCGGGATTTAAGTCTTTGGTGCTCGTCGCAAGCCCCTGGCCTTTGGAAGGCGGGCTTGGGGTAGTCACGACATGGGTCCCGAGGACGGGTCGTTACAAATTGGTATCAGAGGAGTTCGGTTCTACAGCTGACCTCAGGGTGATCCTTGCCGCGAGTCTCTTGCACGCGGCAGCAGGAAGATGGTGGAGCCTGATGCTCCAGGTGCACGACGAGGTATCTCTCTTATGGACAGACTTTGAGAGCCTCTTCCGCTCAGAGTTTGTCCTAGCCATCCTCCGTGCGGTGCGCATTCATGAGCTACTACAGCTGCGGTAGGGAAACATGACGGTAGCCCAGTACTCGGCGAGATTTACCGACCTCTCGCACTATTCGATGCCCATGGTACGGGACCCATTCTCCCAGGACTGGACCTTCGAGCAGGGATTGAGTCATGAGATCAGGGCATCGATGATCTCCCTCAGCATTCTGACGCAGGCATGAGTACTGGAGAAAGCCCTTCTCATAGAGAGATTTCTTGCTGAGCCTACACCAGCAGCGAGACCTACCACAGGGCGGCACGTACCTGAGTCTTCTACAGCTGGCAGTCGATAGATGTCACAGGGATCCAGGCGGACCATTCCATCAGGTGTATGACCTCAGGACACTGGCTCAGCGGTGCGGGGCACATAGCACAGAGCCGACCTTCCGAGGAGCAGATAGTGCTATGCATGCGGCGGGCCGGGCCACATGGCTCGTGACTGCACGACCCATCGTGCAGAGGACCAGCAGACGGTTGAGGGACCACCTAGGTAGATGTAGAGGGTCGACTGTGGGGGTTCGTAGGGAGCAGGGGGATGAGGCAGAGGAGCTGGCCGAGCAGTAGGTTGTGGGCGATGCTTTGAGGCTTTACCAGCACCACCACTAGGAGGTCCACCCCGACCACTGGAAGCTGGCAGGTAGAGGCAGGCTCAGCTTCATGAAGCGGAGGCCTATGACCACAGCGCACTAGACCTGATTCAAGGTACTATCTGTGTCTACTCTACCCTTGTTGCAGTTCTTATAAAAACAAGAGCAAGTCATTCTTTCATTGCTGCTTCCCTTGTTCGGAGCTCGGAGTTTCTGACGAAGCCATTGGCTCGATCCTTACGGCTAGAGATTCCTACGAGAGCAGACTCGATGATTTAGCACTGGTGCCGGTAGTGTGAGCTTACTCTAGGAGGCGAGATCTTCGGCTGGGATCTTCTTGTAGCAGCATCGAGGCCTTACGATGTCATCTTGGGCATTGATTGGTTACCTACAGTCCATGCTCAGATTGACTGTAGTACGCGCAAGGTGCGGTGTGTCTGCACCGATGGGAGTAGGTTCACCTTCACCGGCGAGAAGGGTCCTTTGCAGCGCAGGATGGACTCACGTAGTGGAGAGGACAACCGGTCAGTCATTAGTTAGCTAGCCTCATCCTAGGAGTAGTTGACGTGCGGAGTCCGAGTTTTCCAGTATTAGTGGATTAGTATGCAGACGTGTTTCCTAAAGATGTTCCAAGACTACCTCCTCGCAGAGAGGTAGAATTTTATATTGACATGTATCCTGGGATAGCCCCGATAACCACTCCAGCATATCGGATGGCTCCCGCTGATCATCGAGAGCTACGGGTACAACTGGAGGACTTGCAGGGTAAGGGATTCATCGGACCTAGTGTTTCACCCCAGGCTTCCACGATTTTGTCTGCCAAGAAGGCGGACAGGAGCTTGCGACTGTGTGTCGACTATCTTCTCCTGAACCAGGTGGCCGTGAGAAACAAGTGTCCTCTACCGAGGATTGATGACCTCTTTAATCATCTTAAGGGAGCATGGTGGTTCTCGAAGATAGACCCCAGGTTATGCTATCATCGGCTCAGAATTCGGGATGAGGATGTGTAGAAGACGACCTTCAGATGTCAGTATGGCCACAATGAGTTCTTGGTTATGCCTTTCTGCATAACCAATGCTACAGTAGTGTTCATAAGTCTTATGAATAGTATCTTTCAGCCTTAACTTGGTCGATTTGTCATGGTCTTCATCGACGAAATTTTGATTTACTCGACCACTGAGGAGGAGCACGCCTACCACTTGCGGGTTGTACTGGACACACTCTGAGAGCACCAACTTTATGGTAAGCTCTCGAAGTGTTAGTTCTGAATATTTGAGTTCCAATTCTTGGGACATGTAATCTCTGAGGCGGGATTTGCGGTGGATTCTGCGAAGATCGAGGCAGTTCTTACTTGGGAGCCACCTAGGTGCGTGACAGAGGTTCGGAGTTTCTTGAGTCTAGCTGGGTACTACCGAAGATTCATTCCAAACTTCTCCAGAGTTTCGGCACCACTTTCAGCTTTGACGAAGAAGGGAAAACCCTTCGTGTGGTCAAATAGATGTCAGTAGAGATTCCAGGAGTTGAGACAGAGATTGACCAGCACACCTATCTTGACGCTACCGGAGGAGGGAGTAGGGTACATAGTCTACTGCAATGCATCAAAGACCTGACTCGGGTGTGTCCTGATGCAGGAGCGGTCAGTGATCGTCTATGGATCACGACAGTTGAGGAAGCACGAGTAGTACTATGCTACCCTTGACCTGGAGTTAGAAGCAGTGGTCTTCGCTCTGAAGATGTGGCGGCACTATCTTATGGGCGAGTGCTTTATAGTCTTTTCTGACCACCAGAGTCTCAAGTACATCTTCTCGTAGAAGGACCTGAACCGGAGAAAGTGGTGATGGCTCGAGTTCCTCCAGGACTATGACTTTGAGATAGTCTATACTCTTGGAAAGGGGAACATAGTATCCGATTCTATCAGCAAGAGGATGGGCATTCAACTACTTGGGGAGGCGACATAGCAGCTAGCCGCTTTGCAGATATCCTTGGTGGATAGAGATAGAGGAGCCTTTCTGTAGTCACTCAAAATCACCCCTCCATTACTACAGCGGGTCAGAGAGGCACACCGTGGAGACGTTGACTGTGAGAGGCGGTGTGCACATATATCCTTAGGACAAGCGCCTGATGGATTCTCTGTAGAAGGATAGCACGACGTCTTTTTCAGAAGACGTACCATGGTACCAGTTTCTTTATAAGAAGAGGTTCTGATAGAGTTTCACACTTCCCCTTTATCGGTACATCCAGGGGTAGTGAAGATGTACCAGGATATCAGATGACATCACTGGTGGCCGGGTATAATGAGGGATGTGGAAGAGTTCATTTCTCTATACCTCACCTGCCAGCAGGTGAAGGCGGAGCACCAGGTACTAGCGGGCTTGGTACATCCCTTGGAGGTCCCAGAGTGGAAGTGGAATGAGATATCTATGGATTTCATGACGGGACTACCACGTACTTCCAGAGGTCACAACTCCATTTGGGTGATTATCGACCGACTAACCAAGTCGGCCCACTTCTTACCCATCAAAGAGCAGGGCTCAATATAGTTCTTGGGACGCCTCTACGTTTGGAGGTCATGCGGTTTCATGGTGTTCCATAATCTATCATCTCCGATTGAGATGATCGCTTTACTTCCCAGCTTTGGAAGGGGTTGCATGAGGCATTCGGGACGCAACTACGCCTGAGCACCGCCTTTCAACCATAGATGGAAGGTCATACCGAGAGGACCATTCAGACTCTCGAGGACGTGATCCGTGCATGTGTCCTCGACTTTGGTCGTAGCTGGGAGGATCAACTATCCTTGGTGGAGATTGTGTAAAACAACAGCTACCACTCCACCATCGAGATGGAACCATACGAGGCATTGTACGACCAACCTTGCAGATCACCTCTGTGCTGGAAAAACCCTGGGGAGTCAGCACTTGTGGGACCATAGATGGTCTAGGCCATGACAAAGAAGGTCCATGTCATCTAGGAGCAGATGAGGACAGCTCAGAGCCGACAGAAGTCTTATGCTTACAGGAGGCGGAGACCACTAGAGTTCAAGGATGGCGACCACGTCTTATTGCAGGTCTCACCTTGATGTGGATTACAGAGATTTGGTCAGGGCGGCAAGTTATCTCCATGCTTCATCGGACCATCCAGGTTCTCAGTAGGATAGGTGAGGTAGCTTATCACCTAGATCTACCGCCTCAGTTGCACCGGGTGCACGACGTCTTCCACGTAGCTCAGTTGAGGAGGTACGTGCACGACCCGACACATATAATCGACCATGAGGAACTGGACATTGATGATGGGGAGACTTTTGCGGAGGTCCTAGTGGTGATCGAGGATCGATAGGAGGAGGTCCTACGTGGATGGTCGATTCCTCTAGTGCGCATCAGGTGGTCGCACGAGAACCTCCAGGAGAGAACTTGGGAGAAGGAGGCTCATATGCATGCACAATACCAACATTTGTTCCCCTAGTTTATGATGTATCTTTATGAGGATGTAAAGCGCTGAGTTGGGAGTAATTTAAAGACCCGTAAATATCAAGGAAATGTTTTTTCTTATTTTTTTTGTGATTTTACGAGTACGTACTTTCTGACAGCACCTGATTCTGAGGCCCGGTGTGCCCAAAATCAATTTCCGAAGTTTAGCTCAGGTACGTTCAGTGAACGAACGAGTGGGTTTTCCTTCCTTTTGAATAGGTGCTCGGAATCGAAATTTGAGGGCACTAATGGAACCGCAGCACCGGTAATTTCTTAGGAACACCTTTTCTGGAGTTGCATTTTCTCGGGTGAGGTCATTAAATAAATGGGTTAACTGAAGAGTGAAATAAAAATTTGTGCTACAATTTTTAATTATATTCTAAGTAGTTATAACCTATGCATGGAAGTTGGAGTGGGACCCACTACATCATAACTCCACCTGGTATGATATTAGTGAAGTGGGGCCCACACGATCCCTTTCCCATCAATTTCTTTTAACCTCCCTCTTGCAATTTATTTTGTAACTCACCCACTCCCCTAATCTAATGACATGTCAAATCTTGCAATTAATTGGATTGTTAAATACTCTTCAATTAAGTTAATTAAGTGAATGAGATCTTGGAATTTCAAATTAATGTTCGCATGTGTGTGTGTGAATAAAATAAGGCAAGGTCTTATTTTATTGTTGGTGGATTTTTGTTGTGTGGAATAGAGGAGAGAACTCTTGCGGCCTTGAAAAACATCTTCTTCCTCATTAAAGAACGTGAAGAACGCCGGAGCACCAAGGAGAGATGACGTGCCGATCTCTCCCTTCTCTTCAGCTGGTGTGAGACGACATCCTATTCTTGGACGCTCGCCAACTCCATCTTCGAACCACCCTCGCGACGCCATTTTTCCACGACGATCATTGTACGACAACTTCTTGAGGTAGGGGTTTGGTTTTGTGTTCGTGAATATTCTTTTCCATCCAACGTTAAATTCTCTAGCCGCCTGTTATCAAATTAACGGGAGGGGCCCAGACCGCACGAACACGGCCAACCCCCCTCCCCCATTGTTTTTGTACTTATTATAGCTCGAACAAAGGCAGCGCGGTGCAATGGAACCATGCGGGAACGAGGAGTAACGCAGTGATGGAGCGTGGCGTCGTCACGCCGTGCAGTTGCGGCCGAAAGAAGCCGCGACCGGAGTTGGGCCGCGGCGGTGCAGGATATGGCGGCAGGAAATCCGGCCGCCGGCGCAAGGGAAGGCGGGACACGCTGGGGGTCCCGTGGCGGCTCACCAGCCAGCTACCACGGCCGGGCGGAATCGGGGAGGGCCGGGGGTTTTTAACCCCTGGCGGATGGCAAAGGGGCGGGCCCCCATATGGGGGCCGCCATTAGAAATCAAGGGGGCAGCCCCCCCCCCCCTTTCCGCGTCTGCTCGGCCAGCGCCGAGCAGCCCAGGTCAGACAAGCCGCACCGGGCCGGGCCGTGCCCTAATGGGCCGGACCCGGACCCGGGTCGACCCAGTTCAGGCCAACCCAGGGGGTTCTGGGCCGGGTCGGTCCGGTCCCAAACCCCCCTAAATCAGATAGGTTCATTCAAACACCCGTAACTAGGGCTACAGACCTCCGATTGATGCAGAGTCAGTTCCGATGCGATCTATGGATCGAGTCGGTCATTTTGATATATTACACTCATGGTTTCGGAGAACATTAGGTATGGCCGGGTTGGTTTGAAAACGAAACCAACCGGGCCCTCGGAGCAGAAACACATATAACTTGAGCATCAGACGTCCGATTGATGTGCCATCAACTTTGTTGGTTTCTACATAGTGAGACAACCCTTCTGGCTTACTCCATTCGAGGTTTGGGACACAGTTAGAGTACGTTCGGGTTGGTTTTGACTTAAAAACCAACCGGGCCCCTGGAACAGAAAAGCCAATAACTCTCAGACCGGGCGTCTGATTGACGCGTCGTCTGTTTCGTTGAGTTATTTTTATCGAGATAGAACTTTTGGGTACATCAATTCTGGAATATGTGTTAGTTGATGTACCGACCCCCTTGTCTTGTGGAGTGGACCCTCTGGGAATCGATCATGCTGTGTGCGGGAACCCTAGAGATGTCTGTGACTGCGACGACGATGACGACTGTAGTGAAATCCTCCATGGGTTTGGCAGTGATGACGACCGTACTGGAATCCTCCATGGGTTCGATGGCGATGACTACTATTCTTGTATCCATTGTGGGTCCAGCAGTACATGACTACTATTCTTGTATCCTACGTGGGTCCGTCAGTATTTGACTCTGTACTTGTATCCTACATGGGTCCGGCAGAGTAACTGGTCTTGTATCCTTTGTGGGTCCGACAACATTGCTGGTCTTGTATCCTACGTGGGTCCGATAACATAGATGAATCAGATGCTACATCATATCATCTCTATCATCTTTTGAAGAAGTATGCATGTGTGAGCTGAGTCTTGACTTTTCAATCATTATCTTTGATATGATTGACTTGCTTTCATAAGTGGATTGGGTTGTGTTATCCTGTGTGGATTGTATTGTGCTATCCTGTGTCGACTATATCGAACTTGGGCTCGGATGTTGGAACCGAACTAGAATTGATGACTTAGGTATATGTATGGACATATACCTAAGTACAGTTGGTTGCTACTTCGTGATTGTATCTTTCCTTTTTTGGATTATCCTTTGTGTTTTCTGGGAGACCTTCAGGAGTCTCGGGGTCCCTACTGAGTAGCGTATACTCACCCCTACACGGGCTATGCCCATACTACGTTGTGTTGGATTTAGATGATGGACAACGCTGATCGTGGTTGAGGCTTGTGGAACAGGTCGGTACCTGGAGGCGGACCACTGGGCGGGATGTACACGGAGAGGATGACTGGACCAGAGGAGCTTAAGAGGCTATCTGTAACCACCATTCAGGTGGGATTTCCAGTGGATGACTCGACGTTACTGCTTTACTTTTCAGTTTGTGTACATTATTTTTAGTTGTACTTCACTTCAATTGGGTTTGTATTCTGGCCCATTTACTTTCCAGCACTTACAGTTGTACCCAGTTTACTTAGTGTTTACTTCATCTTGCTTACTCAGTGGAGTTTTTTTACTTAATAAAGGCAATGAATTCCCTTTTTATTGGGATTTACACCTTTGGTGCTAGTCGCCAACCACTAGCCTATTGAAGGCGGGCATGGGGTAGTCACGACACGGGTCTCGAGGACGGGTCGTGACATAAGCATGTAACATCTTCATAAGAAAACCTTCGTATGTTACCACAAAATTCCATCACAGCATGTATTTATAATCCAAATATGTACACTTATTTAATATTATGGGGATATAGTCAGAATTTGGCAATTTATCATCTTAGGAAAAACTATTTGAAGCTATGAAAAAGCAAGGAGAGGGATTTCAATTTATAAGTGTGGTAATTTGCAGACTTCTAATTATTAAAATTAAAAAGGTATACCATTTTTTACATAAGAAACAAGACTAAAAATAATGTATTAATGATAATTATACATGATAAAGATGAAATAATTCAATAAAATATATTTCAGACAATTTTATGTCATTTCGACCGTTATTTTTTGTTTAATCCCTCGTAAACCCATTTTAACCATAACCGTGATAATTAGATTTCGCTTATCACACTAGAAATTATGGTAGAAAAATATGTACTAAATGTTATATAATTTAAATTAGTCTCATTAAAAATAATTAATTCATTTTTATATATTCAATTCAAATAATTAGAAAAAATTAAATTTAAAATTAATCTAGTTGACACGATGAAATAACCATGTTTTCTAAAAGAAAGTTTTTCTTGAATAATATTATATGATATTAAATATATGACTAATTTTAATAATTTTATGAATAAAAATAATTTTCTATATATATTAAAAAATAATAATTAAATCAATTACCCCTTAGGGTTTGTTTTTATTAACTAAAAGGAGAAACATTTATCACGTTAAAATAGTTTTGAGAGAAATCATATATTTAAACCCAAAAATTAACTTACACTAAATTCTATTGTTTATATGATTCAATTTCAATTATGTAGATTATCTATAAAAAACACATATTAGTGTAAAATTATATCATATTCAAAACATAATGGAATTTTTAAAATTTATAAACTATGAATCTAGTATACCATTGTTTGCGGTTACTTTGTTACATCAGTAATAGACATAATTGATTTCATCCAAAATGGAAGAAGACATTTTTAGTCAAAGTTAAGAAGATATATAATTGAATTTCACATTACATTTTGAAAAATAATGTACAATATGAGACCATTAATATCATGGGAATTTCCGAATATTTCAATAATAGTATGATTTTCTATATCATATGGAAACACACAATGTTTTTGGATGAGTATAGATTCCCAATAAAGGTATTCATACAAATAATATCAATAAGTCATTAAATATATGGAAAGAATACAATATTGTCAAATAATTCCATATAAAAATATCCAATGAACAAGAAACTCATCCATGTATATTATAACAAATGAAATATCCAATGATTGATTTTGATGAAATAAATAATATCATTCATTGGAATTATTTCATTGAGGCCTTGGAAAATACATTTGAAAATATTATTGAGGCCTTGGCCAAGACATCAAATAATGAATTGTAAATCCTCATACAATACCAAATCTACATTGTCTCGTGATACCTACTGATGTATTTAGGGTATTTATTGGGCATTTTTTATAAATTAATTACCCAAATCATCTATTTTATAAATATATAATACTACATAATCAATATACTGTAACAAAATGAATAACTATCCATATTAGAAGAACATATCATAAGGAATATCAATACCTTCCCTAGTCAAAACTGATAATAAACCATTCAATTTAATATAATGAATATTAAAATTAATTCATATCGTTACCATAATATTATATATGAAAATACTATAAATATATTGCTTGAATATTTCAGGTGGGAAATCCTATTTCGGTTTGAAAATACTATATTTAGAATATAAAAACATCACACATAATAATGAAATAATTTTTTATAAAAATAACCTCATAATCACGTATAGAAATCTTCAAATCAAAATTTTTTCCATATGGATTGATTATAATCAAAAATTAATATATGTAAAAAATTGATGTCTAAGTTTTTGTAATGCCCAAAAGTACATCATTTATGAAATGGGAAAACAATTCTTGAATAAAATATTATAAAAATAAAAAAATTAATAAAATTTTCTTAAAAGATTATAAGAGATTAGGGAAATCAATTTTGAATCTCTTTTTAGAATAAATGTACAAGGAAGACAAATATTACCCAATGTATTCAAAAATATAAAAATATGGAATAGTGATGAGTCTATGAGATATACTATTTCCACATGGGTGTATTTTTTTATCCTAATCCTCATAAAATAAATTACATCATATAACGTTTTAAATAACATGAAGGAAGTGATATTTATGACAGAATATATCAAAAATGAAATATATACATGATATAAAATAAGTAATTCGGGAATAGGATGGTCTAACAGAAATAATGTTAGATGAGAAACCCTTACCTCCTGTTTGAATTTCTTCAAACATGTTCATAACTCCATTATAATTTCTTTATTTGTATTATTAATTTATTATAGAATCATATTTATTTTTATAATATCTTATATTATATTTTTATAACATATTTATTCTCTTTCATTAATAATATTTAATTATTTTCATTTTTTCAGTCATTAATTACCATGTTTTTCTCACATTTTTTGCTATAAATGTCCCGATTCCCATATATTGGATTTTGATCAATCATCTAAAAATTTATATTACTGTTATAAATATAATATTTAATCATTATATATATATGTATATATATATATATATATATATTTGGAACCATTTATGAATGTGGACTATATAAAATGAATTGTATTTCATTATAAAGATGCTTGGCCAAACCAATGAAAGAGTGAAGATATGATTCCATTAATGGTGAATGGGTAGGGAAATGGATTATATATTTATTTAAAATAATCAATTTAATTTCATAAGTATTAAATATTTCTATTTTTTCATCATTATTAACAATAAATGTAATGTGATGATTGAAATCAAATTTCTATTCTACATGGAGAGGATATGTCATATCATTCTAGTATTGGTGCTTTCGATTTTCATATAATGGATAAAATTTGGAATATGACTTTTACATAATAATTAAAAATAATATTTATATTTATGATAAAAATTATTTCCAATTATAATTTCAGTAAATGATTGTGAGGAATTAAAATAATAAATGAACTTATAAAAATGATTACCATTTCTTTGATGGACTTCATTTAGATCACATATTGAGAGATATAGGGATAGTCATTATAAAAGAATAGGATATCCAAAACATGTATAAGGATGTTTGGAAGATAAATTAATAGGTTTTGGTTGAGTTAAAATTCTCAATATAGTGTGAAGAAGTGAGGAAAAAGTTTCCCATTTTTTGTTGTTAGGGGAACTTTTTTAATTTCACAAAATATTAAAATATATTAAGAATATTTTAGAAATGAATTAATAAAAATTTCATATAAATGAGTAGTTGAGTAAATTTTATATCATATCATATCCATTTTAATGAATTAATATATATATTATTCATAGATTATTTAATAAATAAATAATACCCAAAAATATCGCGATCGCCAATTTTCAGACTATTTATTATTTTGTCATTCAAAACCTCAAGAAAACAAGCGAAATTCAATCCAAATTACATACTAAACTATTCAATGACATCTATATAAAATTTTGATAACCTTAAATATCTAAATATATTTTTATAATAATTATTTTAATATCATTTTTTTCCTATTTATTTTACTGAATAATTAGTGTATGATTGTTGTTTACGCATTCACAGTAATAATTTAGTCAATTAAAATTAAAATTAAATTACCCTATTAAAATAAAATATGTTAAATTTTAATATATTATTTATAGTCAAATATATTTTTTTGTATAACATCAATCTAAAAATATATCCCCTATTAAAAACATGATTGTGACATGTTAGCCTTTTTATAAATAAAATGATATGAAGGTATTATTTCGTTATAAGTTTATAGAAATGGAATTTTAAAACTTTTATATTATAATGGTTGAAAATCAATCATCAAATAGAATTGGGGTATGTTTTAGGGTCATTTTGAAATTCTCATCGTGTTTTTTCACCCTTATTTCACTGATTTACCAATAACCGTGGTAATGAAAATTAATAAGGGTATAGTTGATTCTAAAAATATTAAATGGAATATATTTAATGACTTGGGAACATATAAATAAAATCATGGATTCAATGTTTAGAAATTTAGAAAATTTAAGTGTTATAATTCAATTATATGTTAAATTGGGAAAGTAATAAGAAAAATAAAATTTCCAAAAAATGTTCTTTTATGATAAAATATTATTATACTATAATATTGAATACAATTTATAATGAAGGCGGAAATTATTTTAAATTGGAAGTGACTATATTTTGAAACTAGTAAATATTATAATAATACATTTATTATTACTTAAAATAGAATATTGGTTTCAATGAAAATAATCATTTTTTACTATTTAATAAATCTAAACATTTTATAATGTTATCAAAAATCCATTCTAGTATAAGTTTTATATGTAAAATAAAAAAATTAATAATAGTTTTTGAATAAATTTTCCATAAATTTAATGAATTAATTATATATATTTTCAAATGTAAATAAATTAGAAGTCTTGATTTGAGAAAAACATATTTTTTAATATTAAACTACTTTATAAAAAATTAAGGATTTATTTCCTTAAAATAAATAAATAAATGTGTATAGAAACCAAATCATATATAATTAAAAATATGGATATTCCTAATCATAACCACAATTCAACTGTAATGTTATATTGATCTTGTTAAAAAAAATTCAAAGAATAACATGTTTTGTTTAAACATGGTTTTTTATGAACCACATAAAATTGAAAAAAATAAATTTATATAAAAAAGAAATATAATATAAAATCATGTTGGGATACATTATTTCCTCCTTAAAAAATTTGATCCTAGAATTATTTCATATTTCTATCCCATGACTACATTTTGGTATTTTTTTCATCACAACATCTTTGGGTTCCATTTTTTACAATTATATCTCATTATTTCTCCAATGTACATTTACAATTCATGATGTTAGATTTGATACCACTAGTACTCTAGTATCTAGGATCTGGATATGTTCTTCACATTTTGTTAGATCAAATTCCAATTCAATCTCTTTAGTGGTGAGAACATGCTTTGGTAATGGAATATACTTCCATATCAATGGTATATAGAACACATCATGTACTTTGGAGAGGCTTAGAAAAATATAAAAATGGTAAGCCACCACTCTAATAAATTAAAAAATTTCTAAAGACATGATGTACCTAGGGCCTGGTTTCCAATCTTATAAAATATTATAATACCCTTGGATGGTGACACCATTAACAAACCATGATATCTAACTTGAAATAAAAAATCATTCCTCTGGTTATAGGTATAATTATTTTGAATAAATTGAGCTACATTTATTGGGGTTTTAAGAGCCTTTACATTTGTCGTCATTTCCATCACAGGTTTTAGAAATACAATATTCATGTCAGGAAAAAATCCCACTTGATTGTGCTTTTGGGTTGATTTTATCTTTTAAAACGTTTACGTTTGTTAATGAAGGCTGGTTTTCAAGGAATAAATGACTGTTTTGTGAGAGATATCTAATCTTACAAAAGGGAGATATAACTAATCTCATGAAATCATGGATGTTTGATCACACACGAGCTATAAATTTTGAATCTCATGTATATTTGAAATAAATATTCTTGATCAAGTGTGAAATGTATGATCTTATAATAGTATGAGATGTTTGATCTCATAACATAGGTAAATGTTTCATATCATCAAATCATGGATGTCAGATCTCAAGCAAGTGTGAAATTTATGATTATAAGAAAGTGAAAATGATAGATCTTATGCATGAAAAAAATGCTTGATGTGGAAAAAGTGAAAATATATGATATCATATGAGGAAAAGTTCTTTGATAATGTGCAGTGAGAATATCTGAACTGATCTCATGGAGATACCTTGAAAATCAATGTACTAAAATAAAAATATGGATATAATAGAGGTACGTTGTTGTCATTAAAAATCATGCGAGCTCATTATTGACTTTGGATATCATAGTGTGATCTCACGAACCACATTATATTCTTTGGATCATGTGATAGAGATATTAGGTAGTGCTCATGATTGTGTTTGGATCTCATGAAGGATCATGCAATGCACTGGAATGAAGTATCTCTGAAGATCACAATATTTCCTTTTGAATTCACGATTGGATCATGAAATGTTCTTGAAACCATTTTCTATTGTGGGGGAACATACATTTTTCTGTGATTTTTGGAGTTAATGTTGTGATGTATAACATTTAAATACCCAATATCTCTACCATAATATGTGAAAAACTTTCTCATATAATATTTATCTGAAGAGATTCCTGAGAAACAGTCTCACATAGATATATTGAAATGGAGGATCACAAAGAGGTCTCAAAAAGGAATATATAACATTGATATTGGGAAATTCCACATTATCTATAAAAGGAATCATTCAAATAGCTAAGGTGGTCTCACACTAGGATCTCACAAAAATCATGGAAAGGGTCTCGCTCCATGATCACATGCAAAGCGTGAAAGGGGTTACATGCTAGGATCTCATGCAAGGGTACATGCCAATATCAGGTGCAATGAGTTACACTCTAGGATCACATGAATGTGTATGCACAAGGATCATTTAAAAATCATTAAATTTTATGATCTCTATCAACGGGTTACGCACCATGATCTCATAAAAAGGGTCATACGTCTAAGTATCACATAGGTGTATCACATTATAGTCTAGCTTAAAGAGATAAGAACCTATATTATCTTATCAAAATTTTCATTTTCATATCTGATTTTATAATAAAAATAATATTTTGTAATTTCAGTATCAGACAATACATGCATAATGGGTTTTTTTAGTACAATATCCATGTCAGTGAATGAAAGGCATCACATTCAGTGAGTTTTTTACTATATCGAAAGTGGATGTAATTGTTGTGTCTAGAGAAAATAAAATATTAGTCAATTTGTTTGGAAATTTTATATAATAAATAAAAATTTCTTTAATAATGTGAAGGTGTATCATAGGAAAAACATTAATAAAGAATCTACCAATAATTGAGGATGAATTCATTATTACTAATGATGGGAACTCCATGTCAATTAACTATCTATCGTCCCTATATAGATGTGTGACCAATGGAAAAGGAAGAAGGTGGTCCTTTCCAATATCAGTGGTCCATCATTGTAGATATTTAGGGTTTGACACATGTAATGTAGGAATATGACCCTAAACATTACAAAAGTGGTAAGACTACGAATAAAAAATATTTATATCCTAAAACATGAACTATAAGAAAGCCATAATAAATTTGGTACATCGAAATTTTTGTTGTTGTATGCTCTGTGGACATAGCCTAGTGAGGGTGAACTATTTAAAAATATATGTTTCCTTGTGTTTTCTTATTTTGTTTAAATTCTATGAATCATCATTAAATTATGTTCAAATTGATGACTGAAATATAAAAACTATAGTTAAAATATAGTTATATTCTAATAAATAGTTCTAGATCCAATTGGCTAAAAAAATTTGAAAAATTATTCATACCCTGATTCTCACACCCCCTTTAGCGTATCTAGACCCCATTTAGATGTAATAATTTGAATCAGAGAAAAGATTACTTTTTTTGATGTTATCTCTGATAAGGTCTAATATAATTTCAGAATTGAAGGTTTTTTTACTCTTATATTTATGTTCTATAGAATATGGAAGCATCAAATGAGAGGAATAAGTTTGGTGGTATTCCTAAATTTGGAAATGTTTAGGGAAAAAGTTATATTCATTTTGATTAAAAAATGATTTGAAAAATGGTTTTGATCAAACATATGAAAAAATATATACTCATTAAATGATGATATAGTAATGATTGAATAAAAAATATACTAAGTGATACTGAAATCAAATATGATGAATAAACTCCAAGAAGAAAAAAAGTTTATTTTTTCATGAATCATAAGTACTGGATTGGAATTTTGTTGTAGAAATTTAATATAATGATATATGGATACATGTTCATGAATATGATGTTATGAAAGATAAAATTATAACATTAACGGAATGTTGATGAGGCCATAGATATTATAGAGAATACTAACTCCCAATATGTAGAACTAAAAAAAACAAAAAAAAAACTATGAAATGGGAAAAAATATGGGTGTTGTTAAATTCCTAATTTGAAATCAAAAAAATAATTATCTTGATACAAAAAAGACTGAACTATTTTATGAGAGTCAACTATTTCAATAGTATAATTGATGTTGTAAGGATTGTTTGTCTTAAATGGATTATAAAGTAAATGAAAAATCTAACATAATGCATAATTTTCTAATTTTTTTGATGACATTACTAGAGAATTAAATCTCAGGAGAGAACACAATACAAAACATTAATCAAGGGATAAAATGATTTAACAGTTTAGAGAAGATGTAGAATCATTGAAGAATGATGTATAAAAATCTTATTTTAACAGAAATCTCAATGTAAAGGATACATTGCAAATATTATTTGATTATCCATTTGTAGGTGATAATGAAAAGAAAATAAAATAGGATACTTCAGAGGAAAAATTTGAAATGAATATCTCATCAAAAAGGACATGAATTTTTTCAAAGTATGGTATTAGATATGATAATCCATATCCTAATGCATGAGAGAAAGATATCCAAATATATTTCAAAAAATATAAAAATCATAAATATTCTAGAAAGATGCCTAAAAAGTATTTTACTAGATGTAATGAAATCATGCACTAATTTTGTGGGATATATGATTATATTTCATGCATCTGTTTTGATAAATTGGAAGATATTTCATATTTTGAATAAATAACTATTTTAAAATTGAATAATCTATATGTGATTCATGAAAATTCAAAAATAATTATCTCTCAGAATAAAATAGTTGTTGAATTCCATTATTTCATAAGACATTGACAAAAAATTAGTATGTTTCATGATTATTTAATTATCAATTTGAGAAGAAGAACTCTAGATACATCTACATCACTCTTGGGAAACTATGTAATGTGGTACATATTTAATGGAATATATTATATATTTTCTAGTCATGAGAATTTTTCCAAATATTGTTGCAGGGAGAAAAAATGGAAGGAAATGAAACCTCTAAAGAGATCCCAAACTCTGGCAGTGTATATCCAAAAATAATATATTGGTATAAAATTTGAAAATTTGAAAATTTTGTTTGCAACCTTAGGGGAATCACAAGGAGGTCAACAAATCATGTATCAATCACATCCTCTATTACACCAAAAATTGGACTCTTGGAACGAATGTGAATGTAAATAGAATAAAAAAGGAGGGATGCTCTATTTATGAAAAAACCAATTTAAATTCCATGGAATACTCAATCCAAATAATAAAGGGTTGCGTGACACAGATAACAAATAAAAAATGAATATAGTATTCCATCAATAATGTTCAAGTCACAACACATGGAGAAAAGTGACGGAATGAGAAAGACACATCCAATACTGGAATAAAAAAGAGTATATGACAAGTGGAATGGTTTGTACTCAAATAAAGTATTATGAAAAATAAAATATTTATGGAGAATAAAATAAGTAAATTTATACTAAAGGGTTTAAAACCAAAATTATGAAATGGAAAATGATAATAGAATCAATATATCAGAACAAGACTCAGTATGTGTGTAAATAATGATTAGTCATTTGACCGAAATAAATTATGTTGGATGGATTGTTGTATGAAAAACTAAAACAATAGATAACTTTTAATGAATGTATCAAAGTTTTTAGCTATCATGATAAACAAAAAATCTCATCTTGAAGATTCTAGTAGAATTAGTCTCGCTATATGTTAAGTGTTTCTTATATTATATGTATGTTTTAGAGGACAATGAGGTAGATATGATACATGTAGTGTGTGTGATAAAAGGGAATGTGTGAATTAGTTGAAATAGTTTTCAACAATTGCAAGAATATAAGCTCTTGAAATTCACATATGATATAATATTCAATAAATTTTGATAGAGAACACCTCTATTTTTAAAAACTATGTCTAGAAGTTGGGTCCTCATGATAAAATATGATTATATGATGAAGATATGAATTTAAAAACAAATAGAATTCGTTGATATACATGATATATATAGTTATTATTGGTTCATTGAATATTATATTATTGGATTCATGCCTCAGCTCCAATTTGTTTTACCAAGAGAAGAAATATTGGAAGATAATAAAGGCTTTCCGGTAGATACGATGACAAAAAAACTAGGTAATAGAACCTCATTTGATAAGAGAGTACTATAAACAATTGAATAATCTCATGATGCTAGAATATGTGGAAGTAATTGAGTGTAATTGGAGTAATTAACATATAATGGAATAAAATATTTTTTCATACAAAGAGTTCTTATTGAGGATTCATAGAGGAAATTCCAATGACTCAATTCCATGTGAAAATTTGATGAGAGAAAAATATGATAGTATTGTGGGGATATAAATGATAAAATGACTCAGATTGTGAAAAGTACTAAAATTAAAAGTGCTTCAATATAATATTGATAAATTGAGTGGAATGTAAAATTTCATATTTTTGACATAGCCTGGTGTTGTTCAAATGATGATATATAATATCTCATCCGATAAATTGAAGATCATTACCAAAGGTGGAGGGTAATTTCTCTTTATCTAGATTTCTAAATATAAATGATATATGTTTGGTATCGTGATTTTAAAGAAAATAAAAATTATAATGAATAGGGATCAATGAAAAAGGGGGATTGGATTTTTTATTGAAGGAATCCCCTATTTAATTCAATAATAATGGGAGAGATTAGTGTGAAGTATAGGATTGTATTCATAATAATGATTAAAAATGTAATAATATTATCAAAAATCATGTCCACCACTCAAGGAAAAAGAACATTGAAATTAAATATCACATCATGAATATTAATTTCATGAATGTTATTGTGAAGTTTGATTCTGGACATATAAAACTAATAGTCATCAACATTATGAATAAGTCCATTCCCAAAGATGTATTTCAGTAGAATAGTCTCAATCTTTGTCTGCAGTCTATTCCATATAGTTATAGTACATGGATGTGTGACCTCATCTCCCCAAGGGGTGATTTTTTTTCTATGAAGAGATGATTGGTTGTATATAACATGTTGCATACCACAAATGAGGGACGTTATATTCATTGACAAATTGGGATATATTTTTTCTAGTAAATCGGGGAAAATGTGTTGTTAAATATATAGATAGTATCTGATACAGGTATTAGTGAAATTGCGGGAGTTTTAAATATTATGATTCTAAATATACTCTATCAAATTTTATATATAATTTAAAATGGGGTTGAGGATGAAAGGAATTGCTTAGTTTTTTAAGGAAGTGATTCACTATTCAACATTGCATGCTACTCTTAGTTATCATATTGAGAAGGATTCATGTGTGCATAGTTTTTGTTATGATTTAATCATTGATTTCTATTATAATCAAATTAAGTGAATTTTTGGTATATGATAGAAGAATCATTAACATGGTATCAAAATGTATAGAGTTTTCCAAAAAACTGAATGAAGACTATTTTAGAAAAAAATTCAGTCTTGATGTTTCTTTTGGGTTTATAATATTAGTTGAAAATGATTCAGTTTTAGGATAAATGTAGTATTTGAAAAAAAAATGAATTTTGAGGGTGAGATATTTGATCGCATTAATGAATTAAATAACTATTCTCATATATGTGATCAATTGAATGATTTTTCAAAATAATTAAATGTATAATATCATGCAATAAAAAATTAACCGATCTAACATAATCATAAAATATATTATATCACCAATGGGAAACATATAAGATCTCTAGAAAGATAGAAACGTTTGATCTCATGAATATATAAATTGGAGATATCCTATATGGGATAAATTTTTGATCTCACAAAAGGAATAATTTCTATGGATTTTTTTGATTTCATGAAAGTGTGAATATCTGATATCACATGAGAAAACATGTATGAACTCACAAAGCACAAATGTTTGAACATATCTCTAATAGTGTGAATGTATGACCTGATCTTATGAAGTGATTATATAAAGAGCAAGAATACAAAGAAAATATGGAACTGATTGATTTAAAACAGGGTCATTCGAGATCACAAAACCACATGATTAACATTGGATCCCACAATGTGATCACGTAATGTACATTATAATTATTATATATAAGAAGAGGGATTTTATGTAGCGGTCATGATTGTCTTTGGTTATCACGATGGATCACAATAATAATTAGAATAAAAGATCCCTAAGACTATACTGATTCGCCTTTGACATCAATATAGAATCATGCGAGGCATATGATTCCATTTTATATGGTGGGGGAATGGATGTCTCTAAACAATATATAGAGTTAAGGTTGTGTAATCTAGCCTATAAATACCCAATGGCTCATCCATAAGAGGTGGAATTTTTTTTCAGAAAATATTTTTCCAAATAATTATTTGAGTTAGAGTATCATAAATAGGTCTAGTGATACAGGTTCACAGAGAGATCTCATAAAGGAATATACATGATTTACATCTTATAAGGGTTGCACACGATCTTAATAATTACACAGGTAATTCATAAAATGGGTCTCAGACCAGGATCTCACAGAATGGATGGAACGTTTCTCACACCAAGATCATGTGGAAATCACAAAAGGGGTTAAATGTTAGGATATATTGTATGGATATGCTCTGGGACCTCATGCATTGGGTTACTCACACGGATTTCACGCAATGTAATGCACCATGATCTCATGAAAAGACATACATCACATGATCTCAAAGAATGGGTTACACACTAGGATAAAATTTAAGGGTACACAAAATTATATCACACATGGGGTTACACAGTTGGGTCTCACATATGTGTATCAAAAAAGATTATTTCATTGTAATACACACACCTATATTAACATTTGAACAATATCATTTTAATTTCTTAATTCATAAGAAAGATAAGATTTAGGATCTACAAAAATCGAATATAAATATAGAAATATTTTATTCAATACCACATCCAATGTACTGAATGAAATATATGGAATGAAGAGAATATTATTCTAGTAAAAAATTGGTAGAAATTTGTGTTTCTAAAACAAATATAGTTTTTTTTGGGATTCTGTAAAGTTGAGGTACTAAATCAAGGTGTATTCATTGATTTGAAGGAGCATTCAAGAAATAAATTCAACAAATAATAAACCTAAAT
Organism: Viscum album; assembly: GCA_963277665.1. Taxonomy (NCBI): domain Eukaryota; kingdom Viridiplantae; phylum Streptophyta; class Magnoliopsida; order Santalales; family Viscaceae; genus Viscum; species Viscum album. The sequence continues at coordinate 1,132,631,271 of OY728150.1, read as the reverse complement.
TTGAGGATTAATTAAATATTTCAAATGAAGGGACCAATATGTAATAGAACTATTTCTGGATCTTCTATAGAGTAGTGATTAAAGGAATGGGAAGAAGGTGACCACTTCAATAGAAATGATCCATAACAGGATATATATTTTTAGTGAACCTTGGTAATGATTTAATTGATCCAAAATATTTTAAAGGCATTGGGAATTACTATAGAAGTTATGTACCCCAAAACATGAATTTTCTAGAAACCATTTAAAACTTGGCACATCATCACATTTCCAATAATATACTCCATGGACATATCCAATTTCGGGGGAACCCCATAAAAATTTAAATGGCATTTTTTAATTTCCTATTTTACCATTTATGAATCATAATCAGATTAATATAGAAAGGATAAGTGATATATAAACACTAATGATAAAAATATAAACCCATATAATAAAGTGGTTAAATTATAATTGGATAGGATAAATATCAAAAAATAATATCCAAAATATGATTCACCCCTACCCCCTCTTAAGTTATGTTGGTCCGATTTGGACCTAATAGATCCTTTTACCTACATTATCCCATTATGTTTGTGTATTACATCTATTTAATTATTATATATTATATAAAACCAGTTAAACAATTAAATGAAACAATATGTTGTAGAATATTTTCTTCCAAATGTTAAATAGTAATCCAACATACCATTAATGTCAAGTGTGCAGGATCTCTATAGATCTTCTAGTTTATGGATATACTTTTATATTAGCTATTTGGTATGAAGATGATAAGAAGTTCTCAATTCAATTTCACTATAATGGGAGTTCTAAACAATTTTCTAACATTTCAATGTAAATGTTTCATAATGACCTCATAAATTGAATTATATAAACTCCTATGACATAAAAAATTTCAAATATAGAGTCGAGCATGGTTATCTTTTGAATAGTCATATCTTGTATCAATTAAATGTATAGAAATGGTATGTCGATGAATAATAACCCACATCAAATCATTATTTCATAGAGTATTTTGAAATCTAGTGATAGAGTCTACAGTAATTTCATACCACTTCCATGTAAAAAAAATTTATTGGTTGAATAAGACCTGATACATATTGCCTTTCATCATTAGCTATTAAAAAATAAAATATCTTGAACCATAATAAATAAATTCATAGTCTATATCATCCCAAAAAATGATTATTAAAATCCATACACATCATGGAATTCAAAGAGTGTATAGAAAAATTCGAGCTATAAGAATAATCCCACAATTACAACATTAACATAGGTATATATGGATCACCCAATCCCTTTCCAAACCACATATCACCATAATTATATACAATGTCTAACAATTTTCCATATATTAAGGAATTATTTATCTTTTGAAATTTCTCATTATCAAAATATGAATTTTTTTACTTTTCAAAAAATGATTCGTTGGTAAACATGTGAAAAAAGGAGTAATGATTCCCCTTTCATAATAATTTTCATATATATCATTCCAGATCCATGATCATATGATCATGATCCATCCTCACATTGTTAATATATCCATTATCTATCCTACTATGTGAATCTACTAACATATTTTCCTTCACTGTGATTATTGTATTGAAAAATCGTAAGCCTTGAGTTTCTTGAGGCATTGTATTTTCCTTTGGTTTCTTTATTAATATGAGAATATTTTCTTCAATGTTTTTTGAAATATGTTTCTCACATATTCAGCCAATGAAATAGTGTCACTATATATTCAATAAAACTATAATGCTGGGAAACTCAATGTGATCAGTTGGATTTTTTTTCATGAATTTTTAGTATCCTTGATTCATAGGTAATAACTATATCATTCTAGAAAATCACACAACTATTTCCTTTTTTTCATCCTTGAATAACATGAATCCACTATTTTCTTATTTCAAAACTATGATTGAAGAATTAAAAAATATCCTCCTCAATTAATCACACCATTTTTCACAATATATAGTCCATATAAGCTTATCCTATTTCTGAGTAACAATATTTAATGGGTTTTTAATAGGGCATGTTTTTGAAAAAATACTTGATAGTAACCTACCAATTCAATGAAAATATATACCTCAATTATATTATATAGGACATTTTTGGATTGACATTATATTCTTATGAACAACATATATTCCTTCCTTAGAGATAATATATCCATGAAAATTACCATTTTTTATGCATATTAACATTTTTAAAATTTCTAATATAATATTTTTCTTCTATGAGTCTCAAGAACAATATGCACATGGTTCTCAAAGTCTACATATTCATTTTAAAAAACCTATATATCAACAATAAATACCACATACAAAATATCAATATATGCCTTAAATACACTATTAAATAGATCCATAAAATTAGAAGTTTCATTAGTTAATATAAATAGAATAAATGTAAATGTGAAATGAATATTCTTTCATTGAAATGTTTTTTATTCAGAATATATTCCTTATTTACCGTTATTTATAATATCTATATTGATTGTCAATGTACAAAATATATTTATCTCCATGATGTTGTTTAGATAAATAACAAATGTTAGGGTGGCGATACATTTTCTTTATCATAATAGTACTATATATTTATAATATATCAAAATTCTCATAGGTAAATCATTATTTAAATTAAACTAAATAATATATCCCCATGATGAAATGCAATAAAGTATAAATCCCTCACCAATCAACTCTATATTTGTTTCATCAATTATACAAATTATGTTGTTGTTATTGTAATGGGAGACTTTGAAATAGATGATGCATCATCGATTAAATCAAAGGAAAACTAAAATTCCCATCATATTGTATATATGGAAAATTCCTTAGGATATACGTTAATTTATTGATATAAAACAGGTACATAAAAAATTTGAGGATTTCCATTTTCACCTATATGTTATGTTTAATCATATTCTACAAGAATAACATTTATAAGATCTACAAGAGGTGGATCAATATATTTTTGAGATTATGAAGTATGTACTCTAAAATATAGAATTCCATATATAAATCATGAATCAAAATTTCCTTATATATGTAATAATTATCTTATTATATTTTTAATTCCTATTCCTACGAAGGGTTATAATAATGTATTATAGCTGTCTGATAAAAAAAATATTCAAATAAATCAAAATTATATGTAATAAAAAGAAATTATTGACACATATTTGTTTTAATGATATTTCAACTATGATTTTGGACAAACCACTCCATTGTTTTATTTTCAATTAGAAATATCATACTGTCTTGGAATGAATGGAAGATATAAAAGAATTTGATAATGGAGAATCAAATAAATCATTTATTAAATTTTAAGGATATGATTAAAGTAAATTCCAATACATCAAGAAGGAATTATACCATAGAAATTATGATTTTCATTTCTAGACCTCATTCCCTCTTACTCTTCTATGATAGTCTCTCATAATGATTGGGACACTCAACATTATAGTGTATAATCTCCATACAACTAATACATTGAACATTTGTAGCTTCATTATTTCTATTTATGTCATGATAATGATGATGTTATTCTCCTAATGTATTTAAAAACATTTTCCTTTTATTATTGATCCACAATGTATCATTCAAAATGTATCACACATTAAAAAACCCCCTTTTCATCTCCCATATATCAAGTTTTTCACTTCTACCATATTCTTCTCATTTATTCCCTTGATTTCACATGAATTATATAATATTTCTTTTTATTGATAGAACATGATAGTATGTCACTATATGATGAAAATATTAGATAGCTAAGATCCATTTGGAGGAATTGCTTCAACCCATCAATGGAAAAATCAATGATTCTTTTTGGATTACTTATATATTCAGCAACATGTATTACTATCCTAGTTAAATTGGATTCATATATAGAAACAATTTCTTTCTCCATTTTTATTTAAAAAAATCCCTTCCATATCAACACAACTAATGCATGGAAACTACTTTTCCATTAATTGTTCTTTAAAATCCTTCAATTACATGTTTAAAATTTCATCAACCAATTTTGCGTTTCCAATCAATAATGATAGTTGATCTGCATCTCTTGAGAGGTGATATGTTTCATTGATTTATATCCCAAATTCATTACATTCTAATGAAATAAATATATTCTCTAAATAACATATACATTTTCCTATCTAAAATGGATGAAAATTCCATTGAATGAATTTTTTCACTTTTAGCAATATAAAATTATTAAAAAATCATTTTTGATCAGGTTTATCCATGAATGTAAGGTTATTTCTCATAACATGAGTCAACTATCCTTGTCTAGTTTTATGTTTTTCATATCCAGTTGTTTCTCCATCTCCAACATCATTATCTTTCATAAGCGGAAAATTCTTACATGGATTATGTTTATTGATATTGATTCTATTCCATCCCCAATTAGCCCTTTATAAATGATAGAATACACTATATTCAGTTATTATTCATTATTTATAATTTTAAAATGATGATAAACCTATCAAAAAGTGAATATTTATGTATATGATATCTCAAATTCAAAATTGTAGTCATTATGGAGATAACATTACATCTCCCTGGAATAGTATTTTCATAAATATAGTTTCCAATGTTTTTTTATAAATATTATATAATAACTACTATCAATTTCCAAACTATATTATTCTAGAATTGATGTTTACGTTTTTTGAGAACCTAATCCATAATTCATTTTTAAATTAAATTTAAAAACATATATTAAAATATAACACAACAAATATGTCTAAAATAAACATTAATGTAAATCATATTACATTTACCATAATTGTAGGGAATGTAAATTGAAGGGGTGATCTCCGATTCTCAATAAGGGTTTGTATACAACAAAACTTTATAAGGCTTGACTGATTAGGAATGAATAAAATATTTTCAAGTAAATCCATATAAATATTCACATAATCTTGATAATAATACATGGATATCATAAAAAACAAAATAATCAATATTTTAATTCAAAATGATGGAAATCATGATTCTGGGCATCTAAAATTTATCGTCTAGGCATTCTACGGGAAAAAAAATGAAAATATCATTAAGGATTTATCTAAGAAATCTAAAAATAAATGGTCAAGGAAATAGTCAAAAACTAATATTATTTGTATCATTACACACATTGTACATCATGTTTTTATAGAGGGCCCATCCAATCACACACTAAATCTAATTCAATTCTCGTATGAATTGATAGTACAACTGAATTGGTATTCTATTATAAAATAAATAACTATCCATATTAAAAAATTTATTGATGCTTAATAAAAATACATTCCCTAGTGAATATAATATTTTTCAATATAACTAAATATGATAAATTTTGATATTTTAGTACAACATTCCAATAAAAATAATGATGATAATATATTAATGACATTTCAAGAATAATTTATTTGGAAAATTAAACTTTCACATAGAAATTGTTTATTTAAAATAAAAAATGTCTACATAATAAACAATTAACATTCCAGGAAATTAAATATTTAATATTTTTAATGAAGATTCAATGAATTAATAATTAATAATGGTGGTAAATTCTACTCATGTCATATATTTAATGATATCTCTTTGTATATATATTTCAAATTTCACAAATTACATTACTGGGAAAATGACAAAACTCTCTGATAAAAAAAATACAAATCCAATATTATATAAATATGATATTAAAAAATAATAGGATAATATTAAAAACATTGAAATAATTTTTGGAATGAATTTTCATGGAATAGAAATATTCCCAAGCTGATCCATAAATAGAAACAATATCGAAACATGATGACATTTTGAATTAAATTCTTACCACATGGATAAATTTGGATCATAATGAATGTGAAAATAATTAAATAAATTTAAATATTAAATACCATTTAGATAAATTGATTCAAGATATAATTTATCATATGATTAATATATACACCATAGAAAATAAATAATTGGTGAATGTGGCTTGTCTCATAGAAATAAACGTGAGATAAGAAACCCTTACCTAAGACTCGAAAATCATAAGATGTACTGTAAACTAGAATGTATTGGTTTTAAGAATGATATTTATTTATGTAATAACAATATTAATATTTTTTATATCTTATATTAACCTTTAATAACATCTTTATAACCATTCATTAATAATATTACACTGGTATCGTTGTTTTGTGTCTTAATTACTAGGTTTTATCTTGCACATTCGCTTTTGGATGTCCTAGTTCTCATACATATGATATAGTGAAATAATATCCAAAAGGATATTAATGATATAAATATTATATTTAATCATTAAAAATAATTTTTTTGAACCATTCTATTTTTTTTCCTTTGAAAATTAACTACATAAGGCCTTGGATACAGTTTTTCAAACGTACTCACAAGTGAATGTATCATTACCTTAATAGGGAATGAATAGGGAAATGAATGATCTAATTTTTTTGTAGAACCAATATCAATAAATTTTTATATATATATATCATTTATTTTAATCATTATAACCATAGATGTTAATTGATGATGGAAATCAAATTACACTATTACACAAAGATTGCAAGATTTATATACACCTGAACAATGTATTCAATTTACAAAAGAGGGATAAAATGTTGAAAATTGTTTAATAATATTCATAATATATTATTAGAATATTTAATATTTTTTTTTACGTTGGATGTAAAAACAAATTATGATTTTTTCTAAGAAGAAATGATAGTGAATGAGTTTGTATAAACAAATATTACTTCTTCAACGGGCATCTATTAGATATCTTCTTAAGGGATCTTGGGTTGTTCATTATAGAATTCCAGGACCTCTAATACATGTAAAATAATGTTTAGAAGACATATGGTAAGGGTTTGGTTTAGTTATATGTCTTAATTTTGTGAGAATAATTAAGGATGAAGGGCCCTTTTAAAATTGATGTAATGGTCACTTTTAAGAATTGGACTACATATTAAAATTTTTTATGACTATTCAATAGATGTCGTTTAAAGTTTATTAGAAATAAGTATGTGATGAAAACATATATCATATCATCTAACATTTTTTGTTAAATAATTTTTTTATTATTCTGAAATAATTTAATAAAATAATAATCCAATAATATATTTTTATTATCAATTTTAATACTATACATTACTATGTCATTAAAATATTGAATACAAAATTTAAGAATCTAAAACAAATGATATAAAATTATATAAAATTAATTCTCATATATATATTTTTTGGATCACCTTTTGTATGTCAATTTTTTTTTATTTTAATACTTTTAATATCTTTTATTTGATTTTTACATTAATTGAATAATTACTGAATCCTTGTTGTGCATGAAATTTGGGCAATATTTTATTTTATAAAATACATAATCAATGTAACATAATGAAGATAAATTTTCTATATTAAAAAAATATTTAACTTTAATAAAATATTTTGGATAACATCATATTAAAAATATTATAGATATTAAAAATAAGAGGGCGAAATGTGTGACTTTTCATCAAATAATATTCTATAAAGCACTTTTTTCCAGAATAGCGTCTCCAAAAGGTCATATATTCATCTCATGGATGATTATGGTTGACAGTTGCTGATGAGATTATTTATTAATGTTTTAGGTTATTTTTATAATCATTATCATATAATAATTCCCGTCAATTTTAAAATTTACCATTACACATTGTAATAAATATTACCATTGTTACTATTCATATTGAAAAAATTAAAAGGGATCTATTTATTATATTAATATATTATAAACCAAATTATGTAATACATTTTTTCAAATTAAAATAATTAATGCGGTTGAAATTAATATTATATTATTCTATTAAAACACCGCAAAACCAAATTTTTCTAAAAAATGTCAATGTTAGTATAAAGTGTTATTTCAATAAATTAATGTATATAATTAATTTTAAAAAACTTAATAGTAATAATAGTTAATTAATTATACATTACAAATAATTAATAAAAAAATTTGCCTTTTTAAATTTAATAAAAAAATACATTTTTCAATGACAATTAGTATTGTTCACTATTCATTAAAAATTCAAACCATTGAGAAAATTATAAACAATTAATCTTTTGTTAATTATGATATTATTCGTCAAAAAATGAATTATATTCATTCAAATAAATTTCATTAATGTATAAAATAAATATTTATATTTATCATCTCAATGAAAGAAGTAAAAAAGCATGTTTTGAAGAAAACATGTTTTTCAATAATAAAATTACATTAATAAAAATTAAGTGTTTATTTCAAATATATAATACAAATATGTGTATTTAATATAAAATTCACATATATTTCATATTATGGTTATTCGTTTTCATACATTCCACTTCAATGGATATGTAATAATGGTGATGTTTAAATAATTACTTTTAATATGAAGTCATGATTCGTTTAAGATCGGTATTGCGTGCACCATATGCCATTCTAAGGAAAACATTTATAACTGTAGAAACATAAACTAATGTATAGGGGTGTTACAAAAATAATATAAATAATTCAAAATAAATTATAGTTTTACAAAAAAAATGTACTTTTCACTATTCAATGAAATGTAAATATTTTCATAAAAGAACCAAAATATCATTTTATATTAATTTTGATATGATGATTTAAAAAATTATGTTATTTATATCAATTAAATTTTATAAAATTCCCAAAATATATGTATAATATTTTATTTAAAATACCTAAAAACCATTTCTAAACTAATATTTTTTAGATTAAAATCAATTTATTAAAATATTTATTGATTATTTAATAACCAATATAAAAAATTTCAGATTATGTATTAAATATATATATATATTACTTAATTTGATTAATAAAAATATTACACGAAAATTTAGTGCATTTATTATAGATTATATATATATATTTTATGGGTCGTTTAATCTCGGTCCTGCATGTTGAAAATGCTATTTCACATAATATCATATTTTAATTTCTTAGGCTAGTACATCCTCCTATGATTAAGATATTCAATACACATTAATTTAAAAATTTATCAGTAGTTAATTTTCAAAAAAATTTAGATATGGTATTTAAAAAACACATAATAATATGGGTTAATAATACATTCAATTAAAAATATGGAATATAAATTTTGAAGTGGTAAATAAGTTTTGAAACATAAGTTTTCAATAAACTAGTATCCCACATTAGAGAACATTTTTGTAACTTAAATACAATGAAATAGAAAATAATTCATAATTAATATTGGTGGGTGATAGAGATCATTGAACATATGGAACAAGATGATCATTAGCATATGAACAGTCACCACATCATAAACTAAAGAGGTGAAAAGGCCACTGATATCAACAAAAATGAATATAATGTGACAAAAAAATCATTATATGTTTCCTGGTGTTTTTTAAATTTGATTCCATTAAAAATATGAGAATAAGAAATTATAATTTTTTATTATAATCTCATCCATTTATCAATTTCCACCACAAACATATCTTTTTCTCCAGACGAAGAGTAATTATGATAACTTTTTCATGCCTGGTGACCTAAACTCAACTTATAAAGAATCACATAATAATTATAGGGTTAATATTTTTTCCCTTATGTCATTCAAAATTAAAAAAACCAAAATGGTTTTCAAATGGTTTGATATTTTGAAAAATGCGTAAGTTATCTTATAATGAAATGGAACATTATTATAAAAAATTCAATAGTAATACCCAAAGTTCAACATAAATCAAACCATAGCTAAATTATACTATATCCAAAATAACATCTATGTTTATCTCATATCTTTCAAATTATTGGAATAGAAATATAGTGATCTTTGTTTCGATATAACACAGTCTATTAATAGTTATTCTACAATTTTCTCCCTTTAGCTATGGCTTCTAGTATGAGATCCTTTTTGGATGATATTGTTTGATACCCAACTTTTAGTTTATCTATTTTATAGAGTTATATAATTATAATGTTCACCAAAATGTAATTAATGTATTTTGGAAAACTATAATCCTAATGAATCATGTAAAACTATATTTTCTTTATTCCAATAAATGTTATTGTTGTTTCTAAAAATAATTTTTGCGGTTGAATGTTATCATTCAAATAATCTCAAACATAAAAATTATACAGCTTCAAATTTCAAATTAAAACTAAAATTCATAATTAAAACATCCAATCTCAAATGTCAAAATTCCAAAAAAAAATCCACATTGACCCGATCTCTTCTAATGATTACCAAGGGAAACCATTATAGATGTTGGTCATGTTAATTATATGATTTCCCCTTTTTGGGGTCTCATCATTGTCAGTCAACATAAAGAAAATTTCATCCACAAGACACCATCATCATGGCACACACAACCAATTCTAATAACAATGTATTCTATCAATGAATCAACTATTGTCAGAACATGAAATAACTACTAAACTAACACACCTTTAAACTATCCATTTTCTCAGAAGATTCCTCGTAGAATATAAAACCAAGGAGAGTTAAACAATTGAAATCATTACACTACATTTACAAAAACACCCATAAAATCATCCCATGAAACATGTTTCATCAATGTAGAAAACACGATCCATATTTTCTTCTGTATTAACTACGAAAAAAACCATGAAATTGATCTATCCGACGAAGAAACATAACACAGTATAATTTCACAAGTTGTACCTGTCCAACTGACAGCACCAACACACCATGAACTAGGTTGACATTCGGTGAAATGAAGATCATAAAATGACACGTTTGGAAATGAGTACCGAAACCAAATCCAAAGAAACCACAAATGTAGGATCTAGACCAACATAAGATGAGAGCCATCACTTTCTGATTGAAAATCATGTCTACTAAAGATCTAGATGAATCATAGTTAGGATATCCATGAACTAGAATATGTGGACAAAAATTAGAGTATAAGAAGAAACAATGCTAACTAAGAATCGATACATCAGGGAGGGGAAATCGAACCATGAGAACAATGCCAGAAGAATATGAGAGAGAAATAAAGAAAATATAATACTTAAGTATGAGGAAAGTGGGAGTATGAACCTAGAGACAATGTTAGAGATTATATGGAACATGAAACCCTAAATCATCTATAAAGGGAATCTATGAGATTGTGGAACCATCTGAACTCAATATGAATATCAAACATACCAATATGTTTTCAATGCAATTATATATATTCAAATAGAATTATTCATTAACTAAAACATGAGGATGAAACTAAGGGTTACACATGAAACAATACAATAAAAAAGTTCTCCCAAAATGGAATTAATCACCTAACAATTTCATTACAAAAACATTAAAAGGTTATGTAAGACTTGGAAGTAGTTTTAAACAAAAACATGCATTATCTTGATGAAATCCATGACTCTTTACCTGTAAACATCCAAATATCCAATGTAATCTTAAACATTCCTCCAATACTCTAAATAATATCCCCTAAACTACACTTCCAAATATCATGTTAAAAATAAAAACATTTCATTTCTAGATATTGTAATGATTAAGGTGGGCCAATTTTCTCTTTAAAAAATGAAACACAAAAAGCAAATAGTTCAACAGTTGTAAAACCAAACACATTTTACATTTAGATTTTTAGTTATTTATGGAAAAAAATTTAAAAATATATATATTTGTTGTTAAATGATCATTTCTTGAAATTTAGCCATATTTTTTTTATTTCACATTAATTAATCGTCATCGTCCATATGAAACCCTTCACTACATAATTTATTTGGGATTTTTTAATATAATTGAAAAAAGGTATCATAGAAAGGGATAATTGAAAATATCAGTAAGGCTAAATATATGAATTAATAATTGAATGTCATCAGTGAGAAGAAGAATATTAATAATTTATGATGAGCTAATAAAAGATCACGAGAATGAAATAAAAATATTCATACACATAAATCCATATATAATTAAATATAAAATCCTGGAATAATTCAATCACATTGTTATGATTCATTAGAATAAATAATCTTGATCCATATGATATCAATCATGAATACCTGAATCATAAAAAATCCATAGAAATCATAAATAGAGTGTGTTGGTGAATTGGTAAATAATCTTCATTTCACTATTACAAATATAATAACCAATATTTTCAAATTTTATATCCAAAGTATCAAATGAATTAGTGGGATTTCAAAAACCAACCAACCAATGTTTTATCACAAAACTATCCATATATGGTCTATCATGGAACCATAAGACCTTGGTTAGTAATGTAACAACCCATTTAAGGTTTATAATGGAACCACCCTTCATCATAAAAATATTAGAGGAAATATTACCAGATGAACGTACATAGATCATTACTTTCATCCTTAACTCATAGAAATAATGCCATTTTCTTTTCATATCCTAATTAACCCATGTATTGAAAATGGTTTCCATTTTAGTCACATTAAAATATTATTAACTCATTAAAAAAATGGATTCTATAAAAATATATTTTAAAATTACTAGAATGTGTAAATGAAATGGGTTCATGAAAAATAACATTGAAACAATTGTAATTCATATTGAACAATTATTAGGATTTTATGATAAAAAAATTACCCCATTGGATAAAATGTGTTAATAAGGGATATCGAAATTGATGAAATGAAATACAATTATGATAACATTAAAATTATTCTTAGTGATAATAACCATTTCATTTTGATATTCAATTTTAAAACTACGAAATCAAAAAAATTTATCAATATACCTCTTTATGATAATAAAAAATAAAACAATATAAAGTAAACATCAAGGAAAATAATTTATATTATAATAAGAAAATATTTTCTTGAAATAATTGATATTAATAAATATTTTATCAAACATATTTTGTAAAAGGGGTTCAATAGTGTCCTCTATATAAAATATTTGGAAATTTCCATTTAAAACCATTAAACATAAAGTGTAATAAAATGAAAAATATAATTATGAATTCAATTATTTATATAAAAATAATATTAATGAAAACATTTATAAAACATGGATATTTAAAAGAATGATTTATGGTCCTAATAATGATACAATATTAGTGTCACATACAATATAATTTTATTGATACTTCCTTTATAAATATAGAAGGAAATATTAATTAAACACGGAATCAGCATTTATAAACAAAAAATATAATATGATTAGTTCCTAAAAATTAATATCATATGATTTACTTTAAAGGAACCATTAACATAAACATTATCAATGTAACAAAGAATGTATCATAAAACCATTTCCAATATGGTATATCGTTATTCTTATACTCCATGAATGAATAACATTAAATGAAACATTATATATAATCAAAATAAGGAAAATAATTATGTTACATATTGAAATGAAATTATATTCACCTAAAAAATTAATATATTTCTTTATAAATTTATTTTGCCTCCAATATATTAAATTTTAGATAAATAACCGTTACACAAATCATAATATTGAATTCAAATATTACTAAATGAATCGATTATGCGTTTGAAATGAAATGAAAATAAAAAATTGTACATATATCATAATATTTTTAAAATATATTACACTCATAATCATATTATAAAAAAATACAATGAATAATTATTATAACCCCCTAAAAATAAATTCTAATATGAACGTTTGTACACCTTTTTTACATTCATGTCAATACCTATGATGAAAAACGTTAGACCTGTTCTTCAAATAACATAATTTATGAATTATTAATTATATAATATGTTAAATTATGATTATATACACCACACAATATTAATAGTTGGTGAATATATAATATTTCTCATAGAAATAAAATGTGAGAAGTGGAATGCTTACCTTGAGTATAGAAATTCCATGTGGGTCATTTAACTACTTTATAATAAGATTATATAATTATTTTATTTATTAATAAACATTTAAAATTAAAATACCTTATTCTAAGAACTAAATATTTTATTATAATTATATATTTAAATACTTTATAATATATGTCCAAATTGGTTTTTTCGAAGATGTCCACCTTATTGATTAAAAAATTCATTTTTTTGTTGAGAAGGGTCAAAATGAAAATTATTTCATGACCTCAAAAATCATAATCATGAAATACATTTCATATATATACAAAAATTATATATTCTAACACCATTCATGAATGATTATTATTAAATAAATGAACTATGTTATATTCTTTGAGATGGTAGGTCATACGTATACATGAGTAAGCTTTTAATTTTGAATTATCATTATGAAAAAATGGTAGTTATCATTTTATCCATAAAAAATATAATAATATAATTAATAAAATATTATTTCACTTAATATAATTAAATATATCACCAACGTGTTGTGGCCAGGAATAAATAATCACATAACTTTAAGGAGGTAGTAGTCCAGATGTGCAGACAAACGACGATATCATTTCTCAATGTCTAAAATAAAAAGATATATTTTATTCTAAAAATTATAAATATGTCATTAAAATTATAATCAGTTAATTTATTTCACTTATATAGATTAATATTATTCTAAATAAATTTTAGGTAATGATTTAATGAAAAATTAATCACATCACTTTGTGAGTTAGTTGTCTGCCATACACACAGGTGACATTATAATATCACCGACATAATGGTATGTTAGAATATATTTGGGATATAATAACACTATAAGAATATATATATTAAATATATCATTATAAAAATATTATTAATAAGATAATGAACAATTAATGACTTTTTTTTGTGAGGCGTTTGTCCATTGTACACAGGAATTTTGAATTCATATCCCATTTGGTAGAAAAGGATATGATTTTTTTATGAAATTAAAATAATAATACATTATTAAATGGGAGATATAGTTTTCAATATATCATAATAATTGAATTATATTTTATGTAGAAGAAAATTCAAATTTAAAAACAACTCTCAGTTCAGCATGGTAAAAATTCAACATACAACCTCATAGGTTAGTACCCAAAACCTCCATATTATCGATATATGATAAAAAATGGACCCTATTGCATGGTTAGTATAAATAGGAAGTATTTATTATAGTTATTTGGAGAGAAAATTGTCTACTAATGTGTGAATATGATATGAGAGGTGATGGAAATTTATAAGTGAGGTGATTGGAAAGAATTTTTATTTTTGAAAATAAAAATGTATGCCCATAATTTTCATGTGATTAAATGATATAAATTGAAATTTATTGATTGTTATACATTATAATGCATAAAATATATTTTAGACATTTTGTAGTTCACTTTTCCGTTTTTATTTATGTTCATCCCCATAGTAAACTCTTTTTCAGCTAAACAATTGTAATTGGTTTTTACTATTTTCCATATTTATTGTGATAAAAACATACTTTAAACATATTATTTGAAGTAAATTATTATTATTCAATATTTTTAATCTGTACTATAAAAGTAGATTCATACTAGGAAAAAAATTTAATTTAAATTTAAACTCACAGACAAGAAGAAAAAGAATGTTTTCTAGATGTGTATTTTTCTTTGAAAAGATTATTTCATATTAAATATATACCAACAAATATTAAACGTAATAATTAAAAATAATATTTATTGATATTTAATAAAAAATATTCATTTCAATAATATTTAATTTCTTATATGACTAAATTAATTAAAATAGAGATATATTATTTAGTTTAAAATAGTTTTCAAGAAAATAATTTTTTTAATCACCAAAATAAGAATATAAAGCAATGAAATAAAAATAAGATTAAATTTTTTATTATATTTTATATAAATAAATAAAAATTACATTACATTAAATTTTATTAAAAAATTTAATGATACTTTTTTTTGTTTTATTGAAAGTAAATTATTATTCTTAAAAAATCATCAATTTTTAATATTCACTAAAAAGTAAATATTTTATGAATAACCCAAAATATTACCCAATGTAAAATATTATACGATAATTTAAATCCTTATGAATATAATATAAAATACATTTTCTAAAATTTATAATAAATAAATAATTTTTTCTCACAATATAATTACAATAATTTTTTTAATAAAATTTATTTTTGAATAATAAAATTACATTACATAAAATCCTTTATTATTTATTAAGTAGTTACCCATATTTTATATTTTATTGTATATTTTATATATATTATGAATTAATTAATATTATTCATACATAAAAATTAAGTGTTTAGGATATAACAATCATATGTTTTTTTAGTTTTTTTATGATTGGTATTCCTTGTTGAAAACATTATTGAACATAATGGTCTCATTTTAAATTCATGGTGAATTATAATTATTATCATTTTAATGATTACATGAAATTATATGGTATTAGTTTTTAAATTTTTATGTTATCTCTTCTTACTAATTAAAACACCCATATATTTTTATGAAATGCTACTCCTTAAATAATTTCATTTCTTATATATCTTATGTCACATGAAAAAAATATTTTAGGCGAACTATGTAACATTACTAAAATTTTATGTGTCCATTATCAACAAGTTTTTGGATTGGTTGGTATGAATTCAAAAAACTGAATAATAATAAAATTATTATCTATATATTTAAAATATAATTTCATTACATCTAAAATTATTATAACTAAAAATAAATAATATTTGAAAATTAATAGGAGTATTAATTTTTAAAAAGAAAATTTGGTGGAAAATATATTTATATTAATAAATTTAATTAATTAATATTGGGGAATAAAATTCAAGCTTTATATATTAATGACATGAAAATATTTTTTAAAAACTCAAAAAATAGTTTATTTTACTTATGATAAGAATAAATAGATCTTCTATACGTAAAATATAATTTATTTTCTATAAATATGTTTCTGTAATATTTTTTTGAAATACAATGAAAATAATTTGATAAATTTATTTTTATTCGATAAGATAAATTTTATGAATTTTTTTAGAAGAATATTTAAATTTTGTGTATAGTTCCCTTTTATTTTTTAAAAATATAAATATGAACAGTGGAAGTATTTATCTCATTGGTAAAGGGTATGTCGAGTTAATATTTGACAAAATGAATTGATAAGGCCATAATAATTTGTCTTGGATATTATTAAATGAATGGAATTGTAACCATAACACCATAGGATAAATTTTTATTTGATTAATAGAATCTTTTAATGAAAATAATTTATATATTCTTTACATAAATGAATCATACAAGATGTCACTCTATTTATTTAATCCCTTCTTGCACAATATCTAATACAATTGTATCCTTAAAAACATAATTATTGTAGTTTCATTAAAAGAAATATATTTATATTTTATTTTATTAATATCATTTCCCACCACCCATCCAACAAATTTTAAATGAACATATTGCTAGTCTGTAATTTTGGAGTACCGCCTCATTATATAAATTTGATTCATTTTACACTATTATAGTAATAATTTTTTATTATAATTTATTGAATTTATATATATGATATTTATTATATCATTATAGTTTAATAATTATATGATCATATCTACCTTCCTATCATCCCTTCAGTTAAAAACTCATAATTCCACTCATGAGTATGTGTGGACCACCACCTGTGCTGAGTAATGTGATTCATTTAACATTTTAGCTTTATAGGGATGGTAATAAAGAAATAATTAATGAATATATTTTTTATATAAGGGATAATAGTAATTAATTAATGGTGATTTATTATTTAACTTTGTTTCATTACATCCGTCAAAAATTGGAAACATCAGTCAAGTGTTTATACAGTTTGGTGTATCCAAAAATTATAAAAATAATTTTTCATCACCGCATTAAAATAATTGTAATATAATTGTATATAATGATCAAAATATTACAACTGTTACATTATTATGTTTATGGATATTACAATTCCCCTAAAATATTATGTGGATCGTAACTTATTTTTTAATACCTATACGTAAAACGAATCAATTGAAATGACAAAGAGTGATGATAATGAAATGTTGCTAATGAACCAATGATAAGATGTTATAATTAAAAAATATGATGAATTATATTTTTTAATACTGTATTTGTAATGTTTTTTAGTAAATTCACATTTATTTTATTGGGTTTTATAGAAATAACAATGTAATATGGACATTAGCGAATGGTTTTCATCTCAAATACCCCACTTTGAGTAATGTTTTCTATTATAAAAATAATAACATCTATATGGTCTATATACATAATATTTTTATTATTATATCATTAATAATATTTTAAAATTATAAATTTATTCTCAATTAAGCACAACCCTTTTATGTGGTTTTGATTAAAGTGTTAATCAATTAGTAAGGGGTTTTTCATCTCAATTTTGTTTTATTGAGATATATTTGATGTTATGAGCCCAATTAATATATGGGGTCCAAATAATGATCCATATAAACTTTAGTCGAATTATAATTCTATATTCATGGTATTTAATGTTACAATTTAAATTATTTTATCAAAGGGGTTATGATAAAAATTTTATAAATGTGGTAAGGGTTTATAATCTCAAATTTCCTTTTTAGGGCATATGTAATGTAATAAACATATATTATTATATTTTGTGTATCAACATCAAATTTGAGATATTATTTAAGATTATATTTATTTTAATATAATTTATTTTTTTACATTATTTCATTTCTCTCATGGTTGTTATGAAACTATCTTACCATATCGATAAGGGTTTTACATTACAATCTCATTATTTCTCAGATTGCTTATGGTTAATTTTACAATAATGATGTTATATGACCTATCTATCTCAAATTATATTTAATATATTATAATCTGGGATTATATATAGAATAAATTTATAATTTCATTTTCATAAAATTATGTATTAATGAGATTGAAACAATTTTTTTTGGAAAAACCAACAATATTTATCTATTTAGTAGGTAATATTTTTTTTATGTGTCAATATTTTATTTAAAATATTTTCAATAATATCATTATAATTATATAGTTATTATTAATAAAGAAATTAAATATATTTTAAATTCATTATTAGTTTATAAAAATGAATACTCTCATCATTTCCAAACATTATATTTTTACTTTCTACCGAAAATGATGAAAGAATCATTTGTTTATCATACATTTAATGAATGAAAATTTTATCAAACATGAAAAAAATTTAACTATTATTTCTTATGTCTACGAATTATTATATTATTACCAATTATGATCATTGATTGATATGTCTTATATCTATAATTACAATGAATCTTATCTCACCCATATATTTAAAATTCACAGTTTATAATGAATATTTATTAGTATGCTATTTACATGAACGATTATAGTTATATAGAATATAATTGGGTATTATAAAGATCATTTATATATCATTTTTTAGTTATCTAATTTTACAATGAATGTAAAGGATTATTGTATTATCATGGATTGACATGAAATGTGTTGAATATTAATCAAAAAAGATATATAATTTATGAATATAATTATTGGGTCACTATAGTTAGTTTCATAACATGGTTTATTTATTTTTATAAACTCTGATAGGATGGATTTATAGAGAACGGTTATCATAAAACTGGTTATATTAAAAAACCAATTTTATAGTTTATAATGTATTGTGGTCTTCTTATAAAATACATCCATGTATATATATAAAATGTGGATATAGTTTTGGAACATATGATCCTAGGGGTAAATAATATGAATAGGTTATAATTGACATTAAATTGATCATCACATGCCAGAATGAGTTGCCCTATGAATTCACTCCATTCTAGACACTTTTTTTGGGATATGCTTGAGTTAACTCATATTTTCATTTATAACCATTATGACCGATTTGAATATACACTGAACATTGGTGAACTGTGATAAATATAATGTTTCTTATATTTAATAGAATGTGTGGAGATTTTTAAATACAAATAATAATTTTCTTGATTATAGGACTACTCGCTCTAATTATGATTTATCACACTATGTAATTTGGTTTTAATAAATTCCGCGAACCAAGATGATTCGTGTTAACACATAATGTGATGGATCAGGTAGTGATTTTACTGATGAGAAACAAAATGAAATGGAAGTTGGGATCTGAATGATTTAAATTCTTCTAATCTAACAATCATAAAATATGTTTAATAACCTAGACATATTTGGGTTTTTTGATGAACCAAACAAGTTAAAAATTGTGTATTATGAAAAAAGTTGAGAAATATTCTTTATTTCATACATGTATGTAATGTGCATGTAATTTCCCAGGATTAATTCCCAATGAAGTGAGTTAAATTTTTATGTGTGGAAAAGAAACAAAAAAACATATTCATTATCAAGAAAATGAAAATTTTGTTAAAATTGATTAAAATAATAGATTCTATAATATAGCATCAAATATATAATGTTTTAAAGCATGAAATTATTATTATTTTTAAAATTGAAATCCAAGGGGAAAATATTGTGAGGACGATATGAAATTTTCTTATGAATAATGTTTTTACAAATAAAGATAAATAGACAATGAATGATATATAAATTTCATAAGTTATTTTAATGATATTTATTATGTTAAAATTAAAATTATAGATTAAAATTATGTTTGAGAATCAGAAAACAAGATTCATATTTCATATTTTTGGAAGGACATATTAATGAATACGATGGTTAACACTGGTTAATTGTTTGAGAAGTATGTATAATGGCTGACGTATTTATGTATTTGGATTTGTAAATTATTTTTTAGTAGTAGTCTATCGTGGATATTCTAGTTAAATGAGTCATGAAACATATACCTGCTATTTTATAGTAGTTTTTCATTGATATTTTCCATGCATATTTTGAATGGTATTAATAAAACTAAACTGTTATTTATAGATATGGTGATATTTTTGTAAAAAACATGATTTTGGGGAATATATTGCAAAATTTATACTTTTTTTTAGATAATATTTTTTATCTTGATTAATAGTTGATTTAAATTTTTAATTTTGTTTGATAGAATTTGTGACCTTGAAATCGATTTCTAATTTAGTTACAACATCATTTATTTTAATTTATAAAATTTACTAATTTTTTTGGTTTTATTAAATATATATTGGATATTCAATTATTTTTTATGGAATGTATATATTTTGACACTTTTCAAGAATTTATGTTTTTATTGACGATTTATGGTCATTCATGTTATATAGGGAATGCATTTACATGTCCTAATAGAATATATAATCAATGAATAAACATTTTTCATATGTGACCCTAAATGATAAATTATATCAGTTAGGGATTAATTTATTTATTTTTAATATTTAGGGACCATTTCCATTAATTTATATGGTTTCAATTTCGTTAGATATATTTTGATGTATTTTTATGGTTAACTATTTTTATAGGCGATGAAATATAAATTTGGGAGTAATTATTAAGTTTATAGAAATTAATGTAATAGTTAAGTATATAATAATTTATCTGTATTGGATAACTTGAGAATATAATTTTTTTTGTAAAAATCGTGAAATAGATGGAATTAATTCATCATATCTTAAAAAATATGAGCAATAAAAAGTAAATTTTATTGCTACGAGGAATAAATTTTTTTATAGTATTTAAATCATAGAAAAAGTGATGAGATCAATGTGAAATTTGATAGACACAGAATAACAGAATGAAATGTTGAAAATGAAATAGAGAACAATATTGAAATCAAATCTTCACATATCGATCTATCATATTAGTAAATTAACCCCTCAAATCAAGGATTAAGAAAATGAAACTGTATAGGTTTTCTTCTTATAATCATTTATGATGAATTGATAGATTTACACCCCTCACAAATTTATGGTTTCATGTTCATGACATTTCACATGTCTAGGTTATATGTCCCTATTTACTACTCATTGGACATTATATATCTCCTACATTTCTATATTTTGACATCCTAATAATGTTCTCTATATCTGGGAACCCAATTATGGGTTATTTTAGTTAGCCATTACGTTTCACACTTCTTCATTATAAATGATGTTTTATTTTCTATTTGTGAATTATGGGTTATCAACAGTGTTATTCTAAAATTTTGAACACATGATTAAGGAAAAAAATTCTGGGATCTAATTTACATAACTGGGTTTTATATAACACCCTAATGATTTTAAATTCCATTCGCATTAGTATTCTTAACAAAAAAAATATGTTTTAAATAAAGTATGATACACTCTACATATATAATTATTTATTGTGTTATATTTATAATGTAGTTTCAAAATATACATTATTAATATAAATAATTAAATTAATAAAAATATCTATAAAATTTTTAAATAATTAAAATTTATTTATTAGCGTATAATTATTTTTTAAAAAATAATACATAATGTATTATTATGATTTAATATTATATTTTTTCCTGAAATTATTTTGTTATATTTTGTGCCCCTAAATTTTAATTAATTATTAAAATTTATAAATTGCTTTAATTTACAAATACCATGATTTATGTCATAATTCTAATATTATCATCGGGTTTTTTTTGGGTGCTTTTGAAAAATAAACTTTTCATTATTAATATTATAAAAATGCAACATATTATTAACACTATAATTTGACTTCATGTGTTTTTACAATTATTATTTTAATTTTATCTTAATGAAACACAAGAATTATTTCATTCTAAATATTTTAATTTATAAGATATGGTTCATCATTATATGTGATTTTTTAATATGTACATTTTAAAGATTAGAAAAATATTTTCTAAAAAATATTTTTATGTTTGTAATGTTTATTATCTTAATAAAATTATTTAGAGTCTATATATTAATATTTTAATGAAATATATATTTCATATTACATTTTATATTTATATTATATGTAATGGTACAGATTAAATATCAATATTACGACTAAAAAAAAATTTTCCAATTATTGTGTTGCATTAAATTTTGTGACATTATTCAAAATTAAGTTCAAATGAAAATACAAATTAAATTTGTAATCATGGAATAATTAAAATAATTTTATAATGAAAATTATATTTGGTTATAGTGAATAGTAAAAATTGTAAAATTTTGTTACAATGTTTAAGGATAAAATGTGTTTCTTGGGTGGTGGGGTTAGACTAAAATATAATGGATTTAAGTCCAATTAAAAATATCATATTATGTTTAGTAAAATATATTTAAATAATATAATATATAAACAAATAAACCATGTCCATTAGGATAAAATTTCATTAAAATAAAACCTTATATTAGTGAAATTATTTATTTAATGCCTTATTTGACTCTCCACACACATATAAATGGTCACATCATATCATTATTTATTTTGATAGTTTGAGGAATTTATCTTATACAATACCAACCAAAAAACATCCTAGATTACATCCATTCATCCAAGAGAATATTTAATCCACCTACGACCAATGATTCCAACATTATGGTTTATACAAATTATGACTCTCGAAGAAGAGGCATAAATGATAACTAATATGATTCAATTATATTTATTATTACATGGTTATAAATCCAATTTAATCAACAGAGATTGATCAATATATTATAATAAATATAACATGAATTTATTATGATGATTATACAATCACTTTCCACCTCATATCCATAAAATGTCCAATGAGTGTGTCCCTAATGAATAGATATGGATAACTAACTCCCCATAACGATAAGAATTTTTTAGCTTTGCCATAATTCATGTTTGATTATTATGATTTTTTTAAGTTTATATATGATATTTATGAAATATTTTTTGTTCTATAATTTTAATATACTATAAAACTTCTTACCCTAACTTCCATTTAAAATGGATAACATCACTCTTGCATTGGTGTAGATTTCCACCTCTATGATGGATTGTGGTTATATTTTCATTTATTATTTACTCGTATGGTAATAAGGATATAATTTGGGCATATAAATTTTAAAAATTATATATTATTGATGATTTAATTTTGAATTTTTATTTAACATTCTTTCATACCATTCATTGAATAGTTTTAACATCACTCATGTTAACGTACGGATTAACATATCCATGAAGTCATGTACTTTATTTTTTCATCAACACATTATTTAAATTCTTCTAAATGTTATGAAAATGAAAAAATTTGATAGAAATGATTTTTTTCAGGATTATAGAGTAGACATAAATATTATCAGAGTAAAATTAATAGAAATGTTGAAATAAAACATGTAGGAAAGGAAGTAGTTAACACCCAAAATGATAATGTTAATGAAAGATAGTTAATGAAATCATGATAATTTGATATAAGTAATAAATTTAATGTATTCTAGTTTCAATAATTTTAATTTACTAAATTATAATATATTTATTTTCATTATACAATATTTCCAATAATATACAAAGTAAGATAGAATTATGGTAAGTTGTTTTATTATAAATTCTACACATTTATACAAGTTTGATGTTATGACCCTAGTTTAATTTTTTGGTATATATATTCCATATATTTTTTATAATTTCATGAATTTAATTTAAATATTTATATTTATATTTTAATTATAATCCAACACTTTCATGGTGTTTTTATTAAAATTTTACTCAAGATGAAAATATTGTTTGCCTCAGTTTTGTTTCATTAAGAATCATTTAATATTATTCATCTATTTTAGTTTCGATGGTGTATGTACATATATATTGAAATTATATATCTTTTATAATTATTCAATAATGGTAATTAGTGTTAAAATTAAAATGATTTAATCCATGGGGTTCTAATAAAAAATTTTCAAGGTGGAATAGTTTAAAATCACATATAGTATTTCTTAGGAAATATGTTATATTATACACCCAATTTTATTTTATGAAGTGTATCCCCAGGACATTTTATATGTTTTATTAATAATATGTTTTTGTTAATAGTATTATTGTTTTATTTAATTTAATTTATTTTTTTCAACTTATGGGTCAATATTCTTAAAGATGTAACTGGTTTACATTTTAATAACATATTTACCAGGATTGTACACTCATAAATTTCAGTTAATGATTATATATAATCTATATATCCTTATAAAAATGTTTTTTTCTCTAATTCTTATTTAATGATATTAAAATTTTTTAATTAAATTTTACTCAATTTAGTTACTGAACAAAAAAACATTACATTTTTATGTAAAATCAATTTTTTTACACCTCTAAAATAAATAATTTTTTTATTTTTCTATAATTATGAGAAAATGATTTTAGGAATGTATTTTAAAATAATATAATATCAATAAAAGTCACTTTTACTATATTTTTTCGTTATGCCATTTAATTAATGGACTCTTCTTATATTATTCCTTTCATGGAACATTTTAATTTTTACTAAAAATATAAAATGAATCATTGAGAATATGTACACTACATCAATAGATTTTATAGCCATCTTGAATACTATTTAATTTTAATATTCATTTACATTTTCTCTCGGTTATTTTTAATGAATTCTTTTCAGTTAAATGTTTTTGTATTTTTATATTTTAAATAATTTCATTATTAATAAAAGTGTATTTTCCTAAAAATAATTCCACGAATCCGTTAATGTTCTTTGGATCTATAAAATCATCCATTGATGTATCATTTGATTTTATAGAAATATTATACAATTTTACTATATTTTTAATTTATATGGATAACTTATTATTATAATGATGAAATGATTATGAACCCAATTATCATTCCCAATATTTGCAATGATGAAATGATGAACATATTATGAACATGTTTCTCTCATATGTATGGATTATAATTATGTTATGGGATAGATTTGTGTAGCTTTTGATGATAAGCGGGTCTATTAAATCCATAAAATACATTGGGTAATTATGTCATTTAAAAAACTAGAATATGAGATTGTTGTAAAACTATTTAGCCCTGAAGTTGTTGAGAAACACCTAAGGGACAAATTAGTTAATAAACTCCAAATATATGACATATCTAACATGATGAAATAATATCATAACAATAAGATTGAAATGACCAGTTTGATATTTTCCTTATTTAACATTTTGATAATGATAATATTCAGAGTGAACATTTAAAATTGAATTGATTTTGTATGATTATGTGGGTGGCACAAACATATGTCATATGTTTGTAATATGTTCTCAAGAATCAATAATTATGGTTGAGGATTACTCACACTAATTGCATTTTTATATTGTTAGGATGGAGTGTTATTCCATGATTTGATATTAATTACATATATCTTATTTGGATGTATGAATTTCATTTATAATAAGGTTCATATATTATTATACTTTTCATATACTCTTTTATGATCACTTATTGATATATATTATATTTACCCATACATTTAACATGATCTTGACCATTCATATCATTCAAATTCCTAGGAAATTGTTAAATTTTTTAAGTATGACATGTGTTGGACTCCTCGTGTATTAATCATCTTTTATTGATCACAACTCTCATTATGATCTACCAATCATAATAATAATTACAAATCTTATCATTAGTCAAAAATCTCACATATCTTATAACTCATGTGTATTTATGTTTCAAGTTATCTTATACTATATTATGGTTAAGCTCAATCCATTTTATGAATACTATTGTTTATGTTTGAACACAATTATTTTCCAAAGTACAAGACACAGTGATGCTTTCCACAGTCAGAAAGACACATTGAAAAGGACACAGACACCGTGTCCCTGCTATAGTGAAACCTGACACCATGAAGCCTAGGTCTTAGACACTGTGACACAGTAAGCCTGACACCGTGAATCAAGACACTATGAATAGATACCATATTTTTCTATGTGCCAAACACAGTTAGAAAGACACAGTCACCAAGGCACTGTGAGTCAGACACCGTGAAGAACACACCGTGAAGGAGAACCTGTGACTCAGACACCATGAAGGATATACCATGAAGGACATACCGTGAAGGACACACCATGACATGGAGTCACCATGAAAGAGACACTGTGAAGGACGTACCATGAAGGAGACACTGTTTCCATAACCATTGTGACACCATTTCTTAAACATTTTTTCATTTTTCTATTTAATTTGTTTAATGGTCATATTTGATGCCTTTAATTCAATGACATATTTAATGTTATTTATAGACATTTTACGAGGTACGAGGTACACAATTCATGGGTACCTATCGGATAAACCTCATGCACTCGAAGATAAAGAATAGTGTGCCCATGAAGAATATACACACAGACGCGCAAATACAGAATTCACACGCGACAAGAGAAACACGGTAGTGCACTGTACAAAACAGAAGAGAAATCTTGAGAACAAATGAAAAATACATTGCATGATCTTCAAAGAACTCTCATGCGTGAAATCTAACTCTACTGAATAACACATGAAGAATAAAGAGAACATCTTCACTCGTGAAAGATATCAAGATGAACCACGAAACTCTATTTTTCAACAAAAAAATCCAAGAATAAATCATAATAATTTCTGCTGAATCCAACAAGTCCAGAGTTGCACTGCCGATCAATATAAATTTTCTAAACTCATTTATACTTACTCATAGTGATTCATTGGTTTACGTTCGAGCAGTATGCGTACCTGGTTTATTTTACACACACTGTCTCTTGTGCTGAACTGGAGGATACTAAATCCTCATTCCAAACGTTCTACAAATTCTTGTGTCCCACTGAGGATAGTGGTAGAGGTCACGTAGGGCATGGAGAGCCTGTGTGCTGTTGTATCTATTTTTCCCACGAAAAAAAGTGGTAGAGGTCTTAGAACCTGGACAGTTTCTGAACAGATGTTAACCTTGATCCAGGGTGTGGATCAAATTTATATAAATTGTTTGAGATGACTAAGTCTCAGTTTGAGACTGAACCTCTTGGTTATATCTGCTGTGAATTTTAGTTTATTTTTAAAGTGTACAATATCTAATTTATATTCCACTGATGTTACTTTGAAATAAACAACTATTTTAAACTTACATTGATAGTTAATCAAGAAAGTGTTTGTGTGTTTTGTAAAGTATTAGGTTAGCTTCAAAATTTAATTAATATTTAGATTAGATTAACTGAGAACTAATCAATCTTTGAGAACCAAACTGACCCTTTATTATAAAAAAATTCATTACATATTATCTTTTTCTTTAATTTGGGGAATTTTAATAGAAATATTTTTTTAAACATAAAATTTAATTGGAACTCAATTCACCCCCCCTCTTGAGTGTCCACTCCGACCAAAATTTGGTATTAAAGGAAGGTTTTTATTAATAAAGGATTCCAAAAAACTTTGTTTTTCAACTGTGATTTAAGTTGTATCTTTAATGATCTTAAATTTCTGTTCATTATAAATTTTATCTCTTAAAATTTATTATCTAAAATCTAAATATGGATAATAGACTAGAAGGTGCTGCTACCAACATGACACATTTCTTCAATGGTATAAATTATTCCTAGTGGAGACATAAAATGAAAATTCATTTGGAAAGTATGTGTTCTGACATCTGGGCTGCTATAGAAACTCAATATAAAATTCCAAAAACTGAAAGAACAACTTTGGATGAACCTAAAAAGACTACTTATAATAAAAACTGTAAATCTATGAATGCATTATATTGTGCATTATGAGATGAAGAATTCAATAGAATATCTTCTTGCAAAACTTCCTATAAAATATGGGATACTTTGGGTGTTTCTCATGAAGGAACAACCAATGTTAAAGAAATGAGATTAAACGCATATACTATTAAATATGATAAATTTCAAATGAAGAATGATGAACCTATCTCTAACATGTATCTCAGGTTTAATGAGATTCTCAACACTATGGGCTCACTTGGAAAGGATATTCCAACAAAGGAACTAATCATGAGAATATTGAGATGTCTACTGGACCGATGGAGTGTAACATCTGTTTCAATAAGAGAATCATGTGACATTGGTGTTCTTCCTGTTAAAGAGATTATTGGTAAGCTTATGATGTACGAGGAATAACTCAAGGTAAATAATGAAGATGAAGATGAACCTAAAAGGAAGTCAGTGGAATTTAAATCTACTACCTCAATGATCAAGGACAAGTAAAAAGATCACAAACAAACTGAATGCTCGACAAGTGAAAGTTCATAATCTGAAAGTGATGCAGAAATGGATTATATGGCCAAGAGATTTAAGAAATTATATTGGAAGAAGAAATTCTTCAGAAATTCAAACTACAAAGGTAAATATGATAACAAAGTTCATTGGAAAAAGTACTGGATGAAAGATGATAAGAGTGATGAAGTTATCTGCTATGATTGCAAGAGAAAAGGTCACATTAAATCTGACTGTCCAAAAATGATGTTCATGAAGAAACATGACAATAAGAACAACATGTATAAGAATGCAATGAAAGAAACATGGAGTGCTTCAGAAGACACATTAAGTGATTCTGATTCTGCTAATGATGAAGATTCTCATAAAGCAAACAAGTGTTTTATGATAAACACCTATGAGGTAACACTGGACCCTCCTACATTAAATTCAGACTATTCTGGAGTTGATTCTGACTCTGATTCTGAATCTAAAGATATGTATAGTGAAGAACTATTTTAATATTGTAACATGCTAGAAGAGACCTGTAATGAACTTAAGGACATGTACAAATCCATAAAGAAACAACTTGCTTTATCTAGTACTGTTATATATGCCTTTGATATATAAAAGGAAAATAATGCTCAACTGTTAAAAGAAAATACTATTAAGAAAATGTCTAAGGAGAAACTTATAACGGACTTCTAAAAGTTCACAAAGGGAAAAGAAACAGTTACTCAAATTTTAATTAAGAATGTTTTACCAGAGTATACTACTGGATTAGGCTATTAGCCAGGAAATAGATAGATCACTAACACTAGATTTATTCCTAAATTTGGAGAAAATTCTACTAGTTCAAATTCTGGAAATTCATATGATTCAACTAGTTACTTATATTTTTATTGATCAAATAGAGGTTATCTCTCAAAATATGCTGAATCTATTGATTATATGAGACCCATAAGACAAAGATAGGTACCTAATTCTTTGATTTCTAACCTTTTTGGATCCAAGACATTCTGGGTACCAAAATCATTGTCTGTTTAAAACTATTTTGTAGGATACCTATTGGAAGAGTTCCCATTAGAAGATATGGTACTTGGATAGTGGATGTTCAAGGCATGTGTCAGGGGATTATTCATGCTTCAAGAGATTAATAAAGGTTGATGGAGGCCATGTCACCTTTGGTGATAATTCTAAAGGAACGATCATCAGCCTAGGCCAAATTGGTAAAACTAACACAGTTCTAATTTCTAATGTTTTATTTGTTGATGGACTTAAATATAATCTGTTATGTATTTCTCAGTTATGTGATGATGGATTTAATGTTGAATTTAAAAATGATTCTTGTAATGTTATTAATTCTATGAATATTTTAGTGTTTCTAATTTGAGAAATGAAAATGTTTATGCAGTTGATTTGAATTGTTTTTCTAAAAAAACATTACTTGTTTAAATGATTTTCATAAGGAATCATGGCTTTGGCATATATGATTATGACACTTTAATATACATTCACTTAGAAAAGTGACTAGGAAGAAATCAGTTAGAGACTTACCCAAACATGAGTTCCCAAATGAAAATGTTTGTAATCCCTATCAAAAGGGAAAGCAACACAAAATCTCTTTCAAACCAAAGAAATAATTGTCAGCTTCTCAACCTATCGAGTTGGTTCACGTGGAATTGTTTGAACCTTCTAGAGTTTCTAGTTTAAATGGGAAGCACTATGTCTATGTCTTAGTAGATGGCTTTTCTAGATATACTTGGGTATACTTCTTAGCTCACAAAAGTGGAGGTTGTTCTTACTTTATTAAATACACCATGTCTATAGAAAACCTTAGTGGACATAAGATTAAGACCCTGAGAGGTGATCATGGCCGTGAGTTTGAAAATCATGAGTTTGAGTCTTATTTCTCACATAATGGCTATAATCACAACTTTTCTACCCATATGACACCTCAGCATAATGGTGTAGTAGAAAGAAGAAATAGAACCCTTCAAGAAATTGCTAGAACTATGCTCAATGAGTATGACCTACCTATTTACTTTTGGTCTGAAGATGTAAATACAGCTTTTTATATCATCAATAGAGTCTTAGTCAGACCTGTTCTAAAAAATACCCCTTATAAACTGTGGAATAATAGGAAACCTAAAGTAAGCTACTTTAGAGTTGTTGGTTGAAAAGTCTTTATTGTTAATACCAAGGATAATCTGGACATGTTTGCTTCTAAGAGTGATGAATGAATATTTTTAGGATATTCTATAACTAGAAAAGCCTATAGGAATTTTAATAAGAGAACCAAGTGTGTTGAAGAATCTGTTCACAACAAATTTGATGAAACTGATCCACATGAACCTAAGTCAACTCTTGAAAATATTGAAGAAGATTGTCTGTTCTGAACCATAATGATAAATTCAATGAACCTCTTGTAAAGACAACTAGTTCTGAAAATATTTCAGAATCTGCTCCAAATGATCCCGAACTTAGAGAAGAACCTGATATTTCCAATCCTACATTTACTAGATCAAATCAGATTCTAAAAAATCATCCTTTAGATGGTGTTGTAGGAAATCTGGATAGAGGGACACCGACGAGAGCTTATTATAGAAATCAGGTTGAACATCAGGCCTCCTTGTCACACCATGAACCTAAAAACATTGATGATGCAATTAACGATGAATGTTGGGTAATTAAAATGTAAGAAAAACTTAATCAGTTTAAAAGAAATAATGTCTTGAAACTAGTAGAAAGACCCAAGGACACTTTTGTCAAAGGCACTAAATGGGTGTTTATAAATAAAGTAGATGAAGCTGGAAACATAGTTAGAAACAAGTCTATGTTAGTTTCACAAGGCTATAGTCAAGAAGAAGGAATTGACTATGAGGAGAATTTTTCTCCAGTAGCTAGACCTATTTCCATTAGAATTCTACTTGTTTATGCTGCACATCTGACTTTTAAACTATATCAAATGGATGTAAATAGTGCATTATTAAATGGGTATATAGTTGAGGATGTTATTGTTTAAAAACCCCCAATATTTACAAAACCTCATTTTCCAAATCATATTTTCAAATTATCAATAGCTTTATATGGCCTATAGAAAGCTCCAAGAGCTTGGTATGATAGATTTTGTACTTTTCTAATTTCCAAAGCTTTTACAAAAGGAATTGTTGATCATACTCTTTTTATAAAACGAATTTCTAAATATGTTTTACTTGTTTAAATTTATATAGATGATATTATTTTTGGATCTTTAAAAATTTCTTTATGTATTGATTTCTCTAAAATGATGAAAAAGGAATTTGAAATGAGTTTAATGGGTGAACTATAATTCTTTCTTGGATTTCAATTTTTTCAAAATAATGATGGGATTGTTTTAACTCAATGTAAATATACTATATATCTTCTAAAACATATTGGATTTGGTAGAACTAAAAGTACTGACACTCCCATTAGTACCACATGTATGTTGGATCTTGATGAAGATGGAAAATCTGTTGATCAAACCACTTATAGATGAATGATTGGAAGTCTACTCTACATAACATCATGTCGTCCTGAAATTATGTTTAGTGTAAGTATGTGTTCTCATTTTCAAGTAAACCCTATTGAATCACATTTATATGCTGCAAAGATAATTTTAAAATACTTCAAGTATACACCCAATCTAGGACTGTTCAATCCAAAAGGACAATCATTTGACCTAGTTAGTTATTCTGATGCTGATTTTGCTGGTTGTATGTTAGATAGAAAAAACACCTCTGGAACATGTCACATTTTAGTCAAGTCACTAATATCTTGGTGTAGTATGAAAAAAAATTTGTTGCACTATCAACTGCAGAAGCTAAATACCTAGCTGCTGGAAGTTGTTGTGCACAAATTTTGTGGATGAAACACACTTTACTATATTATGGATATCAATTCAGACATGTCCCAATAAATTGTGACAACACAAGTGCTATTAACATTTCAAAGAATCCTATTTCACATTCTAGGACAAAACATATTGATGTAAGACATCACTTTTTGAGGGATCATTATCAAAAAGGTGATATCACTTTGGAATTCATTGGTACTGAATATCAACTTACTGATATATTCACTAAACCATTAATTTATGAGAGATTATATTACATCATACACGATATTGGAATGATCGATCAAAAATAGATATCATACTGGTCTTACTGTTTAATATTTTTCTAAATTACTTTACTGTTTAATGCTAACTGTTTCTTGGTTACTGTCTCACCGTGACTGACCAGTTCACTCACTGTCTCACCATGACTGACCAGTTTACTCACTGTCTCACCATGATGATCACTAACTATCTCACCATGATGACCTCTTATCCTCTCACCATTAGGAATACTCATGGTCTCACCTTGATGATTATTTATGTATTTATTTTAACCCGTATCGCGATAATTTTTATTTCACCACTATTTCTTTTCCCGCGTTTTTTGTGACGTTTGACATTACCAAATGATAAAACATAATGGTTTCACTTGATTCCAAACCACACATTCTGAACCCTCTCCACCTTGAAATCCTTATCTCCCTCTCTCTCGCCTGAATCTTCAGTGGATGTTAAGGATGAAGCGTCCATCTTCACCGCCATCTGGGCAGCGCCGCTCTAAAAACAGAAGAGGACACTGAAGCTTGCACCCAAAGGACCCATGAATCCTAACCTAGTAAGCTATAATATTGCTCTGGAGAAGGAAATATGCCCTGAGTGGCTTTTGTCCATCAAGCCTTTATTCTAGAAATTATTAAAAGGACAAGGATGGATTGAATGGTTCTCGAGGAAGGATAGACCTATTTACCCGGGGCTGGTCCCACAGATCTATTAGTATGTGATGTTTTCCATTGATACTGAAGAAATATTTATAGTGACAAGTTGGATAAATGGCCAAAAATGTGTTTTCTCTTCGAGGTTATGGGCTTCATGCCTAAATATTCCTCACGAAGGAAT
Organism: Viscum album; assembly: GCA_963277665.1. Lineage (NCBI taxonomy): Eukaryota > Viridiplantae > Streptophyta > Magnoliopsida > Santalales > Viscaceae > Viscum > Viscum album. The sequence goes on along the minus strand of OY728150.1, from coordinate 1,132,597,297 downwards.
TTGTGAAGATTACCAAAGAGACCCTCCTCCTACAACCGACATATTTGACCTAGAGAATGCATTAAAAATTCTAACTGGAAATGGCACCAAGAGAAGGGCCATAACTGCTGAATTAGATGGGGAGACATGGTTGCTGTTTAAGTTTCTTCAAAATTTGACTAGCCTGAGGAAAGGTGACTTTTTTGTTTTGAAGTATGAGGATATCTATATGAATTATCTGATGAAGAATGGTCATAAGATAAATCTGTGCAAATATATCATTCACCACAAGTGTGGATTGAGTAAGGCCACTTCCATATCCACTTCCATGTTTTACTCGCAGATGATTTAGGCTATGTTAGTTTCCAAGGGAGTAGTTGGACTAAATGAAGAAAAGCTTCCGGATTTTGAGTACTGTTTATCCAAGCCTACCATCAGAAGGATGAAGATAAACTGGCACCCTTGGATGAAGAAGTGGTTTGAAGATAATGAAAAATTTTATGAAAAGTTCAATCATGTGGATTATCCTATAAGACCTAAAAACTTTACTGATCCTGGTTTGGTACCAGATGAGGTGGCTGAGTATCCATAATAGGATGAAGAAGATGAAAAGGCAGTAAGAGAACCTCATAGACATGAGACTGAAATACTTCATGAGGAAGTAGCTCCTATTGAGGAAGAAAGTGTTGTTGTTCATGCTGATGTTTCAAGAGAAGAGGTTTTTGTTGAAATGGAAAGGATTTTTGGTCCTTATGTTGTGCTTGAAGGAGAAGTAAATCATGCCCATGTTAAAAAGGTAACCCAATCTAAATCTACAGGAGAGTTAGTTGTCTCTCAATCTGAGCAGCAAGCCATGGAAGAGGTTGTAGTGACAGATCATGTTGTAGAATATCTCCCTACTGAAAATGAACCATGTATGGAAGCTCTACCTGGGGAACAATCTATTCCTGAGTACATACCCTCTGCTGAAGAGAGGATGGAAATTTCCTTTCAGTTGGCAAGGCAAGAAATGGATGAGGAGATCAGAGTTGATCATGTGGATCTTGACCAAACTACTGAGCCTATAGTTCCTAAAATGGAAGCACCTATTGAGGGGGAGGAACCTCAAAACCTTGAACCTAATACAGTAGATTCTGATGAATCTGAATCTATTAGTATATCTCCTCTCACTGTGTCATACTCTGTGTATTCTCGGTATGAATTCCCTAGCTTCTTTGATGTGACTGAATCTTAGCAGGTGACTGCAACTGGGATTGATCTTTCTTCTCTATTTTAATTGAAGTTAGTCACACACACTGAAACTCAACCTCAGCCTAAACCTCAATCTAAAACTGAATCAGAATATGAAACTAAAACTAACTCTGAACCACAAATAGACCCTTAACCTACCCATAGACCACTTTCTTCACCTGAATCCTTACCTGATCAGCAATCTTTTTCCAGTAAAGAAGATTTAAAAGTCTTTTTAGAGACTATATTATCTAGGGTGGATAATATTATGTCCTCTCAACCTCGTCTTGTGACTCAACTAAGTCAGGAAGATGCCTCGCTGCTTTTGGAAAACAATATTCGACAAATTAAACCCAGGATGATCCATGAAATTCAAGAGGTAAGGGTTGAAAACTAATTTATTAGTGCTGATGTTGCATCTTTGAAAAGTATGGTAGCAGACATGTAGAAAAAACTGTCTTCCAGATCATAGCCTGCTCCTACTCATGCACTAATTGTTACTTCTCCTGAACCTTTTATTTACAAAATTTCTCGAGATATCATATCTTAGGTTCATCCATACCTTCAATATTTTGATGAAAATATTGGAGAAAGGCACACTCATATGTTGCACCGAATGAGAGAGCTAGTGGAGAACTTGAATAGTCTTATAGATGAATACACTGGCTGACTTCAAAAGGTATTGAAACAACTCAAGGCTCTAACCATAGCTGTCAAGGTTTCTCCTTCCTCTGGTCAGACCTCCACATATTTTTTGGATGATTCTCTACTCAGATATTTAATCAAGGAAGAAATTCAGAATGCCTTCAGTAGTTTTGATTTGTCTCCTTTATCTAAAGTTGCGAAGAACAGTCATAGAGCAGTTGACCTGATTCGAATTCATGCTATGATTCCCAGTGATTCTCAACAGGAGATCGCCAAGATGATAGAATTTTAACTCAACCGGATTTTCTCCAAATCTTATATGACGAATAACTTTAAGTATCTTGTGGAAAATTTGATGATACCTCCTCTGACTTAGGCCTTCAAAGCACCAGTTCATAAACTCACAGAGTTTAACAGACTATTGGTCAAATTCCTGGAGAATAAAGATGATTTTGAAAAGGCTATGCAATATAGAGGAGAAATTATCACAGACATCATCATCCTTATGAAGCCCTATCTCCATGTACAAAGTAATACAACTGTTTCTCCAATGGCTTCCCCTCTTAGACCTGGACTACCTACCTTAGCCTCCACTACCATGTCAGTTAGCTAAGCTCTAACTCAAATCAGGCCAGTCATTCTTGATCATTCACACACTCAAACTTCTATAGCTCTATCTTTGGCTCCCTCTATCTTTGAAGGTCTACCTTTACCATATTTTTCTACCACCTCCATGCCTTCTTCCACATCAACAACTCCTAAATGCTAAGAGAAGACCAATCCCTAAATAAGCCCTATGACTAAATTCTTTTTGATGAGGATGTCTTTGATTTTTTTATTGTTTGTATTTCTATTGTATGGTGTATTTCGAACATTTTTTATGCAATATACAATGTTTTCCCTCCCATTGTTTATCTTTTTTGATAATACCAAAAGGGGGAGAAAAAGTATTCTAAGTAATGTGTCATTCTAAAATATGTTATTCTATATGTCACTTTCCTTGCAGTTACATTTAAATTATACTTTACATTTACATAATTTGTGATCATCAAAACGGGGGAGATTGTTGGACTCCTCATTTATTAATCATGTTTTATTAATCACAAATCTCATTATGATTTACCAATCTTAATAATAATTACAAATCTTATCATTGGTCAAAAATCTCACATATCTTATTACTCATGTGTATTTATGTTTCAAGTAATCTTATATTGTATAATGGTTAAGCTCAATCCATTTTATGCATATTAATGTTTATGTTTGAACACATTTTTTTTCCTAAGTACAAGACATCTTGAAGCTTGCCATAGTCAGAACGAAACATTGAGAAAGACACCGACACAACGACCCTGCTATAGTGAAACTTGACACCGTGAAGCCTAGGTCTTAGACACCGTGAAAAAATAAGACTGACACCGTGAAGCAAGACACTAATAACAGATACCGTATTTATCTAAGGGCAAACACAATTAGCAAGACACTGTCATCAAGGCACCATGACCCAGACACCATGAAGAACACACTGTGAAGGAGAAACCGTGAATTAGACCCCGTAAAGGACATGTCGTGAAGGACATACTGTGAAGGCCACACCATGAAGGAGACACACTGAAGGACGTACCATGAAGGATACAACTTTTACATAACCACTGTGAAACTGTTTCATAAGCTTTTTGTCATTTTTCAATTTAATTTTTTTAACTATCATATTTGACACCTTTAATGCACTGACATATTTAATGTTATTTGTAGACATTGTATGAGGTATGAGGTACACAATACATGGGAACCTGTCGGCTAAACCTCATGTACTCGAAGATAAAGAATAGTGTGCCCAAGAATAATATAAACACAGAATCGAAATTATAGAATACACACACAACAAGAGAAACATGCGAGTGCACTATACTGAACAGAAGAGCAATCTTGAGCACAACTGAAGAACCCATTGAAAGAACATCATAGATCTCTCAGGCGTGGAATCCAAATCAACTAAAGAAAACATGAAGAATCAAGAGAATATCTTCACTCGTGAAAGAAATAAACCTGAACAACAACACTCTATTTTGCAACAGAAAAATCAAAGAAGGACTCAGAAGCATTTCTGCTGAATCCAACAAGTCCACAGTTGCACTGCCAATCACTAGTTCATTTCTAAACTCATTCATACTTACTCTTAGTGATTCTTTGGTTTACATTCGAGCAGTGTGTGTACCCTGTTTATCATAGACACGCACTGTCTCTTGTGCTGAACTGGAGGATACTAAATCCTCATTACAAATGTTCTACACCTTCTAGTGTCCCATTAAGGATAGTAGTAGAGGTCAAGTAGGACCCGGACAACCTATGTATTGTTATCTTTGTTTTTTCTACAAAGAACAGTGGTAGAGGTCTTAAAACCTGAACAGTTTCTGAACTATTTTTAACCCTGATCCAGGGTGTGGATCAAATTTATATAAATTGTTTTAGAGGACTAAGTCTTGTCTTGAGACGGAACCTCTTGGTTGCATATTCTATGCATTTTAGTCTTAGTTGAAAGTATACAATATCTAATTTATATTCCTCTCCTTTAACTGAGAACTAATAAATATTTGAGAACCTAATTGAACCTTTACTATAATAAAAATTCCCTTCATATTATTTTGTTATTCAATTTGGGGGATTTTAATAGAAAAAAATTTAAACAGAAATTTAAATTGGAACTCAATTCACCCCCCCTCTTGAGTGTCCACTCTGACCGAAAACATGTATAATAAGGTATATATTTGTGATGATATTAATGTGAAATGATGTATTTCTTTTATAAATATGGGTTTTTACATATCTATGTTTCTACTACCACTAAACATTTATAGTCCTAGTAATGATCATAATTATCACACCATGACATTGAAATATAAATTATTATTATTCATTTAGTTATTTTATTTTTATATTTGGAGTTTTGAAATTTCTAGGTTTACATTATTATATATTTTTTTCTTCATCACATGCAAACATTAACCAAACCTTTAGTCGAAACCATTCACAACCTGTGCATGACTATATCTTATTATTTAGAGAGATAAATCGCATGACTAGTGCACGATTTACAAAAACTATGAATCATGCTCTTTTGAGGTGCCATAGTTTCCCCTTGAGGGGCACACAGCTAGTGCATAGCTTTTCGAACATGGAGGTGAAATAACATGTATGTAATAACATAAATATTCTTACATAATTATAATAATACTGATATCATTATTATTAAAATAATAAAATTATTTTTATTTTTATCATTTACCCCATAATTGGGGAACCCCTGTCAACCCCGGTCATCTATATCTCCTATACCAACTACTCATGAAACCCACTCCCATAGCGCACAGACTCCCTTATATCATTTTATTCATATTTTTCTTCTAGTATCCAATGAGATCAAATATGGTATGGTTCATCTCCTCTAAATCTCCAATTTTTTCCACTATTTTTCAGTACACTATTCCACCTTATGTTATATGTATTGTTCATGAACCTTATCCCCAAATGGTGGTCAATTTTTGTTGGTTCTTGGTCCATAGGGGTTATGAGGTTTGTTTGAGGTTTGTTGTTATGGAGTTTATTGAAGGAGACTTTTTGTTTCCCCTTGAATATGTGTTGGATGCATGTAAATTAGTTTATATATATATACACCCTCCTTATACATATTCCCTCCAAGAGAGTGTAATATTTACATTGGGAAAATGGGGTATATATATAATGAGGTATATACATGTTACTATGGATATTTTTTTAATTGAAGGAATATTTTATTAAGGTAGGATTTTCTTATTATTTGTATATTATATTTAAGAAAAATTATTAATTATTAATTCCCCTTGTTTTGAATCTAATAAGTGATATCAATAATCTAAAATATTTCTTTGGAATGAAATCATTTGAATTTATATTAAATTTAATTTTCGGAATTTTATTTAGCTTCGAAAAGAATGTGTTTGTTAAATTACTTGGACGAAATTTGTAAATGTGTTTAGATTTCTATATGGTGATTTAACTTTCTCAAATGAGTATCAAAATTTATATTTTTATAAGGGGTTTTTTTGTTCTCATTGAAACTATTTTCACTCAATGTATTCTTGATGCCTATATCAATCCCTTGAAAATTGTGCTTCCTATCCAAACACTCAGAAGGAGGGTCTCCGTTCATGATAGTTTTTATTAGAAGTAAGAGGACATAAGTATGGGACCAAACCTATTGGATTATTGTTGGATTTCAAGGGTGACAACGCTTAAAGTGATTTGGGGGTGACATTAAATGGTTTGATTCATGCAGTGACATGTATATTTATTTCTGTGTATATATATCATTGTGTGATTGTGTGTGTGTGTATATATTATTATTTTTAATTATCCTTGAATCGCAACCATTTTTTACAAAACATGGGAACATAGTATAACAATCATATTTTCCAAGAACTTTTGTTTTACTATTTTAAGATTATATTCTAGATAGTTTCCCTTAGTAATGTAATTTCTCTTCCTTGGGAATATCCCTATATTATGAAAGTTAGAGAATGATAGAGTTTTAGGGCTATTTGATTGAATTAGATATGCTAATAAGATATATCATGATACAATATGTTGTAAATTTTCCCTCTAAGATCCAAGGTAATCCAATGTTGATATATACTTGTTTATATTCAGTGGATAATCTAAATAACTCATCATGTTTTGATAATTGTGTGATTATTTTTAATTTAAATCCAAATTGTAATATCTTTATTTCCCACCTTTTTAAATTTTTAAAACATGTGATTGTTATTGTTTCATTTATTTTAATATTTTCCATGAAATTTTTTTATGATTAATAACATACCCTCTCTCTATATTTCTATATTTAATTTTCATTAAAAATTCTAAAACCATTATTTTTTAGATAACTCACTTTTTCTAAAAAAATGTATATAAAACTTTATTTGGTTTGAAGTGTAATGAATAGAAAACATATATTAATATTTTTAATTTTAAACATGAAGTTAAAGAATTATTTATTTATATGAAATTCATAAGGAATAGTTTTACATGAGAACACATAGTGTGTATTAATACACACTTATACCTATATTCTTGTTTTTAGATTCATGTGAATGTTCTTCTTGGTTTTGATATCAATGTTGAGATGTTGTGATTTGGGTTTGATTAGTGACCAATGGGTTGACATAGTGTTCTGTTTAGTAATCAGATATTTCTTGGATTTAATATTAGTTCTTTTTATTATTTATATTTACATTTTTATGTTTTCCTTCTTTATTTTCATTACACTTTTTTTTCCTTTTTGATGGTGCAATTGTTCCCTATATTTCTTATCTATTCACTAGTTTCATTTCTCCACAATATGGTGATCGAGAACATACCTCTGGGTGTCAAATTTTATCCTAGGTACCCTATATGGGGATGATAAATGATGGGTCATGGGAAAATAGAATTAAAGAAATTACTCCTTGTTTATTGTGGATGTCCAATAGTTCAAGGTTAGGATTCTTGAAATTTACGTAGTTAGTTATGTGTATGTTCTTGATCACTAATTATTCAGAAGGAATCATCAATTGATAGTGTATATTAGGAAGGGTGTGACTCAATATACAATGAAACAACTAAAATTATTTTTTTGTTTGGGTTTTTTCATTGTTGTTTTTATTGGAATCGGTTATTTTTTGGGTTTCATTAAGTTACTCTAGAGGATGTAGTTGTTCAATAGTTGGGTTTTATTGGTGCATGTTTTTTGTGCTCGATATATAAAACCATTAATAGGTCATTCAAATTCCACTATTAGCATTAATAATTCTCAATAAATTGGTTCAATGTCCCATAAACCATGTGACCATGTTGTGGTTTGTATATTTTTGTTTTTGGTTTTGGATGTTTGATTTGCTGAGTGTTGAGTTTATTTTTTTATTCATAGTGTTATTTAAAATTTCTTTTTGGGTTATTATCCTGAGTAATAAAATGATATCTTTTTTTTTCTAAAGTTTTACTTCAAAAAAGAAAAACATTGGGGTTTTTTTTAAATATAATAGAAATTTTTTTTCATTTTGAAATATTTTATAATATTTTAAATGATAAGTAAATTGGAAATACATTATTTTGATGAAATAATGATATATATTACTCTTTTTGGTTACTATTAATGTTCATATAAATTTTTCTATGTGTTTATAGAATACCAATGATCTTATGTTTTAATTTCTAGATATAATAAATAAGTGTGATTAATAGATATGTGATAGTTTATCGGATTCCATGGTGGAGTATTTAAAATCAAAAAATATAAAGGGTTTTTTCAAAGATATTTTGAAATGGAAAATGGTTTCCTTTAAACAAGAAATATTTTCTAATGAGATTTTTTTGAATGGCAAGGTGCGATGGTATTTTGATTATTAAAGAGGATGTTCTGGAATGATTTTTTTCATAGAGTACATGAACTAAAAAAATTAAATTTCAGAAATATAATTCAACATTGAAATTTTTTTAGATTTGGAAATATGGTTTATTTATTGAATATATGAAATAATAGTTTCTAAGAAAAATGTTTTGGTTATAATTTGGAATTTATTATACTTCATGATGTTCATATTTTGGATTGAGGTTTGATTTAGTGTTGTTGTGGTTTTATTATTTTATTCTATTTAGAATATGCTGGCTAGAAAGGAAATCAAGATTTTTCATAAGTGTCTTCAGGTTGTTGGTCCTTTCCAAACTCCTAGTGTTATTGTGTTTGGTCTCACACATTACATTATGTTCAATTTGGAGTGGACTCTTGGGTCACCTGAAAAATGTTTTTCATGTTTCATTACCAAAAGAGAAGTTTTTGTTTGAGAATTTTCATCTCCTAACTGTGGGGAATAAGATGCATGATGACATTTCTGATCCAGCCATAAGAAATTGTGTTATGATTTTCAAACCGAACAAGACCTTCCTAATGTGGTGGACAATAAACCATATTTATGTTTCCTATGTAAAAATGTAAATTGTTTTTGTTTTTTCTTTTTTGGGTTTTTACTTTTGGGAATCCTCAATTTTTAAGCCTTTAGTGAATGACTATTTATATTATTGGTTTTTTCATATTTTTGGTGGGTAGATTCATTTATTAAGTTAAAATAACATTATTCTCTATAATTTTCCATTTGATAACTACTTGGAGAATGACAATTATTTTAATCATCATCTATCTTATTGGGACTTTGTATTTTGGGAAATTCATTTCCATGTATTATCACCCCAATCAGATAGGTTAGTCCTAATTTTCGATCATATTATGGTATTCTTATGTATATTTTTTTGGGTATGTGTCTATAGTTACAGTTTTGTTGCTAGTGGTGTCTTTTAGGAGAACAATTTTCTTTTTATACTTCATTTTTTGTGGGAGATTTCTTATAGACACCATATCGATAGAATGTTTTGGGATCATTTATTTTTTATTCGATGAGATTCCATTTCCATTACATATTTGGGGAACTACCTTAAAACATAACAACAATTTGATAGGTTATAGATATTTTTGTTTTGGAATAAAACATCTATTATTTTGTGCATATCCTCATTTGGGTTTTTGTCTTCCATATATTCATGGTTCATTATATCTTAGTGAACCATGGTGCCACCAAGATTTTAATATGGTTGGGAGACCATCATGGGAATAACATATAGTCATCCTATAAAAGTTAAAACAATGTCACAAATTGGTTACGATTCAAGAGTATAAGTACCTTATGGTAAACATGGTTTCTAATTGTTCTTAATTGGGGAACATTCTAATTTTTAGACATACTAGACATGATCAAATTTTTTCATATATCTATGGATGTGGGTCATGTGATTAATGATTGGAGAAGTCCAAAATATACCATAATGAGTTTTCTTCTAGATGATTTATATGTTATCAGTCAAGGTGTTCCATGTATTGAGATTACACATGGAGGTATGAGTATCATCCATTGGGCCCTTTGTGGATGGTTAATATTTTTTAGTCTAGTTCATTTTCACTTATAGTATAAGATTCATCTAATTAATATGATCTCGTTAGTCTGTTTTTGGATTTATGAATAAAAATATTGGTCATTATTATCATTTGGTCTTCGGGATTTAGGTACCACATCTCATGTAGTGGTTTTTTTGTATAATGTTACAATCAACAAAGTCATTTAAAAATTATATGGGTTAAAACTATCAGGGTGGGGTGGATTTTCATACCATGATGTTGAAAAAATAATTATTTGTAATTATATAGTAATATTTATCCTTTCTATTGATTTTGGGGAATGATTTGTTTTAAATTTTAAAAAATATTATCATAGTTGTAAATGTGGAACACTACTAGTATAAACTGTATGATACCTATGTGAGGTACTCCTAGGTCCTAGTGAGGGGTGAATGTTTGGAACATAGTTTGGAAAACCTGGCGGCCTAGCAGTGCACAATGTTTAGTGTTAAATTTTATTTGATAATAATATTACTAATAATTATTATTATTTATATTATTAGTACTCTTATAATTTGTATTATTATTATTATTATTATCTTTCTACCTCTCTATTGGGGTCCCCCTATCTTTCTCAACCAAACTTCTCCCCTCTCATAGCAGAGGGATCCCCCCCATGGTGCATGGACCTCCTCCCCTTCATCTTATTTTCATTCTTATATTACATCATATTTATATGTTGATTAACTCAAATAAGTTTATTATGTTCTAATTAAACATCTTTTACACATATTTCAAGTTCAAATATTACCATTTTTTGGGAGTAGTTTTGATGAGCCCTACGCAAAAAAAATGTTTTTATCACAAACATACTCTTCATTAAAAATTAATTCCTGATTTATTATATAGTATAATACATAATAAAACCTAGAATATATAAAAGTATAGTCTATAAGGAATTTGTTATATATAATAAAATCTTGAACATGGGACATAACTACATTATTTAAATTTTTTTTAATAAGATTCTAAGATTCTATATCTTTTTAAAACAAAATTGGATAACATGGGGACATATATAAGAATGAATGAGATATAATTCCCAGTAAGGGAATAAAAATTTAAAAACATGATGAAATTATCAAAGATAATTTAATTGGAATATCATTGAGACCAAAAATGGGTTTGAATCAAAAACACGAACAACTGGGTATGATATAGCATGCTAATATAAAATAAAAAATTCGAAATGATGCAGAAAATTAAAACATGTCATCATTAACATAGGTCAAGGATAACTTTAAAAAATCATAGTGGAAAAAGTTAAATATTTTATTAGGTATACTCCTTAATTTTAAATATTATGTCTCATGAGATGAAAACATTACCTTGTGAATTGGAAAGCTATATAATTTTTGGTGCAGATATGAATTATATTTCATTCAAATGCATAATTATTCCCCATATATCAAAAAACAAGGAATCATTTTTCATTAAATTTAATCTAATATAATGAATTTTGGAATACATACATATAAGTACCAAATATCAAATATATTTTTGAATGATGTTGACCACCCTTCATAGGAAATGTTAATTGGTATTCAAAACAAAATTGAATAAAATAGAATATCATGGAGAAATATCGGTAGTATAATGGAAAAAATAAATGTTCATGGATGAGAGTATTGAGTGTTAAAGGTGTTATAAATAATATATGCATAAGATGTATTGTAACTGAGATATGGAATAACTTATCAAACCATTAATAATTAGACGTAAAATACATAAGATAATGAAAATAATTTAGTAAAGGGAAGAAGATGTGGAATCCTTTAGCATAGTAATGGGCATCAATAAATTTTCATGAGAGTACTCACTGAGAGTTTGAAGTGGTATGTCACCATTTAGACATCAAAATAAAAGTATGATTGAAATGGAAGAACATATCTAAACAAGTTTAAATTGAAATTAATAGGAATAACCTAAAATATGAACATCAATAAAAATATAGTGATATATCCCTTACATAGATAGGGGGATTCAAATGCTATGTAATGTAACATCTTAGACTCGGATGCCACTAAATGATGACATGATCCTAGTTTTCCACATATCCTTAAGTTCATGTCCTATAATCCCAAAAATACTCACTAGAAGAGAGGTCATAGGTGTGTCTGTCTGTAGACTATGCCCACATTTCTAGAGTACAGAACTGTGGACATCAACAATAGATACAGTTAGCAGAATAAGTAATCAAAATAACAGAATTTAACAGTGGAAGACCAATTTTACAAATAATCCTAAATTCATATCATATGAATGATGATGAAATATGTCACATATTAATAATAGAACAACTAATACAAGAATACAAGGTAAATGTAAAATTCATATAAATAAAGTAAAAAAGGACAAAACAATCCCAGTAGCATCAAAAGCCTCAGAATGGTCTCATTCTCTTCAACTCCTATGCATTATATCATGTACCTCTAGTAGGGTTCATTTACCTATGATTTCCCACAAAAAAATGATCTGTTTGGGCCCAAAAATAAGACCCAAACAGGGTGTAAGACTATATCCTTGTAGGAAACCACTGACAGTGGTTCTAATCATCTAGTTAATATATATAGCTGTTACATTGCATTAAGAAAAGTAGTAATAAATAAATAAGTCAAAATTTAAAATCCTACATGATCTAGATTTCAATTTCATTGATTAATCATTTAAATTAAATTTAAATTTATAAGTCTCAAGATCTATCTCAAGCACGAATCCCCTGTATATCTTGTATCACAATAGATTCCTCATAAGGTCAGCTAAACGATACATGTGAAGACCTAATAAAAGATTGTTCATTATCTTGTAAGATGTGTCATATGAATCAATCTTTGTTATGTATAACGTCCATGTCATACTAGTGTGTCCATGGAAGTCTTATAAGGATTCCCCATGTATCACTCCAGATGTATAATCAATTCCCCTTTTGAGTCTGTCGTTGTTAATCCATTCAGATTCCAAAGATCACTGGAAATATAAGTCAAGTCACAAAGATTCTATCCATGTAATATCTCATTTGGATCCTTGTATCTCTCATGACAGTACAATATTAACCATTGAGTCCATCCATGGAATTCTATAGTGAATCTGTGTGTCAATCAAGGTAGAAGGGTCAATAGTCAAATGTTTCCATCCATCGAATTCTGATTTTAATCCATGTATCACACAATCATATTAATCATTTACCAATTCCATTTCATTGAAGTAATTCATATAACATTCCATGGTCAAAACCAAAGGCATTCAATATAACTCACCTAAAATGGGTGACTCAAGTAATGAATAACCTCAGGAGGTTGGAAATTTATTTACTCACGGGGTATAATTCATATAACAATAAAATTTTTTCATAACAGACTAATAGATTACATCATATTTATTTTACTCATGTTGGAATATTATGATAACAATCTTCCATTAATTAATCTATCCACTACATAACATAGTCTGAAAAAAACTCACAAGGGCTACTAATTCAAGGGCCATTCAAAAACTCAAAAGACCATTAAAAATATAATAATAATAAAAACCCAAATCCAGCCATCACATGGATTAATTATTATATAAATCACATTGGAATATAAAAAAATTGAGCAATTCGGCCCAATTGGATCGATTCAAGTCAAATCAACCACTTTACTCACATGGGAAAGAAAAACATTCATTAAGAAAACAATTCCATACCTGGTTCAAGGGGAAATTCATCCATACCATACCCTTAATTCATTTCAATTACAATTTCCATCATTTTAATCTACTTCATAGACCGATTCTCTCTTTGGAATCTGATTACATCGAATAAAAGGGAATTCCTCATAAAATCCAATGCCAAAATCCATAAAATTTCTATTTAATTCAATACAACAAAATGGGTGGATTATTTAATGAGTATAACCATTAAAATTAAAGTTAAATCATCTTTAACAGAATAGTGTATACCTATAAATTCTAGTGTTAAAGATCAAATTCCGTGATGTTGGAAAAATGGGCGCACAACAAACAATCACATATAAACAATCCAACATTCAATGAAAAAACAAGACCACCAATTTTTGGATCATGGTTTATAGCTCATCTAGTATCATGATTGAATTCATCTTGGTTTGGAAGAAATATGAATAATGGACAATGAATGATAAATTATGGAATATGAACCAAAATATAAAAAGTGTAACTAATCATATATTGGATTCCCTATCTTAGGTCTCATCATGTACACAGTTGTGTACCCATTGCACCCATACTAAAGAAATATATTGGACATGGAGAGCCTTCAGGGTACTATCCATAATTATTATAATATGATCCTTGATGGTTGAATTCACCTATATCAATACCCCCCATGCTGAAAAGCATGTTATTAGTTCAAAAGTGGCAATGTAAGTGATAAACATGGAAGAAGTCATGCATATCATGATACCTCTTAGGTAACTACAATCAATTTTCTATCAGCCCGAGTCACTCTAGAATCTTGAATGGTCGTAAGTATCTTGCTGGAAGCTTTCCATTTCTACTAATATTCCTTTGTCCCATCCTCAGTGAATAATATAAGAAAATCCAATCCCCTAACACGATCTCTATAGGTTATCTTCAGCGATTAGTGTATGAGTACTAACAATAATACCTTGTATCTATCTACTTTTGAATAAATTTCACTTCCTCTATGGTCTCCTGGATCAAACGAGGTCCCAACATAGGTGCCTTTCCAGCATCCATCCAATATAGGGGTGATCAGAATGGTGTATTGTACAATTCCTCATATATAACTATCAGAATAGTATCATGATATCATTTATTGTAGGTGAAATCAATAAGGTGTATATGGATCTCCCAATACCCTCCAAATTCAAATATGCATCCTCACAACATGTCCTTGAGCACCTAAATTGTGTGCTCTAACTGGACATCTATTTGGGGGTGGTAGGTCGTGCTCATAAGCACCTATATTCTCATTTCCCTCTATTTTACTTTCACAAATCAATATGTAAATAATGAATCTCAATCTGAAATAATATTATATGGGACCCTATGAAGTTGTACAATCTCATATATTGACAAGCTATCAAAGTCCTCAAAAGTGATGGGTTCCTTCATCGGAATGAAATGAGCAACCTTCATGATACAATCAGCAATATATAATACAATATCATTACCTTGAAGAACCCTTAGTAAACCTATCATGAAATTCATCACTGCATCAATCCATTTCCACTTGGGAATGGGTAGTCATTTTAAAATCCATGCAGGTCACTCTGGTTTCTCCTTCACTTGATAATAGGTGGATCACCACATAAAAAAACAAGATACATATCTTTTCATACATGGACACCAATACTGATGTTGTAAATATTGATACATCTCAGTGATGTTAATACAATCATTTCAAGATGAATCATGAATACCCCATAATAGCTCATAGCATGTCAGCTAAACCCCATAGACTACGATGTAAATTCATAACTTCATCCTCACCTAAGAACTAACTATTAGGCGGGTCCTTACCAACCACACACTCCCAAAGAACATGGATATTGGCATCTGATAGGTAACTCATTATCACTCTATCAATTAGGGTAGAGGAAATATATATGGATGATATAATCATTTTCATTTGACTATTGTGCTCCTCCAAGTTCATCTTATTCAACAACATCATTAGAATCCATTCGATACTGGCATGCTACACTTCCTATATCAATATCCTTATATATAGTTCATTGGCCACTCCATTTCCATTACCACACATGTAGATAATATCTTTATCAAAATAATGTAGGTACTCATCCCACCTTTATTGGATCATGTAAAGATCACTCTGTGTAAAAATATACTTGAGGCCTTTCTGGTCCGTTTACATCCCAAAATGGTCACTCAGTATATAATTTCTCCAACCGTGCAATGTGTGAACAACCACATCTAACTCAAGATATTAAATTAGTTAGTTCTTCTTGTTTTCCCTCGACTTCCAAGAACCCTACACAATAACTCAACCACATATATAATAACAGATATTAGACTGATACCTGATGCATCATAGTACTTAATGTAACTTCTTCCCAGCTCTGGAAAATTCAGCTGTAGCACTGAATTCAAACTCTCTTTCAACTCCTAACATTTCATCTCATAGCAATATGACCATACAAAAATCATACCCTTCATATTCTTTATCATCAATTATGATTCTATGAGTGATAAGTCATGTATGAAATTCCTATATTAATTGTCCTTCCATAAGAAACTCCACACCTCAATGAATTTCATAGGATTCTCCTTGGTAACTACCACCCTCACCCTCTTTGGGTCCACTGACACTTCTATATTTATGATGATGTGATCTATGTTGTGAATCAGAACCACCCCGAATTGAAACATTCTGAGTATATCATATAAGTGATTCTATATTTTTTATTCGAAATGGACTCATGATGTTTATAACGGTTGAGTTGATTATGAAAATAAAACAAGATATCATCCCTGAAAACCACAACAATTGAATAAATTTAAGGACATAATCTCAGTTCATCAATTCCTTGAATATTTTTGGTGAGATGGTGAGATGGAATGACCTGAACAATTAGTCATAAAAACCTTACTTTCCCTAGTAGAGTTTTTGTGGTATGTCTAATGGACTAACTTGAACCTGATGGTAACCAGATCTGAAATAAATTTTTGAGAATAACTAATCTCCTCAAAGCTAGTCAATGCGATCATCAATCCACGATATAGGATACCAGGTTTTAACTGTAAACTGGTTCAACTTTCAATAAACCACACAAAGCCAAAGGTTACATCCACCTTTTTCGCCAAAAGAACCAGCGTACCTAATAGAGAAGTATTGGGTCAGATGAAAAACTTTTCCCCCATATCATCTTGATGCCTTTTGGGATATTTTAACTCCATTATACACATACCGTAAGTAGAAATATATACCAGCATAGCTCTTGAAACTAGCTTGATAGAGAACTCATCATATCTCAATTGAGGTGACCATGAGAATTTTTCTGGGAATACTTCCCTAAAATGATCAACCACTAGTGGGAAATCAGTCTAATTTATCCCCTAATCATCTATATATAAACCCATAATCTAAGATTTCAACCCTCCAACCCCACGTTTCTTAGGTCTAACTCCCCCCCTTGGAAATCATATTCACCCTTTTTAATGAACTCTCCAACCTCTTATGATATAAATATCTGCCTATAGGGGCTTAAATCTATGAAATCATTAAAATTATCCAACCATTAGATCATTATTATGACATAAAATCATGTTATCTCAAGGATGTAAAGGTCATATATGAAGTGACACCAACCAACGTAAAGGTTTCACTCCCATCACAGATTCTCATTGTTTGTCCAAATCCCTAACATAGTGTCCAGAGTCATAATACCATAATAAGTAAAAATATAGAGCCCATGGTTCCACACAAAAGTATTATATATAAATATATTTGATTTTCCTATATCAAATAGTACTGAAGCTAAAATAGAGGCTAATAATATTATTCTTATGATAGTATATGTTTTGGGTTCCTACTCCGGATGGGTATGACGCACTGTATATGTCTGGCATGTACTGGGACCTCACGACACTACTTGGATCCCCGCAATTACCCTTACTATATTCCTTATGAACATGGGGTCTTGTTACCATAACTATGACTTACACCATCTATTAATCGGCCTCACAGACCCTAGCTCCCAATCTGGTGAAAAGCTGTCTGCCCTTCTATTGAATGTTGAGTCGGTGCGGACCATCATTCAATAGAAACTGGTGGAAACATTCTAGAGGAGCACTATTGATGTACCATCATATCCCAATAATGGAACTCGATTGGTTCCCTCCTAAATTATGGCCTTTAAATCCTATCCAAAAAAATGGTAGTACATTAGCTAGCATCATTCATAGATATTTTGACTTCTATTTTCACTATGTGGAAGCTCCAGGCGATGATTCCTCCTATCTTTAGATTCAGTTCTATATCTCGGTGTAGATCCTCTCCATATGGGACCTACAAATTCTATTTCGGATACGCTCTATGATTAGCACCTAGTTCACTACACCGTATACAATTTTTAGTTGGAATATATTAAACTATGATCAGAATTAATATATGAGGCCATCCTCAAATTGCAAGAATTTTGATAACTCAAAACCCCTCAAAATAGGTGTGTATCACTGAATCTTTGTATAATGGATTGAATTGTCAATGACTAATAGTGAACACAACTCCAGAAGTAATCGACCCTTAGAATCTGCAGATAAAAGTAGTTGTAAAAGCCCATATGAATATAATTCTAGTACATCTCCTGATTAAAATCCATTTAGTTATTCACATCCCAAAACCTATTTGAGTAATCAAGAAACATGTATGTAGCGATCTTCACCCTCCTCTCAGGAGGCTTTTCTATGTACTTGAATATAGAATGCATGCCCTCGAGCTATGAGTCTATATCTTGTAATCAGTCACCCCATGTAAATGTGAGTGGATTCTTCTGTTAAAACTCACACGTCAACTCATTCATAGTTGGGGATGGTTGCAGTACCACCTGAACGGTATTCATGAACCCCATAAAGTCATCACGAAACTCTACATCAGCATCTGTGTATAGTATAACTACTAGATGATCCACTAGAATACCATGGCGTACAACCACCATAGTTTGATCATCGTCACCCTCCTAAAATATAGATAGAGTTAATCATGGCAGAATGGCCTTAAAATTCCAAACACATGACTCAATATATGATCATTAAAAAACATTTATCTAGAAAATGCATGTAAAAAATTTAAGATAGGTACAATCCTTCCTATGATAATACACCCCTCACCATGAAACATGGGACTGGTTTAGGTGTCAAACAACTAATGTAAAAGTGTGACACTACAAAAATCTCCCTACTAAGGTTGAGTAATGTCATGTTCACTTCTATAATCAATTTTATTTTACCTTATTTCAATATTTCATTAATTTCATGAGATATCTCATTCAAATTTTCAAAATTGATACTTAGTTGAAGTTTATCACATTCTCTTTAGATGTAAAACCCAATGATATTCCGAATTCAGATCCATGGGGCCTATTCTCCCCAATCATTAAAGCATAGTGTCTATCTATGGAACATCCAAACATTTTCCACTTTAAGGTTGAACCATGATCTGATAAATTTTTATCCAAGGTGTCCCTTACCCCTTAGGGATCAAATCTTGGAATACATTTATTTCACACCATAATATATCATAGCATACATAACACATCAACTTACATATTTACCACATCACCAATCACGGCAACTTGAAATCAATAATTCATCCTATGGTGGATTTTGATGCATCAACCAACAATAGAATTAAATAAACTGTGATATTCAAAGACAAAAAACTAATTCAAGGAAATTTGCCTTTTTTCAATACACTGTTTTTATATGCCTGGGAAATGCTCCTTACCAAGTTCATATTCCATTCAATCCCATTCTATTTTTCACCAAATACTAATGTAAACTCAAAAATAATTCTCTAATACCACATTGTGATGTTTCAGACTGGGATTCCACTAGATATTTCCTCAAGCCTAGTTGGCCACATGGACTCAAGTGAATCCCCCTAATCAATAAACATTGTTGATTAGCTATGAGGGAATATGTGTGTCTATGTGGAGACTATGTCCTCATTACTAGAGTGGAGCATATCCTAAATCCATAATAGTTAAAATTAGTGAATTTAGTAAAAAAATAAAACTGATTTTAACAGTGGATGTCTAGTAGTATAAAAAGATATAAGTCATATAATATGAATGATGATGATACATGTCACATGATTATAATAAAATTAGAAAATCAATAGTATAAGGGTGATTTAAAATCATATTAATATTGCACAAAACGTCATTGTAGTGTTAGTATAATCGTAATCCACATGTTGGTCACACAATCTCATTATCCTAAGTACCATATCATGTACCAATAAGAGGGCTCAATCCCTTATCATTAACTGAAATCGTATAATTTTTTTGCACCCAAAACATTACCCAAACAGGTTGTGAGACTTTATCCTAGTGGGGAACCACCCAAGCTATCATCCAATCAATTGGTGAATATATTTAGCAGGTAGGGTGTAATAATAAAAGTAGTAAGCAATGAATAACTCCTAATTAAACATCCAGCATGTGATATTATTTATTTAAATTCATTTTCCATTTCAATTACATTGAAATTTATATGTTTAAAGACTTGAATCAATCCTGAAATCACATGTCTAACTGGTTTCACAATATATTCCTTATAAGGTATTCTAAACTATACAAGTCATGACTGAATCCAAGATTGTTCTTTATCTTGGAAGACATGTCCTATGTAAGATCATTTATAATTCAATTCAGAAAACTAGATCTTACTTAACATTACTATGTGGGAATTCAACTATCACACCTAGTTCAACATGATCCTACACCCTAAAATTCCATCCCTAGATAACCTCTGAGGAACATGGTATATCTCTATGTGACGTAGAATATCATTGTTCTATGTTTACTTCCATGGTGGTCTTATATGGAATCCCTATGTATCACTCAAGACATATAATAAATTCCCCTTTTGAGTCAGTCCTTTTAAATGCACAATGACTCCAAATATCACTCATCATATACGTCATGTCTCAAAAAAAAATTCTATCACATCTCTTATTTAGAACCATGTATCACTCATGACAATACCATATTGACAAATGATTATGTCTGTTGATTTATATTTTTAATATCTATATCACTAAACATATATAAGGGAAAATTGTAACATTTTTCTTTCCCTGGCATTCTGATTTGAATCCATGTATCACATTAGGCTGCTTATGATTTGAGAAATTTTATTTCAATTAAACAATTCATTTAAAATGAAATGGAAAAAACCAATGTATTTCTATATAACTCGTCTAAAAATTGTGACTCATGCAAAGACCAACCACAAGAGCATGTCCATTCATTTACTCATGTGTGAATAATTCATATAACTAGAATCACATTCATAAAAAGATTAATACATGGATTTAATATCAAATAACTAATGTATAAATATTATTTTAATGAGATTGGCATGCTTAATACATCCATTACATTAAATGGTATCAATATAACTAACATGGGATTGTAATTAAAGGGTCATTCAAATACCCACATGGCCATTCTAAATATAACAGTACTATCAATAACATCAATCTATCACATGGAATAATTATAATAAAATCCTTTTGGAAAATAATCAATTTCAGCAATTCATTCAAATTGTATCGATTCAGGTCATATCGACTACCTTACTCACATTGTCATGGAAAACATGTTTTAAAAAAATTATACATTGGTCAAGGGGAATATATTCCATTCCACACCACTAAATCATTTCAATTAAAAATCACAACATTTCAATTTATTACATAGGCCAATTCACATTCTGACATCTAATGACATGGGGTAAAAGGGCATTATTCATAGTCATTCGTGTTCAAAATCCATAAAATATACATATAATTCAAAACTCAAAAATGGGTTGTTTAGACATGGTTTAAAACCTATAACATGCAACATAAATACTCTTTAGCTGAATCGGTCATCCCTATCAACTCTATGATTAAAATTCAACTTACAATATTCCGGAATATTGGGTGTGCATAACGCCAACAAATATAAATGATCCAACTTTCAATGAAAAGCATAAGACCACCACCATAGGATCATGCATGATAGTGCATCAGTGCATTAAGATTTGATTCGTCCTAGATTTTTTTAAATATGAAGAATAGATGAAGAACCAGAAATTAGGGCATATGAGCCTACATCTATATAGCATAGTTAATTCCAAGAATACTTAAATAACAACAAACTGGAATTATAGAATTATTATTATGGAACCATAGATGTGAACCGCATTAAAATAAATTCGCATATATATAGTTGATTTGAAATACTTCATTAGTCGAATGTTATATACTTCTAATGGGGGATTTTTTTTACATCTATTTTAAATCCAAAATAGGTTTATTATAAATTTTTTAATTTAATTAAAAATTACTAATACACCAACATATTAGGGCTCACATTTTTACCCAATCGGTTTGTCAAATATTTTTAAAAAAACATTCCTCAATATCCTTTAGGAATAGTGACTAGTGCACAATTATCCTACATTGTTTATAAACCAAGCGCAAACCATTCTAAAACCCTCTTTCATAGTTTGCAGAAAACTAAAAACCATCTTCACAGTCACGTTGCTCCCCTATCATGGTTTACCCTAACAGTGTTGCTTGTAATCCCCCACTATCAATCCTCTCAAGGTTTATTCATACCTTGTGTGCTGACCCATACGGTTTGAATAAAACATTCTCCTAGACAAAAACACATAAAATTTGGTTTGCAGGCCCCAAACCATCCTAAATCACCCCATAGACCTTCATGACCCAAAAAGACATTCCTATTAGGGAATAAATAAGTAATTAATTCTAGAATTGATATAAAAAAGGAGATATATACCTTGATGAATAATTGGATTCTTATAGGTATAACCTTCTTGAGATCTCTGGGGAACACTGTGTAGAATAAATAGATGTGATGGAAAATTAATTATTTTCTTAAATGTTTTTAGTGATGAGAAATGAGATCATTGGAGGGTTTATATATGAAAATAGAGTTCTATATTGTCTCTCAAATATTGTTTTTGGACAGTATTTAATGAAATAATAAAATCCACGTGCCATAACATGGTTTTCTCCCATAGTTTCTACCAAAGGTAATTGGATATCATTATTTAATAAGGACAAGGATGAAATTATTTAAATATTACCATTGGTGATGTTTTATTATGTCTTGTTCATCATGAATTGATTTTAAAACCATAACATATAATATATGTTTTGGTAGATCCATAATGGCTTTATAAAATTAATAAAGTAATATTAAGATTAATTTATTTCAATTAAGAAATATAATTTTTCTCTTAATAGACTATTTTTTATTTCTAATATATTTTTTGGTTCATTTTGATTTCATAATACACGTTATATATTTAATCAATATTAAATTTTTATACAAATATTTGAAAGAGAGTCAAAATTATGAAAAGCTCGTATTTTCATAATTTTTATGTTCTAATTGAAAAAAATTAATATTTAATCTATCCAAATATTTATCCAAATATGTGAATTTTCACATTTAAAATGTTTATTGATGTTTTTTTAATAATTGTGGATTTTTGGTAATAACCATATTCAAGCCCTTAAAAAATTATATTTAACATTGTAAATAATATATGATCATTTATATTAAATAAATAATAAATAATAAAACAAAATTTATGAGAAAAAATATTTCAAAATTCCAATAGTTCATCCAAATAAATGTCTTAACTAGATTTTAATATTACCCAAAAAATAAAATTTCTATTTTATTGTATCAAAATAAATATCATTTACAAAGGAAATATAATTAAATTAAATTTTATTTATTTATTATATATAATATTGATTTTCAAATTAATAGGGTCTTGATACCAACCACTTTATTACATTGAAAAATAACCAAAGGGTAAAATGAGTGATGGTCAAAAATTCATGTGGTGGTTCAGCGTATATGGGTTGGGATGTGATCTAGATGAACTTGGAATTCTATTATAAATTCTTTTTACAAATTTTTAAGTTGTTGGATGTCATATTTCTATTGGTTAATATTAAGTTCTACTGATGTAACCTCCCTTAGATGTTCCGAAAAATGGGCTTCATAGGGTGTGATCTTACTGGTTAAGGTCATCCATTCCTCGGTATGTCTTAATTGGATTTATCAACCTCCAATATTTATACTAATCATATGATCATTGTTCAATGAAAATATTATCAATGGTTATGATTCTTAAGGTCGTTTTAAATCTGATATAATAAAACCAAACATGTTCATGTGTTTTTCACATAATAAGACATATAATTCAACTACAAATGGATTTTTTTTATAGATGTTCATTTCATTACAATATTCCCCCTTCATAAACTTATCACTCTAAATTATTATTTCACACACTAAAACATATGAGGGTAATTCTATTTCCCCACATCCTCTAGATCGCATATTGCATTTTCAAAGATGTGGTTTCTCTATAGCACTTTCACTAGGTGCATTGTCTTATTCTATATAACTCTGACTCTAAAATCTATGATCATCACCCGATTATCCTTATGAAGGATATCATTATATAGTGTAATGACCTATGGATGGAATACCTATGAGGGGTATTGTATGTAAATACTCAAAATCATAATGTGGAACACGTCATGCATTTTAGATATGTTAAGTGGTACTACTAGTCAATATTCTACCACTCTGATGTGATCAAGGATCTCAGAGGGACTGTTGTATCTTGGACTATGTTTTATGTTTTTTCCAAATCTCAGGAAATTATTCCACGGTTATATAAATAATAATTTCTTATATCTAACATCAATCAGTAGGTCCCTTCAATGATTGTAATGATATCCCTTTTTAAATATTGAGCAACCTTGAAGTCATGTTAAATGGTCTTGATCGTCCCCACTATTCTCATGTGCTTTTATTGACCTAGTATTTTTTTCCACAATGTCACCCATGTATAAATGTGTTATGATCCCATTCCCATGAATGTATTTATAGGTACTGAATTTCATGGATGACTATAAAAAATTATTTTATGAGAACATAAGAGGGGGATGATTTTGATCTCGTCCTCCTTTAATGTTAATAGACCATTCCATAAACTTATCATCGAGTGTATGGATAGTCTATTCAGATTGGAAAACTAGTGAATATTAATTAACATCATGTTAAATTATTGACCTCAATTATATATAATTGATAATGGTGTATCACAGAACCTCAAAACCTATTTACATTATATCATTTCATGTTGAGGGATTAAGACCTTTATAATTTCAATGAGGTTATATGACTTTATAAGAAGATCCACCACAACCCATATATAACTATTTCCACAAGATATTTTTGATTGAATAGTGACAATTTCCATAGTGATATTTTCCCACTTCCATATATGTTTGATTAATGTTTACATCATCCCCTTTAATTTTTTCCTTTCAAACATCAATTGCAGACATTATTGACACTATGATGTATATTCTGCAATATCCTCTTTTTTATCATCCAACCAAAATTTCTCTCAGAGATTGGGATCCATCATTGTTCTTCCTAGATGGATGGCTAAAGTCTATCTAGATGCAACATCCAACAGCACTTTCAGTAATGTAGTATTTGATGGTACACAACTTCATGACCAAAATCCCACAACTCCTTCAATAACAATGAAATCTAAGGATTTCCTTTTTCATATAGATTCCATTATCATATGAATTACCAAATGATTTCATTGAGAATACTTTAACCTCTTTATAAGGTATGATTGAGATATCATTAGTGAAGGGATGGATCAAATTACTACATTTATGATTCCCATTACCATCCATTTGAATTTATTTATGATCATATTCTTATCATTTCTCAACAATGATAACATTTATTTATCCTTTATTATTATATTGTACTACACATTATTTTATTTCCCATAATGATATTGTAATGAGTTTTCAAAGTTCTTATTCATTATATCCATCATCATTAGTAGACATTTATCTCTTCTTTTCTGAATATATTCAGTATGTTATTATGATATATATAAATTTCACACATATACATATAGACATTATGACACAATACTTTCATAATGAATATCCGATAAACAATCTATAGATCATGTGTTTGGTAGTTCTATTTTTGATATTTCATTTTCATTGAGGAATATTCGATCACCATGTCACACTGTATGAACACACAACTCAATACCTTCATCAATGTATTGTTAGATACTAAAAAATGTTCTCTAGTTGTGTGCAGTGCATGCATTGATGCAATGATAATCCTTTTTAAAAACTCTCCGAATCACTTTATTAATTCACGATTACAAAAAAAATCCTGACCCCCTTCTGAGTTATCATGTATAGAGGGTATTTTTATCATTAATAATTTCTCACAACCAAAAGATACTAAATAATGAATCTAAGGAAACTTTGTATTCCTATTATGGATGTTAGCATTGTAATTCCCTAAATTTCGTATTTCAATGAAGGATCAAAAAATATCCCATTGATTGTTATAATATTTCATAATAATGATACATTATTCAACAATAACACAATCTTTTTGTACTTTTCATAAATATTCTCTTTTCATAAGGTCTCTAATATAGTGCTTAAATGTTTCTCATGAGGCTACTAGATTTTAGAGTATATAATAATATCATTAATAAAGATTCTGATTATTTTTTCAATCTAATCTCTAAAGACTCTATAAGTCAAGTCGATAAATATAGTTGAAGAATTAGTGAGTCTTAATGGAATGGCTCTGAACTCATAGTGGATATAGATTGTACGAGATTCATTATTGGAGATATCCTTCTCCTTAAACCTTATAGGATAATACCCCAACTAAAGATCCACATTAGAGAAGTATTGGGCACCATGCAGGTGATTTTACTAGTCTTCAAACTATGGAAGACGATAGTTTTTCTTTATTATGGTATCTTTTAGCTAATGATAATCTATAAAATGGTCAAATGTCATGTCCTTATTCATGATGAAGATGACTATTTCTCCCCAAAGTGAATCACTTTGACATATGTACCCATTATCTATATTCTCATATAGTTGTTTCCTAAACTACTCATGCTTCACAACATCCATTATATATTGAGTCATGTAGAATGGGAATTCACCTGGTATAATATTGATAGAAAATTCAATCTCTCTACTAGGATTTATACCATAAAATTATTCGGGAATGAATTCAGTGTATATCCTCACAATGTTCTTGTCATCCATGATGATATTTTCCCTAGAATATATCATATTTTTCGATAATATTTCTCAAAGGTAAATAATATCCATGATATAGATGTTGGTGATAATGAAGATTCATCCTCTACCATACACTTTTACACAATTAGGGGATGATTCACGATATTAAGAATTCTTTCCTTCTGATGGAAATTTATTTAGATCTTTATATGGAAATCCAATCCTTACCCTTATTGGCATCAAATTCCACTACAGGGTTTATCATATGGTTTTACGATACGTTCAATCCAAAAATATTGATAATGGATGGCTTATACTGTTGGGATATTTTAATTGACCCATTTTCATTTTCATTAACATCTCTACTTCCATGATTTGTGGTGGTGAATGTATAGTTATAAAAACATACCTGATATGAAAGAGTGCATATAATCATTATAAAAAAGGTATATTTCTATTTAGAATATTAATAACTAGGATACCTGTGACCACTTCATTGTCAGGATACACCTTAACAGTTGTGATGGAATAAGACCTCCCTTGCTTCCTTAGTTTCTTTTGGTTTTCTCTAAAATACCTTGACTTATTTCATTGGATTCCATTGTTCACTTTTTTATGTAGTTAATGATATTAATATAGTGAAGAGTGTTTATGGTTTAATTACCTCCCCTCTCACATTAGTGAGTTTCTATCATTATAAATCACTAGGTAGGTTTTCTTTCTTCCAACACATAATTATCAACCTCTTATAAAATAGAAATTTTTTTGGAACTTCTTTCTTTTCTTTTGAAAAAATTTATTTTGAATTTTCATTTCACCCTTATTTTCTCTACCACATCACCAAAATTAAACACCACTCTATTCTTATTCTCCCACTGAGAACCTTGAGATTCACTAATCTTCATTTTTATTTTGGTAGAGCATTAGAAAATTTCCCCACAACTATCAAAGTTGTTGATTTCCTCCTCTATTCATAAACAAGGATTTACCCCAAAAAAGATGTTTGCAACCTATCATTTAGGATTAACAAAAAAGATAGAGGCATATAATTCATTTCCTATGATGTTTTCCACATACACCTCGATAGATTAATTATCATTTCTATTGAGGGAATTGAAATCCATTTAAATTTTACGCCATATATATTGAGGAAATATATTTTTAAAATGAAAATAATACTTCCTTCCTCCCTAATCACATTGATCTCATTCTCATGATTGATATTCAGGAACAATGTCATCCACTGATAATCTTCTCCCTCTATTTGAAAAATATCCAATAGAAACATCCCTTTGTATAGAAAAATTGTAAATGGAGAAGATATTATCAATGAAGTTGATTTATTTTTAATCGATTAAAGAATTAGAAGATCCATAGAACGTATGATCCCTTTGTCGCCTAATACTCTCAATTTCAACTTATTCTTTCGTAGGGGATTTTTGGTGCTCCTTCTTATCTTGGTTTTTATTTTGAACCTATGTTTGCAGATAAAGTATCACCATAGTGTTTATGATTATATGTCGCATCGGGTTGGTCATCTCATTTGGGAAAAGATCACATTTCCCTTCACACATGTTGATCACTTGGTTCCACTTTTTTGGTCCACTATAATGAACGATGGGAAAATATTTTGATGATTTTTTAAACTATTAAACACATAAATAGAAATCATATGACATTAAATTGTTTACATATAAATTGTATGTATTTAATTAAAATATGATTTTATAGGATTCCATATATATTTGATCCAAGAACTATTTCTAACAAATACTCTTATGGGAATATTTTTTCTTGGATAATTGGTTATAATTATCTTTCCCATAGGAGATCCAATCCATGTTTACAGTAAGGCCCAATTTAATGTAATAGTTCCTATTGGAGTCTAGCTCGGGGTGATTATTTCAGGTTTATCCCCTATATGCTTATCTTATAGTGCCCAATACACTTTTAGATTCTATATATGGATGTATTTATAAGTAAACCCCACATTAAATTATTTATCAATATTTAGGGATGTATTGTTATTTTATTCATGTCCCGATGAATTTCAATTATGTTTTCTAATCCTAATCCAAAAAATAACTACATTTTCCATTTATAAATACTAGGACTGGCCTAATATTTAGTACACATTAATTCATGATTTATTACATATGATTACACATAATAAATCATCAATGATCCAAAAGTCTAGTTTATTTTTCAATTAGGTAAATAGAATAAAATCTTGAACCTGAAATACAATAACAGTATCGATAACATCCCTAACATGATTCTAAAATTCAAAATATTTTTAAAACTCCTTAATATAACCTAATTACAAACATATGAAAGGGGTGAGCTAAAAATTCTGGTAAGGTAATAAATATTTTATGAAATGAATATGTCTTACATGTTTTACATTACTCATATCAATTATATATAAAATATATGGGAATCATAATCATATAAAATTATGCAAGATATTGTATGATAATATAAAAGAAGCATGAAAATGTGGCATCAACAAAAATTATGGAATCATAAACATAGGTCAAGGAAAAATTTGAATACATTGTGATGGAAAAAATTACCATAATTTATTATGTTCATTACCTAATATATTTCATTAAATCTCATGATACTACAAAATTACCCATTTTAATGAAGTACAGTATTATTCTGGTTGCACTAGTCACATTCATTTCATTTATATGTATAAGTGTGCCACATAGATCATAAATCATGGAATAATTTACCATCACATATTATTCCATGATAAAAGAGTGTAGAAAACATACATGTATGCCCAAAATTAATTTTTTATTACTTCATGAATTTTGAAACCCTTAATATTAAATGTATATGGGTATTTAGAAATCAATTTTTTTGGTATCGAAAATCGCAGTGAAATTTCATAAGAATAACAGGGGAATATAAATGTTCATTGATGAGATTTATGAAAGGGAACATGGTATCACATAATTTATAAATAAAATTAATAGTATGGTGGTTAAGGAAAACATGTACCAATATTTGAAATTGGAGCTAAAATATGTAGGCTAATGAAGATAATTTAATAAAGGGTAGAAGAAGAGGATCACATAACAAATTTTTGCACGATTACTGATGAACATATAGGTTCTTGGGAGGATATAATTAGAATGAAATGGTTCTATCATACTCTATACATCATATGGATCGAATTTGGGATATTAAATAACCTAAACAAATATGATAAATTGAAATTAAGTGGCATAACAAAAAATAGGTGATTGAATAGTGGGAGGGTGGGTTATCCCTTACCCTGAGAGAGTGATTCCAAATGAATGGTAGGAGCTTCATGATATCATGGGGACACTATGGAAAGACTATATTTTGAGTATATAGATTGATTATGTGATCCATGTTTTTTTAGTGACCACAAATGGAATAATGTGAGGTTTTATATAGGAAATGAGAGTTCATTACTATTACTCAAACATAGTTTTTCAACTCTAAATAATGATATAACCAAAAACGAAATTTTTATAATTGTTTTTAAGAACAATTTTTTAAAAGTAGAGTGGTGTACATTATTTTATATTTCCAAGGGCCTAAATTATTTAAATAATACAACTAGTGGTGTGGATGTGGGTAACATCCTTAAAAAATTGATTTCAAAACATTAAAATATATTATAGGCATTAGAGGATTCAAAAAATATTTATAAAAATTATAAAATAAAATTAATATAATATTTTTTAAATGGGAAAAAATATATTATTTCATGGATACCATTTATATTTTTTATTACGTAATTTCTGGGTCATTATTTTTTCATAATACACACCATATATTTTTACCGTATTAAATTTTTTCACAAAAAAAATTGACTTTCACATTATATTTTGAAAAATAAACCATTGGAAAATTTCAATTATTTGACTAAAAATTATTATTTTTTATTCAAATAATATTCTAAATATGTGAAATTTCAATTATAAGAAAATAATTCACTTTTATAGAAAAATATTGTGTTTTTTATGAATAATAGTTTTTGATATATTATAAAATTTACATTTTCCTTCATAAAAATTATATTATAATTATATTTAATAATAAATATTTCATAATAATATTTTACTGAAATATTTTCTATTTATAAAATCCATTAATTC
The DNA here is from genome assembly GCA_963277665.1 of Viscum album. Taxonomy (NCBI): domain Eukaryota; kingdom Viridiplantae; phylum Streptophyta; class Magnoliopsida; order Santalales; family Viscaceae; genus Viscum; species Viscum album. The sequence goes on along the minus strand of OY728150.1, from coordinate 1,132,566,408 downwards.
ATCAAAGTAAATTCCTTATGTGATATTTAACATTACCCAGAAATACATTTTTTATTTTATTGAATAAAAATCAAAATATTTTAAAAAGTTACTATAATTAGATGAAAATATATTAATTTAATTGATAATATATATATATTCATATTATTAGCATCATAAAAATATTCAAATTATTACACCGGAAGAAGCCCTAGGAGTATGGTGCATGACTATGAGAATTTTCTAAGGTGGTTCAGAGTACATGGTTTGTGTCGTGAACTCAATAAGATTGAATTTATCCCATAAATGGTTTCACTCATGCGTAATATTTTGGATCTATTCATGGGAATGGTGAAAGAAAAATCCCAATGATGTTATCTCTCACATATTCTCCATTAAATGAAATTCATAGGGTATGATCCTACTGTATGAGGTCATCCTTTCTTTTTAATTCTCCAATAGTACTTATGAAATATTATAATTATACTAATAATATAATCATTGTTAAAAGGCCTATTATCAGTTGTTATAATTCTTAATAGTCTTTTTAATATGGTTTAATAAAAAAATTGAATTTGTTTGTCCATATAATGGGATATGTAATTAAACCACAAATGAAATTTTATTTATAATCTTTCAGGACATTGTGATTTTTTTGTTCTTGGATCTGAGGTTTTTTGAGGGTTGATTAAGGTATTTTGCTGTGGAGTTCATCAATGGAAACAACATGTGACCCCATAAATATTTCCTTTACTTTTATACATAGTTTTGTATATATATAAACCCTCTATGCACATATTCCATGATGGGGATGAAAATATGTACATTCAGTTAAGGGGTGGATATATATATGTAATGGTTCACATGTTTTGAAATGTGGAGACAGTGTCATTAAAGTATTTTTTGATTGGGGTTAGTTTCCCTATTCATATATTCATTAAATTATTGAAACATTCATTTCCTAATGTACACATCTTATTTTTATGCTAATTAGTGATATTTATTATTATGAATAATTTGTAAATACTAAATCAAGTTAATTTTCCTTCAATTTAGTTGTATGAATTTGTTTTATTGGAATTCCCACCACAAAATTTTTTCAAAAAAACATATTAGGAATCCATAATAGTTTATTGATTTTTAAAGTGTGATTTAGGTTTCTCCAATGACATTCTAATTGGATTTTTGGTTTTATATTTTATTTTTTATATAACATATGGATATCACCCAAAAAGTATGTGTAGAATGGTTGGAACCATTTAAAATATGGTTTCATTTGGAAAAATATCCTCAATATGGTCTCAAACCTTATAAATTGTTAATAGAAATTGGAGACCCTTTTCATGGGACCTCCATGGTGGATTGATTGGTTGATGGAAAATGGGAATTCCCTTGGCGTGATTATGGGGTACTGGTTGGTTGTGTGATTCCTATAATTTCTAGTATCAAATATATATATATATATATATATATATATATATATCTGTGTGTGTGTGTGTGTATGATAGTTTTATATTCCATGCATCAAATCCATTATGGGAATAACACGGGAACCTGGCATTGATAGATGATTATCTAATAATACTTTTTTCACTAGTCTAGGATTTTACTCTGTCTAGTGGCCCTCGGTATGGAATTTTACAATATTTGGTATATTCCCCTCAGTAAGGATAGGTATTGTATAACCGAGCATTAGTGTTTTTTTGATTTTTTCAAGCATGCTGATATGATGGATCAAGTTACAATATTTTCTTAAATGTTCAAATTATCTAATTAATATTCACATGTTCCTGTAACTTGTTAATTTATGGGGGAAAATCTCAGTGCCTCATATAGTTTTGTTACACATGTACCTCTTCCCAATTTTCATCTATATACTAATATATCTATTTCTCTAATTTTATGTCATCTACCTATTTTGAATGTTTAATATTTTGTTTTCCTAAATGTCTTCAAGGAAAAAATTGATAGATCATTCACATACCCTATATCGTTATCTCCCTCTTCCAATTTCTGTTTAAAATTCTAAAGAACCCATTTTTAGGGAATCCAATTTTTAGGCAAATATGGAAATATATCATGGTTTAATTTAAAATTTAATATATGAAAAAACTATACATGTATTTATTATTTTAATGATATATTAAATAAATCATTTATTTAATATCATTTGATATCAGATAGTTTTTTTTGGGAACACCTACTGAGTTTTAATACTCACCCCAACATATATATTATTTTAGATTAGGGTCCCAGTCCAACTTACTTTCAAACACCATTTTGAAATGATTGGTGTTTGGTTTGGTGATTGGCATATGGAGTCACATGGATATCTATATTGTTCATATGGTTTGACTTTTTTTATTTTTTCATTATTTTTTATTGCCCGTTCTAATTAATTGATTTTATATTAGGATTTTTATTGTCTCATTGATTCAAGGTTTATTTTTTATATGATGGTAAATAATTCAAATCATATCTCTTTAATTATGTTGGAGCTTGTTGCCACACCATGGAAATCAGGAATTCACCTCTAGGATGACAGGTGCCAGCTCAAGTGACCCATTCAAGGTTGACCAGGGTCGGTTACTGACAATATTGATATGTAATGAATCATCACTCAATTAAATTTAATATTTTTCTATGAAATTTGTGGATAATTATTTTTGGTTTTAGAGTTTGGATTGGTTGAATTTTGAAATTATTAGTGTGATTTAGTAGATAACCTTTCGATACATTTATATATAATAGAAAAACTTATGTTATGGTAATTAAAGGAGTGTGTTTTTACTAGAAAATACACCCATCTTTATATAATGTGAAGTGGATACTAATTTGGAATAAAATAGCTTCTGGGTAAAAACATGGAAAGTGGTAAATTGGTTATTAACTTAATCATTCTGAGTGCATGATGAGTGGGATGATAACTAAACACCTAGATCAACACCATTGGAGGATAAGCTTAATTGAATTCAAATTTTGTATATGAACAATTATTTATTATGTGAATAGATAACGACCATGGGTGGCCTTGGATAAACCTAACACATCATTGATTGAAAATAATGATTAGTGAAATAAGCATAAAATAAATTAATTTTTATGATTGTATTATTACTCATTATGGATTTTTTTTCTTTTATTATTTAATTTGGAATTATTCATTTTATAAAACCAACCGTAATAATGTTAATTATGAATGTCAAAACAATGAATTGATTCCTGTAGGTGATACCGATTGAAATGGGTTGTGGAATGAAAAATATTTTTATTATCCCAAAATAGCCATCCCAAAATAAAACTACAAACCAATATATAAGGGAGTTATTGGATGCTCCAATAAAGAGAAAATGGATTTTCAGAAAGACCACAGAGGAATGATCATTCTCCTTGTTAGATGTCAATAATGTAGAATGAACCACCCAGGGAAATGTCTCGAATGAATGAGAATACATTTTGGGTTGGGAAAATATGGATAAATAGGTCAATATTATAAATAGAAAATTACTTTTTTCAACATATTTAATTAGAATAATAGTATAAATATGTTATCATCAATGATTGAATTTTTATATGTGAAAATTATATGCATTATAAAATTTTATTTTTTATAGGGAAATATGAAAAAATTCATCGGCATGGTTGTAAAAAATGGAATTACTATTGACGATGAGAAAATTATGAATTAAATACAGGTGATTTGGATCCAGTATAATATTTCAATCATTTTAAATACTTTTAAAAATATAATTCTACTTTATATAAAGAGAATACATTTCTAACAATTATATTTCTAAAGTATTGTACCTGTTTTTAAAAAGGTTCCCCAATTTAGTTGAATGATATAATCACATACATTTGAATGATCATTCTTATATAAAGAAAATGAACATAATATTTGTACATTGGAAAATTGGAAAAAAATCACTATATATATTTTTATACTATCTTTCAGATGTCTTAAATATTTTAGACAGAATTATTTTGATAGAGGATGAAATGTTTTCTAAAATAACATTTGTTAAACCTATTTGTTAAGGAACATCATATTTTAAACCATATTAAAGATTCTCATTAAATAAGAAGTAACATATATGAACTATAAAAAATCAAATCATAATGAGCATTGATTTAAGATGTCGTTACAATGTTCTTGATGTATAGGAATGGATATGATTCTATTGAAACGAAAATTGAAAGATATATAATATGGTATTTGGGTGTTCACTTATAAATTGATGTCAAACTCTAGGAGAAGATGTATTTATTTAGTGGTATCCCATGTTCTCTAATCACTCTATTAAGAGTTTTTAATATATATTTCATGGGAAAAGATTATTTTTATATTTATAGGTATTTTACTTAAGAGAATATATCGTGAGGTAAACAATATAAATTCGACAAATCATTGCTTTGAAATAGTTGTGTCCCATAATTTTGATCGGGGGATCTAAATTTTTAGAGAGACATGGGTTATTATAGTCAGTCTGATAGAGGGTTACCGTGGCCAGGAGAAACATATCATTGTTTTATCATTGTTATCGAGATATTTTATTTCTATGGAAGAATCATATTAAATTATGTTTAATACCATGTATACCATGAGTATTGTTAAATAATTCTATAACACTAATGTTTAATGTGGGTTCAATTTTTTTAAATTCTTTTTTTATTTTTTCTTATTTAAATTATAACGTTTTTTAACTTGTCCTAACATGTTCATTATTTTATTATTCAATTTATAGAATATTTTTATTCATTATCTATATATCATTTATTTGCTATGATTTTAATGTTATGTGTTATGAATGATCATATAATAAATTTCATAATGTGGATGATAAAAATATTATTTTTAATTATTATTTACTATATTTCTCCTTATTTTTTATTTAAATTATATAAAAAATTAATCATATATTATGTATTTATGTTAGGATCCCTATTTTTATAAAATATTATTATAATATGTTTTTAGGAAATAGTATATTTTATTTTTATGATGGCCAGTTTATCCATTGGGATATTGAATATTCTAAATCCAATAAGGCAACTAATTTTCAATGGTTCAAATAATATATATTGGATAGATCATTTAACAAAAATTATGATGAACAAAAGAGTATAGATTTTTTATGTGGTTTGGATGATATTATAATCCATATAAGGAAGTTACTACTTTCAATAATATGATAAAATAAAATATCATTTAAACTATCATGATAGATATAATTTTATGGGTTCAGTGACAATGAATATATATAGTTAGATCACATCATGTGATGCTACAAAAATATATTAGAAATATATGAAGTGACTCATTTAGTAACATGTAATCTTATTGAAATGAAATTAGTAATGTTTAATAAGTAAAATCAATATTTCAATTTTCCACTAGGGAAATCAATTTCATTGATGCATTAGTATATTATGGATATTGTAAATATTCTATAATATCATAGAGATAAAAACATATTATAAAAGGAGTTGGTTGAGAATATTATAAATACCAATCCAAATGAGTGAGATTCATAGAAAAAAAATCTTGATGGTTTCAAATCATTTTAAAGTGTTAATATTTGATGAAATCATTGGAAAACTCATGAAATATGATGATAGATTAAAAATATATGATAAAATTTAATGAAAATCATGTAGCATTTTCCAATACATAATAGAAGATTATAAAGATAGATAATTAAAAAAGTTCCTAAATCATTTACAAGATAAAGGTTATAATTAAGAGTTAATGTATTTAATCTGAATAAAGTGATAATGATGATTCCTATGTAATGAAATTAATGAATATAACTATCATCAAGATATATTATTTATACATGTGCGGGAATAATCCTAAAGATAAAAGTGACAATAAATTAACTTCATTGATTATTAAGTATAAATTTTAATAATTTGTTCATATCTAAAATAACATTTTATGACTAAACAATAATGATATGTATGTTTTAAATGGAAGAATGATAAATAATAACAAATTTACTGAAATCATAAAAATTATCTTACACTAGGAGTGAAAGTGGTGGAGATTTTTCATTAAATATTTATTTATATATATTGATGAAGTATTTTTCTGTTATGTTTTCAATAAAAAATATTTCAAATACCATCAAACACTTAATGGATAAGATATCTTATCAATCCCTAAAAATATAATCTTTTAATGAAAACACTCAATATATAGATGATGAATACTCTAGATCTTTTGAAGAAGAAAATATATTTACATATGATGATGATAATAATATACATTGTATTGAATAGGTTACAAGATATTATACATTCTTATGATATAAAATAATATAATTAAGAGATACTACGACCTTCATATGGTATAACATTCCACAAAAAATTATACAATTAAAAAAAACTACTTTATATATTTAATTTTGTACTATATAAGTAGAAAAAAATATCTAGTTCATTTTAATGAAAAGGACTTCAGTATAAAATTGTGACATTTAATTATAAAAAAATATGTTTAAGAATCATTTAAAAAAATTTCAATCATCAAAATTATTATTGAAAACATATACCAATTGGTGAAACCACATAGTAATACATCTTTGATTTACTAAACTAATTAAAAAGATTAGTTAAAAAAAGTTACATTAGTCCAAAGAGAGGGCCATTTTATACTATATGATAGAGAAGTTGATGATAGAAGAACAATTTTTAATTATAATAGTTTTAACCATTTTTATATAAATATTATATCTCAATATACTTAGAAGATTTAAAACATAAATTTTTTTGACATGTGTGGGATATAATGGTTTTATATTCAATTTTTTTTAGATAAGATTTCCCAAGTTCCAAAATTCAATGTTACATATTTCATTAATATTAGATAAGTACCAATTGTAAGAATATTTGGAACACCGATACTGGTTGTTTAGATAATGTGAATGAAAACATAAAAATTTAATAGATTATTATATAGATGAAAGGTGGAAAATTAACTCTTTTAAAAATTCCTCACGTAGAAATATATGAAATCAGTTATATTTTAAATATTGTTAAAGCAATAATATAAATTTTTTTATATGTTATGGGTATTAAGAAAAATATCATTAATATTAATCTATTAATGGATTATCGTTATCTTGTAAAATATCAGGAGCGATGAATATATTTTTCAATGGTTAGATTGCAAATCTATTCTATCTTCTAATAGGCATGAGAATGTATACAATCATAACATAACAGACCACATAATCTATGATCATCAATGTTTAATTGTAAAAGATTATTACACTATGTTAAGGAATATATGTCCATAACAGTATTATATATGGACATTATCCAATCCTTCTATGAAATCAATAGTAATAGGTCTATGTATTCTTATTTAAAAAAAATTGATCCATGTAAATTTTATATGAAATATATGTTAATATATAATCTTTTATTTGATGTTTGAAAATCTGATGCTTTAAATTTTGTTCACATTAAATTATTTCATCCAACATATATTTTACTAATTTGAAGAAGACACAGTGTAAATGTGTTATTTGATGACTAAAATAGATATAAATATTTAAATATTCATACTAGCATTTCAAAATCCTTATATTATTTTAAAAATTATGTCTCTCATGTTAATAATAATAATAATATACTAATGGTAAATATTTATACTGTTCAGGGTTAATAATATTACAAATATTATTTTTAAAGTCTTTCATATAAAACATATATTATATATGACTTTTCAAATCCTATTATTACATAGAAAAATGTATTTGTTTTCCATAGAATTGGATCTAGTTTGGATTTTACTTGAACTATATTGAGTCAATACTCAACTACCAAATATTATTGTGGTGGATCCTTTAGTACAAACTACTATACTATAAATCATGTTTTGAAAATACATTTTATCAATAGAACTACATATGAGTTGTTGGTTGTAAGGATTCCCAAACATTCTTAATTTATAGTTTTTGGAATTAAGGAATTATACTGGAATACTAAATATAAGTTATATAAATATTCTCCACAAGATAACACATTAATTTTCATTAGATGTTCCAAAACATGTAAGGATTATTATGTTTCTAATAAAAAGAAATGTTCATTTGAGAAAATAGTTCAGGTTAAAATTTATTTCATTGATTATGTGGGTTTTAAAAAACCTTGAACTATATAATTGGATGATTTTTGATGAACTAGGTTTTTAAACATGTTTTAAATGTTTTCTCATGATATTGGAAATGTAGATACTTTTATGATTTTGTATCCATTTAATAAAGTCAACCTATTTTCAATGAATGAATTTTTATAATAATTAAAAATAAAAAAACATAAGGAATCATCCTTATGATAATATATTTGGTTATGTATATCAAATAATCAAAATAAAAGTTTCTTATGAAATTAATGTGAACACTTTTCATTGTTATCTATGTTTGAACATTAAAGTGAAAATGATAATTGACATGATAAATATTGGACAAGGAAGATATAGGATAAAATAAATGAATTCTAAAAAAATGATTTTACATTGGCATAAAATCCTAAATAGTTTCCATTCATGGAATTAAAATTTATTTTCTATAATAGTTCTGATGAAAATTGAATCATAGTTATAAATTAAGAAATACAAGATGGTAAGGGTTTTAATAAATAAAGGGGAATAAGGTATGATAAATCATTTTTTCTAGTAACATAACATAAATCTATTCATATTATTTTAGCGGATGAAGAATTATTAAATTTATTTTTATTTAAAAAATTATATGATTTTATAAATATATATTTATTTGTTGAATTTTATATAAAACGACAACATGGTTTTGAAAACATATAATTTCTAAAGAACATTTTTAATAACAAAAAGGTAATATATGGTATTTAACAACCACCAAGGTCTATGTATGATAGAGTTACAATATTGTTACAATAAAAAAATTTGGATAAAGGAGTTTTTGACCCAATTATTATTATAATTATTTCAAACAAACCACTATTCTTTAAATTTTATTAATATTAATTCATATTTTGATCATCAAAAAATTCATCGATTTTATTTCATGTTGGATATTATGATGAATGAGTTATTAATTATAATAATGGGTGACCTTATCTATTTATTAGGTTTTAAATTTTCTCAATAACTATATGTAACATTTTTATCTCAACAATATTAAAAAAATTGGTACTTCCATGTTTTTGTTATGAAAATTGTATAACTATTATTACTCTAATTGTAATGTACAAATCTATTGATCTTTACGACACTAGGAAATATGAAGATCAATAACCTTTTTAGGAATGATTATTATTTTTCTATTTCTTTTTAATAGATTTTGGAAGTAATGATTTCTATACACTTATGTGTGAGTTTTCAAGCTAATCAAAAATAATCCCATCATAATGAAATAATAAAATCATTACTATAGTAGAACTATAGATATTGGTCTATTTTTTTATTCATGAAATTATTATGAACTTAAAATAATTAAATAATTATTTTGGGGGTCATAAATCGTTAGAAAAATGACTAATTGAACTTTTAATTTCATAAGTGAAAACATAGTTTGAGATAATTTTTTTAAACAACACTCGATGAAACTATACACTTTAATATAAAAATATATAGTTGATAGATTTTTTTTCCACTATTATTCTATATGAATCAATAAATCACTAAAATTTTCAAATGTTTTAGTAAAACTCCATGTTTATTATATAACAAAAGGTCCTTAACATTGCATAATATCCAAACAAATCATTAATTATCTATAAATATGGGTATAAGACACCATTTCATTGAGAATATCACATGAAAAAATATATTATTTCGTAATTTATTGGAACACATGATCAAATAGAAGTTATTTTTTGAAAACGTATAAATCCTAATATATTTAAATACACTAAATAGATTTAAATAATTATTAACATAAATGATTTGTTATAAACATCATGTTTATATATTTCATTATTTTTAACATACTCTTTGAAAAATGTGGAGGGAATCATTTAATTATATAATTTTTATTTTCATATTTTCATAAGCATTGTAATGAATATCAAGGTAGATATCTTTTGAAAAATATTTATTTTAAATCAAACCATGTTCCATATAAAGGTTCATTCCAGAAATTCATTCTATTACACGATTATATTGATATATATTTTATTTAACCTTTCAAAAATTGTATGAATGATTTTGAGAAATATCTCCACAATGTCTCTTTTTATCTACATTATTTATAAATTTTCAATATGGGATCAAACTTTTATAAATTAAATTAAATTTTTTGATTGAATAAATTACATATTACATAGTATAGTAAAATAAAACACATACACTACTTCAGTTATTTTAAAACACTATAAAATATATCCCAATATATTTCAAGGACCATCATGAATCATGTCCATATATAATATACCCATTAACAATGACCATTATTATTAATATATATTATTTTTTTTGATAAAATATAATTGACATAAATGATATATGTCATGGCCTGAACCTCTAAGATCATACCCTATGAATTCCAAATATTATAGGATTCATGGTAGATTGAATATCTAGATTTTTTTTCCATTCCCTACTAATGATTCAATAAATAAAGCATGACTGCAAACATTTATAAGAGATGTTAAATCCTATCATCATCATTTCCCATAACATGTTCACTACCCCCCCCCCCCCAAATGATTTTGTTTTCATCACACACCTCACCCATAGGGACTATTGTACTGTAATAACGTTTATATATCTAAATCCTAGTATTAAAAAGTTTAATAATCTCATTTATAATAAAATAATGATTATATTTATCTATTTTCATTATTAATTTAAATATATTAAATTTTATTTTCAGTTTTTGATAATTATATTTTGACAAGAATAAAACAAAATTATTTTTCTGGAAAATACATGGATCTAATCGATACAAAACTTTTCATATATTTATGAATTTTGACATAGTAAATACTTTTATGAATAAAAACTAATGACTAATATTTATACTATTAAATCTTATAATATATTTTAACTAATTCCTGTGGAATATTTATGACATTCAAAAAATTAATACTCACGTAAAAACCCAAATTTTATAGAAATGATATATTTTTCATTCAAAAGATGGATTTTCACATTTTGAAACATATATTAAAAATATTTATATTATTTTTAGAATCACTCTATTAAAAATATCCAATTGTGAACTTTTATTCTTTTTATGGGATAATATTTAATACTGTATCTATAGACTTTATTTATTATGACATTGATATATTACAATATTGTAATAAAATTCTTTAAAATCTATCAAATAACACATATATATTTTTATGTTAAATGTTTTATTTAGTTTAATTGATTAATTTTATAAATCATTAATTAATCCTATAAAACATGTTTCATTATTTAATGTTTTAAAATCAATTCATTATCAAAACCACACACCTCGACAAACCTTATAATATTATTATAATATTATTGATTATTTGAATTAAAAAATATTGAAAAAACAAATAAACATAGGTTAATCAATGGTGTAAACAATATCATGCTTTTTTTATTATTTTATCATACAATATTTAAAACATAATTTTAGAAACTAATAAAGAATAAATGTATCCTTTTCTACAAATACCTTCCTTATATCCCAATCCTCTTCACTAAAAACCATTGAGCCTGATTTTCATCTTCAAATACCTCTCTAAATCCCCATTAATGTGCTCCTAGACTCTTAAGAATCCCTTATTAAGATTTTAGAGGCTCCCTCTCACTGTGAGGGATATTTTTCCATTTCTTATTTATTTATGTAGATCCTTTGTACTAATCCATTTGAATATAAATTTATTTGATTTCCATGTGTTTATAAATATCCCATTACTATTAAATTTATGGTCTAATACTGATATATTTTTACAACTCATTATAAACATTAACTAATCTAATATTATGTCTAATAATGGGATTATTTCCTCATCCCCTTTATTCAAATAATTTTTTATACTATTCCTTTTGATTTATCATTATTCCTGATGAAATATGTTATTATAGATTAATGTTAATTTAATTTTGAGTTTTATGTTTCTATATTATATATCATACCCTCATAAAATAAATCCATTAATCCTTATGTACAGCAGTTATGCATCCAAAATTATACTATGTTTTTCCATACCAACCATCTGTGTAATGAATACCTAAACCCATTATCACTCAAGGGTATTCAGCTAGATATACATAAACATTATTTATTTGGGAAAACCATTTGTGTAAAAAACACTCCTTTATTTTGTGATTAATGTCAATAAATATTTTCTTATGTTTTATGGTAAAAATTAAAGGTAAATACATGTACATTATAAGAATGAGGTAGGAGGGACCAAAATTTTATAGATAGTTAATGAGTTGGGTAATTTATTTATGTCATTAGGTACTAAGTATGAATCAAAATGGGCATGTATTATCATTCAATGTTATTATATCTTTTGGTTTATTATATACATTTTTTCATGAATAAATGTATTATATTGTTCCCATAATCAAATTTTATTTTACTATTATCAACATATATAATGATTTTATGTACACTTTTATTATTCTAACCCATTTTATGTCAGGGTGATTTTCATATTCATCCTTATGTATTATATTAATCATGTAGTTTTTTATTATTCACTTACTGGGGTTTATATCACACCCATTTCTTATGTATGTCCCCACATTTTCATGTGTAATATTATATTATAATGGAATATAATTTCACATTATCGATTTTTTTTAAAAAAAATTATACTCCCGATTAATGTTAGTATCACAGTTTTCTAATTAACCAAAGACAGCTAGGCCTAAAGATATTGTGGTATTACTTTATGTGTATCATTATGTAAAAAATAATTAATTAAGGTGTATTAATAATATGGGTTGTCATACTAGGTAACAAAAGAAAGGAATAATAATTTTCATTAATTGGGATTTAAAAACCAATGTATAGTCCCTAATAATAATTCTAATCATAATAAAACATCCCTAAAATCAAATAAATTATACAGTATTTGGTATCCAATCTATTAAATCCAATTTTCGATACCATAAGTGTATATGGAAATAGAAAATATTTACCTAGTGGTGGTTACCCAAAAAAGGTGCATTGGGTATTTACTCAATCACTATAGGGATACTTAAAAAGTGGCATTGGTGTACATGTGGGATGGAAATCATGGGAGATATGCTTTAGAAAATAATAAAGCTCCTTAAAAATCATTATGAATTGAAAAAATGACTCTGCAATTTAATGTTTCGAAATAAACCAATGATAATATATATTGAAACATAAAAATTCATCGGTTTATTAATACATGGAATTTATAAGTTATCTGTTCAATTTTTATGTTCTCTCATTTATATTGTTATTATTTTGAAAATTATCATCCATAAATCTATTTTTTTGGATTATGTAAATTAATATAACCAAAATAAAATTATGATAGGCAGGCCTATAATACATTCAGGAACCATAGAATTATTATGTTACTATAGTTCTACACATTAATTCATAACACACATTTTTAGTATAAATATTTAGTCACTACAAAAAACATTAAAAAGGAGTAATCATTGAAGATGGAAAAGGGTTCAATTATTTCTTCCCCGGATTATAACTCATCCTATATAAAATATCTGTTTAATTTCATTTTTACTATTTGATACTCCATTTTGATTAATTAATTATAATATTGGGTATAGGTTGTCCTTCCTTATAAGGAGCACTCATATATTACCAAAATAATGAAAGAATAATTTGTATGAGATATCACCCTCTAGTTCTATAAATGTTCAAGGAGGATGATGAATATAATGTGGAATCAATATCTCATTAATGGATATTATTGCCTTATAAGCATGCATATCAATATCAAATGATTATAACAATGGAAAATATTATTCTTGATGACATTCCCATTGTGATGAAATACATTAATGTATTTATTAATGAATTTACTGGTCTTCCACCAGGAATTTAGGTTGAGTTATTCACAAACATATATGTGGATATGTTATAATATCTAATAATCTATATAGAAAATACAATTTTGAACTAAAAGATATGAAGATGAAAATAATGGGAATCAAGATATTGGGTGTTTATTCCCATGTTATTCACCATTGGGATAATATATTTTTACATTAAGAATATGTATTGTACAATGAACCTATGTTATGATTATCAATATCATATTAAAATCAAGAAAACAAAATTTTACTTGGACATGGTTTGATTACATCTCTGATCAGCTTAAAGGATCCTGTGACATCTACCATGTGGACCATCATTTGAGATATTATCAAGTAATATATAAGAATAAGTTTATACATAAGTTTATATTTTACAAATTTTATGTGAACATTAGGATCCAAATGATTCCATTTGGACTTGTTAACGGTCGATCTATCATTATGTACTTATTCAATAGAGTCTTTAGGGTTAATCCTGTATAATTTATGGTTGTCTTCATATGCGATCTTATTATCAACTCTAAATGTACGGAGTAAAGTGAGGATATTTTTAATGTAATACTGAAGAACATGGAATGGAATATTAATATGTGAAGTACATTAATAGATGGTTTGGTATATATCAAGTAAGAATCATGGGAAAATTTTCACTATAAAATAGAAATTTGATCATCCTTCAAAAATAAAATAAATTTAATGATATCCCTAGCCAACCTATGTGAAGGAAATATTTAGATTCCTTGTATTAATTGGGTACTACCAAACTAAATTTAAGAAATATATCATAATTTTCAATCCTACTATCTAAACTAACATGGAATGGAGTATAGTGTGTCTAGATAGATGATTTAAAGGATGACAATAAGATTTAAATAAATGGATAACATTTACATTTTTTCACAAATTATCCACCATTAAGGAATGATTTGTGATATAATGTTATGTAACAAAAATGTTATTGTGATATGTAAGTCTGAAACATTAAAAATTGATTACTTATGAATTTCTAAAATTAATGATCCATGATCAGAACTACCCAACACATGATCTATAATTTTGAGTACTGATCATTGAATAGATAATTTGGTGAAATTATATATATGGTGATAATTATATCATATATAAATATCATATTGTCCTCGTATAAATATTCACAAAAATGGGTCATAGTATTCTACAATATTGGTGGTCTGATCTGGTTAATTATTATAATTGTTCAATAAACTATCATCCTCGGATGGTTAACAAATTGGTTGATTCTATACAGTGAAAGGTTCATTAAACCCAATCCATAATGAGGGTTAAATAGGATCCAATATCCATAGACATGAAAACTATGTAAATATGAATAATAAATTTTTCTTTCATACTCAATTTCTTAAAATACTGTATTATCATCCATTATTTGAAGTATCATGGGGGCACAAAAATATTTAATGGAGATAAATTGAATTTTTGTGAATATTTCAGATATAAAATTATCTAAATATTTATTTATTCGGTTTTTAAATTGGATTTTGTTACAATGAAAGCAATAAATAATAGGAGGATATCTATTTGATGTGCTTAACTCTTAATTATCTATTCATCCTAGATGCACTAAGATGTATAGGGATATGATGAAAAACATCTTTTGAGGTATAATAATGAGGGATATTGAAATATTTTATTCATGATTCATGTTATATTAATAAATCATGGTTGAATGACATATGTATAAGGGAATGACATTACCATTCTTATATCAGAATATATATAGGAAAACTGACCGTGGATTTTTTTAGGACTCTCAAGGACATCTAAAGGAATTAATCCCATCTGGGTGGTAGTCGATCAATGTAAAATGATAGGAAATTTTATTTCTATAACTACTAGATTATAAAATGACCAACTCACTAAGATATTAATAAGTAAATGGGTATGAATGTATGGACTTCCAATCTGAAATTTATATTATTGAGAGCTATGTATTACAAGATGTTCTAGAGAAGAATTATACAATCATAAAATATATTGTGGAGTTTCAGTAATATTTTTCACCACATGATAGATGGTCAATATGAGTAAACAATTCATAAAAATGATGATATGCTGATATCATATTCAATGGATTTACAAGGATGTCTGGATCAGTAGAATCTGATTGTTTGTTTCTCATTAAAAACCAGTTTTAATTCAAGAAATCAAATGGTAACTTATGAGTCTCAGTATGGTAAGTGGTTTTAAACTAAAACAAGTTGGGATGAATATTTATAGTGGAATATTATGGGACCTAATATTATCTAGGAGATGATATAAAATTCAACAAATATTCATCATCATTTGATAATAAGAAATTTTTTATAGAAAATGTATGTTGAAAATCATTGATGATACATGAATGTTAAACTCAGGGAATATACGGTACTTTTTATACCACCATGTTAGGAGAATATTATGTTTCGGAATAAGTGAAATTATAGTCCCAGAAAAATTATCCCCTAATATAATCTTCACCACATTAGACCTATAGATAATATACTATCACTTTCACCTAACCCATCTCAAGTACATGATGTGTTCCATGAATCATTCTTGAGAAAGTACATATCGGGCCCCTTACATGTACATAATACAAAGGTGGTACCCTTGATGAAAAATAATAAATTTGATGATAATATGAAAATGATCATATAACCTATATTAATATTTCAATGAAATAAGAAAACTCACCTAGTCAGTGAACTATAATGGAACCAGATGTTTGATAAAGTAACAAGGGAACTAAACGTGGAAATGAAACATAAGTACTATAATCTATTTCAGTGTTAAAATGGAATTTTTATGAAATATTATTTTTGGGTGGAAAAATATATGGAAATTAACTAAACTAAATTTAATTTTATTTTTTAATGAATAATATTTAGAGAAAAAACATGGACTACTTTTGTTATTTTATAATGTTATAGAATATATACATTAATATTTAAAGGAATCTTAAGCCATATAACTATTGATACTATATCCTTTTTACAGTGACCACTATTATTAATATATATTTGGGATTATTATAAAATCATGTTTTCATAGACAAAAGAATCAATAGCATTGAACAGTATGATTGTACCCTATAATGCCCATTTATCATAGCCTTTGAGCGGGATGGAATCGCTAAAATTTTACCTTGATCAATATCACATTATAAATAATGATGTACGGCATGATATAAACCATTTATGGTATAAATTCATCTTTATCAATATCACATCCAAAACTATGTTTATTGAACAACCCAATGTAAGTGCCACCATTGCAAACAATATCATTATGGTGTGTGACACTATAATAAGAGTTTATGTATCTAGACTATAGATGTATACTTTTTAATATTCTAAGTTTTATTAAAAAATGATTATATATATATATATATATATTTTTTATTAATTTAAATATATAATTATATATAAAAGGATAAAAATATTATTTTCATCTGAAGAAACAAAAAAATATTTTTGGAAACTTTATGGTTTTAATTAAAACTCCATTTTGATAAATAAAATAATCTTTAATTTAATTATATTGTTATGAAATATTAATATTAAATAATATTCATCTAAATTGATTTTATGATATAATTAAATAATGTCAAAGTTCATCATTATAATTTTTTGATAATTAATATTTATATAAAAATGATATTTTTCAATAATAATGTTTTATCATTTAAAGTAGAAAACTAATATTTAAAAATATAAATTAATAAAATAAATTTTATACTTGAAATAATTAGTTCTAAATCTAAAAATAGTGACTTTATCATAATTATCTATGATTTTTTAGTTATTTGATAATCATTAAATATGGTATATGTTTGTGGTTTGTATTATGAAATTGTAATAGCCCAAAATGTGTATAAAAAATTATATAAATGGAATCCATGATCAAAAATAGATTTATAAATTGGAAAAATAAATTTCTATTGTTATTTAATTAAATTTATAATCCATTAATAAATACTCCTCAACCAATATTATTCAATATGTTTTTAAAATAATTTCATTATTAACATGAATCTCCTCCACATCATGCATGGTATTACATTAACTATTTTGTTACATATCTTTATTATGTATTCAAAATAATTATATATTATAGAAAAAATTGGATAAATCCATAATAATGTTATATGTTGTGATTTTTTAATCATATAGGTTCAAAAACCTATATTTATAAAATAATAACGAATTCCCCTCACTTTTTCTATTAATACCCACACAACCACCCACTCCTCTTCAATAAAAACCCAATGAACATGAATCTATGCTCCCTATTCCTATCCAAATCCCCCACCCCCATGTTTTATCCATTCCATCATGTTTGTCTTTTGAATCTTATAGTAAATCTTTATCAAAGTAATTTCTTATTTTAAATTTACTCTTTATTAATGTACTTCTATTATAACTATCCTTTTGAATCTCATTTGATTATATTTTAATTTTTTCATAATATCCATTTAAAATATATTTCATCTTCTAATAATATAATATTATTTTTCCCCAGTTATTATAACATTTACCTATGTCATTAAAATGTCAAATTATGGGATCATTTCCTCATATTTATTCAAGAAAAGTAAATATTTATGCATGTAATTTTTAATTACTCATTTTAAAATATGATTTGACCCAACCCATTTAATATCCTTATGATATCCAATCCATGAGAGTCCATATTTTAATATAATTATACACATCAACTATTATTTATCCACAACAGTAATGTTGTTAAATCTATACTAATATTTTCCATCCCGAACTAGTTTTTTTGGCATCCATGTCTTTAACCCACACTGATTAATTATGGGGTAAAAAGTGGGGAAATTTTGTCTAATGTTTAATTATATTTGTTGGAAAAACATTTATGTACATGATATGAATTTTATAGGTTGTCTAGTATTATATAGACTTATAAAAAATTGGGTAATGTTTTTATCTCATGATATACCATGTTTGGTGCATGAGTGGATCACCTAAAAAATCATGTTGTGGTTTTATGGTGCTTATACTGGACTTGTGTATATGATTTTATGTTATGTAATTTATCCTCAATCAAATGTTACCATGTTTTTATCATCATATATCATGCATAAATGTTTATGATTTTTTTTCATCCCTTTTAGGTCACTTTGATATTCCGTTAAACTCACGTGTGTCACTTTTATTAGGTTATAAATTAATTATTCCACTACAGGGTTTTATATCTCACCCCATTATTATGTACATTCCTAGTTTATCTCATGGAGTATTATAATATTGATGGAAAATATGTGATTATTTTTTATTTTATAAATACTATTATAATAACCATGATTCATGTTATTATTATATATATCTAATTACTAAAGGACACATGGCCTAAAGATCATATAATATTTTATTATGTTTATCATTGTGTAATAAATCATTATTTATGGTGTAATAGTAAAATGTTTTGTTATATATTCTCTTATTTTTAGAATCCTAAAAAAATTTCACACAAAAATACATACAATCATTTTTGATTTATCGAAAAACCTTATTTCTGATAAAACTCAAATTGTTTATTACTGTGGTTAAAAATATTATAGTTTAATGATATTAAATAATTCTAGTATTTATAGATAAAAATATTCTAAAATTCAACCATATCCCTCTATTTATTGGGGGTTTGTTTCTAATCCATTAGAATAAAGTAAATTATAGAGAATATACCCCTGAGTATATATAAAAGAGTTTTGGGACACCACATATTCTAAATTTTTTCATATGGAGATCTCTCATCATTCAAAAGTTCATCAATCCAATTATATTTTAGATTATCTATTATATTCTACCTTCATTTGATATAAATACATTAAATCTTCAGCTGAATTTTCTAATATAGTTATTGAAGGAAACATTTATAGATGGAAACCAATTGGAATTGTATTACATGTTATTGAAGTAAAAAATTATTTTCCAACGGTGGTAATCGTTAACTGTTTCAAAAAAATATTTCAATTTTCATTATCCAAATAATTTAGACAGTTATATATGAAATAAAGTTTTTATTTATTTATTTTTGGTTTGATGATGAATTATTTTAAATAACATTATAAGTACAAATAATCTAAAAATTATAAAATCTACTATGTATATTTGATTTTTTAACAAACAGATCAATGTACAGGAAGATGTAATTGATTAAAAACATATAAATGTTTCAATTTTCATACATGATCTATTTGATGCACTTATAACTATTAAATTAAATGTTTAGTTTTCCATTCAAATGAATAATGTTAGGGAGATTTTATTAAATAAAAATGAATTTTCAAATATTAAAAATATTACCAATTTTTTTTAAGAATACCCTCTTTAATATGATATATCTATTGAAAAAGAAAAATATGTTTTTGATTGAAAAAAAAATTCACAAGATAAATGAATTATCTATTCATAAAAAAAGATGACAATTTCAATGAATTCCATAAATGATTAGAAATAAAAAATATATGAGAATGTACATTAAATTACATATATTATAGTCCTTATAAATATTCTTCTCTTATTTACCATAAATCCTAATAATTAGTATATAAAAAAGTCAATACACTTAAAAAAACATAGTTCACCCCAAATATTTATAATGAGGTTATCCTCCATGAGATTTTGCATACTCAGATTCTTGAAATAATAGATTCTGAACCATCACAATATACCAAACCATTCGTGTCTACTATTTTATTTGATTTAATTAATTTTTATCTATATACAAGTATAAATATTACAAATATAATGATGAAATATTTCAATGAATTATTCAACAGGTTTTTTCGAATAAAACAGATTTTTCTAGGCAGTATATCTCATTTCATGTAAAACAAAGTAAAATTATATTTGTTTTAAAATTAATTTTATTTGAAGGAAAATTCCAAAATAGTTATCCAAATGAGGAAGTGTTCAAATACTTTAATGGAATATCCACGGTAACAATAAGAATGATCAAATTCCTCATCATGTGTAACAATCATATTCAAGGAGACATCATATTTCCCGATGAACATGTTGATATAATCAAAAAGGAAACAAAATATGTCTCAAATTTTACCTAGAACCCAAATATTAATGGTTTATAATATAGAATTGTTATTGATGATATACATTATCTCCAAATGAATGAATAGGATTATATTTAAAGAATGGTAAAAATATTGATGTTTTTGAATATGAATTAATAAATGGAGAAATTTTTTTCCACCTCTCAGAACAATCAGTAGATTTTAAATAAGAATCTAGATGGTCTAAAACAGATAATTTCCATCATTAAAAAATAAAAAATAAAATAGTGTTATCTTTATAACTCCTATGTTGTTGAAAAAATAATATGTAACCCCCTAGAATGATTTTTTAGTGTTTTTCATTTTTTTGATGGATTTATGATTGGTTATTTCTAATATTTAATTTGGATTGATGAAATATTTTCTTACTTGAATATATATTGTATCATATATATTTTTTATAAAAAATTTTAGGAAAACAATTAAACCTATTAGTTTATACATTAATAATTAAAAATGGAGACATAGAAAGTATAAAATTTTGATGAAATGTGGTGAAATGTAGAATAAAATAACATTTATGAAAAGAGAAAATACTAAAAAATCATTTAAATATATCAAGGGATTATTTTAATATATTATTTTAAATGATTTTCGTTAATATTTTGTGTGTCATGATTTGAAAAACTATTACATTTTTAGTCTAAGGTATACATTCAGTGCATTTTATCCTTCATTTTGACATCAAAATATACTACCCAAATATTTTATACATTTCTAACTTTTATATATATGAAGTACATAAATAATTTTGATGTAAAGTTTATTATTTCACTAGATGGAGATTATCACTCTTATGGTTCGGAACATTCATATTTAAACTAGAAAAACATATATTATTCTATTTTGGAAGATTGATAATATTACATCCAAATATATTTTCAGAATGTCAATAAGATATGGTAAATCTGTTGGACTGATAATATCCCACAGAGGCACACCTGTGATTCAGATGAACTATTATTAAACCTACTGAAAAAAGAAAGTCATACAAAAAACCATATGACATATTTTAATTCCACTATATCTAAAAAATATATGTAATGTAATGTTCGAAAAAATGATTTACATTGAACGTAGATGTTTTGCTGGACATCTAAATAAGTGATGTTGTGCATATGATTTCATATGATGAAACATCTAGAATGTAAGAGTATGAATGGTGGTAGGTTACCTATGAATAATTTTTTCATTTGATGAGATAGATTTTGATTTATTTTACAAACAATATAATTAAATGGTATTGTGATTATTTTTTCAAATCATGTTATTAGAGAATGATTCACTCCAAAAATTGCAATGTTTTTCCTTAAAGAATCCAACTGTGAGGATATCATTGTAAATATCATAAGACTTTTGTTTTTTAAATTCTATATTTGATCTTATTGTTCATGTTATCTTAGTGATTATAGAGGCATATATTATGCCAATTGATCTAATCGATGGTTCCCAAGGATAAGGGAAATATATCATGGTCTGATCTTTGTGATCCATGGATTCTATTTCTATGGAATATAGACATTACAACATGTTTAATATTGTTGATACCTTTATTCTAGTTAAATATATCCTTACAATTTATGGAATATTTAAAATATTCTATTATTTTATTTATGCAATATAGATAGAAAAAATAGAATCATTTTTATTCCCTCTATATTTTACAGTGATTCGAGTTATTTATGGAGAATATTATCTTTTTTAAAAAATATATATCAAAATGGTGTTCACAAGTTTAGATTATTAAATTAACTGATACTTCAAGTTTTTTGGGGATTAAATATTACATTATTTTAAAATTTTGGTTATTGTTTTTATAAATTTTTGTTTCTTTAATTTGGTCAAACAAATTTTGGAATCATTGTAAGGTTAACTACATATATACTCATTTAACATAAGCCTCATGTTTTATTGTTATGGTTTTATAGATTTATGTTTTATTTAGTCACATGAAGTTTTTTACATATTTTGTAACAATAAAAATTGATTTTTATTTTATCAGATATCAAGATATAAAAGGAATGATTTCTTATTAATTTATGTACCTTATTATGTGTGAAAATATAAATTTCAGTGCTTCTATAATTAAAAAATCCGATTTAATTTTTATTTTTAATTGTCAAAAAAGATATGGAACTACAAATTTATTGAACCACAACCAAAGAATGAAATATTGAATATGAAATAGAAGGAAATAAAATATTTATATATTATAATGTACAAAATCAAGATATAAAAAATTTATAAACTATAAGAATAATATATTGTAAATTAAAATGATTTCTTATAAGAATCACATTTGATGAATTTATTATCTTTCCACCCATCAAATATTTTTCATTTTATAGTTTTCAAATTTCTTATAACAATTTTCCCTACCACTCTCTACTAGTCATTTGAAATATTGATTCTCCTCAATTATAATATTTTCACTTTTCCATAATTTTATCATTATCTATGAACCTTATTTTTTGTTATTTAATTTATCCTTCATATTTTCCACTTCTCCATTTTGAATGAACTTTTATAGTACCATTATGCGATGATGGTTTCCACAAAAACTATTTTAAAATATTTAAACGTTTTCTATCAACATAAAAACTTTTAGGATGAAATTTATTTAATAGTGTGAATATAAAAAAAATGAATATAATTATTCATATATTTCTTTTCATTCAACATCAAACATTAAATAATCTACGATATACTATAATATTGTTATTTTTAAATGATAAAATATTAAACCAGTTCTTAAATTTGATGTATAAATAGTAATAAAAATATTTTTAAAAATATTAATAGTGGTTTTGTAAAATCTAATTGTATTGATAAATGTGTAAATAATAAGTATTCATTTTTCAATATTGTTATTTTTTGATTCACTGATATTTATTCTTGAATTTTTTTCCGTTTGATATTGTACCCCATAATTATTATTAATTTTTACAATTAATAAAATACTATTTCAATTAAGTAAGAAATTTATTTAAATAATTATATTAATATTACATTGTGGTTATTTTTTTGTATTTCTTTATATGTATTTTTTCTATGAATTATAAAACGTTCCACTTTTTTTAGAAAATTTATTTTTATTCATTGTTTTTTAATTTGATAATAATTTAAATTATACACAAATTAATTTGAAATAATATAAATTATTACAGAAATATTTTTATGGACATAATGTTAATATATGATATTTATGAAATAATTAATATTATTCAAATATAATTTTTTATCAACTTTCATACTATCATATCAATTCAAAAATGATTAGGTCACTCATGTGTTCTGTTTGATTACCACCTCCACAAGAAATGTGATTCATTTTTCATTTCAACTTTTATTGGATGAATATAATAACAGATTTAATAAATACATATATTTATATGTTATATTAATAATTATATTAGTGTTAATTGTCATTTACCTATCTTTTCTTCCATCTATCTTAATGTGACAACATCACTCATGGGTATCTATGTACTACCGTCTCCACCTGGTGATGTAATATATTTTCCACAAAACCGTTATAAATCATTTTAATTAAGTCAATATATATTAAATATTATAATTTTTACATGTCTGAGATTTTTAATAATGGAATGATTTGTAATGTACATGGACTAGAAGAGGATAGACGAAACATATATATGAAACAAGGTTGTTAACACATAAAATGATGATAATGATATATGTTTTTAATGAATGAGTGATATGGTGCTATATGTAAATGAGGCAATTTATTATAGGTATCAATTTGTAACTTTTATTTTTATATAACAAATAAATATTCATTGTACAATTAGTTATAGTACTTATGAATCACGATAGATGTAATGTATGGGTTTTCTACTAAAATATATTACTTTTTGACATTTTGTGTATTTTGAAAATAATTTCATTTATCAAGTCTATATACTAAAAAATTATATTATATCATGAATTGTATTTTAATTATTATAATTTTTTTTAATTATAATACATCACATTGAAGATGTTTTTATTGAAATGTTACTCATACCGTAAGGTTTCTTCATGAAAAAATAATTTCTCTAATTCATAATTCATTATATACAGCTAATTAGGATTATGATGTGTATATTTATATCCTATAATGATTACACTATTTATCCTTCTTAGTTTATGGTATTTAATTTACAAATTAATATTATTTCTTCCTTGGGGATTTCATAAGAATGATACCAATGAGGTAATGGTTTATCGTCTCAAGTTTTTTCTATAGAATATTTATTATGTTATACATTTATTTTATTGTATGTAGTGTATCTACTACCCAAATGATATGGTTTTACATTAATATACATATTTATATATTATTTAATGTTTTATTTCATTTGAATTGACTCATATGGTCTATCAGTAAAATGTAATGAAAGAGGTAAGGGTTTTATGTTTCTATCTCATTTTTACTGCGATTGTTTATGATTAAATTTTTACTGGTAAAATCATCTGACATATCTCTCAGAAATAAAATATATTTTATTATTGTTTTGTTATTTATATATATAACATGTCTTGATTTAATTTTCATACATTTAAATACACAATGGACTGATGTAATGTTTTTAGTGGAAACTAGCATTATTTCTTTATTTAGTTAGAAATGTTTTGTTCTATGTCAATATTTTCATTATGATGATTTCAATAGTGTATTTACAATTCCAAATATATTATTTAATGTCATTTTAAACTGTGTATTATCTTATTTATATAGAGACCCTAACACATGTAAAATGTTTCTTGTGCATGCATTATTATATTGGCATACAATTTCGGTCATCACATCTTGAATGAATAAATAGTTTACTTGGCTTGGTATACAAGATACATAGTCCAGTCCAATGTTACATTTGAAAACACAAATTACAACAATTTTTTTTTGACAATAATGTTATTCCCTTAAAACATTTTTTAATGTAAATTACATTACACATAATTGAATGTTGGAAAAGGGATGAAACTATGAGTTAGGTCAAATTCATAGCAATGGTTAATTTTAATGGAAGAAAACAACCATCAATAATAATAATAATATAATTATACTCATAAATTACAAAAACATATGTTAATTAAATAATAATATCTCAATAATATTCATCAAGATAACATATCATGGAAAAACTCTCATAGATTGTATGATAATGATTAACAATTATGGTATGGTAAATAAGAGATAACACATTACACTTAATCATTAACATGAATATCATGACTGGATAATAAATAATAAATATGTATTTGAAAATAGATGCAAAAAATCCATTTAATCAATATAATTATACTAAATTTTTTTCATATATAATTTCATATAAAAAATATCATTGATAATTAAAACATGATTTTTAATGAAGGAAATTATTAACTATTAGACACTTTTCTATCAAGAATCATGAAACCTATATTCTCAAGTCCTTTAAAAATAATGTCTAACAATATAATAAAACCCCATTGAAAACTAGCATAATTATTTTCTTCATGAGTCCCACTAATGCATCAAAGGTATATATTATAATGACTCAAAACTCTCTCAACATGTCAAAATAATTCCTCATATATTTATTAATACATTTTATTCATGAACAATTTATCTGATCATTAAATATATTTTTTGATTGAGGTATATTAATTTATAAATATTTCCCTATATAAAAAATTTATATTCATTGGATAATACTTTATGATGAAATGTAAAATGGTAAAAAAATTAATATATCAATAATAAATAATAGGAATATATAAATTTTTTTTACTTTCCTCTTGAATGTAAACAATTTAAGGGAATGTTATGGACTAAATAAAAAATAAATGAAGGGAATGTTAATAATTTCTTATCTTAAAATTATCATAAATCATCCTATAGTTGAATAGGGTTGGTATGAATACAACATATGCTGGAAAAGTAAAATTATTTTGTTTTCTGGTTGATAAATTGAAATACATAAAAAACATTTATAACCATCGGGTTGAAAATATCAAAATGCTTTTGAATATAACCGTTTAAAACTAAAATTTTATTTAATATCTGGAAATTAATTTTATTTGAAAATAATATTTGAAACAAAAAATTTAATCTTTAAAATAGTTCTATGTTTGTGATGGCATTAAATTATATTTATTTTAAAAATGTTAAATTAATGATTCTTATAATTTTATTTATAAAATCCAAGTGGCTATTATTTTGAAAATTGCATATATGCTATATTTTGAAAAACTAATTAAAAAAATTGGATGAAATTTCATTATAATAATTTTTTTTAATGAAAAAATTTGTGATGATTTTTTAAAACGTGGTTTTGGAAGAATGCCGATTTCATACTGAATAAAAAAATAATGTTTAATCTTCCTAATAACATATTCTAAATAATTTTAAGTACCAAGAAGTTGAAAATGGAATTTTTAATTGAAAATTTCCTTAATAACTATAGAAGATTAAAATTTATTGGTGTTATTAATAAATGGTCAAATAGTTTCGTTCAATTGTAACTCATAAATAAAATATTTCAATTAGAATGACATTGATAAATAATCCTTGACAATGTTAATAAAATTTATGTTAGAATTAAAAAATAAATAAATTATTTGTGTCAAATATAAATCATCTGTAAAATTAATATTACACCTAATACAATAAAAGTTCCACTCTAAAAAAATATTACTATATAAAATATGACAAATAAGTAATATAAACCAAAAAATTGAAATTGAATTGTGAAATTGTTGACCATTATATATCTCTTATGTAAATTCCTCATGGATATGTAATTAAAATTGAAAAAAATAATATCCAAGATTATTAATAAATCATTATATTAGATTTAAAAGGTTATTTATTGAACCATATTATATAAATTCGGTGCATAAAATTATAATATGTATTGCTAAAGAGAAATGAATATAAAGTCCCATAACACTTTGGTAATATAATTAAATCTATTCCAAAATTAATAATAACAAGAAAAAGATCTAAATATAATTAATATAAGTAAATTAATTATATAAATTGTAAAATGTGTTGTACATACACCATAAAAATGAAAGAGATGTTGAATATGGAATACATCTTCCAAAAATAAAAAGATACTAAAAATCTCGTACAAGACATTTCATTTTGGTTGAATGTTATTTAAAATAATGTTTTGTTGTTTTAAACATATCATTAATAATAACCCAAGCCTTATTAATTTTTATAATTTCATATATTATTATTTTATAACATTTTATCCCTTATTGGTGAATAATATTTGATTGTTTTCATTTTCTCTAGTGTTAATTGACTTGTTTAATCATTAATTTTTTGTTATGAATGTTCTGATTAATATAAATGTTTTATAAATACATGAAATCAAGAAAAATAACCATGAGAAAATTATCATTCATTTACATCATTTATTAATTTATTACCAATCATCAAATTAGTTTTTTAGAGATAATGTATGTTGTGATCATGGAGGCGGTAGGATATTCATACCCATTGATGACTATAGCATTTTTAAAAGATAATTTCTAATAGGAGATAAATAATATTTTTTTCTACAATTATCATAATATAATAAAACATATCTGATTTCTTTAAATCAATATATCATACATCTGGTGTGCTGTTGAAAATAGAGTCACATATCTTTTTATAGGAAATAGTCCACATTTAAACAAAAGATTTTATCACCTTTGAGTGAGAGAGAATTGAATTAATGAAATGATAAAAATTTCATGAATATCATAAATATTTAATTTATAATAAAAATATTCATTACCATTAAACCTATAAACATCCATTAAAAATTATTGCTAAAAAATGAATCACATCACTTCATGTGGTTGTAGTCTGTCGTATTCACGAACAATGTTATCGTATAACCTACAGAATATAAAATAAAAAGTGATATATCAAATTATGATTCTATGGGAATATTTATGTTCTAAATATAATTTATTTACTTTATATCCATCATTATATCGATCCGTGAATGGTGTAAATAGACATATGTGTGACATTTGTTCATAGTGCAATAGTCTTTCGTACACCTAAATGATGTTTTTTAACCAATTTTATAGTATTGGTGATGACTTTAGATCATGAATTTATTAGATAAATATCTATGTATATGTTTGATACATTTTCTTACTTATAATTATCGTTTAATAAAAATATCTGTATATAGAGGAAGAAATAATATAAAAAATCCTCACGGAAGAACATTAAATATTCTTCAGTAACCCCGATAGGTTTCCACTGAAGACATCTAGGGTTGGATTTCTTCGAAAACTAAGGCATTGAGGAGATATTATGAAAAATATTTATGTGATTTGAGTAGGTATTTTTGATTAAAAAATTTAAGTATTGCATGAATAACTAATTATAAGGGTGGCCTTTTATAAGTGAGGTTAGAGGCACACTTCAATTTATTTTGAAAATAAAATGGTGTACCTGCGTTTTGACATGAAAAAATTGTAAAAAATAGAGTATCATAATGAATTAGGAATTATAGGTTTAACATATATTTTATTTATATTTATTTAACATTTTAAGGTCATTTTAATACATACAATTTTAGTTAGGACTTCATAAATCCATTTTTACCATAATTGAAAAAATAATTTTTATTTGTTTCACTTGTAATTTTGATCAAAATTTCAATGAATCATTTTAAATAATATAACTTTTTGATAGAAAATATGGATTCAAGATTTAATAAATAAATTATCAAAATTTTATTATTATAATTTAAAAACAATCCCCCAGCACGATAGGAAGTTAGGTTTTCTAAGAGAAAATGTTCACAAGATCACAATGATCATATATCAATGATAGAATATAAAATTATTGCAATGTCCTAAATTAAAATAATATATATTTATATATAATTTCACAAATATAATTTTAAAAAAAATTAAAAATAGAAACATTAATAATCTATAATTTTAACAAAAATGTATTTTATATCTAAAAATCATTAATTTTCACTATTCCTCGAAAAATAAAATATTTCACAAAAATATCAAAAAATAAACCTAGTATAATATTTATATTATAAATTCAAAATTTAGAGACAATTAATTTTATATTATATTTCATAATGAAACTAAATTGTCTTGCAGATAAATACAATTTTTCGAACATGTTTCTTTTTCTTTTAAACGGTTCATATTTTATTTAAAATCAATATATTACTATGGTTTTACCAATTTTTATAATACAATTAATATTATCAAATTTAAGGATTTGGTGATAACTGACATATTAATTGTTAATATGTATATAATATGTCTAGGTACATTTTAACTCAGTGCCGCTTGTAATGCATATTATACGTAGTGTTTTCTGTAATGTATGTCACCAATGAGACTAAATTTAATTAAATATAAATATTTAATAATTTCGTTGAGTGTTAAATTGTATTTTTTTTCATTTCATACTCCATATTGAATATAATGTTCTAAATTTAAAATTTTAGGTTTTTACTATTTACCATGGTTCAAAAAAAATATTCATATCTCATTCCAAAATTCGTACTTTTGTATTTTTACAGAAAATATAAACGAGTCTTATATTTAATATACATCACCTTAATGGATTTTTTTACCGTAATGTCTAATATTTTATTTGAAAATTCCATTACATGTTTCAATTATTTTTTATAATGAAACTTTTTTCCTCATGTTTTGTAAATTATTATCTTTTAAATAGTTGATTTTATAATGAAATGCATATTTTTCAGATGAAATGTTCTAATGATCATTTAATGGTGTTTTCATATATAATAACATCCATATATTATTCCATTTCTTTATTGATGATATGATCTATTTTTATCATATTTATTCCCTCTCTGTATGTTTTATAATTTTGATTATGACTTCTTAATAAATCTATTTTAATTCCATTTGTTATAATATCATGAAATTAGTAATATTTTATGATATTGTGTCAATCAAATTTTTGGACAATGATTATGTGAAATGTGGGTCAAGAATATTTCTCCAATTAATTTGGTAATGCTATCAAATTTGAGTAAGTCTTTGGAAAGGATAGTGTTGAGAAACACTATACAGATATAATTGAGAAATTTCTATGATACAATAGATATAATAAAATCATAATGTATAATGTAGTAAACTATATTGATGTTAGTAATAAGAGAATATTGGATATGACCATGTAGTTATTTAAATTGTTGATCTTTATCCATAATGATGCACTTAAGAGTGAACCTTGACTATGGATGTGATTTTATATTCTTAATTATATAATACAAACATACATATTATGATTATGTAATATTCTTAGGGATCCTGATTGAATTTGGATAATTTCACACTGTTGTGATTTTTATATGTTTTCATGAAATTTCATTATTCCTTGATTTATTATTAATAATTAATGAATGATTTGATATGATTATTATAATCATTGATTTACCTCTCATACTATTATTGTTATCTTATACTCACTAATGATCAATGATTGATATATCGTATATTGACCCATAATGATCATAAATACATAGACACTAGAAGCACCGAGTTGGTGGATACATTATTACATTGGCATTTTATATTCGTGATTTCATCCCAAAGAATTGACTATATTTGAAGTATTGGAGAACTATATTAAAACTTGTATTACATATTACATTAGAAAACATAAAATAAAATATGGCACCAATATTATCATTAAAATATCCCCCCATTTAAATCATAATAAATTTCATAGAATCTATGCTGAAAAGAAACATATAAATGGGGTGAGGCCAGATGCTCAAAAAGAGAATGAATATATGGGATGATATTAAGGCATGAATGATATGGAAATAATATAATATAGCTAAATAATACTGCATAAAATATTCACATCATCCAAAAACTCATATATAGATACCATGAAAAAAATCAATAATATAATATACAATGATGGATTTTATAATTCCTTATATCTGAAACATATGTTCATGTCTTTAGGCTAGAAAAATGTAAATACCATCAAGGACTTCTCACAGACATTTGGAATTAAGTGGGTAAGGCCACTAGAAACATCAGATCTAATTTATCCCATCAAAAATATCAATGAATTGAGGGGATATAACATGCCCCATACATTAGTTACAATATGAAATGTGTTCCTCATATAAATTTATAATACAACTAAATCCTCATTCCATAAAAAAATAAAATTATATCTCTTTTTGATGAACATGTCTTACCAAATAACAATACATCGCCCTGACAAAATGATCCTAAAAATAGTCTAATAAATATGAGGAATGATAATACTAGAGTACAAATTTATTATAAGATTGTATATGAAAAACAATAAATTGTTTTCGACAACATTACATTATAAAAAAATATCATATTTACATTAAAAATATTTTTTCAAATATAAAAAAATTTCATGCAATAAAGATATCATTTTCAAAAAATAATTAACCGTGTAAAATTGAAAAGAATGCTCCTCATAATTTTGGATTTATGATGGTGGGAAATTCTTCTTATGTTCTAAATAAAAAAAATTATTTCAATTTTTTATAGAAAAGTCATAACTACCTCATTATATAAATTATAAAAATATTACTTTCAAAACGTTTTCAAATTAGTCAAAAATACCTATAAATAAATTCAATGACCTTTAGGATATCAGTAAATAAAATATAAATTATTTCTAAAGAACATAGACAAGGATAATAAAAATTTCCCAAGTGGATCCCGGAACATAATCAATATCGAATGATGATAAAATTTTGAAATAAATTCATACCACATGGGAATAGTTTTATACGTCATACATAAGAAAGAAATTAATAAAAATTATATTTTATATAAGATTAGTAATAATATATTCATGATATAATATATTTAAGAGTCATTATATACACCACATAAAATAAATAAGTTGTTCATATGGAATGTCTCACCGGAATTTTAATTTGTTAATATTTTCTAATCTCAAGTTAAACATTATTTAGACGTGTTCATAACACAATTATAATGGTTTAAGGCATGTTATTAATTTATAAAATATCCATATCCATCATTATATTATATTATATGAACATTTTATAAAATACTTCTCTAATTTAATTAATAATATTTCAACAACATCGTTGATTAAGGTGTTAATTACCTTTTTTTCTCATTCATGTGTTTTTTTGAATCTATTTCTTCTCCTAGAGAGGATATATATCCATTTTTATAATGATTAAATTAATATTTAAATATCATATTTAATAATGAACAACCTCTTTATAATCATTCATGGATTTTGACCATGAAAAATAAATTACATCTCATCGTGTACATGGTAGGTCGTTGAAATACTTGAGTAATGACATCATTGACTTATTGAAATATGGGTAGGGGAATGGGTGATATATTAATTTTATATAATCAATATAATTTCTATATTATTATATATATTCATTATATTCCTCAATATAACAATCATTGTAAATTAATCATGGAAATTGACTTACACCAGTATTTGGAGATGGTAAGCTGTATGTACGCATGAGAAAAGAAATAATGTATAATAGGATGGATTAAATTTGTAATAATATTATAACATAGAAATAATTATCGCTTACTCGAAATACATCATTAATATATCTTCATAATAGAGATAATGATGGCCTATTGAAAAGAATAGTATATAAAAAATATGGATTAGGATTCTTGTAAGTGAAATGGGTAATGTTTTGAGGATATATAAGGCATAAATTTGTTTCAAGGTGTTGGGAATGATGTTTCTTTTTATAATTGAGGTGACAAAACATTGGGAATTTCATTAAAGACAAAATATTTATTCGATTCTCAGGAAAAGTGATTCCAAATTTCTTATAAATATATATGTGAGAACATATTGGTAAAATAAATTCAATTTTTATTATATAATATTTTTATGATTTTTAATTTATTTTAAAAAATAAAAATCTCATAAGATATCTTTATTATTAATTTTTATAGTATTAATCACTATGAATTTCAATTCATTAAATAAAAAAGAAAAAATTGAACCACATGTTTTATTTTTTCTATGAATTTCACAATCATCAATAGTACTCTGAGATAAATTTAAATATCTAAAATCATTTTTTTTTAAACTGTTGATAAAATCTATTTTATTTTTCCACTAATTAAATAATTACTACCTTTGTATATAGTATGAATTTAATGAAATTATTAATTCACTAAAAATTATAATTTAGTTATTATAATTAGATTAATATTTTTTCTACATCAAAATAATATTTATATTTGATTAAATATTCTGTATAGGTTCTTATTAAAATTATTACACCAATTAAAAAAAGAGTGTGGAACATGTCCCTTTTAATTATACAAAATACTATAAAGTATAATTGTCAATAAAATGGCTCTTAAAAATGATAAATTATACCAATGGATGATTACGATCATAAAAATTATTAAATAGAATTGGATAAATTGTTGGTGTCATTTTCTGATCCATATCATATATGATTTACACGAAATTTATGGGTTTACCCTTGATTATGGAAAACAATTACCAATGTTACTATTCATATTGAATAATATTAAATGGTCCCCGCATACTGAATTTAGACGTTATAAATCCTATTATTTATTCAATTTCTCAAATATCAATATTTATCACTGGGGAAATTTAATTTTAAATTATACTCTCATAATGCTGCTAATATGTTTTTTTAAAATGGCCTTTTAAGTATAATATTATTTTAAAAATATTCATTTATATTATTAATTTCAAATACTATATTTAGATACATTAA
The DNA here is from genome assembly GCA_963277665.1 of Viscum album. Taxonomy (NCBI): domain Eukaryota; kingdom Viridiplantae; phylum Streptophyta; class Magnoliopsida; order Santalales; family Viscaceae; genus Viscum; species Viscum album. Next base: position 1,132,531,502 of record OY728150.1, on the reverse strand, counting down.
TATATAATTATATTTTATAAATACAAAAATAAAATTTTTCTATATAAATGATTTAAAAGGAATTATAGTTTTCAATATAATATACATTTTCCACTATTAATTAAAAAATCAAGCTTTCAATAAAATTCTCAGAAATCCATCCTAATATAATTCTGAAATAGGGAAACCAAAAATGTAATTTATTTTGTCAAAAATATTTTTTAAAATAGTAAAATATTAATTATAATTTTTTTTACATAAAACTAAATAAAAATTCATGTTTTGATGAAAACCTAATATTGAAGAATAAAATGACCATATAGATAATTTAGAGTTTATTTCGTAATAATTAATAAATAAATTTTTATTGAATATATCATTCACATATGTTTAATTATTTGTTCATTAATATTTATATGTTCCAATTCGATGGCTAGGTAATAATTTTCTGGTCAAGAATATAATTTTTTACATTATATCAGTTGCTTTAAAATCAGTGTTGTGTGCACCACTTGCTATTAAAAAAATATAATTTAGTTAAAAGAAACTCATCTTAAACAATATGCACGTTCTGAGGAGCATATGTTCTCACCCTGATATTAATTTTTTCACATTTTTTGAAGATTGGTTTCAGGTTTGATATGTATAATATGTGTTTTATTTATGTTCATAATTAAAAAAATGTATATGAATTATTTATGAGTTATTTTTGTATCCGATGTTCTAGTGAAGAAAACCCATTATAATTGTGGAATTGATAATATTTATATTTCATTAATATTCATTCAATTATATGTAATATTTACATATTAACTGGTCCAATCATTATAAATGAAATCCCATTTCAAGCATTAATATTTCCATTAGTTAAAACAAATCTGATGATCCCATTTTTATTCAATGTCACCTATGATTTCACAAGTTCATTCAACCTTGAATGATGTTGACCTGACATTGGAATTTAAACCCCATTTATCCCATGATTTTAGCATTATGTTATTAAACTAATTATCATATTTGGGTACACCAATTTTAAACAAGTAATCCTTTACAATTTGTATCATGAAATATACTAAAAAATACAAATGATTAAACCTTATTAAAAAATATTCGGATGAACTTGAGAGTAAGAATATTGATTCCAATTTAGGGTCTTTTTTGGACACACTATTATTGGTTAAAAATATCATGGTTAGTATAACATAAAAGTATATTACACTTTTAATGGAATTCTTACACAAAATATGTGTTCTATAACAATTTATTACTATTAATACTTTGAATGTTCTATTAGACTAACTAAAATATATCCACATGTTCAAAGTTATATATTAATCAATAATTTTCTATCAATTAAAGAAATCCATTTAAAATTCACATTGCACTTTACACATAAAAAACTAAAATTTAAAGGCCTCAACCTCTACTTTCTACATACATTTTCTAGGTTTAAATCATATTATATTCGATAAGTATTTAATTTTTTAGGACACATACCTAATGGATTGTGTCTATCAATGGTTTATGCTCCTCTATAAAATAGTTAGGCTTATTTAATGGTATTGTGTAAATGAATAACTTCTATATTCATTGGGTTTAAGAGGACATAATATAACTGAAGACCAACATTATTATAATTTGAAACAGTTTTAATGTAATCCAATCACATTCCCAATATTTTAGTCTTTTTCACTTATATAAAACCAAAGTAAAATTATAACTTCTTGGAATGTTATTATACTATAGATTATTCCTCTAAATATAAGTAACATTTTCTTTCAAAAAACATCCATTCTATTTAATCCCTTCATACTAATATTTTTAGATTCCAAAACATTGGACATTCCAAGGGGTATGTCTCTCTAGTAGTCCTTCCTTATTTTCAAAATATTTAAATTATTTTCATATTATAAACTCTTTTTGTGTATCACATGGTTTTATGCAGATTTGAACATGTATTAGATATTATAATCATATGAGTTTTACTATATGTGTCCTCCATGTAGTGTTTTTTAAATATTTTATTCAATAGGAAAAATTTAATATTATATTCATGTTGATTCCGTCTTTCAATTCCTTTTTATAATATCCCAAAACATCCAATTATGTCATGGTTAGTATTATAATAATTATATAAGTGGTGATTATCAATTGCTTTTAGATCTTGAATTTTTTATTTTATTCATTTTTAATCATCAATATATGAATTGTATTCTAATTACTGCTATAAAAAACATGGTATGCACACATGAGTTCCATAAAAAATAATACATATTTCAATACATTCTTGTTGGGATCTTTTGTAGTCAGTTTACTCTAATAAAGATATTTTAAGACTAATTTTCAACAACAAGATTATTTTTCTTTCCCCATAAAATTTCCATTATTGTCTTCCTCTTATACAAGTTAGTGGTTTCATCTTATAATATATTACATTTTCAAAAACATAATGGAATTTTTTGTGAGATAATTTTTCCATATTTCATTATAATAAAATTTACTATTTATATTTTCATTATCACCTTCCAAAATATCATTAAATAATGAATTATAATAATGTTTTAATAAATGAATACTATTTGATCTATATTTTCCAACATTCATTCCTTGAAAAAAATTTCCCTCAAACTTTTGAATCTTATTTCTTCTTGATTTAATTTGATAACAAAGTAATTTTATAGTATTTTTCTCACTAGTTAACACAATTAACATTACATGGGTTTGATTCAAATCTTTTTTTGAAATTCACCATTATTAATAATTTGTTTTCTAATAATATCTCAATTTCTTACCATCACCTATTGTAGAATTTTATATTCCTCAACCAGTTCTAATAGGTGTGCATGAAGATCATAATTCATAGATTTAAAATATTGAACATAAATTAAATTAATAAAATTTTACTTGAAATCATATCGGAGTAATTCTACCATATTGTTCATCTTCTCTAACTTTCTAAATTGGTTATCATTATATTCCATTAAGTTAGAGGAAAAATCTAAAAATATTCAGTTTTATACTTTTATTATATAATTCTAAATTACCATAACAAGATTAAAAAAATCTTGAAACATGTTATCCCACATCAAAAGAATATTATATTTTCAATATTATATATCCTCCTCCTCTGATGGGTGTAAATATACATGTTATTTATTTTTTATGTTCTCCTGAAAATCAGTATTTCTAACATCACATATCAAATCGGGTTCGTTATTCACTCCTTATATATAGTAATAATGGTATGTATAGTTTATGGCATCTGAAACATCCTTTTATATGTTTTCATCCACATCCATAAAATATTACTCTTTTCAAAGAATTTTCTATAGTTAAGGATTCCACCAGTCTTATGCTTCTTATTTGAGGCTATTTTATTTTCCATCGAAAACCAAAATATAATAGAAAACTGAACCATGAAATTTAACCATCAGGGAACAATGTTAGAGAAAGTAAATATAATAATATATTTTAATGCTCTAACAATAGTTTTTTTCCAATGGGTCATACATAACCTATGTTGTGAATCAATGAAATGATACTATTTAATAATCTTTATCCACTAATAGATCATGACCAATTAATTATATGGATCACTCCTAAAGATAATCTGTGTTTATATTGATGAAATTACCTGATTGGAATATTACATAAATAATTATTTTTAAAATCATTAACAATACTATATGATGATGATTCGTATGTTCCAAATAAATTATATAATAAGGAAACATCACTCTTTACATGGATAACCCTAATCATATAGTCCAATGAGCATGAGACCAACAATGTGTTGGGGAGGGAAACCACTAATCTCACTACCATTTTATTATATGCTTTGTAACATCTTCCAATGATCACATTACATAAAAAGTATTAGGGTAGATAAAAACTTTCAATTGGATCACCTCCCTCATTAATCTCTCCATCAATCACTACAACAATAAGAAATATAAATGGAAAACAGGAACATGAAAATTATATCTTGTATATATTATCTTCCAATATTGTAAGACCCCACTCATATAGATAGTATGTGGTCCTTTAATTTTTTTCCCCATTATATTTATATTAGTGGATGTGTATAGGGTGGTACAGGTTATTTTATGATGATTATAAGGTTTTGGTTTCATTGTTCTGGGTTTTAGGATGGTAGTGTAGGTCGTATAGTAAGGGAATGAATTACGCTAGTCATGAAACATTGTTTGGAGGATTTAAAGTGAGAGGATCATTATATAAGGAAATGAAAACGGATTGTAGAAAACATGTGATACCAATAAATTAATGTAGGATAAAATTTCGTGGTCTTCACATGGTTTTTATAATTGTGTGTATAGCCACATTAGGAGTTGTGCGTCTAGATAGTTGAGACATAATGTTGATCATGGTTTGGCTAGCCTTGTTGTAAATTCATGTGCCTTTTTAAAAATTATACGATTTACAATTTTATTCCTAATCAAGACATTAAGTCTAATTCATTATTTTCCTCTCTAATATGTGTAAAACAATGCCTCTATAGGTTTACTCTCATCTTTTCCAGAAGTAATGAGTGGTCCCTACATAACTATTTTATATTGAGATTCATCTGAATTCATTGATGCATTGAGACAAATCCATGACTCTATAATCATGTTATCTTACATAAATCCACTTTTTTATGTTCTATTTATAGTGATTATTAAATATTTTTAAGGATTCATCATATTAACTCATTTTCTCTTGTTATAACTCCTAATGTTGGCTAGTAATGGATTAGGAATCATCCACAATCCTTAAATAGACGGTATGTATGATTTTCTCAAAACTTTTCACTATATATATATTATCTATTGTTGTGTTATATAGTGGTATTTATGGGAGATATTGGTAAAATTTATATTTCATAAATTTATCACATTAACAAGGATGTAGAATTATAATGGGAAAACCATATTCTATAGATGTTTGATAACCTAAACCCAAACCACCCAAGAGGGGGATTTTTTCCTAACACATATGAAAAAACAACAATTTATTTATAACCAAAACAACCATTATGGTATTTCTTAATATTATTAGGGGAATCAATTATGTAATGACTAATATTTCCATAGCTAATAAATATCTGTATAAATATGAATATTTAGTATCAAGTAATATAAAGGGGTAAAATTAATATTTTCCCTATCATATGATCTTGGATAGTTTTCTTGACCACTCAATTGGTCTGAGAATAGGGTTCTTACCATAGGAAATGTTTTTTATTATTTTCAAACCAATTATATTTGGAAGGAATATTTAATATCTAATAAATTAAATAATAAATTATTAGTGTGTGTTTTGGTGGTGATATATTTTGAAGAGGTTTCTATATTGATATGCTAACTCTATGGATGATTCTAGGATGAGTGGGTTTTTTATCAATTGTATAAGATAAAAAATTTTAAGAACACTCTAGAATGATGTTAAATGGACATTTAATTTAATAATTAATTAAATTATGTAAATCACCTCCACAAAATTTTCTCCCCACATAATGAATAAAGGGGGAGAGGAATTCTCACATGCATTTCAAAGACTTACCCAGAGGGAATGAGGAATGATATTCTACTGGACATCATCCATGGATGATTTTGAGACTTGATGATTGTTTAATACCTTATAAGAGTATATTTGTACGTAAATGATTGGTGTTAACACCATGGGATAGGCCAATTTTTTATTTTTACTCAACGATACATATAGATGTGTTTTTTATTTTTTTAATGTAGTATTATATCATCTAGGGAACCAATGTGGTCTGATTTGTGTCTAATCATGGAAAATGGGAGTGTCAGGTGGTTTGTTGAGGTTTCCCACTCAGAAATACTAATCACATGCTGTGTAGTTAAATATTATATTCATTTTTTTCATCTGATTTAGGGAAGATGGGCTTTGGTAAATACATTCTGAGTACTTGTACTACCCATCATTTAGTGGTGTATTGACATGTGGTTATGTAATTGGCAAGGAAATCTTTTTGGATTAGAATTGTGATGTGAAATTATATGAAATTTGGTAAGATATATCCATGTGTCAGTTTAAATGGGATGAGACACTATGTATAGGGGATATGGGTTACTATTAGTTAATGGCTAGTCCCCATTTATAAAATGGACATGTAGTTCTACATTGATAAACCAGGATATTTTTTTGGTCATGTACTATTACAAAGCAGGACCCCTATTGTTCCTAGGAAAAGTAGATGTATATTTATAGGTATAACATTTCATATCAAATTTTTTGTACTCATGGTAAATTCATTAATCTACAAATTTTTTACCCATTGGAGTTTTTTTGAGAGATTTTTCGCCCTAGAGTTGGAATGGGAGACAAACGGAATACATTTTGAATTTCTCTCCATACAAAACATGACGGTGGATCTCATAAAAAATTGTTAGGATAACTTATATGATTTTTTGGTGTTGTAAATTTATGAAAATTATTTCATCCTCTAAAAATGGAGTTCAACAATCTACTAAGAGTGAGACATGGGATGATATTTGAGAGATTTTCATGGGAATGATTTGAGTATATAATATGAGTCGTTTAGAGGCCATAATTGATGTTGGAATGAAATTGTCTCTAGTGCAGTGAATGAGTTACTACTGGATGTGGTGGATAAGTTAAGCCCATGGTCCAATCAAGGGTGACATTGGAAGTAGATGGCATTGAAGACCTATCCCTTATGAGGATTTACTTCTTAGAGACCTATGAGGATATATGATAGTTGATACTATATTTGTATATGTATTTCCTATAAGAGATTGGAATTATCCTGATAGAGTCGTCTTGATTACTGATTCTATGGGACATTACTCTATTAGAGTTAAAGTTATGAGTATCCAATGAGATGTGTCTCTATGTGTGTATTGAACCTGAGGGCCATGTGTGTCCTTGAATGACAGAACCACCATGAGGAAGCATTTTTTTTGTATTAATTATTTCATGTATTCTGTTACAATAAAAATTTATGTATGATCCAATTGGGTTGACATTTTGATGTAATGAATATGATTTCTCCCATCCTTTGATATTTTTCTCTTCTCATAGTGGTTGAGAATAATTTTAGGACCTATGGTTTTTTATAACATGGTTCAGTTACCATGTTTGAAGAATGTTTAATGATACAGAATTCTCTATTGAGACAATTGGACATGATTCACTATATATGTGTATTATTTTAATTGACCTAATGTCTGTACTTGTTTGTTTTAGTGTATCGATTTATATGTATAATTGATGATCCTTATCAAATTTTTATGCTAGAAAGAGGCTCTAGTCCCAATAAATGTTATGAAGGGTTGATATTATCGACTCACATTCCACTAATGTGTGGTATACTATATGGATTGGGGCTAAAAAAATGTCTCATGTTACTGATTTTATTATATATAGTTTAATTTGAAGAGTAGTTCTATATGAAATTATGGTATAATTCATATAATTTTATGTTACACTAATACCATGAATACCTGGTTTGAGAGCTAGACTATCACTCTAGAAACCATGTATTTTATGGATTGGGGATATTCAATTGATGGTATGTATATTTAGATTACATACTAGAAGAATTAATTATTAACGGATGTAATACATATCAAAATGATAGGTAGACTAATGCTCTATATAATTGACTTACGTGTCTAACTAACTCTCTTAGACCAATTTATTGTTTATACTTTGGGATTCAAAAATGGAATTATTTATCAATGGATTAGATTATATATTGACATTATAAGAAACATGTATTATATATGGTTTTTATGAAATAAATACTACACGGTACATCTAAAGAGTCATGGGGTCAATATAAGGGCTATATTGGATTAGGAATCTAAATGTTATGTTTTATATGTAATGAGTATTCAGTTGTGTTGGGGTTTGGTAGTTTTCCCATAGATTTAGCGCCATTACATTTATTAGGATGCATAGTCATCATGGCATTCTTATAGATACCACATTATTGGATGAATCATGCATAGTCATGATAAAAGGTGGTATGTTTTCCATTAATTTAGTTCTACATATTCAAGGGTAATCATATTTCATGACCATAAATTTATGAAAGCGGGTAATAGGTTCACTATTGGGGTTTACTTCCATGACATATTTCATACCCACAATAAATTCTCATTTATGGGCATGCATGCCTTATGCCTTCATTCAGTTTGATCTTTGATGTATGATGGATAGTGTGAAGACCCATTATTTCATTTCTGAGAAGGTTTATCATGTGGAGTGTGATGATTAGGATGGGGTTTTAAATAGTTAACTAGACACCAGGTACATGATATGGCTGGGAGTTGGTTTTAAATCATACATCATTGAAAATTGTTCATTTATTTTGAATATGTTGTCATCTATATCATCAATCGAAGTTTCATATATTAAATGATTATTTGTTCTTTTAATATATATCATTTTATTATAACATGATCAGTTCTAGTTTATTTATCTATTCTACGTACTTTAATGTGTATTAATATTGGCTATTTATATCTAGATGTTTACTCTTCTAAGGGGTATTGTCTCCTACCAATACCATGTTATAACTACAAATTTAGTTTGCAGCCTCTGCCATATTAGGTGTCTCGTTTGAGGAATTTCTAGAGAACCATCTTGGGAAACAAGTATAGTGGAATATGGATTAGGATGTCATATAGTGTTTTAAGAGGAGTTACATTTCAATTTCACTATTTGTAATTGGTTTAATTAATACATAGAATTGTGTTGGAGACTGTGATGGATAACACGCTGGTGTAATGTGAAAACCTATTTTAATATGTATTTTAAGAACCCGTGGCTAGCAATGATTTCAATTGTTTCTGATTTCACATGTTTATATGATTTTAGAATTGGGTGACACATTGGTTGTTTAGATTTTACTACTTGTGATGGGTTTTTATCCCTTGTCCCTTTAGATAGATACCTACGATTTGGTTTTGAATCATATCCTGTATAGATAAAATGTATTTGATGCTTCATAGTACCTATGTAGCATCCACATGTTTTATTTCATATAGTTTGACACATTTCTAATGAAAAAGTATCATTTGTTTTAATTTTCATCAATAACTCCAATAGATGTTTCCTAATAATGTTATTGGTTGAATTATACATATCTTGAATAACTTGTATTTCGATTACATAATGATGTATAGTTTTCTTGATTTCTAATGGGATGCACAATGATGAGAATGTCGGTGTCATCCTTATATATTGTTGGGTAAAAGAACATAGTGGGTTCGAATGGTATAATTATAATTTTGTTGGAAACATTGTTGGTGGATGTGTTTTGAGATTTGTTGTGTTGGTTGGCCCACCAGGGTGTGGTATGATTAGTAGACCATCATGTTTTATTTCATATAGTTTGATACATTTCTAATGAAAAAGTATCAGTTGTTTTAATTTTCATAAATGAATCCAATAGAAGTTTTCTAAATATTTTCTTGGTTGAATTATACATATATTGAATGACTTGTATATCAATTACATACTGATGTATGGTTTTATTGATTTATAATGAGATGCATAATGATGAGAATGCTGGTTTCATCCTTATATATTGTGGGTAAATGAACATAGTGGGTTTGAGTGGTATAGTTATAATTTTGTTTGAAACATTCTTGGTGGATGTGGTTTGAGATTTGTTGTGTTGTTTGGCCCACCAGGGTGTGGTATGATTAGTAGATCCTCATAGAGGATCGGTTCAATAGTTTTGTGTTTTTGGTTTAGCAAATTATTTCATTTTTATGTGAAACCCTGTAGCTTGATGTTTTTTCTTGTTGATGTCTACAATTGTTGGGAAGAGAGTTTGTTAGATTCCATATGAGTTTCAACCTTATGAATTGGATTAGACATGGGTTGTATATCCATGTATCATTATCTGATGGGACCCCAACATTGTGTGTCGGTGCCTTGTGGTTTTCAAGGGTTACATGTGAGAGAGTTAGACTCAGTTTGTGATATTATGGACTTGTGAGGAATTGGTCGATATTTTTTGAATTTATTTAAAATTGATTCTGAAATGGTGATCCCAAGTGTGAGTTTTTGGCATGACTAATTTATTTTATGTGGAGGAATATATCTTTTGTTCTACTTATTTATTCTTATGGTTTTTTTAATATGGGTGATTTATTTAAGTTCCTAACAAAAGTTATGGTTTTACAGTTTTATAGTTCCTAATTCTTATGAACAGGTTCATAATTACAAAGGGGGCTCCTCCCTGTTGAGATGGGGATTTATTGTAGTCATAAACAATGTACATGCATTGTGAGAAGGGTTTTCATGAGATTAGCCTCATTGGAAATAGAATATGGTTTTATTTCCAGGTTACACATGTGAATGTAATGGTTATGCATTTATGTGACCTTGTAGACATGAAAATTAGTTATGTGTTGTATTGGATTTACTTTTTATTGGGTTCCAAGGAATCATAAACTAATTACGATTGAATTTAGAAAGAAATCATAAGTATTATAAGAATCATTTTTTGTCACATAAATGACTTTTTTTAATGTAAAATTTCGTTAAATTTCTATTAATGCTTTTTATCGGGGGGTTCCGAAGCTTTTTTTTAGGAATGGGTGAGTTTTCATTTATTGGGCCAAACCGAGAGCCCAATTCCAGATTAAAAAAAATTTGATTCCATTATAACTCCTTCATTTTTATCATTTTTCTTCCATTACTATTCTCACTTAACATCCCCTAAACTATTAACATCACCAAAGTAATTTGGACTATTTAAGAATCCATAATCATGGTGGATATTAGTTTTTAGTTAAGGTATTTGGTCTACCCGAAATCCCATTTCCTACATTAAAATATTTTTTAATATTTTAATATCTCCTTCAAGATATACGTTTTTCTGGTGATTCCAACTCTCCCCTGAGCCCATATAAAAACGGTGAACTCCCATACTCTCTTTCCCCTCTTTGGAGCTCTGTTAAATCTCGAATATGGATGAAACCTCTCTAAATTTCTGAAATCATCTAGATTTGAGGAGGTAAAATGATTATTTCGTGACTCCTTCATTTCTTATCTTTTACCCCATTATAGTCCCTATATTATATATTTAACCTTTTTCTAATCTCCCTTGAATGGTTGAATATTATCAAATTCAGATACTACTGTATTTGGGGTGATTTGTTCAATATTTTTCAAGGTATGTTATTCCTTCTTATTTTCTTCCTTTTCCCTTAGGGTTTCCTTCCTCTTTTATCATGTTCTAATATGTCCAGAAGTTAGGATTCGAACCTAGGGTTTCATTTGGTGTCTTTTTGGACAAATATTTTGGTCTAGGTCTGGATTTATCTTCCTTGTGGTGCAGCGGTGGTTTCGTTGATGTTTTCCACCAAGTATTGAGGGATTCAACACATTCGGTAGGTGGATCCATGTGTAAACAATTATTGATAAGTTAGCTTGTTGTAGGTACTCATCTTTCATATTCTTCATTTTTTGGGTGTGGTGCAAAAACTTTTTATGATTGATTTGGTTATGTGTTTAATTTTATTGTTTTTTTATCATCAAATTGGGTGTTTTAATGTGTAACTCATGGGGTATTATTTGGGTGTATATCATAACATATGTAATTGTTTTAAAAAATCTTGTTTGGCATGAAAATTCAGGTTTGGTAATGTATTAGTGTCTTCTGGGCCTTGGAAGGGGGTTTTTGGAATATGTTTGTTGTGTAAAACGTTTTTATACTTCTTGATAGCATTATATGAATATGGGCGTTTTCATTTCTATCTTTCATGGAATTATCTATGGTGATTTTATAACACATGAAACTGGTTTTATAAATTACTCTAGGGCTTCCAATTCTACTTTGGTAGTGTTTTGGTGTGGTTTTTTTCTTCAAATATGGTTTTAAAAAGGTTTTATGATAAAAGAATGTGTATACTCTTTGGAATTGTTTAATGATAGATTTAATTGATTTAATGATTTATGTAAGTGGTTAAACCGTATTGGAAAAATGTGTTAGAGTGTGTATATTATGAAATGGTACATTTTAAATATGATAGGGGATGTTTTGAGATCAGTACCATCTTGGAAATGTTTTACAAGAATGTTTTAAGGATTTAATAAAGTGTGTAAGACATGTGAAACTGATGTGGGATGTTTTGTGTGAGTGTGATGTGAAAAATGTATTTTGGTTATGAAAAAGGGTATTATGTAATATGTGAGTGGGTTTTTATGTGTGTTGTAATATATTGGAATGATTTTATAAAAAATTGTAATGGATTTTTGTATGTGTTAAAAAAAACTGAAAAGTGTTGTGTGCTATTTGGGTGTGAGTCGGATTTCAAATCAATTTAAATGAAATATTGACTTTTATTACATCTTTGGTATACTTGTAGGATATTTTTGGTGAATTTTTGATGAGGAATTGATATTTTCATGTGTAGAGTATATTTCATGACTTGTTGAACTTGTTTGAGCACAATGGGAAAACCTGTGTATCTATGTGGGTGGACGTGTACTTGTATGCTAGTGAATCCGTTGGGTTTGGCCTCAGTTTCACATTGCAAGATTGACATATACAACTATAAATAAACTATGATGATGATGATTGTGGACCACAATGTTATAGTTATATTCCCTACTAGTGTCTCGGGCACGAGAACATATATTTGTGATGGTTACTCTCACCGAGATACAAGGTACCTCAGACCCACAACAAGCTTGTGCCTAGGGGTTATTTTACTATTGCATGTGCTCATTAGATCATTTATACATACTATAAACATATGATATATTTGGCTGTTAAATTAAGTAGCTTTGGCATTTATTTTAAAAGTCTTGATTCATTAAATTATCCCACTTGAAAAATGATTTTTGGTTTCATCTTTAAGAAAGTGTAACTAGAAATTACATGTTTTTGAATACTTGCATGATTATAATCTTTGATTGTTAATTGAATGGAATATCTTATTGGTGGTATCCTATTGGGAATTGTATCACACCTTACTTACACCATTGGGTGTATGCAGACTTGGTTATTTTTTATTTCATGTTTGGGTACAACTTTTGTGCCAACAGTTCTTCTTTTTACCAGTCGTTTGTGATGCGGTGTTGTGGAGATGTCTTGAGAGTGGTTCCTCTTTCCATGTGGAGGTTCTTGGTCTATCAAAATTTGGGTTTGTACCTTTTTAATGTAATTTTATCATATATTTAACTTATGTAATTTAGTTCTGGATTTTTTAAAAAAATGGAGTTTTATTTGAAAAATCCAGATTTGTTTTATTGAGTTTTTTATTGTTTTATGTTAATAAACTCTAGTAAATCATTCCAAAACACCATTTTATGATTCCCAAGAACTTGTTCCTGCCCATGGGGATTGGGAAATCCCTTCGGGCATTGTCATGGGCCGGGTCGGGTGCCGGTTTCGATAGCAGCCAAATTCGGTTCCTGACAAAATGGTATCAGAGGAGGCTAGCTCTCTTTGGGTTACGTTATTTAGGCAACAACCAGGATTGTTTGGAGTTAGGATTGTTAGGACTTGGTATTTCGGTTATGTATAGTGTGCCTGATCACCACACCTCATGATGGGATTTGAGTCATCCGTGGAAGTCATGATTTATATGAGTCCTTTGGAATTCTTGAATTGATGTTGATTAGTGGAAATGAAACGAGAGTTGGGTTAATGGTCTCGGTGAGCTGGAATGTCCTGGAAGGCCAGGTGGAGCCATGGATATTCACTAGAAGACTCTATGTGATGGTGATGTGATTGTAATATGGTTGCCAACCATATATCCAAGTCACCCACTAAAACTAGTTTCCTCTCACATTGTCTTGTGTTCATTAGTTTTGAAATCTTAGAACATTGATTTTAACATGACATGGTTTTAAAAAGAATAATGATTTTTTGAAATTATTATCTAATAAAGAGTTAATGGTTAGATTTTTGAAAATGGAGAACTGAATTTTCAGAATTTTATTGGAATGGGAAATGGTGTGTTTTCACCTCTTTTGAAAGCAAGAACTATGTCAAGGTTGGTTTTGAAAAAGTGTTTCTAATAGAGTTTTCTATACTAATGAAAGATGTTTTAATGGGATGAGATTATTTGAAATTAATGTGTATGAATTGAATATGAGATTTCATTTAAATGTTTTTCCCTTTCTGAAAATCTTGGTAAGATGTAATTTGGTTTTTATTTCATGGTTAGCGGTCTAGAGAAAAAGGATGAATTGGTTGATTATTTTGGTTTTGAAATGAGGAGTGAGTTTTTGTATGATCATTTTTTATTTTTGTGAGTGACCACATTCATTGGGTTATATGGGATAACAGATGGTTGATGGCATGGCTGGATGAGTTTCGGGATGGATATGAGGAGGGTGCTCGTTGTGGCACAAAAACATGCATGTGCGAGGTCCGTGGGTTACTATTAGTGGATACGCTAACCACTAAACTGATTATTTTCAAAAAGATGATTTTATTTGAGAAACTTGTTTCCATTATCACTAGTTTAGGATAGTGTGTATTATGTGTGTTTTTAATGATGATGTTATAGGATGTTTTGAGTCCAATAACCCCTCATGTTTGTACTGTGTTTTGTGTTTGGGTTTGGTCGGTAAGCTGTGTTGAAGGGCCGGTTAGTAGTCTCTTCTGAGAAATGTTTTGGGAGGCCTTTACATTTTTTTTCCTTTCATGTTTTTAGATCAGGTTTGTGGTATATCTTCACCAATGGACCATCTTGGGCCCTAGGGTTTAATCGTTGGATTATGTATGCCCCCATTAAGGGTTAGTTCACATCTAATGTGCATCCTAGGTTGTTTCGCTACTAGAATATCCCCTAGTTGATCAATGTAAGGAATAATTTTTTAAATATTTTAAGACAGTCTACACCCTTTACATTCTTGGTTTTTTTGTATCTTCTTTGAGCGGGAGAGTGACCATCAAAGGTTGAAAGTGACCTTAGCTTCTGTAGTTTCCCGATTTGCTGAAGGTGGATGTGGTATGGGTTTGTTAGCATGGATGAGTATCTGGATGGTGTCTAAGAGTTCCTCTCAGTCCTTTATTGTATCTTAAAATAAGGAGTTCACAGTAAACTACCAGTGTGTGAAATCTAGTCATGAAAGGATTTTGTGGCCACATTGTAGAATTGTGTGTTGTTTTGGGATGTTGTATATGGTCCCTCTCCATGCATTTTTTATATCACTCACCATTGTCTTGTTCGGCGTCTCCTTGTGACGTCATGAGCTCGATTGACCATAAAGGTGAAAGTCGTGAAATCCCTTAAGATTCCATGTTATGTTGGGAGAATGTCTCCCTTGGAAAAACGTCAAAATATTCCAATTTTGAGGACTTTGAGTATAGATGTTCTTTACTTCTATTGTTTCTCTCTCGAAGAAACAAGGTCTAATGTGTCTACATCTTTTAATCCCTTGTTTCAGTGAAATATCGGGTAAGGGTATGGGGTGTTTGGAATGTGTTATGTATTGGAAATATTATCGGGGATTGCAGTGTTGTTATTGGTGGCACCAAAAGAAGAATTCTCATTAAGGTGGTTTCCAAAGCCTAACAGCGATGCCAAAGATGCCTCAATCCTTTGAGCTCTAGCCCTAGGTCTCAGAGAGAAGCTGGCTCATAGGCAGTGGAAATCCCATGGTCATATAAACCCTTGTACAATTTCTAATCATCAGTATGAAAGATAGGAAGAGCATAAAACCTCTGGTGTCATCATCTTTCTTCTGTTGTTCCCATTAGA
Organism: Viscum album; assembly: GCA_963277665.1. Taxonomy (NCBI): domain Eukaryota; kingdom Viridiplantae; phylum Streptophyta; class Magnoliopsida; order Santalales; family Viscaceae; genus Viscum; species Viscum album. The sequence goes on along the minus strand of OY728150.1, from coordinate 1,132,515,792 downwards.
AGGAAATTAGTGGAGGGCCTTGTACCCACGTCATCCCCTAATGTCATTCCCTCCCCCTTTAGTTTCCATTGAGTCATTATAGAATGGTTGGAAATTTGGATAGATGTTGTGAGGAAATAGTTTGTGCATGATTAGTAGTGAATGTATTGTAGGAAGCCATGTAGAAAGAATGATCTGCACAGTTAGTGCACGGTTTCCCAAAACCGTGAGGACTAACCTTGCACCCTTCCCAAATCTTTAAATATTTTTGAGACTTTCTGTGTCGACCCATGCTGGTCGGTTAAGATGGTTAGTTCTTATGGTGGGGGGACCGACTATGATTTTCAAGTATGTTCCTTCATAATGTTTGATTGGAATTATACCCTTTGTACTTGGGAGTCCATCAAGGCATCCCCATATTAGTGTCCTAATTCTGTCTCGAAAAAATAAAGGTTTTCTCTTATGGTGGGGTGCCTATTTGTATCCCTCCGTTCCAATAGCTCATATGTATCCATCGTCTTGGATTGGTGGTAGGAAGTCTAGTTCGGAACTATCTAGCTACCAACATCATTCTTGAGTAAACATTCGGATTGGAGGGTTCCCAATTATTTAATAAAATTATGGTAACTGTATCCTTGTACAAAGTTGTTGTTTGTTGGGTTGAATAGCTTGAGTCTTGTTTGGATTGTGTTTCAAAAGATTTATTTTGAGATAAAGTATGAATGTTAAGGATCCTTTTAGAAAAGTGGTTTAATTCTTTGATGTGAAATTAATCATTCCTTATTTGATCACTAGAGGTGTTTTGGCCCTTGGGTGCAAAGCTTGGCAAAGAAGTACATTGTGGTTTATCATTTGGGTGCGGTTTTTGTATCTGGCCTTGTTGTGGATTTTCAGGGATGGAATGTTTTCATAGTGGGGATAATTGACACATAAATGAATTATTTTAAAGTAAAATATTATTTAATTTCTATTCATGCTTTGTTTTGGGGGTTTCCCAAGCTTTTATGGAGGAATGGGTAAGTTTTCATTAATTGTTCCAAACAGTGAGCTCAATTCCATATTTAAAAATAAATTTTGATTCTTTTATAAATCCTTCATTTTTCAACATTTTTCATCCATTAAAATTCCTACTTGTCATACCCAGACATATTAACACCTCAAAATAAATTTGGACTATTAAGGAATCCATAATCATGGTGTATGTGAGTTTTTTTAAGAGATTCGGCCTGCCCGAATGCCCATTTCCTACATTAATTTTTTTTATTAATTTAATATCTCCTTCAAGATTTATATTTTTTCGGTGATTCTAACTCTCCCCCAAAAATAAATACATAAGGCGTGCCCCCATCTTCTTCTCCCCCTTTTTGGAGCTTGGTTGCATCACAAATATGGACTAATCTTCATTGAATTTCTCAAATCTCACAAATTTGAAGAGGTAAATTCATTATTTCTTAAATACATCATTTCTGAAACTTTTTCCCACATTCTAGTTCCGAAATGATCTATTAAACCTTTTTAGAATGTCCCGTAAATGGTTTTTAGTTTTCAAATTTAGATACTAGTGTACTTGGGGTGATTTCTTCAATATTTTTCAAGGTAAGTGATTCTTTCTGGGTTTCATACATTTCCCTTAGGGTTTCTTCCCTCTTTCATTATGTTCTAAAGTGTCTAGAAGTTAGAGTTAGAACATATGGATTTATTTGGTTTCTCGTAGATAAAATTGTGTGGTCCAGGGAAGGATTTATCTTCCATGGGGTCTGGCAGTGGTTCGGTTGATGTTTTTCACCATGTATTGAGGGATTTGACACTTTTAGTAGACGGTTCCATGTGTAAACAATTATTGATGAGTTATATTGCATTATTTAATAATTTTTCATATTCCTCATATGTTGGGTGTGGTGCGAAAACGATTTGTGATTGATTTGGTTATGTGTTTAATTTTATATTTTGTTTTTAACATGAAATCGGGTGTTTTCTTGTGTAACTCATGGGGTATTATTTGGGTGTATTTCGTAACTTTTGGAATTGGTTTACCAAATATTGGATGTCCTGAAAATTATGGTTTGGTAATTTATTAGTTTAATTTGGTCCTTATAAGGGGGTTTTTGGAATAGTTTGTGTGTGTAAAACATTGTTCTACATCTTTAGAGTATTTTATGAAAATGGGTGTTTTCATTAGTATCATTGGTGGAATTTTCCGTGGTAATTTTATAACACTAGAAAGTGATTTTTTAAATGAATATTAGTCTGAAAATGCTACATTGGTAGTGTTTTGGTGTGGTTTTGTCCTTGAAATGTGGTTTTGAAATGGGTTTTATGAGCAATGTTTGGGTATACTCTTTGGAATTATTTAATGAACGATTTGAAAAAATTACTGATTTAAGAAAGTGGTGAAACCATATCTGCAAAAATGTATTGAAGAGTGTATATTTTCAAATGGTATATTTTAAATGTGATATATGCTATTTTGTGATGTGTTCCATCTTGGAAATTTTTTACAAAAATGTTTGAAGGATTTACTAAAGTGTGTAAGAGATGTGAAATTGATGTGGGACGTTTTGTGTGAGTGTCATGTGAAAAATGTATTTTGGTTATGAAAAAGGATATTATGTAAAATGTGAGTGGGATTTTATGGGAGATTTAATATATTGGAATTGTTTTATAAATTTTTTTAATGGATTTGTGGAAGTGTTAAAGAAAAGTGAAAAGTGTTGTGGGCTATTTTTGTATGAGTTGTATTTCAAATCAATTTGAATGAAAAGTTGACTTTTGTGACTTGTGTGGTATACATGTGGGATGTTTAGTTAATTTTTGTTGAGGAAATTATATTTTAATGTGCAAAGTGTATTTCTTGACATGATGAACTTGTTTTACCATAAAGGGAAAACCCAGGTATCTTGGTGGGTGGACGTGTTCTAGTATGCTAGTGAATCTGTGGGGTTTGGCCTTAGTTTCACTTAGCAAGATTGACAAATACATCTGTAACTATACTATAATGATGATTATTTGGGACCACTAGGTTATGAGTATGTTCCCTACTAGTGGTTCACGCATGATAACAAATATTTTTGATGGTTACTCTCACCGAGATATGAGTTACCTTGGACCCACAACGAGCTGGTTCCTAGGGATTATTTTATTATTTCTTGTTCTCATTAGATCCTTAATACTTACCATCCACATACAGTATAGGTGGATGGAAAATTCCATTGATTTGGAATTTATTTTATAAGTGTTGATTATTTAAATTATCCCACTTGAAAACTGATTTTTTTGTTGCATATTTTAAAAATTGTAACTAGAAATTACATGTTTATGAAAACTAGCATGCTTTTTGACTTTGAATATTTATCACATGGAATATCATAGTGGTTGTATCCTAATGGGCGTTTCCTCACACCCTAATTACACCCTTGTCTGTTAGTATACTTTGTTAATTTTTTGTGGTAGGTTTGGGTACAACTTTTGTTCCTACAGTTCGGGTTTTTACTTTTCGTTCGTGAGGCAGTGTTGTGTAGATGGCTTGAGGGTGGTGCATCTTGCAATGTGGACATTCATGGGCTGTTATTATTTTGTTTAGTACATTTTTAATGGTCTTTAAACATAGTTTTAACTTATGTTATTCAGTTCTGAAATTTTTCATACGACATTTTTAGTTGAAAAATCTAGATTTGTTTTATTGAATGTGTTTGTTGTGTAATGTTTATAAACTCGGGTAAATTGTTCCCAAACTTAATTTTATGATACCTAGGGACTTTTTACAACCATTGGGGATGTGGAACGCCCTTCAGACCTTGTCATAGGCTGGGTTGGAAAAATGTTTTGATGGTGACCATATTCAGTTCCTGACATTTTGTGTGTACTGAGAGGCTTCTAGGTACGGTGACCAGAGGATCCCAAGATAGAACTCTGATGTTCCCATTATGGATAAGTTGTGGTGTTATTTTTCAGATATGTCATAGTTTACTCCTAGTATAGAGATGAAAATGCCTAATATCACTAATGTATATAATTATATAATATTGATAATGAACCAAGATATATATAAGTCACTTTGGTTCTGTAAATGGATTCAAGGGATGTGGCGCTCATGTAGTGGTGTATGTGAAGTAGTATTATGGTAGTTCACCATATCCCATATGTGAGTGTATCCCTTTCAATGTCATATATTTCATAAAATATCATTAGTTTTGTCATTACAATCCAGTAAAATTCGATAAATTGACGTTTCATTTTTCCACTCTTGTGGGATCGTGTCAACCACGTACAGATCTATGATTTGATAGTGATTAGAACATGGGTCATAGATTTTGTGTTTATTTGTGAGGAGAAAATAAGAACACTAATATAGTTATGAGTATTATATATTTTATGATTAAATGGCCCATATTTAGGTAGATTGAAGGATACAATAGGAACTACATTGAGTTTTTTTTGTGGACCAAAAATGATGTGTTTTGATATGCTTCCCTGATGGTGTGAATTTTCATGGATGTTAATCAGTAGTTATAGGTTTAATTTTATGGTGGGGTGAATCAGGGGGCCAGTTATCAGCTTTGGATAAAACTGTGATGTTTAGATTTTGATAAGGGTAGTTATTACTTTCAAAGGTATTTTCTAATGGAGGAATGTGGTGGCATTATAATTGATGGGTTTTATTTTTTTATAATATTTTTTAAAAAGATCTTGTTTTCCATTCAAAAAGTAAATGGAACAAATTAATCATGATTTGATGAACAAGGTGGCTCTAGTAGTGTTTTTATAAGAAAACATTGGAATCATTAATATGAGAAGGATTGTGGTGGAAATTATATAAAGACCCATGTTTCCTCAGATGTTGAATTTTAGATAAAATAAAAAACATCTTTTAGGTTCTCATGAATGGTAAAATGGGAATTTTCCAAAGAATAGAGTCTAGAGTTATTTTTATTACAACTAATACGGTACAAAAATATGGTGGTTACACTAGGAAAATAAAATGAATTCGGATTAACATTAGTTATGCAGAATATTTTATATTTAATTAGATAAATATTCAATCATTCATATGTGTTTGGGTATAAATATATCATGATCATAGAATCACATTGAGGTCCAAAATACACATTTGATTCAGTGATGGGAGGATTTAATTAGGTAAGGTTAAACCCAACTTATGGTTTCAATACTCCACCAACTTGTTGTATTCTCATGAAGATAATCGATTAATTAAATAATATGTGTTAAATAACATACCGAACATTTTGATTTAAAATCATGTAAGGAATGAGTTAAGAAAATATCTCATTCATGTGATGCCCAAATATAGAAAAAAAACATGGATTTATAATTAATTATACATTATTGGTGGAAGATATTGAGATTTTGATGGAGGATTGGTAGCATCTAGGGGAGGATTTAGACCCTATTATTCCGCGTTAATTCCAAATGGTAGACTTGTTGTTTAGTTTTATTTTGATCCGCATATAATTTTTTCTATTTTTTGAATAAAAATTACATCCTCTTTGGACATAATGGTTGCCAATATATGCATAATTTGAAAAAATGTGGGTTTTATGAGGTTTCCATTGTTTTCTTATTCATAAATCCCAATCATATAGCCAATAGTTTAAGAACGCATTCCTTGTTATATTAAAGTATGTAAATTTTTAATTTTTTGAATTGTATATTGTGTACTTGGATGACATGTTGTTTATTAGATGATGGACATGTGACAGAGAAATTAAGAATAAATATTTTTGTCCAATTGGTTATCTAGTTGATGTACGTGGCATGTAGTGGGACATGGACTTATTGTTGGGTATATGGGAAGAGACCCTGTGTAAGGTGGTAAATTTCCATGTGGATGTCAATGACTAGACCCCAGGTTAGACATGGTTTTCCAATGTATAGGCACATTCCCTTTGTATGTTGTGGTCATGTAATACTATATAGAGAGACCCCTTATGTGCCCAGGAAATTGAGAAGTATATTGCCTGGTGTAATATTTTGGAGTACATGTTGTGTATTGGGGATGCACGTCAGGTACTAACCCTTTATTTCCATTTGTTGGGTTTTGGGTTATTTTATGCCCTACAGTTGGATTGGGATAGAACAAGAGCACGTTTTAAGTGTTTTCTCACATAAAACATGATGGTGGATCACCAAGAGTGTTTATGTGTTTTCTAAGAGGAGGTTTAGGGAAAACATTATAATATAAATGTTTCCCAACACAAATATAGTTCACATATATGATATGAGTGATATATGGAATGGTATATAATAGAGGGACATGGTAATTATTAGAGGATGTAATGTGAGTTCATCAGAAACCATGATTGGTACTGGTAGGGTAATTTCTTTGCTTAGTTGGACACTGTATCCATTTGGTGGGGGTTAATATATTGGGTACACATTCTAGCCTTGTTGGAATTATAAGGTGTTTGTGAATGAGGCCATTTAAATTATAGATATTTACTACTTTAGAGTCTAGTGAGGCCCTGAAAATCTAGAGATTGGGTTATAAGATATATGACCTCAGAGAGTTTGGTGTTCTCTCAAAGTGTAATTGTGATCTGAGATTGGAAGAGAGATACCTTCACATGAAATCAAAAGTCTAGAAATTAAATATGGATTCCTCTATTTCTGTGTCGACCCATGGGTCCATGTGGGGCCCAATTGATTGTCTGAACCGAACTGACTTCATGTATTTGAATAGTAATTATTTTGGGTGTCCCCTTGGAACATGAATTGATGTATGATCAAATGGAGCTATGATGTTGACAATAGGAATCGTAATTCACCTATCCCTAGTTATTTTTCAGTATTAATTATGGTTGAGAATTCTTTTACATCTGTGAGACTATTTCGACATCGATGAGTTTCTACATTTGAAGCCTGATTAAGTGATATGGATTTATCTTTTAAGATAGTGGGACATGATGTTCCACATATATATATATATATATATATATGTTTTTTAGAAATTATTTCTTTTATATAGTTGGTTCATAGATGGTTTGGTATGTTGTTGTAAATCACCTAATCATTAGGTTAGTCCAGACTAAGGCTCTGGTAACCATTGATGTTATTCCAGGATAAGATGTTTGACTGATTCATGATGTATGGGTTATATACTATTGGGATTAGTGTCTGAATGAGAATCTAGAATTTGATTGTATACTTAATGGTTTCTTTTATGGGATGATTCTCAAGGTACTTATGGATTACTAGGTTTATTAGGATTTTGGTCTAACCCTCAATATCCTTTGTTTATATTATAGACTAAAACTTTAAGAAACATGAATTGTAAGGATTATGGATTTCATATTGTTGTTTTTCATCCCTATGATAAGATTCATACTGATTTTCTATAGGATTATGGTATGGAATACAGAATAGGATTGAAAAATATAACAATGTATCCATGGTTTGGATTTTCAGCTAACACTCTAGGAGCCATATATTTTTCGTGGTTTGGGATTTCACACTGAATCTCTGTATCAGTTATTTATGTTCCATACTAACATTCTAAGTACCATGTATTCTACATAGTTTTAGTTTATAGGAATATTGTGGACTGTGTCCCCATATACGTGGGCATATTATAGTCACTTCCTTGGATTAGGAATCCAAATGATAATTTTTCTATTAGACGGGACTCTAGGGATGAGAGTGTTGGGTATGGAGACCATTGATGTGGAACTCTTTTAATAGATAAGATGCACATTAATACAGATATCCATAGAGGCATCCAAATGTTGTCTTAAGTAGGTATGGTCAATCGAGTACATATACATAAGGATCAATGAAATTTAAATTATCTTTATTTCATTTTTTTGAAAGGATGAGGATATTTAATGGGAATTCACTTTTAAAACAACTTATAGGTTCAAAATTGTGGTTGAACTACTAGTATCTATTCCTCACCCCGGGTATGTGACCCTATTCTTGTGTGTTGGCCATATGTTTAATTTTATATTGATTACTAATACATGACGGATAGAGAGAATTCCCCATATTGAATGTTGGAGCGGGTTTTTGATTAAGAGTATAATGATTAGTCCATATCTAACCAATAATATAATTAATACTAAGAATGTGATATTTCACATATCAGAATGTAAAAATGATTTATTTATTTTTCATTTCTATATAGTGTAAATAAGATTGTTCTAGTTAAGAATCAATGATATAAATTTTTGTTATTATTCAGGTCTTTACTAGGAGTCATTTTATTATATCAGGAACCTAATTCATTTTATTTATTAATTCAGTGCACTATAATGTATAAAATATTTTTGTTATTTACTTCTAGATCTTCATAATAATATTGGGTTATAGTCTCTTCATAGGACCATCATATTCCACCAATTCTAATCATCAGCCTAAGGTGTATGAATATGAACTACTGGGGTATTGTGTTGAACCGGCTCAAGGATCCATTTTAGTAGCATCTGGGATGTCACGTTACACCCAAATTTTGAAATTATGTGAGCACACCACCAACATAGGGTGTGTTTGGAAGGTATCATAAATCAATAATTTTTATGAGGGGCCTCTATCTATATCTATGTATTGTAAACAATTGTGGATAATTATAGTTTCTTGTATAATTATATGACTCAAATAAGATAATTATTATGTGATTCAAGTATTGATTAACTTATAAAATTATTGAATAATGTGGTGAAATATGTGGGTGTGAATTATTTCTAATATATTCCCTAACATGATTACCTTACTTGAAAAAATGGTTTTTACAATTGAATCATTGGTTATTAATAATTTAACATGATCACACCATCTAGGGTTTTTCCAGCATCACAAAACCATTACATTACGTCAATGAAATTATTTATGTATTCCCAAGGGATTCCACAAGGTTCGTTGTTGTGGATTATGTGGGATTATCCGACCATTATATTAGTTAATGACTTAATCAAAGGAATTCCAATGTTAGTAATCATAAATTAATTTGGTACTTTTGAAAAATATAATGTTAGGATAATTTTCATAGGCATCTCTTCATGTCATCCAATAAAGAATGATTTGGGTCGTCCCATACAATTTCTACCGAGACCTACCCTAATATAAAATTATATATTACCACGGTTCGATTATAAAGTCATAGAAATATAATTCCATGGAATAATCCAATTTTTTTTATTAAAACACCATGATATAAATATCATGTTTTTGTCATTCTATGATGGATTAAAATAGAAGAATAAAAAATTTCATGGTTTTATATTGATTCAATGAAGGTTCATTGGGTATGAAAGCATGGGATACCTTTATGAATTCCCTGAAATTATTTATCCTTTGTTTCTTTATCAACTTGCTTCAGGACCAGTATCCAATTAAAATTTGATAGGATCATAGTAATATAGATTATGCATTGAGAAACCATAGAATTTCACATATATTATAACATAATTATTAATAAAAATCCATTAATTACAACATAATGATTTTTAGTCCTATATTTAACTGAAGACTTTGTTCATAATACATCACTAAGAGATTAAAGATAAAAAACCATTGTTTTACTATCCATATTATATTCTTAAATGCATTCAATATCCTAAATGTTCATGGGACAACTTGTGGAATACATAAACAAAATAAGTGTGATAAAAATTGATAAAATTTAGTAAACTTAATAAGGAATATTTACATGTGGGTTAATTGTATAACATGACATCATAAAAGTGAAGGATCATGTGTTATATAATGGGATCATAACAGAAAAAATGATCTCATAATATAGTGGAATCATAGGAAATGTGGTATTAATATCTTACGTATAAGAATGTGTCAATGCTAACTTTATAGACAACATCACAAGGTATAAAAATCACTATAATGGATTAGTTTTTCTCTTTAATTCCATATAATACACCTCATAATACATAATATTTACCCAACGAATTTAAGATCTATATGGTCATAACCAACATGAAATTTCCATTATTAATGTCTTCCACATATTGGATATCAATAATATATCATAGTAATAGAATTACTCATATTAAGAATATAGGTTTTATATTATTTTCTTGTATCATAATCAATTAAAATTTGATAATGAATGAATTCGAGAAGTAAACATAAGGTACAAATTACCCCCATCAATATAAGGGGGACGGATCTGGGTTTATATGTCAATTAAATATATAAATAATTTAGATGTAATCCATAACATCAAAGTTTTTTCATCATTAATGAAAATTTCATTAAAAATTACATGAAATATTTCTGGTTGAAAATCCACATTTCATATTGGAATAACTTATTGAAATTATAATAATTTATGATATATTATAGAATAAAATTTAACAAATAAATGAACCTTCTAAACATATATAGGATGATTAAAATTATTGAGTGCTCATAGTGGTTGGTAATGTTGTACATTCCATATAGGTTAAGAAACATTTTTTCATATTATTGTAAAAAGGATAAAATGTTACTCATTAGGAAAAAATATTATAGAAATCTCGTTCAACACATATTATAAAAATTCAAATATGACTAAAAATTGCAGTAAAAAGTATTTTTTAGAATGATAAAAATATTGATGAAACTATTTAAATAGTATAAGGATATGGAATAATAAAAAACGTTACACAACATAAATAATAGAAGGTGGTTTTAGTTAAATAAATTTTTTTAATATATTATTTTCCAAAGAAAGAAAAATGGTTGAGTTACATTATGGTAACATAAATATCCATGGTATAAGATGATTATAGTTCTTTTTAGATAATGATTGAGTTATTTTATATAATTTTAATTCAGGCATGACAAACAATGATTCAGGTTAGATATAAAACATTAATGAATTTTTATGTTTTGAATCATATGCACCATTTAAATGAAACTTGGTGTGTAAAATTACATGTTCCATAAAGAATGATTTTTTTTGATAAAACCCTTACATTGAGTCAAACAATTAGCAAGAAATTCTTTTGTCACCTATATAATAACAGTAAATTAATTATTATTTTCCTTATGAACCTCATTAAGGATTAATCCTATGAACATAATCTATACGAATCATATATTTTAATGATGTATTATATTACATAATTAGTTGTATTCATGATTGGTGTTTTAATGACTCATAGTTCATAATTTCAAAACAGAATCAGTATGTAGATCAAGGTCATATGGTTTATTCATCAATCATCTCAATAATAATATTAAATAATAAATTAAACATTTTTGAATACATTATACATTTAAAAATACCCAACAACTATGGTTATGAAAAATGAACAATGTTGCAGTAATAAAGACAGTTTGTCGTAACTATTCATGGGGATCATTTCCATTTTTCAACGATATAGATGGAAAGTAGGTAAATGTAATTTTAACATCCTATAATGATAATAATTTCATAAATATAATTTTATAAATTTAAATACACATATATGAAACTTGAATGTGATGAATTATTGAAAACAAATCACATTAATTCCATAGGCGGTTTTCCACTATACGCATGAACAACATTATCATTCATCAATGGAAAATATTGTAATAATGTATTTGATATATTAATTTTCTAAATGGAATATTATCTCATTAATTTTATATATAATGGATAAATCCATTATGATGAATGGATGTTAGAGAAGGTGATGGAAGATTAATTATGTTGGTTTGTGTAGCTCTTGTCTGTCATGCATAAAATACTAATTTATCATACAATCTGATTTAAGTGTATATGGATTTAAGATATGATATTTAAACAAATAAAATCTTATTCTATTATTGAAACCTACTAGATTATATTATTGGGATTAAATATAACAAAGATGCCAGATTGAGAATGTTTCATCTTCATTGACCAACCTATTTTGGATTAAATATAATGCAATTATAGATTTTATTTATTAACAACCCAAGGACAATGGTAAGTTTATAGGAATGTAGGGAAGGTATTTGTTTAGTTTTTTAGAAAACAATTCCTTAGATTATTACATTATTTTGGTTTCTGGGTACCCTTTTATATGTAAGGGAGACGCATACTTGTTATTTTTGAATAGAAAATGACAAACACACATTTTGTGAATGAAAAAAATAAAAGAAATGGATAATTATAAAACAAATAGATTATTGAAGGCCAGAATGTGGCCATGAAATAGAATTTTTAATGGTTTTAGGTAATTTTGATAATTATATTTTTAGTTAACCCTCCTATAAATCCGTTTCACCCATAACTATGGTAATTATTTTTTACTATTTCTACCATAAATTAAGAGGAAAATGTATGTTGAATTTAATATATATAATTATTTATTATGTATAAATATATGGAATAAATTTTTCAAAATTGAATTCAGAAAATATGAATAATTTAATTTAAAATTGTATGTGCATATGTTTCAAAAATACATTTTTCGAAATAAAATATTTTCATAAGTATAAAATATTTCTATATGCACATTCAAGAAAAAATTGATTCCAATGACCTAAATTGAATTAATAATAACATAATTTATCAAATATTACATTTGACCCATTTTAAAACAAAATTTCACATTTAAAATCATTTAAATGAAAATTAACTTTTAATTAAAACCCAGTATTAATTTCTACTCAATAAAAAATTTATACATTTTATAAAAAATAAAAAAAAATAATCCAATGATAATTCTGACATGTCGATTCGAAAAAGAATGTTATAAAATAAAGTTACATAAATTAAGAAAAAATGAAGCAAATTTTACTTAGTACCCCATTGCTAGTGTCTATATTATTACCATGGTATAAGATACATTTAATCTCTTCCCAAATGACAAAATTGTTTAGTACTCATTATAAAATTGATAGAAAGCTGAAATTATTATTATAATTAAAACCATTAATTAAAAAATTTATTTACATTTAGCATTACATTATTCCCCTTTGAGTATAGATACATGTCAATCACGAAAATCTTTCACGGTATCCTTGGAAAAATAAAACATAAGAAAAATCTTAGATTAAATTCTCAGTAATGATAAGCATACAGTGGAACCAGTGAATGAATAATTGATTATAAATATTAAAAATAAAATATCTAAAAAAATTTCATTAAGCATATAAATTGGTAATATTGTTTCGTGAATAAATTACAATCAAATAAATATATATATATAATCACATGAGCATAAAACCACAATAATAGATATTACCACTAAATGAATAATAACATGAAATATCAATAATTGAATTGATATTGGTGAAATGTATTATTATTGATATCTAAAACATTCCAATAAGGCCTTATTCCGAGACATATAAATATCATTGAGGCCTTTTTATATGAAATATCAAAACCATGCATGTAAACTATTAGTGAAAAAAAATCATTCAAAATGGTTTTATAGATTTTTATAGCCTTTTTTATGAGAGGTAAGTAGGAAACATATAATATTTTGAAAAGAAAAAACTATTCTCTTGTTTTTAAATTTCAAAATGGTCAACATGAAGTATAAAAATATTTAGAAAATATAAGGTCTATATATTGTAAAAAAATATTTTAGTCTGGTTTTTTGTTCATTTTGTCACTTATATTTCTAGTTTAACAACAGGTATACAAATGTTTACCCAACCGTGATAATTATTTTTTTATATTTTCCTTATTAATATTGAGAAAATATTTTGATTAAATAATTATATAATATAAATTATTCTGATTCCCTGTATAGAATCCATTTCTCCAATTTTCATTAACATTAGTGTATGATTTTAACTTAAAATTAATCCTATATATGTGATGAGAAACTAGAGTCTCAATGGAAAAATAGCCAAAATTTGATAATGTTTTTATATCTGAATATTATATCCCAATTAATTAAATGAACAAAATATAACTAGTAGATACAAAATTTAACAAATATTATATTTAAATAATGTTAAATTATAATTTAACTTTATCACTAATTTAATAAAAACTGAATGAATCATTTAACGGAATGTACTATTTACTATTCGTAAAAAATTAAATTTTTGTAATAAATTTCAAAAATTAACCCTTATATAATTTTGATATAATTATTTAACAAATATTTTATTTGATAAAATACATCTTTTTAAATTGGAAATTATTATTTTTATATACTTTTTATAATGCACGACTGATAGACCTATAATAAATATAGCCATTAGAAAAAAAATTATTCTCATTCAAATAATTTTTTTTATTGATAAACATAATATTAAAATTGAATTTATTTACACTTCTGTAAAATATAAATTTTTTAAAAATTATATATTAATATTCATACATTCCGAATTAACAACTTGTTTAAAATAATAATTTATAAATAATAAAATTTTGATAGTGTATTCTGTTGCATTAATACATATATGTGCTTACATTACAAGATATCAACGAAATTGAATTTATTGAATAAAAAAATATATAAAAACATTCCATGGTGTTATATTTTCTTCTAATTTTAAATTTTTTCATACACAAAGTCTATCGTTATGATCCTTTAATAATTATCATAGGGTGTTAATCCCCCCCACCAAAAAAATTCTTCCTCATAAGTTATTCTTGATATTGATAATAAAGGGATTTACCTTTGAAAATAAATTTTTTGATATCTCATATATTGATAAGTATTAATAATGCATTATTTTGGTAAGATAGAATGAAAATTATTAAGGTCATTAGGAATAATCACATAAAATTGTTTCAAAGATGAATATATATATGGGATGTGAAGATATAGACATGAAATAAAATAATTATTCAAAATAATTATTTCATAATGTTATATTTCATTGGTCACATGAAGTGATGTTATCAAGATGATGTTAATGAGTAAAAATATAAAATTTTGCGTTGAATGAAACAAAAGGGGTTCAATAAAAATGAAGGCATTATGTTAACATTTTTTCAATAACCTTTTCTAAAAATTTAATTTTTCATTCTACATCCTATGAGAGAATATATGAACATATACATACCTGATATTTTTCTATTTCATAAGAATAATTTCATCCATTTTTATTCATCAATAAATTCCCACCATTTTTTACTCTATTAATTAAATAAACAAAATAAATGTCCATTCACAAATAAAATATAAACTATTATTAAAATGACATTTCACTCCTTCTATATCTAATTATCCTCAAAATCAAAATTGTATAGAACAAATTTTCTGATGACAACTGAAGTTCAACTCCATTTATTAAATGTATAAATAAGATCATGACTCATCCAAATTACTTATATCTATATTAAAATTCTGTAAACACTGAAAAAAGTTTACTAAATACACATAATATTCACGAGACAATATAAAGTGGATATTAAATTCACATTTAATATAAATAAATAACCTACTCACCATAAAACCTTAATAAAAACATGAATGCTTCAAAAAATAATATACAAAGTTTTAGAATGTATTTTGTAAATAAATACATTCATTAAATTCCATCAAATATGACATAAACTATCAATTCAGGGAATAAAATTCATGGTAAACAATGTAATACAATAAACCTGTTTTTATAATTAACATCTCAAAATAGAGAAAATAGTAATGTTTTTATTCACTCAATAATGTGATTTCCATATGGACTATATTTCTAAGGAATATTATATCCTATTCATATGAACCATTCAACATATTCTCTGAAATCCATAATGAAATATTTCTACAGTACATTCTATCTATATTTCATAATTCTATTAACCATATTATAATTTATTACAAAACTAATATAACGTAATTCTAAATTAAATAAACAAGAGTATTAATCATTACACTAATATTATTGTAATAGGATAAGTGTTAACATGATCTATTATCCTAATTTAAGTTATATTCCTCTGATGCATGGGGTATTCATTTACACAATTCCCCTTCTTCTTATAGTGGAAGTATTTCACATTGGTTATTTTTTTTAATTCCCCTGAAATCATTAGAATGTAGGATTTTTATCCTAACATTTATAAAACTCATCTTCCTTTTAATAATTTTGCATATTTTTAATTCATCATGAATTATATATTAGATAATCCTTATTATTATTGTTCTCATTATCTGTGTTTTTCTTTGTGTCCCTCTCCTTCACTTTCTAAAATTTTGAATCCATTCGACATTGATAATCATTTCACTAACATTATTGAACATTATATTATATCATTATATAAATATATATTTTTTAGAGACCATAGAAATTAAAATCATTTTCTTAAACAAAAAAAATAAAATTTGATTCAATCTATTAAAATTATGCTTGCAGTATATAACATTCATTTTTAACCATGTATAGTAGTAATCATAGATAGAATCATTTTTCTCTTCAATAAATTTTACACTCATTAACTATCATTTCATATCCCCACATCATTTAGGGAATGTTTTTTCCAATATATTAACCGCAAAAAAATTTCCACTACATTCTTTTTATTTATCCCTTATCCATAGTGTTTTTAATTTATGATCACCATTTATCGAAATCTCTTGAGAGATGATAAACTAACATTAAACATTTCATAAATTAATTAATTACCAAATGTTGAAACATATTCTCTTGGGAACTTATCCATTTCTAAAATAGAATTTATTTTTCATCGTATTAAATTCCACTTTTTGCTGATGTTTGAGCCATATACATCATCACACCACATAGTTGATCAGCCGGTTTCTCCATTAGATAATATTTTTACATTATAAACTCATTGAGAAAACCCAATATGGTTATAATTTTATCAGTTATAGTTATATATCTAGCCATAACTTCATTATAATGTCTTGGTGGGAATCTCTAAATGGAGTATGTGAATTCATATGGTATACATTTCATCCGTCATGCACCATTTTTAAAAAAAATTCAAACACAATTTAGATCATATCATTAACAATCATAATGTATAATATGTAATGTAAAGAAACCCATAACATAAATTAAACTGTTTCTTCATAGATAATCTCATATTCATAAAAATTGTATCTTTGGAGATATCTTTATTTTCAAATCCTTCAAAATGGTTTACAGTTAATATATGAATTATATAAGAATTTCCTCAATTTTTAAAACTATTTTTTCAGTAAGAACCATTTCATACAACATTTTAAGATCGAGTCTTTCCCATAACACCCTTTTTTAGATTTTTTACCCATAAGTAAATTTTTTTCTCTCACCACATACACTAGAAGTTTCTAGAGATTGATTCATTACATATGAAGAACCTTATAAAAACTTAAGTTACAAGTCATTAATAGGTTCTTTTATACATATCCCCAAATTTTATCAATGGGTTTTGATCCATAATATATATTATCCTAAATCTATAATTTTTAATTTATACTAAAAATACCCTTTATAACAACTATTGCATCCCCAACCCCAGTATAGTAGAGTCATTGTCTATATTATTACATTGTCCTACGATGCATGGAATCTCATCCTAAAAGATCGAATATTTTATTAGTCGTGATAAACTAAATACTTAATTGAAATCCTAATTCAAATTAAAAATATAAATTTCACAATGTATTTTATTTCATAACTACATTATTTTTATAGGTTTTCCCTTTCATGTCAATGACATAACACTTTCTAGTATCCTATATAAATAAAAATAAGAAAGGTATGAGTTTAGATTCAAATTAAGGGAAACTGTACAACATAATATATAAATAAATAATACATAATAAATATGTAATGTAAATAAATATTACATAATCCATTTAATCAATTGCAAGAACATAATATTTTAGGAATACATTAAGACTATATAATTTCATAAACATAAGCACATGAGCATGAAAAAATAACTACAAATATTCTAACTAATTAAATAATAACATAAAATATCAATAATTAAATTAAAAATTGGGGTATTTCATAATGTCTGGAATATAAAACTTATTTTATAATTCTTGTGTGATGAACATTAATTTCCATAAATACCTTGTTCAAATACATCTATTTAAATAATTATGGAATCAGCGAAACTCCAACCTAGTTTTACTCATTAGGCCAACTGATACATAGAGGGGCTATTGAGTACCCTTCCAGTCAAATACTAGGTCCAATTCATTCTGCTAATAAAATTAGTGAAACATAATCCACATACAAATTATTATTTAAAAACCTCCTTATAAAATTTTAATACCTACCCCAATCATGAAACATAATCATAAAACATCAAGAGAAAATTATTGAATGGTTATAAAATCTTACATACATAGTTAAACTAATCATAAACCATACAAATAAATTATAATATTGACATCACATCATTATATCCATAGTATACAATAATTAAAATAAATGTTTTATGACATTAATGAATATACATAACATAAAAATGTCATTTTAAATCATTTCATAGGATATCTTTATTTTATCATTTAAAATAATCCTAAAGAAATGTTTTCAAATATTTTGAAAATATTTTTCATTGATAATACACGTTAAGAACATGTAGAAGAATCAAAAAAATTATTGGTCACGGAATTGGTAAATTTCATTCATGTTGTACATTTTAAAACAGTGATTACTTTAACTTATTTAGTAAAATCAAAACAAGATTTCTAATCTAAATGAAATGAATATTCCATCTAAAAATTTAGGTAAAAAAGTAAAAATGGTTAAAATTTAATTAATAAATAATTTTAAATTTATAATTATAATTTTTGATATTTTTACATGGGTTTAGTTGAAAACTTATTTCCATCTGAAGAGAAAAATAATATCTGGTTTTCAAAAAAATATTTTCTCAATTATTTTATTTCCCAATATGGTGGAAAATAGAACTGTGACATGAAAAATATCATCAATTACTATAGGTGAAGAAAATTTAATTATATTTTGATATATATATCTAATAATCCCCCCATGGGATACATAAACCAAAATAATTGCAAATGATGATGAGATAGTGAAATAAACCCATGCCACTTAAATAACTAAATAAATCATAAGCCATGTGAATGAAATTTAAATAAATGAAAGAATAAATACCCTTAATATAAATTAAATCATGATATTACATTCAAAATGATAAATATATACACCACACAAAAGAAAAAAGTGTAGAATATAGTGTATGTTATACAGAAGTAAAAGTGAGATAAGAAACCCTCACATGAGTCTGACTCATCAGATTCCTTTAATATCGTCCTAAATAATATAATTATTTTAATTAATTTATTATTGTGAAAATATTTCATTTATCATTAATTTTGATTCACTTTTTACCATGATATATATGATAGCATTATCAATTATGATTACACAATGTGTTTGGATGATAAATATTATATGAGTAAAAAATGAATTTGGTTTGTTGAATATGGTCAAATAGGTAATTGTTTAAACATATATAGATTAATAATACTGAAATTATTATAATATATATATATATATATTATATTTTGATAACCATTAATGATATATTTTTATGAAAAATTAACAATGTTGAAATCATAGAGATGGTAGGTCAGACATACTCTTTAGTAACATTACGATTTTTTGATCATTATGGATAAATCGTGGGTAATATTTTTAATTTCATGAATGATAATAATATATTATATGAGATGTTATTTTTTAAAAATTATATATATATATATATATATATATATATCATCCATTTTTTGGTGAAAAAAATAATGTCACATAATTTTTTGAAGGCGGTAGTCTACACGTGCATGAACTATTTTATCGTTTCTTAGGGTATAAAAAATTGATATATATTATCTTTATATAATGATAAATAAATAATAAATATTATAATTATTTTATTTATACCAAATATATTCATTTAATTTATCCTTATTACCTTCAATGAAATGTGTTTCCAAAAAATAGAGCACATCATTTCTTGTGGTAGTAGTTCGTCATGCACATGAGAAACATTATAATTTCACCTACGTAATGGAAACTAAAAAACATACTATGTTATATAATGACTAAAAAGGTATAATTATGTAATAAATATCTTATATATACTTTATATCAATCATCATATACATCCATGATTGTTGTTGAAGGGAAACATGACACATCAGTTCGTGAGGCGGTAGTCTGTTGCACACACGAGTGACGTTATCATGTCTCAATTGAGGGAATACCCAATGAATATAGTTCAATCATATAAATTAATAATGTATCAGAATATGGTTCATTTTAGTGTTATTATATAATCATATATGTGTAATATTTTATGTAGTAGGGGAAAAAATAAAACAAAAAATCATAGTAATGAATTTTACCTATTTTCAGGCCCCCTATTTAGTATTTTAGCTAATTTATACTGAAATTATATTTAATAAATAAAAAAGGATTATAAGATAATGTTTTGGAAGTTGGAAATTGATTTTGGGAGTTCCAATATTATCGAAAATTATTTAATGGTTCGAACATAAGAGGATAGAGTGTTTACTATTATTGGTGTTGTGAGTGGTACACATGTAATTATTTTAACCGAAAAAGGTGTTTAGTGTTTTTCACAAGAAAAAATTTCCCATAATAGAGTATAATAAATAAATAGATTTAATAAAGTTTAAATATGTTTATAAAATAATTTATATAAATGTTTTAATTAATTTAAGTGATTATAATTTTATTTTAACCCCTACAACCCCTTGTAAAACCATTATTACTATAACAGTGGTGATTAAATTTTAATGTTATCTATATTCACATTGGAAAAAAATTACGTTGAAACTATTAGGTAATATAAAATATTTTTATTCCGAATATGAAATTAATTTTAATAAAATCTATTCACATAACTGGAAAACATTATTTTATAACTAATCACGCAGATATGACGAGAGTTTTTGTTTTCATAGAGAAAATGATACAAAGTTTACAAGTTTTTTATATAAAAGGGTAAAATGAAAATTATTCCAATGAACTAGGATAAATATATATATATATATATGTATATATATAATTTAACAAATTTTACATGAAACCAATTCAAACAATAATTTAACATTATAAATAACATAAAAAATAATATTGGTTAATGATTTTTCTATAATTTTAAGTATTCATTAAAATATATTAATTTTTATAAAAATACCAAAAATTCACCCTATGGTAATTTAAAAATTAAAATTTAAAAAATGAAGCTAATTTTTTAAAAAAATTCTATAAAAATTGGAAAATTTTAATTTTTTAAATTATCATCACAATGCATGACTAATCAACCTTCTAAAAAATATATTTTCTGAAAACATTTCATTCTATTTCTAGGAATCTATATTTTCATTCTAATCTATATATAAAAGTTGAATTTATTTTACACATTTGTGAAGCATAAAATTTTTATAATTTAGTTATGACTGTCAATACTCATCAACCTTACAGTTGGGTGATAATGGTCATCTTTATGTAATGATACTTTAATAAAGTATCGTGTTTCGTTCAATCCTATTATTCAATTCATTTCAATCATTTATATAGATTGGGTTTATTAAAAATTAAATATATCTAATGTATTGTGGTATTATGTTACATTCTATTATGTGTGTTGTGTGTCATTCATGATATATAACAAGATGTTCTTATATTAAAAATATCAGGGTGTAATAAATATAAATATTATTTTTCTGAAAATAAAAAAAAAATTGGATGAAAATAAATTTTCTATGTGTATAAATATTTTACCAAACATCTTAATTTATTTTTCAATATACTTCCTTTATCATTCATAATAAGTTTTAAAAATGAATTTATTCATATTTTGACAACCTAATGGTGAGCATCTCTTATAACATGTCATGTTTAAATAATAATAACATAATAGTATACCACATTCTATTTATACTATCTGTCACCGGGGTTAAATGCTATCGATCATAGTGTTCATTTGAAATCACTGGGTGAAACGTTCTATCCACATGAAATATATTATTTCCATGAAATTAGAACTTGTTCTTAGTAATTAAGGGTTTCAATTTTAAAAATACATTTTTGGAAAATCCCACAATAGAAAAGGGTTACTTACACATTTTCTTATAATATAGAAAGAGAAATTTGAATTCATCACATAACTATTTTCTGACATAGGACAACATTGGTAGGAAATGGTACCATTTACTTGGAAATAATATCCCCTTATGAGATAGTGAAATAATATTTTTTGATAAGATAACATTGATTTATTGAAAATGAATTATAGTTATATTAGAAGAACATTTCCCTTATGTATAGTGGTTATTTTTACCATCTAGATTATGAAAATATGTTTATATACTTACATTACAAGTATAATTTCATCTATTAATCATTATTCACCACAATTTCACTTTTCTACCAAATGATGAGTATTGAAGAAGAATTATTTAATTCATTATGAACTATTATTAACTCATATTGAATCACATGATTCCAAAAAATGATATTAGGACATTCTTCTTGTTTTTATAAAAAATAAAACAAGATTTGTAGAAGGTATTATAATTCCCAAAAATTAATACACCTTCATATTAACATAAAAATAATATATTAAACTTAAATCATTCCATAAGTAAATAACTATACACCAAAAATAACCTCAAAATTCAATTATTTAATTTTTTTCTTCCAAAATAATCATTCTTATTCAATCAAATGTTATTCCTATGGGTTACATATACCTCAACCTAATGAAACATTTCCCAAAATATCTTTAATCACCTCAAAACAAAAAAAAATCCAAAATTATTTCATCAAAAATATTTTTTCCAACAATCATATTAATATTTATTCCTTAAATCATTTAAATAAAAGTGGTTCCCTACTAACTATTACATCAGAAAATTACTATTGTATGAACTATACCCATATCTCCATTTAGTTGACGGTTCCAGCACCATGACTATTAAGAAGATGATGAGTTGTCTCTCAACATGTAGTATTTATTTTTTCTAATATTATTTTGATGTAATTAGAATAACATTACCATTATTATGATAAACTTCTTCAATATAACATTAGTATGAAAATCAATTTTTGACCACTTTAATCATTTATAAATTGTATTTTTTTAGAAAACAAAATACTAATAATGGAATATATTTACCTCAGCATCATGAACATTAAAATATTATATTTTCATAAATATTGTTTTCCCATAAAATATCACCTTAACATTAAATAACCTTTCTAGGTAATTAGTAACATTCAATAAATTCATAAAAATCATAAAAAAAATGTTGGGTTAAGGATTCCAAAGAAAATTCATGATTCTTATAACCACCATACATATGGTTAAAAAATATCATCATATCAATTATCAAGTTAAAATATCAAAATAATTAAATAATTCCACTTAAATTATTACCATTACAAATCAACTAAAGAATTATTCAATTAATTAGGGAACTAACTCATATAATGATCAAGTTCCCCACATTTTTGACACTAAATTGTTGGTGTTTCTTGAGGTAAAATGTTATTTCCCTATCTATTGTTTACTAGTCTCAAAATGACTTATTAGAAATGTGAATCTTTAGTCCCTATTTTTCAGCATATAATTTATTTTAAAATTCCTTAAATCATTTTACATGCATCCACTTCCATCATTAATGAACTCGTTGAAATTTACACTCCTTTTTTGTATCATCTATAACACGTGACCTTCAACAAGATGGAATCATTCCCTTCATTTTTGTTTTTATAAATTAAGCTATGTTCTAAATGTAAATAGTAATTCAAGAATTTTCAATTAAAATGGTCAAAATAAAGATAACATTTATTCCCATTTTGTTAGACATATAATTTAGAAAATCATTATATTTTAATACAGATTTGTTGTTGAAATTCCTTATCATAGTCCCTATCATTAAATAAATTTTTAAAAAAACATGAAAATACATTGAATAATTAAAGTGAAAATGGGGATCATAAAAACATGAGAGATATATCTTCAAAATGATTATTATATTAAATGCTACAAGACTATAGATTTTAACATGTGTTATTAATTTTAATTATTCTATTAGGATTTCAAACTGAAACATTTGGTCATTTAATTAATAATTGTTTTTAAATGGTTTTGTGAATTTACAATTCATATACCTCAAGTGTGTCATGCCCGGTGTGAGGGTATGCCCTTTACAATACACTAGTTGATGATCAAGTCATACTCAATGTAACCATTTAGTGGTTATTACCCCTCGATACAACAATTCCACAGACACATACACCTTTAGAATTCTGAGACTGATGTAATGTCATAGATCTAACTCAATCTATACATCACTATGATTCATGTATATTTTGATATACAGATACTTATCCTTACATTTATCCATTGGTTACTTGCTCAATTGTTCTAATCATAACACACAAAATATTAAAAGGCCTTTCTCTAATACAAGATATAGAAACCATAACCATTACAAATATTATTACATGTCTTTTATCATAATTATCCGTTAACTAAAAGCCAATAATCCGGAGGCCTAGTTTATTTTGAATACTAGTTTCATAATAAATCAACTTGAGACTAAAAATTCATTTATTTTATTCTTCATAATTAGATCATATAACCTTTTGAGAACCTGAAGCTTTATGATATGACATAGTGAATACTTATTTATGAATTTTTTAATGAAATTATTTTCTGCTTATTTTATTATTTTAATGGATTTTATTGTAATTTCATATATAATTTATTATATATATATATATCAGTAGTGGGAATTTAATAATGATGAATAAAAATTTATTTAAAAGACTAATTAATATTTCATTTATAAAATTTAAATAATAATGAATATTTTATGAGAATTATATGGTGATTAAAAATTCTTTACGTGTAAAATATGGTCCAATTACTGATAGCCACCAACTGGTATTTGAACAGCCACCTAGTCAGCACACAATGTGACTGGCATTCCAAAATAGCCACTAGGAGAGAATTCTCAAGCTATAAGGGGTGAAGCAATCCCATATAGAGGAGACAATATATATTGGGATGTAGTAATCCTACACAAGCCATGTGGGGTTGGACTAACCCATTATATGATTTTGGAAAGGCATATCTTGAGCCCATACAAGGGATAGGTTATGATTAGGATGATATATGATTAATTATAAAATCATTTCTCTCCCTTTACACTTTAGATGTTGAATGTAACTCAAGCATGATTATTATGCACTTATTAAGATGATGTTGTCATGCTTCACCTTTAATAATTCCCTATCTTGAAAAATTCCATTCAACTTTTTTTCTACCTTCTCTAACAATCAACATCATAGGTAGCCACTAAAACAAGCCAAAATCACCATGGATAATTCCCAATTGTGCTCAAGCACTATTCAAACACACATACCAACACCAAACGTCATCATGGATTGATTGTCAGCCTTTGTAGACTTCCATGAAGGCTTTATGATCCATACATTATAACATGAGCTCCATTTATAATATATCAAGACTAGATGGGATTCATGAGGCTATCCTATTCCACTTCCACCCTCCCTCTAATGAGAGAACAAACAAAAAACCCTACAGAATAGTCACCATTATTGTAACATGTTGATATTACTCTGATGTGATTTTATGTAATTCTTCGATGAGTTTAAAGAAGAAATTTCAAATTTAGTTCCTCCCCAGTTCCTCTCTTATCCATGAATGGGTGTGGAAGAAACTGATCAACAATATCACAACTCATCATGTCCATAAAATTCATGAACACCTCAAGCCTTTTGGTAATTTTAATGGTATCACTAGGGATCCCAAGGATATTTTATAGTGATTTGGTATCTTTTTCCCATGTATAAATAATAAAAATAGTTAATGACTATTGGGGGATATTTTATTGAGGAAGAAAGAAACTAAATACACTATAAATAAGTGGCTTGATTCCATGCTAGAGGCCATCAAGAGTGAAGGGGGGGAAATCAAATAGGGAACCTATTTTCTAGAGTTAATTTTAAAATATCATATTTAATTGAATTTATTTTATTTTCACTCTTTGTTTTAATTTTCCTTCTATATTTACTTCTCCACTCTATCATAGAAGGTGTCTTTCTTATGAGTGATCCGGAAAGGGACAGCTTGACAAATTGTTATTCGTTTTGGTATAAAAATCAATAAATCCATTATATCATCTTCATTCTTTTTCTTATTATTGTTTACTTTTTATTGTTAAAAATATAGTTACATTGGTTTTATATTATTTTTATTTTTAATTTACTTAGTTATTTATCTATATCTCCCCCCTATGAATTATTTTAAATATTATGTTAAACCCATAAGGGTTAGGTAGGGATGGATAGATGGTAATCATCACATGTTGGGAATTTTATTTTGGGAATTTTGGTTTATCAAGGGACAACAATAATTGGTCAAGGGTATCCAAAATTAATAAATAGATCAACTATAAAATTGTCATGCATAGGAAGGATGGTTGGGAGACATGAGGTTTCAGATAAGAATATTCCCCTCATGACAATCTTTCCATGTAAATGATAAGAATTGGTAGATAAATATATCTTTTATCACTGAGATTAGGAAAAACTGGCATCAATTGGAAAATATGGTATAATCACATTAATTCAATCAAAACCAGACTTGGTCACCACCTCTCGTCAACTCTTTAAAAGAAATCAATTAATATTCATCTTGGAATCCTTTATTTCATAAACCAAATAAAAATATATGTTTTCAATTAAACTGAAAAAGTGATCAAGTCATTCTATGTGAATTGTTTCTTTAGATACAACCTATGCAATTAAAACTACACTATATCTACAAAATAATTAAAAATTATTTCACAAGGACTGTTGTGACACATACATGAAATATTTTTAAGGATATAGTTTTTTATAACATATAACAATGAAAAAGGACCTAATGGAAAAATAATTCATTAATTATAAATTTATCCATAAATTTAAATAACAAGATTTATATTTAGAAAAATAATCATTCAATCTTGGTTTGAGGAAATACACCTAATAAATTCAAGTGACTGTATTACTATTCACTCCAAGCCTTTATAAATGGATGGAAGTCCCATCAAAACCCTATGTAACATTTTTGAACCTCAATTTTGTTACTATCACGACAAAAATTCTATTGGATAAATATTTTTAGCAATGAATCAATATGATTCATGTGATAAAAAAAGAATGGTCTTACAGTGGAAGAAAAAAATATACCTATTCTGAATTACGACATTGTCAGTTCATTTTTCAATATGATAGGATGTCCTGAAGATCAATTCATGTGGATGGAAGGCCCCTTTCTAGTTAGGGAAGTGTCTAAGCAATTGTCGTACAATCTATAACCTATAGAGTTCAATAACGTGGAAGATATCAAATGATGATATAGTAAGTGATTCATTCCAACATAAATGATCACATGAACTCCTAATAGAGATTTATATAATACATTAATAAGTCGAGGTGAGTCTCTATGAGAAATGGAGTGTTTTATGAAGCTTTATTAATGAATCCCATAACATTACATCCCAGTTCTGGGTTTCGCCCTGATGTTCACCGGACCTAGTTTATCACAAAACATCATGCGCATTTCCAAGAATCCAAGAGGTTGCTGACTAGCAGCGAGGGTCAAGGTCTGATAGAGGGGAAATCATGCCCTCATTGAAATATTATACATAAAAGAATAACATTAATAACAAAAGATAAAGCAGTAATACCATACAACACAATTATTCACAAGATAACTAATAGTATAATCAAATAAATTATATATAAATAAATGATGCATTACACATTTATCTAGAAAGTAGACAAAAAAGTCACAATGCATGATATACAATACTGAAACAAAAGTACAGAAAATATTAAACTCCACTAGCATCACATTCCTCATCTTAGTCCCATGCTCTACAGATCCGACTAGTAATTATTTATCTGATGTATCATGGAGCTATCCATTATCAATACCCACATCCATATAGTTTTTTAGAACCAAAATAAT
Organism: Viscum album; assembly: GCA_963277665.1. NCBI lineage: Eukaryota > Viridiplantae > Streptophyta > Magnoliopsida > Santalales > Viscaceae > Viscum > Viscum album. Next base: position 1,132,487,912 of record OY728150.1, on the reverse strand, counting down.
TACCCAAATAGGGTGTATGATGAATCCAGGTAGGAAACCACCAAACGATCGGTGTAGAAATATCAGGTAATATATATAGCAGATAATATGAAAAAATGAATAAACAAACTATGGATTACTCAAACTAAACAGTCCTACATTTTCTCAATTTCATTCAATTACATTTATTAATTACTCAATATATTGATTAATGCAACCTTGGGATCTATCCAAAGCATTGTATCCTTCTATTATCAACAAAAAATAGATATCTCTAAATAAAATTTATCAATCCAAAAAGACCAAGTCCATGCTTGTGCTCTGTCTTGGTAGACTCATCACAATCAAACAATAAATCATAAGAAACCCTCTGGTAATGTTTTCACAGTCTAATCCCCTCTAGTTCAACTTATCGTCTATTCGATAAGTAATGACCTTCTAGGAAAGCTCACATATTCTAACCCCTTTGGTCCCACAGTGTACTAATCATTTATAAATGACCACTTAGGTATCTCTCACGGTCAATACCCCCTTGGTCCACATAGTAATAATAAAATTTAATGACCCATAGTAGCTCTCACAGTCAATGCCCTATTGTCCAACATTAATTTAATAATGACCCTATAGGTAGCTCTCACAGTCTAACCCCTCTGGTCAATCACCCCATGAAAACTCTCAAACAGAATACCTCTAGTCATTCATAAAAATAATTCATAAATAAAAGACCCTACCTCAGGAAGCTCTCACTATCAGTTCCCCTTGGTCATAATTTTATAAAACGAATCAAATACATCTCAAAAAAACAGAAACTCCATCCTCCAACACTATCCATGGAAAACAATATAGCCTAACAATATTTCTAAACCCAATAACCATAACCAATCAATCATTGTAAACACATCCATAATCAATGAAATAAACCACATGCATAACCAATAACCCCTTATCAATAAAACACAACATAAAAGGTCTTAAAGACAAATAAATTCCATAACATGAAATGCCCTAAAAATGGGTATTAATCACTTTTAGTATATATATTCCAAATACAAAAAAAATAAAAAAACCACATTCCTCAATGTGATACAATGAACACTGTAAGATGTCATCACTTCAATCAGACTAGAACATCTTAGATCTACAAAAAGATCAAAGATAGTAAAACAGAAATAACATACGAGGGGTGAGAAATTAGTAAGAAAGTATATAGGGAAAGATAGAACTCACCAGTGGGAATCCAACACACCTGAAAATGTCTCAATCAGTGCTCGAATAGAGGAATGGGAGGATCATGAATATTTTATGTCATTTGTGGCTCTCCAGTATGAGACATTAGAAGAATAAAGTTGTTCTGGAGATGAGATGTGACCCAAAGACGATTAATTGAATAAAAAGAAAAGTACACAACATGTTCATTTAATGTGCATGGGGTAAACTATCCTCAATTATCCCCTACATTAGGCGGTATGAAAAGTCTCTTACCCGACCATGTACAAGGCCATTAAATGTCTAGAACATGATTATGAACAGCAACTAGGTACACAACGTGCACTCAAGAGTACACTATGTGTACTTAGATAATTTAAAAAGTATTCCATTGTCCGCAAAAACATCCCAAAACCATCATTCATACCTAAAATATAATATTCAGGTACAAAGAAACTTCTACCATTAAATTAATTCATTTCTGAATTTCCCTTACTGGGGTTGTGAAGAAGAAACATCAAAAAACTATAGAAAATAAGATCGTACCCCAACCTCCATCTCCCATGTCACTTCACATACTCGCCCTTGCTACCATAACACCCACACCAAAGGAATAGACCACCCACAAAGAATTCTATTTCTGTGAATCCACAATCCAAATAAGGTGCTCTTCAAAGGATGAATCCACCTCCATCTCAACCTTCTCTTGTTGTAAAACATTATATGGGTCTAGAATGTAATGTCGTAACTGATAAACCTAGAAGAAATATTTCATAGACTGGTACCTCCAAGGTAACTGCAAACAATAACCTACTAGCCCAACTCTCAACAAGACCTCAAATCGTTCGATGTAGCTCTTTGAAAGCATCCAAAATACCATAATCCTCATTGTCCCAACCGTGTTGTGACACGTAAGAAAACCTAATATCTGACCTCAAATTTCATGACCAAACCCTACCCGGGCTCATGCCGCAACTACACCAATCCCGCCTCCATAGTCCAGGGGCTGGCGACCAGTTCCAAAGGCACAACAACTCGTGGAGGCCTTTTCCTAAGCACCTGTACACACACACGCAACACACTCAATGAAAAAGTGCAGAGTAAAAGAGGAAAACAAAGGGAAACTCCTCTAAAAAAACCACAATGTGCATCGACCTCTATAAGTACAAATCAAGTGTTGAAAGTAACTGAAAAAATGGGAAAAACACGTGCCCAACCAGAAAAGTTCCATAACCTGGCAACAGGTAAACAAAAAGGAAAACATCTGGAAGGGTCCCCTGCCTAGAACCCGACTCCCTACCACTGCAGTGGTCTATGCTCTTGAACTCTAAGATCCACTGAAGTCACGACCAACCTGTCCGTCGTCTGCAAGGGCACACCAAGTGAAGGAAAATCCCAAGCAGGTTTGAGTATAAAAATACTCAGTAGGATACCCCTAAGGCTCGAGGGAGCAACAAAGGAGGTACTGAAGGGTGATTAGTAGAGTGAATAGGAAAAGTAAGGGAGTACAAACAAGAGTGAAGTAAAGAGTACAGTAAAGTGTCCAGCTCAACCCAACAATAGGAAAGAAGGTAGACTCATCCAGACACAAAGAGTTGGAAATGGTGAAAAGATGAACTTCTCATTGAGTCTTCGCTACTTATAGCAGGAGAGTAGACTCTTCCAACAAAGATAAGATAGACATGGAAATCACGTGGCATACCCAACGCATCTTCACCTCTCCCGGAAGTAGAGTAACCAAACCCAAGAAGTGGGTACTAGAACAAGGAATATACAAGTCCATATGCTCAAAACGAAGCCCGAACAAGGTCGTAAGGGGATCTCCATCCCATTTCTCAGCCCAAGAAAAGAGTAGCCAACAGTCCCAGAAGTAACACCATCGATGCCCAGCATCCTGCACGTCTTCCCTAAACTAAAAGTCAAGGTCTCAATCATGGCACCTCGACATTATCCACTTTGGGTGGCACTGACTCACCTGCACGGTTTTAGGTTGGGTCACAAGGATGCATCTCGGTGGGGAATGTGTTCCCCGTACATCAGAGTTATTGGGGAACGTCAAACCACACCACATCACTGCCCCATAGTCGAGAGATCTGCCCAAAGTTAACAGGCGCCCCCATGCGCAGCCCAACTGGAGGGTCCCTGGAAGTTGACGGGTTCCCACTATAGGGAGAATCGGAAAGTCGAAGGGTGCCACACTGCCCAGTCCCGTTACAGGGTAATCCACTGGAGGGCGACCCGGCTAAAGTCGATGACGAGACCACTGCCCAGCCCAGCTGGAGGTAACTCGGCATCGGGGACCACTTCCCAGCCCAGCTGGAGGTAAGCCCGGCAATGGGAACCACTTCCTAGCCTAGTAGGAGGTAAGCCCGGCATTGGGGACCACTGCCCAGCCCCACTGGAGGTAAGCCCGACATCGGGGACCACTGCCCACCCCCTTTGTTGGTAACCCCAGAACTACTCTGGTCATTCCTTCTAGATGGTACTGCTCGGTGAACACCATTGTACTGGCCGTCCCTACTGGATGGTACACTGGTGAGCTCTTCTCGAAACAACCTCAGCCTTACTGGTAACAACCTCAACCTTGCTGGAAACAACCTCTGCCATGCTGGAAACAACCTCAGCCCTACTAGAAACCCCCTCAGCCCTGCTGGAAACAACCTCTTGGGCAGAGGATTGGTGCCCTCGTAATGTGTTGGACACACAGAATCCATAAGAAATCTACCAGGTAACACGGAAGAATGGGAGAAAATCCCCAGGCCTCTCAAGGCGATCACGCTTTAATCCGCTGAGTCACTTTCGATGCAGACTTAGTCAACTCATCCCAGAAAGTGGGGAAAACACCCACACTGTACGAACACCCGTAGTCGCAAACAGTGTCGCAGTCTGGTGAAAGGGGCATAGTACTGAAACCCCTCATATCTAATGAAACAGAGGAACAAACCATCTCTGTTGGCCTAACCATTGAGAAAAAAACCAGGGGGAGACCACTCAACCCTGCTGGACAAACAAGAGAGAACACGACCAGGGGAAACTCAACCCTGCTGGTCAATAAACAAGAACATAGGAACCCTCTACGTCATGAGAGGTCAAAAGTAAGTAAAGCAGATCACGACACGCACGTGGGTCCCATAAGACGTGTGGCCCCAATTCAACCCTAACCGAGCGCACAAACGTTCTCAGGTACAACCATCCACATGTACCTCCCAGCATTCGCGAACACTCCCAGAGTATGCCACGTCTCCAGCCCAAAGTCTTACGTGCACCCAGCACCCAATGTCAATGCAAAGGCGTGAACCTAACAACTCCACCTCAAAGGCCCAGGCACGGCCAACCACATCTTATGAATCCTTTACAACACTCTCCCAAGAGTGCACGATCACGCGCCAAGGGTCCGCTATAAACATGGTAGGACAAACCACTACCGGAGAACCTCTCATGCTTCCACATTTAATGAGATCACGTATGAGGCCCCGCTTGTCTGAACAGATTACATCGTTGTAATCCTTGCGAAGAAACATGCGATATCCACTATTTACTCGCCCCAAATGGGTGTCCGACGTAAAAGTTGCCAATACCGCCTTACACCCGAAGGACGTCCCGTGGTCCCGAGCCTCGGCCCCGAAAATAGTCGGGTACATCGCACCATTGCGATCCCCTTGGGAAAACACGTCAAAAGCACTACTCACTTGAGTGAAACGGATATCCAGAGAAAAAGATACGTTCCAGCTCCCCCCCCCCCCCCCACGAGCGGTACCACGCGGGACCCGCACCCCTGTCCCAAAGCGCTGCGAACGGATCGCACCGTTGTGATACTCTTTAAAAATTACACATGTTGGACTATTCACTTGTCCAAAAACGATCGCCCGATGATAGAGATTGAAAACATCGTCGACACCCAAACGGCCCTCGTGGGGCCTGCACCATCGTGCCGAATTAAAATGGGCAGATTTCACCATTGCAATCCCCTTGAGAAAATATCCAGAAACGACTGCTTGCACACCCCGAACGGACGTCCAATGAAAGAGTCATGAAACACTGCACGTAGCTCGAAGGACGGGCCGTGGGGCCCATGCCTCAACTTCGTCTTTAATGCCCGAAACCACCCTGGAAAGATTTGCCCCGACGCTAGGATCCCAACGCCGCTGACGGCGGTCAAAACAGACGTCAAACGCGTCTGCGCCATCCAAAACAAGATCCCCGAAAAAACTTCAATTCACTTAAAGACGTCTCTCGCCTCCGAGGGCCCTCGTTTCAGGAATTAAAAATTCGCAAAACCATCTCAAAAAGACCGCCTTGCTATTAGGTCCACGCTACCGCATATGGCACTCAAAATGGACGCCCGTAGCGGAAAATAAGGGCGTCCGAAAACTAGGGGCATAGCCCATTGGGCTGGACCGGCCAGTCCGCCCGGCCTGGGCCGGCCCGTGCTTTCCGGCCCGGATCGCAAGGCCTGGACCGTGGTTTGGACGCATGGGCCGGTGGAGGACCTGGTCCACCGCTTGGTCGAGCGGTCGAGGCCGGTCGCCACGCGACGACCCGCCCGACGCGGGTTGTGTCTCCTCTGCGGGGTCGCACGCCGCGACCCCGGTTCTCCTTCGCGCTCCAGTGAGCGCCGCCTCGCGCTGACGCCCAGCACACCCGCCAACGCCGCCTGCCCCCGGCCTTGCCTGGTCGCTCCTACTCACCCTGAAGCCAGCCTTTCTGCCCTGCTGAATCCCTCGATGCCAAGTGCCCTGCTGCCGCGCCATCCACCTTAGCCGCACCGCCGCTTGAACCCGCCGGAAACCGAAAACCCGCAAACTTCGGTGGATGATTACGGACGCCACAGAACTTGGAATTCAAATCCGTAAGATGCATTGGAAAGGGAATAAACTCTACTACGCATTCATGTGCTTTGTTTGAAAATCCAACAGCAATTAGATAGGAATAAATGGGATCAAAGTAGGTGCGGGGAGAATAAAACCAAAATGATAATCCAACCTCGTGGGACTAAGCCCGTCGCTTCGTCGTCAACCCGCCGGGGTGGCCGCACCTCACCGGAGTCACCTCGCCGGAGCCAGCTCACCGGAGTGGAGGAGGATAGGGGAGAATCTTGCCAGGGGGGAGGGGGAAATGAGGAGAAGTGAAGGGGGGTTAGGTTAATTAAATAAATTAATTAACTTTAACACCCTCCCGCGGCCCCATACCCGAACTCCCCACGAGGTCGGAATTAAGGCTCCCCAAGGCTAAAAACCATTCTTTGAGCGCAAAAGCGATCTCAGAATTTTCATCCGAGGCCTTGTTAAATAGTTACAACGCCCATTCCTGAGGCTGCCAAATTTCGAAAATGCCCATGGGGCCATTTTTCACAGACAGACCGCGCCCGCGAAACATACACCCCTCCTAGGGTAAACGGCACGCTCCGAACTCAAAGGTTCCCTCGGATTTCAAATCCAGGCCACCATTTAAGAGATACCTGAGTTTTACCATTAAACAAATAAATTAATTTATTAATTTATCTGTTAGACGTTTCGAAAGCGAGCGAGGGGTCCAAACGTCCCGTGCCGACCAGTTTTATGTCGTTCCAAGGGTAAACGCCCCATCCCGGACCCATCCGTACACTTGGATCTCTGATCTAAAGAAACATTTTGGATTTATCTCATTTATTTGTCATTTCTAGTGTGAATTCACTGAAAATTTAATTTTGGCCACTCCGGGGCTCGGAATCGCACGCTTTCTGAAGGCGCTACTCTGGAATAACATCAAGAATATTCCAAATTCTTATGTAGCAAAAACTGGGTTCTTACATCATTCCCTCCTTCAATATTTTCATCCCCGAAAAGAAAAACTAGGGAGCAACACAGGGTACTAAGCCCACACCCAGGTCTTCCGTACCCAGAAGAACTCTCACACAGCTCTGCGCCACCGCACACAGACCAAAGGATTGATTTTTTCATGTGAGGTCGGCCCTTGAAGATGTCGTGCACCCACTACAGACTTTGGGATTAGGGAAAGGCGGTAGGAAACCTCACCATCCTTTTGCATGATTTCAAATGGCCCAAAGGATCTCGGGGGTAGCTCACCTCCCCGACCGAACCCTTACGTCGCATGCCACGACCGGAATCACCGCCCGCACCTGGAACAAGGCCTGGTGATTCCCTCCTTCAGAATATCCATATGGTGAAACACCCAAGGATATCTAGTCACGCAAGATTCCACAGTCGATGTCTCACATCCAAGGCCATCTTACACGCTTGGAAGTGAAGGATTCAACACCATCGACTAAAAGAAAAGGTCCCACACCTTTTATCATACCAAAACAGGGTTACACTGATGCCCCGTGCCACCCTGGTAACACCTCATGCAAGGAACAAGGTGGAAAGAATTCCACACCTAGTGTCTATCAATTCAACTGCAAGAATTAGAAGGGCTATTGAGCGTACCTCTTATCATCTCATGCTCTGCAGGATCGTAGACATCCAAAGCTCGCAGCTATTCGTGGTCCCAACTGTCAGCTCCCAAAGCCTGACGTGGACCGCCTAGTGGTGATGGTAAGACCACATAAAGCCGTCCCACACTACCATCTCCTCCCGCCCCTCTGCCCGCACCACCTCTCTGGGTACTACTCCAATCACGACAATGACTCCATCATGGTGGTGCATCTGCTACCTGCCTGAAACTCTCTGCATGCCTGGTCTGGAAGTCCCGTGCCAGGTGACCTCACCCATCGCAAGCATAGCACCGACTCTCTCCGGACTACACTGGTGCCCTCCCGGTTCCACTGTGGTGTATGACCACGCCCCTAAGGCCAGTATTAAGGAAGATACCTACGTCGAGGTTCTGCTTTCCGATTACCGCTAGCAGCGGCAGACGTCTCGGCTCCGACATGCCTGCTGCCACCACCAACTCTATAACGTGACAGGAAGCCCTCTATCACCAGTGCCTGCTCTAGAACCCTGGTATATGTGGAAATTCCCAAGGGTAATATGACAGCATGAATCTCTCTACAGAGACCCTGCTCGAACTTCCGCGCTCGGAGGTTGTCGTCATGGACCATGTCTGGGTAAAAGCATGCACGGTCGGCAAAACTAGCCACGTACTCGGCCCCTGTCATTCCTCCCTGCCAAAATTGTAGGAGATCTTAAATCCGAAAGGAGCGCAATCAGTAGGGGAAAAACTCCTCACGGAACAACAACTGAAAGTAACCCCACGAAAGCAACGACTTGTTAAGAAACTGAGTCACCAGACTCCACCAACGCCGAGCTTCCCCACAAAAATTGTTGGCTACCAAAGCCACTCTCTGATCTGTCGGCATCTGCACGAGCCTAAAAAGGTGAACCACTGCCTCGAGCCAAACCTCTTCTGCCTGAGGGTCTGGCTCACCACTGAACCTCAACGGTCTCTGCCGCTGGAACTCACGGAGCTCGCTCAACCTGCGCTAAAGCCCCGCCTACTCTACAGAAGCTGTCTGCAGCTGAACAGGTGGGGGTGCTACTTCCGGCCCACCTGGAGAAAGGGGCTCACTTGATGGGTACTGGACTGTGGCCTCGTAGCTCACATGGTCATCGTCACAAAACAAAGCTGGTATTCTGGATGGCTGTCTTCACGGAGACATCCTGAAAATTATCAAGGAGTGTCGCGGTCAGATGAGCATATATGTATATACCAATAACAATGATTGGGAGATGACTCAAGAAGTAAAGTCAAATACTCAATCCTATGTAATGCACAAACAAAATTTTCACTGCAACAAGTGTATCAGCATGCCGAGTCAACAAGCGGGTTGTCAAGGTCCTGGTGAATGGATACATCGACCACCACACCATCACTTGACTCCCTAGCTTGAGAGCCACTCTCGAGACACATTAACATTGTTACCCTATATCCCAACCAATTCCTTTTATTTTAGGGACATCCGAACAGTGTCCAAAGGAACGAACCACCTATGATACCACTTTGTCACGACCCGACCCTACTCGGGCTCGAGCCACAACTACCCCAAGAACGCCTCCATAGGCCCGGGGCTAGCGACCAACAATGAAGTCACATCAAATTGGGGAGGCCTTTTCCTAAGCACCTGTACACACACACACATCAAACTCAATGCAAATGTGTAGAGTAAAAAGGAAAACAAAGGGAAACTGCTATAAATAAACCATAATGTGAATCGACCTCTAAAATTACAAAGAAAGTTCTGAACATAACTGAAAAAGAAAAGGTCAAAACATGTGCCCAACTAGAAAAGTGCCACAACCCGGAAATAGGTAAACAAAAAGGAAAATGACTAGAAGGGTCCCCCGCCTGGAACCCGATTCCGACCACTGCACATGGTCAACGCTCCTGAAATCCTATGCTCCACTGATGTCACGACCAACCTTTCTGTCGTCTACAAGGGCACACCATGTGCGGGCAAAGGCCAAGCAGGTGTGAGTGTAAAAATACTCAGTGGGGTATCCTGAAGGATCGAGGGAGAAACAAAGGAGTTACCAAAGTGTGAGTAGTAGAGAGAACGGAAAAAGTAAAGGAGTACAAACAAGAGTGCAGTAAAGAGTAAAGTAAAGAGTCCAGATCAACCCAACAAGAGAAAATAAGGTAGACTCATCCAGACACAAGGAGGTGGAAACAGTGAGAAGATGAACTTATCTTCAAGTCTTCACTACCTATAGCAGGAGAGTAGACTCGTCCAACCATGAGAAGCTAGACACGGAAAGTACGTGCAATACCCCGCACGTCTTCACCTCTCCTGGAAGGAGATTAACCAAACCCAAGATGTGGGCACTAGAAAAAGGTATATACAAGTAAATATTCTCAACAGGAAGCCCGAACAGGGACGTAAGGGGATCTACATCCCATAGATCAGCCCATGAAAAGAGTACCCAATAGTCCCAGAAGTAACACCAACGATGCCCAACATCCCGCACGTCTACCCCGAACTACAAGTCAAGGGATCAATCACTGCACCTCGACACAATCCGCTTTGGGCGGCACTGACTCACCCACATGGTTTTAGGTCACGTCTCAAGGATGTGTCTCGGTGGGGAAACCGCTCCTCGTACATGAGAGTTCTGGGGGAACATCAAACCACACCACGTCACTGCCCCGCAATCGAGAGGTCTGCTCAATGTCGACAGCTAACCCCCAGCCCAGCCCCGCTGGAGGGTCCCCGGAAGTTGACGGGTTCCCAATACAGGGAGACCCGGAAAGTCGACGGGTTCCACACTACCTAGTCACATAACATTGTAATCCACTGGAGGGCGACCCGGCTAAAGTCGGTGACAGGACCACTTGCCCAGCCCAGCTGGAGGTAACCCAGCATCGGGGACCACTGTCCAGCCCAACTGGAGGTAAGCCCAGCATCAAGGACCACTGTCGAGCCCCGCTGGAGGTAAGCCCGGCATCGAGGACCACTACCCAGCTCCGCTAGAGGTAAGCCCGACATCGGGGACTACTTCCCAGCCCCGCTGGAGGTAAACCCGGAATTGTTCTGGTCATCCCTACTAGATGGTACTACTCGGTGAACAATTGTTTAGTGCCCATCCCTGCTGGATGGTACACTAGCGAGCTCTTCTTGAAACAACCTCAGCCCTAATGGTAACAACATCAGCCTTGCTGGAAACAACCTCAACCCTGTTGGAAACAACATCAGCCCTGCTGGAAACCACCTCAGCCCTGCTAGAAACAACCTCCTGGGTAGAGGATCGGTGCCTGCATGAAGTTTTAGTCACACCGAATCTACAAGAACTCTACCAGGGAACACAGAAGAATGGGAGAAACTCCCCAGGCCTCTGAAGGAGATCATGATCCAATCCGCTAAGTCACTGTCGAAGCGGACTGAGTCAACTCATCCCAGAATGTGGGGAAAACACCCACATTGTACGAACACCCGTAGTTGGAAACGGTGTCACAGTCCGATGAAAGGGGCATGGTACTGAAACCCCTCACAGCTAAAGAAATAGAAGAAAAAACCATCTTTGCCAGCCAAACCATCGAGAACAAAACAAGGGGGAGACCACTCAACCCTGCTGGTCAAACAAGAGAGAACAGGACCAGGGGAAACACAACCCGGTTGGACAACAAACAAGAACAGAGGAACCCTCTACGTCGCGAGGGGTCAAAAGTACGTAAAGTAGATCACGACACGCGCGTGGTGCCCACACGATGTGTGGACCCAAGTCAACCACAACCGAGTGCACAAACATTATCAGGTAAAACCATCTACATGTACCTCCTAGCATTCTCACATACTTCAGAGTATGCCACGTCTCCAACCCAAAGGCTAACATGCACCCAGAACCCAACGTCAACGTGAAGGCGTGAATGTAACAACTCCACCTCAAAGTCCCAAGCACGGACAACCACATCTTATGAATCATTTACAACACTATTCCAAGAGTGCACGATCACACGCCAAGGGTCCGCTACAAACATGGTAGGACGAACCACAACTAGAGAACCTTTCATGCTTCCACATTTAATAAGATTGCCTTTGAGGCTCTGCTCAACTGAACAGATTACACCATTTTAATCCTCGCGAAAAAACATGTGATATTGACTATTTACTCACCCGAAATGGGTATCTGACGTAAAAGTCTCCAATACCGCCTTACGCCCGAACGATGTCCCGCGGTCCCAAGCCCTGGCCCTGAAAACATTCGGTCAAATCGCACCATTGCGATCCCCTTGGGAAAACACATCAAAAGAACTACTCAATTGAGTGCAATGGATATCCGGAGAAAACGATATGTTCCGGCTCCCCGTGCACGAGCGGAACCACGAGGGACCTGCAACCCTGTCCTGAAGCGCTACCAACAGATCGCACTGTTGAGATCCTCTTGAAAAAGTACACAAGATGGACTATTCATTTGTCCAAAATGGTCACCCAGTGATAGAGAAGGAAAAACACCGTCGACGACCAAATGAACCTCGTGGGCCCCGCACCATCATGCCAAATTAGAACGGGCACATTGCACCATTGCAATCCCCTCAGAAAAACATCCAGAAACGACTGCTTGCAGGCCTCGAACGGACGTCTGATGAAAGAGTCATGAAACGCTGCACGCAGCTCTATGGACGGGCCATGGGGCCCATGACTCAACTCCGGCTTTAATGCCCAAAACCACACTGGAAAGCTTCACCCCGGCTCCAGGGTCCCAACGCAGCTGACATCGCTCGAAACGAACTTCAGACGCGTCTGCGCCGTCCAAAACAAGATACCTGGAAAAAACGTCAATTCACATAAAGACGCGTCTCGCCTCCAAGGCCACTCCTTTTGGGAATTAAAAACTCCAAAACCCTTCTCAAAAAGACTGCCTTTCTGTTAGGTCATCACTACCGTAGACGGCACTCAAAATGGACTCCCGTAGCGGAAAATACGGGCGTCCAAAAACTGAGGGGCATAGCCCCTTGGGCTGGACCGACCTGGACTGGCCGGTCAGCCCGGCCTGGGCCGGCCCGCGCTGGCCATCCCGGCTCGCAAGGCCTAGCCAACAGCAGGGCCGCACGGGCCGGCGGTGGACCCAGTCCATCGCTCGGTCGACCGGCTGAGGCCGATCGCTGCGCCACGACCCGCACGACTAGGGTCGTGTCTCCTCCGCAGGGTCGCGCGCCGCGACCCCGGTTCTCCATCTCGCTCCGGTGAGCGCGGCCTCGCGACGACGCCCAGCAAACCCGCATGCGCCACACGCCCCCGGCCTTTCTTGGCCGCTCCACCTCGCCCTGAAGCCAGCCTCGCTGCCCTACTATATCCCTTGACGCCAAGCGCCCTGCTTCCGCGCAATCCGCCTGAGCCGCGCTGCCGCTCGAACCAGTCGGAAACCGAAAACCCAGAAACATCGGCGGATGATTGCAGACGCCACGGAGCTCGGAATTCGAATCCTAAAGATGATTTGGAAAGGGAATAAACTATACTACCCATTCGTGGTCTTTTTTCAAAAATACAATAGCAATTCGATAGGATTAAATAGGATCAAAATAGGTGCGGGGAGAATAAAACGAAAATGATAATCATACCTCGTGGGACTAAGACTGTCGCTTCGTCGTCAACCAGCCGGGGTGACCGCACCTCGCCGGAGTCACATCGCCGGAGCCGCCTCACCAAGGTGGAGGAGGATAGGGTAGAAGCCCGCCAGGGGGAGGGGTAAATGAGGAGAAGTGAGGGGGTGGGGGTTTGGTTAATTAAATAAATTAAATAACTTAAACACCCTCTCGCGGCCCCATACCTGAACTCCCGGCGAGGTCAGAATTAAGCCTCCCGTAGGCTAAAAACCATGCTTTGAGAACAATGGTGGTCTCAGAATTATAATCCGAGGCCCCGTTCAAAAGTTACAATGCCCACGCCCGAGGCTGCCAAATTATGAAAACGCCCCTGGGGCCATTTTTCAAAGACGGGCCGCGCCCGAGAAACTTACACCCCTCCTAGGGTAAAATGCATGCTCCAAACTCAACGGTTCCCTATATTTTCCAATCTGAGCCACCGTTTAAGAGATACATGAGTTTCACCATTAAAAGAATTAATTAATTAATCCATTTATCCATTTAACGTTCCGAAAGTGAGCGAGGGGTAGAAACGTCCTGCCCAGACCTGTTTTATGTCGTTCCTACGGTAAACCCCCCATTCCGGACCCATCCGTACACTCGGATCTTTGATCTGAAGAAATGTTTAGGACTAATGTAATTTATTTTGCATTTCCAGTGCAAACACACTGAAAATTTAATTCCGGCCACTCCGGGGCTTGGAATCACACGCTGTCTGAAGGCACTTCTCTGGAATAACATCAAGAATATTCCAAAGTCTTCTGCAGCAAAAACCGGGTTCTTACATTGAACTCTAGGAATCATCTATGTCGATCAGAACAGAATTTTTGGCGAGGCTGTTTAGTATCCAACCTCTTCCAATTCAACTAAACCACCACATTGGTCTCCTAGTCAAGAAGAGGTCCCAACATGGCTGACTCTCTAACCTCCATTAAACATAGGTTTTATTGGCATGTCTTACCACACAATGCCAAATAAAGTGAAATCTTAATTGTCTAGAGAACAATATTATTGTTGGAAAACTCTAATAGGGGTTTGTATATCTCCCCAGATACAAGACAAATCTAGGATTCATGCTCGAATAATGTCGTCCTGAACTAGTATCGTGTGCTCAGACTAGACATTGGTCTGGGGATGGTAAGATGTACTCAGAAGTACATGTGTACCCAATGCTCTTTGTAGTCCCTGCCAAACACAAGAAGTTAAACGACCATCCCTGTCTAATATGATAGAGTGTGAAACCCTAAGAAAACATAAAATATTTTGAATGTAAAACCTTCCAAGATCAAATAAATTTGATGGATTACTTGATCGATAAGATGTGTGAAACTTTCACGACACTTTCAACAACAACCCAAACACCATCATTCCCTCGAGGTGACATTGATAAAACCATCACAAAATCCATCGTGACATAATTCATCTTTCACTATGGAATGTGTAAATGCTTTAAAATACATACTGGTTGTTGAGGCTCCTCCTACACCTACTGATTGGTAGAACATGTCATAAAAAACAAGCAAAAAATCACTTCATTCCTGGAAAAAAATACTAATGGTGTTGATGTCGATACATCTTAGTGACACAAGGATTAACGACCCAAATTAAGGAATGAAAATATTGCATCAAGACCTCACATATGTCTTTTGACACCCATACATGTCCATGAAAACACAATATCTCATCCTTTCCTATGGTCCGCCTAGAAGTAGGGTCCACTCCTAATACACAATCTTATAGGACTACGCCTTCAGAGTATGATTTCTACCTCATACACACTCGGTCTAGTATAGTAGAGGTAACATCTATAGAAGAAAGAAACGCCTATCCATGTCTATTGTGCACCTCCAAATGCATCTCAGAGAATAGAACACTTAGCTTACACTCCCTACTGGCCTCTAAACTACCTATATATGAGTCATCATGCACAACACATCATCAAAAGCATTGCCTTTTCTCGCCCTGTAGCAAGCTCAGAGTCAAAAGACTGAATGTACTCAACCCTCTTTTGTTGTCTTAAATGTGGATAATGCTGAGAAAAGATATACATGAAGCTTTCATGGGAAGTGAACACCACAAAATTCTCTACCAAAATATAATGTTTCCAATAGTTCAATGCATGAATGACTATAGCTAACTCATGATCGTGAATCTATTAGTTCCTCTCACGTGTCCTCACCTTCCAAGACTTGTACGCAACAACCCCATCCCCCTGCATAAGCACTGCTCCCAGCCCGATACCTAACGGATCATAGTAAATAGTGTAACTCTTTCTCAGCTCTGAAAAAATCAGTATTGGTGCTAATGTCAACCTACCATTCATCTCCAAAAAATCTGAATTGTAGGAATCCATCAACATGTACTTTTCACCCATTTTAGTCAGGCCAGTGAGTGGTGCTTCTAAGCATGAAAAGTCCTATATTAACTGTCTTAGTAACCATTAAGTCCCAAAAAACTCCGTATGTAATTGAAATTCTTCAGATTACCCTAGGAAACTACTGATTTCACTTTCTCTAGGTCTACAAATACTCTTTTCTCTATGATACCGTGACCCATGAAGTGAATATGGTCCATCCCAAAGTGGAATTTTGAGAGATTGGATTCTAACATATGATCTTTCAGTGTACTCAAAACAATCTGAAGATGGGTTCTACGGTCATGTCAAGCATTAGAGTAGACCAAGATATCAAACATGAAGACTACCAAGAATGAATCAACGTGGGGATGGAACACTCATTTCATCAGTGCCTTGGAAACTGCAAGCACGTTCATGAGACCAAACGACATAACCACAAACATGTATAGACAATACCAACTTCGAATGGTTGTAAGATGAATATATAATGTTCTAACATGCAACTGATGATAATCAGTTCTCAAGTAAATATTCGAGAACACCTGGGCTCTTTAAAGCTGATCAACGAATTCATCAATACTAGAAAATGGATATTGGTTCTTGATTGTCAACTGATTCAGATTTCCCATAATCTACACAATGTCATAGGGCATCGTTTTCCATCATCGCAACCTATACTGGCATACCACAAGGACGAGTACTAGCTCAGATTTAGGCCTTTTCCAAAAACTCCTCTAACTGATTCTTGAGCTCCTATAACTCTGGTGTAGCCATCCTATAAGAAGGAATGGACACTAGTACCACTCTATGGACTAGCTCAATAAATAAATCTACCTCTTTCTCTAGAGAAAAACCTGAAAAGATGTATGGAAAGACAACTCTAAAATGATCCAACACTGGAGGAATGCTTATCTGTGAAGTCCCCTATTCATACTAATATAAAATAACAATTTAGTTTGTAAATCCTCCAAACCTATGATACTAGGTTCTTGCTCTTCACACATGGACGTCCCATTATCCCTTGTGTAGAAAAGACCCTACCTCATGTGATGTGAATCTCACCCTACAGTGGTAATAGTCAAAAATGGCCATAAAAAAGAATGAGCAGTCTATTATGAGAATGAAATCATAACCTATCATCTCAATGTCATAGAGGTCCCATAAGAAGATTCACCCACCCACCTCAATGGGGAAATCCTTGCATTGATGTAATATATACATTTGAATACCCAACATGGTGTCTAGCATCATTAAATCCTTATAAGTAATGATATAGTGCCCAAGTCTCTACACAAAATCAATAGATATTAAACAATTGTAATCTCCTTTATTGAAAATGGAAGAAACTAAAACTGAGGCAACTAAAATCATAGCTCTAATAGTAGAGTATCAGAGATCCGATTTCATCTAGGCCTTCTCTACTACAAATGTATCACCTGTTACACAGCCATGCGACCTTTCCTGACAACCCTAAGATGCTCCACTATACTGTCACTAAAAGCCTTCCGACTACCAACCACGACCATGACCACCTCCACTATTTTGAAAAGCCTAATCAACCCCATTTCCCTTACTATGGAAAAAATGGGGGTCCGAATCCTGAAAGTGGATTCGTATCAAAAATCATATCACCTTCTACAGGTGAGAACAACCGGAAAAAATGTTAAAGATGACCAATCATTCCTCATAACCAGCAATAAAATGGGTCTATCGGTCAATGTGGTCTTGTATTGCCACTCATCCTGCTCCAGTAGCATACCACCTTACTACCTGAAAAAACCTCACGTTATTACTCATTGTGGTGCTTCCTACTATCTATCAAAGGTGTACTAACCCTGTATGCTAATCTAACTTGGTTTATAGCTTCCAAATACCTCATATTACACTTTGTAATCAGCACCTGGTTTACTATATCAGTCACCAATGTCAGCCTGAAGAAATTCACCTACGAAAAGGTCTTACCCAGGACCATCATCAAATAACCTAGCCAAATGTAACTCGTCACCTCCCAGAACATGTGAAAATCACTTCATCTCGGTAAAACTAGAAGAGTAATCTATCATGGGAAGAGTGTCGTGCTCCATGTGTATGAACTCTCAGGCACGATCGGCCCTCAACGTCTCAGGGTAGATGTAGTCATAGAAGATACTCTTTCATTTTTCCCAAATCATATCCTGATAATGTCCCACCAGTGAGATAAGATCACACCATCTATTGGAGTAATAATGTCAAATGTATATATAAATCATCAACCTCCTCTCCAGAGGAAACTCTAAATGCTCAAATACAGCAGTCATGGCCTCCAACCATCTCTTTTCATCCAGTGGTCTTCCATCTCTTGAAAAAGTGGGAATATGCTGCTTCAAGAACACCCATGTCTACTCTTCCAAAGATGGGGTAGGATGTGATGCTCCCTAGAAGGTATGTAACATCCTCATAAGGCCTTCACAGACCTATACATCATATCTTCTATCCAGTATAATAGCTAGTTCCAAAAGGGGCATGATGAGCGGATATGCTGGTATACCCAGATCTACCCGTTCGGGTGTCTGGTCATTTCCCTGCACCTAGCGTACAACCGTTGGATGTCTCGTTGGCATGAATATACAAGGTCAAGAACAAAACTCAGTTTATTATTATCATGGAATAAAAATATTAATCACATTAAATGAATAAGAGAGGAAAACAATCATGTTTTTCAAAACAGGGTTGCACGATGTGTATACCCTCCACACAGCGTGTTCCCTTAGTTTTCAACATGGGTGTGTACCTCTATGAAACCTACTGATGGGACCCCACTAAACTCGACGTGTTCATAGAAATACGTGACATCTAATTAAAATTTCCCTCCTTCCCTTGTTCTAATACATGGACCGAACAACACAGTTCTCTCCTGGGTAACACTATATAGCATTTTTACACTAGACAAGGCATTTGGTACTTATGTTCTATCCACCCATGTTATTAGTCACACAGCTGGCCGCATGGTTGATTTTCAAAAGGCATGTCCAAGATTTACATGGTGTGTGCCATCCAAAAAATCAACCACCCATATTGTTAGGTAGATGACCAGATACATGGTCTCTTCAGCACGACATGTACTCTTCAGTACATGCAAGGTTGTTCAAAGAATTTATCAACCCATGTCTCTGCTCACACAATCATAAACATGGTAAATGTCTACACAAAGTGCACATAGGTTACAAAAAATGAACAGAAGGAACTTTTTTTCTTCCATAACAGTTGAACACATGGCGTCTGTTCATAACACCACATGTCATGTTGTCTGGGATTTCTGGAAAGTAAGCCTTTGAAACCCTCTAAAACCCCTAAAAACATAAAATTTTGATCATGGAATAGAAAATTCCGACCCGTGAGAGGAAGAAATCCAACGAATAAAAGTTTATCATCTGATTCCTCATTTCAAAAAGACAATTTACAATTAAAATTCTAACATAATCTTCAAAATTCTAATCCAATAGGGCCTATAAAAACATAAAGACCAATTTTTTTTGCGTCCATCCAACTGAAACTATACATATTGAAATACCCTATCAAAATATCGGGCATTCTAGCATGTCTTTTTATCAAAAATAGAATTCATATATAGAAAATCCTAAATCAAAATAGCATTCAATTAGTAATGTACCCTTAATGGAATGACAATAATGCATGTCATGTGATCCCTAGAAAGATATCATATGATGAATGAGATAGAACACCCTCATCTCATCGGGTTTCAACTGAATTAGAAACTCAATAATATCAATGATAACCACACAAAACAAGTGAATCACCCAATAGTGAAGTCCAATCATCTGTAACAATTGAAAACCCATAAAAAGTATAACATTCTAAGTAAATTGGATTTTTCCTATACACAAGTTTGCTACACCCAGGAAAAACTTATTACCAACTACACAGTCCTTCATATCATTATCTATAGGCTCCAAATAGTAATACCAAGCATAAAAAAAACTTCTTCTGATAACACCCAGTAACGTCCCTGTTCCGGGTGCCACCCAGAAGTACCCCAGACCTAGTTCTACACATAACCTCTATCGCAATTCCCCAAACACCAGTAGTTTCCAACTAGCATCGAGTGCCAAGGTCAAATATTGGGGAAAATATGACCTCATTAGAAGATTATACAAAGTGTAATAACAAAATAACAAAAGATTAAGAAGTAATGCCATACAAAAAACGTAAATAATAGAAGACTGATAGTATAAACAACTAAATCATATATAAATAATTGTTGCATGTCACATGTATCTAGGAAGGAAGCCAATCAAGTCATAGTGAGGGAAATATAATACTAAAACAAATTTAAAGAAAACCTTAAACTCCAACAACATTAGAAGCCTCATCGTGGCCTTATTATCTCAAACTTAAATAAGCAAGCAAGTAGGTGATGTAGAAGGGTGTTTTCCATTATCTATACATGCAACCATATAGTCTATTTGGGCCAAAAATCATGACACAAACAGGTTGGAAGATGAATCCATGTAGGAAACTACCAAATGATATATTCCTAGCTATTGGTGAATATATATAGAAGGTAATATGAAAATATAGTTAAATAAAATAAGAAGTACTCTCTTTAAACAATCCTACAATTTTCAATTTCATTCATTTACATTTTTTGATTATTTGAAACATTGAATATGGAAACCATGGTATCTTGCCTATTATTTGTTTCCCTCTATATAACAATAAAAAAAATACATCTCTAAAGACCATGTAACAATCAAGTTTGAATGAGTCCAAGCTTTTTCTATGGCATGATATACTCATCCCAATCATAAAATCATTCATAACAAACCCTATAAAAATTTTCTCGCATTCGAATCCCCTCTGGTTCAACATATCATCAAATTAATAAGGAATGAACTTCTGGGAACGCTCACACAATATAATCCCTTGGGTCCCACACGGTACTAATCCTTTACAAACATCCATCTGGGTAGCTCTCATGGTCAATACCCCTTGGTCCACATATCATCAATAAAATGCATTGACCCCTGGAAGCTGTCATAGTCAATTCCCTATGGTCCAACAATCATTTAATATGTACCCTTTGGGTAGCTGTTATAGTTCAACTCCTCTAGTTAATGACCCCATGGAAACTATCTTTGTAAATACCCCTATTCATTCCTAAAAACAATTCAAAAATAAAATACACTACATCGGGAAGCTCTCACTGTGAATTCCACTTGAAAATACATTCATAAATCGAATCATGTGAATCTCAAATAAATCCCAACTCCATCATAACAACACTATGCATGGAAAACTAATCATATTAACATTCTTTCTAGACCCAATTTTCATAACAAATCAAACATGGGAATGACGTCCATAATAAAAAGAATAACCATTATGCATAATCAAAAAACCCTTCTCAATCAAACACACTATAACATGTCTTAAACATGGTTAAATTATATAACACGCAACACCCTAACCATTTGTATTCATCACTTTTAGCTAATATAATCCAAAGAAAAACAAATTAAGGTACAAACCACCTACCTCGATGTGGTATAGTGAAGAATCTAATATATCAGCCCTTGAATCGACCATCATGTCGTAGATCTACAAAATGGACAAAAACATTCATCCTTGAATAACACAAAGGAGATGGGAAACCAGGAAGAGAGGCTCTAGGGAATGATAGAACTCACTTGTGGGAATCCAATGCTCTCGGGGGCATCTTAATACGGGATCAGATGGAGGAACATGAGCAGTCTGATGATTTATCAGTCGTATATTGTTATCCTATATGAGACACAGGAAGACGAAAAAAGTTATTATGAAGAGACATGAACCCAAGATGATTAATCATATAAAAAGAAAAGTACATCGTGTGTTCATTTAATGTACACCTCTTGTACATGCCTCAACTGGCCCCTACATTAGAATGTATCCAAGGTCACATACATGGCCATTACACGGTTATGCATGCAAACTGTGTATATTATGTGTACTCAAGAGTACACGGTGTATACATAGAAAATTACCAAATTATTCCCTTTTCCTAAAAAACTACATGAAAAAATGATCCATAACTGAAAATAAGATATGGGATCTTACATAAAAAAACTAATTGAGGGTCACTAGTTTAATAAGGATTACTTGAAAATGACCTAAATCTACTAGATGACTCAAATAGAGGATATCTACATTAAAATTCATAAATATAATCTTGAGGAATGATTGAAAATATTTAAAAAACCCTGAAATATGATAGACATGAGATACTTTCTCAAGGGGGGATATATGAGGCCATAGAAACTTATTCTATAGCCTTATTATGAAGCTAATTGAAAAAAATAACATACATCGTAATACAAATTGATGTTAAACATTTAAAATAATAACAAGTCCAAAGTTTTTTATTTTTTTATGATCATCTATTTATGAATACATTATCTAGTGGTGTGAATTTTAGGGGACATAATGTCTTGTCATTGTATATTAGCAGTGAAATTTCCATGAAAACCAAGTCATACCCCCTTTTCAAAATCAATACCATCTACATCCTCCATTTTTGTAGTAAAAAATTCAATATACCAAAAAACAACCATACCTACAACAACCCTTTCAATGAAAACCTTCCCTATAGAATACATATAAGTAGATAGTAGTTCGTGTTAAATTATATGTGAAAATAAAATCTATAGTTGATGGAATAAAGGAATGTATAAAATAATTTTCAATCAATGCCATAAAAAAATTGTACATTTTGACTAATAATATTGGAAATCATCCAAGGAAAATAGTTCTAATTCTATTGGAGGGCATAAGTGTTATAACAATATGAAGCAGAATAAAGCTCCTTCCACATGAAAAAATAAAGCTGATGATTCAAAAAAACTGAAGATCCACCCATCTATAAAACTGATAATCATAAGATGAAATAATATTTAAGGACCCATATTAGAGTGTATTTTCAGGAAACACCATTTTAAAATTCATTAAATGTAGGAAAATAACATCCAATAACGTTTCCATATGATATTTTTTGAGTAAACCGTAATCAACTGCCAATTCTCATTGGCTCGAGAGAACAACGCGTCATTAATAGGCCTTAATAGACATCCCCATTCTTCCAATGGTTGGAAATAAATGCTGAAGGGTTTAATGTACAACTGGGGGACGATTTACCCTTTATAAAATACACCAATAAACCAACCATAACCAATCATTCACTATATGATGCATGGACAAATGAAAGACCAATAAAAACTTATTTTATATTAAAACCACATCAAAGTACACAACAGCGGAACCCAAAACTAAGAATAAAAGTACACAGCGGATGAACAACTCAAGACTCTCAAAAGACACTACAACTCCATGACCCACAAGATCCAACCTCCATAACATTTCCCAAGCAGCACCACAATACACTAGCAATAAAATGCTTTACCTTTACCTATGTCTCGAAATATGACATCTGCAAAAGCACCAACGTGCAAAAGCAAGGGTGAGTATGAAACTCGGTATGTTTTCCCCAATGAATTCCCTAATCCCGCCACTAGGATAGAAGAGTTAGCATCATTTAAATAAAAATAGTTTATATAAAACATTTTTTCAAAAGCAGTTTATAACTAAATATAAACATGTTTCTAAAACCATTTATAACCAAAGACATTCTATGTTCAATTGAAGCCAATTTTCTAGAAAGTTATTTTTTCAGAAAAATAACCAAACAAGCTTTAGAACCATTTCAGAAACATCATTTTTTGGCATACCCAACAATTTCCCAACCCATGGTACCAACCATACATTCTTTGTTATGACCATTTCGTACTCATGAGCGGTCTCTCATCGATCTACCAAGTCGTCACAAGGTAAATGTTTCCCATGTTCCATTACACATTTGGCACCAAGAACAAGGTCATATTTCAACCAAGACTCATACACGAAGTTGTCATGTTCCATTAGACGTTTGGCACCGACCACAAGGTCATATTTCAAACAAGAATCATACATGAAACATAAAAACACAACACATATTCTCAACGTTCATAAAAAAAACCATTTTAATGAAACCAACTTTTTACTGAAAACCATTTCCATCAAAACCATTTCAATGATAAACCATTTCAATTCCAAAAAATTTCAATAACACTACCTTTTTATTGAAAAACCAAACCCATCAAAGTCATTTCAATCTCAAACCATTTCAATAAAATGGCCATTTTATTGAAACACCATTTTTCATCAAACCATTTACAATTTCAAAAAATGCATAATTTAAAATCAACATTTTTAATTCATGATGCCAAATCACTTTGCACAACAATTCACCAAAATATCACATTTTCCTCATAACCTTAAATCATCATTAACGAAGATTGATTCCATGCTTTTTTACAATCAAATCCATTAAAATAAACCAATTTGAATCTAAGCTGAACAATTCTAGTAAGAGGAGTCGAGAGAGAATCCTCCTACCTTTAGGGTTTTGACGAAAACCACCACAAACAACGAACACACAAGAAAATCGGGTTTCTTCTTTAAGAACCCGCCTTTGATCTCTTCTCCTATAATGATCAAGACCATATATCGTCATATTTGACATCCATACACTTAGATATACCCATAATGGGAGTATATCTAAGAAACCGAGAGAATATGTGAAGTATATCTAAGTAGACCTATGAAACCGATCAAGAAGGAAGAAGAATGATCACATACCTCAAGAATCCGGCTTCAATTCCACAAGAGAAGCCTTTAGATCACCTCCGAAACAATTGGGAGATGTTTTCCAACTTTCAAGGGAGAGTAATCTCAAGTTATGGACGCTTAGGAGATTAAATGAGGTACTTAGTGGCAAAAACAAGAGAGATCCACAATTTAAGGATCTCATTTAAGTTCCTTCACGACTACTTCACACGGTTTGAAAAACCGTGTGCTAACCGTGTGTTAGCTACTGCCTCGGACACCCCTCTGACAAGGCCTCATCGCATGGTCTCTCCTAACCATGCACCAATCGTGTCAGAGATACTGCTTCCAAGACCAACTGTAAATGTTTTTTCCATCACGGTTTAGACAAATCGTGCACCGTCCATGTGACTTCCCCTTTTCCTGAAAACCTCACACAATGTTCTCCCGACTCTCCCATTCATCACCCATAACCATTATAACCATTAAAATAATTAAGTAAGGGTTACATACCAGAAACTGAGGGTACTAAATTCTCCACATTTTTGGTCTTTCCATCCTTAGAATGTAGAAACCCTTCACCCAACTAAAAGAGTTTTGGCCACTGCTCTTTCATTTCCTTCTAACGTTCCTAAGCCTCTCCCTAAATCTGACTATGCTGCGATAAAACTAGAACTAGACCACTACTTTTTCCATGCAATAATTTCTCTTGCGTATCCAAAATCCATAGTTGTATATTTATCAACGAAGCATCCAGGTCTAGTTCAACATGATCCCATCTGATCACATGGTCATGATTAGCCTAATACTTTTTCAACTAAGATACATGGAACACATTATACACCAATCCGAACCGTGGTGGTAATGCCAACCAATATGCCACCCCTCAAACCCGTTCCAATATCTCAAAAAAGTCAATGAATCTAGGAGATAACTTTCTCTATTTCTTGAAACAATGATTTCTACGCCTTGTAGAGATCGTCAAGAAGAAAGACAATGATGCCTATACAATGCTTCAAACAGAGCCATGCGTATCGAGGCTTGATAGCTGTTATTGTTTGAGTACTCCACTAAATGTATATGCTCCTCGCTTGAGCCACCAAAATCCATTACACAAGCTCGCTACATGACTTCCAATGTTTGTATCATCTGCTCAGATTTCTCATCCATCTGGGGATTATAAATCGTGCTCATATTCAACTGAGTTCCAAGGGATTGTTGTAATGATTTCTAGAAAGAAGATGTGAACCTCAGATCTCTATCTGAGACTATAGACACTGGTACACCATTCTTCTATACCACTTCTCAGATATATATTTTTGAAAGATCTTCCACTATATGAGTTTCCCGAATAGGGATAAAATACGCCGACTTGGTTAGACGATCCACTATCTTCCAAAGGACATCCTGTTTCCGGACCATTCTTGGAAGACCTCTTACAAAAAACACTGTTACTTGATCCCATTACCACACAGGGATAGACAATGATTATAACATACTAGATGGTCTCTGAGGCTCTGCATTAACCTGCTGACAAGTTAAGCATCGCAAGACGAACTCAGCCACCTACCTTTTCATGACGCTCCACCAAAACTGTGACCTCGATGCCTTATACATCTTATGTGTACATGGATGTACAACCCATCATGAATGGTGGTAATTATGCAGGAGTTGTTCCTGAAAAACCATAGGTACAATCATCCGATCTATGAAACAAAAAACTGAACCCCCATCAAGTTTCCACCCCACAATGGTCTCCCCACCATTGAGTTTTGAACTAATAAATATAAATTATTCATCCGATGTTTTTTCCTCTTTGATCATTTTTTCTAAATCATGAACAAGCATAGATGAAAATAATATTGCAACATCACCTCGGTCTTTAAATTCCACATGAATTTCGGCTAAGACCGACATAAACAGCCATTCGTCTGAGGCATCTTTCACTAACTGATCATATGACATTATACTCAATGCATCCACCACCGAATTTCATTTTCCTTGTCTCCACATCAAGTCAAAGTCATTCATTTGGAGATACTCCATCCATCTCCTTTGCCTGAGATTCAAATATCACTGTGAAAAATGTGTTTCAAGATTTTGTGATCCGTAAACACAATAAATTTCTCTTCCAAGAGATAATGATTCCATGTTTCAAAGAATGGACGACTGTAGCTAACTCTAAATCATGTTTTGGGTAACTATTCTCAAGAAATCTCAACTGTCTTGAGCCAAAAGAAACCACATGATCCCTTTGCATTAGAACACAACCCAAACCTGATCCTGAAGCATCATAATACACCACATACCCCTTTCTTGTTTCTGGAATGATCGAGATATGTTCCAATGTAATATGAACCTTCAGTTTCGGAAAGGATTTATGAAATTATTATGTCTATTGGAAAAGAGCATTATTCTTAGTCAGAGCCTTCATTGGTGAAGCAAGTCGTGAAAAATCACGCACAAAGTGTTGGAAGTAACAAGCTAGACCAAGAAAACATAGTATCTCGGACACATTCATCGGTGATTTCCATGACAAAACAGCTTATACCTTTTCAGGATCAATAGAAACACCCTGCTCAGAGATGACACAACCAAGGAAACATACTTCTTGAATTCAAAAATCTATCTTTGATAATTTGGTATACAAATGATGATCTCTCAAGATTGGTGACACTGTATCTATGAGTGATTTGTGATCAGCCCTTGTCTTTGGATACACTAAAATTTCATCGACAAAGACCGCAACAAAAGAATCTAGATATTGTTGAAATATTTGATTCATCGATTTCATGAAGTCTGTGGTTAATTCGTTAGACTGAAAGGCATGAATACATATCCGTAATGTCCATATCTGCTTCTGAAAGTTGTCTTTGGAATATCCCCCTTCCGAACTCACAATTGGTGATATCCTGATCGCAAGTCAATCTTGGACAACCACTGAGATCCCATTAATTTATTGCATAGATCATCAATCCATGGATTTGGAAATCTATTCTTTATCGTAACTTGGTTAATCTTACGATAATCAACACAAATTCGAAGAGTTCCATCTACCTTCTTTACAACAACACTGGTGCTGCCCATTGAGATGTACTTGGGAGAATGAAAACCTTGCTTCCCAGCTCCTCTAAAGGCACTTTAAATTCATGTAACTCTATTGGTGCCATCCTATATGACGGAAGGAAAATAGTACTGGTCCCTGGAAGGAGATCCATTGTAAAATCCACTTCCCTTCTAGGTGTAAACCCTTAGAAGTTCTTGGTAAAGACATCTAGAAATGGATCCATAACAGCTGGAAGACTATTTTCCTCGATCTCTTCTATTGATGCCAATGTTAGCACTCCCAATTGGTAAGATATCATTACAACCATTGGTTCCAACAAGCTCTTTTCACCATTCTTTTCCATCATCTATCCTCTAAAGAGATGGTTCGTGTCGTCCTAAGTCGTGAAGATAAATGTTCTCCTATAACATTCGATTTGAGCCTTAACCATTTTCAAACAATCCATACATAGGATTACATCATAGAAATACATATCCAACATCAAGAAGTCCCATTTTAACTCAGCTCCATCAATAGTTATAGAACATGCTCCACACACAAAGGCTTGACATTCACTTTCACTGATAAAAGTTTTTAGTTTCAAAACATAAGGCCTCATTTCCCATTTTTAACATAGCAAGTCTGCTGCATGAGAAGAAATGGAAGAATGTGATGCACCAGTATCAGACAACACTTGCACAAAGGTATAATTCAAAAGAATCATACCTCTTACTATATATGGTCCAGCCTGCTCATCGACCATCATCTGCTCATCTCCATACTGTGGCTTCATCTTTGCATTGTTCTCCTTCTAGCCTTGCTGATATTTCCCAAGTTGAAGAGTGATGTTATTTCTAGAATCAATATGGCTAGCTCTTTTATACTGACAAGACAGATTCTACTATCCTCATCCTGTCGAAGCAAGCAATTCTTGCGACGCCTGAGAAGTGTCACGTGTGCCCGACCTTGGAGAATTTATACAATAGCATTGTAGATTCCCCCATCTGCTTGAAATTGTGACATGCTCTAGGTTGCTTCATACACTCTTGCTTTATGTGCTGAATCTAACCACATTGAAAGCAAACATTTTAGCTTTGGGGTCGTGGAGGAAGTTTTTCTGATCCAGCCGTCCGGTTTTAATTTCCACTTGCACCATGGAAATAAGTGTCCCTTTTTATCTTGTTCCCTGCAATTGAGTTCCCACCATTTCTTGTAGGTATCATCATTCCTCCACTTATCATTACCGAGATATCATGTTCCTCAACAATCAAAATGTTTACCATCTCTGTATAATCCATAATACAGAGCACCGAAATCTTCGATTGATTCTCCTGCCTTAGCCCAGTTTCGAAGATTCATTCCTTCAAAGGCTCACTTACAACAACCTCTAGTGAAAAAAGGACTAAATTCATTAAATTTGCCTCATACGCTGTGAAAGAGAGGCTATCCTATTTCAGGATGAAGATGTATGTCGTTTTCTGGATTTTGAATGTGTGAGGATAGAATTGTTTGTTGAACATTTATTCAAAATCCTCCCATGTATGGACTTCATCCAATTTAGCCTACACCGCTAAATCCAACCATTGACGTTCAATAACCTTAAGCATATATGTCGCCAACACGACCTTCAGATATGATGGTGTGCCGATGAAATCGAAGATACGATTCATCCCAATTAGGCACACATCATCCTTTCAGGTTCAGCATCACCCCGAATGTTCGGTGGATTATGCTTCATAAACTGCAAGGTATGATCCACATGTCATGGCTCATTCCTCCAGTTCCCTATATCCACAGCTTGAAAATCTTGGAAAATACTCTGAACTACCTCTTGGTTCACCCGTGGTTCTGGTGTAACCACATTTTACACAGCTTCTTCAGGTTGGTTTCGATGATGCATACCAGGTGACATTTTCTAAACCAACAACATCCTCCATCAATCTCACTCTCTAGCAACTGATGGATTAGCATTCCAAATTTTATCATATCATCTGTCACATTATTTTTTTCAAAATGACCTTTTTCCCATGTTCAAACATTTTTAAATCATTCCTCATGCCTTTTGATAATCATCCCATTCTCAAAATACACCAAATATCATGCTTTCAAAATATTTCATTGAAAACAATTTCAGTAATTGGTTTTCGAAAATTCGCACCTTGCACAAAATCAGTAATCATTCCTCACAATGAGATATGAAATCCTAGTTGGAAGTCATTCCTCTACAATTCATGAAATGATCATCTCATTGGCTAATCCCATGACAATGAGATTTCCCAACATTCAAGAATTGTATCCAAAACAATTATGTACCCAACACCCAAGTAACTTGATGTTCATAATAAACGGGTTAGCTATGTCCCTTTATGTTGTAAATTTCATGTTCCGAAAATCCTAATCATATCTAAGATTTCAACCCAAGGAATAGAAAAGAAGATATTTCAACTCCAAGACTAGGAACATCGATGACTGCTTGTTAGGCAGGGACCGAACAAGCTGATACCATTTGTAATGATCCGCCAATTCTCATTGGCCTGAGAGCACAATGAGCCATTACTAGGTATTAAGAGACAACACCAATGCACCAAAGCCTTGCAATAAATGCTGAAGGTTTTAAAATACAAGTGGGGGATGATTTACCCTTTATGAAATAATCCCATAAACCAACCATAACAAAAAATTCACTATATGATGCATGAACAAAAGAAATACCAATAAAAAAATTCATTTATATCAAACCACATAAAAGTACACAACAGTGGAAGACCAAACTAAGAATCAAAGTACACAGTGGATGAACAACATAAGACTCTCAAAAGACACTGCAAATCCATGATCCAAATGCTCCAAGCTCCACAACATCTCTCAGGCATCACCACAGGCCACTAGCAATAATATGCTTTACCTTTACCTATGTCCGTGAAGAAGACATATACAAAATCACCAATGTGCCGAAGATGGGGTGAGTATAAAAATATGTAGGTTTTCTCCAATGACATCCCTACTCATGCCACTAGGATAGATGAGTTAGAAACACTTATATAATAAATTTTATATAATATATTTTCTCAAAATAAAATTATAACTAAATATTAACATGTTTCCAAAACCAATCATAACCAAAGGCATTGCATGAGAAATTGAAACCAATTTTCATGAATGTTATTTTTTCAGAAATATAACCAAACAAGCTTTAGAACCATTTCACAAACATCCATTTTTGGCATGCCCAACCGTTTGTCAATCCATGCTACCAACCATGCATGCTTCGTTATCACAGTCCCATACTCATGAGTGGTCTCTCTTCGATCTACCATGTCATTACAAGGTAATTGTTTCCCATGTTCCATTACACCATTGTCACCGAGAACGAGTCATATTTCAACCAATCCTCGTACAAGTAGTTAACATGTGCCATTAATCGTTTGGTACCGAGCACAAGGTCATATTTCAACCAAACCTCATACATGCAACATGAACACACACAACATATTCCCAAAAATCATCCCAAACCACCCTTTCAATAAAAACACCAATTAATTGAAAACCATTTCCATCATAACCATTTCAATGCTAAACCATTTAAATTCAAAATGATTTCAATAAAACTCAATTTTTATTGAAAAAACAAATCCATCAAAGTCATTTCAATCTCAAACCATTTTAATAAAACACCCTTTTTATTGAAAACCCATTTTTCATCAAACAATTTACAATTTCAGAAAATCCATTATATAATGTCAACATTTTAAATTCATAAAGCCCAATCACTTTGCACAACAATTCACCAACATTTAACAATGTCATCAAAACCATAAATCATCCCTAAAGAATATTGATTCCAAGCTTTTCACAATAAAATCATTTTAAATAAACCAATTTGAATCTAATCTAATCAATTATAGATAGAGGGGTCGAGAGAGAAGCCTCTTACCTTTAGGGTTTTGAAAAAAACCACAACAAATGATGAACATGCAAGAAAACTAGTTTGATTCTTCAAGAACCCGCCATTAGTCTCTTCTCCTAGAAAGATCACGAAAAAATATCATCATATTTGGCATCTAAACAATTCTATCTACCCATAATGGGTGTAGATCTACGAAACTGAGAGAAGAGGAGAAGTAGATCTACGTAGATCTAAGAAACTGATTAAGAACAAAGAAAAACGATCACATACCTCAAGAATCCAGCTTCAATTCGCCACGAGAATCTTCTAGATCTCCTCTAAAGCACATGGGAGAGGTTTTCCATCCTTCATGGGAGATAAAAACAGAGTTATGGCCGCTTAGGAGCTTAAATGAGGAACTTAGAGGAAAAACCGAGTGAGATCCACAATTTAAGGATCTCATTTATGTGCATACACGTTTAGTTTGCACGGTTTGATAGACCGTGATCTAACCGTGCTTTAGATTTTGTGTCTACCACCCCTCTTGCACAACCCCATCTATTGGTCTCTCCTAACCGTGTGCCAATTGTGCGGGTGATACTGCCTACAAGACCAACTACTCACTGTTTTTCTCGCACGGTTTAGACAAATCGTGCACCATCTGTGCGACTTCCCCTTTGCCTCAAAGCATCACTAAAATTTCTCCCGACTCTCCCATTCATCACCCATAACCTTTATAACCATTAAAATATTTATGTATGGGTTACATACCGAAAAATGGGGATACTACATAAATGATGGTGGAAAAGAGTGGCTTGAAAAAATCATGAGGCCATAAAAGAATTCAAAGTCTCTATATCATTGTTGTATGCAATCAGATAAATACAAAAATATATAAAATTCTAGAAGGGGTTATTCATGAAAAGAATGAGGCATGCTGAAAAAGAGAAAATTATCTTATGTCAAAGCATGTCATCACTAATGACACCGTTAATGCAAAAAAAATCAAATTTTCGATGATATTTTTTATTACCATCTATATTGGATCATTAAATTTTACTAATGTGTTATGTGATATAGATTCTTCAATAACATGAATTCCCCACTATGTTTTTTTTGCTATAGAGATTATAGAAATAAGTGAAAAATAATAGTGGTTCAATTATCAAAAAATAAATTGTTTTATTATATAGGGTTATAGAAGATGTAATGATAGGAGTAAGGGGACTGTTCTATCCAAATTACTTCTATTTCCATAATATAGAATAAGAAAACTCTCAAGGAAACACTTCCATCATTTTTGGGAGACAATTATTAATGATAGAAAAGGACTTCATCAATGTCAATAAATGGACACTCACAATGGTATTTGGATATTTCACCATACCCTTTAACATTCTTATCATAATTATTCATCCATATTTCTATATATATATTAATGAAATAACAATTAATTCAGGAAAATATCTAAATTATGATTTAGTCATGCTTCTTTAATTCAAAGTTTTATAAGAGAGTTTCTCAATGGAGGTTATAACGAACAATGAACTCAAATATAATAATTTCATTATAGAATATGGGGTAAATTCTAACGTGTTCAAATTTTTATCAAGAGAATTTAAAATAATACAGGAGATCCCAAATTTATAACAAGGAAACATAAATTGTATTTAAACCCCTTGAACAAACCCCCAATTCATGAGTTACTTCCACTAAAATCGGATTGAAAACATCTATACCTTATGGAAAGGTGAAGAATATTATTTATCGTCCCCAATAATCTATAGAAGACACACAAAAAGACATTGAAAAACCTTCTAAAAAGATATTTCTAATTCATGGGATTCTATTTAGATGATATCCTTAATACCACAGTGTTTTATCTTGTAAATCCTTTTTGATTATGATTCCCTCAAATTAGGAAAATATTAGATAATAAATAATCCAAACATCATGGATGTTTTTTAAATGGAAATGGAAAAATTATTATCATCTCACTTCATTTTCCCAATCTCAGATTCTCAATGGGTTAGGCCCATCGATGCGGTCTCAATGAAAATGGGTCTAACCAATGTTAATAAATTTAAAAATTAAAAGATCCCTATGAAAATGAAATACATGATTAGTGTGTGAATATATTATAGTAAATTGAATCATGTTCCCTGTAATGATCACATTACTAACATTCATTGTTCAAATTATCGAAATTAATGATCTTAAAAACTCATTTTTTCATTTTAAATATTATTTTATGATATTTCCATGATAATATTACACCAAAATGCCCGGGGAAGATGATATTCACATGCCCCATTGGAACCTTCATGTATGGAAGGATTCCATTTGCACTATGGAACTCCCCATGTACATTAAAATATTTTGTGGTGAGTATTTTATCCAAACATATTAAAATCTTCCTCAATGTATTTCTGTATGACTTTATTATTTTTAGTAATTCATTCAATTATTTCCTATGGAATTAATAAAATGTTATGAAACAATACATTGATAAAAATATTTTTTATTAATTTTAAATCATGTCTTTGTGAATGTAATCTCACATAAATTAATTAGGGTGGATAAATAAAAACATTAATAAATAAATTCCATTCCATACCCAACTTGTCTATAATTGGATGGATCACATTTTTGGATATGAATAATTTTATAGAAGATTCATAAATGATTTTAGTAAGATATATATTAATTTATAAAGGATACAATTAAATGATTATTATTTTAATGTATATGATCAGTGCATGAATGACATTAATGAGTTGTTAAAAGGATCACTAAACCACCAATAACACAACCACCCAACTGGGGTCATCCTTTAAAATTTTCCCATGACGAATCAAATCATGATTTGGAATCCATACTCTTATAAATAATTGTAAGGAAACCTAATTTCATTTACTAAAAATAAAATACTTTGGATTCCATGAATATTAATTAGAATTATACAGAATGATATTTCATGGTTGTTGTATTTTCTCTCAAAAAATTCAGATCATATCCACCAGGGAATAATGATTTTTTTTATCATGGTTATATCATGTATCTATTTAACTAGATGGATGTAATCCATGATTTGAAATATGTTCGATTATATTAGAGTATTTCCACCTAGGGATTCTCAAAAAATGTTATCTGAAAATCATTTTTCAGTCATATAAGAAGACTACCCAGCACCGACAATGAAAAAGTCAATATCATAATCCAATAAAATATCAACTCCATGAAAAAAACCTCCTCATAGATGCATAATCCCCATGGTGTGTCGACTTTGTTAATTATTTTTTGAATTCACATATCATATCTTATTTAAATAATCATCAATAATTCAAAATTTTCTATGAATATAAATTTTATATTTTTGTATACTCATTCCTCTAGATGATAAGAACTGATAGTGTAATTAGAATATATTAACCTAAAAGAGAAATTGAATTAGATTAAAAATTCATTATTTAATTAGACTGTTATGGCCAATTTTGATCATAGAGGATAGCTAGAACAGTTTTAATGTCATGAATTTGTTAGGACACTTTAAAAAATTAAACTTCTGAATTTTTTAAAAAATTTTGATATTGTGTTTTTTCAGTAATATATAAAAAAATATAAATTATACAAGAACCAATTATATTTTGTTGATGTTTTTTTCATGATGGGTACAAACATAATGGGATTATTCTTAATTTCATTTGGTAATTTATATATTTTTCTTGCTATTTATTATTCTTTAAAATGGGTTAAATAGAAATCGTTGACAACTGATGTTGATAAATTTGTCTTTGATTTTTTTAGGGGATAACATTTTATATTGGAATGGAGTATCCTAATAAATAATTAGCTACTAATGTACTCTTTTACATAATTGGAACATAGAAGAATTACTAAAAAATTATGAGGTACTTCATAAACCATCATCACAAAACCATTCACAACCAAATAGTCCATCATAAGTCTCGTATAGGGAAATCAAAGGTATTATAGAATATATTATTAAACCCAACAAGAATTACTTGAGGCATAGGATGGATGACACGTTATTTTATTGTAGGACCACTTACAGGATTCCCATGTGGATGATCCCCTTGATATTTAATTATAAAAATAGATTACTTATCCCATTTATAGTGACCTAGCCTTAACATATATGGATATTAAATCATTTATGATGAATATTCCGCACATTAAAAAAATGGATGCCTAAGAATCGTTTTATTTTAGTATATTTTAAAACATGGAAAAATATTATTTTAATTTGGTGAATTATCTTCAACATGTTCAATAATGATTTCCCCTTTGGTACTCCTATATGAAACCTTTATTCATATCTTGGTGAAGAAACATAAGATACATAATAGAGGGATGAGCTCAAATGACTATTAATGGAATATAAAATAAATATATAATAATTTCTTGAATATAAGAGACTGAGAACATTAGAATAATTTGTTATGATCATACACAGCATATAAATTATCAAAAATATGATACATGGCTTAAATACAGGTACTTTATGAGATGTTAATCATAAGATAATCAAGATCCTTAACCTTGAGATAATATCATAGGAATAAGACATAGAATATTTTTTAAAACACATAAACATGTAAAATCATTCCATATATGTCAAGGCTTATTGATAAAAAATTATCATGGATCTTAATGGGGAATACATCTACTGGGAGGGAAACACCACCATCCGCATTAACAATACCACACTTGTAAGTGATTTGGTATCACCATCTTCCAATAGTGGATTGGGTTTCCCATAATCCAATAGTGTCTTGGGTTTCCCCATCTTCCCATAGTGGATCAGGTTTCCCCATATTCCTATAGTGGATCGGGTTTTACCATCTTCCCATAGTAGACCAGGTTTCCCAATCATCCATAGTAGTTCAAGCCCATAGACCATATTCTCATCATTATATCATTAGATTTAAATCTATACCCAAGTAATTAGAGTGAGATATAGGTCCCACCCATCTCATAATGAAATAATAAATACATATTCCCTAAATTCATAAACAATCATATCATATCCATTGAAATGAGATGGGTTTCATAACATGTAATCACATATTGTGAAATCGAAAATGGAAGGTTTCATAATCATTTCATCCAATCATAACCTGTGAATAAAAATAATGTTTCATAAGAATATAAAACATGATATACATCTGGGTTTTATAAAAATAATTTCATCAAAACATAATCCATTTAAATAATCAATATGAATGGTGTCATTAGATCACATCCCTGGAAAAACATAAACTATAACCATGTATGTAATCTCAGATGGAAAATGATTTCGAAATATATCTTAGAACATCACTTTTTTAGGAAATACGTCATTTTAAAAATCCATTTATATGAAAAAATATATGAAATCATATAAAAGAATATTGTAAAAAAATTATAATCATTTCAAGTGTGAATTTCATTTTTTTTATTTGAAATATATTCTATTTAAAACATAAATCATTTAGAAAAACATCTTTCTTTTGAAATATCATCAAAAAAATATAATGGAATATTGAAAACGTCTTGAAACATTTTTCCCTTAAAAAAAATATGAATCCTCAAATAATTTGTTTTTAATTTCAAAGATGAAACATTTTTTAAAACCTTTTTCATTGAAAATAAATTTTAAAATCATTAATGGATGTTATTTAAATCATTTAAAATAGTTATACAATATAAATTTTTAGAAAAACCTTTTCATTGAAAACCAATTTAGTACTAATGAATTACCAGATTTTTAGGAAAAATATTTTTCAAAAAAATAAGTTTAGACATTAAATGGACTATTAAAATCATAATGGTTGTGATGGTGGATAAATCCATACATTAAAATCATTTCATTTCGTTGGTAAAATGCTTAGAAATGTGCCTCAATCGGAAAACAACAATAATGTTGATTTATAAAAAATAATTTATAATAAATTTAAAACATTGTAAAAATGTATTTTATATATCAGGTGATAATATTATAACATTTTTTAAAAAAATTGAATAAATTATTTTGAGAGAACATTGATTTTTAATCGACGAGAGGGGTAGTGTCTAATTTTCATAAAAAAATGTTCTTAATTATCCTTTGAAACAAATAATAATTGAAATGTACTAATAATTTAACAGATGGTGCCTCAACATAAGAAGATAAAAATCATGATTATCCTTGATATATTTATTATAAAATTTCATCAATGTAATCATAATCATAAAAAATCTCCATAAATGATTAGATTGTAGCAATAAAGTATGAAAACATTTTAACATTAAATCGGACTCCCCAATTAATAAAATGGAATTACATGAATATTCTAATATAATGAAAATAATTCAACTTAGTATATAAAATTCTAAATGGGAGTCTATACAACTCACAAAATATTATAGGTGCATAACACAACATGTCTCTCAAATAAAGAAAAATAGGGAAACATTATTCTACTAATTTAGTAACTTCAATCGACAAATCCAGGAAAAATACATCATAAAAAAATATTTAAATACACATTGATTTTATTGAAATAATTATATATTACATTCATTGGTGTTATAAATCACAAACATAATAATATATTAAGGAATATGGTATGTATCTTACAAAAATGAAATTTTGTTAAAATTCCATTACCTTAGGTCTTGGCATTCTTTGTACATGTTCAATCCTCATGTTTAATATATATATGATTATTATAAATATACCAGAGAACCTTGTTATTATATATAATTACATATATAATTTTTTTATTACATTATTTTATCTTTTTATAAACAACTCTATGTCAACGTTACGTTTCGAGTAACATCTGCATTGTTTTTTATATATGTTTTGGAATGTTATTCAGCATCCTCTTACATAGGTCATGATTTATATATTTACCTAATTTCAATAATTATATAAATAGAATATATATTTACTATATATTTGTTCAAAAAATTCTATGAAATTTAGAAATATGAAGTAGAATACATCATTCATGGAGATGGTAGGTCGTACATATGCATGAGCTCTGTTTATATTTTATTGTCATATTAAAAGAAAGAAAAGAAATGTCATATATATATATATATATTAATTTACGTATCATTAATATGTAATATATATCATATATTTTCACCAAACTCATCTTGAATAATTTACATTAGAGTGTGAAGGAATCACAAAACATTGTGAAGGCGGTAGTCCAAACGTCGAAAAATGAAGTAATCGTATTTACATAAAACTGAAAGAATGTATG
Organism: Viscum album; assembly: GCA_963277665.1. Classification (NCBI taxonomy): domain Eukaryota; kingdom Viridiplantae; phylum Streptophyta; class Magnoliopsida; order Santalales; family Viscaceae; genus Viscum; species Viscum album. The sequence goes on along the minus strand of OY728150.1, from coordinate 1,132,449,489 downwards.
TATTTTTTATATAATAATTATATAGTACTAATTAAATAATAAATATCGTATATATCATATAAGGAATTGTTTTTCCATCAGAATTATCATCTATGAGTAGTGGTAATGAAAATCAAACAACATCATTACATGACACGATAGTTCATCGTACAAAAGAACTGTATGTTTTATTACCAAATAGAAGGAATTGTTTGTAGGTGTAGTACTGAACCATTTAATAAAATCATATAATTATATTTATGATAATTATTTTATTACATAATCACATAATAATATGATCTTAGCTTCTTTATAATAAAAATAAAATGAAAGTGCTTGATGAAGGATATTACCACTTATTTGGGAATCTCCTCCTCGTTTTCACCAATAAGATTCAATGGATGAATTTATGAAAAATGTTAGACTTAAAAAATTAAATTATAGATGTTGGGAGCTTATTTAATAATATTTTGATCAATAAAATGGACAATAAATATATTAATAATTTGGAGTGTTTAGCGCATTTCTATAGTTGAGGGGGAGTAACAATCGGGTAAATTTATTAAAAGGGGATTACAACCATGTTTTTCCTATAAAAGGTGGACCCCATAATGAAAAGAACATCAATACTGGGAGTATTGGGATGATATATTTCCAATCAATGGTTTTTATAAGTTTCTATGTCATTTATACCATTAGTTTAATATTTAGTCACTTTTATGTTGATTTACTTCTTAATCGTTGCAATTAATTTTAATTACATTCATTAATATTTTATCCAAGACAACATTTTACCATAGTTTAACTTTTATGTTAGTTTGATTCCAAATATGTAATCTATTTTTTCAAATTATAATCACATAAGTGGTAGATATTAATTCATGTTTATTCCCAAAAACAAGATGACTAGGATTGTTTCTAAAGGACAAATTACCAAAGGGTTGAAATGTTTTTATATCCAATTAAAATTTTAAATTTATTATGATAACCTAAATTGGATTAATTTATGTATAACATATCCAATTGAACATTAATAGTCTAAAAAATTGTAATTTTAATATATATATAAATTATATGAAGAATTATTTTTGAATTAAAATTCAATATTATTCATTATTAAAAAAAATGAAACATCAATGTAAAGTAAGAAAAATCAACATAATATAATATTTATGTTTCTATTTCAAATAAGATGATTATCAATTCTACTAAAATAATACACATGTAAAAAATATAATTTTAAAAGGGTTCTTCATTATAAAGTGGTAAAATTACATTTCATAAAATATATAAATTTTTATTCATAAAATTTCATTTATTATTATCTTATAACCATAAAATATATTATATGTGTATCAAAAATATTTATTGAATATATAATATAAAAATTTAACTGAAAAAATTAATAAAAATTGAGTTTTTAATTCATTCAGTTAATATTGTGTTTGTACCCCGAACTATTGTTTTCTTAAAAAATGAATTTCATTAATTTCTAATAGATCATACATTAAATTATAATAATTTATAAATAAAAGATTTATTTTATATACATATATTAATAATATTTTCACAATATATCAAATATTATTTTAATCATCTATTCAAATTTATAGGTGGTAACTATAATTATATCAAAAGTATATTGTAGTTTGGTAATACTCAGACATTCATGTAACACAAGCTATAAAAGAGGATCAATAATTAATTTAACACTAGAAAAACAAAGGGTTTCATGTACTGCAAGGTAATCTAGGAGTTTTTTGTAGAAAAATCATTACTTTTTGTTGTGTATAATAAAATTCACGCTTAATGATTTTATACAACTAAAGATATATTCAGTGGTCTATGAAATTAAAAATATCAAAATATTGATTTAATTTTAAAAAATTTATTCCCAATGATTTATGGTGTTTCAATATACCAACCATAAAATTAATTTCAACCTTTAAATTAGTTAGGGTTATTATACTTTTTATACATGATAGATTCTTTCATAGAAAACCCAATCATAAAAACAAAATAAAAATAAATCCTTCAAAAATTGAATGTTAGAAATGTAATTTTTACACAAAGTATCACATGACTACTCTTCCACATAAGAGATATTATGTGTGAATATATGATTTGAAATTGAAGGAAAAAATAACTATAGAGATTGATATGGATAATTGATAACTTATATGTGAAGGGTAAATGAAAATCTAAGGGCATCATAACTAATAATTGATGGTAATTTATCTTTCCGTCAGCTCAAAAGAAATAAATGTATTAGGATATATCATTTTGAATATATTTTTCCTATAGCTTCAGAATGATTTTTCTCTATTAGAATGTAATGAAATATTATTATTTGATTTTATTCATTGTCTTACTAATAGTTTCACCCTTTGGTTGTGCCTTGCTCGAGTTTCACTTTGTCTCTTACTCTAAGAAATGAAGGCGAATATGTCATTCTAGAAGTGCTGATATACTATATTGTATAGTGATAAGTCATTCCATACATACTAAGTTATTATAATATCAAAAATGGTTAAAATATATTATTCAATATCCATTAATACTCATATGGTGAGATAATACATTTATCTAACAAACTTCGTCTAACTTTTTACTTAAACATTCAAAAAATGTATAACTTTAAAACACTTCAAAATTTTGAAAAATAAAAACATTAAAAGAAGGTTACAAAATTAACACCACATTTATCCCTCATATTTCATAAAACATATCTTGGTTTTCACACTCCAATCATATGAATACCCTCATCATATATTCTATTGAAACTTGGTAAAAATAGAAATTACTATAAATCCATTTGGAAAAAATACATGAATCCTTAATCAAAAGTTAATTGGATATATTCCAAAATTCCATATTGTTTTAAACATCATCCCTAAAAACATAGGACACATTTTCAGAAAATAAATTATCAGTTCTGAGGTCATAGATACTTTCCAATTTTATTTATCCAAATCAATCATCTATTCATTCAATCTAAACACAATTTTCACAACATATTTTACACATCAACGGTTACCTTCCCTTATTCATACCTTTATACATTAAATTAAATCTCTTTTCAATAAGTTCATCGCCATTTAACATATAATTTTAAATCCTTAATTAATGACATATACTGAAAATTCTTATATGTTTCATCATTCATATAACATTATCTCTGAACTCCAAAACATATACACTTCAATCATCCATGTTTATTATTAAACCACTACATGGATTTCATCAACATATTAATTTATAACCCATGTCCTAGAGTTGGAAATATGAATCATGTATTAATGTTAATTAACCTAAATCTAATAATTCATTTTATGTTTAATGAATACACTACTATTATAACGTCCCATTCCATTCACATGTTGTTTTTATTCTCTGTATCTTTATAAGTATAACCAATTCTTGTACCACCTTCTTGATTCCCTATATGGGATCTCCACTTAGTACATCTATTTGAATAATTCCCATATATTCCAAATCTAAAACATTCAAAATTAACTCAGTTCCTTCTAGTTCTTTATATTATCTAACAACATAATTCATATTGTGAGTAACAGTTATATTAGTTGGAAACAACATAATCATGACATAAAAATTACATATTGGATATCTAAATCTTGGCACTTAAATAATCATTCAATACCAACCTAGGTTTAACTTAGGGTGTTCATAGTAATACTATATTTAAATCCTTCATGATTTTCATTAATGGGTTTTTGAATTCGAAGTTTATTCCATGGGAGTGTCAAACCAAGTGTGCTGCATGACCAATTGTCAACCACCAGTTCACAACAGATATTTGTTCTCAATACGGTGTTTTCAGTGATGTTACCCCTATGTACATCTGTTCTAGAGACACAAGAACATTTATAATCCAATCATGGATGGATTCTATGAAACGAATCACTATATCCTTTTAGAAAATTATAGGCCATGATCGTATACATTAACATATCATTATATTTAACCATGTAGATATCCATACACATATACATAGAAATATTTATAGGAATCTTACTAATTTTTCAATACTAGTATCCATAGGTTGAATAAAACATTCTTTTGATACATGTACTATAATCCTAGGCATCATTAATCAAGCATACATCATTTTAGATAAGTATTGATCACATTACGAAAATACATTCCCAACAACCAAAATATTTTAGTGTATTTGGAATAATGGAACATATTCTTATAGATAGGTGATTGATCATTAACATGTTATTTAAGTATCATCCCATTTAGTACTCCTATATAGAACCTTTATTTAGAAGCTATGGAAGGGAACCATAATAAAGGTATGTGCTCGAATACTAATTATGGGGTAAATAAAGAAAATATGTAAGAATGTTATGAACATAATGGTATAAGAAAATGAATGTAACATTTGAACTTCATTCCATGCATATCAGAGATTGGAAACATGATAAATGTCATAAAGATTGGTAGTTCATGATAAATGAATATTAATATAATCATTAAAAGTAACCATGTGAGAATATCATAGGAATATGACCTAGAATTTGTTGAAAACACGTAAACATGTAACGAAATTCCCTCTAAGTCAAGTCTCACATACAAAAACATATCAGGGAACCATATCGGGACCAAACCATTTAGTTGGGACCCACCAACATCCCCAAACACAGTCCTTTCATTATAAGTTATCTAGTTTCCCCTTCATCCAATAGTGGATTAGGTTTCCCAATTATCCAATAAGGTCTCATTTTTTCATCTTTTCAATGTGGATCAGCTTTCCTCTTCTTCCCATAGTTGATTAGGTTTTCCCAACTCCTATAGTGGATCAATCTCCTTGAATTCATTCCCATCATTATATTAGGATATATAAATAATTAACAAATGCATTGGAAGGAGATATATGTACCACCCATCTCAAAATTAAATCATGCGTACATGTTCCAATAATTTATAATTACTCATATCATAACCTATTAAATTAAATTTGTCTTATAAACATGTAATAATATCATATAAAATTTAAAGAAAGGTTTCATAAAAATTTAATCAAAGGGGAACCCATGAACGGAATCAGGTTTCATATGTGTATAAGGTAAAGGTTGTGGGTAATCCAATTTATTAAAAAAATAAAAAGAAAATAGGACTCCATTTTAAACATTCTAAGGGAAGACCCATTACAAGTCCATACGACAATAGACACATAACCATAAATTATGTTGACCAAAGATCCCATAGGAATAAAGCCCATTAAGAATCATGTAGCCTATTATTCAAGTGGCTAAAAATCCCAATGTAATAAATTCCCTTACAAGTGAAAGAAAAAACCAAAAAATACCAAGGCCCATCATACCAAGTGAACAGAATTCCCAAAGCCCCACAACACCATAACCTACACCTCTGGATGACTCTAAAAGCACTCTGTTTCATTCCAATGACTGAGGAGCCCATTGGATATTCCACTGAGAACGTCCGTCGTCATCTAGACCTCCTCCACTGGAAGACATCCCGCTACTTTGGTAACCAATAAAATATAAACGAATTTCATAAAAACAATTCCATCATTAAATGAATCATTCAGAGGATGATTTTGAACGGAATTAATGGATCATATCCCTTGTAAATACTAATTTATAATAAAGGATATCCACAAAGATATAGGATGGTTTTGAAATATCACTTGGAACAGATCATTATAAAACATATATCATTTTTAAAATCCTTTTATTTAAAAATATTTTATATAAAAATTAATTTAATAATTTTAAATATTTTAAAAATATTTTATGAGTGAAATATATTTTTCTATTTGAAAAAAATATATTCTTTAAATCATAAATTATATTGAAAACCATTTTCGATAAAAAAATTCTTTGAAAACATATAAAATAAGAATTAAAACATTTTGTAAACATTTTTTTCATGAAAACAAGTAATATAATTTTGAATAAAAATTAAAAAACTTTTTGTGCATATATATATTTTTAAATACTTTTCTATGAAAATTTCATTGATAAAAGATAAAACAATCCTAGAATATAATTTAAAACACTTCTTGAATAGGAAAACAATTTCACATCTTTTTCATTGAAAAAATATTTATACAAATGAATATCCAAATTATTAGTGAAAAAAATTTAAAAATAAAATAATATTGTATACTTTCATAAGAATCTATAAAAAATGATAGTTGTGGTAGCTGATAAATCCATACATGTCAAACATTCCCTTTTCACCATAAAATGTTCATAAATGTTCTGAAATTATGAAAATAAAAGATGATTATTTAAAAAAAATTGATAAAAAGGAAAGGCATGGGTAAAAATATTATTTATAGATCATCAAGGAAAATTATGAAAATTGACATTTTTTTTCAAAAAATGGTTTTGAGTGAGCAAAGATTTATGACTAAAGAGATAAGTAGTAATATTTTCATAAAAAGATTCTTAATTATCATAAGTAACAAAGTGTGGGAAAATGGAAATAATAGATGAAACCTTCATGATAAACCATATGATAAAAAATCTCAATAGTTACCTTGGTATATGGATCATAGTATTTCATCAATTTCAGCCTAATAATAAACAATCTCAATAAATGATGAGATTCTTGCAATAAACTATTACCACTTTTTAACATTAAATATAACTCCCAAGGTACGAAAATGTGATTACATTTATCTTATAATATTATGATAATAAATATATTCATGATATAAAAATTTAAATCGATGAATACACACATCAAAAAAGAATATAGGTTCATAAAAAAACATGTGTCTCAATGAATGAAAATTGAGGAAACATTACTTCACCGATATGGTGCCTTTTGAACACCGAACACCTTGAAAATGATATCATAAAATGGATATATAAATACTAATAAATTTATATATAAAAAACATATAATAAATTCATGTTTAGTATATACACCACACAAAATAGGCTAGTGGTTAATATGGTATGTATCCAATAGAAATAAAAAGGGAGATGGAATTCCCTTACCTTAAGTCATCATATACTTCATACAAGTTCAAACCTTTTTTATAATCTATAAAATATTATTTTAAATATAAAATTAATAATATTAATATATATTGTACCATATACTATATTTTTAGGACATTATATTACCCTTTTATTAACTACTACATGTTAACTTTACATTTATTTAATATCTGCTTTACTGTTTGTATATGTTGTGGATTTTTATTCATGTTCTTTTTACATAGGTTATGATTTAATTATTTAATTTGATTAAATAATGAAATAAATATAATCTAAATCGATTATAAATTTAATTATAATATTTTATAAAATATTGAAATGTGAAATGAAATACATCGTTCTTAGAGACAGTATGTCATATATTCACGTGAACGTTGTTTTCATTTTAAAATTGTATTGAATGAAAGATAGTAAATAATATATATTTATATATATAATATAATTGTAGAAAAAATAATAATTTCATATTCATTTTTATATGTTCACAAAAACAAACATTAAGATATGAAATGTAGTGTGTGAATGAATCGCATCGCTTTGAAGAGGCGATATCCCACAGCTCCACAAATGAAGTTATCATATTTAGAAAAATTTGAGTGAATTATTGTAGGTATTGTATAATAATTAAGGAAGAATAAATAAATTATAAATATCATGTATTCAAAAAGATATATTCTTTCTAATTCCCCATGATGAGTTGTGGTAAAGGAACGATGAACAACATCATTTTTTGGGGCGGTAGTTAACCTAACAAAATAATGATATATCCGTTACCCATAAGATAAAAGTGTTTTTATATTAATATCAAATCATATAATTTAATCATCTCAGTATATTTATAATACTTATATTAATATATAATCATGGAATGAGAATAAATTTGTGTTGGATAATGAAAATAAACAAAGGATCTTTAGAATGGATGTTACCTCTTCTTTGGGAAACTCCACATCTTTTAAACCAAAGGTCTTCCTTGGATGGTTTTATGCCCAATTGGATTATTCTTTGATTAATGGAGGGATTTTGGGAGATTTTTTTTTATCAGAGTCTGGGAGATACAATGGGCTTAAGAGTTGTGAAAATGTGGGAGTTGAGTTTCTTTTTATAGTGTGGGAGAAGTGGTATTCGTGAAGATATTTGAACATGGAATTACACCCATGTTTTTTATGAAATGATTCTCAAATATTGAACATAATAAAATAATCTAGAGTATAGTGTGTAAATATGGTCATCCAATGGGGTTTAACATGTTTATAGGTCACTTTTCTCTTTATTGTACGGTTTAGGCCCTAGTTATGCTATTTTCCATCTTAATATTTGTAATTAATTTTAATTACATTTAATAATTAATTTATCAAAAAATCCTTATAAGACATCATATATTATTTTGATTCCAAATATTGAATACATATGTCTAAATTCCAATAACAAATTGGTAAAAAATTAATTAAAATTTAACCCCACGGATGGACGACATAGTTGGTTTTTAATGTAATAATTTTCATCTTTTTGAAAAAAAGTATATCAAATTTAAATTTTAAATTGATTATAATTACTAAAATTGTGTTAATTGTTTTTTAAGAGTTATAATTTAAATATAAAACAATTATAAATGTAATTTAACCATATAAATTAATAGGAATACATTTTTTTTGTATTACAGTTCAATATTATTTTCCAGTAATCAAAAAATGAAACATCATAGAAAAATAAAAAAATGACTGTAATCTAATTTTTATGTTCCATAATCCAAAATTCAGATTATTTTTTCTATTAAATATTATAAAACATTCAAAAATCATATTAAAAATTGGTTCTCTATTAAAATGTGGTAAAAAACTTTTTAGGACAATTCATCATTTTATTTATAAAATCTGCTTTATTCCTATCTTATACCTTAAAATATAATATATGTTTATCAAAAATAATAACTAAATATAATATATATGTTTTTTCTGAAAACAGAAATCAAATGTGTTTTGGTTAATTAATTGAGATAAAATTGTATTTGATCATGGGAAAATATTTTTTTAGAAATTTTATTTATTTATTATTAATTAGTTCTTACATTAACTTATACTAATTGATAACTAAAGGAATTATTTTATATACATGTGAAAATCATATTTTCACAATTTAATTTCGCTTATTCATAGCTCCCATTCCATCTACTAGGTTGTAAATATAATAATTTTTTAATGATAACATTAATTATATAATATAGTTATGTAAAAGTCATCATTCCTTGTAATTGAATCTATTTAAGGGACTCAATATTGTGTGTAATAAAATAAAACATAGTTTTCATGTACCAAAAAAATAATCTAAGTGTGTCATTAGTGTAATATTGACATTGTGTTGTCTATAAAACCATCAGAACATACTGATTTCATATAAAAAATCTATATTCAGTGTTACATGATATGAAAAATATAAAAAGACAATATTTATTCAACAAAAATAAGTCACAAAATCATAGGGTGATACAACTATAGAATTGGGAAATAATTCCTACTGGGTGATTATAGAGATGAATATCGACATTGAAAACACTAGGAATGAGACAATATTGTAGCTATATAAGATAGAATAAATCAAGAAGGATGCTTTTGAAAAACCAATCACTTATAATGAGATAACAAGGATAGACCATGATATGATAACTCCACCATGAAATGTCATCCATTAAGATCAAAAACTATAATATAATTTCATACTCTAACTATTTCTTGGTAATCAGTATTCCATATGGGAACTTCCTATTACTATTATTCATGTATAACCATTTTGTTATGTATAGATTGTAATGAAATGATGATAATCCCCATTTACTATAAATTAAAGAGGTTGAAGATGTATCATGGGACTATACATCAAGAAATAGTGTAAGAGATTATATTTCATCAACCTGATTAATAATGGAGACCCACTTGGCAATACCCTTCCTTTAGGATTTATTAAATGTATATATTGAATTTTAAATATTCTCACATTGAAAATTAATTTGAACATATTGTCGAAACTATATACATTATTTGTGTTTGGGAGAATCTTATAGTTGTTGATTTCAATAATAATAATTTATTTTAGCTGATCTAATGTGTTTTAAAAAATAAATTATGGGAGGAAAGCCATGTTTTTCTTCTTTACCAAACTGTTCACATGATTCCCATTTCTATTTAACATACCAGAACTATCATTTTTTTATCACATTTTCTGGTCCATTTTAGAATAAGACAACCACCAAATTGTGATAAAATAGGAGGAATGATGCTACATAAAAAATTGTAGTTCATTTATACATTCTTTATCCATTAAAATCTATGAATCATCATCTAATCGATGTTTTTAGCATTAAATTTGAATTTTCATGTGCAAGATGTGAATTTACACATTCCTCGATATATCGAGGAGATATAAGATACAAGCAATCATGTAATTCTATGTTTTATATATAATTATTTATTATAATGACTAATAAAGATTTAAAAGTGAAATATTAGAGTGATTACTATTAATTGAAATGATCACTCAGGAGATTAAGAAATTATTTGATTCAGGTTAATGAAATTTCCCAACTATTTTTTATTTTTTTTAATTTCTAAAATTCGTATAAATTGATTTATATTATTATTCCTGAAATAAGTTATTTCTAGAGTAATTTTTTACATTTCCATGATAATTCCTCGAAAAAATATTGCTAATTTTATCTTGATAATATTTCATGGGTGATCATGATGTTTTCCCCTACATGAGCATGAATATCAATTTTTCAAATGTATAAATATTCAAAAACTCATTTAAAATTATTGGGTTATTTTTTTTGATATTCAAATATTCTTGATGAAACAATATACATTAACATGTATTTATTCCATATTGAATATTAATGAACTTACATGGAATGAGCTGCATTTACATAAATGTATATCTATCTTGGACATTTGCTTAGTATTTTCATTATATTTCAATGTTGATCTGTAGGGTTGATCGATGTCAGGACAGAATGGATATAACATATTATAAGTGAAATTGTGTGGGTGTTAATATGGGTATTGAAATATTTATTTGAATCGCTAATTAAAATATATTTATTATTCATCTTTGAGGAAATAATGAAAAAATTGATGGGTTATGACATGGTTGAATGAAATCTCTCCAATAAAAACTTTTGTATTTTTTTCATTTGTTATATTATTTTTGAGGTGAGATTCATTGTAAGCATAATTTATTAAAACATAAAAAATGGAAATGTTTTTTGAAATAAAAGGGATAAAATTTTTTAGGGATACAAACTTTATTCATTATTATTTTAATGATAATATGATTAATATGAGCTTCTGAAGTGGGTGTTGTCTCAAGTTGAAAGGTAGAAATTCTTTAAGAGTCAAATTTTTATATCTTGAAATATACATTAATATTAAAACCTTTAATACTAAACTGTAATTATAAACATCAATTCAAACAAACTGTAATTGGTAGAATCATTTTAATACTAATTTCATAGTCCATATGATATTATTTTCCTTTATTCATTATAATGTTTCAAAAGTTGTTCCTTTGAAATCCAAAAGTTAAGTATCATGTTTTAATGATATTATCATAAATATAATTGTGTTTTATCCAGAGTGATGAGGAAAGAGGTTAAAAATGATATAAATCATGATTTACCATGATTAATAATAATAAACTGAGAAAATGGAATTAATGAATGGTCAAATTCCACAATTTCTAAAAGGAAAAAATTAACATGAATGGATTTATTACCTCATTTAAAAATGTGTAATTGAATTGATATATTAATTTTAATTTAAAAATAAATATATATATATATGTGTGTTTTACATTATTGAATTGAATTTTAACGTTGGAAAAATTTGTCCCCTCTTAAAATAAATGTGGAAATTTAATTCTTGGGGAAAATAATATTTTTTGTGTGGGTTTATTTTATGCACACAAATTTTATTTCAATAATTTAGTATTTTATTAATTATTTTTAATGGTTTTAAATAGAAAATCAAATAAAAATCATTATTTAAATAATATTTTGGAATTGAATAAATAATTACAATGTTTTTAAAATAATAATAAACATTTATGTATAATTATTTATTTAATTATGAATGTTTTTTGAGTATTTTAAATTGGTTAATAAATAATATATTTTACAAAATGGTCTGATCTTGGTTCAAACTAAACTTGTAAACAAATGGACAACAATTCCCCCCAAATACCGAGCGATTGTCCAAGATATTCACTATGAGATATTGCACAAGATAATAGGTTTGGAGCGAGACCACGTGAAGTAGACCATGTTTATAAGGATGGTCGATGGATTCACTAGCGATGTATGGTTGACCATCCAATTATATGTGTTTGAAAAGGTGTATAGAGAGCCCATCCAATAAAAAACATCTGTTTCTAGATGAAGCATGGTTCATTTTAAAAAATCACTCATCCGATGTGGGTTATATCCCCAATAATGGTTACTATGATCTTGTAGGGATAACATCATCTAGCTTCTCCCGCACTACATGTCCTCCTCCGACATTTCTTCACTACTCATTTCCACTTTTTCTTCCATTCAACATAACTATCCTCCACTACATCACCTAAAAACCACCACATATAACTCTTTATATGGATCATAATCATGGTGAAAACCACATACAACACCCTAGATCACCATGAAATACCATTAGGACCTCGATCAACCACCATAAACTCTTCTAAATACATGAATGTGGAAAATATCTCTATCTAGCCATTGTGGAGACAGAATCAGATTCATGAGGATTTCCGTCAATATTAGCACCCTACATATACCATGATCTCACCAAACTAGATGTAATTCATTTTAGATTCCATTACATTTTCATGGTGTCACTACAGTGTTTTGGTTTTATACACTACCTAGTTAAGTTTGTACATGGGAAAACTTGTTTTTTGAATAGGTTATACCTCAATTCTTTACATAATCATTAAATGGGTTTTCCACCACTAATAGACAATGTGATTGCTCATCCATTTAAGAATATTCTGGAACACCCAAAATTATTTTTTTTATCAAAGGTAACACCTTGGGTCTATGTGATATTCTTAATATGAATTTAGTAACTATTTCATAATTATAAATAAGGATAAATTTATATAGTATTGGGAATGATTCAAATGATGAGGAAAAAAGTAATTAATTTAAATATAAATTGAGGAATCTCTTCCTACCCATAGTAGTCATGAGAGAAGGGGATACTTCTGAAAAAGAAGAATTCTTTCTAGATTTATTTATTTTTCTTATATTATATTTTGTTTTGATTTATTTTCAATTGTGATATGCCTTATTCCACTTTTTTAAAATCAATTACCACATCCAAGGACTTCAAATTCTTGTGAGTAATAGGGAAATTTGTGGTGGACTAATTGTTTTGTTTTATTTTTTCACTTAAATGAATAGATCCATTCTCTCTACTTCATGTTGGATTCAATTCATACATCTAGTTTAAAATTCCAATTGGATTTTTTTTGGACTATCAATTCAATTTATTTTAATACCCATTAGTTCAATTATCCATATCTACATCAACTAAATGTTTCTATATACGGGGGAACAGATAAGGGTTCGGTGATGAGCATTTGGCTGTCATCTGAATGTGACATGAATTATAATTTGGAACTATTTTTTAGAAAGGGACAATAACACCACATTGTAAAATCAAAACATTACCCAAAGGTAAAAACCATTAATTTTTTTTAAATTTATTTTAACATACCTTGTAAAGATTCTAAATGGGATAAAATAAGTCTCATTTGAGTTTGAGGCTTGTTCACTGACCGATTCCTTGAAATTGTAAGAGGTAGACTGGGTCGCGTGGTAAAAGAAAATTGTGCTTCCCATCCTGCATGTTTTTCATAAACAATGCAGGTAATGAAATTGGTAACCTCAGGGGCACATGATTTATTTGAAATAGTGTGACATAGAGTTCACAGCTATGTTAACACATGCTGTTTTGGGAAATAGAGGTTTCACATGGTTTCACATGGTTAGTCAAATTTTTCTTCTAACCATGTGATGTGCCCACTTGAATTAGTCAATGGCGAACGGTTGGTGAATGTTTCCCACTGCCTAATGGCCAAACCATGTGTAGGGTGTTTTAAGGTTGAAATAAGCTTTTTTTCTTTAATGAAGGGTTTAACCCCAGTTTATTTCCTCCATCCTCTTTTCAATAGGAATTCCCTCTCCCTTTAGGCATGGGGATCCCTCCACCCAGCCCATAAGTTTTTTGGAATCTCCCCCCTCTGATATCTTATTCTTGCACTATCATAAGAAAGTAAAAATCTCTCAGTACTCACTTCATTGCATGCTTCTATATTTCTAGAATAATCTTGTATTCATTGAGAAATTTGGTAGAAAAAAATGTTTTCATATTTTCATGGATTTTGACAAATCCTTCGATTTATTCAATTTTATATTGAATTAAGGCTTGATCTTGGATGAGTGGAACTCTACCACCATGAGGTATGTGGTATAGGATTTACCCACATATTTCATCTCATTTTAAATAATTATTTATGGTTTAGAGTTCTAGAACAACACAGTGATTCTTATAAATTGTTTGATAAATTAATCCATGTGTTTCTTCTTATCTGTAGTGATATTAATTATAAAAAATTACATATTTGAGTTGTTTGGATCATCCATTTACCCCCCATTGTTTGAACCCATCCTTAATGGACTAAATTTTACAATGATTTAAATGTTAAAAACCCTTTGTGTGTGTCTCATGTTTATTAAATGCCATAAATTATGTAAATTTAATTTTGAGAATTAGTTATACACGATATTGGACCTTGATCTTCCTACCTCAGACATTATATTTAGTTTCTCATTCCTGATAATCCACTTTGAATTACTTGTTTCCGTCATTGAATTAATTTTATGACATTATATTATTCCCTGTACCATGTTCCTTTTACTCGTTTAAACATATTTCTTAATCCAAATGATTTTCTTAAATAGATTTCCATTAATTTTTAATCTTGATAGGTTGAACTGTTGAAATTTCAATGATGACATGTGCTTAGAGGCATGTTAATGCCCCACTCTTTTTCTTTTATTCTATTAATTGTGCTAAATCCAAGTTTCTTAATGATATTATCTTTTAGTACGAACCTTATTCATGTGATTTATTCCTCACACATTTGATAGTTTCAATGGTGATACATAAATAAATTGGTATATTTGGGCATGGGATTTTCATTTTATGGGTGATTTATTATATAAATTCATTTTATTTATAAAATTTTCTTGATGTTATTGATCACTTGCAATAGTCTGAGAGAGAATATGGATCCCAAATAAATGATATATGGTTTGGAATATCCATAATCAGTTGGATCTACATAACTCACTAGTTGCGATACATTGGAAAGTCAGGTACTGGTTTACTAATAGGTTTTAAATATACTTGTGAGTTAGACCTATTACCATTGAATGCAATTGAGACATGAAATTTTTGTGAAGGTGGTTATGCCATGCCTCAGGTGATACCATTTCCCATATGTGAGAAACTTATTATGGCCATAGGGTCACCATACCTTGGAAATACATGGAATGTTGTACAGGTTTCCTTGGACAGACTCAGATGCATTGGGTTTTTTCGAGGAAACCCATAGAAGCCCTTTGGATTAATTTTATATTTCCTATGATGGAATTAGAACCCCACCAATGTATCTGAGGGATGTTTGGAATTTATTCTTGTATACATGTGATGATTCTATTTTTGTTAGCTATTATAATTGTTTAGCTACATTGCAATGTGAAATCAAAGATAGTTCAAATGATTATAGTCATCTTATTTACCTTGGTTGATGAAATTGTAATGGTAATTGTATACATATCATGTCTCAAACAGGTACCATGTTCCGATATCGAGATTACGCTGAAGAAGGTAGTATGGGACATGTTTACTTTTATAAACTCAGAACAAGGGTCACATATTTTATTTATTTAATTCTCTTCTTTTATTTATATATGTAATATTGTCTTATTTAGTACATGAATGGATCATCATAGACACTGTGGGTTCTAGAATTCTACAATTACGTCTAAAAACTTGATCATGCACCGTTTGATACCTGGGTAGACATTGTAAGAACTCAGATCATCTTTTCAGGTACAGTTATCCTTTATCTGTAGTTTTTTAGAAAAATGACGTTTCTAGAATGTTTTGAATTACACACCGTGTACTTTATGAGTACACGCCGTGTACTATTTTTCTGCTCGAAGATGTGTGCAGGCCGTGTCCGAGCCCACACATGGTGTGTAAGGGTGAGGTGGAGGCCGGTTAATTCGGAGTACGGAAAACTAAAGTACACGCCGTGTACACAAGAAGTACACTCTATGTACTTCCTTTTTTTCATTAAACAGACCAGGGTGATGCCTGACGCATAGAAGCGTCTTCTTCTTCAGGTTTCGTCTGTCCGAGAGCATCGTACGACCGCGATTCTTCTCCGACCCGCCGTGCCTTTGTCTGACCTCTGTTACAGCCGCTGTCGATTGCGTTGGAAGCGTAGTAGTGAGTTCTAGGTTCTGATTATCATTGTTTCTTGATTCCTTCTCGTTTCCATGTTATCTAAGGTTGATCATTTTGTGCGTCTTCTCAGATATTCGTCATTCTAAGGGTAATATGTCTTCGAGGATCACGTATATCATTCTCCTAGGATCGAGGTAGGTGGTTTGTGCCTTTCTATAGATAGTTGATGAGTATTTTGTGAAACTTCCTCAAATTCCATTGGGAGGGGAATTGTGGGTTTCCTGTTTTTTCCCTGCTATTTTCCTGCTTTTATTGATTCCTATTTTAGAGGGATATGCTTGTGAGTAGATTAATATATTTTGTGCTCAGATTTCATAGCCATGAATGTTCTGCCTGTTTGGCATTTTTCCAGTTTCCATGCCTACTCGTAGGATAGTGGAACTGCTACTTTTTTTATGTTGTTGAGCCTTAGTTGATAGGCAAGTAGTTCTTGAGGTTTACTTGGATGATTCACGCGCGCTGAGCATGTTTTACTTTTCAACACAGGACTGTGAGAGCCTAGTGTAGAAAACCATAGGGAGAATTGACATAAGGGATTCTCCAGAGTGTCTTATAATTATGATGCGAGACCACATGTGGAATTGACGGTGAGTGCTTCCTCAGAGAGTCTATAGATCCTCGACGTGGGTCACATGGGGAATTGATGTTGAGTGCTTCCCCAGAGAGCCTTTAGCATGATACGAGACTATTGGGGGAATTTAAGGTGAGTGCTTCCCCAGAGATTCTATTAATTTAATAGTTGAACCAGAGGGGTGAGACTGTGTGTGCCTCATAGAGGGTTTGCTTGTACTTATATGTTGAACCATAGGGGTTAGGCTGTGAGATCTACCCAAAGGGTTACCTATTTTTTCTTTTGTTACTTGCTGCATATGTACTTTACATATTAGAACTGTGGATTGTAGCTGCTTGTGCTTTCCTGTTTAATGATTCTTGTTTTATTACTGCCATGTATTCATTGACTATTAGGAAAAAATATTTGGGTGATTCCCTACTGGGATTGTATCTCACACCCTGTTTGGGACATGATTTTGGGCCCAAGAAGACTATGTTGTTGCAGGTATAGATAAGGGCAAGTGCCCTTCTACTTCAGGTTCTTGATTGCATTGGATATGGAGAGCATGGGACCGAGCCATGGCTCGTAATGCCGAGGAGTTTACTTTGTTTTTTATGCACTTGGTTTCAGTTGTATTTCAACACGTTGTTGTGCTTCCTATTTTCCTTGGACACTTTTACATGCTGTATCATTATCATCATTTCTATATGTATTCATTTCTTCCACTGTCTGGTTTCTGTTGTTATGCATGTTGTTATTGCTTCCGCTATTCACTGTTGTTTTTCCGCTGTATACCTTACTGAATGAGGGCATAGTTTCCCCACCGACTCATCAGGGCCATCGCTTCTAGTCAGAAGCCTCTTTCAATTGGGGAAACTCGCTTGAGGTCATTTGGTGAACCGAGTATGGGGCACCAGTGGAGGGGCACCACATTCAGGTCGTTACAAAGTGGTATCAGAGGAGTTCTTTTCTCTTGCTTTACTATTTGGAGACCTTAGCTAGGGATAGGACAAATTTGGTACTTGGCACTAAGCTATGCTCGGGAGTAGCTAACTTGTGTACAGGGATGAGCCATACTACCATGTTAATTGCATTTTGCTGGTTTTGAGATTTTCTAGTTGATCTGATTTCACCTAGAGTGATTCACATGGATTTTGCTATTACTGTTTTGATATTGCGGTTCTATTTCTATCGCAACCCGATGGGATGAGGGTATGCCGTCTCATGGATCATATAGACACTTTAAGGAATCACATTCCATGCATTCTTGCCATGCCATCTAGGGTGCATTAGCAATTTCATGCTGTTGTTATAGACTTTGTGTAGATTATGCATGCTGTTGTGATAGTTTCATGATAGATTCTCTGTTGTTATGTTAGAAAAATGTTTTTTGTTCTTTGCTTAAATTGAATGCCTAATTTTGGTTCATGAGGTGTTATGGGCCCTCAAAGATCGAAATTGGCATGTCTTTATTTTGTTTTTGGTGTTTCTGGGATTCTATGCAGTTTCTGAGCTACTGCCCAGAAAAACCCAGGATACACGGCGTGTACTTTTTGGGAACACTCCATGTAGTCTTCCGGCTGTGTCACGGACCATGTGGGAAGAACACGGTTTCATGAAAGTAACTTTGGGAACATGCCGTGTACGTTAGGTACATGTCATGTATGTTCATAGCCGTGTACCCGGCCGTTTCACTGACAACACGCATTGGGGAAGCACGGGAAGAACACGCCGTGTCCTTAGGGAACACGCCGTGTAGTTTTTTCAAGGTACTCGGTCGTGTCACAAACAACACGGGACGGTGTCACCTTCACCTAAACCCGCCGTGTTTGTTCGGAGCCCTCCGTGTAAGGTCCAACCGTGTAGACGGCCGTGTGATCAACAACACAGGTCGTCGAAACCTTGTCTTGTACATACCGTGTTTTTTTTTGGAACACACGTTGTAGTGTCGGGTTAAGTCGGACCGTGTGGGCTAGCCATGTAAAGAGTCTCGGGAAGGGGAATAGTTTTCTTGTACATGTCGTGTGTTGGGGTCAACACGTCGTGTAGTTTGAGGTGTACACGACTTGTAGGGAAGGAGTACACGCCCATGTCATTGGCTTAAAAAGACACATTGTGTAGGTTTTATACACACCGTGTAGTTGTGTTTTGCAATCTTTTTTGTTTTTCTTCCCATGTTCCCATTTTTTACTCTTGTGTTCTTTGTCCTTGTTTTTTGATCTAAAGTGTACTTTGGTCATTCAGAGCAATTCCCCTGAGACGTCCTCTGGTTGTACGTCTGTCGTTAGGCAGTGATCAGACGCCATATATGGGTGATCAGGGACTTCCTGTCCGTCCCCTAGTTGAGCAAGCCATGGCACAGACTGTCTTACCAGTTGTGGGTGCCGATGCACAGTTCAGGGAGGGCTTCATGAGGATGATGCAGGCCTTCCAGGGAGCACCGCCTCCTGCCTCATCTATGGAAGACCTGATGTGGGATTCCCAGTAGCATCTTCCTCCCATGTTCTAGGGGGAGGGAGGACCTTAGGCTGCAGAGTCATGGCTAGAATCCATGCTGAATATCTTCGAGAATTTGGAGATTCCACTAGATAGGCGGGTAAATCTCAACACCTACATGCTCTGAGACTACTCCAAGAAGAGGTGGTACATGATCTCACAGGCGGGTCAACAACATGTTATGGCTTGGGAGAGGTTCTAGCGCGTGTTCTATGACTAATTCTACATGGAGACCCTGTGGGCCGATCGACCCTAGGGGTTCATGAGCTTGGAGTAGGGTACTCTATTTTTCATGGAGTATTCCGCTCGTTTCACTGAGCTACAGTGCTTCTCACCCCTCCGGGATGGGAGTGGGGAGTTCTTAGTAAGGAAGTTTGAGTATGGTCTCATGCGGAAGATCTGCTCGCAGGTGAACATCTTGCAGCTGACTTCCATTTCTTCCATCATCATCCAGGCACTGATTGCAGAGCGCAATCTGAGAGACTCTAGTGCTTCGAGCCAGGGCGGTTCTGCTCCCAGAGCTAGTTTGCCTCCATATGAAAACACGAAGTGTCGTAGAGAGCCTACGCGCGGTAATTCGAGGAAGCGAGACGCATTGTCAGGCAGCCATGTGACATGCTACCAGTGTGGTCGGTCAGGGCACATGAGGCCGTAGTGACATAGTGACCCTGTGGAGTGCCGATCTTGCGGAAAGATGGGTCACCTTCAGGATTTCTGTCAGGTTTTCTCACAAGTAGCTGGTGATCGGGGTTCCTCCATGAGTCCTCGTTCAGGATCAGTACCACCAGATTTTGACCAGTCGGGGAACTGGAGTCCTTATGGTCGTTCGTGCTGAGGGGGAGGTTGAGGCTGTGGCGGTCAGCCACCATTTCCTTATCACCAGCTGAGAGGTTAAACTCAGAGTGGTCCGCCAGGGGCGCAGGGCCGCAGTATAGGCCAGTCTTTTGCCTTGGAGTAGACTTAGCAGAAGCAGGATCTCGGCCCTTCTACTATTCCAGGTAAAGTTTTAGTAGCCTCAGTTTTAACTTCAGCCCTTTTCAATACTAGTTCTACGCATAGATTTATCTCTGTTTCTGTTGTGGAGAGCCTTGAACTCTGCATCTTTTCTTCTACCCACTCGTTGACACGACACACACCTTTGGGAACGAGGAAATCTAGTGTACGCCAGTGTAGAGAGTGCCCTCTCGAGGTTGCAGGGTATCATTTCTTATGGTATCTCTATGTCCTAGTAATGACAGGCTACGATGTCATCCTTGGCATGGACTGGTTGATTCCCTTCCATGCAGTCGTTGACTGTTATCTCCGTAGTGTCAGTTTCATCTCACCATAGGGTTAACCTTTTTTTCATAGAAGTGAATGGGAAGTTCGGGCGAGTCGGGCAGGACTCGAGCATCTTGGGCTAGGAGGGGTGATGGCCCAGATTGCTAATATATATCTGGATGATCAGGGGACTCCACAGTTGGACCTTCCTCCAGTGGTGAATCACTTCAGGGATGTCTTCCCAGAGGACTTTTCAGGTTTTCCTCTAGTGCGTGAGGTAGACATCTCTATTGAGCTCGTGCTAGGAGTGGCACCGGTGTCCATTACTCCCTATAGGATGGCCACACCTGATTTGAAGGAGCTCAAGAAGTAGTTGGAGGAGTTGTAGGAAAAGGGTTTCATCCAACCCAGTACATCTCCTTTGGGTTCGCCTATCCTGTTTACGAAGAAGGCAGATGGTACGCTTTGGCTTTGGGTGGATTATCGGAAGATGAAACAGTTGACGGTCAAGAACCGATATCCCTTGACACGGATTGATGACCTCTTTGATCAGCTTCAAGGAGCCCGTGTATTCTCGAAGATCAACTTGAGGTCCAGTTATCATTATTTGCACGTTATACCATCAGATATACCTCTGACAGCCTTCAGGAGCAGGTAAAGTCTTTACGAGTATACAGTCATGCCGTTCGGTCTCACGAACACACCTGTAGTTTTTATGGCACTAATGAACCGAGTTTTCCATCCTTACTTGGACTCCTTCATCGTGGTCTTCATGGATGATATATTTGTGTACTCTCACACTCAACACAACCATGCCATACATCTTGAGATCATTCTGAGTATACTGAGAGGGTATCTTCTTTATGCTAAACTCTCGAAGTGACACTTTTTGATGGAATTGATTCACTTCATGGGTCACGTTATCTTCGAGGCAGGAGTATCAGTGGACCCAGAGAAAGTGAGAGCTGTGGTCTCCTGGGAGCAGCCGAAGAACGTCTTCGAGGTACGGAGTTTTCTAGGGCTGGCTGGATACTACCGACGCTTCATTCATGACTTTTCTCATCTAGAAGCACCTTTGATAGGTCTAACCAAGAAGGGGGCAATGTTCTTATGGTCAGATTCTTGTGAGTCAGCCTTTCAGGAGATGAAAGGGAGGTTGACGTCAGCACCGATACTAGTCTAGTCGGAGCTAGGAGAGATCTACACTGTTTATTGTTTTGCTTCAGGTATCAGGCAAGGAGCTGTGCTTATACAAGGAGATGGAGTCGTTTCGTACGGGTCTTGACAGTTGATTCCACATGAGAGGAACTACCCGTTGCATGATCTTGAGTTGGCAGCTGTTTTTCATGCCCTGCGCTGTTGGAGATACTATCTTCTGGGAGAGAACTTTGTGGTCTTCACTGACCAGAAGATTCTCATGTATATCTTCACTCATCATGATCAGAATCTGAGGCAGCTCAGGTGGGTCGAGTATCTTCATTCTTTGATTTTGAGCTTGCCTATACGCCAGGAAATGGCAACGCCGTGGTAGATATGTTGAGCATGAGAACTCAAATTCGGGCAGTTTAAGAGGCCAACAGTGAGTGGCGGCTGATGGATCTATTCTCTGAGATGCATCTGGAGGAGCACGACAGACAGGGACAGACCCTCTTATCTTCTGTAGTTGTTACCTCTACACTACTTGATCGGGTACGGGTGAGGAAACTATCAGACTCAGAAGGCTTAGTCCTGTGGGAGAGTGTGTCCGGAGAGGAACCTATTCCTGGTTGGACAGTGGGTGAGGATGAGATCTTGCGTTTTCAGGGATGCGTATGGGTGCTCGTAGACATACTGGAGGAGCTGATACATGATTTTCATTCCTCGGTTTAGGAAGTTCATCCTAGAATCACTAAGATGTATCAGGATCTTCATCACCAGTACTGGTGGCCCGGTATGAAGAAGGATGTTGATGGTTTCGTCATGACATGTTCTACTTGTCAGCAGGTGAAATTAGAACATCAGCGACCAGCGGGGTTTTTACAGCAGTTACCCATTCTGGAGTGGAAGTGGAAAAATGATGCGATGTACTTCGTGACCGGGTTTCTGAGATCTCCTCAGGGAAACGATGTTGTTTGGGTTGTCGTCGATAGGCTCATGAAGGTTTCCCACTTCTTGCTGATCAATGAGACTTTCAGTGTCGATGATCTAGGATGACTTTACATCAGGGAGACAATGTGTCTTCATGGAGTTTCACACTCCATTCTTTTAGACAGGGATGCATGCCTTAACTATCGGTTCTGGCAGGGACTTCAGAAGGCCTTGGGTACACATTTACTTTTGAGTACATCTTACCATCCACAGACCGGTGGCCAGTCCGAGCGCACGATCCAGGTGCTTGAAGATATGCTCTGAGCTTTCGTTATAGACTTTGGTGGTTCTTTGGAAAAGAATATTCCTCTGGTAGAGTTCGCCTACAATAACAATTTTTAGGTGACTATTCAGATGGCACCATACGAGGATCTGTACGGTAGGCCATGCTGATCACCCTTATGCTGGCAGGAGGCAGGAGAGGCAGCTTTGTTGGGACCTTGTCTTGTACAGGAGACTTCAAAGCAGATAGAGCTGATTCAGAAGAGGATGGATACAGCGCAGTCCTGACAGAAGTCTTGTACTGATCAGTGAAGATGACCTCTGGAGTACGAGGTCGAAGATCAGGTTTTCCTACGTGTCGCACTAAGGTTGGGACACAAAAGGATTCTGAGACAAGGCAAGCTTTCACAACAGTACGTCGGGCCGTTTGAGGTGTTGGGGAGAGTGGGACAAGTTGTTTATCGGTTGCAGTTACCTCATAGGTATCAGGCCATGCCCAACTGCTTCCATGTCTCTCAGATTCGACGTTACTTTTCAGACTCGTCTCACATCTTTCAGCCTGATGAAGTCGAGAATGAAGCGGATGTGTCGCTCAAGGAGCATCCTATTTGGATTGTCGATCGCAGTATGAAGGTCCTCCACGGGTGGTCTGTTCCTCTAGTATGAGTGCTATGGTAGCACGGACGAGTACAGGACGAGAACTGGGAGAGGGAGGCCGACGTACGATCGCAGTGGCCAGAGCTGTTCGGGGTTTCTCTTTCTCCGCCTCATTAGGGAAATTCGAGGATGAATTTAGTTAAGGGGGGAAGGTTGTAAGAACCTAGATAATCTTTTCTTGTACGCTTTTCCTTTTTCTGGAGTTTTTTAGAAAATTGATGTTTCTGGAAATTTTTTAAGAACACGCCATGTACTCTTTGAGTACAAGCAGTGTACTCATTTTCTGCTCGAAGCCGTGTGCTGGCCATGTCAGGGCCACACACACGGTGTGTAAGGGTGAGGCGGGGGCCGGTTAATTCGGAGTACAGAAAACTGAAGTTATAAGGACCCAGCCTTACACATTACAAAGTAGAGGACCTTTTACCGGTCTAGGTTCTGGAAAATAGATTCAAACTTACAAATTATCAGAGTTGCGGCAAAAATAAAATAAAACAAATAGAAACACAACATGCGCTAACACCAAAAGTGGAGAAAATTCCTTCGGAAAACACTACGTGACCTGTGGAAAATCATTTTAAAGTAAATGGATGAGAAAAAAAATGCCTAGTAAGGGGTTTAAGAAAACCTTTGATAAATCCACATAAAAAATTCTTTGAAAATAATTTAATAAATGCATAAAAAATAACATTTATAAAATACTAATTGAAATTACATACAACAAAAAATACTAGGTCATTTTAGAAAATACTTACATTCAAAATTGCTTTAAACATAATCAAGTGTTTTACGAACACCATACGTATGATTCTGAAAACAAAACACTATTTCTGAGGTCACTTGAATCATTGAAGGCTGTATGGGCCTACCCACTTAGTGAAGGATGGGTTCACTCCCCAATGACCTTCCATATTTATAATGATCAAGTGAAATATTTTCTAAAAACATATCAATCTTGTTGTAGTTATGTATATATTTTCACTGGAGATTTCTGTTTTAAAAACACGCTGATGATTTAAAATGCACATCCATAATTATATATATATATATATATAACTATATGTATATAAATACTTGAACTTCCATGGCATCACATTCAAGTTTGGTTAAAACCAAAACATATACCACATATGCTTTTCATGGACCATCCAAGTATTTTATCTTTTTTTTCGTGAAATACATTTTCCACAATTGATCGTAATAATTGATTATGAATATTATAAAGGAATAATTTAAAATAAAATATGTTCAATGATATCCACATACTTGTTATTAATATTTTTTTTTGAAATTATACATTAAAATTGAAACAATGTTTTTATTATAATAGAGCGATTGTCGATGATGTGCACAATCGCATGGCCATGACTATTTGCAGGTGTGAAGTTTTAAATAACACGTCAACATGTTATGCACATTTTTAGAAATATGATGATAAATATATGATAAAATTATAAACATTATAATAATCACTTCATCCATATATATATATATATATATATATCCTGGGTTGAGTAATTTATTCCAAAACCCTTCCAACTAAGTTTGAATCCAAAGAGGATACTTTTTTCCAACATAAAATTAGAAATACGGTTTGAGGCATAAGAAACCCTTAATATATATATATATATAATATAACCAATATATGTGTATATACACATTTATATACACATATATGTAAAATCTATTATGAAATTATCATAGAAATACACTCTTACAATGAAGAGGGTTTCTAAGAATAATCACTTTGAATCAAGAAGAAAATATCACATATACAAATTGAATTCCAAATATATAATCATACATATATATATATATTATACATATATATATATGTATAAGTTCACAAAACCAATTTCAAATAATGAGATCCCTTATAAGATTTTGAAAAAAAACATAAACTGCAAGTAACATAATTACACCCTTATAATGATAAGATAAAAAAAGACTTTAAATTAAAAAAAATCCATCGTATATGCATTTTGAATAAGAGAGAGATGAAATTGCATAATATTATATATATATATATATATTTCATTGCAATGTATATAATAAAAAATTAATATAACCCTTACAACATTATAAAATCTTGAACACAAACGTCCATCATTTGAAAATATGAAATATCATGGATTTGAAATACAAATAAATATACCTATATGTATAAAAAAACATTATGATCAGTTTTATATTATAAAAAAATTTAAAAAGGCCCCTTACATGGCTTAGATGAGAGGCTTAGACCAGAGAGGGATTGCTAGAGATTTGGGGAAGAGAAACCATAGGGTTTTCATTCAGGGTGTGAGTTTATATTATATTTCACCAAATTTATAAAAGAAAGGAAGGATGCGCAAGCTTATGGGAGAAGCTAACTAAAAAATAAACAAATAAAAAGCTAATCAATGACTCAAACACAGGCCAATAGTATTTTTTATTATACTTTGGTTTGATTCACATCACATTCAAGATATCATAATTTTTTCTTTTTATTTTAACTCACATTTTTTTATTTCTTCCAACAAATTTCTCTCTCCAATCAATTCACCCTTTTTGTTAGTTAACACGTTATTTTTAGATTCAGTCATTACACACATTATCATTATATTTTTTTATAAAAAAAATATAATCATAAATAAACGTTTTGAATAACATATATAGATATAAACGATATATATATATATATATATATTTGAAACACATATCAAAGGTGCGTTTTATTTATAAAAAATTTATTAAAGACATATGCAATTGAAGAATACAATAATGGTAAACCTATTTTTATATTATTATTATTACTTTTTCATTTTTTCAATCATCTCATTTTTTCACCTTTTTTCAAGTTGTTCAATCTTCTCATTTGTACATTTTTTTAATTTGAAAATATATTTTATCTTTTCGATTTTTTTCTATCATTTCAAGTATTGTGTTGGACATGCCAATAGTCAATCATTGATTGTATTGTGTTGGACACGCCAACATGCAATCATTGATTGTTTTCTAATCATTTTTTTTAATCTTTAATATTTCATTCTTAATGGTCAAAGTGGTGTTTTTTTTGTTTAACCTATTTAAAAAGAAACACGTTTTACTTTTTAGGAACAGAAGAAAATGAAATTCATTTTTTTAATTAATTCAAAGCATGTTTTTAAACAAAACGTGCCCATTTTTTATATATTTATAATTTTTTTTAATAAAAATCACGTTTTTGAAAAACATTATATATATATAAATTTTTTAAGTGTTTTAATATATATATACATTTCATTTTTTAGTAATAATATAATTATATATATTTACACTAAAAAAACACAATATATTTTGACATATATAAAATAAAAAATATTAATAATAATTTTCTTCCAAAAATTGTTTCACAAGATATTATTATTACTAATATATTATTATCCTTAAAATATTAAAAAAAAATATTTCAAAATAATGGTAAGACTATTATTAGTATCATAAATAATAACTAGATACATATATACATATATAACAAATCATTAAATAATTAAATTAGTTTTAGCAAGATACTATTTAAATTTCATGGGGTGTTACAGAAGTGCATGTCGTGTACTCAAGAAGTAGACGACGTGTACTTTCTTTTTTTTCATTAAACGGACCGGGGTCACACCTGATGCACAGAAGCGTATTCTTCTTCAGGTTTCGTCCATCTGAGAGTGTCATATGACCGCAATTCTTCTCCGACCCACCGTGCCTCCGTCCGACCTCCATTCCAGCTGCTGTCGATTGCATTGGAAGAAAAGCGGTGAGTTCTCCGTTTTTCTTTAGCCTTGTTTATTGATTCCTTCTTGTTTCCATGTTATGGAAGGTTGAGAGTTTTGTGCGTCTTCTCAGATCTTCATCGTTCTAAGGGGAATCTGTCGTCGAGGTTCATGTATATCGATCACCTAGGATCTAGGTAGTTGTTTTGTGCCTTTCCATAGAATGTTGATTAGTATTTTGTGCAACTTCCACAAATTCCCTTGGGCGGGGAATTGTGGGTTTCCTATTTTTCCCCTTCTGTTTGCCTGATTTTCTTGATTGCTGTAGTAGAGGATTATTCTTGTGATTAGAGTAATTTATTTTGTTCTCAGATTTCTTTTCAATGCTTGTTCTGCCTGTTTGGCGTTTTTCCAGTAGCCATGCCTAGTCGTAGGATAGTGGAACTGCTAATTTTTTTTATGTCGTTGAGCCTTCGTTGATAGCCAAGTAGTTCTTGAGGATTAATTGGATGATGCACGCACGCTGAGAATGTTTTACTTTTCCACATAGGATTGTGAGAGCCTAGTGTAGTTGACCATATGAAGAATTGACGGAAGGGCTTCTCCAGAGTGTCTTTTAATTATGATGTGATACCAAAAGGGGAATTGACGTTGATTACTTTCTCAGAGAGTCTGTAGATCCTCGACATGGGCCACAAGGGGAATTGACGTTGAGCACTTCCTCAGAGATCCTTTAGCATGATACGAGACTATAGGGGAAATTGATGGTGAGTGTTTCCCCATAGAGTCTATTAATTTCATAGCTGAACCATAGGGTTGAGACTGTGTGTGCCTCCTAGAGGGTTTCTAGTACATATATGTTGAACAATAGGGGTTAAGCTGTGAGAGCTTCCCAGAGGGTTACCTGTTTCTTTTTTTTGCTGGCTGTTAACTTGTGTACTTTACTTGTTAGAACTGTGGATTGTAGCTTCTTATGCTTTCATGTTTACTGATTCTTGTTTTATTACTGCCTTGTATTCAACGACTGTTAGACACAAATATTTGGGTGATTGCCTACTGGGATTGTATCACACACCCTTTTTGGTCCATGATTTTGGGCCCAAGAAGACTATGTTTCTATAGGTATAGATAAGGGCAAGCGCCCTTCTACATTAGGTTCTTCATTGCACTGGAGATGGAGATCATGGGACCGAACCGTGGCTCGTGATGTTCAAAAGTTTACTTTGTTTTCCTTTTGCACTTGGTATCAATTGTATTTCAACATGTTGTTGTGTTTGTTGATTTCCATAGACACTTGTACCTACTGCATCATTATCATAATTTCTATATGTCTTCATTGCTTCTACTGTCTGGTTTCTATTGTTATGCATGTTGCTACTGCTTCTGCTATTGACTGTTGTTTTTCCGCTGTATACCTTACCGAATGAGGGCATAGTTTCCCCACCAACTCATCATGGCCCTCCGTGCTAGTCGGAAGCCTCTGGCATTTGGGGAAACGCACTTGAGGTCATGTGGCGAACTTGGTACGGGGCACTAGTGGAGGGGCTCTAGATTCGAATCATTACATACATTATGATCACATTTATGTATAAAGGAAAGTGTGTTTCTTCTGTTTCATTTTTTAATTGTGGCTTCGAATGAATATGAGGTACTAGACCATGATTTTTCTTGAGATACTATGTGCTATTTTTTTAATTTTTAATTTTTTTCTAGAATGCAGTATATTATTTTTATCATATGATCCCATATGCTCCATTTTTTTAAAGAACCCTGACACGGATGTTAGATTTTTATACCCATTAATCTATCCATCTTATCCTAGTTTATTAATTCTTCTTGTCTTATTTTATATGTTTTACAGGTGCCTTCTTCTAATTATGATTCTACTATTTATTATATATTTGTTACCAATGTGAATGGTCAGATAAATAAAGCCATATTCTCTCCCACTGACACATCCAAGGACCTTTATTCTACTAGGCATCCACAAGCATTCAGGGAAAATCACTTGAGGACATGTTTCCCACCATATTAGGGCATTTTTAGTGGAACTCTAGTAAGGATGGTACAAAGTGTTTCATAGGTATTTAACATTTTTCAAACTATTGTGTTTATACAAGAGACTAGGATAAATGATTTTTGGATTGACCATATGGTTGAACACAGTTATCCTATGTACCGAATAATCCCAAATTAACTGGGATGGGAAATTTTGTTATTGGTTTTTCTATTTAATTTTGATTGGACATATCCATTATTTTATGAACTTGTATTGTGATGTTATTGATATTGGTAATATTGAAATGATTATTTCTATAACCAATATTGAGAATTTATGGTTTCGGAATTAAATACATTATCTATGGAATCATAAGAATGAATTGTCATGAATATTTCCATACCATATCTACATTTATCAGGAATTGTTTTATCACCTTTGATTGATGTAGTGGCTAGTGTGTCTTACAGTTCTTGATAGTTATAAATATAGAAATGTGTCAACATACAATGAAATTAAATGTTTTAAAGTAGATTAATTATTCAACCAATTTCAATTTAAATGTTTTGTGATCCCTTATACATTGGAATTGTGATCCACCTATTTCAACCTAATTAGGAATGTGTTTGAATACAAAAAATAATTAAGTGGAATAACACCTTTTAAACTGTTATGTCCACATTATGAAACAATGTTAGGCCTCAAATATGACCTTAACCAAGAAAACTATTGTAGGGTCTTTTACTTTTGATCCTTATGTGGTATTTTATATCATTCTAATACATGTTCTACAATTTGGAATATAGTTATTTTATTCCAAGCTGCCAGACATATACATTTTATTGTTATTTTTTTCATGAAGTAATTTCCTTTTTTAATTTTTTACATGTTATAATTAATTTCTTAGGTTTGTGCATAAACATTTAAAATTATTCCACCATAACGTCCTTACATTGTGCACCAACACAATGGTGAGTAGTAGACTTTATAGCTGGTGAGATCTGAGCCACCCATTATACCTCTTATAAGGACACCAGTGGAACCTCCAACTATTATTCCACTAGTATTTGTTTCCCATTTTTTGGATTACTTCATCAATTTTATGAAATCTATTTAGGGTACTCCTTGGCCTACCCTGGCTATGACAGATCTTAAATGGGACTTTCAATTGCAACATTATCTGACCTTCTTAGTGGATGGAGTACCACATTCCATTAATTCATGGTTAGAGGCTTTGGTTTCTACCCTCTATCATCTAGACAATTTTCCACAGTGGAGGGTCAATCTCTCTACTTTCACTTTTTGGGACTCCACCAAGCATTGGTGGGACATTGTATCATAGTCTGAGCATTGATGATGTATGGTCTAGGAGGAAATCCTGATAGATTATTATGACCACTTCATTCCACACATTGTATGATCAGATTACGCTTGGGATTTTATGAATCTATGACAGGGATCGAAGATAGATCTATAGTATTCTCCTCAATTAACTAATATTCTTTGTTTTTCTCCATATCAAACTTGTGATATTTTGATGAATGTATGTAACTTTTATGACAATTCTTGTTTATGGAATTCTTTTACATGTTAATGTATATTATTTCACGATAGATAAAAATATAGTAAACCAATAATTAATTGTGAAATGAATACTTAGAGAAGTGGGTACTGTGAGCTTGGGATGTTCTATTATGAATTATGGTGATGGTTCTTTTCATAATGAAATGATCCATTTTGGGAGTTCACATAGGGTTGGTACCAGCCAGGTGACACATGATGATATCTCCATAGTGTTCCACTAGTGAACCAGACTAGGCAACAAGAATTCCCAATGAATGATGAACCTGAACGAGTGTTGTGAATGTAGAAGTATGGGTCATTTTTTGTGCTTCTAAAATTCATTTCCATAATCATCCAGTGGTAAGGGATCCACACCATCACATCTATCATGTATGCTATAATGGACTCCATGACAACCTTTAAGTTGGTCATCGACCATTCAATGAGGAAAGGGTGGTAATAACCATGGCTATGGTAGTCAGTCCGAAGAGAGTCAACATTAGAACAGAGAATCTGATCAGGAAAATCCAAAATTATTTCAAGGTTGCAGTTTAGGTTATATATGTGTATTGCAGCCAGTGCTAGAGTAATAGAGTCCAATTACATCTACAATTAAAGGTACTATTTTGTTATCCTCTACATTATTTTCTTTCATTTTTGATATATTTGATCCTCACATTAACCAATGTGTTTCTATTTTTGAATGCCTTATCAAAATCGATTACATACGAAGAACGATGTTTTAAAAAAATTTATTATCAGCCAAAATAGAAAGTGTATGTTAGTGTCGAGAGTGTCCCATTAAGAAAGGTTTTTGTCATTACTTTGGGGTTTAATGTCCTAAGGATGATTAAATTTGATGATATTCACATTATGTACTGGCTTATGCCTCATCATTACCATGTGGATTACTAACACCACCGAGTTTCTTTTACACCACACAAGGGAAAAACATATATACACAATGGTTAATGGAATATCAAAGGATATCAAGACAGAACTATCTGATTGGGCATGGAATAGTGACTGATTAGTTGGAATATATCTTTATGAGTGATCTTCAAATATATTTTAAGGAATTTCCACTTGTATTGGATTATTTCATGGACATCAAACCTGAATAATTCTCTCGATTGCCTATTGAGAGGTGTTGATTTCACTATTTATCTTGTTATTGATGTATAACTAGTGTCCATTACTTTTAATATGATGGAAAATAATGATCCCTACATAATCCAAAATATGCTTTATGATATCAAGGTTAAGGGTTTTATTAGACCCATCACATCTCCATTGGGTTCACCAATATTTTTTTTCAAAAAAAAGTGGATTGTGCCTATCGATTGTGTGTCGATTACAAACAATTGAACTAACATACCATGAAGAACCATTAATATCTACCTCGTATAGATGACATCATCTAAATGAACTGAGGAGATACTATTTTCTCTATGAGTTATTTTATTTCATTATACAATCAGGTTTTCATAAGACCACCAGATATACCACGCACATCATTCCAAAGTAGGTAATTCTTGTACGAGTACTTGGTAATTCTATTTTTTCTGTCGAAAATTCTTGTGGTCTCTATGTATATGATGAATCATGTTTTCCACTCATAAATTGATTCATTTTTTTACTCTTTATTGATAAAATCTTGTTGTACTCGTGCACAAGACACGACCATGCTAATCATCTTAAGATCCGGATAAATACAATGAAAGGGGACCATCAATATGAAAAGATTAGTAAATTCCACTTTTGGATCAACAAGATTCACATCATGGGTGACATAATGTATGATGAAGGAGTATGAGTCGTCGCATAGAAGGTGAGTGATGTGGTTTCCGAGATGTAGTATAAGAATTATTCGATATAATTGGCTTCTTAGGGATATATGGTTGTTATATATGATTCTTCTTGGACATTCCTCAATTAAAAAAAACTCTTAATGAATTTATTATGAAGGGAGTGTAGTTCATATGGTCTCAAACCTGTGATAATTTTTTCCATATTTAATGGGAAGACTCATGTGAGATTTTATTTTGATTCTACATGATTGGTGAAGAGTTAATATTCTATATTTTAATGCTTTATGAATCAGAGTGGTTGATGTTCTAGTTCATGGTGATCATGTTATGGCATGCAGTTCTCCAATAATGAGGCCTCATGTGACTAAATTACCTATGCATAACCTCAAACTAGCCATTGTGGTTCATGCTATGTATTTTTAGAGGCACTATATATTGGGAGAGTGATTCATTGTCTACTCAGATCTTAAAATTATCATGTATATCTCTAGTAAGTGAGACTAGAATACAAGGTAGAATAGGTGGGTGGAATAATTACTGACCATCAACATTGATCTTCATTATACACCTTGAAAGGGAATCACCATGTTTATTTCACTGATATATAAAACAAAGTTGCAGTCTACCAAGGTTTCTAACTGTGAGTGGAATATGATCAATATTTATTCAGAGTTACATCTAGTGGTTCAATGACATCATGGGAACTAGTATTAGAATCTTTTACAGTGTCAAAACCTTTTCTAGAATGGGTTCTGACACATTAGTTATTAGATTATATGCTTCCTTTTCTTAGGGAGATAATCACATGAGGGATCCCACATAATGATTTTGTTATTGATGGTAGTGAGACCCTTCTCTTATATTGCTATTTGAGGTTACATTCTGATATACTAGATGAGTAGTTGAGGGAATAAAATTCTTCTATATACAAAGTTAATCCAATGATTAACAATATGTATTATGATATACATCATCACTAATAGTGGATAGGTATGCAGAGGTAGATATCTGGCATCACTAATCTAAGATACAAATGTCAAAGGTGAAGACTGAGTACTCACAACCTTATAGAATTCAAAAGCCTCACTCCATACTGTAGTTTAAATGGAATGATGTCACAATGTATTTCGATATAGGATTTCTAATTTCTCCTTGAGTATGATAGGTATAATGGGAGATCTTCTGTACATTAAACAATTTCATGCACTTCCTATCGATATATGAATCCTTACATGTTGATGATTTCTGAAGTATATACATTCAGAAGACTGTGATCCTTCAAGATGTGCCCTATTTTACCATTTAAGACTGAGATGCTTGTTCCCTTTTTAGTTCAAAGAAGTGTTGTAGAAGTCACTCATTTCACATGGTCTCTTGATCCCAGGATATTACTCTTGGAACTATGGTGATTTCTAGTGTACCATATAGGTGTTAGATGATATGATTTGATCATATGTTATAGATTTTGGAGCATACTGGTAAAATAATACTCCTCTAATTGAGTATTACAATAATAAATGTTTTCAAGAAACAATTATGATGGATTTTTATGATTCCTTCTATGATAGAATATTCTTCACACAACTATACTATCATGTAGATTGTGAGGTTGTTCCATTGGGTCCTAATCTCAATCAATATTCTTCAAAGCAAGTCCGGTGATTTAGAATCATATGAAAACAACTCGGTCCATGATGAACTCTTATACTGATCATCATTATATACCTTTAGTGTTCAGTGTGGGACATTGGACCCTTATTCCTATATCACCTAGATTTGTTCAAACAAATGAGGAGACATAGAATGTTATCTGCATGGTATATCCGTTATTTTGAGATATTGGAAAGGTTTAGGATGATATCACATGAGTCGATGTTTCCCCAATGGTATCATGAAATGTAATATTTCTTCCATGTGTCTCTTCTTGAATAGTATTATCATGATACATCTCATTCATCTTATCCTAAGGATATCAAGTTATATAAGGATGTTTTCGTCAAGGTGCATCCAATTTATATTATTGATCGTAGCATGAAGGTTCTTTGAAGTAGGTCAGTTATTATGGATTGAGTTATATGGTATAATAGACTCAAACATGATGAAAAATTTTATCGAGAGGCCTATGTGGTAGCTTAATTGATGAAACTTTTATCCGAAGGTTTTCTGCCACCATCAAAAGGGTAACTCATGAAGAGTTGTTTTAAGGAAGGAAGGTTTTAATATCCTTGATTTATCTAAAGTTAAGGAAAACTAATTATTCTTATTTATTTTAAAAAGAACATGTAATGATTCATAATTGGTAAAAAGATGCATTGGGTGAATTTGGAGCACTGTAAAATCATAGATACCTAAAATGAT
The DNA here is from genome assembly GCA_963277665.1 of Viscum album. Taxonomy (NCBI): domain Eukaryota; kingdom Viridiplantae; phylum Streptophyta; class Magnoliopsida; order Santalales; family Viscaceae; genus Viscum; species Viscum album. The sequence goes on along the minus strand of OY728150.1, from coordinate 1,132,414,145 downwards.
AAGAAAAATATTAGGCTGCATGGTTAGAGAAAACATTGAAGCACAACCAAAACATTTTTCCTAAATCATCCAGTTGCTGAAAGTGAGACTGATGTTGTTGCATAGTTTGTATACAATTGTGTAACCTATGGTACATGGCATAAAACATCCTATAATATTTGGATAGTGATTATTTTAACAATTTGTGCATGGTTAGTCAGACCATTTTTTAAACTGTGTGATGTACCCCAATTATGTAGTGAATGACACATGGTTGGAACATGGTTGTTATAAACCATGCATCCAAACATTGTGTTGTGTGGATTTTTGGTGAAATTAAAATTTTACCATTAATGAAGTTTTTAAACCAAATTTTATTTCCTTCCTCCCCTTTATAGAAGGATTTTCTTATATCTATATGCATGGATATCCCAATTCCCCTTCCATAGGTATTGTGGTATCTACATCCACTAGTGTCTAATCCCTTTATCATTGGAAGCAACAGAACATCCTTAGTAAACTCTTCCTCCTTCACTACTCAATTTCTTATTTTCTCTTCATTTTGATGTACTATTTTGGTGCAATGAATTTTTCACTATTTTAGAGGTTTTTGACAAATCATTTGATTTATTGCATTTTATGTTGAATTAAGGATCAATAATTTACTATTGGAGCATTACCGCATCGAGTTATATGGTCTAGGTCTTTCCTAATATTATCATCACATTTTAAATAGTGAGGCATCATTCCATGTAAAGAGCCATCCATTGGTGCTTCCAATTTGTTTTATAAATTAATATAAGGGTTTTCACTTGTCTTTTGTGACTATAGCATATAAAAAAACCCATACATGGGGTGTTGGCATCATTCATGGAAACCCCATTAAGAGAGATCACACTTAATTGAAATTGTTTTCCCATTCTTGAAATGTGAGCCACCCTAGGTGTGTGAATTTCCCCTAGATTAAAATCCTTCAATTAATTAAATTGAATTTATGTAAATGGTTGGACATGAAATTGGATTTTGAACCTTTTACCTCATGCCTCATATTTAAATTATCATACCTGATTGCCCACATTGAATTCCTTATTCCCTTCATTGAATATATTTTATAAAATTATCTTATGCCTTGTTCCATGTGCCTTTTAATTGTAATAAATTATTTCTTAATCAATTTTATTAGATTAAATATAATTTTAATCTAGTTAAATATATATATAATGATTTATTTTTATCTAGTTAAATATCTTTATATTAAATATAATGTTATTATATGAATTTTAATTCCTTATGTTTGTGATTGTTTTCAATTAATTATTCTTAAATAATATTGCGTAGTGATCATATCATGTTAGCTACAACTTAGTCATGTTCTTTATGACATATTAATTTGATATATTGGATTATGATACATGAATATATCATTTTCTTTTGCAATGATATGTTTATTTAATGGAATGAAATTATATTATTGTTTTTTCTTTTGTTATGGGCTTGTTGTTTTGATTATCTTACTGCAGTCCATTAGAGAACATTGTTCACAAATTATGGATTTAATGAATGGACACATCATGCTTCATTGGATTTACATGACATATTAGGAGTGATACTTTTTTTGATAGGTAAGAGATCTCCAAGATGTTTTTTTATACTCGTGAGCAAGGATGGGTCCCTAGGGAGAAACTGAGGACAATCCCATTTTTAAATATGTTCATTCCATGGTTCATCTCATACTTGGTCAAATATATGAAATTATTGGTATGATCTTAGAGTCACCATGCCAAGAGATATACATGGAAAGCTATATTGGATGCCTTGGATGGACTTAAAACCCTAGGTTATTCAGAGACACCTATGGTTACTATTGGGATTATACTAAGATCCCCATGGATGGGATCCTTACTCCACTAATGGATTTTACGGATTATTGGACTGTATTCTTGTATACATGTGGTTCTTCTCTTTTAAATTATTATCATACTCGTATAATGGCATTGAAATGTGACCTCCCAGATAAACCAAAAGATTTTAGTCCTACTCTTTGACATTTTTTATTAAATTACAATGGTCTACATCATTACATTCACAAGTACCATGATCAAATTTCCATATTAGGTCGAAGCATTGGGTAGGGATAGGTTTCAATTTATTAACTATAACAAGGTTTACATGATTAATTAATTTAATTTTATGCTTTTATCTATATATGGATCACCATCTTATTTACTACATGAAATGGAGTGGTCTAGATACTGTAGGTGTTGGCCTAATTATATTATATCTCAGGCCATGCTCGGGCACCATTTGGTACCCAAATAGATATTATTATTGCAGGAGTGGATAAAGGTAAGAGTGATGTTTTCAATACATGGTTTACTTGCTACATAGGATGGATTTTTTTGGAGAGGACCAAGCATATGCATGAGATTATATGTATTATTTTTTTGCATTTCAGTAGTTTTTGAAAAGTATATAGTATATGAATTGTATCTCACATTCCATTATGAAACCATTTTGTGTGAAGAATCATGACAAGGGCATCATTTTTTGTACCCATTTATCAGTTATAGTTATGAATCATTATTTATTCTACTAGGATTATTTTATTTCTTCTTCTAATTACTTCTTGTTATTATAATTATGATATTTATTATTTATAGTTTACCACAATGAAATGTATGATCTACGGGGGAATAGTCTCTCAATTGAAATAATGTAGAACTTTGTAGAAAGTATGAATCCTTTATAATTAGGGGTATGTTCTTGAGGTCTTGTGGAACACTGTCTCAGGCCACTGTTGAGTGGATCTTGGGGCATGACTCTACACTAGACAGTGGTTTCCCTAATGAATCAATAAAACTACTATTACACTCAAACACATGGGAAGTTGGGTAGCCCGTGATTTATTATTTATAATGGAATATTTCAACACAAACTACTATCCATGGGATATAGACTAATTTTTAGTTAAATATATCTTTTACAAATCAGATATAGAAGAATTGGAAATAATTTGAAACTATGATATCATTAGATTAGGTATCGCCAAACCCAACCCGGTCATTACTTCCACTGTAATATCTATAATTAATCATTTAATATGAATTTTTGAAACCTTATTTTAATAAACCAATTTTAAAATCAATTTTACTAGAACAAATGAAGATTTGGAAGCATCTTTTTTTGCATACTCCTTCATTGGAGAAAACATAAGGGCTACCAACTAGAATATAATTATGTAATAAGAATATTTATTTTCCATGCCCCATAATAGGCATACATAAAATATGAAGAAAAAGGTGGCGATCTAAAAAACTCACTATGGGAATAAACATTATAAATATGAAAAAATTGGGAGTTAAATTTATAACATTATATGATTAAATAAAATCATCATGCATAATAACAAGGGAGAATAAAATAATGAACTTGATATCAAAAAACCATTGTATTATATAAAATGTTTCAATAAAGTATTACATGACACAATCATGGGTGAATGATACCTTCCTAGGAAATATGACATGGTAGACATTGTCTTTTAATTTATTAGGTTCATTGACTAGTCCAACAAATGACACATCATGATACTAATGCTTCACTATATGCATTGAATCACTATACAGGTGCACCAGTCATGATATGTTCATTATTTTTATGTTTCTCATAATGGAAATAAATTGTATGGAATAACATTAGAATTTCTACTTGAAATAGAATTATCATTTTTATTTTTGCCTCATATAATAATTGAAGGAAATTTAATAATGATGAAATTTGAGAAATGAATATAAATAATGTTTTCCCCAAAAAAGGGATAATAAGTTAGGTATACATGATAGTGAAATATATACATAATTTAGAACAAATTAATAAAATCAATGGCAGAATCCATTGATTAAAGTTTATTTACTAGAATATATGGAATATTTCTTGAATAAAATTTTATTTTTTTCATGAAATCACTTCATAAAATCTAAAATTTCCATTAAATTAAATGAATTTTTTTTCATTATGAATAGAATATTTAAATCATAGATATTTATAATAAATTTATTGAGTGTTCAGGATGGTTGTTACATCATTACATTCCTTATATATAAATATAACATTCCATTCACACTATTGTAAAATGATTAAAAAGTACCTATTAGAAAAAATGATAAGAATATTACATTAAATAATTTATAAAAATTAAAAAATTGTTAAAAATAGAACAAATAAACCAATTGTAAAATATTTAAAATATTCTCGAATATAATTTAATTAAACATTGATTTGAATTACAATGGATATTCGACAAATGATATAAATGAAGTAATATTTTCTTTAGAACATTTTTTCAAAAACATTAACTTAAAATTAGTGAAAATGACATTATTACATAAATGTTTCATGAATTTTTATAGAATATGAAAATAATAGTGTATTCTATAAAATGATAACATTAGTTCATAAATTATAAATTCAAGCATAAATAATACCAATTAATAAGAAATATTAAGCCTTACTAGTTGGGGATCATTTGATCTATAACACCCCTGAAAAAATTAAAATAAATATTAACATCAAATATCATGATCTATGAAGTTTTCCTTATATTATATATTATATTGATTTATATAAACAATTAATAAGAATTTGGGTGCATAAAAATCATGTGTCTCAATGAAAAGTGTTTTGAGATGAAGCCCTTACCGCAACTCCAAACATTATAAAGAATCTCATTTATCTATTAAATCATTTAAATATATTAACTATTTTATATCCTAAGAAAAACTTCTCCTATTAATCCATTATATATAAATTATTTAATAAATTTATTTTTATTATGTATTTAATTTCATACTTTGTTATATCCATATCGAGTGTTTTGAGGATGCATAAATCATAATATCCAAATGGTATAGATATGTCAACCATGGTTAAAGTGCATAATTTTATATCATATTCAGAATAAAAGCAGTTAAATAGATAAATTTTCTAACGTAAATTAATTTTTTAAGTAAAATAATTATTTTAGAAAATGAAAATTGAATAGGGTTACAATTGTTGAGAAAGTATAGTGTATATCAGCGTGGGTGACATATCAATTTTTCAATGATCATGATAGAAATACGTTAAGTGGTATTATATATTTCAAAAATATTAATAATATCATCAATAATATGTTATGTCATCAAATTAACATACATATTACATTGATGTAATGTATTAATAAAAACATATTACATCATTTTGTGAGATGGTAGTGAGTCGTACACATGAAATGTGTAATAATTTTTAAATAAATAGTATCGTAAGAATTTATATGATATATTAAATAAAACTAATATTTAATATTTAATTTATATATTATATGACTATTAAATAAATCATTGTGATAATTCATGACTGGCGATTTTGGAGAATGAATTATATTAGATCATGAGGTGATAGTCTATCATACACATGAATGTCGGGTTTGCTTCGCATTGGACGGAAGTGGAGATGGATTGAATTTTTTCCTAAAAATAATATTTTTACATGATTTTTTAGACAATAATGTAGTTATATAAGATTTATTTTATAATTTATAAATGATGTGGTGAAGAAATAAAACAAAGGGGCTCAATTAAAAATAATAACATTTCCTCAAACCACATATATAGGATTATATCAAAACATCCATAGATTCATTGTCTAATAAATAATGAGACCCAAGGAATATGAGATGGATGTATGTATTGTATTTGGGTAGGTTTTGGCCTAACCATAACCCTTTACAGGTCAAAATAGGAATGGAGTGGTGGTAGCCTTTTATAATTGGTTGATATGATACACATTAAATATTTAAAAAAAATTATACCAATGTTTTACACATGAACAATGTCTATAAAATAGATCATTAAGTAAACCTAGATAAATTATTATTGAATTATTATCATAAAATATGAGTTTTATAAGTTTATATTTCATTATAAGTCATATCATTTTAATTTAACTCCCTTGGGTAAACCCATTATACCAATAACCAGGATAATTTTTTTATTGTTTTTTAAATTAATTATAAAAAAAAATTGAGTTGAATATAATATATAATATTAATTATTTTGATTAAAAACTTGGAGTATATTTTTCTAAATTAAAATCCCATAAGTGGTAGAATTTATCAAAAAATTAATCCCCTAGATTTGATGAAATAACTATATCTAATAGAAAGTGATTTCGTAAGTATTGAAAATTAAAATATAAAAATAAAATATATAGTTGATCACAAGGATATAAGTATGATTAATCATAACATAATTTTAGTAATTCTACATTAAAAAAATTTAAAAATATAATATATCATTTTAAATGATTAAAATTAAAAATTAATTTTCAATAAAAACCATTATTTACATTGTTCATTAAAAAATAAATCATTATAGAAAAATCTCAAGAACAAATCATAAGATAATTTTGACATGTTGGTTCCAAAAAATAATATAATTTATTCAAATAAATTTTCTATAATTTAATATAATTTATTTATATACATTTTATAATGATTAATAAAAAAAATTTCTTAGGAAGTTGTATATTTATAGCCTATAGAGATTTTACCAAATAATAAGTAAATATATATCTATATTTTTATATTTTTTATAATTAAATAAAAATATATGTTTATTCATATTTATACAATCAAATAAAATGTCCTGGTTTTAATGGTATTTTTAATAATAATAATTTAAATGTATATCACAGTTTATTTAAACCCAGTGGTTCATGTGATAAATGCTATCAAGAATAGTGTTCGTTAAAAATATAGGTGTGTTACTAGGGAGGCACATTTATGTTTACCTCAGTATCCCACATAGAGCCTGATATCAAAAAGATTATGTTTACATTACACCATTTAAATATTATATCTATTAAAATATAATGGTATATTCATAGACTTTATTTTCAAGAGACATTGTTAGGGGTGTCTTACTAATTTGAACTCAGACATTGTTTAGGATGCCTTATATTAGATAGAAATATTTCATGGATATATAAATGAATAAATTGAATCCCTCTATTGGGGATACATGTTCTCAATTTTAGTATTAAAGAATGGATTATAGGACATAGCTAAGACTCAGGAAAACCATTTCGATTACATGTTCATTATATTTTGATATCATTTAATTATCCATCTACTACTTGTATGGTTTCACCAATGATGTGTTTGATTATATTTTTCACCACCATGATATAATCCATATATATTGTTATTTTACTATGTATTCATGTTTTATTAATTATAATATTGGTTGTTTTTGTCATTTTTTCTACTATGTTTCACTCAGATGATGAGGGAAGAGACTCTCTGCCATACCCCCATACACCCTCAAAGATTTCCATTGTCCTTTATAGTACTGGGAAATGCGGTTGAGGCCATTTTTCACTTCATATCTATTATATATTAGTGGAATTGTTATTTATGTCCTGATGTTTTATCAGAGATGATTTGTTTCAATCAACATGCTTATTTTGGATGTCATTAAGGAGACTAGGAAGTGTTAAAACCTAGTAATAAACCAATAATTGTCAGTAAATAAACCACATATATGATAAAAATACATATTTATTGAGAAAGGAATTATAATTTGAGAAGATAATTATTATAGTTTTAATCTTTATACATTTTGGTGGTGGTAATGTTATGTGATCTTATGTAATATTGGACTTCCACGATTGGGATGGTATGACAAGTCTTCATTATCTTATGAATCATCATTGGCATATAGGTATTTATATGTATTTCATTTGAACATCAATGAAATTATCATTTATTATAATAATTGTTTCATACTTTATATTCTTATTTTTCAATTCATGAAATACGTATCATTATATGTATAAATGAAAAATTATTAGTTACATAAACTGTCTTCATTGAAGTAATCAATTTTTATTTTATAAAGCTTGATGATGGAATTTTTATAACTATCCATTATATGATAAAAATGAAAAAACATTTATTACATGTGCAAGGAAATATAATTTTTTTCAATTAAATGGAGTGCCTATTGGATATTATAATATTTATACCTCTATAACATTGTAATGGAAATATTTACAACTAAACAATTATATTTAAACATTCTAAATTATAAATTCTGATGTGGGAAAACATGGTTTTATTTAAATGGGATTCCAATTTCTAATTAAATATTTCTCCCTCCATAACATGTTATATAAATTTTTTTAACTAAACCATTATTATAATTAAAAAAATTAAAACATAACATGATAGATGGAATTGGAATTATGGGAATCTCTACATCTCTATGTTAAATCTATTCAAGAGTATTTGGGGTAGTATGTAGCAAGGACTTGAGCCTTTTATTTCTTTCCCAATATGTAAGGACCTTTGATCTAGATTTTTTCTATGGGGTTTTCTTGTAATTTTATATATATATTTCCATAAAGGCCTCGTGTCATACATTGGTAAAGTTATGATGATAATGATTATGATATGGTTGGAACTCAACAATTTATAATGACACGTCCAACAACTCTTATTATCCCTCATAACATGCTAGAATTAAGAAATAATGATTAGTATAAGGAGGGATTTCTATGCCTAGAACGATCTATGTTGAGATATCCTTGGGTTGCACTAATTATGTTTGAGTTATTTAAGGAACTGTAGAAGAAACACTCACTTGTAATCTCTATAAAATGTGGTATATGGGATGTGGTTTCTTGGATATAGGCTATATATATGATCTTCATGATCATGGAGGTTCCACTATATATGAGGTGATGTAGCCTACGTGCTTAATCGATCCAACAAGAGATGGTGGGATAAGATTATCGTCTATGAGGGGTTGCACGGTGGGACATTCACAATATATTATTTTTTACATATTCAAAGATAATATTATGAATTATTGACATATATAATCCATGAATCTAGTGTAGTATAGTATGTTAGTAATGAATTAATCATCCAATTTCACTATTCTTCATTAATTTACCCCAGCCCTGGTGGTTGATGACCTTTCCATGTCAAGAGATTATGATGATATATTGAGTTAATATATTATACCATAGGTGTGATTTCTTAGAAAAAACCTCTCTATCTTATATTATAAATCATAATTGTATCATTGATGGAAATTTGATGTATTATTATGTCATATTTATAGGGGATTTAAAATATAATCATAGTAGTGGTTTATATTATGGAAGGAAGAATCAACATTAAATTTTTTTGGTATGTGGTAGCTTGGGTAAGTACGAATTCAGTTTGGTGGAATTTCATCAGTGTGGTATGTATGGACACCTAAAATCTTAGTGTTATAGGGACCCATTCGTGTCCTGATACAATGTTAAGATGGGATATCATTTGATAGTTAATGTTACCATTCCTAAAACACCATTGTTGAGGGGATCTGTATCAGTTTTAAATTATGGAGTGGGAAATGTGGAACCACTCCAGCAAGGAAACAACGGTATTATCAGACATTCACGCCCAGGAGGTGGCCGAGGCAAAGAGAGGTAGATGTGGAATGTGAATATCATTTATGATAATGTCACTCAAGGTGTGGAGGTTTTATATTATATTATTATATCTGAAAAAATATATATAGTGTGCCCTACACCTATTGAGTAGATCATCATACCATCTACATTGTGTGGTAATATAATAGTACACTTGAATTTGTTTGTTATTTTTTTTCACATAGTTTCTTTAGTATCATTCATATATTCTACATTTATGGGGTCACTATGTATATAGATTTAATATCTATATGATGTATTGTCCCTTGAAACACACTTAGGAGTTTGGATATATAGAGTTCATCATTGAGTGGAGTGACCTCTCAAGATAGGAAGCTATTATTTTTCATGGAACCTATTCTTCCTTGATATTAATGTCGTGAATTAATATATGGTATTGAATATTTGATACTATTTAAATCATATGTTGAATATAATCAAATATGAGATTCCTTCTCATCACCAAAATGTGGTAGATATTTTCACAAGTGATAACAGTATGTCCATATATGTTTTGTTATAACTATGCATAATGGACTAGGTGAAGTATCTACCTAGATTTATAACATCATACTAGATGACTAAGGAGTACAAATTTCTTTCATTCCCTAGATTGTGGACTATTTTATGGATTTTATCCTTGATGACTATTCTGATCTACATTGTTTCAAATAGATATGTGTTGAAATTTTTATTGTGCCTAAAGAATAAGAAGACCTAATATTTATTCCTCCATACATGATTGATCCGACAAATATCCATGAACTCAGGAGGATGATGTAGGACCTATAAACCTCGTGTATTATTTAACATAGTAAATCATGTTGGGTTTCCCCATTATATTACTCTATAAAAGAAGATGTTAATTAATAACTATGTGTAGATTTCTAGTGATTGAATTAGCATGTAGTTAAAAATTGGTACACACATAATCATGTTGATGATCTCCTGGAAGAGATCTATTGAGTATGAGTTATATCTATAAATTATCTAAAATCAGACAATCATCAAGTGAATGTTAGGCAATCAAATATACTATATACACCATTCCAAAGTAGGTATGGCTTACATGAGTTTTTGGTAAATTTATTTGGACTGAATAATTAACATAATTTCATTAAAATAGCTAGAAAATAGAATATCTGGTATGGGTTATTTGAGACTGGACCATGTCACAAATCGATATTTCTAATAGGACCTAATGACCAAAAATGGTGTTGCAGAATACTGGTTTTAAAATGTAATGCTTAATCATTGAAAATATTTTATAATGGGTAATTATTTGTGACATGACACTTGTTCTGTCAAAAGTAATTATTTTATATGGTTGAAAACCCCATCAAAAATTAGTTGAACTAAAATAAAAAAGATGAATAAATAAAAAATTCAAAATAATTTAAAATATTGTAATAAATAAAATTTTAATCCATTAAAAAATTACATAAAATATATTTTTTAACGTTCATATAAAAAATATGCCCCTAATATATTATTCATTATGGATTGGGAGGGGAGGGGGAGCTTCATCATGAAGAGGAGGGGGAGGGAACTCTATACCTAATCCATAAACAAACCACCACATGTACTCATTATGTTTCACCTTCCATCATCGACACTCCTTTTATATTTTTTGGTGTGTAGATGAATCTCATCCTTCTCCTAGTGCATGGACTCAATAATCACACTATGAGAATGAATCATCTCCACATACTTTGAGACTGATGATGAAGACTCTCCATAAGCTCCCCCTGATCTGGACATCAACCATGAAGTAATACTATTGGATCATCCACGCATCAGTTGAGAACTAATAACAAAAATTCAACCCATATATAAATAAAATTGTGTCACATGCATCTATGCTACCTTATCAAATTCTACCATAATAGTGTTCTCACTGTCAGCCTCACCCTAACACTCAACCTATTTCTCAAGATTCATGGCCTTATATGACACTTTCAATTGAAATTTGAAACTCAAACAGTTAAAATATTATATTTAATTAATTTTTAAACACAAATAAATTATAGTAAACATTATCTAAAACTGAAAATGACATGTAATATCTCTAGAGAGAAGATCATTTTAAATCCAATTATAACCATTGAATAATGTATTATCACTATGTTCTCCATCCCATATGAGTATAAAATAAACATTTTACATTTGAAGTTTTATTAATATTTAAAAAATTACTTACAATATGATGTTGATGCATACTAATTGTTTTCCTACCAATGCAATGTCTCACGTCTTTCCTTATATATTTCCATCGACCAAATGAAACTCTCCCATGAATTATACCTCCAATATAGTATAAACATAATACATCCCATACTAGAGATGAGACTCAATATAGTAAATGGTCGCCGCAATACGGATCAATGTCCATGACTCCTGCCTTTTTTCATGGTTGTCCTACACAAATTTATCAAAAATTGATGATATTTCATCACACATAAAAACCACCTAGGACTCCCTAATAGTACTCATCATGTGTTCATCAACATGATACAACATAACATTAATTTTTTAATAATATAAATTTAATAAAAATATATATTTCAAAATAATTATTATTTATTTACGCACCATCAAGTGATTAAACATGCATTGTCGAACATTAATGGGACCATGATCCCACATCAGCCATGCCTCAGAAAAATATATTAAAAATAGAACTCCCCTACCAAATATCATTATTGTAAAAATATTTATGAAAACATAATAAATAACACAATAATTAGTACATAATTAAATTAATGAAATGTAATGAAAACTAACAACAATGCACAGATGATCGTACCTCTATATGAATGGGTCGATGTCATGTCAAGGTTGTTGATTAGGAAGAAAGTCCAGAATCCCCAATATTGAAAGACCCCAACCCCTTAGAAATGAAGAGGTAACTCAAGGAACCTTTGGGTATGATGAAATATCCCTAGGCTAATCATTATGTAATACAACCTCATGTTGTTTATAAAATATGTCATCATAAGTATCGTAGGCTATCTGAAACACACATAATTTTTTTCAGAAAATAATTGAATATGGTTATTCTGTAAATATATAGATGCATTAACTATATATAGTATGTAATTATTCCATTTTCTTTCATCATCCTCATATTTGTATATGATGTTGTTAATATCATGATATTCCTCCTCAGTGCCATTAATTCCTATAAATGATTAAGCTCCATAATAAATTTTTAATTCAAATTCTATTTTTACATCATCAACATCATCATTACAATCGACTCGTAACTATAGATTTTGAAAATCGATATTCATATAAATTCATTAAAAATATGTATTTGGAGAACTAACATGAATATTTTAATTTCTATTCCGTAAATTGAACCATATTCACTTTTAATATACTAATTCTCATCAGATTTCCTTTTTATAATGCTATATAAATCAATTAACTCTCTTGAATAAGAACAGTAATTGGTATAATATTTTTTTTTGCTCAAGATAACCCTAATACAATTATTCATTTACATAAAAAAGAATTTCAATTTAATATTAGTGGTTCCATGGAACATATAACCATGAAAGACCCTATCAATATAAAACCAATTACATTTAATCATTGTTACATAATTTTATCCCAGATAAAAATCGTGAAACATTTCATCCAGCAAGCCGTAAAAGTCAACATAACATTCTCAACGATGTTATACTCACATGATAACACCAATATTAATTTTTTATTAACTATAATCATGTTTTTGAAATATTAATCCATTCACCACATATACATAATATCATTTATCCATTTTTTTGTTGTTTTACTCAATACAGGCAATTGATTATTAATTTTAAAGGCATGTTTTGATACCTTAAAACATAAAAAATAAAAAAAAATAAAATAACGAATAGATATCATATGTTAAACCATTAAAAAATCACTATAATTGTATTTAAAGCATTTAGGAAAAATTATTTTGCCGATATTATTCTAGAGCAGCTGTGTTAATTTTTGGAAGTTGTTTGTTGAAATTATTATCCTATAATCTATAATATCAGAATATTAATTTATACGTATCATAAAAATCAAGGAACTTGTGTTACTAGATATAAATGTACATACTGTGTCTTTTCTTCAAATTGTAGAAGAACATATGTATTATCCAACTATTGTTCATCGTCTAAAAGCCACCAATAATGAACTCTGCCAATTCTATGTTCATGATGATTAAAAACTGATAAATGAATGTCCAATGCATCTTCAACAGTTAACTCATTAAGACCCCTTTGATTATTATTTGAAATATTATCATGTTGGAAATAATTGGAGTAAAAAACAATGATATTTCATAGTGTAAATAATCTTGTTCAAATGACCCTTCAACTAATTAATTATTACAAACTTTTTCCATTAGTTTCATAATAAATATCTCATATAAATACATCCATTGAAATTTTACAAATGATTAACATTTTTCATCATTTAAAAAATGTAATATCAAATGATCCTTTGAATCATAGAATGCTTGTGGGATTTTTATTCCTGTGTAAAAAAACTTAAATATTATTTTCTATCAGTATACAATGTGCAACATAGTATATTGTCGCTACATAGATGTCTCGGACTAAATATAAAATTTCTATTATCACATCCAGAATTTTGGAATTAAAGAAACATCTATATCTAATTGATAGGATTATTTCCAATATAACATGAAAATCAAGACTTTTTAATTTGGTAATTGGACTATTTCAGACTCATCTATACAAATAATAAACATAACCATCTAGTAGTCTCAAATCTGAAATCCAAAAACAATGTAACAAATTATTTTTATTGGAAAGTTTGTAGGGATATTTTGGCTTCATTATGTTGTGAGATTTCATATTAATAGAAAACTCATGTTCTGATCACCTATATAATTTGGAAATATCTAATCGTTCTATTGTATAGTCTAAGTTCATACCTGGTGTTTCTAGTGCAGAAAAATTATTATCAAAACAGTTCTTCACTATTTTCCTAACATCCAACCTATGATGTACCAACAAATCAGACCTGTATAGAAGATCCTAAAATATAATCCATTTTATTGAATTATGATTTTTACCCAAGGCATCTATTTTTTGTTAGTTTCTTGTCTTTCCAAAGGTTGTGGGACATAATGATGAGAAAATATTTTAACTAAATTCTTGACATCATTTATGGTGATCCATCTCATTAAATTATACCTTTGATGAAATGATATTTATTTCTCCAAAAAGGTAGACCAATTGGAAGACATCATCGATGGAAGTAAAAAACCGAGGTTTTACTTCCATTTATGATCATAAATGATTTTATTACTCTCATATAATACATATAATTTTTTTTACCATGTGTAATCTGTCCATATGATGTGACATATGTTGGGATGTCTGTAATTATCCACATTTGTGTAGTTTTAATTAGGAAAATTTATTTCACAACAACATCATATGTACTGACAACATTATTCCCTTATAAATTTAACTCATTAATCAATGGATTTAAGTAAACATTTATTTTATTTTTTCGATTTCATGGAATTAATAAGGTCAAAAAGATATATGGATCAATAATCACCACCCATTGGGGTATGTTTTACAGAGTTTTATAGAAGGTAAAAACTTAATATTGACTACTATTAGAATGAAATGGTCAAAAACGTTTAGTAGAATGACCCAATCACACGTGTCTTGTATATAAAGAAAAAGGATAGACGTTCTAGGTAAAATTGTTTCCATGAATAACCATCATAATGAAGAATTAATGTTGGACTAGTTATAATATTGTTTTTATTCAATAAAATCAATAACAATATGTTTAGAGGCATAAATAAATGTTGTAATATGGGTGTAAGAGGTAAAAACTCAATTTTTTTGCATAAATCAATCTATACATCCCTTATTGAGTCTCTTTGTACCATGATTGTCCACGTGTAGGATAACTAACTAAGGTCTAATTTTCACTATAGTATAATATTGATTCATTTGAATATTCATGATTCTTTTGATAAATAAGTCGCAAATTATAAATTAACATTTTTCCCTCATACAAATATCAGGGAACACAATTTATTATGGTAACAACACTTTAACTAAAGATAATATCTTATCAAAACATCTATTTGAAATTCCTATAAATGATTAATATTAATAAATTATTCAAAAGATTTCAATTTTTTTATCTGCTAACTAGAATATAAATCCTCTTTATGAGACATAATTAAATTATAAAATTCCGATTGTTCTTACTCAGAAGTTAAATAAATATCATCAAGAGTTTTAGTTTCTTGAAAAGACACACCATCCACCTAATGTAACAAATTATTGAAACCATACATGATTTGGATCTAAATGTTTAGTATCATCTCTCGTACTAGAGTCTCTATTTGTTACATAGTGACATAATAATTTTGAATAAAAAATGGAATAGATGACCCCAAAGGTTTTAAAATATGTCAAACCACCTAGGATCACAATTAATACATGGAAACATAATTGTTCCCTCACAATAAAATTCCAGTTTTGATGATGAAAATGATAAAAATATTGAACACCCTCAATATATATGGGATTTATTCTAGAACTATTTGGATTCTCATAGTGATTTATCCAATCAAGATCAGATAATAAAAACATTTGTTGACTTATGTATTACATATTTCTATAATAAATTAATAATAAATAAGTCATATATGATTAATTTTTCATAATTTAAATATGATAAAAAAGTTTATAAAATTAAAAATATATAATTTACATATAAATATTTTCCATTTAATGAATTTGCCACTAGTTTTTACAAATTAGTTTTATTTTTACTAATTTTCAATAGTGAAAACTAATTAAAAATAATTTTAACTAATTAAAAACAATTTTTATTGATAAATATATTTTATAGTAATAACAAATAATTTCCATAAATTAGTATTATTTACCATAACTTAATATTAAATGAATCTTCTTTTTTAAAATTATAGCAATGATTTTTCAATTGATACTATTTTTTATCTAATGATAAGTTTAGATATAATTTAATATAAATTAATATTATGCATTATAAATTACTAAAAATGTGTTAATCAAGGAATTTTCAATATTTAGACCATGAGAAATGACCAATTTCTGTCAAAAATATCCCAAATTTTCATTTTCAATGACCTAAAAATTGAATATCGATATCATTTACACTATTCTAGTAATTTATAAAAAAATTATTATTTCATTTTAATTTATAATAAATTATACAATTATATATAGATTTGTTATAAATTATATCAAATTAAAAATGTATACAATTTTAAATTAATTTATTATTAATTCTATCTATTTATTAATTTTTATTAATATACTTTTATTTTTTACTAATGTTTTCAAATTATTACTAATTATTAATAAATAATAATTTATTTTATAATTTTTATAAATTTTCAATAATTAATAATAGTTTTTACTAATTTGTACTAATTATTACAAATTATCACTATCTTTAACAATCCTTTACATGTTTATAAAAATTTATTACTAATTATTACTAATCACCACTAATTATTACAAATTTCTTCTAATTAAAAATAATTTTTTCTAAATTCAATTTATTTTAACTAATTACAAATATTTTTTAATAATTGATAACAATTATTAATAATTATTAAGAATTAATACTAATTATAATAATTTAATTTTTTTAAAATTCATAATTTTGTTTACTAATTTTTAATATGCTATACTATTTTATATCAATATATTATCAATTATACCAAATTAAAAATTTATACTAATTTACATCAATTTAATGTAATTTATAACAATTTATATTATTACAATGTAATTTAAAATAAAATATACTAATTTATATTAATTTACTTTAAATTATCTGATATTAATAATTTATATTAGCCTATAAAAATTTATAGTTAATTTTATCAATTTATTAATTTTTATTAATTTATTACAAAATTTTAGTAATTTTTAATAATTTTTAATATTTTTTTGTAATTTTTAATAATTATTACTATTGGTTGTGAATGTTTACCAATTATTACTAATTATTACTAAATAAAACTAATTTTTACTAATTATTTCTAATTGTATCTAATTATTAATATTTTTTATTTTTTATTACTAACTACCATAAATTTTTAATACTTTTTATTAGTGTATAATGATTTATTAATATCTACTACTAATTATCACTAGTAACAACAAATTTATACTATTTTAAATCAATTTTTTGTAAATAATATAAATTTACTAAAATAATTATCCACAACCATTTATTAATAATGTCTTATTTATTTATTTTTTGTATGTTTTATAAGTTTATTTTCGTTAAAATTTAAAAAAAATTATTTAATTTATTATGTTTTATATCAATTTACTAATTTTTTCTATAATAATTTAATACATATTTTTAATAATTTATTACTAATTATTTCTATTTGTTTTCAATTAGCACTGATTATTACTAATTTTAGCTAATTACTTGTAATTTTGGATTATTATTACTGAATACTGATAATTAAAAAAAATTATTGCAAATTAAAAATAATAATTTTAATTAAAAAATTTATTTAAATTAAAACATAATATTTTAAAAAACAATTAATATAAATTAAAACTAATCAATAATAATTAAATCAAATTACTCTTACTTATAAATAATTATTATTAATATACAATAAATAAAAAAATAAAAAAATATTAAATTGATACCTTCAAAATGTATTTTTTAGTAGATTCAAAGCTCGAATATTGCTCCCCAATAATGTTTAAAACATTAAGAACATTAAATAGAAGAATATGGGATTGATAATGATAAAAATGTTCAGAAAAAATGGAATGGAAAAATTTGGGTTCGTGGGGTTTAGAGGTTAAATCATTTTCAATATTTGTATGTGTGATCAGATTCCATCGAAATTAATATTATTTTTTATGGGTCTCATCGCAAATAGTACCACCATTGTTAATTTTGATGGCTTTAAAAAAGAGTGCATGCGATGGGGCCCATCGAAAAATACCCTCAATTGACATGTTATTTGCAATGTTCATATATCTCCACTGAAATTATTCATCCTATGGTTTTTCATGCACTGCACGCCGAAGATATTTGCGACGTGAAGATATTCTTATGAAAAATACTATTTTTTCAACAACTTCTGATGTGATATGATTCTCATTGTAAATAGTCTCTGTCAACGGACTATTGGAAATGAGTTTTCTACCCGTCGTAAATAACCATTCACAAAATCCATTGATCAAGTAGCATATGGACAATGTGAATTAGGTCTTCCACAAATAAATGGATTCCTTTGTGGCCATATTTAGAGACTATATCATACTATACTCTTGGTTAACATAGGAGAACATGCATGATCATGGTATCATTTTCACTACACTTTAGGAGAATCTTCTTTATATGAGACAATAGAATTACATATTTTATATTGGTATAATAAACATCATCATTCAAATGATAACTGAATCACGGGTACTCATGAATCCATATTTGCATATAACAGTTTCTTCTTGGGAGACAATCAATTATTCTATAACAAATCAATTATTTTTTGGGTTCATCTAATTTTTTCAGTTGACTCGTTTAGAGTTTTTATTTCCTTATAACCATGAATATATTATTGATTATGAACAATGTAAAATAGTTTTGGTATGATGATTTTGAGACTTATTCTTAAGAGATGAAAGGAATGATTCCCGTATTACCAATCCTAATTTTTCTATAGACTGGTATAGGCTACACAATTTTTGTGGGATGTATCTGGCATCGGGGTCACAGCTATTTTGAAACTAGGGGATAAATTTATTGTATAAAATTCCTAGAAATTGAGGCGTCATATGAACAACTACTCTATGCATTACCATGAGTTGTTAGATGTTGTTTACACTCTTCATTCTTGGAGACATTACTTCTTGTGTAAATAGTTTATGGAATGTATGAAAGATAATATCTTGAGATATATATATTCTCTTATTCTGATCAAAAACACCAATATTTAAGGGGAGTTTGATATCATCCATCCATTGACATTGATCTCACATATGGATCAGGGAAATGTAGTGTATTATACGATGCTTTTATGGAAAAAATAACGATGTTGTGGTTCAAGTAACTTTTAGGGAGTGGTAGTAGATGATACTTTTTCATGCAGAAAATCATGATTTTCAATAATTTTAGGGGAAACCTAATCTCATTTCATTATTATTGGATCCAATAATTTTAAATATATTAAATTGAAGGAAGCTTTCAGATCCAAATGAATAGTATATATCAGATAATATGTATTGTGAGGAGCCACCACTGTTTTGGTTTATTATTGAGGATGACATTATTCATATCCATTATAATTTATAGTTCCCAACTATAATTCGGAAGAAACAAATGGAAAATTCTCCTACTTCTATATGGTAGGTACATCGCATAATGAAAAAGATGTGTTGCTACTTACACCCCAAATAATGGTACCTAGGGATTGAGAAGGAAATAACAATATTTTTTCACGTGATGTTCCTATTATTAGTCGGAGAAAATATAACATATGTCTCCTTATAGACTCATTCAGCAACTACCAATCTAGGAATCGAAATGGAGTGATATAATTTTGAATTTGGTGATGATTTTACAAAATTCACCCTGATAATGTGACAACATATGGGTGATTATCTATTGTTTTCTAAAGTTCACCCATTTCTTACTTATCTGGGAGACATTCTCAGTATATGTGGTTAGGTGATTGTAAGTTCATGATATAAAAAATCTTCATGGGATTCAAAATAAAATTATCTAATGTAGGGTTTCCTTGTTTACTTCATGATTTTTTAATGGGTTTTATAATTTTTTTTGTTTCCTTATAACATGGTAAAAAGTATTACCTCCAAATGGATGACTAGTATAAGAATACTATACCTATAATATATGACATGTGTCGTTCATGAATCCTAGTGTTTGAAGGATGGTTGGGGAAAAACATTCCTATTAATAATATTACCTAAAATATTATCTTATAAGAGATAATAGAGATGTCTCCTTAGGTGGATCTACACAGTAGGTCATTTCATTCACCTATGTGTGGTTAATGTTCGGAGATGCAATGCTACATGGATCATGTCTCGTTAAAGAGACATCATCCCAAGTGTAACTGGTCTGGATACTTACTAAAATTACTCACTCTATGAATAACTCATATACTAATAATTCATGCTGACCTCTGGAGTTTAATAAATTAGATTGGATCTTTTTACATTTTTCCCCTATATTGGTACATTGAATGATTAGAAGGTATGGACATCTATAACAAATATTTATTGGGTCATTCATGATTTTGGAGTAGTTTGGGATGCTAGTTTATAGTTCTTATCTACCTCTCTTTGTGTAGTGTGATAAAAGTTATCTTATATATATTTCATCATCGTTGTTTTTATCCCAACCAATCTCATGTTTTTATATCCCGACGATGGTCAATTAGATACTATTACATATTTTGAGAAGTATATATTTTTATATCATTAATCATATCATGATGAATATTTAAGGAAAAATATTTCATATGGTTCATGTACTAAAGTAGCATCTCCATGTCCACTAGGAAACATTGGTATGATTGTATGATATATTTGAAAAATAGCATCACATATTCTTGGGTGGTGCTCAGCAATCCTTAGATTTAAAACAAGGCGAAATGATTTCATAATGAGGAAAAGTTATAATACCCCTCACATTTTAATGGTGTATACTCCATTAATTATTTCCCTTTATTTTGCGTTAATGTATCTGTACAAGAGTGTAAGGAATGTTTCCTTACCTTATAGAATATTTGATAACCGAGTTTCGGTTTTGGAAATATAGATTAAGTAACACATTTAGCTTATGGTTTCCACTAACCACGTACCATATACACAATGACTGAAAATTGGTGGGACATGGTTTATAAAATAAATCCAAGGGGGCTAGTAAAAAATGAATGACATATAATTTAATTTATATTTACAATGAATAGTTTTTTCTTGGTTCGTCTAGCCATGAGAATAACCTTGCTAGATGTGGAGCTCTTAGATAGAAGGGTTAAAAGGTTGTTGCACATCTTCAAAAATTGGGTTGCCAAACTATTCTCCTAGTTAAAAATTCTGAAATTGTTTATTTCCCTTATTAAAAATATATGCCTTATTTACATTTTCTATCCCTCATTTTCAGATAGCATCCCCTCAATAGGATTTCACCCTTACTAACTACTAATCATGAGAGATCTCCTCCATAACTCACTAGTTTTGAGTTCTATTAGAATAGTTTAAATCCCTAAGATTAATGTATGATATTATTATCCTCCATTATCAAATAACACTTATATTTTTTCATTTATTTAATATTTCCATTATCCATATATTTCATTGAATTTGAATTATTATTCATTTTCTACCATTATTCCACAAATATAAGTCTATTAATAGACTACAAGTCTTCCATGGGCCCTTGATAGGTGGACCATATAATTTTCCCAAAAGCCTCACAATTTATAAAATGTATCCTTTTTCTATATGACATTATTTGTGTTCGTTGATATAGAAATTTATATTTCATAAATTTTTTAAATAAATTAAGAGCTAGAATTGTTAATGGTCTCTAATATTCCATTTTTGGTAGATAAACTCATACCACTCTCCTCATTATGGTGTTTTTAGAAAAACATCCATGTAAATCACACAATAATTTTAATAAAAAAATTTCCCTTATAGTGTGTTTGGAATGGATTTTAGGAAACCACCAATTTTACATTTACTTATATAAAACCCAACATTGTGGTCTATATGGAATGTCACCTTAGGTGGAAATTATTATGGTAGACTTTTGTTATCTCTTGGGTAGAATAAAAAATATTATGTTAATTATCATCTATTATATAACTCATGAGCATGGACAATTTAATTATTATTTAATTCTAATAGATATGGACTAAAAAATAGTGAAATAATGTGGGTTCCTATAAAATTATATGTTTTATTTCATAATGGGATTTAATGGAGTTCATTACATGACACGTATTATTTTTATCTTGAATAAATTTGTCAGTAATTATAGAACATTTTCATTCTTTAATGGTAGTTCCATTTAATGAGAAGTCCTTGAATTCAATTTCTCAATCTCCTTGAGAAAATCCATAAGATACCATCTCATTCAATGATGGGAATGTTAAGTGTTAATAAAAATAGAAAAATAGTTAGCATCTTCCCCTCATGAATTCCATGTATTGTTATCATATATTAGAATAGACCGCTTGAATATTTTGAATTAATGAGATAATATCCCCAGTTTAGATTGATGTCCCTGGAAAAGGAATGAAATGAGAAATTCTATTGGATACCAATAAAAACCTACCTTTAAATTCAAGGATATAATTTCCTAGTTAGGTTAAAATATATTTTTACTAGAATTCCAAGTATTCATCCATTAGATTCCACTCAGAATCAAAGAGATAAACATCATATATTAATCAATGTCACTTGTCTCAAAACCCATAAATTTTGACTTCCATGGTTTTTCATTATAATTTTAATATGTGTGTTGTGTTGGAATTCCTAAACTAGCTCCATATATTCCATTACATTATTTATAAATGATTGATTAGATACATGGCTCTGGTCCTTCAACCAATTACATGGACACAAAATTAGGGACATTTACATTAGGTAGATGTATGTATGTTTGACATGGTATCTAACTTGATCTTGAGAATGGTATGTTTTGATTTAACTTATTACATTAAATTATTATATTTTTACTCTATTTCATATAATAGTTATACTCTAAATATCCATTAGACATCATTGGTGGTGGAAAAATATGTTACATTCAGACCATGTTTTGGATGCAACTAATTACCCTTTGAAATTCAATATATGCCGGAGAGGATAAAGTGATGTTATATATTGTGGATGTATGATCACTATTTTTTTTGTAGAAACATGGGAGAAGAGGATAGTTTCAGGATACATGTTTATCCTAGAGCCTAAACATTTTTGGAAATTTAATATTTTTTTAGTTTTTCTTATATAATATCATCCCTGAAATTATTAATTATATTCTGACTCATCCTGAATTTATCTACATGGATTGAATATTTACTATTAATGTATATTTAATTTATTTTAATATTGATTTATGTTGTCATTATTTTTAAAATGTTTCACCCGAATAAATAGGGTATAGTCTCCCCATGAAACCACAATACACCTTATCCACAAGTAGGCTTCCTTTGAAAAACTAATTAAAGCACATGGGGGTATTATTACCTTCCATATGGCTTATATATTAGTGATCCGTGTCAGGGATGTCACATTTATTGTTTGGTTCCATTTGGAAATCCTGACTGATCCTTTATAAATATATTTTAAAATTATTCTTGAACAATATCACCTTTATTCATGAATTTTTCTGCAAATCATAGTCTTCTTCCATCCCAATATAATTCTTGAACAACTCATTTCAATTTTTAATGATAATACCATCTTCATTATTTCACCACACGAATTTCCATCTCATTCTTCAAATAAATATGATATGATAGTGGGTATTTATCTAGTTAATGAGGTAGTGGATATTCTACAGTATTCATTGTACGTGTATTTGCAAATGGTTTAGATTATTTATATAATTTATTTATCCCCTTATTTTTTTTATTTGATCAAATCATACAACATATCCATTTAATAAGTAGTTAAATATTACTCTTAATAATTTATCAGTCTTGGTGAATTTTGGTTTTTCTATTTATACACAAAAATATTTTCATATTTGAAAATATCAATGCCCAAACATTATATCTTACATACACATATTATGTACTATCTTCGACCTTGTTATGTAAATTTTCAACTTTTAGGCTTCTGGTGAATTTAGAATTATTTAATATTATTCACATTTTAATGGAAATATTTTCATATATGAAATTGTGTCACTTTTTATTATTCTTCTATTCCACTCTATAATTTATGGATATCCCCCAGTCAATAGCTTTGATAAATCCTCCATGATCTTATCCCTTCAATTAAAAATGCTTCCCTATACATCATCTTTTAAATGTAATTAATATATGATATTTATCCCAAAAATTCTCATCTTCTATAACATTAAATTCATAGATATGATATTCTAGTTTTGAATAATACTTAATCCATTGAGTATTATATTCCCATAATATATTTTAGTAACACTATATAATGTGTTCCCATATACTAGAACTCATATATTACTGGGGACTGTTTTTTTCTACAATTATGTCAGTCCATAAACCATTATCAAAAGTTAATTTTATAAAATTTATTCATATAAAAAATTTCTAGAATTAACAACATGTATCATACCTCATAAAATATATAAAATTCAGGGGTTTTATATTTCCAAATTCATTATTGGTTTTTTTATGAATGAATTGCTGATAGATTGTTTTTATGTGTAAATTTCATATGTGAGGCCCCTTATCATTAAATTTTAAAGACACCTCAAAAATATATCCATGACTGTTCTCGTACTAGTCATATACCATTATATAGTACATTACCTTACATGGAATCTTACATATACAATTCCTTCGATAGAGGCATATGTCAAACTAGAAAAAAATAGTGTATGTCATGAATTGTATATGTTGTTCTTTTTTATACATGGAATTATACAAATACAAGGATGCTAAAAATTTCTTGTTAAAAGTTATATGCATATGGGGTACACAAATTTTTATTATATTTTTGAAAAAAATCCACACATACCCCAATGGTTCACATTCATATACATGGAATCATTTCATGTGAAAGGATGAACACAATTAGGATATTTCAATATTGATTGCTAGGCCCCATGTGACTAATATTTTATGTGATTGATTAATAGTATACCTCAACACTAAAATCCCATATAGTACTTCTCCATGGATTCACATCACTTAATAATACATCAAATCCCTCAACAGTGCAATCAAGTCAGTCTTGGGTCTCAACTCTCCTACTGCCTCTCGATCACTCTACACATGCGAGGCTAAACAATATATTTTCCTATAGGTTAGCACTCACACTTCATCATACAAACGCACTTATTCCTCTATGAACAGGTTCTAACATGTATCACTGTGTGTCACCCACTCCATGTCAGGCCTATTCACTTAGCCACCTGGTTTTCTAAACATCTCTCAGGTGCTATCTTAGAGTGGGATGGATTAATTTTCTAGAATTTCCACATCTCAATCCTTACCCAATAATATTAATCATCTATCACTTGTTCTTAAATTTTTCCTGTAACAGTTTTTTACCTAATAGTCTATTACATTTCTAGTTTTAGTTGTTGGATGGGATCTAGGGAGGATCTTGGAGTGTTAAGTGAAAGCTCGGTGTGCAGTAGAACTACTGCAAGAAATACAAGTCATGTAAGTGTATTGCATGACGTGGAATTTAGTTTCATGACTTGGCCAAGGCTGCATCAATAATTGTGTACTTTTTGGGTTATATAATTAATAATTGATGTGTTTTTTTATAAAATGAACCCCATATATTACAAGAAATAAATGTGGATTACACATCGTGTAAACCCCCAATGTAGTGCTATTTTAATGTTCGTTGATAGTTGAATTATCATTCATTCAGCCATAGATTATAATTTCAATCATACTATAAGAACCCTATTTTCCTAGAAAAGATACTAAATATGTCAACCATATCATTTTACATATATAATTGTATGATTTTCATCATATTTAAACATCAAATTATAAGCCATGTATCGTAATGTCTTATATCATGGAAGACTACGTACATACAACTAAAAACATGGTACTAAATACAAAATTTTCTATTTATCTTCCATTATAAAAACTTAATTTTATTATGTCCTTATATATGCGTCTGATAAACATGGGAAAACATGAACAAGGTGATGAACTAAAAATACAAGTATGAAGATAAACACAAGAATAATGATTAGAACATGAGTTTGAAGGCATTACATAATGATATAAAAAGACATGAGACATTTTTAAACATAAGGAATCATAAAATCTATAATATTGGATCATATAACAATTATTTTATATTAATGTGGAAGCAACCTAAAAAATGGCAGTATCATGATTCAAGGCTTGTTTCTCATAGGGAACTATTGTCAAGGCTAACCACCAAGACCATTTTCAGATGGAGAACGAGTTAAGGCTAACCCCCAAGACCGTTTCACATAACATCTCATTAAACTAGAAATTATCCAAATAATTGAAGAAAAAATTGGGTTAGCCCATCATAAATCATTCACAAATATTCTTTCATCATAAAAATCGTAGATAAGCAATTAAATTTAAACCTAAGGGTTTCTGAGGGAAATAATTTGGTATCATAATCATGTCAAAAGAATAAAAAATGGGTGTTTCATAAATGTTTCCATGAATGAATGTAATTAAATAATAAATGGAAATTCATAATAGAATGTTGTCATATATAATGATATTTTATTTCAAACTGATGTGAAAAGTGGGTTTAAAAAATTAGAAATAAAACATTTTACAACGGTTTAATGGAAAACAATTTATATTCTTTAACATAGAAAAGGAATAATTTTTTTATAAAACAAGAATTGATAAAGGTATTTTTTCAGGATAAATTTTTTGATTTTAGTAAAATAATGGTTTTTTAAAACATTTTGTGGAGAAAAAATTTAAATGGACATGATTTCGAGAAGTTCTTTTAAACTGGGATTGCTTCTTAAGAAGAATTGAGTGGGTAACCTTTTAAAAACATGTATATCCTTGATAAATAAATATAAATGGATCTTCATACATGATTTTTTAATTTATAAACAAAATTTATAATATGTATATAAAATTAATAGATTCTTTCATGTGGATAAAATAATAGAATTAGTAAAATAATGGAATAAAGAGGTTCGGGTAGAATCCCTTACCTTAAGTATGAAGGTATCCTTCACATGATCTTAATGTCCAATATAATAAAATTATATTCATTATTTCATAATTATAGAACCATTTATTCTTTAATTTTATTTATTCTAATTATATTGTGATCTTTTATGGTCTTTTGGATGGGTTAATAGATTAATTTTTGTTGTCTGGGAGTGTTGGTTTCCTTGGTTTTAATGATCTGTTTACTTGAATATGCATATGAAAAATAATTTCAAAAGAGGAAACCTTTCTATAAATGAACTTATATGTTATTAATGAATATATAGAATATTTTAAAAAAACATGTCTCCATCAGTTAGGATGATTCATTAGATAAGTCAATAATGATAGTTAGTTAGATTCATTTTGCAGTTATTTGTTCACAATGAACTCTTTTTGTTTTTTAAATAAATCTAATTTCTGTAAAATTCTTATTGGAAATTAGATAAGATATAATAAATTTATGATAATACATCTCAACCATAAAAATTGGTTTCATAACCAAACGTGAAGACAAAATTGTAATATGAAAGCACACCACCTGTGAAGGTGGTAAATCGGCACCTCACGGACGATGTTTTCATTCCTATGTAAAAGAGAGAGGTGAAAAGATTTGATGAATAATTATTCTGTCAACATAGTAAAATTCTAGTATATATAAGATACTATAGTTATAATTATATTTGGAATATGTTATATGAGTATAGATAAATAAAACAAGGAAACAATAAAATAAATTGAAAGAAAATGGTAGAGGGTTTTACCTATGGATTCCATATTCATGAGAACCTATTTTGGGGATTGGTTTTACTCTTTTTATATGACTAAAATTTACTGGTAATGGGGAAGGGACATCATAGTATATTTTATATTAATTTTTTAAAGTGAAATGGATTTATAAGTGTGAGGATAACATGTGGTGAGGGATGTTATTTATAGTGGAGGAGGAGGGTGTTTCGTGAAATTTTTATGCTACCTAGATGCACTTTAATCATTCTCTGGAAAGCTCCACTACCAGGATGGATTAGAGTTAATGATGATGGTGCATCCTAATTAACCTTGGTCCCCCCAGGTTTTGGAATAAATTACAGAAATCACCATTGGTATATTCTTGGGTGTTTATATGAATGATACGGAATTTCCTCTGCTTTAGAGGTTGAAACGATGAGTGTGATCCACACTATATATTTTGAGACGAAAAGTAGGTTGAAAAAAATCTAGATTTAATGTTATTCAACTACCTTTGTGTGGGATCTATAGAATGGTGTAGTTCACCTTGTGTGGCCACTTACATCACATTGGATGGAATGTCTTCAATCGCTTATGTATATCAGTTATATTGTCACTCTTGCCTTTTCTGAAGATATCATGGTTTTGGATGATCATGAAAATATGAGATTCAACAATGAAATTACATAGTTATATTATCTCTCCATTAATTTACATCTATTTTATTATAATAATTATAAAAAAACTACCTTTTATACTCATGTAATCTTTTTTATCTTTTATAATAACAAGTGCTTTGGTCATTGAGCAACGCACCAACTTCACATAAATTATTCAATAACACATTAATAAATTAATTAAGGGTTCATTGAATTATCATATAATAATTGGACATAAAAATAATTAATTATTAATAAATTTTATGAAAATAAATTTTCTTTTAATTTATTAAATTATTCATAATATTGTAATTTATAATTTATAAATTACAAAAATACCTACACATAATTAATATTTTTAAAATATTTTTATACTTCTACTATTATATGATTATATCATTCATTCACATATAATGTGGTTAAATTTTATTCATACAATAGATATGAGGTTACTATTCAATCGACTGGTTTACAATTCATAAGGGTCACATGAATATTCTAAAGATAAATTTACTATTCAGTCACTATAGGTACCTTAAATTCATAAAATACATTTCATTTTGTTCATTATTCATTTATAAAGATTAAATTGTGTTATTTATGTGTTTTAATATGAATATTCTATATGAAATCATTTTAAGAAGGTAATTATCATTGATAAATTATTGGGTTGTTTCATTTATCCCCCTTTATGAAATTTTCCCACTTAAACTTATTTTTACACTCTATCCTGAAAACAGGTGTGAGTACATTTTCTTCATCAAATCCTCTAGCTCCCATGTTTCCTTTCAGTACTTATGGTTCCCCCACATTACATTTTCCAGGTGACTAGTCTTTTTCGTGGAACTTTATTTCTATAACCCAAGATCATCCCTAACTCGTCCTAGAAATTAAATTAATTATCCATCTACACCAAATCTGAAGTCAATACATGTGAAGAATTGGGTATCTACTTTGTTAATATGGATATGATGAATACATCATGTACTTGTGATATGGTTGGTAGAATTTCTAATTAATAGGACAGAACTCTAACACGGTCAAGGATATTAAAAGGGCTGATGAACCTAGGATGTAGATTCCCTTTATTAACATATCTCAATATCCACTTCTATGGAGATATGCAAAGGAATACCATGTATCTGACCTAAAACTAAAAGTCATTTCAATGATTTTCTACATATCTATTTTGTTTAATTTGGGTTTCCTTGAGTTGTGGTTGAATGGTTTTCCCCTTATCCACCATTTTATTCTTTCTATTTCATGTCGTAGCAGCTTACTTTCAGCAAATTATTCCCAACATGCCAGTGTTCTTCACATTTTCCAATAAATGTATTCATATTGAACTATTTTGATGCATGAGTGGAAACTATTATTTTAGGATAATTCTACAAGTTTTTTCCCTCATCCTCCTTTTTGTCCATAAAATATTCTCTCAACATGTCTTCTAGTATCTTAAACTTCATCTCAGATTGTCCATAAATTTGAGGTTGATATGTCATACTAAAATTTAGCTTAATTATTAATAAATGTTGAATTATTTTTTATGACATCAAGGTGAGAATTGGATAATTATTAGACAAATTAGATAGTGGTACTCTATGCAGCCTTAAAATTTCATTTATGTATGTCTATAAATGTTGATCTTGTGAGAAATCATCTTAAATTTTGATAAATTGATATATATTTGTAAAAAGATCCACAAAATCACATATAGAATCATTTCCTCTAGATATATTTGGTTTTCTAGTGTCAAAGTTCATGGTGACATTTTACCATTTCTCTATTGGTAAGGGTAATGGCTACGTCAACCCTTCATACATTTTACTTTAAGGCTTCACATGGTGATATAATAAGAACATGGATGTATGTTCAACAATCTCTTTATTCATATTGTCCTAACAATAGTTCTCATGGAGATCTCGATATATCATTGTGCTATATGGGGTAATAGATAAATTTGGGCTATGTTCATCATTTATAAGATCTTTCTCTATCTCTGGATTAGACTGTATACATATTCATGACCCAAATATAATGAATAAATTCTCATTGATCTTGAAGTAATAAGATTTCCTTTTATTTATAGAATCTACACTTTTCAAAACATCCCCATAATTTCATAGAGTATCCAAAATTTTCAGCAGAAGGGATGACTTAAAAATTATTAGAGAAAGGATTGATGATATTCATCCATTAATGATTCACATGTTCATCCTTTTGAATGTATAAGATGATTGGATCCATCAAAATTATCATCATGGTTAAGGATTCAAGATCCTTTCTATATAGAGCACCAACGACCTTATTTTCCATACCAAGATGGTGGTGGATTTAATAGTAGAAATCCTTATTGAGCTCTAATCATCATCACTGGTGCATATTATGCTCCATTTTGGTGAATATATATTATAGACACTTATGTTCATAATATATCTCATACTTCTTCACATAGATATAAGGTCTCTATATTTCCAATAAAAAGAGCACATCTACCAACTCCAGATCATGCATAGAATAATTTTTCTCTTTAATCTTTAACTTCCTTGAGGTGTTGGCTTTTACATTGTCATTTTTCTTTAGTAAAAATCTAAAGCCTTTATTTGAATAATTATTGTACACCATAGAGAGTTTTCTACTTGTCCAATGTGTGAGTATTGGCACAATGATAAGCCTATTCTTTGATATCCTTAAAGCTCATCACAACTTATTGATTATAGAAAAGAATAACTCCCTTCATTTCATCTTGGTTATTCGGTTTGAAAATGATGATAATTTCTTCATAAATCATTGGTAATACTAGGAAAGGCTATGAATGTTGTGGATAACCATTACAGATGTTGTCCTATGCTACTCTTCGACTGATTTTTCCTTAAAAGGATCCATAGGTATCAATTCTCTAGTGATAACATGCCCTAAGAATGATACTCCCTCGATTACTAACTCATAGTTATTGTACTTTTTGATATAGTATATCCCTTCCCAAATTCTTTGTCACATTATTCAAATGCTCCTCGTGTTCCTCCTTTCTCTTGGAGTATATTATAATATAACTGATAAAGACTAACACAAATTGCTTTTGGTAATCTCTAAAACTCTATTTATTAATTCCATGAAAATTTATAAGGACTTATTGAGTAAAAATATTATCACTATGAGCTCATTTTATTCATACATCGTTTGAAATGAATTCACGAAGAT
This sequence comes from Viscum album, assembly GCA_963277665.1. Lineage (NCBI taxonomy): Eukaryota > Viridiplantae > Streptophyta > Magnoliopsida > Santalales > Viscaceae > Viscum > Viscum album. The sequence goes on along the minus strand of OY728150.1, from coordinate 1,132,382,114 downwards.
ATTTTCCTTCCTCACTTTTAATTAGTTATATCGTGGCAAAATTTCTGCATTATTAAAATAACTGTCCCCACAAACATGATCTAATTATTCATCTATGCAAGGTATATGATGTATGTTTTTATCTTGATTCTATTGAACTCACAATAATCAATGCATAGGTGAATTAATACATCTGTCTTCTTGCTGAAGAGGATGGGATCACCCTATTGTTTAGCACATGGGCATATAAAACCCAAGTCCATATTCTCCAATAAATTCTACATTGGTACTTATAGCTCAATAGTGTCCATTCTATAATGTTTCATTGATATAGGCAGAGATATACAAATAATATCAATTGATAAATCAAGTTTTCCATCAAGGGGAAGACTATACAACTCTTCAGGGAATACATCCATGAAATCTCTCATGATGGGAATATAGTTGATCATAATCATATCCATTGTCTCAATCATTTGACTGAGATATGATTTCTCATATGGTATTTATATCAAAACATTAGACAATGGTTCCTAAAATGATTTATCTTTCTTCTAAAACGAGTAAAAAACATGAAGAATTATTTGGGATGTGAAGATTGAAATCCATTTCCAAAATAATGATGTTGGAATCATATAAATATATATAATCTATTACAAAAATAGCATCAAAATCTACCAAAAAGAGTATGATAAGATTTTATAGCTGTTTCTTTCCACCAACATTAACTACGGAGGGGTTATGTGTTTTAGACACAATATTTTCCCCATTATATATTCACACAGATAACTCGTCCTCTAAATTTTGATGAGGTGTTTGGATTGTTCTACAAAACCTGCAATATATAGAAGAATGCATAGAACCAGAATAAAAAAGTATATTTACAATTCATGAATGAATAAATTATGTACCTATCACCAAAAAAATTTCCATATCTACATTAGTATTATAGATGGAATAATCCCTTCCTTGTTTTTTTGGAGGTTGTTATTAATTCCCTCAGACAACCCTTGACTTAGGGCATTGGCTCACAAAATTGATTTGTTACTTGCATATGAAAAAATTCACTACTGGTTTAGTGTTGATATGAACCATCATTTATTTTTTCAAAATTAGAGGGATATTAATATCCCCTCAATAGTTCTTATCAAGATGGCACATTCTCTACATTTTAAGCATTTATTAGTTCTCTTTAATGAGTTCCTAGAATGTTTCTTCAAAAATTGTGACACGTAGGATATTATGTCTTCTTTCCATCATGCGATTTATTTTATATTCCACACATATTAGAATCCATTTTATTCTTTTTTTATAGGGCCCACGAGACCATTGAGATTCTCTGATCTTCATTTCATCCTTGAGGGAATAGTATAAAATATCCTCTTAACTATCAAACTCTAGAATCACTAACTCCCTTTTATTACTCATCTTTAGTCATCTAAAGATTAGATCCACCATTCATTCAGTGTTCATGACAAAGTAAAAACACATATATTGAAATCCAGGTAAATTTTGCTTCATACGCCTAGATTGAGGCATCCTCCGTCTTCTTATATTTTATGTAGACTATTTTCATCTTGAGGCAGAGGGTCCAAGAAAAAATATTTATTAAAAAACATATTCTTGAATATCTTGCAATCAATGGAATCTATTTCCTCCTTGGAATTCATATTTTCTATCAATTCTTACCACGTATTAGCTTCACCATCAAAACAATAGACCTCCAGCACCATGTTATATTATATTATGCACTGGAGGATAGGGAATATCTTTTCAATTTTGCTAATCCACGGTTCCCCAAGGAGGGATTAAATGATCAACTAAATATGGGAGGCCTTTTCTGTGTGAACAATTTTATGGTTACATGCTGTTTCCATAGATAAAGAGGAATTTCCATGCAATTTAGGTTATTATTCATAACTACGTCTAGTTGAGAAAGTATTATCTTGATGTTTTGAGCACCCGATTCTTCAGATTTGGCATATAATTATAGAAATCATCACATTTCCAATCACATTGATTGATAAAACTTATTATCAAATTTCACACCATTATCATAGAAAAATAATGTACACTAAGGCGACATGAATATATAGTTTATATGAAGAATGAAAAAACGTTAAACATTAAATGATAAACTCTAAAAGGACAAATATATCCTAACATTTGATTCCTTTTGTTTCAAACTAGCATATCTATGATCTGTTTCCTAATAAATACTCATATGTGAAATTTATTTGTTCCTTTAATAATATTTCGTAATGAAATTATCGATTTACTAAAGCATATCCCCAATTAGTGTCATATTAGATGTGCAATAAGGCAGGTTTTCATGAACTAGGTTTCCTCGAGTTAGGCCAGAAAAAATATTTTGGAGTTTTCACACCTAGAAACATATGTACCAAATCTACATAAATTTTTATTATCTATACTGTTATGTATTTTATTGATAAACCACTAACTATATACTTACCATAATATAGGGATGTTTACTCACACTTATCATTATCCCTAGGGTTATTACAAAAGTGATCTAATCTATTCCTCGACAAATAACTATACTTGTCCTCTAAACCTGACTGTAGTAACCCTATTCTTCTACACATATCATTACATGATTTTAAGTAAATTTAAACATAAAATTACACATCGTGGATCATAAATTATAGTTTATTGGAAGACAAGATACATAAAACTAAAAACGTGGGACTAAATAAAACATTTCATTATTTAACATAAATCATGAGTTCCTAAATTCTTTTGAGCCGTTAAATCTATATAGCATAATCTATGGATAACATGAACAAAGGGATGATTTAAAAAGCCTAGTTCTGAAATAAATATAAGAATATATCTCAGTACAAGGATTATAATACATAACATAATGATATACAAATTCTAGAACATGATTAAATAGGAGGAATAAAAAAATGTAAAATAGGATCATATACACATGAATTCATAGTCATTTTGAAACAATATAAAACAAGACATTAGAATGAGTCAAGGCTTGTTTCATATATAAGAGCACGACACAAGGCTAACCACCAAGGCTGTTTCACATGGATCACAAGTCAAAGATGACCACCAAGACCGTTGCACATGACTTCTCATGAGACTACAAATTTCCCAATGGATTTGAGTTTTATCTAGGTTAACCCATCAAAATGTGTTCCTGAATATGACTTCAACATAAATATTCAAACAAAATAAATAAAAAATAAACATATGGGTTACCCATGTAAAGAATTAGGTATCATATTCATGTCAAAATCATAATAAATGTTTATATCATAAATGTTTCCATAATATAAAGGAATAAAATAATAAATTGAAATTCATAATGGAATATTAGAATATATCAAGATAGGTGATTTTTAACTGAATTTATTAGTGTTTTTATGAAGCTTTATAAATAAGAAATTTTAGTACACTTTAAAAGAAATCATTCACGATTTGTTAAAATGGAAAAGACATAAATTTTTGAATAAAAAAATAATTGAGACAAGGAATATTATAATGATAAATTGAGTTATTTTATAAAATTAATATTTATTAAAAATGGATAATGGGTTGCACATGAAAATGGTTAAAAAGTCAGGATGTTCCCTTAAACCGGTCTTGCTTATCGAAAAGAATTAAGTTGGGACCCATTTAAAAACATGTATATCCCTAAAAAAGATGATGGATAAGATCATGATACATGATTTTATAATATATATACAGAATTTATAATATTTCCATAAAAATAACAGATAATTTCATTTGGGTTAAAAGAAAAAACAAACAACCTAATGGAATATTGGGGGTTCAGGTAGAATCTCTTACATTAAGTCTGAAGGTGTCCTTCAATTGGTCTTAATAACTTAGATAATCAAATTAGATTAATTAATTTATACATAAAAAACCATTTATTCATTTATTTTATTTATTATAAAATTGTTATGTTCATTTATGGCCTTTTTATGGGTGAATAAAATTTAATTTCTTCTTTTGGGAGTGTTTATTTTTTTGATTTTCATGATCGGTTTACATGGATATGTGAAAGGAAAAAAATGTCAAAATATTATAGTTATAAATAAATGATCATAAATTTTATTATTGAACTTATAAAACATTAAAATGGAATTTTCATCCATAATTTTAGATTATTAATTACATAAAATATTAATGATACTCATTTTCATTGATTTCTCTTTTTTTGATCACAATGAACTCATTTTGTTTTATAAATTAATAACATGGGAAAAAAATGATTCTAGAAACTTACATAGGATATAATACATATATTATAATCTTTTTTAATTATAAAAATTCTTTCATGGCTATCTTTGATGATATAATTTAAATATGAAAGCATATCACCCATGAAGGTGGTAAACAACACTACACGAACGACTATTCACTTCTTAAAGTAAAAGAGAGATGAGAAGAGATTTGATGAATAATTATTCCTAAAACTTATTAAATTATAGTGTATGTAATATTATAGATATTCAATTCTATTTTTATTAAGTTAGGTGATGAGATAAAATGAAAATAAAGGAACATGAAATGAAATTAAAAGAAAACAGAATAGGGTTTTACCACTTGATTCCTTCTTCTTGAGAACCTCCTTATGGGATCTGTTTTGGACATTTACGATGAAAAAAATACCATTTCCATGGGATAGAGACTTATAAAGATATTTTATTAGAATTTTGGTAAGGCTTAATTATTTATAAGTGTGAGGAGAAGTGGTGGTGTGGGGTAGAATTCATAGTGGAGGTGGAGGGTGTTTTTTGAATATTTTAATCTTTATTTTATTATTTTCCTAGAGATTATAAATAGAACTCATTTTTGATACTGAATAATGTAAATTTATTTTTTTATTTATATATAATTGTCTTACATTATCTCTACATCACTTATACTCCATAAATCCAGTATTTTACATTAATCTTAAATTATCATATTTTACTCTTCACAAAAAATTCAAGTATTTTAGAAAAATACCAAAAATTTAATGTAACCATTTATCAACATTTAGATTTATAAAATGAAATCCATATTTTTAATTTCTATTTATAATTAAGATATATTTAAATTTTATTTATAATACTCATTTACTTGGAAAATTCAGTTTTTAAAATTATAACAAATTTCATAACACTTTTATAAATTATTTCTGGTCTTATAAAATTATATTATAATAATAAGACATCATAATACTAAATAATGGATAGATTTTATGAAAATTAATTTTATTTTACATTATTAAATTAATCTTTATATTATAATTTAATATTTTTGACTTTCAAATTTACTAACATGTAATAAATAATTTTTAAAATATTTATTTACTTATACTACGATATAATTATATAATATGGTCACTTATATTTTGCATAATTTTAATTCATACATTCATAGGTGATTTAACTATTCCATTTTCCAGTTTACTATTAATAAGGTTCACATTAATATTTTTATGGTCATGTTACCCTTTTATCACTATAGGTTCTTTAACTACTTCGAAATACTCCTTATTTCATTAATTATTCATTTATCCAGTGTATATTGTGTTATTTATGTGATTTTAAGTGATTTAGACTATTTAAAATAGTTACAACTACGTAATTTTCTTTGATATAACATTGGGTCATTACATTAAATCACCTTTCTCACCTCCTTGATCTATTGGTCCCAATGGTTGTTTGTTCGCAATCTGTGGTTGATCTATTGTAGGTTCTTCTCCCTTTATTGGTGATTTTAATTATATTCTTATATTAGTTATTCCCACCCCTGAAGTTGTTTTTTGTTTTGGGTGTGTGTTTTGTAGAGTTTTAATAGTCTTTGGTTGTAGTGTTGGTATATCTGTATTTTCACATGATGCAGTTGAGTTTTGTGGGCATTCCTCTCAACCCTATAGTGTTATGCGAGTTGGAAAAGCTTCTTTCAAGTAGGGATTCCCTCATTTCACATTATTGGGTATCATATGGTAGGGGTTTAATTCTTTTTCAATAGATTATGGTTGTATCAGCTTAAAAAATTTAATAATTGGTAAATTTAATTGAAAGGGTTAAATTGGGTTTTATTTTCACACTTTTACATCTTGATGTTATTTGCGATATTGTAGTTTTTACAGGACTAATGACCAATTGAAAATTGGGATAGTTGGGGGGGGGGTTGTTTTCACAAGATATCTTTATTGTGAATATTTTTTAGATCACACTAAATGGAAGTTGGTTTATTAATGACACATGGATAATGACGAGGTTTCCCCAAAATATTGGTTTGTGTGATAACACTGTTAAATTAATGTGGAATGTGATAAAATATCTTTTGAAAACCTGTAATAATGATCCTAATGTGTTATTATGAGTGGAAGTGCTTGTATTATGATGATGTGTGGTTGTAATGCGGTGTGGTGAGATATGTGGTTTGTCTTCCATGATTTTGTGGTGTTTAGGAGGTGATTCATTTGGTTGTACATTTGGGTAGGTGAGGTGGTGGTTTCTTTTTGTTATATGATCTAGTAGTGATTAATTGAATAAATAATTGATTAATAAAGTTTGAAAAGACATTTTTTGTTTTATTAATGAGATAAATGTGGATAATAAAATACCAAAATGAGTCTTGTGTTGTTAAATGTGGTTGATTCAAATTAATTAAAACAATTGAATAACATAAAGATTTTGGTTGGAACATCTAAATGCTGTTTATGGCATATTGTGCCATGTATTCATTTAGTGGATGTATAAAAAATGATGGTTTTGGGAGTTGGAGTTTTGGTTTTTGAAACCAAATTTAGTGCATGAGCATTTTATCTTATATATATATATATATACATTTATATTTCTGTGATTTATATATGCACCCCCCCCCACAACATTGAGCACTTTGTGCTGACAGCTGCATAGTCATGCAGATGGTGTTTTTTACTACATCCAACGGGGAGTACAGATGGCTAGGTACAAAATCATTAAAAATCACCCTTCTAAGAAAAATAGGTATAGAATAGGTTGTGATAGATTGATGTTTTTAGGGCACTAGATGTTGGTTGGGATAGCCTCTGTTTTTATGAGTGAGGGGCGATAGTCTAGGTGTTTTCAGGATTGACGTGGTCGTGCTTATGGGGTGGTGGCTTATGTGTTTTAGGGAGAGATTTTATGAGGTTTTGATTTGGTTAGTGTGTCCTAGTGTGGTTTGGATGGTTAGTATACCTTGATAGGAGTAGTTTCATTCTGATATTTTCTTGATACTTCATTAGTATGCTTCCATCACATGTGCACTAGAGACCTGATATTTTCCTACTGAGTATACTTGAATGATCACTAACCATATATAAAACTATTTTTATGTTTTTAGGAGGACTAACTGGACAATGAGTGACATTTCTACCATGGTCCATTGGATAGATGTTGTTCACTACATTTGAGTTACTTCGGGTTATTTAATATGGAGGCTTTAACCAGTATCAATTCTATTTATACAAGCATGTGGGATTGTTTTCTTATTTTTTATTGTATTATGCCTTCTGTTGTTTCTGGGTGACTCATCTTATCTCATGATCCTATGTTATTGTATATGGTAATTCCTCCAATTTCAGTATCATTGGAGGGAGGGTTCCGGATATAGTAATTTTAATGGTGATGGTTGAGAGTGGGGATGGAGTTTGGAGTTAGGAATAATGGGGATAGTATGGGGTGGTATGGAAATTCTTTTATTTGACCATGGTTCATGGCATAAGCCTGGGAGAGAATGTAGGACCTGGGATTTTCCCCTCCAGGATCCACTGCATATACTAAATAATTAGTTAATACCCAAGTGATATAGAAATATTTGTAGTGTAGTGACCTAGGACAGGTACATGAGCCATCATGACTAGTGTTCTTATATGAATTAGGGTATTTTGTGAATGTTCAAATGGGTAAAAAAATAAATGGTTCAAAATCAATCTTAATGAAATTTCATACTATTTGGGATTATGAAATCCATGTTTTCCATTCATCTAGGGACCTTATTTGATGTTCACATGTGGCTCATGCATTTGAGGTTCAACAAGAATATATGGTTGACCACCAAACGATAGATCTGATTGAGTAGGATGATCAATGGTAAAGGACATTACATGATTTTTAGTGGCATGATTTGGGAAATTATGATGTATGTGTTTCAGACATAGAGAAAAAGAGCTGGCTGGAGGATTATAATATAACTTACATATTAATCTAGGCCTCAAGGGAGTACAGGGTCCCTTTGAAAGTTAGTCAGATGAGTGGATTTGGTCGCTAGGGAAGGATGTTGTATCTGTGAAAGTTGAATGATGGATATGTTATGTGGGATGAATTCCAGAAGGAGTTTCTTGGCAGATTTCCTTTAACCAACCATAATGGCAGTAAAGAGGTGAGTTATTCTTTAACTTCAACAGGGTATAATATCCGAACTGGAGTTGGGAATCAATTTCAAGGACCATTATCATAATAAATAGATATTTATCTAGATGAGGAGTCTTGTGTGTGATTTATTAAGGAGGAACTCCATACTTCAATATAGTATGTATTTTGTCCTTTTATATTTCTGACATATCTGGAGTTTCAGAGGATGGAAGAGATGATTAATATGATTCACTTGTGAGGAGTTTTTCTGTGGTAGGGGAACTAAAGTGGTTCTCTTAGGAGACTAGTTGTTATTAGAATGTCTTAGAACTAGGAATATCTTGGTTTCAACTTGTAGGGAGTAATCCTCAGCATCTTCTTTTCTTGTATTCTAGGGTATGTTGTTTCAATGATTTGTCTCAAATCGTTTTGCTAGTGTTTTTTGGATGTGGTGTTCATGTCCATCAAAAAAACCATTTTCAAGTGATTCTATGAGCTTGTTTTGGTGTATATTTATAGTTACAGAACAATCATCAATAGCAGTTTCCAGTGAGGACATTTCAGTAGTAAGGGAAGCTTGTTTTTTCTCTGTTAAGGGGAGATGAAACAGGTAGATGTCAACCTCAGGATGTTCCTCATGTTTATGGACTATGACTTTATTGTGGCTACAGAGGTGGAAATCAATAGAGAGGTAGAGGAGTTGGGATTGGTTAGTTGCATGCAGTGGATGTTACATTTTTGGATGTTCCAGATATTATTAGAGGTACAATTAGTTTTTTTAGTACTCTAATTTGTGCATCATTTTATTCAAAAAATCATACTCATTTGTTTCACCCTCTCTATTCCATGCTATTGAACTATATATAGAAATTATTCTCTGGTCCATTGTGTTGAATATTCCAATCAGAGGGTAGAACAACTTGTTTGATGTGTGTAAGAGGTGTAAACATATAATGGGACCACATCATTGCTATGAGGATATTCTCCTACATAAGATGCAACCATATGATTTCATTATCATCATTGAATGGTATTATTAAATAATTTATATTATCAACTAGATTCAAAGAAGAGTCATGTTTTTAGATGTGGATGGTCAACAACTGGTTTTTGTTGGTGAACATGGTTGTTAGGTGGGAAGTCAATGTGCGGAGACCCATTATTACATGTTAGTTAATTTATCAGTGAAATTAGTTAATACAATGATGTTATAGGTTCCCATGGTCATTTTAGAGTTAATGGATGTTTTTTCTAAGGAGTTTTTGTAGTTTCCCCCTGGATATAATGTTGAGTTCGGGATAGAGTTGTGGCCCAATGCATCTCTAATTCTAATGGATCCTTATTTAATGGATCCATATGAGATGCATTAGCTATGGACTCAGATAGTTTATATGACTATGAATGGTTTTATTCGGCCCATTGTATCAGGGTGGGGTTCTCTAGGGTTTTTCACAAAGAAAGTGGATGTTGTTCTGATGTTTTGAAGGGACTAATAGAGGTTTAATTAGGTGACTGTCAAAAAACAATTACCACATTTTGAGGATAGATGATATTTTCGGCCTGTTGGGAGGGAAAATTTGGATTTCTAAGATTGATATGTGGTGTGGATATCACCAATTGAGAGTGATAGAGGGAGATCTCTCAAAGACAGTCTTCAAATGTAGGTACGAGTAATTCGAGTTTCTATTCATTCTATTTTGCTTTGCAAACACAACAATAATGTTAATGGGTCATATGAACTCCATGTTTCGTGAGTTCCTATATTGGTTCATCTTCGTATTCATCGATTATATCATGATCTACTTTATGTTAGTGGGTAATCATGGTGAGAATCTCAAAACTATCTTGCATGTTCTTCAATTCCACCAGCACTATGTAATGTTTTCCTAGTGCAATTTATGGATATGATAGATTCTTCTCCTTGTGCATGTGTTGTCTTGGCAAGGTGTGATAGTCGACCCATAAAAAGTTGATGTTGTTTTTTCTTAGGAAGAACCCATGAACAAGGCATATGTTCATATTTTTCTTGGTCTTGTAAGCTATTATCTAGTATTTAATAGATTTCTCACGATTTGTATCCCCATTAGTAGTATTGACCAAGAAAGACCAGTCTTTTGTGTAGATTGATCAGTTCCAAGAAGTGGTTGGTTACCTAAAGGGGATGTTGGTTAATGCTCCAGGGATTCAACTACAAGAGGTGGGTATGTTATTTTTGGTATTTTTTGAATCATATAATCTAATATTGGTATACGTGTTGATGTCAGAGTTGGAATAGATCTCTTCTTGTTATATTTAGTTAACCCTAGAAAACATAGCTAATCCACCCATGACATAGATATCACATAATTTTTTTTACATTGTAGTTATGGGGAATTATATCATTGGTGAGTTCTTTTTAGTTTTCATATATCAAAAGAGTTTGGCATATATATTTTCCCAGTTTTATTTGAACATTCAACAATGATAGTGGATGGAGTATCACTAGGATTATGCTTTTGTGATTTCCCACACCTCAGGAAAGTGTATTGTTGTGGAAAATTATTTGATAAGGATGTTGTGGAAGGGTTTTGTTAGGTATTATGGTATGTTTGGCGATATATTAATGAGTTTGGAGCCTTTTAAATAGATGCATGATTGGATGGTGGTAGAGGATTTTAATTTCATCTGATGGTTTTGTATACTCTGATGCACCAGGTGGAGGAGTCTCAGTGTGAGGACTCATAAATAGAGGTGAAGCTTAATCATTTTGGACAAGGTGATGCTCATTCAGAATCGTCAGAATATGGACCAAACCTGATGTTGTTTCATGGGAGGATTTTTTCTTATAGTAGTAATGTGAACTGGGGTCCATTATGATATTCATAACTCACCTTTGGGGGTACATCCATGAGTTTCCAAGATGTAATGTGTCTTGATGATATAGTTTTGGTGGTGGAGGATTAAACATGTAGTGGTGCAGTAGGTGGAAATGTTCATGATTTTCCAGCATGTAATGGCTGAGCATCATGTTTCTTTTGGTTTGTTGAAACCATTGTATGGTACAAAGTGGAAATGGGATGAAATCATGATGGAATTAGTCATAAAGTTACAAAGTACATAGAGAGTTTTTGATTCTATTTGGGTGGCCATGGATCGATTGACAAAATTGGATCACATCTTAGTGATCAACGAGTAGGAAAAGTGGATGATTTAGATATGATGTACGTAGTTTAGTTTGTGCAGTTTTATGTATTTTATTGGTCTATTGTATTATATATTAATTCACTATTTACCTCACAATTCTGTAGGGGATTGCAACATGATATTTACACTATATAACACATCAATACTACTTTCAACCCTTAGACAAATGGAAAGATTGAACATACTATCCAGATGTTGGAGGATATGTTGTGGTAGTGAATCAAGGACTGTGGTGGATCTTGGGCACCACACCTTCCTTTGGTTGTGTTTTATTATAATAATATCTATAAATCATCCATTAGTAGTTCTTTTTTACGGATTTGTATTGGGTATCCCTCCATTAATCATTTATTTGGATGGTGGATGGAGAGACAGTCGTTCTGAGACCAAATATGGTGAAAAGCATGATAGTGAAATTTCATCATGTTCATGAGAGGATGAAAGTAGTGTAGGATCAGAATAACAATTATTCACATCACATAAGGAGTCAATTGGAGGTTGAGGTTGGGGACTACATGTTCATTATGATTTCCCCAAAATGTTTGTAGTAGAGGTTTGGAAGAGGTTATATGATTTCACCTAGGGTGTTGGGGCCCAATGAGGTGTTTGGGTGCTTTGGTGAGGTTGAATCTCAGTTTTAATTTCCACCATAGTTAGAGAGGATCCACCAAATCTTCCAATTCTCTCTTCTTATTCATTGGTATATTCATGATTACTCCCATTGCATTAAATGGGGAGAGTTAGATATCATGGATGATGAGACATTTTTTAAATGGTGAGCAAGGATCAAGGATCTCTAACAGAAGGCAATGCATGGAAAGTCTACTTCTTTGGAATTTTTGTTGTTGTGGAGGCATGGTGGTCTAGGGGATAGTACTTGGGAGTGATAAATGAAAAAGGGTCTCCTAGTACTCAGAATTTTTTATGTTTTAGAATTATCGTTTTTATATTTTTTTGTTATATTTTTATCCTTTTTTAATGATATGATATGTTTTCCTTGGGTTGTGATGTGTGTGGTGTGATGGGTGATAAAGACCTAACATATGGAAATGGGTTGACCTGATATCTAATTGAGATGCATTAACTATGATTTGATTAAACTCATGGGGGAGAGTCTTTAACACCCAGTGCAGATAGTGTCTCCACACCGAAGAGGGAATTCCATAATTCATGTGATCAGAATGGTGTGGTTTGTTGGTTATAGCAGATGTTGGTTTTGTTGAAATAGAGGTTGTGATTGTCGGGAAATGGTTATAATGAAGTGTAGTTGTGTATGGAAATGATTATTATTTTTGTTTTTATGTGATATGTATTTTGTTTTTTATTCGTTTGTGTTGTCATGTTTGGATAATGGTAGCAGCATTTGAGGTATGATAATATCCTTGAGAGGTATCTCTAGGGTGTTTGTTCAGACCACTTTTCATCTTTTCATCATTTTGTATTATTGATGGAGAGAATATTTTGATTGGTTTATAAATTAATGGTTCATTCCATCCAACTACATTAATTTTCATGTTTTTGGTTGTTATAGGTGTTCGGGGGAGCTTCTGGGAATTTTCGATGGAAATTGGGAATTTAGCCAAAGCGATACAAGAAATACTATCTGTCAATGTGTGCTACATGATGTGAATGTTAGTTTCATGTATTCTTCAGGGATTGATCATTATTTATAGATTTAAGTGGAAAAACAATATAAATGAGGCATTTTTTTGTTGAATCAAAACCTTGCGTATTTCACGACGTGAAAGGTGGTTAATTATCATGTAAACCCTCGCATAAGTGCAGTTATAAACATAATTTCATACCAAATTTTTATTCATTCCACTTTGGATTCATATTTATCTTGTTTCGGGTTATCCCTAGGTTCCCCAATGATTTATTCAGGCCCTTTTCTATCCTGTTTGATCTGTTGGGCACATTGGTTATTCATTCTTAATATGGGGTTGCTGTATAGAAGGTAATTATCCCTTATTGGTTGTTTGTATTCTATTATTCTCCCAAGAATTCTATATGATGATGTTTTTTTTGTTTTGGGAATTTTTTTTATGGTATTTTGTTTTTGTGTAGGTTTATCACTGTTTTCTTTTGGTGCGGTTGTTGTTTTTGGGTATTCTTCTTTTCCCTATGGGGAATAGAGAGTTTGAAATGATTTTTTGAGGCAATGATTCCTTAATATCTATTTAATGTGTATCATTAAGGTGGTGTTTAAATTTTTAATCAATGGATTTTTTTGTTAGGAAATTATCAAATATAAAGAATTTTTTTATTTAATTTAATTTAGTTTATTGGGTTTTATTCAAAGGATTTTATAGCATTTCACTATTTCAGATAGTGTGGCATGTACGTGCTTGATGTCTAACCAAAAATTGTTTTCATTGTGGGATTTTTTCAATGCATATTTGTATTTTGAATATTGTGATATATCAGATATTACCCTAAATGATAATTGGTTAATTAAGAATTATTTTTTAATTAAATGGTTGAACCAATATTTTGTTGTGTTTGACAATGCCTCTAAATTAAAATGGAATGTGAAACAAATACCCTATCTAAACCATTCAAAATATTCATATCCTGTTTTGATTTGTGGTCATTCTTGAGGCATGGTGATTTGTTATTGCAACGAGGTGTGGGGAGATATGTGGTTTATATGGATGTGCTTTTAGGGTGGCAAGGAAGTGGACTGTTTGGTCAGGTTTTTTGGGTGGTGAGGTGGTGGTTTCATTGTTCCTGATGAAAGTGTAGTGATGGAATGAATAAAAAATTGTATAATAATGTTTGAAATAACCACGGTTTGTTTGGTTAATCAGATGAAGGTGGTTACTAAAATATCAAAAGGTGGGGTTTTTTGCTTAAATGTGGTTGATAATAAATAATGGAAATAATGGAATAATTAAATGTGTTTTCTTCGAAATGTCAAAAGTGTTTTGTGGATAGTTGTGTGGGGTATACATTTACATGTGCAACAAAAAAATGATTGTGTTGTGAGTTGGTATTTTTTTTGAAGCCATAGTTTTGGCATGAGTGTTTCTTGTCATATATATATATTTATATATTCTTGTGATGTTTATACACTGCCCACCCATGTTGATCACACTATGCCAATACATGCATAGTCATGGAGGAGGGTTTTTTTAACATCTGGCGAGGATTACACATGGCTAGGTACCCTCTACTTCCCACTATCTATTTTATGATAGGTTTTTATTGAACATGATATGATGGATGAAGGACTATTATAAAATTAGATGGAGGTCAGGATGGCCTAGGTTTTTGAGGGCGTGGTGTGATAGTCAATGTGTTTTTGAGCGAGATATGAATGTGCTTGTGGTCAGTTTCCCAGGTGTTATCGAATGAGAGGTTTTGTGGGAGTGAATGTGGGACGGTGATCCAAGGTGTATGTGGGACAGTTGTGTTCTAACCCTGCTTGTGGTGTGGTGTGGTATATAGAAGAGATATAAGTGCCAAGAAATTCAATGTTGGGGATGAGAGTGGAATAGCTGTTGGAATGTGGTGTGAGGTACACTTATCAATGTGATTAATATTATATTATGTTACATGGTTTGAGTTTTTTGGTGAGTGTCATGTGGTGAGTTTGGGATGTTTAGTATACCTTGATAGGTGTTTTCTGGTTCTTTTATTTTCTCACAGGTTCATTAATATGCTTCTTTCACATGTGCATGATTGACTTGAGTTTTTTTATATCGAGTATACTTGTATGCTCATCCTATGTATATAAAATGGTTTCCATGTTTATAGGAGGACTATGTGGACCATGATTTATATTTATTGCTCAGACCATGGGATAGGTATTATGTAGATGCTTTACCTTTACATTTGTGTATTTACTTTGGAGACTTTTACCTATATTAGTTCTACTAATACATGGATATGGGATAGTTTTTGGATATATTTTCATATTATGTGTTGGTGTTGTTTTCAGTGACATATATTATCTTATAATCCTATATTATTATAGAGTGTAATTCCACTCATATCTTATGATTTTTATACACTCAATTCTAGTCTCCAACCCATGGCCTACCAAAGGAAGGACTTGGCTATCAATGTCACTCTTTCCCCATTGTATTATCATCAGAGGGAGTTGTTTGGGATAGTTCCAATTCCAAAAATTAGTATACGTATATATTTATCAAATATTCAGTAATAGAAACTAGAAAAACATCAACTTAAATATTATGGAATGTATTAATATTTAACAACCCTTCATGAATCACTATTAAACCCATTCTCATTTTTTGAAACAAACCAAATTAAGTCTTTTTGTAAAATAATGAACAGTAAACTCTAAGGGGTTCAATAGTTACAAATTTTTCACAAATTTTAACATTCTAAGATATGTTCTAAAGAAGTTCAGAAGAAATTATTAAAAACTATATTCTACTAATTTTATAATTTCAATTTTACTTGGAAATCTTGGGAACAAAATAGTAGACACAACATTTTATAGAGACGTTACTGAGAGTTTACTCTATCTTCAAAACATGTACTAAAATCATCAATGTAATGTTCAAGGAAGGATTATTTCATTGTCATCTAAAAAATAGAATATCTTATTGGTATATAAAATATTGAGGAAAATACAAGGAACATTGTACACTGGTATTGTTTTTAAAGTGTTGGAATATCTAGATTCTAGGTCATATTCTGATGTTTATTATGATGGAGATATTATATCACAAAATTCAATAAATCAAGGGGATTTATTCATTCTAAGAGAGTAAATAATATTCTTGAGTAATAAGTATTATTAAATATTTTAATTTTAAAAAATATATAATTTAGTTCATATAAAATGTTTTATTCATTGTTTTCAAGGAGAAAATAATTATTAGAGGGTATTGGTGAAGTGGTTTGATAACATATGGCGATTCACTGTGACAATAAGAGCTTCATATTGTTTTCAAAAAACAATTAACAATAAGTGATCACTAAATTTCTACTATATATTTTTTATATTTAAATTCAATTATATTAATAATAATTTAGTTTATTATTATTTATTTTTAATCATTTTAATTTTTTAATTGTATGAATTTGATTTTGATGATTATTATAGAAGAATGTGAATATAGTAGAAGTTGGAATGAAGAAAATATTTTAAAAGAAAAATAATTAAATTTACACTACAAAAAACGTATAACCAACAGCCTATAAAACATAAATAATCCTTCCATGTGAGGGAAGACAGTTGAGTTCAACACAAGATCCTTACTAGGGTGGAATCAGAATAGAACGTTGTTCTAGCATAGGCCCAAAATATTCTATTAGTGTAAATAATATGGAATTCCATGAGGGGTTCGAGTGTTGGAAGGAGCTAGTGAGGGTCATGTTTTCGGATGGTATAATTGATAGGTAATGATATATCCTATCATGCTTGTATTTATAATGATGATTAATCACATATACAACTTCAATGAGTGATATGATCAATAGTAGGTGATGTGCATGGAAAATATAAATGTGTGTGGGATTCCATCATGATTAATTCATTCGGTAGTGGAAAATATGAGTGAACAACTTTCCTTGTATCATCATACCAATATGAAATAATTGGGAATATTCATGCATTCTATATTCCATATAGAAGTATCTCAACCCATAAATTTGTAGAATATATTAATAAATATGAGGGGGATAATGAAAAGGGTTATATAGAAGAATATTTCATGTCATGTTCTTAGTTATCAATAAAAATATAGGTTTATGAGTTTAGATGGTCAAAAAGGAAACTCTATAAGATTACATCACACCACACATAATATTTGTGGCATTATTAGAAAATTTCAAAAGTGTAATGTATATTCATAAAAGTATTATCTTTAAGAAATTTTTTAATAAATTCATAAATAGTGCTAATTTATTTTATGTAGTTTTTGAAAATAAGAAAATTCATTCATGAATGGAAAAAATGTTTATATACATGATCTGGAAGGGTAACCCATTTTTAGGACATGATATGAGTAGTTTCCGATTCTAAACAGTTTCACGAATCAAAATATATTCTCTTAAGAATCCATACTACTAAAAATATCCTGTATGAGCTATTCTGCAGTAAAATATCAAATTGTTTTAAGGTTTCCGAAAAACAAATTGCATGAAACTTTTTTATGGTTGCACAAAAATGATACATGAGAAAGGAAACATCAAAGATAAAATTTCTATACATACATGAACCAAAGAAAAAAAATAAATTTAATTTTTTCACAACTGCATAATGTTGTTCTTGATAGAAAATATTTTTTTGACCGAGGAAAATAGGCATGAAACTATTATAATGCCTATAAATATGTAATTAGCCATTCATTCATAAAAGTAAATCTTTGATTCGAGTCTTGTTTCTGAACTCTATTTTTTCGAATTCACAGAACACCCATGTCCCAAACATGAATTAAATTATTAAGGTATATTGTGTAAATGTGTGGGATTTATCTATAATGATTCCATATTATATTATTATTTGAGAACATATGTTTTCACAAACATCTATTTTATACACAACAACAATGTTTTGTGACTTGACACATTGTTGTCAAGCATAGTTCAAGGTTGTGCACCACATTTCATTATTACATGACCATATGAATAGATGTGAGGCACAATTGTTTGGACACGATCCCATTAGTCCATACCATTGGTTCTCATATACGTTATCCCAAATCATGCATGAAGACCACGACTCGGGCAATCACCTTTTTTTAAAAACCTGAATTGTTTTGGTATCAAACATGTAGATGTGAAATATAGTGATAAGTTTCATTACCGAATGCATTATTCCCCCTAGATATATAGTTGTGTGACATAGTGTTTTGATATTCTCCCACTATTCCACACTATGGGGCTTACATCATCAAACCCCTTCTTAGGATCACTATCAGGATGCAATCCCTCACCCCTCACCTTGTCTCTTCATTACTGTCACTGACCCCCATTAAAAATAGAGTTGCACCATGAACATTTTGATCCAGGTCATGGGCATTTTGGGTATCCCCTTATAGAACCCCAATATCAACCCCATATAATTCCATGAGTTTTAATAAAACTCAACACTCTATGATATACCTTCACTTGAAACACTCATCTTGTCCCTTTCCAATATCCTGAGTTGTGATTCTCCACATAGATTCATAGAATCCCTTGAGTTTAATCACTCATAAGGCTACTCCTAAAACCCCTTCACCTACCTCCTATGCTAGGTAAAACAATAAATGGCCTCCCTTTCATAATTCCAACACTCTAAAATACTTGTCATCTTCCACCTAGTAGTCCTCGATACATGATGATAAACTCTAATATACCATGAATAAAAAACATATGATGCCTCAGGGGGAGACACAATATTCCTTGTTTGTCATGAAGAATATGACCAATTCCATGATCATGAGAGGATCCAGTTATTCCACACTAAATGAATTTAAAAACTATTATATCTTATATGAGGATATTAATATAACTACTATTAAATTTTGGAAAATATTAATGTTTAAAAATTAATATTACTCATGTAATGATCACTAGACAACCAAAAAAATCCACCATAGGCCACCTACTAAGGTGTAATCCCCAATCATACCACCCAAAATAGTAATCAGGCCATGATTCCCAAATAATATTACATGGGAATTATGAATGAGATGATCTTGTGTGAAATTACCAAGTATATCCCTACTACTCCAAAAAATCCACCATTGGCCTCCATAATTGTTCAATGCCTCAATCATATCCATTAGCCCATCAGTATGTTGAAATTCCCTCATTACCTGAAATAAGGATGGTGGATGTGAATCTCATTGCAAAATCCCTACACAACAAGTCCTCCCACATGATGTTAAATTGTAATATTTCCCCATGAAATGGACGTGGGATAACCTATTGAACATACATGATGATGAAATTATGGGAAGGTAAATGCATAATCCCCACACACCATGTCCATTGACATGATGTTAAAGTGTATTCTTCCCTCGTGAAATGTACATGGGGAGCCCTCTTGTCCTTACATGAGGATGAAATGATGCGTTTCTCCAATTCATAATCATCGTTCAATCCATCGAATCTCCTAATAGTTCCCAGGTAGCATCCATGAAAAATCCAAACATAATCTTTCATTGAAGCTTCTTTAGTGACATGATCGTTCTTACCACATTACATGAAAATTAATATTTTGGTTATGTCACATGACCCTAAAATGTATCATTGAACTAGATGGGTTGTGATCTTATTCTCTTAAAAAGGGTACATAGGACACCTACCAAAGGCCCAATCCTATCAACCATAAAATGCTTGTGCGAAATATTGTAGCAACCCAACTCCAGAAGCATGGAGTCTATGCATTATTTTATTACATTGGCATGATTATTATGAAAAAAATCCGAGAAGACTATTTAATTTTTCAGTTTTGGAAAGATATATTACATACATGATACCCATAATACATCAGTATATAGAAAATAAAATCATGATGCCGAATTAAATGACACAAAAAACATCTTTGAAACTCATTCAAATGATTCCTCTTTAAAACATTGTGATAAGAAACATAAAAATAGTTATCTCAAATTCATAATAAGGGTATGTAAAGAAGAATAAATAATGAATCCAAATGAATAAATCAACATGGAAATGTAAAAAACTGATAAATCATGACATTCAAATAACTATATAAGGAATAATAAATATGGAATGTTAATAATATAAAAAACATACCATTTAATCAATAAATTGATAATGAATTCATCAATTGATTTTGTCATATATAAAAAATTGAATAAAAAAACACAACCAAAATTTTCTATGAAGGAAGTGCTTAATTATTTATCATCATTTCTATGGCTAATGAAATATTATACCACCAAGATATTCACAAGATGGTTTAAAACTACATGTAGAAACCTCTTTAGTTTTTCCATCTTATTCGTCTCTTAAGAACCACATGATGAATCGATGTGATATATAATATGTGTAACCCTACCATCATTGTAATTATAAAGAATTTATAAAATATAAAAGTTGAAAATAATAATACTTATCATATATCCATATTTAATAATTAATATGAATTTATCAATAATTCCCCAATTAATAAAATAACTAGAAAATTAAATAGCATATATAAAAATGCTATATGGTATATGAAATAATAATACCCATTGTAGGATAATATGGAAATTCATGGAAATTAAAATGAATACTTATTTCCATAATGTGATTGTTTCAATAGAGAGTAAACAATCAAAAATGGTTGTGAGATTTCAGAGATAACAATTTTGAACATTCGTAAGGAATATAATCATTAAACATTTCATAGTGTCTAATACCACTTTGAAACATTTTAGTTATAATTCCCCATAAATTAAATGAAACATAAAATAACTTTAGAATAAAGAGTATTAGGGTATAACACATTAAATCTCAGTATATGCATCATATAAAAGATAATTGGTGTATACATACACATTATTCTCAATCAAATGAAAACTGATATGAAATCACTTACCTTATGTTTCACTTTGGGTGATTGTCCTTTAACCTAATTTATATTGTTTTTAAAAGAGACACCATATTTTTACCGAACATTATTAATGTTTATTATAACATATATTATCTTCTTATAATATATTATTGTTGTCTTGATAACAATATTTCATTATTTTCTCTATTTCATGTGTTAATTACCAAGTTTATCAAGTATGTTTTGAATTGTTACTTGTTATTCATATTAATTAGAAAATGGGTTCATCATCTCAAGAATTTAAACCATGATTTAAATATCATATATGTTCTGTATATATATAATTAGACGAATCGATGATATTTGGATATAAGAAATGAAATTCATCGTTCATGGAGGCTGTAGGTTGTACATACGAAAGAACACTAATTTAATTTTTTTGTTATATTAATAGAATGAAATGTAAATGATATATTAATATATAATTCTTATATCATAAAATGTATTTCATATATATTAAATAGGTTTGTGAAAACCATCCTTTATAATTTCCATTCATAGTGTGAAAAATAAAATTTCTTTGAGGGGGCGATAGTCGACACATCCATAAATGATGTTATCGTATATACAACAAATTGAAAGCATAAGGGTATATGTAATATAAAAATTACATAAGAAAAAAAATATAAAAAATTAATATATATCATATATATAATATATATATATAGTGACCATCATAATTCCCACTATGTTAGGAAATAATAAAAAAATGAACAATCATTATTTCATGTGGTTGTATTTCATTGTACACATTAACATTATGTTTAATACATATTATCTGGATTAGTGTACAGTCTGGTTGAACCCATAACATAAAAATAGACTATTATATATAGGACACTGATGATATTTTATAATATTGTATGAAAATGATTATAGGGGGTGCATAATGAAAATAAAACTAAACAACATAAAGAATGATGTTACCTATTCTTTGGGTAAATCATTTTGGTTTCCCCCAATGGGATTCCTTGGATGGATTTATTATAAAGGATATGCTTCTTACATTATGGGAAAGATTTTTTGTAGGTATTTGTGAATATAATGGTTGAGAAAAAGTTTCTTGAGAGGTGTGAGGTAGTGGGTAGTGTGAGTGCTTTCTTATTGTGTAGGATTAGTGGAATTGTTATGAATTATTTCAAAGGCCATTACACCAACATTTTTTCTATTGAATGTGGATCCTAGAGTATTCCAAATTATATAAAATGGATTATATGATCCAAATATAGCCTCAAATATTATTTTTTACAATATTATATGTAATTTTTGGCTTTATGTTTAATGGTAAGTCCGTTGTTATTTCAATTTATTTCTTAATGATTGTAAATAATTTTAATCGCATTCACAATTATTGTTTGTAAAAAATTGATTTGAACATCTAGGTCATTATAAATTATTATTATTCAAAATTTGGAATCCATTTATTAAATTAAAATCAAATAATTGGAAAAAATTAATTTAAAATTAAGTTTACTGTCGGGATAACAAAGCTGGTTTTCGATGTTATATTGTCAAATATTTTGCAAAGATTTTTATATCCAATTTAAATTTGAAATTGATTCAAATGAAATAATTTATATTAGTATATAAACAAAAAATTACATTAAAAATAATTGAAAATATTATTTAACCTTATAATTAAATTAAATAAAAAACTAGTTTTGAAATAATGTACAATATTTTTCAGAATTCGTTAAAAAATGAAACATCACAAATAAACTCCCAAAAATTATACCTAACATTTTTAAAGTTTTTCATTCAAAAAATAAGAATAATATTAAAAATGAAAATTATAAATCTTCTAAAAATAGATTTTAACAAAATTGACAATAAAAGGTGGTAAATGTGCTTTTGAAAAATATGGATTTGTAGGTGAAATAGTAATTCTTGTACCTTATGACTATTGAATATTTTGAATTAATATAAAAAATATTTTATTGAATATGAAATATATATATTTATTATATAAAATATCTAAAAGTGATTGAATTTGATTGAATATGCCAAACGTGACTAAATAGTATTTTTTTTAAATCTTTTGTCTTGTGTATTTATAAGATATCAACAAAATTAGATTTATTCTAAAAAGAAAATATGGTAATGTTTTGGGGTTATACATTCTTCTATACTACATGAATTTCATCCTTGGAATTATAATGGTATTACCTTCAAAAACATGTTTTTGTTTCTCCTTCATATAATCCTTTAATTCCACTGTAGCTTCTTCAATTTTGTGATTTCCCCATAGTATTATTACATGACTATTTTTCTGATTCATCAATAATTTCACTCTAGTATCAAGAATCCAGATGGGTTCTTCACATTATGAATGTTCATGTTACAACCCTATCTCATCAATTATTATCACATGTGTTGGTCTAGGAATGTACTTCTATAGCATAGAAATATGGAATACAATGTGTTTCTTTGAGAAGGCATTTCAAAGTAACAAGAAAATACTCCAACCCATTCAATATGTTAAATGGGTCCAATGTTCCCCATGATCAGTATCCCTTTGTCACTAAACCTGATAACACCCTTCCATGGAGATACATTATGGAAAACATGATCTCCCACATAGAACAAAAAATCTTTCCCCTGATTACCAGTAAACACTTTCCGCTAAATTCAGCTGATTTAATGCTATCATGAATATCATTTACCGTTTTCATCTTATCTTTAACATGTTATTGGACTACGAGCTCCATTTCACCAACATCATCCCAATATATGGGAATGTGAATTCTCTTTCCATATAATGATTCATAAGGATCCATTTGAATACTTGACGGGAAAATATTCTTACAGGAAAACCATATAGAAGGTAAGAATAGATCCCTCAAACATGAAAGTAAACTAATAAAGACATCATCATTTCTTATATTTTTTGAAATTATTAATATGTCTTTACATAAATTTATGGATGGTTGTAATTTCTCAATTGAATCTCGATATCAAGAGCATTCATTAAAATCATCCAGAATTATGTTATAATGTGGGTATCTCATTCAGGAACAATTGATAAATTTGTTCAATGATGCCTTAAAACTTCATTAATATATAGCCATGAAGGGCTATCAGAATTAAATACATTTATTATAGAATATAAATTTTATTATTTTGTAGCATGATCAATAATAACCCATATTACATGATTTATTATAAGAGAATTTGGTAGTCCCTGTAGGATCGAAAGAGTGATGTAGATTCTCAATATACAAGAGGGGGGGGGGGGTGAATTGTATACTTTAAAAATTCCTTTGAAACCTTTAAAGATAGTTAAAAATAACTATGTTTTCCTTAAGCAAAGGAAAGGGTTATGTTTAACAAAGATAAACTAAGCAAATTCACAACACCTCTAACACTGAATGCAAACATGGAAAGAGATTATGAAAGTAGGTTCCGGAAATATGGTTCCGGAAATTGAAACTTAACAAAAATTACAATATGAGATTCTACCTTATAGCATATAGAATCTAAATGAAACAGAGTACAAGTAAGGAAGTATAATAAAGTTATACTTTCTTTATAATACAAAGTGCAGCGGAAATAAACAAGTAGTAGAACTATAAGTAACAAGATAATAGTCTGTTATCCCAAAGAGAAGGGTATCCGAAAACCTTGGATAAAGGTCCCTTGATTTATAATTTTAAGCAAGTCTGTCTTACCCACACCAAGGTAAGCCCTCGATACGAAGATCGGAGTGTCTCTGTCTTGCTATCCCCGCAAGCCCTCAACTTCAAGGTAGTTGGAAACCTCTGTCTTCCTCAGCAATGAAGCCCTCGAACTTCAAGGTAGTCGGCACCTCTATCTTCCTATCCCCGGAAGTCCTCGAATGTAATCACCAACATTCGGAGTCGCATGAAGATTTGAGAGTTAATAAGAGCCTCTCTCTCTAGAAATCACATCAAGCATGTAATCACATGAGTTGAAGATTAGTCAGCCTTTTCAGCAGCCAGCAGCATCTTCAGCTCTTTCAAATGAGCTCCTATTTATAGGTAAGGTCGGCCTCCTTCCCAACGGTCATTTTTCCTTAAAAATCGAAGGGACCTATACACGTGTAACTTAACCAACGGTTAGTTTTATAACAGAATAGATGACATCGTTTTATAACAAAACAAGTGTAACAGAATGTATGACACCGTTTAAATTATAACTCAAAAGATTCGGAGTGATGGTTCAGAGTGAAAGTTCGGAGTCTGAATAAATCAGAGTGTACAAAACAGAGATGATCAGATTCTATTTAATAGATGATTTCAGAATGAGAATTTGGAATGAGAATTCGTCATCAGAATTTTTAATGAGAATTCCTCATCAGAATTCGTAATGGAAATTCATCATCAGAATTTGTAATGAGATTTCATCTTAAGAATTCGTAAGGAGAATTCGTATCCAGAATTCGGATTGAGAATTCATCATCAGAATTCGTAATGATAATTGGTCATCATAAATCTTAATGAAAATTCATTATCATAATTCGTAATGAGAATTCCATGTCGAATTTCATAAGGATTCGTATCCTGAATCTAGAATAGGACTTAGTCAGAGTTCGTAAACGGAATTCAGAATGATACTTTATTACAGTTTTCATCTGGAATCCGGAGTGAAACTTCCTTACAAATCTTATCCAAAATTCGGATCCTAAAACAGAATAATTTATATCAAAGTTTCAAACAAATCCGAGAAAACATAAATGAATCCGAATTTTACACTTGAGGAAAAATATGGATGAAAGTATGATAAGGATAATTTTTCTTACAAAAGCGAATTTCCTTATAAAAGAAATTTTCCTTATAAAAGCGATTTTCTTAAAGATAAGATGTTTGTGATTTTCAAAACAAGAAGGAATGGAAAAATCATAAGGAAAACCTTATTGACTCAAAAATCTCCCCCTTTTTGGAAAGCACAAACATCCTTACGAAAAAGAAATTCTAAGAAGAAAGAAAAACATTAAGGCTTATCTCACTTTGCTTTAAGGATATTAATGAATACGACTAACTCCCCCTAAGGCTTTGAAACTCTAAGGATCGTATTCAGATTTTCAGAGTGGCATTTCATTATGAAAAAAGAAATTCTTCTTTAATGAAAAAACTCCCCCTTAGATAAACTCTTATTAGAGTTCTTTTTCTTAAGTATCTTTTCCTTATCCCCCTTTGTGATTTTCAAAAGGAATTCGAGGGAATGGAAAAATAACAATGTACCTGAAACATTAGTTACAACAACAAAAGAACCGACAAGCACAAATTACATTATGTTTGAAATCTTGGCAACAAAGAAAATTAGATACAACAAAAAGATCAGATTTAGCTATTTCGGATCTTTTTCCTTCGAAATGAGCCCCTTAAGAATAGTCTTGATCTTCTTCAGGTCTTTATGATCATCTTCAGCTTGCTTTTCTAAGACCACTATTCTTGCAGATTGAGCTTCAATCTTTTCTTCCTGGGCTTTCCGCTTTTTCTCCGGAGCCTTTAACATTTCTTCCTGAGCTTTCATCTTCTGTTCAAACTCGATCTCATGATCCCTTTCAAACTTCATGTTTTGAGAAACGGAATTTAGCTTTCCATTCAGATCTCTGACTTCTTGAATCCGGAAGTTATTTTCTTCTATCAGCTTATCTTTAAAGGAAGAAGTTAGCTCATTTATCTTCCTGTCCTCAGTCTCAAAAGCATCTTTAACATTATCTAGAAATTCATCGAATAACCTCATTTCTTCAATAGTCTTCTTCGACCAGTTTCTCATTCTCTTGCAAGATTTTCTATGAGTTTCGTAGCCAACAAAGAAGGTTTTGAACTGATCCTCAATCTCAACACACTTGTCCATAACCATAGATACGGAGTCTGTTTTCTGATTCAAAGCATGTTGGAGCATCTGACATCTTGAATCAATACTTGAGAAGGTCGGAATGGTTCCCACCAACTTCTTTAAAGACTGGACAACAAAGTCATGCCCCACCGAGGATGAATCTGAATCCGAAACATTGCATGGAGAATTTTCTTCCTCAATAAGCTCCAACTTCCTTTTAGACGAATCACCATATTCTCTTTTCTTGCTAGCCACTGATTTCGGAGTCTAAACTAGGAGTTGCTTTCCCTTGTCTTTTTTCGGAATCAATTCTTGATCAGGAGTTTTCTACTCGCTAGTAGACACTTGAATAACATCATCAACTACTTTTTGAAAAACATCTTCCTCATTATTATCCTTCTCTGGAGTTACTAACTTATAGGATTCAGCCTCTGAAGTTCAGAGTGACAGGTGTTCCGAATGAGACCCCTTATAATCATCTACTTCTTTCAATAAATCTCATGTTTCACCACTTCCTTCATCAACTACTTCTTGCTCTTCCACTTGTTGAATCTGCTCGAGTTGCTCAACATGTTTAGCTGTAATCTCTTCCAGAAAATCAGGGTTTCTTCCTGGAGTCTCAGGTAAAGATTCCAAGGAGAAAGATCTCGGAACTGGAATGCTTCCGGATACTATTTCATTAAATTTTAACAATGCTTGGACTGCCTCAGCTTCTGACATCTTCTTCTTGAGCTTCTTTTCCTTTACTTGTTTTTCAAGCTCATCAGCAGTTCTCTCCTTCAGGGCCTTAGCCTCCGCATGGTCCAATCCGAACTGTGGATCCCCTTCTTTTCTTTTCTCTTTATCTGCTCTCCACTTCGCAACAACCTCATCAGGAAAGGCCTTCTTCTTCTTTGGTTTGGGAGGTGTGGTTTGAACTTCCTTAGATTTATCAAGAAATCTAAGTTATAGATTTCACTCTTCTTTAGGGTGACTTTATCACCTTTCCTCGGTACGATAAGACCTTGTACCCACAACTCTAGAATCCGGAAATTTGTAGGCAAACTAGAAATCTTCGGAGCTTTGTCATCTGAGAGTCCGAGAGTTTTGAAGGCTTTTTTCCTTATCGAAGCTACCCTTAGAATCTGGAAACACATGAGATATGAACTCTGCTTCTCCTTCATAAGTCAGCCCTACCAAGCTTGCTTACTTGGTATAAGAAAGCATATAAGTCTTTACATAATACTTAAAAGAAAACTTCTCCCTATTATCTTCCTGAAAGAAGGAAACTGTTTCATAGAACTAAACAAGTAACTCCCAAAAAACATCGTCTTGATTCCCCAGTTTGGACACAGCAATATCTTCCCACCCATTCAAATTAATGTTCTTCAAAATCAGAGAATCATAGTTGTTGAAGAAATCCGGATGGACTAACCTTTCTCTGTAAACTAACCGTTGTGAAATAGGCTTAATGGATGACATTTCTTGGGAAGCTAACTCCACAGACATTCGGATCTGATGACCTATAAGAAGTTCGGAACGTAGAAATCTGATGTTCGGAACGGCCTTAAATCAAAGAGGGAGAGATTCGGGACGCTAGAGATTGAAATCGATGTGGGACAAGTATTTGGGTCCCATTTATATAGGCAATGAGATGATGGTTCAACTTCCACGGTTGATCGAACGGTTGTGATAAGATGAGATCAGATCTAACGGTTGAAAACGAATTCTCAAGAAAATTGAATCCGATCTTTTTGAGGTTTTTATTAAAACATCTAATTAAGAAAAATATAATCTGAAAACAAAATAAAAGAAAATTTCAGCGAGTAAAATATGACTACGAAAACTTGGGTAAGGAAATCATACCTTTCGGATTGGCTTAGGAGGATTATTCGTAATGGGTAATATGAAATTGACTAAAAAAATATTATGAAAAGACAAAGTTCGTAAAAAATTTACTGCGGAAAACAAACACAGTACGGAAAAACTCATTACGGAAAACACAGTACAAAAAACAAATTCCATGAATTTGAGGAAAAAAACTTATTATGGAAGATTCGGTACGAAAATCCCGTTATCAAAATACCAGTACGAAATTTTCCATTCCGGATGTTTTCAATACGAACACTTCCATTCCAGAAGTATTCTGTACGAAAATGTCCATTCTGGAAAGTTGTAGTTCCGGAAATTCCATTCCAGAAATCTTCGTTCCGAAAAGTTTGAAAACAAATTTTGAAAAACTTTGTTATTCTATCAAACAAATGTACGCCCCTATGAAAAGGAGTTTATAGCTGTAAGGAGACTTTTTCAATAGAACGTTAATTAAGAAAGATTACCTTAAGGTTATCATTCCTAACTTCTGTTTAATATATTCAAATCTATCAGAAGGCAAAGATTTTGTGAAAATATCAGCCAGTTGATCTTGCGTTCCAATAAACTGAAGAATAATATATCCTTTAAGTGTGTGATCCCTAAGAGAGTGATGCCTAATATCTATGTGTTTTGCACGGGAGTGATGTGCAGGGTTCTTACTAAGGGAAATGGTACTAGTGTTATCACACAAAATTTGAGTCTTAGTAAAACTCAAGCCATAGTCTGTGAGTGTGTGTTGCATCCACAACACTTGAGCACAACAACTTCTAGCTGCTACATATTCAGCTTCAGTAGTGGAGAGTGCTACAGAATGTTGCTTCTTGCAGGACAAAGAAACTAATGAATCTCCTAAGAAATGACAAGTTCCGGATGTACTTTTTCTATCCATTCTACATCCACCAAATTCAGCATCAGAAAACCTTTTTAGGATAAAATCATTTCCAGAAGTATAAAATAATTCTAGATCCATGGTGCCCTTAAGGTAGCGAAAAATTCTTTTTACTGCCTTTAAGTGAGATTCCTTAGGATTGGATTGATATCTTTCACATAAGCATACTGAAAACATTAAGTCTGGTTGACTAGCTGTTAAGTATAGTAGACTTCCTATCATACCTCTACAAGATGTTTGATCTACTGGTTTCCCGGCATCATCACGATCTAAAGAGTTTGAGGTACCAATAGGAGTACTTATACTTTTAGTATTATCATAACCATACTTTTTAAAAAGATCATTAATATACTTATGTTGAGATATGTAGGTTCCTTCTGGTTTTTGAGAAATTTGAAAACCAATGAAAAATGTTAACTCACCCATCATACTCATTTCAAACTCATATTTCATTAGACTTGAAAAAGAGTCGGTCAAAGATTGCTGAGTTGAACCAAATATGATGTCATCAACATAAATTTTAACAATCAAAACATTTTTCTTATCTTTCTTTATAAAAAGGGTTGGATCTTCATTTCCCTTAACATAGTTATTTTGAAGAAAAAATCCAGTAAGTCTATCATACCATGCTCGTGGGGCTTGTTTAAGACCATACAAAGCTTTGGTAAGTCTAAAAACATGATCAGGATGTTTTGTATCTTCAAAGCCAGGAGGTTGTTCAACAAAAAATTCCTCTTGAACATAACCGTTAAGAAAAGCACATTTCACATCCATTTGGAAAAGTTTGAAATTAACGAATGCTGCAAAGGCAAGTAAAATACGGATAGATTCAAGTCTAGCTACTGGAGAATATGTTTCTTCATAGTCTATTCCCTTTTGCTGATTATAGCCTTTAGCAACAAGTCTATCTTTATTTCTTACTATGACTCCATTTTCATCACATTTATTTCTGAAAACCCATTTTACTCCAATAACAGAAGTTTCCTTAGGTCTTTCAACCAAGGTCCATACTTTATTCCTTTCGAATTCATTTAGTTCATCTTGCATGGTTTTAATCCAATCATCATCACCTAAAGCTTCATCAGTGCTTTTAGGTTCTAATTGGGAAAGAAATGCTAGATGTTCTACTTCATTTCTTAAGGAACTTCTAGTCCTTACAGGTTGATTTACATCACCAATGATACTATCACTGGGATGATTCTTAAGAAACACCTGATTTGGATTTTGAAAAGCCTGTTCATCAACATAGGGTAGAAAGTCTTCTGGGGTAAATGTTTCAGGAATATCTTCTTGAACATTATCCTTATCAGAAGGTTCTTCTATCAAAGGTTGATAATCAGTTTTTGAAAACACATCCGAGGATGTAGGCTAAGGAGTTTTAATAACAAAAGGATCTGACTCATCAAATTTTACATGTACAGTTTCTTCAACAGTATAAGTGTTTTTATTAAAAACTCTACAAGCCTTAGATGTTGTGGAATAACCTAAGAAAATTCCTTCATCAGATTTTGGTGAGAATTTATGTAAGTTATCTTTAGTATTCAAAATGAATACTTTGCAACCAAAAACCTTGAAGTAGGATAGTCTTGGTTTTCTACCATTCCATAACTCATAAGGAGTTTTATTAAGAAAAGGTCTAATCAAAACTCGATTTATAGTATAACAAGCAGTACTTACAGCTTCATCCCAGAAATGTCTAGCTATAGAATATTCACTCAACATGGTTCTAGTTATCTCTTGAAGAATTCTATTTCTTCTTTCAACTACACCATTTTGTTGAGGAGTTCTAGGTGCTGAAAAATTGTGAGTAATACCTTTTTTACTACAAAAAGTTTCAAAATCAGAATTTTGAAATTCTCCTCCATGATCACTATGAATAGTTTTCAATGGAAGGTTTTTCTCATTTTTAACTTGAGATCTAAAAATTTTGAAATAAGAAAAACCTTCAGATTTATTTGGTAGAAAATAAACCCAGGTAAATCTAGTGTGATCATCAACTAGTACAAACACATAGTATTTGCCTCCAATACTTCTAGTTTGTGTAGGACCAAAAAGATCCATGTGCACTAACTGTAATGCATTAGTTGTTGAGACTTCACCTATTGATTTAAAACTGGATTTATGTTTCTTATGATATTGACAAGGATCATAAACTTTATAAGAATCAAATCTATGCTCTGATAGATCCTTAACTAGTTTCTTCTTAAAGAGTTTACAAAAGTTTCTAATGTTACAGTGACCTAGTCTTCTATGCCATAACCAGGAATGATCTTCCATTACACTAAGACAAGGTAAATCTTGTCTTCTAAGATCTTCTAAGTTTAAGGTGTAAACATTCTCTTGCCTGTTGGCTGAGAGAATAAATTATTCCTTGGAATTGTGAACTAAGCACTTATCATTCCTAAAATTCACAAGGTAACCTTCATCATATAACTGGCTTATGCTAATGAGGTTATTCTTAAGACCCTTAACAAAAAAAACATTTGAAATCAATGTTTTACCATGAAAAACAATATTACCAATACCAACAATCTCACCCTTAGCATTATCTCCGAATGTTACCTTTCCTCCTTTCATTTTGATAATCTTTTCAAAATAGCTTTTGTTACCAGTCATGTGCCGGGAACAACCACTATCCATGTACCTTGTATTGTTGCTGGTACTCTCCTTATTTTCCTGAAATCATGATGAAAAATTAGACTTTCGGAATCCAAACTTGTTTGGATCCGAGATTTCCAGACAATAAAATTTTAGGTACCCACATCTTCATAGAGAAATAAGCTTTGTGAAATCCTAAAGATTGGGTTTTGTTTAAGGAACAATTCATTGCCCAGTGACCACCACATTGACACTTAGTATAAAATGGGGCACTTTGAGGAACAAAATAATTGTTACTGAAAATTGGTTTTTCATGGTTATAGCCAAATCCGGATTTATTTCTTAAAGGTTGTATTTGGGAATAAATTTTATCAAAATTGTCCTTACCATGGGTAAAGTTTGATAAACACTTCATTAAGGAAAAAATTTCGGACTTGAGTTTTAAAACCAAGTTTTTATCCTCAAAATCATTAGTTTTAAAACTACAGTTAGGCTCAAAAATATTTTTATTTGAAATTACTTTTTCTAATTCTTTAGAAAGTTTATCCTTCTCAAAACTTACTTCCTCAAGATTTTTTGAAATACTTTCAAAATCTGCATTTTTCTTATCAAGATCTTTAGAAAGATATGATATCTCTTTTGTAAGAATAGAATTCATACAGTTTTTCTTATCAAGTTTTTTATTGAGTTTAGAATTCTCAATCTCAAGAAGTTCAGAAAACCTAGAGACTTCTTCATAAGTAGGTAAAGTATTTTCTTCATCAGAAGATAATTCTTCATCAGAAGAGTCATAATACTTACTATAATTATAATTTAAAGAAACATTGATCAATGATTCATCATTTCGTAACTTAGCCATAAGACAATGATTATCAATAGGTAATCTGGCTATAAGACCAAGATTCTTCTGTCCTGAAGATTCATAATCAGAAGATTCATCTGAAGAGTCACCACCACTGGCACTCCAGGTATCATTAGCTTTCAGAACTTTCTAAGCTTTTTCTTTATAATACTTATTTCTGTTCCTATATGAATGTATTTCTTTCCTATCTCTCTTTTTGAGCATAGGGAAATCTAGTCTTATATGTCCAGCTCTCTTGCATTCATAACAAGTAACTTCTCCATATTTCTTATCTTTCCTTTCCTTTTTCTTATACTTGGACTGGAAATTTCTCTGGCCAGCTATCTTGTTCATCCTTCGAGAAAGATTTGCTAATTCATTTTCTAATATTTCACTCTCACTAGAATCTGATTGAAATACTATCTTCTTAGACTTAGATCTGGTTACTCTCTCAGGAGTCTTAGCTTTCATATGATTTGATGTTGTTGTGAAAGAAACAGTGCCATTTCCATTTTTCTTCTTGATGTTGTCAACATCTCTCTTCATTCTGGTTTCATGTTGGAGAAGAGTTCCAAAAATCTCATCAAGAGAAATCTGAGTCACTTTCCTGTTCTCATCTATAGCTATTCTTTTTTATTCCCACTCATTAGGCATAATATCAATTATCTTATCCACAAGATCTTCATCATCTAAACCTTTCTCTCCCATAGACTGTAGGCTGTTTACGATAGTCATAAATCTCTGTTGAACTTTACATATTGGTTCTCCATAAGGAAAATTGAAGCAATGATATTCAGCTCTAAGCATAGCTCTCCTAGTCTCAATCACCTTAGAAGTTCCAAAGTGTGTAACCTCTAACTTCTTCCAGATACAGTTAGCTGCTTCACAAGAATAAATTTGGCTATATATATTTCTGGTCATTGAACAAAGTAGAGTATTGCGTACCTTATAGTTGAGTTGATATTCTTGCTTTTCCTAGTTAGTGAATGTTCTAACTTCCTTGTCAGGAATTCTATAATCACCAGTAAGCATAACAGAATTTTCTACTCCAGTGTTGATAACAAAAGTCTTCATTCAATCTCTCTAGTACTCATAACCATTACCATCAAAGATTGGTGGTCTTGTAGGATTCAGATTATCAATTGAACCAAAATTAATTCCTGCCATACTTATAATAACCTTCGACACACAAAAATGTTAGTAGAAAAGATTCGTAATGTAAAAGTTCGGAATGGACGGAATGGAAAAGTGAGAAAGAAAAACTTATTCGTAAGTATAAGTATTTCAGAAACCTGCCTCTGATACCAATTGTAGGATCAAAATAGTGATGTAGATGCTCAATATACAAGAGGGGGGTAAATTTTATACTTTAAAAACACCTTTGGAACCTTTTAAATTTAGTTACAAATAACTATGTTTTCCTTAAGCAAAGGAAAGGGCTAATTTTAACAAAGTTTAACTAAGAAAATTCACAACACCTCTATCACCGAATGCAAACATGGAAAGAGATTCCGAAAGTAGGTTCCGGAAACATGGTTCCGGAAATTGAAACATAACAAAAATTACAATATGAGATTCTACCTTAAAGCGTATAGAATCTAAATGAAATAGAGTACAAGTAAGGAAGTATAATAAAGTTATACTTTCCTTATAATAAAAAGTGCAGCGGAAATAAACAAGTAGTATAACTACAAGTAACAAGATAATAGCCTTTTATCCCAAAGAGAAGGGTATCCAACAACCTTGGATAAAGGTCCCTTGATTTATACTTTCAAGCAAGTCTGTCTTACCCACACCAAGGTAAGCCCTCGATACGAAGATCAGAGTGTCTCTGTCTTGCTATCCCCGCAAGCCCTCAACTTCAAGGTAGTTGGCAACCTCTGTCTTCTTCATTAAGGAATCCCTCGAACTTCAAGGAAGTCGGCACCTCTGTCTTCCTATCCCCAGAAGTCCTCGATTGTAATCACCAACATTCGGAGTCGCATGAAGCATTAAGAGTTAATAAGAGCCTCTCTCTCTAGAAATCACTTCAAGCATGTAATCACATGAGTCGAAGATTAGTAATCCTTTTCAGCAGCCAGTAGCATCTTCAGCTCTTTCAAATAAGCTCCTATTTATAGGTAAGGTCGGCCTCCTTCCCAACGGTCATATTTTCCTTAAAAATCGGAGGGACCTGTACACGTGTAACTTAACCAATGGTTAGTTTTATAACAGAATAGACGACATCGTTTTAAAACAAAAAAAGTGTAACAGAATGTACGACACTGTTTAAATTCTAACTCAAAAGATTCGGAGTGAAGGTTCGAAGTGAAAGTTCGGAGTCTGAATAAATCAGAGTGTACAAAACAGAGATGATCAGATTCTGTTTAATATATGAATTTGGAATGAGAATTCGGAATGAGATTTCGTCATCAGAATTCGTAATGAGAATTCCTCATCATAATTCTTAATGTAAATTCATCATCAGAATTCGTAATGAGATTTCATCTTAAGAATTCGTAATGAGAATTCGTATCCAAAATTCGGAATGATAATTCATCATCAGAATTTGTAATGAGAATTCGTCATCATAAATCTTAATGAAAATTCATTATCAGAATTCGTAATGAGAATTCCATGTCGAATTTCATAAGGATTTGTATCCTGAATCTGGAATAGGACTTAGTTAGAGTTCGTAAACGGAATTCGAAATGATACTTTATTACAGTTTTCATCTGGAATCCGGAGTGAAACTTTCTTACAAATCTTATCCAGAATTCGGATCCTAAAACAGAATACTTTATATCAAAGTTTCATAAAAATCTGAGAAAACAGAAATGAATCCGAATTCTATACTTTAGGAAAAATATGGATGAAAATATGATAAGGATAATTTTTCTTACAAAAGCAAATTTCCTTATAAAAGCTATTTTCCTTATAAAAGCGATTTTATTAAAGATGAGATGTTTGTGATTTTCAAAACAAGAAGGAATGGGAAAATCATAAGGAAACCCTTATTGACCCAATAGTCCCATAACAATGTCCATTGTAATTTCACTCCCTTTCCATACAGGAATATGAAGAGGCTATAAAAATTCATTAGAGTTTCGCATCACAACATTTAATTATTGACAAACCAAACATTGGTCACATTGTTAGCAATTTCTACCATCATGTTATCCCACAAAAACATTCCTTTCATGTACAAATACATCTTTTTTCTAAAATCATGTATTAGGAAATTTATGATACGAGATCCATTCAAAAATTCACTTTTCTACTTAGCTCTATATATAACACATAGCCTCCTTCAAAATTTTGGATCATCGTATTCGCAAACAATTCCTGTTAATTTTACATCTTTCACATAATTGATAATTTTTGAATTTCTTCATCATCCGATTTAAAATTATTTATCCTCTCTAATAATGATGGTTTTTCAATCATTTGATAAATTATTGATGTATCACATTCCTTTGAAAGTCCCATATCCATATTTACAAGATCTATGAGCATATGATCTCTCTAAATCATTAATTTTTTATAACTATATGATACTTCATACTCAAATCATATTTTACCTTATTCTCTTCTCCTAGGTGGTAGTTTATTGATAAATCATAAAATTTTAAAAGATAGAGACATCTTCTTTGTCTCGTATTGATCTCCTTCTATGAGAATATGTATTTTATTCTCTTGTGATCTTTGTATATCACACATCATTCACCATAGAGATAATTTATCCCTATGTTCCATGAGAAGAATACAATAGCTAACTCATGATCATGGGTTGGATAGTTTTTTTAATTAAACATCAATTTCCTTGATGCGTTAGAAATAATAATATCATTTTTCATTAAGACACAAACAAGATCCTTCTTTGATGCATCAAAATATATATGAAAACCCATCACTCCAGTATAGTAGAGTCAAATTTAGATAATTGTCTAATATTCACATTAGTTCAATAAAGCATTCATAGCATTCTATTTTCAAGAATAAATTAAACCCTTCATGTTTATGTATGGAATATGGGTTAGATAATCAGTCAAATTTATTAATGAATAACTGATATTAACAGACCAATCTGATGAAACTACATAGCTTGATTATGATTGTTGTTGTTTTCCATTTATGAACTTTATTTTTCTTTACCAGATGAATTGACATTCCTTCCTAGGAGATAATATTTCAATGAAAATACACTTCTTGAATCCAAAAAATTAACTTACTAAATTTCCAGTATAATATTTCCCACTCTTAGAGTGTAAAGAATGATCTGTATGTGATTGTAATTTTCCTCATATATTTTTGAATACATTAGAATACAAGCACAAAATCATCAATATATTCATTGATGATTCTATTCATTATGTCTATAATAATATATGGTCCATTTGTAATTCCAAATGGCATACTATAATCTCATAATTTCGATAACTAATTCTAAATGTTGCCTTCGGGGTGTCTTCCTTATTCAATCATAGTTGGTGAAACCCTGAACAAAGAACAATATTTAAAAAATAATTCTCTCCATGAATTTGTTCAAACAATTCATAAATTCAAGGAAACTGATATATTTTCTTTATTATAATAGAATTTATTTCCCTATAATCATTGAAAAAATAATGTATCCAACATTATTTTTAACGAATTTGATAGGGGATCCCCATAGTGAAACACTAGTGTGATAAAATCCATTATTACCCTAATCCTTGTTTTTTTATTCAATTCAAATAATTACACACTGTTCATTATATAATCCATCTCTATTTTTGTCCTTTCATGAGCGATTAAATCAATGGAAAATTCAACTTCATGTTCTTCTTGATTTCAATGTAATTCCTCAAGAAAATTTTCATTGTATTCGTTCACAGTTGGTATATCCGAAATTTTAATATTACATTCTCTATCTCTTGATGTATTTTTCTCTACATACCAATTAATTTTATTCACTAGTTCTAAAGGGGGTGAATTTGAATAAGAATCGGGTGAGTAAGAATCTTCTCTAAGTAAGAGGTATTCTGCGTATTCCTCACAAATCATACTCTCATTTATATTTAATAAATTTTTGCATCATGTTTTCATAGACAGTCCATATTAAAAATTATATCAATGTTAAACATATAAATTATTACATGGCCACCAAGGAAAGAACAGTTATGTTTTATTATTAGGATTTAATGATACATATTTATCAAAATGATACTTCCCATAGTATTTTTTTACTGAAAACACCAATATAAATTCATAATAAAATTGTCTAATTTTCTTAGAAAATCAGTTATATATAAAAAGTATATTAATCCCTTAGACCTATTCTATTTATGATTCTATTGGTTCTTGTTGTATTAATTTGAATAATGTATAATCTATTTTCAATTATTGAACTAGAAACCATTTTTGAATATATACCCCTTTCATTCATGAGCCCAGTGACCCCTATCTCTTCATTTATGGAAAACTAATAGTACCTGAAGACATTTCAAAGGGTTTTTTTTTCCACGGTTTTCAAAAGATGGAAATCTCTCAAACAACTTCTACTTCTTTATTGTATTTTATTTTTCATGGTTTTCTAAATTCCACTTTCTTCTTTCATTTCCTTTTATTACTCTAATTATAAAAAATTCCTTCTCAAAATTTAGGGGTCATAAAACTATTTCATTGTATAATGAAACTTTTGGGCGACCAGTTAACATCAAATACTTTTCTTAAGCCCTTACAAAAGTAATCAATCATTAAGTATGTGTTGTATATGTAATTTATAACATAACAGGATAATCTTTTAAATGTAGCTTCATAATCTGAAACACTATATTATTTAATTTTATTTAAGATAAGAAACATTATTCTCATATAATTTTTTGGATCATGAGGGATGTGTTTATCAAATAATTTCCCCAAAATGGTTCCCCATAACATTTTTTCTATTTATTTTTCCTCCGTAGTATTTTTCATCAAGCTCCACAATTAGTCAACATCATTTTTTAGATAATAATCTAGAAGGGAGTTTTTTTATATTTCAATTCATTCCAAGGCCCTAAATATCTTCTACATATAAAAATCCATAGTTTATTTATAATTGGATTAGTATTCCCATTGAACGATGGGTTTTTTTCATAAATAGTTCGATCATTGGAGATTCTCTGTATGGAATAGGTTACTCCATTTGAGAAATGTTATTTGTCATAAACATATTAGAATTCCATAATATGGAAATTATTTTCTCCATTCCAATACAAGCTGTATTGGATTTTTCATCTGGTAAATATAGACATTTTATATGAAAATTGACACCATTCTTCCTTCTGGGCACCATTTCTAAAAATTTTGATATTATGGACTAGTTCATAAAATTATGAATATTTATATTTCTAAATATTTCTAAAAAATAACTTAAATTGAAAATTTTATGGATAGATAATCTTATGATCATAAATAGGTTTTTTGGGGATATCATTACATTAAAATCCATCATACATGTTTACAATGAAATTTTGAATTATCCTAAGAGTATCCCTTAGGAGTGTCAAACCATGTGTGCATTATGTCATGTTTTCAGTTACCATGTTATGTCTAGTATGGAAAAATAACCCATGTGGGATTTGTTTCTCCTATGTACATATAATACATAACCATGTCCACTTTTATTACCAAGGGAAGGAGGTATTTCATGGGATACCCACACAACATCTTCCTTACCATAATTGAAGGTTGTTCTTTTATAATTATGCTGAAAATATATCTTAACGTTATGATCCTTAGTGTATGTTATATTAATCTAGTTTTTATGGTTTCTAAAAACCTTTATTTTATACCAATAGTAATTCCATGACTCTATTATCCAAGAGCTAGTTCATTATTTTATTAAATTGGCATGTTTATTAGGAATCATATCTCAAAGGACTGATAAGTTTAGTAGTTATGGAAATACAAATTACATACATGATTCCCAAAACACATTGGGATCTAGAAAATAGAAACATGATATATATTAAAATGAAATAAACATCATCCTTGAAACTCATTAAAATAATTCCCCTTTATATCTTGGGTAATGGACGAAAAAATGGTGAAAAAAATTCTCAGTAAGGGTAAATGAAGATGAAAAGTTAATGAATCAATGAAAAAAAATTAACATGTAAAGGCATATAAATAATAACTCATTCTATTCATATAATTATATAATACATATCCAATATACAGAGTTATGAAATTTAAAACACATATCATTTAATTAATAAACTGATAATGAAATGCAACCATATATTTTATAATATGAATACCTAATGGATAATAAAATTGATAACTAAAATATCTATGAAAAAAATATTAATTATTTTACCTCCTTTATAAAGAACAAGAAATCCTATATCATCAATACCTTTCATAATAACGTTTAATACTATAAGTTGAAACCTATATAATTTGGCTTACTTAATTGTATCTTGAGAACCTGTTGATGTATTGAGGGGATATTTAAATTATAGGTCCATCCCATCATTTCCATTACAAATAATTCCTCATATTGAATAATTGAAAATAATAGGACTTATCAAATATCGATATCAAATATCGAAAATAGATTTGTCAATAATTCCCTAGTTAAACAAATATCTGTCAAATTCAACACCATGCATACAAATAATATACGAAGTATGAAATAATAATATCTATTGTATGAGAATATGAATATACAAAGAAATTAATAAAAAATCTTGATTACCATAAAGTGTTTATTTTATGATAACATAGACAATCACAATAGGAATCTAGATTGTTATGCTAATCAATGAGATCATTCTTGAGAAAGATAATCATTAAACATTCTAATGTATACCATGCAAACCATGAATCATTTAAATCATAAATCCCCATGACTTAATTGAAAAATAAAAAATCATGAGAATAAGGGGTTTCATGATATAACATGTATAAAGGGAGTATATAAACAATATAATGTTGAATTGGTGCATCACTGGTACAAAATGTAATTTCCACATCGGCATTTATAACATAGGATATTAATAACCAACGGGTAAAGACAGAAAAATTAATCTATCACATCTATATATTATAACCGAAATAATAAAGTCATTATCTTGATTTATGATTTTAGTTATAAAATAACTGTTGTGATAAATCCTATTTTTCAAATCGGTTATATAAGCCTGAATGGCCTGAAGACCATCATTTATATTGACTTTTGATAACCCTTAGAACAAGGGATGAGGGGGAACCCTTATAAGGCCCATAGTCTCAGAGATTTCATGGCTCGTAGGCTTAGAAGATTACACGACCTGAAGGTCTTAGGGAATTCAACTAGACTAACTACAAGGAACTGCCCCTCCCCAGCATCTGCATCATGATAGTAGCTCTCCACTATCACATGGCCACTTGGCTAGGCTTCATGTACAATCATAGTCCAGTTCTAATGGCATAGACATACACTCTCATTCTGAAAAATTCATTTGGCTCTGCTTTGGTCAGTGCACCTGCTCTAAATCCTCTTCTGGGGCTGCCCCTTTTTTGTAGTGTGTCTGGGGAAACTGCATGTGGCTCGAAGTGCTTGAGGTGAACTGAAGGACTTAATGGTGGCCCGAAATCCATACTGACCCGAAGGCCTGGGTGGCCCAAATTCCTTAAGGACACCAAGCCCAAACTAGTGGCATAAAACATATTTTCATTTTTACGTCGGTTATATAATAACTGACGTAAATGAGGGGCATATCAAATTAGTTATAAAATAACTACCATGATAAATGAAATAAAAACCACTTCAGAAAGTCATTAAATAAATATTTGATGTGATAAATCTTTTAAATATATGATGATGTCTCGTTTCAAGTTATTATGTTGTTTTTCTTTTAGGCCAGAATGACTCAGAATCTCTGGTGTGAAAACCCCGCAATCGATTCTTCAATCCCATTGCCTCCAATATCATTTTGATAGCTTCATAAATATTATTATTCATTTTCAAATCTATTTTCTCGACATGCAACTGTCAAGTAACATTTACATGCTTCTATTTGTTTCATTCTTGGATGCCCGAAACGTCATTTTGTGATTTCATTCATTGTACTTTTTAGTATTTATTATTTCAATTCTTATAAATCAATATATGATTCTATGTCAGTAATCATGATTTTTATTTAGTGATACAAAGTATGAAGTAATAATTTTCAGACATTGTAACATGTGTAAAACTCGTGGCTACATATTATATATATATATATATATCATTTTATGTCATTTAATTATGATCATATTATACTCTCTATGAACTTGTGTTTAATTGTATTGTCTACATGATCCATTAGATGTTTCCTATTGCGTTCTACTCATAACCTTCTTAAATAATTTAATATAAAATTGGTAAAAAACAATATAGAATCTTATGTGAGAAATTGAAATACATTAGACTATTTTTATGAAAAGATTGACTTAATCTTGGATATGGTACTAATAATGTTATCTAAATAGTTTTTATTGGTGATATTTTTTTAATTATATATATATATATGAAAACAATCCTTGTGGTATTGATGTTCTATATTTGAATATATCATAATTATGATAATAATTTTATTGTATTATATGTGTCATAACATACACACTAATGGAATTTATAAAGGGATTTATTGATATCTATATCTATGTTGATATTTTCATACAACATTTTAACATTTCATTCAATATGATTTTTCATCCTCTATTTAATAAAATGAGACATTCATGTAGCTTATGGATCCCAATTTACACACAGTGGAAGTAAACGTGGCTATCATAACTGCAAATCATTTTAAGGTAGTTTAAAAATTTAACAATATTTATGTGTTCCTATAAAATTATATAATTGTTTTACTAATATATCTAACTATAATAAACATAGATACAATATATTACATATCCCACTAGATAAACTGGTAACAAATCATATGTTGTTTTTGGAATATCATATTTAAGGATTATATACTACACAAATGTTATATTTTTTAATAACGAAACATGCAATCCAATATGGACAATATTAATTTAATTTAGAGGTTCTTTATCTTATTTCTCAAATTCAATATCATTATAATTTTCAAATAATCATATATCTATTTTATATTTGAAAATTGAGTATCTTTCAAATTATGGAATATTTTATATTAATATAAAAGTGTCTTAACTAAATAAATATTATTTTTAAAATTTTTTCAATGAAAATAATATTATAATTTTTTATTTATATTTAAACATATATACCATTATTGTGTATAATTTGTAATTAAAATTTTCAAATATGGATATATTTGATTTATAAATAAAAATATCTTACATTAAATTGATGACATATTTGATATAAATGTAATTTTTGGTTCATCATAACTAGATGTATACTATTAATGTTTGTTATACATAATAATGATTCGACGTTGGATTATTTAACATCGAATGAGTGATGAATATGGGGAATTTGTTCATACATTTTTTGAATTTTATAAACTAAATGATACAAACAACAACACTTTTTTTATTCCATGATTGAAATGGTTAAATATGAAGAAAATCAAAATAGAGAGATCACAAACCATTTAATTTTTCATGGTTTTAAAACAAGTTATTGCAATTTTATTTGGAATGGTGGAACTGGACAGAATTACATAAATACTGATGATGAATTTTTTCAAGATGGTAAATCTGATGAAATTTAAATAATGATTCGCGATATTGAATCCGAACAAATTGTGAATGAACCGACAATTGTGGGACTATATGGTAATGATGAAAACCATTGTATATTGTTTTCATGTAGTTTAGGGTTTTATTGTTGATGTTAATATTGATTAACCGGAAGGTGAAGCCTTGATGGAGTGACAATATGTTTAATGAGATTCTATAATAATTGAATGAAATTATTCTTTAAAGACAACTACCTTTTAGATTAATTTTATAAGGCTACGAAAATATTATGCATTATAGAATTGGGATACAAGAATATACAAATTTTTCTGAATGATTGTGAGATATTTTGGAAGGAATATGGATTTTTGTCAGAGTGTCTTAAATGTGGGTAACCGTGGTATAAGTTGAAAGAAATGTCATAGGTTGATGTAGATTTTACATATATCCCTTCCATGATATTTTTGTATCTTTATATAGCAACTTATTTGAAACGTTTATTTGTAAATTCACATGATGAAAAAAGATTAATATGGGGTGCTGATGACTAGATATGTGATGCAAAAATACATCAACCGGCAGATTGTACACAGTGTAAGAATATTGATAAGTATTATCCTACATTTGGAAATAAGGTTACAAAGCTCATACTTGTGTTTTGAGTGGATTGAATGAATCCATATCTAAAACTCAGTAACACACATTATTCGTGGCCAATTTTATTGGTAATTTACAACCTATATCTCGAATTTTGTATGAAGTGTATATATTTCATGTTT
Source organism: Viscum album (assembly GCA_963277665.1). NCBI lineage: Eukaryota > Viridiplantae > Streptophyta > Magnoliopsida > Santalales > Viscaceae > Viscum > Viscum album. The sequence goes on along the minus strand of OY728150.1, from coordinate 1,132,337,653 downwards.
ATTTTAATGATATCTGGACCAATGCAACCCGGAAATTATATTGATGTTTTCATTTATCCATTAATTGATGATTAGAAACACTAATTAGAGGACGGTATTAGAGTGTAGGATTTTCATAAAATGGAATATTTTTAACTAAATTTATTGACTATGTTTACTATAAAGGACGTCCCAACGTATAGAAAATTTTCATGTATACCTTGTTATGGGGCATAAAGCATGTCCAATTTGTGAACAAAGGACTTCATACTGTAAATTGAATCTTAGGAGGAAAATTGTTTACATGGGTCATCGAATGTTTTTCCTATTGATAACTCTTATATAAGATTAAAAAAGGAATTCAACAGATCACAATAATTGGATGTTTCTCACAAAACATTTTTTGCTAATCGGTTTTTTGAGAGGGGTAAACCATTGATGGGGCATTGGGAAAGGCACATAAATAAGGTAAGGATAGACATATTTGTAAGAAGAAGTGTAACGACCCAAAGTTTCATTAATGGAAAATCCCTCTTGATCCAGTTAAATGTTTCTTTATGAAAAATGTTTTTATAAGATGTCAACTTCTTTAGTTTTATGTTAACATTTGTGACCGTTACTTTTATAGCCATTGAACATTGATCGCATGAGTATTATAAATATATGGCTTTAACGAACCCAATTTTACTCAGACAAAGGAAGCAATGGCCTCATCCAGTAGAATTTCCCCTTACGAAGCCCATTTGTCGGAGCTCGGAAAAGAGGTGGCGTCTTTGGGCTTCGCCCTTGACCAAGCCCAAGCTGAGCTTCATTATGTCAAGCTCGAATGGGACCGTCTACAGGAAAAGTGGATGTTGATAGAGATTACCACTCGAGCGATGTTATCCGAGCCACCCCAAGAGTCTGTCACCATCGCACACCTTACCCTTAGGTCTTATGCGGCTATTTTAAGGGGTTATGTAACAAATAAGTAGTACTATCTTCATGTACATTATTTTTTTATATAATAATGAATATAATTTCTAGTCATTTTTGATTCTTTGTAAATAGTTTTTAAAGTAAAAATGGTGTTTTTGGTTATTATTTAATTAAGAATTATATTTTATTAAATTAAGGGATTTTTGAAATAAATAATATTTTTAATATTATTATTAATATTAAATTAATTTTTATTAAATATAAATGATCTTATAATTTTATGAATGCAATTAGAATTTTTATTAAGGTTTGAAAGCCATTTCTGTCAAAACCCGTGAAATTTTTATAAATGACGGTTTTTATTTTAAAAGTGAAAATTCACATATTTAGAAAATTATTTAGATAAAATAAATATTATTTTTGGAATCAGGATGTCGAAATTATCCAACGGTGAATTTTTCATAATTTTCTGAGACAGTCAAATGTTTGGGTAAAAATTAAATACCATTTAAATATATAATGTGTTTTATGACATCATAATGACCCAATGGTGATGTAATAAAATACCATAATCCTTATGTACGTCCAATATGTGATTTATCATTAATATAATGTTATTTTGGGGTTGTTTGACTTACTTTTCAAAGCATTAATGGAGCCCTCAAGACTTATTCAACACTTTGCCTTTTAAAATTAATTTCCATGGAAGTGTGACTCACCTCCACATAAACAACCCTAATTTTTTAATAAGTTCGGACCTTGGCCTTGTAAAATATTTTTTTCCTCTTTCCTTTTCTCGAAACGATGGGAAAATACCAAGGGATGGTTTGTGGTTTGGATTATTTTAATATAAGGGGTCCCAAACCTAAATAATAAAGAATTCTCTCACCTTTCCTATATAAACCCACCCAAGCTCCCACTTCCTCCTCACTCAATTCCCTTGGAGTTCGTCCAACCTCTACCCTACTCTCTCTAGAATCCTCTCAAGGTTCCCCAAGCTCCCAAGAAGCCTCTCACAAACCTCTCCCTAGCCTTTGGAAGCACACTTCCAAGTAAAGGTTATTTCTTCCTTTCTCATTTTTGTCAATTTTCATTAAGTTGTGACCATTTTAATTTTAATTATGAATGATGGGGTATGGTTTCTAACCTCCCCCATACTGCCCTCTTATTTTTTGAATGATGGGAGACCCCTTTCTCTCTCATTAAATGCCTCCCATGTACACCCGTTACTATGCCGAAATTCCGAAAGGAACTTCTCTCTCCTTTTTTACATTCAAGCAATACATTTGTATCACGAATCTAAATTCCATTAAAATTGGTGGGACATGTATCTATTTGACTTCCTTACTGTCCATTACATGTAAATATGATGTGTAAACCTTTTCTCTCACATCAACCTTTTTTTATGAATTCTTATGTCACGCCGTTACGCTGCCGAAATCACACCGATTTTCTAAGTCAATGTCATTGTGTAGTGAATACCATGACCATTTCTCCATCAAGGGTATTCACCATTATGCACATTTACTTATTGATTATAAAGTTTCATGTATTAATTCCACATTCCTTTATCGTGGAATAAATGATTATGTTTTATGAATCCATGTTTTATGATCCATGTGGCACACTTATGCATGAAATGAAATGTTTAAGAAGGGTGTGCCATTATAGCGCTCCAATGCATTGGGTAAAGTTTAGTATCATGATACGTCAAGTTCAATGAGTGTTGACTCATGATAAATCAAGTGCAACGAGGGTTTACTCGTGCTTCAAGTGCAATGAGGGTTTACTCATGCTCCATGTGCAATAAGCCTTGGCTCATGCAAATTCAATGTTAAGTGTTGTTGCCACATTTCCATGTGATGATTATCATGCTTTATCATGTCTTTATGTTCATGTTTCTCTTATGCTCTATTGATATGCCTATTGCCTAACATGTATTGTACACCTCATGTTATTTCATGTGTACTCCCTTACTGGGCTTTATAGCTCACCCTTTTCTTATGCATGTCCTCAGGTTATCCCATGCAATACTAAGTACGAAGGAATGTAGTGGTAATGTAAAGGATGTTTTCAATAAAGATATTGTATTTCAAGTTAAAAGTTTTTATGTAATGATCCTAAGCCCCAAAGACACTAAACCTCTTGAACTTCTTTGTTGTATCAAGTGAAATTTTATGTAATAAAGCATGTTTAAGTTGTAATAAAAAGAAGGGTTGTCATAGTTGGTATCAGAGGATAGGTTTTGTTATTTTTGGGATTAGGAAAACCCTAGTAAAGCCTTAGATACAAGACTAAGTATAACAAAAACATCCCTATGTTTTGGTAAGTATTGAGTAAGTGGTTTATCAGGAAAATACATCCCTGTCTGGATACGAGCAGGTAGAGGCAGCTCTGGCATAGATGTATTCCAGGGGTAAAACCTAAAAACACCGCTTTGAGCTGGACTCGAACAGGAACTGGTGCATGACAACGGGCCTCGCTGCACTGTTGGTTACGACACTCCCAGAGGATATGCTTTGATAAATTCACAAGCTTAGTATGAACCCTTATTAAGGGAAAAATGCCCCTAAGAATATATGTTATAAGGTAGATCATGAAAAGACTAGATTGAATCCTATAGACTCATGAGTTAAAGTGATTAAAGTTTATTTATAAGTCATCAACTTTTGTCTTTGGATTACCCATTATGTGTTACCCCTAACTTTCCTTTTATTCCAACCAATGGCCGGTAATAGGATAACTCAGGCTAACAATGGTTGTGAAGATCAGTGTGATGATTGTACTAATGAGATTCCCAATCCAATGGGAGCGGGAATCGCGAACATTGTCACACTTCTCTCTCAGCTAACTAAAGTTTTGAATAGAAACACGGGTCAAGAGGAACGTTCAGCCCCCCCTAAGAAAGAACAAGTCTCTATTGAAAGCTTCATGAGACAAAGGCCTCCTACTTTTAGTGGATAATCTGATCCCATGATCGCTGAGCAATGGATCAACTCCATTGAAAATATATTCTACATCCTCCAATATTCCGAACAAGAGAAGGTTCTCCTGGCGGCTTATCACATGGAGGGTGAAGCTGATCAATGGTGGACGTTGACCAAAAATACGAAGCCTGAGGAGGAGATCGAGGCTTTGGAATGGATGGAATTCCGGAAGATGTTTTTCGATAAATATTTTCCGTGCACCCTCCGTCTTAAGATGGAAAGGGACTTCCTTTCCCTCAAGAAAAAAGATGAAGAATCTATGGGAGCGTACGAGGAAAACTTCACAAGGCTTGCATGATACGCTTCCAGCTTTGTCGTTACCCCCGAATGCAAGGTTGACCGCTTCTTTGGTGGGCTGAAGCCTAGCTTGCGGAAAGTATTAATGATCCGTGACTTCGACAGCTAAGAGGAAATTGTCCGATGTGCCCTCAAGGTTGAAATGGAGATCGGAGAATCACAGGGGTATCATGGGGACAAGAAGCATAAGGTTGGACATCAATGCTGGTGGGCCGATGGATAAATCCAACGGTGCTAAAAAGTTCCAGCACCCCACTTGCCAAAAGTGCGGAAAGAGGCACCCTGGAAATTGCCTTAGGGGGACGAGAAAATGCTTCAAGTGTCGAAGGGAAGGGCACCTAGCTATTAACATTCGGCAAGAAGGACCCGTATCTACGATAGAGGAGAGGAACACTCCGTTCTAACCTCAACACATTGTTCAATGCTACAAATGCAAAGAACCGGGTCATTTTGAAAATCAGTGCCCTAATACAAGGGTTTTCGGAGGCAACGAACAACCTCCAAGACAGCAAGGAAGATCTTTTGCCATCACTTCTGCCGAAGTGAACCCCGACAATGAAGTGGTGATAGGTACGCTAGTTATTCATTCAAGAATAGCGAACGTACTTTTTGATTCAGGTTCTACGAATTCTTTTATATCTCAAAAGTTTAGTAGAACAATCCCATCACCACCAAAAATAATGGAAGTAAAGATGTCGGTGAGTACAGAAAATGGGGCAGTCATTGCATCCCATGAGTATAAGACCTCCCCTACTATAATCTGTGGATTGAATTTCCTGGCGAACCTCATCATACACCCTCTGGTGGAATTTGATACAATTCCTGGCATGGATTGGATTTCCTTATATAGATCCAACATAAATTGTCGGGAGAGGGAAGTCACACTCCATGTGGAGAATCGACCCCCGATTATTTACAAGTGTCAGGAGGAACATGAATCTCCTTTATCATCATCATCTCAAGCATGGATATTACTGCCTTATGAGCATGCATATCTGGCTTAGATGATTGAGTCCAAGGAAGAAACCACCCTTGAAGAAATGCCTATTGTGAGGGAATTCGCTGAAGTGTTTCCCGATGAACTTCTTGGTCTTCCTCCAAGAAGAGATGTTGAGTTCTCAATTGAACTTATACCTAGGGAGCTACCAATATCCAAGACTCCATATAGAATGGATGTTGTTGAGCTTGAAGAGCTGAAGAAACAACTACAGGAGAACCAGGATGAAGGGTTTATACGCCCAAGTGCATCACCATGGGGTGCACCAGTCCTCTTCATCAAGAAGAAGGATGGGTCAATGCGACTTTTCATCGATTATCGTGAACATAACAAAATCACGATAAAGAACAAGTATCATCTCCCAAGAATCGATGACTTGTTTGATCAGCTGCGTGGAGCACAATACTTTTCCAAGGTGGACTTGAAGTCGGGATATTATCAAGTAAGGGTGAAGAAGGAAGACATCCCCAAGATTGATTTTCGTACAAGGTACGGGCACTATGAATTCATAGTAATGCCTTTAGGACTCACCAATGCTCCAACAATATTCATGGACTTGATGAATAGAGTCTTTAGAGATTACATTGACAAATTTGTGGTAGTCTTTATAGATGATATTCTAATATACTCCAAAACCAAGGAGGACCATGAGGAGCATTTAAAAACAATACTAGAGACTTTGCACAAGGAGAAGCTCTATGAAAAGTACATAAAGTGTGAGTTTTGGTTGAAGGAAGTCTCATTCTTGGGCCATATCATCACAAGAAATGGGATATCTGTGGACCCCTCCAAACAGATGCAATTGAGGGATGACTGAGGCCAAAATCGGTAACCGATATCCATAGCTTCTTGGGGTTAGCTGAATATTATCAACGATTTGTGAGAAATTTTCACGATTGTCCAACCCTCTTACCAAGATATATCGAAAGGGAGTAAAGTTTTCATGCAGTGATGAATGCGAAGAAAGCTTCAAGGAGTTGAAAAGCAGGTTTATCGATGCACATGTTCTCACTTTACCCAAAGTGGGGAGATTTTTGTGGTATTTATTGATGCTTTGAAGAAGGGATTAGGATGTATGCTGATGCAGAATGATAAAGTGATGTCCTATGCCTCAAGGAAGTTGAAAATCCATGAGCAAAACTATCCAACGCATGATATGGAGTTGGCAGCGGTGATCTTTTCCTTGAAAATCTGGCGGCATTATCTCTGTAGAGAGAAATGTGAGATATATACTGACCAAAAGGGTCTTAAATATATATTCACATAGAAAGAGCTTAATAAGCTCCAGAGAAGATGGATAGAGCTTATCATGGATTATGACTGTTCAATACATTACCACCCTAGGAAAGCGAACAAGGTGGCGGATGCCCTAAGTAGAACAGATCCAATGATTCTATCAATGATGAGAATTGAGAAGGATCCAATCTTCTTAGACTTGATGAAGACGGATGTGGGAATCATAAAAAAGGGAACATCATCAATCCTTTCACAAATTATTGATCAACCATCTCTTTTGGAAAGGTTAAAAGATACTCAAAAGGATGATGTGGGAATTCAATAAAAAGTGGAAGCTATCAAAAAGGGGAAATCCTAGGAGTTTAATGTTAATGAAGAAGGAACTGTGCGGTTTGGAAAAAGACTATGTGTTCCATCAAGTCTGGAGCTGAAGAAGGAACTTTTGTATGATGCACATAGTTCAACTTTTTCTATTCACCCAGGGAGCACAAAGATGTATCAAGATCTCTGAGAAAACTTTTGGTGGGATAATATGGGGAAGGAGATCGCTGAATATACATCAAAGTGCCTGGTGTGTCAGCAAGTGAAGGCAGAGAGGCAGAATTCTAAGGGGATGATGCAACCATTGCCCATACCAGAATGGAAATGGGGGAACATCACCATGGACTTTGTCACCGGACATCCAAGGACATCCAAAGGCAACAATGCAATCTGGGTTGTTGTCGATCGTCTTACAAAGACTGCCCACTTCATTGCTATTCGAGAGGATTTCTCTTTGGATCAACTGGCAGGTGTATATATCAGGGATGTGGTACGGCTTCATGGAGTACCACTAACTATTGTGTCTAACCGAGATCCAAGATTCACCTCTATGTTTTGGAAGAGTCTACAACATGCTCTGAATACTGAACTGAACTTCAGTAAGGCCTATCATCCTCAAACTGATGGCCAATCTGAGCGGACTATCAAAACACTTGAGGACATGTTGAGAGCATGCTCAATGGACTTTAAAGGAGGATGGGATCAACATCTTCCTTTGGTTGAGTTCTCTTATAATAATAGTTTCCACTCGAGCATCCAAATGGAACTATATGAAGACCTGTATGGGAAAAGGTGTATAACACCGGCATGTTGGGATGAGGTCGGTGAATGTAAGATGCTTGGACCAGAAATGGTCGAAGAAATGGTGGAGAAGGTGAAAACCATTCAGCATCATATCAAGGCAGCCCAAATTCGATAGAAGAGTTATGCAGATAATTGTCGACGAGACCTTGAGTTTAAAGTTGGAGACATGGCATTTTTACGCATATCTCCGTGGAAGATGGTCATGAGGTTTGGAAATAAAGGGAAGTTAAGTCCAAGGTACATCGGCCCCTTCGAGATTCTTGATCGTGTTGGGGATGTGGCCTATCGACTAGAACTTCCACCTACTATGGCCAAGGTGCATGATGTATTTCACGTATCCCTCTTAATAAAGTACATACTGGACCCTTTATAAGGTCCCGGCCTTAAAACTTATTTAATATTGAATTAAATGTATAATTCACATTGAGGATCTTTTCAGGTTTAGAGTTTTAGAGAATTAGAACATAACTATTACATCTCAAAAGATTACAAAGTAGACACTTCTACTAAGTTTCCATAATAAAAAAAACTCTTAAAAAGAAACATGTCTAGTTCCATGTTTTATATAGCATGACATTCCCTTGATCCCAGCCTTAACCTTATTCCACATTATGTCATGTGAAAAACATTTCAAAAAAACATGGGGTGAGCATAAAAAGCTCAGTAAGGGATACACAAAGAATGAAAACTGTTAGTTTTTCAACAATCAAGTAAACCATGTATACTCTATCAAAGTAATACCTTCACCTTCATGAACTAGTAAAAACTCTTCACTGAATAAAGTATCATTACTTACCTTTTTGTAACCAAAGTATTACCATAAAACCCATATAAAGAACACATAACATATATAAAGGTAACTTGGGACATAAACATATTTAAGTGGAATAAACATACGGTTGACTTCCACACATATCAATAAATGGAATAGCCATACGGCCAATTTCCATACATACTAAATGGAATATCCATACGGCCGACTTCCATACCCAATGCATTGGAGGTTATAACGGAACCACCCGTCCTGGTATTCATGGAACCACCCGTCATATGGTTTATAACGTAACCACCCGTTAAAATGTCCAAGTACCAATATAAAATCATAAAACATAATACCAATATAAAGGAAAGATAACATTTCCACATATTAATCACAATATATCATAAATATATTGACATAATAGAATCCTTTATCAAAACCATTTTCAATACCAAAATACATAAAAGAGTATATGGTATTTATTTTATTTTAAAAAACATTACGGCTTGTTGAGGAATCCAAAGACCAAATAATACTCGTGGCGGCAGAAAATGTCGTTGTCACCGCGTACGTTAAAAAAACATTTCTTTTTGTCGTTTAGTAAAACACTTCGTAGAAAAAGATTCCTTTTGTATAAAAGTAAAAGTCAAAGTGGTTTATACACCATATAAAAGAAAGTTGTGTATAAAATGAAATATGCCTCAATGAAAGGAGATTGAGACGAAGTCCCTTACAAAGATCATTTTTAAAATAAAATAGATATATTATGTGTATTCACTATAAGTACACATAAAGAAAGTACAAATACAAGATATGACATAATAATATCATGACATAATTTTAAAGTAGGAGATTAACCCAAATAATGGTAATTAGGTTAAGAAGTTCCCTTACCGACATGGGTATCTTTCGAAACTACACCTCGTGAAAGAGGGACAATAAAACATTGATGTAAATACTCATAAAAGAAAGTATATTACACAATGATTAAAATAATGGGAAGTACATACACCACTCAAAGGAAATTGTGGCAAATGTATCATAAATCTCACGGGAATAAAAGTGAGATGAAAAATCACTTACGAAAACTCGGCAGCCTAAAGGCGCCACTTAAAACCTCCAAAAATGGATTGATGAGATAAAATAGGGTATCTCATCACATTAAGACAAAACTTACATCAAGAGGAATATAAAATAACATCCCCATCATAAAAAAGGAGCTTAAAAGTAGTGACATAAAGGAGAGTACTTAAAAAGAAAGAGAGAGGTTAGATCTCTTACGAAAATTCGGCAGCCTAACGGTGCCACTCAAAACATACAAAATGGATTGATGAGAGAGAATAGGGTCTCTCATCACATGAACATAATATGTACAGTTGGAGTAATATAAAAGAACATCCCAATCATAATAAATATGAGCTTTAAAATAATTACATAAAAGAGTGTACTTAAAAAGAAAGAGAGTTGTAGGATCCCTTACCTCGGGTCCGACTTGACTCGATCGTTATTTAATCTCCTGAATAATAAACTTGAGTTAATTTCTACTTGATTAAGAACCTTTTTCAAGCTTATTATTCCATTTATATCACTTATTTCCATGTTATAAACATTATGTAATCATTAAGTTAATAATGATTTTTTTGTCGATATTTGGTTCTTAAGTCGAAAGTTGACTTCTTACAATTACATGTTGTTCGTGTGGTAAAAGGTTCTTTATATCCAAAATGACATTCCTGATTTGGATATCATATATATCATTTATATCCAGCATATACATGTATTTATAATATCACATAATCATTTAGAGGAGAGAAATGAAATGCACCGTTCTTGGAGATGGTAAGCCGTACGTACGGATGAACGCTACATTCATTTCTATGTCGTATTAATGGAATTAAAACTATATGAGAGGTATGTATATTTTAATTCCAGAATTATATTAATAATTTAGATGTATCATAAATCATATATATCCATTATATATATGTACTTATAATAGTACATGATATTTTGAGATAAGAAATGAAATGTACCGTTCATGGAGACGGCAAGCCGTACGTACACATGAACGCTACTTCCATTTCTATTTTCTATTTAATGGAATTAAAAAATATAGATACATAATAGTATTTTAATTCCAGTATGGTATCATATATAATATCATTAAATATAACCTTTATACGTACCAAATATGGTAATAACGAATCAAATCACTTTGAGGGGGTGGTAGTCCGCACTTCCTTAAATGAAGATATCGCGTATACCCATAATGGAAGCCATAAAGGTAAGCCAAAAATGAAAAATACATAAGCTTAAGTAAAACATAAAAATATTATATATCATATATAAATATAGTGACATATTAATGGCCACCTTTGAAGGTGTTAAAATAATGTTAAACAATCATCGTTTCGGGAGGCATAAATTCGCCATCCACGGAAACAATATGTTCGTTAACCATTAGATGTAGGTGTGTGTAAGTGTAGCTCGAATACTTATTATAACAACATCCTAGTATATTGAGGATACTGGAGTTGTTACAAAATAAAAGAATAAAAAGAGTTTAGGGGGTTGGAGAAGCAAAATAAAACAAAAGGACTCAAAAGAAGACATTACCTTAAAATCGGGTAACTCCCTTTGGTTTGAGCTCAAAAGCATCCTTGGGAAGACTTCTGCCCAAAGTGGGGCATCAAGGAGTAAGAGAGGGAAGTGGAGAGACAAAATGGGCAGAGTTTGCCCGAGCCAAAGGCTTTGGGAGTGTGGGTAAGGTGGTAGAGGTGGGGGCCTTTTATAAGAGGAGAGGAGGGGCACTTTTGGAAAGTAAAGAAATATTACTTTATTTGAAAATGTGTTTCGGTTTTAAAAGGTCCCACATTGATATAATTCGTGGATAAGGTGTTAAGGGTTCTAAATACACCCATCCAATAAGTTTTTGACATGTTTTGTTCATAGATTTTACATTATCTTTCCATTTTATTTAAATCGTTAAATAATGAGGTCATCGCTGCATCATCATGATGTCATAAATAATTTAATTTATTTAGTGTTTAAAAATTATAAAAAAAATACTATGATGCAGGAAATCTTTTTATCTTTCCAATTAATATTTATAATAAAAAAAATGATCTTTATAACCCCATGTAAAAATTGTTTTCGTAAAACATATGATGTTTGTGTAATTTTTACTTTTACATTAAATAAAAAGTTATTTATGTCATTTCCCAACCAAAGTGGCTCCGTGGGGTCCCCAAGTTGACCCATGGCTTTTCTTGGTCGGCCATGACACAACCAATGAGGGTAGGACATGTGTCAAGCTCATCTTATTTTATTAAAGCATTATTTTTACCTTAAACTACACTAATTACCACTAATCGCGATTAAAAACATAATAAGTTACTATTCACCTAAAAATTATTTTTATCCCATTTAACCACATTTTACTTCTTAATGAGAACCATGTATGTCGGATTTTTGAAATTCAAAACCCAAAGATGGAAAAATTTCATTTAAACGGAAAAATCAATTTTTATAAGTACCACTTAGTGGTTTCACTATTCATCAAAAATTGAAGTTTTTCAGAAAATTACCAAAAATTCACCCTAAGCTATATTTGATATTCCGAATTCAAAAATGAATTCCATTTTACAAAATTCACAAAATATAAGTTGCATTAATTAATTTAATAATTAATTCCCGCTGTCAGAGCAAATAGCGTGTTTTTATGAAACAATAAGTATCAAAAGATTGACACTAGTTTAAGTCCGATTTCAAAGTGAAATTAATTCCAACGACCACTATTGGATTTAATGGTAAAAATATTTTCTATTTTCAATTTAAAACCTATTAAAATGATAATATAATAATATAAATAAATTAGATTAAAAATAGGTTTTGAATGAAAATACAACATTTTACACTATTCATTAAAAAATGAACTTTATCGGAAAGATACCAAAAATTTACACAAAGTAAATTTTGATGTCCCGATTCTAAAGAAGAGTTTTATTTGGTCCAATATAATGTATAAGAGTGAAAAAAACTATATTTAATGATGGTTCGCCATCAAAAGGCGATAAGTGAACCTTTAGTGAAAACTAGGGCATATACGACTAAATTTGAATTCTTTCCGTATTTTAAGCCTTTATCTTTTATTGGATAAATGTAAAAACATTTAAAAACATGTATAATCATATTTTAGTTATTTCTATCCATTACCGCCAATAAAACGGCTACATGTAAACTGCCATTTAAAATAATATTATTTTATTATTAAAGTGCAACATAAGATTTCCAAGAAACTCGTTGTTGCGTATTGGGTACGCCATCGAGCATTACATCCCCTTTAAAGTAATATTAATATTTGATTCACAAATATGGATAAATATAAAGATGTTATATTCTTTATTTACCCGGGGTGTTACATCCTTCCCCCCTTTTGGGAATTGCGTCCTCACAATTTTAAAAATTGGGCGTGGAAACATCCTTGAATGTCCCACATCAGAAGAAGAGTCGGTAAAACAATCACTTTAAAATAAAGAAAGATAAGTACAAAGGTCACCCGAGTTAACCCATAATTGGATTCTGTGTAGGAAAACATGGACATGGAAGAAAAAGCAAAGGGTCAAGTTCTGATGGAGAGTGATAGAAAACATGTTTAGGAGAAAGTTAACCATGAGAAAATCACAAACTTGTGATGGGTTAAACAATATTTGATTCCCCAGTAGCAAAAGTAAATAGACAACATTTTGTTTTAAGCTACTTTTTATTGATGAATTTATTCAAAAGGAAACATAATCACTTATCATATTGACTTTCAACTTTTACTAGATTCCTTAATCAAACTCATATTTTTTTTCCAAAAGACGAGTATTTAGGGAGACTTGTTCACATTAATAGTACTATAATCAAATTCTAGAGAATCACCTAATCCACCAAAGAGAACTATATACATCCCATGTCTTTAGGCTTTAACCAAAACCAAAACCAGAAAGGTTAGTACAAGGTCAGATAATCCAGAAAAGGATAACCCTTTATAAAAAGAAAATCTATTCTTAATCTCCAAAATTTGTCCAACCAAACCAGAAGATCAACAAGAACCATTCTATAATCAATTTGTCCATAAAATTCATCAAAGTAAACCAATATAATATTGAAACCAAAATATTTGAAGGATTTAGTCACATAGTCTTCCAAGTTAAATCGTAACATTTATCTCCAAACAACATCAGTTTCTCCTAAAGTCCCGTATTGAAAAGTAATTAACCTAATAACATATCCTCCATGATAGGTTAATCATTTTCATAAATAACCCAAAATTAACTTACTATTAATTAATAAAATTATATAACTAAAAAGAATCAATCAAACTAACCAGGGATTTCACGTAGTCCAGTGGTAGGCGATAAATACCAGTCGCACTTTGGTTGTGGGTTCCATTCCCGCAGCTTTGTCCGACGCAACAGGTTGTCACACGGTCTGCGTGTTCTCCTTTTTCCAAAACTATATAATTCTTAAAACATTCCCCAAAATGAGATAAAATCTTCAAGAATAATCATAACATATTTAAACCTCAAGTTTATCTCATTCCTTTCATTTTCCATCATATCATAGAGTAACCCACAATTACCTAAAAATTAAGGATCATATAAACCCTAATGGTTTCCTTAATAATTATTACCTGAATTTCCACATCGAGTTGGCCATCTCATACATGATGCATTATAGAACTCACCGAGGTTGAAGTGGTTGATCATGACTCCTTGATAGTTGGTTTAGAACAACTATGAGATTCCTCATTGAATCCCCCATCTCATCCAATATCTTAATCAGAGAACCACCACAGTTTCCTTCAAACCCATTGTCACATTGGTGCCTGATAGATCCAACCATTTAGTAAAACCAAAATGGTCAGTGTGAGTATATCAATATGACCATCATGTAATAATGAGGAATATAAACACTAAGATATACTTACTCATTCACTTTATCTAAAACTAGGACTCTTTTTGAAATCCTAACCATTATGTTAATGTCACTTATGCTTAGAGAATACCCTAACCTCTAAAGTTATCTAAACCGACCTTTGATACCAACTATAAGGCCCCGACCTTAAACCTTAATTAATATTGAATTAAATGAATAATTCAAATTGAGTATCTTTTCAGGTTTATAGTTTTAGAGAATTAGAACATAACTATTACATCTCAAAAGACTACAAAGTAGACAGTTCTACTAAGTTTCCATAATAAAAAAACTCTTAAAAAGAAACATGTCTAGTTCCATGTTGTATATAGCATGACATTCCATTGATCCCATCCTTGACCTTATTCCACATTAATTCCTATGAAAAACATTTCAAAAAAACTTGGGGTGAGCATAAAAAGCTCAGTAAGGGATACACAAAGAATGAAAACTTTTAGTTTTTCAAACATCAAGTAAACCATGTATACTCTATCAAAGTAATACCTTCACCTTCATGAATTAGTAAAAACTCTTCACTGAATAAAGTATCATTACTTACCTTTTTGTAACCAAAGGATTACCATAAAACCCATATAAAGAACACATAACATATATAAAGGTAACTTGGGACATAAACATACTTAAGTGGAATAACCATACGGTCGACTTCCACACATATCACTAAATGGAATAGCCATACGGCCAATTTCCATACATACTAAATGGAATACCCATACGACCGACTTCCATACCCAATGCATTGGAGGTTATAACGTAACCACCCATCCTGGTATTCACGGCACCACCCGTCATATGGTTTATAACGTAACCACCCGTTAAAATGTCCAAGTACCAATATAAAATCATAAAACATAAAACCAATATAAAGGAAAGATAACATTTCCACATTTCAATCACAATATATCATAAATATATTAACATAATAGAATCCTTTATCAAAACCATTTTCAATACCAATATACATAAAAGTGTATATGGTATTTATTTTATTTTAAAAAACATTACGGCTTGTTGAGGAATCCAAAGACCAAATAATACTCGCGGCGGCGGAAAAGGTCGTTGTCACCGCGTACGTTAAAAAAACATTCCTTTTTGTCATTTAGTAAAACGCTTTTTAGAAAAAGATTCATTTTGTATAAAAGTAAAAGTCAAAGGGGTTTATACACCGTATAAAAGAATGTTGTGTATAAAATGAAATATGCCTCAATGAAAGGAGATTGAGACGAAGTCCCTTAAAAGATCATTTTTAAAATAAAATAGATCTATTATGTGTATTCACTATAAGTACACATAAAGAAAATACAAATACAAGATAAGAAATAATAATATCATGACATAATTTGAAAGTAGGAGATTAACCCAAAGAATGGTAATTGGGTTAGGAAGTTCCGTTACCGACATGGGTATCTTTCGAAACATACATCTCGTGAAAGAGGGACAATACAACATTGATGTAAATACTCATAAAAGAAAGTATATTACACAATGAGTAAAATAATGGGTAGTACATACATCACTCAAAGGAAATTGTGGCAAATGTAGCATAAATATCACGGGAATAAAATTGAGATGAAAAATCACTTACGAAAACTCGGCAGCCTAACGACACCACTTAAAACCTCCAAAAATGGATTGATGAGATCAAATAGGGTATCTCATCACATTAAAATAAAATTTACATCAAGAGGAATATAAAATAACATCCCCCATAATAAAAAAAAGGAGATTAAAAGAAGTGACATAAAGGAGAGTACTTAAAAAGAAAGAGAGAGGTTATATCTCTTACGAAAATTCTGCAGCCTAACGGCGCCACTCAAAACTTTCAAAATGGATTGATGAGAGAGAATAGGGTCTCTCATCACATGAACATAATATTTACAGTAGGAGTAATATAAAATAAAATCCCAATCATAAGAAAGATGATCTTAAAAGGAATGACATAAAAGAGTGTACTTAAAAAGAAAGAGAGTTGTAGGATCCCTTACCTCGGGTCCGAATTGACTCGATCGTTCTTTAATCTCCTCAATAATAAACTTGAGTTAATTTCTAATTGATTAAAAACCTTTTTCAAGCTTATTATTCCTTTTATATCACTTATTTACATGTTATAAACATTATGTAATCATTAAGTTAATAATGATTGTTTTGTCGATATTTGGTTCTTAAGTCGAAAGTGGACTTCTTACAATTACATGTTGTTCATGTAGTCAAAGGTTCTTTATATCCAAAATGAAATTCCTGATTTGGATATCATATATATCATATATATCCAGAATATACATGTATTTATAATATCACATAATCATTTAGAGGAAATAAATGAAATGCACCGTTCATGGAGACGGTAAGCCGTACGTACGCATGAACGCTACTTTCATTTCTATGTCGTATTAATGGAATTAAAACTATATGAGAGGTATGTATATTTTAATTCCAGAATTATATTTATCATTTAGATGTATCATACATCATATATATCCATTATATATATGTACTTATAATAGTACATGATATTTTGAGATAAGAAATGAAATGTACCGTTCATGGAGTCGGTAAGCCGTACGTACACATGAACGCTACTTCCATTTCTATTTCATATTTAATGGAATTAAAACATAATGATACATAATATTATTTTAATTCCAGTATGGTATCATATATAATATCATTAAATATACACTTTATACGTACGACATATGGTAATAACGAATCAAATCACTTTGAGGGGGCGGTAGTCCGCACTTCCTTAAATGAAGATATCGCGTATACCCATAATGGAAGCCATAAAGGTAAGCCACAAATGAAAAATACAGAAGATTAAGTAAAACATAAACATATTATATATCATATATAAATATAGTGACATCTTAATGGCCACCTTTTAAGGTGTTAAAAGAATGTTGAACAATCATCGTTTCGGGAGGCATAAATTCGCCACCCACAGAAACAGTATGTTCGTTAACCATTAGATGTAGGTGTGTGTAAGTGTAGCTAGAATACTTATTCTAAAAACATCCTAGTATATTTAGGATACTGTATTTGTTATAAAAGAAAATAATAAAAAGAGTTTAGGGGGTTGGAGAGGTAAAATAAAACAAAAGGACTCAAAAGAAGACATTACCTTAAAATCGGGTAACTCCCTTTGGTTTGAGCTCAAAAGCTTCCTTGGGAACACTTCTGCCCAAAGTGAGGCTTCGAGGAGTAATATAGGGAAGTGTAGAGACAAAATGGGAAGAGGTTGGCCGAGAAAAAGGCTTTGGGAGTGTGGGTAAGGTGGTAGAGGTGGGGGCCTTTTATAAGAGGAGAGGAGGGGCACTTTTGGAAAGTAAAGAAATATTACATTTTTTTAAAATGTGTTTCGGTTTTGAAAGGTCCCACATTGATATAATTCGTGGATAAGTTGTTAAGGGTTCGAAATCCACCCATACAATAAGTTTTGGACATGTGTAGTTCATAGATTTTACATTATCTTTCCATTTTATTTAAATCGTTAAATAATGAGGTCATCGTTGCATCATCATGATGTCATAAATAATTTAATTTATTTACTGTCTAAAAATTTTAAAAAACTACTATGATGTAGTAAATCTTTTTATCTTTCCAATGACTATTTATAATAAAAAATATGACCTTTATAACCCCATGTAAAAATTGTTTTCGTAAAACATATGATGTTTGTGTCATTTTTACTTTTACATTAAATAAAAAGTTATTTATGTCATTTCCCAACAAAAGTGGCTCCATGGGGTCCCCAAGTTGACCCATTGCTTTTCATAGTCGGTCATGACACAACCAATTAGGTTAGGACATTTTTCAAGTTCATCTTATTTTATTAAAGCATTATTTTTACCTTAAACTACACTAATTACCACTAATCGTGATTAAAAACTTAATAAGTTACTATTCACCAAAAAATTATTTTTATCCCATTGAACCACATTTTACTTATTAATGACAACCATGTATGTTATATTTTTGAAATTAAAAACACAAATATGGAAAAATTTCATTTAAACGGAAAAATTAGTTTTTATAAGTACCACTTAGTGGTTTCACTATTCATCAAAAATTGAAGTTTTTCAGAAAATTACCAAAAATTCACCCTAAGCTATATTTGAAATTCCGAATTCAAAAATTAAGTCCATTTTACAAAATTCACAACATATAAGTTATATTAATTAATTTAATAATTAATTCCCGCTGTCAGAGCAAATAGCGTGTTTTTATGAAACAATAAGTATCAAAAGATTGACACTAGTTTATGTCCGATTTCAAAGTGAAATTAATTCCAACGACCACTATTGGATTTAATGGTAAAAATATTTTCTAGTTTCACTTTAAAACCAATTCAAATGATAATCTAATAATACAAATAAATTAGATTAAAAAGAGGTTTTGAATTAAAATACAACATTTTACACTATTCATTAAAAAATGAACTTTATCGGAAAGATACCAAAAATTTACACAAAGTAAATTTTGATGTCCCGATTCTAAAGAAGAGTTTTATTTGGACCAATATAATGTATAATATTGAACAAAACTATATTTAATGATGGTTCTCCATCAAAAGGTGATAAGTGAACCTTTAGTGAAAAACTAGGGCATATACGCCTAAAATTGAATTCTTTCCGTATTTTAAGCCTTTATCTTTTATTGGATAAATGTAAAAACATTTAAAAACATGTATAATCATATTTTAGTTATTTCCATCCATTCCTGCCAATACAATGGCTACATGTTAACTGCCATTTAAAATAATATTATTTTATTATTAGAGTGCAACATAAGATTCCCAAGAAACTCGTTGTTGCGTATTGGGTACGCCATCGAGCATTACGTCACCTTTAAAGTAATATTAATATTTGATTCACAAATATGGATAAATATAATGATGTTATATTCTTTATTTACCCGGGGTGTTACACCCTTCACATGTACTCTCTTCCGAGGTGGTACAATTGGAAGATGATCTTTCTTATGGGGAGCAACTACTGAAGACCTTAGATCGTAGAGAAAAAGTTCTACGAAATAAGACAATGCCCCTAGTCAAGGTGTTGTGGAGAAACCACAAGTTTGAAGAAGAAACTTGGGAGTTGGAGTATATGATGAAGCTGAGTTACCCATATTTTTCTAGTGTGGGAAAAGGAAAATTTCGAGGGCGAAATTTCTTAAGGGGGGAATATTGTAACGACCCAAAGTTTCATTAATGGAAAATCCCTCTTGATCCAGTTAAATGATTCTTTATGAAAAATGTTTTTATAAGATGTCAACTTCTTTAGTTTTATGTTAGATTTGTGACTGTTACTTTTATAGTCGTTGAACAGTGATCACATGAGTAGTATAAATATATGGCTTTAACGAACCCAATTTTACTCTGACAAAGGAAGCGACGACCTCATCTAGTAGAATTTCCCCATATGAAGCCCATTTTTCGGAGCTCGGAAAATAGGTGGAGTCTTTGGGCTTCTCCCTTGACCAAGCCCAAGCTGAGCTTCATTATGTCAAGCTCGAACGGGACCATCTACGAGAAAAGTGGAAGTTGATAGAGATTACCACTCGAGCGATGTTATCCGAGCCGCCCCAAGAGTCTATCACCATCGCACACCGTACCCATAGGTATTATGGGGCTATTTTAAGGTGTTATGTAAAAAATAAGTAGTACTATGTTCATGTACATTATTTTTGTATATAATAATGAATATAATTTCTAGTCATTTTTGATACTTTGTAAATAGTTTTTAAAGTACAAATGGTGTTTTTGGTTATTATTTAATTAGGAATTATATTTTATTAAATTAAGGGATTTTTGAATTAAATAATATTTTAATATTATTATTAATATTAAATTAATTTTTATTAAATATAAATGATCTTATAATTTTATGAATGCAATTAGAATTTTTATTAAGGTTTGAAAGCCATTTCTGTCAAAACCCGTGAAATTTTTATAAATATCGGTTTTTATATTAAAAGTGAAAATTCACATATTTAGAAATCTTTTTTGATAAAATAAATATTATTTTTGGAATCAGGACGTCGAAATTATCCAACGGTGAATTTTTCATAATTTTCTGAGACAGTCAAATTTTTGGGTAAAAATTAAATACCATTTAAATATATAATGTGTTTTATGACATCATAATGACCCAATGGTGATGTAATAAAATACCATAATCCTTATCTTCGGACAATATGTGTTTTATCATTAAAATAATGTGATTTTGGGTTTGTTTGACTTACTTTTCAAAGCATTAATGGAGCCCTCAAGACTTATTCAACACTGTGCCTTTTAAAATTAATTTCCATGGAAGTGTGACTCACCTCCACATAAGAAACCCTAATATTTTAATATGTTCGGACCATGGCCTTGTAAAATATTGTTTTCCTATTTCATTTTCCAGAAACCATGAAAAAATACCATGGGATGGTTTGTGGTTTGGATTATTTTAATATAAGGGGTCCCAAACCTAAATAATAAAGAATTCTCTCACCTTTCCTATATAAACC
Source organism: Viscum album (assembly GCA_963277665.1). NCBI lineage: Eukaryota > Viridiplantae > Streptophyta > Magnoliopsida > Santalales > Viscaceae > Viscum > Viscum album. The sequence continues at coordinate 1,132,316,862 of OY728150.1, read as the reverse complement.
CACCCAAGCTCCCACTTCCTCCTCACTCAATTTCCTTGGAGTTCGTCCAACCTCTGCCCTACTCTCTCTAGAATCCTCTCAAGGTTCCCCAAGCTCCCAAGAAGCCTCTCACAAACCTCTCTCTAGCCTTTGGAAGCACACTTCCAAGTAAGGGTTTTTTCTTCCTTTCTCATTTTTGTCAATTTTCATTAAGTTGTGTTGCCCTTTTAATTTCAATTTTGAATGTTGGGGTATGGTTTCGCACCTCCCCAATATTTACCTCTTATTGTTTGAATGATGGGAGACCCCTTTCTCTCTCATTAAATGCCTCCCTTGTACACCCGTTACTATGCCGAAGTTCCGAAAGGAACTTCTCTCTCATCTTTTACATTCAAGCAATACATTTGTATCATGAATCTAAATTCCATTAAAATTGTTGGGAAATGTATCTATTTGACTTCCTTACTTTCCATTACATGTAAATATGATGAGTAACCCCTTTCTCTCTCATCAACCTTTTTTATGAATTCTTATGTCACGCCGTTATGCTGCCGAAATCACACCGATTTTCTAAGTCAATGTCATTGTGTAGTGAATATCATGCCCATTTCTCCATCAAGGGTATTCACCTTTATGAACATTTACTTATTAATTATAAGGTTTCATGAATGAATTCCACATTCCTTTATCGTGGAATAAATGATTATGTTTTATGAATCCTTATTTTCTAATCCATGTGGCACACTTATGCATGAAATGAAATGTTTAAGAAGGGTGCGCCCTTATAGCGCTCCAATGCATTGGGTAAAGTATAGTATCATGATACATCATGTGCAATGAGTGTTGACTCATGCTAATTCAAGTGCAACGAGGATTTACTCGTGCTTCAAGTGCAATGAGGGTTTACTCATGCTCCATGTGCAATGAGCCTTGGCTCATGCTAATTCAATGTTAAGTGTTGTTGCCACATTTCCATGTGATGATTATCATGCTTTATCATGTTTTTATGTTCATGTTTCTCTTATGATCTATTGATATTCCTATTGCCTAACATGTATTGTACTCCTCATGTTATTCCATGTGTACTCCTTTACTGGGCTTTATAGCTCACCCTTTTCTTATGAATGCCCTCAGGTTATCCCATGCAATACTAAGTACGAAGGAATGTAGTTGTAATGTAAAGGAAGTTTTCAATAAAGATGTTTTATTTCAAGTTTAATGTTTTTATGTAAGGATCCTAAGCCCCAAAGTCACTAAACCTCTCGATCTTATTTGTTGTATCAAGTGATGTTTTATGTAATAAAGCATGTTTAAGTTGAAATAAAAAGCAGTGTTGTCATAAGAAGTCTATAATTTTTAGATACAAAATTGGAGATATCATAATTTGAAACATAACATTGATGTCTTTCACATGGAGAAGAATATCAAGGATAGTTTTATTGGATCATTGTAAGATATTAAAGGAAATATTAAATATTCTTTGAAAGCAAGATTAGAAATACTGTCAATGGGAATATGTTTGGAGTCAGCTCACACTCCTAATAGAATATAAACATTTCTTCTGTCGCCTTGTCGCACATTATCCAAGAGTGCGAAAATTATCATTCTTCAGTGACTTCATGATATGAAAGTGCCACAAGGTTTTTCTCCATATGTAAAAAAACTGTCTCTTCGATGGATTTGAAATTGATAGGTATTTAATATAATTATTTTCCCATCATGATTCAATAAATTATACAAGTTTCATTGTTTAGAATATTTACCATATATGTCAGAATATCAATCATGAAGGTGTGTTATTTTTTCCATTCAATTTATAAAAATCTTATTGATCCGGATGCTTTCAAAATTTTGGAAGATGAAGTAATTTCTATACTTTTTACAATGTAAGTGTTTTTTCCTCCCACTTTTTTATATAATTGTATATTTAATGGTTCATATAGTTTGATAAATAATGCTTTATGGACCTATTAATATACGACGGATGTAGCCTTTTGAAAGGTATTTGAATATATTGAATGTGTACGTTAAGAATCCATATGGACCTAAACATTCATTATTGAAAATAATGGTTCTGTGGTGGTTGCATGGTTTCGTTTTTTGCTACTTGTATGTGGCGGCGCACATTGGTTTGCATCCATATCACCATGAAAAATTTAATAATTTGGGAACAATGATTTGTTTCTTGAAAGTCAAATCATTTTTGGTGAACTTGTGAAGAAGGTGCATTTATACATCTCAAATAACATGGATAATTGTCAAACATATATAACATTTCATATTAAATAGTTGAAAAAATTTCATCCAATGGAGAAAGAATTGTGTATTTTGAATGATCCTAACAAAAATCATTTCCCATGGTATAAAATGACCATGCTTGGTAGATTAGATGAATCAGAGAAATTATGTTGGTCATTTGTTGGATAATATTTAAATGTTATACCATGGTATGGGAATGACATTAATGGCCACACATTTCATACAAAATATTAGGACAATAGAAGTACAGTTTAGAATTGTGGGGTACTTGTGCTCTTAGAAGCAATGCATTTTTTGAGTTCTAAAGACAAACAAACCAGTTTATGCATCAAGTTTATATTATGGATTCATTGAAGAAAAATTGAATTTTTTCTTACATTATAAGTAATGGTCATGTGTTTAAATACAAATACTTTATTTGTAACAACTAAGCCAGAAAAAATGAATTTGTAATGACAAATGTAAACAAGAATATATTGGAAGACACAACTGATTCGTTTATAATGGAAACACCTAGAAATAAAAGTTTTTCAGATCTTGATCAATCTGATATGCGGTGGTCAAATTTTTGAATGGAAAAAAATATGTTGGTGATGATCAACTTGATGAAGATAATGATTCATGTGAAATCCTGACTACATGGAAAATACCACAGTTAATAATGAGTAGCATGTTGTAGAAATGGATTGTGCATTAGGAACAATTAAGACAAAGGAATTTGGGAAAACAATCCATTAGTAAATTATTAATATTATAGGTAACATATTTTTATTTCTTGTTATTTTTATTAATTTCATAAATTATTATATATTGTATTTTTTTCATGATTATGAAATGTATAAAAAATAATAAGTAGAAATGCATGATTAATTTAGTTTAGTTTTATTTATTTTACTAGGTTTACCATTACATAACTTATATATTTATTAATTTTGGTGAATGAAATTTATTTTAAATCTATATGTTAAATAATAATTTTTTTTGTGTAAAATATGATTTATTTGGTTGGACAATTTTTAATATCCCTACACCAATTTTGGATTTGTTTTCATTCATTTACAAGGAATTTCATATATAATTATAGATGATAGAATTTTATTTAACAATAATAAATATAATTAATAATGTGTTTTGTTTTAGTTTGCTTTTCTGTTTCATAATTTTTATATTTTGATTTATATTAATATTATAGTATGTGAATTTTTATATTTTGTGTACTAAATTTTTGTTTCTTCAATTATAAGGATCATGATAGATCAATCAGTTGATCAACCAGAAACTTCTAGAGATGGGCGTCATGATCATACCTATAGGGCACATGGGCCTCATCCAAGTTGGTGAGGTATCCTTAAGTGCATCCTCGAGCCCGAGGTTCAAATCCACGTAGAGACATATTTTCCGGTTATTGTACTAGTAATATAACTAGTACTGCAGAAGGAACTAGTGCAGGCACTGCAGTAGGTACTGTAGTAGTACTGTAGCAGAATGTACATTATATAGTACTATAGTAGGACTTTACAATGTAAAGGTACTATAGCAGATGTTTGTACTCTATGGGCACTGTAGCGTGCGACATACTAGTTATTGTAGCAGGTACTGTTTGGTACTGTAGAAGATGGAACTTTTCGCCTTCGACCATCTGTTTGGGATTGGAGTCTTTAAAGATTTCGGGCCACCCAGGTCTTCGGGTCAGTAGGGCTTTTAGGCCACCATTAAGGCCTTTGTGCCACCTCAAGGCCTTCAGGGCACATGAGTTTTAACAGATATACTCTACAAAAAAATTTGCTGCCCCAAAAGAGGATTCATAGGAGGTTCACTCACCAGAGCAGGGCCAAATGGATTTGTCAGAATGAGAGGGTATGGCTATGTCATCGGCGTCACCATGTTCTGGTATGGGAAACCTATTCAGATGGCCATGCAAAAGTGGAGAGATATTATCATGATCCAGATGATGGGGAGTTGCAGCTCCTTGTAGATAGTCTAGTTCAATTCGTTAAGAGCTTCAGGTCATGTAATCTCCTAAACCTATGTTCCATTTAATCTCCGAGTCTACATGCCTTTTAAGGGTTCCCCCTTATCCCTTGAATGGGGGGATATCAAAAATCAGTAAAAATATAGGACTTCAGGCTATTCGGACATGATCATACCTATAGGAAGTAACATCCACTTGCTGCTCTTAATGTTCCCCAATCATCCCCTTGTTCACCCACAATGGAATAGAAGAGTTCGATGGTTGGAAAATGGGGAAGCAAAAATTTACAAAAATATTTGACTTTCTCATAGCTTGGACTAGATGATAGTTATTGACATTGATGAGAAAGTTATTATAAGAAGTCCTAATGAAAAATAGTTCAGGGTTTTTGTATGAAATCACGTTAAAAAAAGAGTTAGAATTTTGTTTAATAATTGGAAAAGTTTTGAAAAAAACCATAGTAGATCAGCTGTGGGAGACCATTGTGGTTATCTATTTCACTATTGTTCGACTAATCATGAATCATTTGTCGTCCCTCTTCATTATCAGATGACATTTGATATATGTTGCACTGTAAGAGTTAAGGGGAAATGTTTATCGATGGATTCTAGGAGATGGAGTGATTCCAAAAATCCATGACATCAGATTTCATTTATGGGGATAGGAAACATGAATTTCCATGTCATATATATCCTTTTATAGATGAATACCCATGGAAGAAATTTGTTGAAAGTATAAGTCATGAAGTATTTAGGGTATGTGAAATGTAAAATTTTAGGATCTGTCTTATATTAATGATAATATTAATGACTCCTTAATGATTTATTATTCCCAACTTATAGGAAACATGGGGATCTCATCCAGGGATCCAATCTAGAAATGTATACCATCATATTTTATCCCATCAAGGGTATTCATTATTAGAAGAACAAATGATAGACAAAAATTTACAAAAACATATTGCTGAGTCTTCCATCTCTATAGAGTTTTCCCTCCCATCACTTCTATCAAGACATGAAATATGGAAGATGTCTCTGATGTGAAAAAATGAGAATTATCAAACAAAAAAATCAAGGGCTATAACTGGGAGGATTTTACATTTTTTATTTTTTTTCTTTAAGTCAATTAAATTCTCTATGTACATTGAATCATGAAATAATTTTTCAAGTTATTCAAAAAGGCTTCTCTTGAAAAGGAGAGCACATAGGATTAATTTAAAGTAGATGGGTGGCATGATATTTTATTTTCTGCTTTAGTAAAGCCTGATCACCCTGGTCGTGTATGGGGATACCCAGTAGGTGTATCGATAAGAAAACTGTCGCCATGTTCATTAGCTTCTACATAGAGGGTTTATATAAAACAAATAGAGTCTTTAAGGGATGAATTTCACATTCTTAATGTATAAATGGAGGAAACTATTAGAGCTCTGGTATATTCTATGTTTGCAGACAAGAAAAGTTAATTTTAGACTGTAGATCTCGCTCCATCTCCACTAACTACTCCCACTCCACCACATCTAGTTTCCAACCATGTATCTTATCCTCCACCACTTTTAATAGACCATGTTATTTATCCTTCATCTCTACCTTCAAACCCCATTTTTTATATTATGCCTACACCCCACATCCACAGTTTCCTATTTATTTGGAGTAATATATTTATGTTCCTCCCTAAAAAACAGTTTCACATGAGAATATATATTAAATAAGAAATAACAATTCATCATCAACGGTTTGAGGTAGAATACCAAATGTTAGCTGTACAATATATTATAGATATATCTGTTCGAGTACCATTACCTATAGATAATGTGATGATAGTTGGACAAAGTATCATTCACTTTTTAGTATTTATATCTAAACTTCTATGACCCATTAACATAGTGTTATGTGTATGTTATATTTATAGTTTATTTTTTTGTATTAATGTTTTTAAAAATTTATTGTTAATATATTCATATATTTATTTACAAGAATAATTTAATGGTAATGAAATATTGTATAGACAACAACAATTGCAAAGGGATTTGACATCAGATTCAGATTTTAGAAGTCTTGATAGAATATCAAGATATTCACATTTTTTGTAGGTCATTACACATTTCAAAAGGAATCTCATGTTTTTGGTTGTGAAATAGATGTGGGTATATTGAAAAAAGATATGACTGAGATTTTTACTAGAGAAAAATTGGTAATCAATGTAGTTCATGTTTTTCCCATGTATGTCTAAACACAAATACATTCATGCATTAATTTATTCAAATTTTCTACTTATGTCTATTGTTTATTAGGTATCCTTTTCAAATGTATAACACAAATAATCATAAATATTTATATGGGATGAAAGACCCGTAGATGATTTCCCATGAAGGGAAATAATTGGATTAAGAACAAAATATAGTTTATATTGCTAAATGATTTCAACGGATTATATTTACGAAGTGTAGTATAATTCCTTATTTTGATAGGTATGACACATATATCTAACAAATTATTATTTATTATCTAAGATAGTAACCAATATAATTAAATTTTATTTTATATCAGTGACCATAGAGTGTTAGGTTTTTTTGGTCTAATGGATAAAACACTTTTTTGGAAATGCTCTGACCCTGGCGTTCTGTGGGGAAATTTTACGAACATGTTGGAAAAGTAAGTTTTATTTTCATAACAGATTTTAATTTTATAACGAATTTTAAATTTATTGCATTCATATTACATTCTAACAGGGGATGGTATTACATTCGAATATTTATAATGAAAATGAGTGCCAAGATTAAATATAAAAATGTAAAGGTCAATATCCATTTATATTTAGTATATATTAGATTTATTAAAAATATTGATATTTTTTGTTGAAAACATCATTTAAATTGAATTTTCATTAAAAAGACATCATCGAATGCAGATATTATATATTAAGAGTTATGGATGAAATAATTACAACATGAAAAAATATAGAGTTCTCCCTTGTTATATTTCCCTCTAAATTATTCATTAATATGTCCTTTGTTTTAAAAATTATACATGATAACTACATTTATTTTTAATTTGTAACTATTTTATGACCCAAAAACATATAGTGCAGAAGTGTTCAAAAACATACAATTGGAAAGGTCAAATTATTTTACAATTTTGATTTGGATTTTAGTTTGTTTTTTGTAGATATTGTAATATTGAATTTTGTAATGGTAAATGTGTATTTGGTAGTTTTTTGTTGGATTATGTTTTGTTTTTATGTAATATTTTAATTATAGAATGTTGTAAATGTGAATTGGTAATTTTGGAGCTGGTTTTTCTTATTTCCAATATGTCTTTGCTGGTTTCTATTCTGGCTATAGGATGGCTTTTGGTTGTTTCATGTCTGGTTCTATAGTGGAATGGATGGGTTTTATAAATTATTTAAATAAAATAGTTTTGACATCAGTTATTTTATAACTGCCTTTAAAATTACATTTCGGAGAGTTTTTTACAATTGTAATTAAATAAATGACATAAAAATATTTGGAACATGGTTTTCCATGTTAGTTTTTTATAATCAATCTTCGATATAATTTTTTACATAATTTATTTAATAACTGACATGAAAACATTTCTCAAAGAATTTTCTGCATCTGTTATTAAGTATTTGAAGTCCAAAATCATTTAGATGTGGATTTTTCTCATTATATATATAAAAAATGACCTAGTAGACTATTTTTATGTCAGTTATTTAGTAAATGATGTGAAACAAATTCATCAAAGCGTCTTTAATTTCAGTTCTTTAAAAACCTACATGAATAACCATCACTAAAGTGTCTTTAACATTAGTTATTAAATAACTGTGGAAAAATATCTCTATAATTATATTTTATATGTCGGTTATATTAATGAAGTTAAAAAATATGATTTTCCACAGCGCATGCAACAACATTACCATAAAAATGATGTAAAATACTTAAAAACCGATGTTAATTTTTTTTTTCTCTAGTGATAATAATAAATAATCTTCAAAGGAATTTAAATTGAGATGAAATCTCTTACCTTGCATTTCCTTTAGGGTGAACATCCACTACCACCTATATAATTTTTTTCATTGTGTCCCTATAATATAGAAAATCATATTGATTTTTTGAATTTCATATATTATCTTCTTATAATATCTTATAATAATTTAATAACAATCATTCATTATTTTCACAATTTCAGCTATTAATTTTCTAGTTTCTAGAGTATGTCTGGAATTTTTAATTATTATTCCAATTAATTAGTTCATGGTTTCAAAATCTAGATAATTTAACACCTTGTTTAAATATGATATATACTCCTTATAAATTTATTTAGAATAACCCATATTATTTGGATATATTAAATGAAATCCACCATTCATTGAGACGGTACTCCGTACATACGCATGAACAAAAAATTCATTTATTTTCTATATTAAAATAATCAACAATAAATGATATATATGTATATTATAATTCCAGTATCATATCTATGTAATATATATTACATAGGTTTATTAAAACCTACCTTTTTACATTCCATGTATTGTGTGAATGAATCAAATCTTTTTTAGGGGGTGGTAGTCCACTCTTCAGAAATGATGCCATTGTATTTACAAAAACATTAATTAATAAGGGTATGTGTTATATAAAAATTGAAGAATTATAAAGACATTTCAAAAATAATATATATATAATATAAATATATTGACCATTATAATGCCCACCATGAAATGCGGTAATGACAAAACGAATAATTATCATTTTATGAGGTAATAGTTTTCCACACATAAATGGTATGTCCATTCCACATTATATATATTTAGGAGAAATTGTTAGTTGATCCATTCACATAAAAACATACCAGTATATTGGGTGATATTATATATTGATGGAATAACAACATTTGATGGTCTAAAAAATGAAAATAAAACTAAAGAGCTTGAGGAAGGATGTTTCATCTTCTTTTGGTATGTCCTTTTGGTTCCTACCATAGGGATATCATGGAAATGATTTTCTCAATGTGGGGAATCTAGATATTGGGGAGGTATATTTATTATATTTTTTTCATAACATTAGATCTCCAAAGAAGTATGAGATTTGTGAGGAAGTATGAGGGGTGAGTGCCTTTTGATAGTGGAGGATGAGTGGCATTCTTGTATGTTTTTGGAAAGGAAATTCAACCCATGTTTTTACTAATGAAATTATCTCGTATAATGATAAAAGTTATAATAAATGTTATATAGGGTCTAAATATTTCTACTCAATGGATTTTCATAAAGATTATATGTCATTTTGGACTTTATGTTTAAGGATTAGTCATTTGTTAAGCAATTTTTTTTAATAATTGTAATTAATTTTAATCACCTTCTCTAATTTTTTTTAAAGAAACTATTGAATTTACATTGAATTATTTATTATGTTGATTCCAAATATGAAGTTAATTTTGACTTATAATATTTAGAAAAGTCTCAAAATTGTATTTAATATAGTTTCTCCACTAAAATATGGTAAAAGTGCCTTCAAAAAAATATTGATTTTTATGTCAAATATTATGTTTGTTCTTACCATACGCCATTGAATATAATAAATGCATAAAAACATCTTTTATAACAATAATGATTATTATGTGAAATATTGGGTTTGTTCTTACCTTACTCCATTTAATATAATAAATGAATAAAAAATATTTTATGGAATTTATAATATATAAATTTATAATATAGAAACTATAAAAGAGTAATTATTTTATTAGATATAACAACATAATAAAATAGTGTTTTGTTTAAATCAGTTGTTCTGTGTATTGTAATTCTCTCAAAAAAATAATTCTAAAAGAATTATTTGTTAATGTCTTTGGCTGCTTCAAATCATTTATCATAGGGACACACCACATTTACATCCTTATTGGGGGTTGCGATCAAACATATAGGTTTTATATCAACCTTCCTAGGGTTGCACTTCCTTGATCTGCATCAATAGGGGTTTCTTACCCACCATACAGGTGTGAAATCATCCTTTATATGACTAAAACTCCATGATCCACATTATTATCACATCTTAATATACCATTCATTTGTGAAATCATCACTCCTAGGGACACAGATCCATGTTCCACCCAAAAAGAACATTACGATCATCGTTAAGGTGTTGAAACATCTCTCCTGAGGACACACAAACCTAATCTACTTCAATAGTGAGTTATAATCAACCAATATGGGTATAAAGACATCCCTCATTGGAAAAAACATCAATGATTTTACTCTATAGGGTTTTATAGTCAACCCATGATCCACCTTAATAGAGTTTTTTTATAAACCAATGATCCACATCAATAGGGAATTCTAATCAAAAAATCCATGCATGACATCTTCCTTATTACGAACACACAACAATGATTTTCCTCAAAGGTTGTTCTGATCAAACCATTATCTTCCACAATATAGAATTCCCTTCAACCCATGATCCACTTAAATAGGTAATTTCCACCATCGAGTCCAATATATTCATCTCATCTCATTGGGAAACATCTCAATTATCCATCTCAATGTGACTGACTTATCATTCCTGGAAAGTCATGAAAAATTCTCACATCCCACCCCACCAGATTTAGAACCTGAACCTACAGAGCCCTACCTGAAATTAGGGTTGTACCTATCATATCCTTGTATGTTGTTAAACATGTTCCCATCCACTACCCCTAATACTATAAACCATTACCCAACTGATCCCCACAAGATGTTAAACCTACAACAATCCTCTCCTCACATGATTTTAATCCTACACCATTTCAACCCCCACATGAAAAAAAACATGGTCCAAAACTATCTCCTCAATAATTTAACTCCATTACCATCACCACAATAAATTAAACGTTTTCATTGATATCTCCCAATTGGATGTTATGATCCATATAAATGTGATATTAAATGTGTGACATGATCCTAAATCCATTCCTCATAAAATTAAAATGGGTTGCCTAAATAAATATTCATTTATTTATTTTTCCCATTGAATCAAATATATCGTGCATGACATGAGATGCCTCTGGTTTCACACCATATGTGCCTCACACATGTGATTCCCTCAAAAGGAGAAAGAATTTATAGTATCTCAATGCACCCAACATCCATAGATTCCTAGAATTTCTTGATAATAAAATCAAGTCCAACCTATGTTTGCTGCAATGATGAAATCAAAGTAGCATAATAAACCATAATCCCCTATGATATAGAACCAAAAAAGAGTTCCATAATCATGAATTAAATATTTTAGGGAGAAAGAACTAGGATTTTTTCACCAATGGGTAATCCAAGGAAAAAGTAAAAGGCATTCATTCAACCTGATTTGGTCAAGGATTCCACATCATTGACCATGGTGGAAGATTCATCCCACCATTGTAATGCATAAATGAGGGGAAATAAAACCCTTTCTATGTGATGATGAACAGACTTGTTTCAAAATTATTGAAAAATAGAAATTGTGAACCTAATTTGAAACTCGTATCCATTTATTTAAAGCCTATTAAAAAAGTCTCATATGTCTAAATTGAGGAGTCACCCATATTTATTACCTATCCTTATTATGTGATAGTATGAGTAACATTGGTAGCATGAAGACTTTGAGGCATCAATTCCTCACTAACATCACTACCATCAAGAACCATGCAGGGAAAACCACCCCCTATTTCAATGGTGAACGGTTCCAGAGCCTATCCCCAGAGCTCTTTAACAACTCCATCCTCCTTGTCGAGGAAGTAGGGGATGTTTGAGATGTTTTTTTAGTGAGAATTTCTTGATAGAAACCTGAAAATTCCATATATTTACTTGTCATTTATATCACTAAATAGTTCCACGGGAAGGATTAGGGGTCGACTTTATCCTCGTTCCTCTGTCCTTGTCCTAGAACTCCAGATATTGATGTCAAGGATAGACCTATGAAATTTACTAGAATGTGGATTCTTTTATAGATATCAGGTCCCCTAACACCATAAATATATCCCATAATATCAATGAAAACATTTTATTGGGAACAAAATTCACATGACTATGATCGAGACCCAGTCCACCTCACAGACTGGTCAGATTAAATCTATCAGTGGCTGACACTATGATTAGTCGTTATGGACCATCCTGTGATGAGAAAAATTAATATCAAGGTCCTACCAATTCCATCCACATCATTTGAGGTGACCCTCAAATAAATTACATAAAAACGTACAAAGGTCCTTAAAAGTACATCATCATCTAGTGTGGTTTTCCTCCCCACGTATCCATTGAACAAAACAGTAGTTTTCCCCATGCCTTTTTAGCATGGGAATAGGTCTTCCACACATGACCATAATGCAATGGGGAGTTCCTTTGTATGTAGAAAATTTTTCATTCCCTGATGATTCATCATCTGGTAGTTGGTTATAATTATCCATATTGAGCCTCTCCAGCTAGAACTACTGTCGGACAATTTTATCCATTATCTGATTACTCTAGTTCAATCTCCTCAGTGCAGTACTGGTGGGGTTTGTCATTCATATTCTGGTTTCACAAATCTACGATTCCATTTTTCAGGGGTTACATCACCCCATCATAGTGATGATCTACGATTTTATTCATTCTATGTTCCATCAGATCATTATACTAATAAGACAGGCTTCCACGCCTCTCAGGCACCATTAACCCTTTGTATAGACAATCCAGGCTTTCATGCCTCATAGATCCCACCGCCTAGCTATTAGGAAAATCTTGGCTTCCACTCCTACTTGGAGGAATCACCTTTACATACTAACTATCAAGGATTCCATGCCTCCTGATGACCATTTCACAGTATATTAATTTACTATACTCTTGCACATATTAGGAAACAACAACTTATTATAATGATGACCCATGATTATAAGACACCAAGGATCTATTTGTCGTATCGCACCGACGATCCCGAATTCCATACCTCATGAGCACCATTTCTCTATCATACAATTGATATAAGTATTTAAACCAACCTAGAGACATCTACTCATCATAGGGAAAACCAAAAAATCAATTCTATATGGGGACCATTTCCCTATCATATTGAGTATCCAAGCATCCACACCCCATGTGTGTCATTACCCCTTTGAAACAAGGACCTATGATTCCATGCCTCCCACGCACCATCATCATGTTATACCAATGATATAGGCCTCTACACCACCTAAGTTTCATTACTTCTTCATACTAGAGATATGGGCTTCCACACCTCCCACACGCCACCTCACCATCGTATCAATGATCAATGTTTCCATTCATCCTTATCACTATCCCCCTGTCTACCAAATATCAAGGAATACACTCATCTAAGGGGCCTTCATCATGTCATTATGAGGATCCATGATTTCATGCCTCCCCGGTGACCTCACCCTGTCATACCAATGACCAAGGCTTCTATGCCTCCAAGTCCATATCACCTCATCATGCTGATAATCAACGATTCCACACATCTCGGGCTACATCTCCCTATCATGTGGACAATATGGGATTCCATGCCTCCTAGGAACAATCACCCTATTGTACAAAAGATCCAAGATTTCATGCCTCCCTGCCCTCATCGAACCATCATACAGACGTCACAGAATCCCATGCCTCTTGAGAAACATCACCCAATCTTATAGATGATATAATTATATACTCCTAAAAGGATCCATCAACCTATATTACCGAAGATATATGAATCCATGCCCTTCAAGATCCATCTCCCCATCATAATGATAATCAAGTCTTTCACCCCTCCCATTCTCCATCACCACATCATACCAATGATGGAATATTCCACACATCCAAGGATCCATAGCCTAATCGTACTGATGATCTAGTCCAACATGCCTCGCGATCACCATTTCCCAATCCTATCGATGATCTAGGCATCGACACCTCCCATATACTATCTTACAGTCATACTGACGATCTTGGATTCCACAACTCTGGGGTACCACTGGCTCATCAATCCAATAATCGATAATTCCATGACTCTATTGTGATATCACCCTATTGTACTTACCATCTATGCTTTCACCCCTCATTGGTTACATCACCACATCATACAATCTATCCAATATTACATTCCTTATGATCACAAACTCCCCATAATATTGATGATATAGTCTTTAGCACCTCTAATTCACATTTTTCCTTGATACTTTTGATCTAGGATTCCTTGCCTCTTATGAACCATCGCCCAATCTTATGGACAAGAAAGGATTACTCACAGCATAGGCATCGTCATCATTTCGTTCTAATGATCCTTGTATCTATGCCTCTTAGGTTCTATCGACCCTTCACAGAGACAATCATCGATTCCACACCACCTAGGTTCCCTCACAAAGCCATACCGACAATCCAGGCCTCTTGGAAAATCACGAATCACTCCCCATCATAGCAATGGTCAATGATTCAACACCTCCCTACTGTAATTTACCTATCCTACCGATGATCTGTGTTTCCATGCCTTTCCAGAACCATCGCCCCATCATAGCAATGGTCTAATATTCCACATAATTTGGACTCCATCACCCCTAGCAGAGATGATCAATGATTCAATGCATTCATGTTTACATCTCTATGTCGTATAGATGATCCAGGATTCCATTCCTTCCAAACACCATCACCAAGTCATATTGAAAACTCAATATTCTACATTTTCTAGACACCACCACCCCATTGTACCTATGATCCAAGTCTCCATGCCTCTGATGTTCCATCTCCCCATTATATCGAAGATCACACCTACCATGCCCCCTAAGTAACATTACTTCATTATGCCAATGATATAATCTTCCACACCCCTTGGGTGCCTTCACACTATCGAATCGATGATGCATGCATCTATGCCTCCTGATAAAAATAACTTGATCATATCAATAATACAGTCATCCATGCCACTCGAGAACCATCAACCCATCATACTAATAATCTAGGATTCCCCACCGATAGAGTGAAAATTCACAATTGTTCAAACAGTCTAGGATTCCATACCTCCCATGTGGTATCACCTAATTATACAAAAAATCGAGGATTCTACACCTCATTAAACACATCATGCCATCACACTAAATATTCAAGATTACATGACACATTGTCACCACCAAAACATGGAACTGACACCTCAGAAATCCTCCCATCCAGGTACCATCACCCCATAATATAGACGATTATAAAATCCACGCCTCCCAAGGGCCATTTTCCCCATCTTACAATTGGTCTAGGATTCTGCACCTCCCTGGATCCTTTTTCCCATATAAAATATTTCCTACGATTCTATGCCACCAATGCATAATTTCATCCTCCGTCATGTGAGAGGTAAAAATATTCAGGGAACCATCACGATTGTAGGGGAATCCTATCCTCTAAGACCTAGTCAACACATTCTCTATCATCTCAGGTGGATCCTAAACATACATGAAAATCAATGATTTCTTGTCATATACTTGAGGATTCCAATTCATCTGATGAGAATTGAGACCCCAACCATCTATCTGTCGTGTTTGGATAAATCACCCAGCTTTTTTTTCTATCGTTTCCCATCAATAAAGGTCATCCCCATGATGAAAAGAAATACCATAGTGTCCTCTCGTGTTTCCCCAGAACCAACACATAGAAATTTATAGAAGAGGAAACATGGATCATTCTTAGATAACAATATTGTGTATGCTTGGGGAATTTTATTGGAGTCATATCATAGGATACACCCCTAATACTCAATGAAACCAAACCATTAGGAAGATGTATAGATAATAATACATATACCACTAGAATATTTAGGGTTAGATCTCTATAATAGTTTAGGTTCCTCAATATAAAGATCCATTAGATGAATGATGTTGATTCCAAGGTCACCAAAGTTTAACATCTCCACAACTGTGAGAAATGTGTGTATGTTTGTCTGATAATTACCCAATAATACAAATTTCACAACATTAAACTACACAAAACCATCATATTAGTCTCATGATGTTAAATAATGGGAAAAAATCATGGTCACATGAAATTAAACGGTATACCATTTTGGTCAAATCAATGTGACATAAAATTGTAGAAACCAATGTCCCTACAAAGTGATATAAAACAACAATCATAACTCATCCATGATATATGATGTTAAACTATGTAGAATCATTTGTTCTATCTACACAACCATAAAATGAACATATTTATTTCATGATGTGTGACATTAAATTTCAAATATTCATTTTTCTTGGATCTATGACCTTAAACTAGATGTATCACTATATCCTGAGTTGTATGACTACAAAATACAAAGACTAATCTCTTTTGAACATTATGTTTAACTGTATCCCTTACCTATGTAGAAAAAATAAGATTCCTCATATGGTATGACTTTGAATAATCCAAATCATCATCTCATAATATAAAACTATGAAATTTTATGTGATCCCACATTGAAGATTTCTTTGATTTTGGTGTCGATCAGCTTTTATAACATATTCAATAACTACCTTAAGACTCCAGTCCATGCAGATAAAATCACCTAGAAGTCATATGATTGTTACCTGCTAGAGTAGGAGTGAACCGTTAGATCATAGTAGTATAGGTACAGTATTACATAACTGATATTGTCCCCAACTATAGGTGCCTCAATTATCAAGATCTGTCAGACCTTAATTTTTAGGGAAATATATAGTATTACAAGATAGATGTAAATATTCTTAGAACATATCTCTATATCAGTCTCATTGGTTGATAACATCATAATATCTCATGGAAAAATACCACAGCATATACACATCTAGTTTTTCCCTTTTCTCAGGAGGAGTCTCTAGATGCTCAGATATGGATATAACCGATTCACACCCTGAATCAGCGTCGTGTTGTTTTCAATCCCTGATAAATGTGGGAGGATACAGCTTATAAAATTCATTATTCATATATTCCATGGTTAGGAATGTTTGAAAAACTCTGTTCACATACAGAAACATATGTAAAAATTACCTAATGAAACTGGGTTATAATTTCCATTTTAGGGATAAGAATAAGTTCCATAGTTTGATCAACATGAGGAACCACTGGTGGCACAAGGACCACCAGCTCAGGTACACGGTCATCTCCGTATTTAAGGCAAGCAACTATATGAATTCATGGTGTCATAATTATTCAATTTTGAACACATGTCTTTGGAAAGAAAATTATCAAATTTAAGATATTTCATATAGTAAACTAGTATAAGAGTGATGGATTCTTATAGAAATGATTATTCCTCTATGTATACTTCAAAATCTAGTTCATGGTAGACGATAATTACCTAACAGGTCATAAGAATGCTAGGGATACCCCACTACCCACAACTAATGATATATTAGCGTCTATGTCTTTGTTTCTAAAGTATCAGATATGAAATTTCACATTAAAATTATTATTCACTATAAAATTTTTCTTGTTCAAATATGTAAGCAAATTTATGTTGTTAAATTAGGTGGGTTACAATTTATGATACATAAGGGCACATACACCATATGATGAAAAATATGGAATTCAGTTAATCTAAACTATAAGACATTCTATCACATGTGAACAGTTTTCCTTGTATCAACGTTCCATAAATGACTTCTTAGGATGGGTACATTTTCCTATATAGGGAATCCCCATTATCATCAGGTAGGAACATTAAGTATATATTATGATTTCTAATAACTATATTATGTTTCTGAATAATTCAATACATATTCAAGGCACTTTTAATATGAATCATAAAAAATCACTCTGAATGTATATGTGACTTGGAAATTTTCATGACATATTAATCCTATTATGTATATCATGATGAATGTACAAATAATAATCCATTGTTTCCTAAAGCCTAGTTAAAAAATTCATTATTTAAATAATACCAATATAAATTTCATCAAAAGATGCATGGGATAATAAATGGTGAAGATTTGTCAACTATAAATGGAGTTATTAATAATAACAATTTCCCATCCCATGAAATTTTGGTTTCCTCTGTATATGTGTCCGCTGTGTCCCAAAAGATGGTAAATTCAAATTCTATTTAACTCTTAGACATATTTATAATACCCAAATAGTAATAAAAATAAAAATGGCTATGATACCACTTTGTAATTTCTTTACCAAGAACCCACTTAACTCATTTCACCAAATAGTGGGTCACATTTCATTAAGTGCACCTCCCCATACACCAAAGGTTACCAAATAGTAGTGACGCTGTAAATGTGGTATGTTGGGGAGAATATAACCTTGTATCATAGTGTAAAAATGGATATGACCATAAACATAAAACAAAAATTGGATATATATAAATATATATAAAATTAAGGATTGGAATACTAAATGATTGAACATTAATATAATAATCAAAATCCTCTAAGGTTGTTTTAATACAAGGAATCCTTGAACAATGATATACAAAAGTAGAATAATGGACATGCAAATAATCAAGATATAAAGAAATAAATAAATGAACAAAATGATTCCTTATTATTATCTTGATTATATGATCTATCCTCTACTCCTATGCTCGATATATATGTAAAATGTATCAGTATCCTATAACAGGGCCCTTAAACTTTTCTGAACCTGTATAAAAATAATCACTTCAGGTATCTAAGGAATTCTGAGTAGGGTTTGAGATAAAATATAATAATTCTCCAACCAATGGTTTTAATAAGTAATTCAAGTTTTTAACATAACTAAATAGTTTTCTGGTTTTAATAATTTAATAAACAATGCTTAATAAATAAACAACAGTATTCCCAGGTCCATACAAGACACCTAGTGGGTCCACCTATATTGGATCATAGATGGGTTGCATGTCTGATTAGTTTTTATATATATAGTAATATGTATTGTTATATATATCATCAACCCATATGAACCATGTAAATCAGGAGGTAAGTTATTATATTCCGAGAAAACTAGGTGCTAGCTAGACCGAGGTTTAACTCAGACCACTAGTCTAACGAGACTATAATCTCAAGAAATAATAAACATTCCCTAATCTAAAAAATGAGTGGTGCCATAATGGTTGTCACTCCGGATGTTGAGTGGTTCCATCATTAAAACACTCAAATAAATTAATATATAACATCAATCCCATTTCACTAATAGTATTAGTGGAGTGTGACATTGTACTCCATTAATGATATAACAGAGCATGATACCATTTTTCTCAAAGGAACCCTTACAATCGTATCATAGCCTATTTCAATGAGTAATTGTATATAAAACATTATGAATTAGTAAATACCAATCATTTATACAAATAGTCAATACGATTATAATAAAATCATTACAACACATATAATCATGTTAACTATTGTCAAATATTATCTGTGGTGTTTCCATACATTCAATTCATTCCATTAATCCAATTTATTTCATTAAGGGAAAAGTAAACCAAAATTTAATATCCATACCAAATAACCAAAACCATTTAATTATATAATCACACCATTAATATTTAAAAGCACATAGGGTCGCTTAAGAGGTGACATGATCAGGTAAGGTAATTGCCTACATGGAAAATTCTGATTATTGGGGGACATAACACATAGGTGGTTCCTTGGATTCCATTAAAAATCTATATATAATGGGAACCTCCATTTAAAATCTTATCTAATATCAAAACAGTAATTCTAGGAATTTATTTCACTTATCCTTAAGGGAGACATCAAGTGTCACACCCAATGGTTGTGCATATGTGAGATCAACACCCTCTAAACCACTATATAATGATCAAAAGGTGTGTATCTTATTTTGATGATCAAATTAATATGATGAAATTAAGAAATTGTGGAATCTTGAAAATAATGGTGTTTAACACAATGGAATATCTATGAAACATGAAAACACAAAGGAGGAATATGATGATGCCCCTTTCTCATGTCCATGGGAAACTCCTCAGTCGATATCGGCTTCAAATTCAATGTATATTATAAGATATCTAATAAAAAATTCATCACCGTGAGAATAGGGTAAATAAGATTTCAACAAAATAGTGTATTCTAAGACAAGATAACGTTATAAATTAAAGGAGAGGAATCAGTACATCACCTTATGAAATCTAATGGCATCAATGGATCTTGAATCCGATATTGAATGTGCGAGATACCTCAAAATATAGATTGACAATCAGGGAAAGAAACATGAGAAATAAAACTAATCCATCCACTAGAATGAAGGAGGAAGATGAAATGGGTAAATACAAATAATTAGGGGAAAATTTAATTTCACCTGAAAATACAAAGGCAATGGTTTGGCAACAAGGATGGGAAAATAATGTGCCAACCGTGCGCTAGTTACTGCTTCAAAGGGGAAATTTTCATGGTAAAGTTTACAGTTTGTCTAATTGTGCCTAGACTGTGATAGACATATCTACCAATGACCTGCAGTTTCCCACACATGTGTGCTCTTAGAGATTCATGGTCGTTGACAAACCATGTGTCCACTCCTTCTCTATATTCTGTAACAACACTATTTGTGGAAGCCATGTGGGATGGGTCTGTTAGTAAATCCTTATAATGTGGCCCATTATTTTGGTTTTAATTTCAGGTATCTTGTCTCCGAATAAGACTCGGGAACATAGGATACTTCCTTGAAATTATTAATAATCTTTATTATGGTTTTTTTAATCAATCTATCACAAAACAAAATTATTTTTACCTCTGGTAAATATTTGTGTTGTTACATGTATTTACTTATTTAATTTTTGTTTAATATTAATTTTTTGTAACATACATGCCCATAAAATTAAATTTGGTTTTGTCAAAGGATCAAGTAACCTAAGGTGATATACCTAAGAATAAAAAGGCTGATAATAAATAAAAACTACTTACATGAACATTGGGTTGTAATTTTATATATGTAAAATAAACATAACTAATAATAAAAAAACAAACAATCAAATATTTATGATAAATTAATATAAACAATAACAATAAAATTAAAACTAATAATAAAAAAATATAATTTGTAGCTAATAAGTATAATAATATTAATCATGTAACCAAAAGGATGTCCTGATTCTACAACATTGATATTTTATAACTCCACCCACTCCATGAGAGAAAATAAAAGTTGAAAATACTTTCTAGAGGAAGTAGAATCATGACTCTCATTTAGAAAAAAAAAATCATTTTCATTTCCAGTTTCATGAATAACAAAATCTATATATGCACCAAAGTCCATAAGCATTGGTTAATTAATCGTACGGAGTGGGATTTCTGTAATGTACTTCCCCACACCTTCCCCTAAGATAGAAAAAATATACCTCATAGATTAAAAACATATTATTTATAAAATACATGAATAATAATGTAATTTATCAATTTGAAATAAAATTAATTTAATGAATAAAAATTTAACCATAAGTATCACTTGCCTTTTCCAAACACAACTATCTACTCACAAACACATGAATGGAAAATGAAAATCCCAGTATTAATTAGTGTA
Organism: Viscum album; assembly: GCA_963277665.1. Taxonomy (NCBI): domain Eukaryota; kingdom Viridiplantae; phylum Streptophyta; class Magnoliopsida; order Santalales; family Viscaceae; genus Viscum; species Viscum album. The sequence goes on along the minus strand of OY728150.1, from coordinate 1,132,295,213 downwards.
ATTTTCCCCTTCACCAAACCATCAAATTTTTATATGTCTCTATTTCCAATTATAGATATAAGTTTCTAGTCAATACCAACAAAGCCCCATATAACGAAAATATAAAAAAAGGCCTCCCATGTATTTCATGAATATATTAAGTAAATCGTTAAATCAAAACCAAAACCATTATATAATTTATATAAATTTTGAAATTATTATTTCATTATAAAACTAATAAAATAAAGGCTTTCACATTTTTCAAAATTATTTCTTTGAAACATAATCTACTTAACAATAGGTAGTGAAAGTTGCATAAATCTATAGAAACCATTATTTCTTAACATGAATTAAATAGGGGTTTTATATTGAAAATCATAGTTATGAAATATATAATTCTAAAACATTAAATTCCTTTAATAATTATGTGATAAAAAATCCACCTATAATTATGTCAATAACACCACAAATAGTAGATATATTTAAATTATTAAACCATTAATCACCCCCCCCCCCCCGATATCTCTACACATGACAAGTAGGATGTATTTTATCCCTTAAACTAAAAATAGACGACCTAAATAACCGATTACTAGATAAATGTGAAGGTTATAATATGTTTTTGCACTCAAAAAGAAGATTAAACTCGTATCTATGGATAAAAAATGGGAATCCCTCACACCACCCCAAATATTTGACATGTAAATTGGTCATTTGAAAATTGGTATGATCATAAACACATTCTATTAGAGAAACCAAAACCATAGTGTCATTGATTTTTTGACACTGATGAGGTATTATGTGAAAACTAATGTCATTTATATGCATTATTTAATGATTTACTTTATTAAGTTACACATTATACAAATCTTAAATTTGGAGAGTTGTATTGTGTTTGTGAAACTAGATACATGGAACAAAATCATAATATTGGGATATAATTATATTATTTCAAACTCATTAATCTGATTTTAAAATTCCACCATGCTTCTAAAATAATATAGGCTAACCTTGGTACATACATAATAAATATTGGAGACATATATCCTAGTGGTGGAATAATTAAATAATAGTATGATGGAAATAATACATGTGAGTCAAGAAAATTTTCATGGTGAAATAAAATACATATTGATCATAAACATTATCATCGAAGCATGATATTAACTGATAAAATAATGGCAACCAAGGATGTGGAAACAACATAAAACATCCCATCATAATCAAATGTCAATAATAACCAATGAAAAAATATCAAATAGTATATTTTGGATAACCACTCATGATTTGTACTTAGTATCCCATGATAGAAACTTATTAAACAATTTATTGGGGAGATATATAATTTTTGGACCAACCCTCATATTCATTTCATGAATAGGAATGTTTTTTTAAATAGATGATACATCATAAGAAGTCTTTTCATACTATTTAACCCCATGATAAATTATTTGTTGATGTATACATGGTTTTCACGTATAAATAATGGGTACGCACATCTGGGTGATTAACATTGGCTACAAATTGAATATAGTATTCAGTATAAAAAATCATGAAAATTCAAAGTATTATTTTAACATAATAATTAGTTTATATATGGGTTACTTTATGAGTTTAATGAAATTGAAATTAGTTATCTCATTATTAGAAAATAATATGAGAAACAATAGTGATGTGAATAATTATTAAAACATGAAATATTGGGGATGAAATGGCATAATAAAAAGAATCTTCATGAAAAAAATGTGCACAAGAGGATCTCTTCACTTCAGATGATGCTTCAAAAAACATTGGAGGGGTTTCCTAATACAATGATAAAACGTTGGGAAATATTTATTGAGGTATAAGGAGATTATGTTTTTTTTAATAGTTTTTTAGGGGAGTGGAGTTGGATTTTCGATGAGTAGTTGCTATGAAATATAGGAAATTCACTATTAATATCTATTGTTGTTTTTTGCACGTCATATTATAAATTAATGAAGTCCAAAAACAATCCCATGAATTTTTCCAATGTTTTTTTCATAACATTAGTGGTTATAAATTTTTTATGAGTATATGAATCAATGTCATTAAAATAATAAAATTGGTGATGTGGATTTGATTCTTGTTCATAACTAGTTGATTTTAAAAAAATAGAATGTAAAATATGTTTTTGAGGATTCATTAATAGTTTATAAAAGTAATCAAAAAACACAAAAATAAATATATTAAATGGGATATCAGTATTTGGTAAGGGGTTCTATATATATAATTTAATATTTCACTTTTGGAATATTATGATGAAAAAATACATAGATTATATTTTTACTATATTTAAATTTTTTCCCAATAATTTAAAAGAATCAAAAAATTATGAAGAGATAAACATTGGTAAATTTTAAATATAGTAATTTGGAAAATGATTTTTCATTCAACAAAATAATTTTATAAATTTCATAATTTAAACATAAAAAAATTTTCATTTTCATTAAAATACTAGTTTTTACAAGACTAAGAGTATCCTGACCCTTATAAATAGTTCTTTTGGATTCATTAAATTAAATTTTAAATTATATTTAAATAAATATAAATTAATAAAAATACTTCATGAAAATATTATTTATTTAAAAAAATTTATGTAGTCAAAAATTTTGTTTTAATTAAATCTATATATTTTCAAGAAAAATAAATTTAGGTTTTCAGATATCAAAATCTAATTTTCTTAAATAAATATAAAATAGTATTGATAAATTAATAAAGAAAATGGATAATCCTAATAATTATATTAATAAAAATAAAAAATAAAAATTTATAATGTTGTGGCCTTAATTCATAAACCCTTATTACACCAATATACAGCTTAATGATAAGTTGTATGATTGTATTACTCTACATGGGGGGTCTGTGAATTGGGTTTGGGACTAGATCGTAGTAATATTGGACTCATTTAAAAAATGTTTTCATTAATGTTTTATTTATTAGATATTGACATGGAATTGTTCAAAAAAAATTACAATGGTTCCATCTATCTCAGAAACACTGATAGATGTGATTCATGGGGTAAGATTATACTCATCATGTCCATCACTTCTTCTATCGATGTAAATTGGATTTTATCATAAACCTCAATATATACTAATTTTAATATCTAATATATAATTATTATATGATAAAAAACTATACTTTTTAATGTCCTTTCAAATCTATCTTCCTCTAACAGGCCAAAATAACCACAGCGGTCCACAAATTTTCTATAACTAATTTAATTAATAAAGAATTCATTGTTTAAAATGTAGTTTCATTTATATTTTCTTGGTTTATTACATTATTCCCCCTTCATAAATTTCACCCTCAAGATCTCATCTCATAAACTGGAATTGATGAAGGTTCTTCTGTTACATAACCCTCTCTAGTCCCCATGTTTCTTATTCAAATGTTTTGCACCAGCATACCAATTTTACTAGGTGTGCTGTCTTGTTAATTATAAAATTCTCAGTATGATAGAAGAAATAACCTGTCTACTCCTCATATGAATGATCATTCTCCAAGGGTACTACATCTATATTTAATTCATTTGAGGGGACTTGTATGTACCTAATAATGATGGATATATGGAAAATCATCATGTTCTTAGTATAAGTTGTGTGGGAGTGTTTTTTGGTACACCATAGCTCTTATCTAATCCTGGATATAAAATTTCATGATATATCATTGATTATGAATTCCCTTATTCCAAAAACACATGAAATTATACCATAGTGATATTAGAATGAAAACCTTATCTCTTACCCCAAACTCTTGGTCAGGTTGATGATAGACTACATCGATTTTATGTCAATCATGGATGGATTTCGTATGAAATTTAGTGGTTTTATGTATCTAGGTCATCTCATGTATATTATTGGTTACCATCATCTTTTTCTTTCCAGCATCATCTCATCTTTTCATAGTTTGACACATCTTCCCATATAGAGCCTCATATGGTTCCATTTGAATTCATTAATTAAAACATTTCTTATATATGAAATCATATTTGGGAATATGTTGAACTGAATAAATATTTATATCTATTTAAAAAGATCTCAACAACTAATCTAAAGTATAAATGGTTCCTCTAGAATAGACATCTATCTAAGGGTGATTAGGAGTATTGTGATTGAGCTCTATATCTGAGGATTGGGTAAGGCTTCTCGAAAACCTTAATTTATTTTTTGAATCTCAATAATATATATAGTGTGGAAATCCATGATGTCATACCACATCCCTTAAATATATATTGGTGCTTTTTTATGGGGAAAATCATCCTGGATAATAATGAAATGTGACGTCTTTTTATAGTGATCTAATACACCACTGAAGGAATTATTTCAATTTGATTTTATGGGAATCCCTACATTGAAATACAAGGTTATGTTTTACAATTTCAATAATGGTATGTTTAATGGTTTCATCAAATCATTATATTTTATTCTTTCATAGATGACATATTGGAATAAAACACATCGAGAAACAAATTCTTTAATCTCCCTCTTCACGGTATCCCTCCAAAAGGTCTACATCTGATATATATATATCCAAATTTTTATCCTATGGTTCTAGAAGGATGATTTATGTGTATTATCCATATGTTCTCATTTATGTTTTATTTTTTATTTGACACATATTTTTGTTATTAACCATATAAATCCACCATTATAAATGTTTATCTCTAGAATATTAACTATAATTCTTTGTAACTCTTCATCATCTTTATGATCCTCCATGATCCCCCTAATAATAAATTGTTGAGATGTTATTTGAGATTTTTAAGATGAATATCCTTTTATTATTCCCATTTTTATCATTTTTGTAACTAATAAGATTTTATCACATTCAATGATGTTCAGGGATAAGGTTGTAGGATCCTTTATTCTCATAGCATCTTCCTCATTGTTCACCTACCCAGAAATGTATTGGATTGAATAATCATAACCAATTATCATCTTTAACCACTATCATGGGTGAATAATTAGTATTTTATGATTTATATATATATATATATATATATATATATATATCAATTCCTTCAATATATATAATGTACCAAAATATTTAATGCAATGATCTCTACAAAAAATATTGATTAGGAGTTGGGTAGTTGTCCTCACGGAGTATATATAAATATAATCAGTGAACACTATCAATATTTTTACCTAATCGCAATATACTATATTCATTAATTCCATAAATAAAACAATATAATTAGTATGTTTAAATAGACTCATTAGGAAATTTTAGTATGCTTTTCATTGTGTGAAAGGTAAACTGTAGATATCCTACTTCACCAACTAATAGGATATTATCCCCAATGAAGATCCACCATAGTGAAGTTATAGGCTCCACGTAGATCATTATGAATTTCATAAATCTATTGAAGAGGATTATATTTCTTTATCATGATCATCTTGAGATTATGATAGTCAATGAAGAGCAATATTGACCCATCTATCTTCATAACTATGTAAACGGATGCACATAATGGTTAAGAACATGAGTTCATAAAACATATTTAAAAAATAGCTATTATTTCTTTTTACACTCTTCAATATCATTAATTTATAATCTATAATGATTGATGGATATAGGAAACTATTTTTTTATATGTTTGATCAAGTCCTCAAAGTCTCATCTAGGATGATGACCCGACAATTCTTTGTGAAAAACATCATTTAATTCCCCAATATGGGGAATGTCATCAAGTGTTATCATTTCCTTATTCTAAATCATTTGAACATAATATTCACCCCAATAAGGCACTAATCTCTAATATTTATATTATAATTCTAAAATAGATGAATCCTTCTCCATGAACAAGTATATAATTTGAGGATGATTTTTGATACATATGTTGATTTCCTAATCTCGAAAATTTAAGTTAGACCTATAAAATGAAATCTAATTCATACCTTTAATTGAATTGAATTCATACAAAGGGATTTTACCAAGGTTTTCTAGGAAATTCAAACGAATAATTTATATATGGGTGAGTTATATTCAGGGGAAAAAATAATTGGCATGTATTACATCTTCACTAATAACTCGAAATCTATGATTTTCGGTGGTGTTTTAATAGTAATTATAAACTTGTTTAATATGAATTAATGAATATAAATATAGTAACATGAGATATTAAATGTCATTCAATGTATGATAATCCTACATTTCACTATATGATTATGGTTATAATCTTATATTTCATCCAAAATTGGCCTTTAGAAGATAATTAGAAAAATAATTAAATATATAGAAGTAAAAAATGAAAATTGCGTGGTTAACCAATTAATTACACACATTTCATATTAATTTCTATCATTCAATATATTTTATCCATAGTATACTATCTAGTATATAATTTTATTAGAAATTTTCCCTTCATAATGTTTTGTAGAGATATTTTTAATTTACTAAATCATGTCCTTCAAAACATTCAATCAATGTGCGTAATATAACCACATTATTTGGAACTAACTTATGATCATTTTAATACATAATCCACTATTTTAAATTTCATCAACCCTATTAATAGTTTCGGGAAAGACACATCATCTTGTAGTATTATATAAGAACTATGTTTCATGGAAACCATAAACTATATAATTTACCAAAATTGAAGGATTTTTTCCTATGTTTAGTCTTATCCATAAGATTTTTTTAGGGTTTACCATAATAATAACCTCATAACATGTCAATTTATCCAATACCTAAAATGAAAACCCATATGTTTTCTACCCATTATTAAATTATTTATACTATAATGAAAAACATAATAAAAACCTAGTGGATCAATAGTCCTATTGCCTTTGAAAGATTTGACACATAGAAAAATAATGAAATATATGTATAAAAATACACTATTTAAAACATATTTGAATACTTTTAAAATACCATTGTTCTTATAAAATTATACCAAATAACCTTAAGACACACATAAGAATATTTGGAACAAGAAATTCAAGTAATGGTATGATCAAATAATAACATGATGACATTAATACATGGGTGTTAAGAGGTATATCAAGGTGATATAAAAGAGGTGTGTATCATACACATGAATATAGAGGAATGATATAATATGATAACAACAAGGAAATATGGGTATGTGGGAACAACATAAAACATTACATAATATCTATATGTTAAGGAAGACCATTGATAAACAACAACATAGTTCACTTTGGATAACATTCCATGAACAAAACATGGTATATCATGATGTAATAACATTATACAGGGAATTAGTCAGATAAATATCATTGGGTTTACCCCTCACCTACATATTATGTACATACAATTTTCTTCCATATATATCATACAATATAAGAACACCTTCCATCACATTTAACCCTATTATTAATGAGTGTGGGTTATATACATATAATTACACAATAAACTAATGATTGTTGCATAATGGTGAACACCATCTAGTGTAATTGTAGGTGGGTATTCTAAATACCTCTTTCTAGAATGGAAAATCACATGATAATTTTTGGAACATAACATGTGTGCGTAAATATTTATGGGAGGTTTTACTGAGATCGAAATTGAGTCTACCATTACTTCTATATTATATATGTCCTAAAAGGAATTTTTAAAAACATATTCCAACCTAAAAAATGTGAAATATTACGTCATAATTAAATGAATGTTCACGAATATAGATTATGATAAGGGGATCTCTTACATTGAGTTCACACTTTTATAAGCTTGATATGAATTTCTTAAGAGATTGGTAACCCTTTGGGAGTGATTTATAGAGGTACATGGATATTAAATTGATGATTAATCGATTTTGAGTGAATATATGTTGAAATTGTTTGTGTATTTATCGAATAGATTAGCGGAATTATTCTAAAATTTGAAGACATTGTATTTTTAATTTATAAAATATATTAATCAAGAAAATAAGAACCATTTTTCTGTTATTTTTTCCAAATTGGATTGGTTTTATATACTAATATAAGAACCTAACATATTAATATAATTTCATTGGTTTTGTGTACGTGATTCATGATCATATTGAATTGTTTTTTAATCCATAAAATATAACATAGGTTTTCAGGATTCATTAATGGTTTATAAAGTTAATAAAATAACCTAAAAATAATTTAATTTAAGAGGGAAATTAATATTTGGTTGTGGATTCCTTTTATATAATTTATATAAATCACCTTTTGGATCCTATTATGAAATAATAAATACCATAAAATTGGACAAAACTAAATATATACCAAAAAATTAAAATAACTCAAAAAATTATTAAAAAAATTACTATTAGATAATTTATAAATTCATATTTCATAACTAAACATTATTTTTCAAAAAAAATAATAACCAATATATATTAATTTTTACATTTAAATAAAAATCCATATCTTCTAGAAGAAACTTATTTTTTTACTTATACAACATTATAAAACATATCCAAATTACATTTTCATTCATTAACTTATATTATAATTTATATTTAAATAAATTTTATTTAATAAGGAAACATAACGAAAATATCATTTCATCCAGAATTCCTGACTTTATCAAAAAGGTTTGTTTTATAAAAACATATATATATTCCAAAATACTATTTGGGGTTCTTTGTATATGAAAACTATTATTAATAAACTCATATATAATTGTATATAGCCTGATAATTATTTCATTAAAAATAAAACAAAAATATTCATAATACTAGGGTCATGATACAGTACCCCCTATTAAGCCATTGTATTCCTTAAGTGTAATGTGTGTGATGGTGGTGCTATCCTGGGGGGATTTATGAAAATAATTTGGCTTGAGTTCTTGATATTATTGTACTTATCTCGTAAAAGGTTTTCATGAATTTTCAGTTTTTGAATCTCAAAATCATCATAGATAACGTTAAATCCATGTTATTTCAACTCCCTCATAAGATCTGATAAATGGGATTCACATTGTATGAACCTACTCGTCGAATATATATCCTCTTCCATATGGTTCAATTATAATTTATCATAATATTTATTATATATAAATTATTATGATTAATTTAAATTGGTAATATTATTAACTATTAAAATATATAAGACTATTTTAAGTTAGACATGCTATAAAAATGAAAAAAAACCGTTGTAGTACATATTTTATCTATAACAACATTACATAATAAAGCACTAATTCATTCAAAACTAGATTTTAAGTTATAAATGTTTGTTACTTTACATGTGACACAACCAACCATAAATGGACTTGTTCAGAAAATGTGGTAGTTTTAGACTCACCAGGCCATATACCTAATCAAGGCGATTACTCTGTTGTTATGGTTCACAATAATTCATATAGGGTGAAACACACTATCCCACACCTAGTACATTCCCATTTCATCCTTCATATGTTACAAAAAATAATTCCCAATATAAAACATCCACAATTGTAAAATTTGGTTGCCCGTGGTAGACCCAAAAAAGCCAACTACTCTGAAACTATCGAATCCACTCACCAATGCTCCTAACTCAAAATTAGAAAACTACGGATTCAAAATACTAATAGAAAAAGGAACATACATCATCCCATGTGTGTTATATGCTACAAGTAATTATATATTTATATAATTAATGTTATTATTCTAACTGTCAAATTACTATTTTGGTAGTCTTGCTATCATTTATCATGCTCTAGTAACTATTCCCATAGTCATATTAATCTTACAATTCCAATATATATCCTATAAATACATTATTCATAATTCACTTCAATTCATATAATTGTTCTCTGTTATCATATTTGTATGTCTCAAAAAAATTACAGATGATTTCATTACTTTCAATATTTTTCCTTGCATGTGTTATATTTCTAGAATATCAAAATGAATATTTTTATTATTATTGTTGTTTTATTCTCTATGTGAATTGTAATATTATAGTACTTTCAATTTTATTCGTTACATTCATTCCAAAACCATAATTTTTAAAATTAATATAATAATTTATGTTTTGTTTTTATTATATAGTACATTTGTTTTATACTATATTTTTAAATATCACATAGATTAATATTGAGATGGAAACATGTTCAATATATTTAAATTTTTGTCATTACAAAATAAATGAAAATTCATACATGGTCACCTCCATTAACATACATAGTCATTCCTAGTATCTCATAACCATAATAGCTCCAAAAAAGTCGACATATAAGAAACAACATTTTACACTCTTTGCATTGCTCATAATAAATATAATTACATATAAATTTTGTCACATTAGGGACCATCTGCCTTTACCTCAAGTTGTTCCACCTTTAAGCATTCCCTTTGTCTATTCATTCACATTTAAATTACATTGATCAAAATTAGTGTGTTTCATTCTATATCAAGATCGAGTACTCACATTAATTCTTCATAAAACAATTTAACTAATATTTATAATTAACTCATAGCCCAAAAAGATTTCACAATTCTAAAAAACTCAGTGGGTGACCACTTATAGATAGATTAGTGGGAAATATGAAATAATCTACCCATGACGCATCCTTTAGTCCACATATATCTAAATCCCTAAAATACAATACTAATTCTCTAAACAAATCATTTCCAATTTATATAAAATAAATTATCATATTGATGTAGTGTATTTAATTTGAATAATTTGTATGGAATCATTTGTACTCAAGACTTTGGATCCTCCTCTAGAAATCTCACATTAAATCTTAATTTCTACATCCTAATTGCTGCACGAATATTTAGAATCATCACTGAACCCCTTATTGAATTCGACCAAAATACAAGGAATCATGAGAGGAGTAATTGAGGTGGATAGAAGGGAAGAAAAAAAACTCAATAATTATGAAGCAAAATACTAAATACATCGTGATCATAGGGGAAAATAAAGGGGGATAGAGATATGAGGATCCAACTTACCCAATTTTTTGTAGCCACAAAATAGACACACACCCATATTCATTTTTCATTTTAAACAAACATGTAAATATTTCATAATATATAAAATATTGATCTATGTGGTACTAGGTTCATGGTTCATGGTCACAAGCATCATAACGGACCAAACAATGTTACTCCATCATTTTCTATCTATTGGGTACCAATTTCATCATATTGGGTACCCAATGGCCTACTAAATATAGTCATCTTCACATTGAATTACTAAATTTCATTATATTATACTCTATGTGTTATTTAAACAATATTTCACAATTTAATCCAAATTTTAATCATCTGGAACATGTTCATGATCTATAATTTCCACTTTGGATTCAAAATATAAAAACAAATCAAGTTCGAGTTCTATTTGAATCCAGCTTTTCTTTGACTCCATCATCATATAAAAGTTTGATTCAATATAGTAAACTATATTCATATACATATTAATTTTATTATTTCAAATCAATCAAGAGGGGGATTAAATTAATTTACTGAATAATGATTAAAACATCTATATTGAAAATTAATTGTGTTTTGATCATTTTAGATAAAATAATTAATGTAAACTGAATAAAGATTAAATGAAAGGGAACAAAAGTTTATATACTTGTTTTTAATAACCAAGAATATTTATAACACGACTCCACTGATACCTTCTATCATTATAATGATTTTATTAATAATCATTTAACTCTAAGGTCTTCAATATTGATAAAAATTGGATAACAATTTTTTTTACATGTACTTGTTCTTTTATCAAAGCTATTTTTCATTAATTCACCCAATATATTTACACCACCCATAATATATGAAGTTTTCACTGAAGTGAAAATTGAAACAAATATTTGAAAAAATATACAATAGAAAATAATTGTTCTTGTATATAGCTTATAGAAGACTAATATCAACATAGATAAATATTATGAAACTGAAACATACCTATCGAAACAAAAAATTAATCAAAATAAGGATTATATTTAATTTCTTATTATATCCTTCACTATTAATATTATAAATAATCAAATTCTAATTTTTTTTATAATTTTTTATAATTCAAACTCAATTCCAAAGACAAAATTTCCATATTACTTTTAAAATAGGATATTTTTTTTAATTCAAACATATTTATATGTTAAATATAAATTAAGGAAAATTTAAACTTCTTAATTTCCATTAAAAAATCATAGAATATATCCTAAATGATCTTACACAAAATCATAAATATCTAGCTCTATCATTTTATAAAATTATCTCATAATATTAATTCGATTATCTTCATAATAATATATTTAAATAAAAATAAATAACATCAATTTGAATAAATATATATATTTGTAATAAAAATAGTCATTTAGTAAGTATAGTCTTCAAAACAAATACGATGACATAAGTGTAATGTGAATATTCATATTTTCAAAATATTAAAACATAATTATATTTACTTTTGTGAGAATAAATTAGAAAATTTTAAATCCATATAATATTAATTCCATCATTATAAAATATTTATAAGAGTGAATCCTTTTTCGTTTCTTGTTATATAACAAAACATATCTTATAATTAAGACATGTATATGAGTGTGATATTTTAAAAACTATAATTTAAACATGTGTACATATGATTATTTCTCATCTAATAATAATCCAAAACATTAACTTACTATATAAGGTTCATTTATTTATCTACATTTCCCTCCAAAAATCAATTGGCATAAAAAAAAGAATTTAGACTTTTAATTTAAAAATATTATAAAAAATATATACATGAATATTATTTTTTTAATTATGGTGTTCACGTTCGATTGAAAAAATTATGACTAAATATCAACATCAACTTATCTAAAAATGATTTAACATTTGATATAAAATATATATATATATATATATATTCTTAAAAAAACATTCCAAAATGATTCTAAAAATTGCATAAGTGTTAAACAATGGAAATACCATAAATAAAAATAAACATTAATATATCATCATCAAATTGGATCATTAGTAACTCATACATTGGTATTTTGTGAGAATCAAATATATAGTATTTTTTATTAAATAGAGATTATAAAACAGTTTTATCAATTTCTTCCTTTTGATGATAAAAATCCTATATAATAAAAAAAATTAGAATATATGAAATATTATATTAGTTTGTTATTCTTATACTTTTTCATATATCAAGGAGGGATAAATAGAATCATTATGAAGTAATAATAAAATAATTTTCATGAATGAATGAATATAATAATAATATAATTTTAGAAAAAAATCATTTTTTACTAAATATGAAAGATTATACAATATTCCATAATGATTAAAGTAAATATCAAAAATAAAAAATCCAAAAATGAATAAACAATTTCATTAAGAATGAAATTTGTAAGGCTTTGAAGAGGTATGTATGGATTATTACATAAGGTTTTATAATCTTTTTATTATTTCATTTGATATCTATTTGTTTTTTTATATCATGATGTTTATTTAATTATTATTAAATTCCATTCTATATATTCATTCCCCATTTTACATAGTATGGATTAAAACATATTTCTAGATAATATAACCTTTATAGTCACACGGGAGAAATATGAGAATGTATTATCTATTTTATATCATTAACTCTTCTTTAACCACCTTCTAATATACTTCCGTCCATTTATGATTCCTTGAGATAATAATGAAAAATTACACAACCAAAATTTATGACATTTCATCTAAATAGAAACCTAGAATGGATTTATTACCATATTTAAAAATATATTACATGACCTCCTTATTTCCATTAAATCCATCTTATTTGAAAATTCATGTTATCCAAAGTATTATTGGGTTGCTTAAAATAATATTTAAAAATTTCTAATTTTCTCTTCATTTATTATATTGTGTCATTGTGATCATATGATTATCATTGAATTATTTGATGATTCTGAAATAGAATTATTTCCAAGATGAGAATCAAAACTAGTAAATATAAATTTACCTTCTAATGAATTTTCAGTATTTTTTACTGAAATATGGTGAAATTTTATCATGTTATCTATATAATACATATTATTATTAGTCCTAAAAAATGAAATGATTTGGGAGTGTTGTAATAAACATGTAATTTGAGTGTAAATCCTATCGATAAAATCTTTTTAGAATCAATTTATATAAAAAGGACTATATTTATCATAACAGACTGAAGACATTTAGAAAACCATCAATTGGGCATGTTAACAATACTTTATTGAACATTGGAAACATTAACTTGAATATTCATTACAAAGTAATATTCAAATAAGATTTGACCTACTTCCACTATTGTAACAAAATTATGAAAATATAATTATTATTATTATAATCTATTCATTGACATTATAAAATCATCACCAAATATAACATATCACTAAAAATTGATTAAAAATATATATTACTTCAAAAATGATGAACATGATCTCAACTAATTGTAAATATATCATTCAACATACTAAAATAGTGGTAAATATTCATTATGAAATGTCAATTATATCATAAAAGTAATTATGATAGCTATTGTGTGACTTATCTCCATTCTAGATTTATCTTGAATTTTATTATTTAAATCAAGCTCTGTAATATCAAAAATATTTTTATTATAACTAATTTTATTGAAGATATGTTTTTACAATTTCTCATCAATATTAGAATCACCAACTACATTATTTTCCATAACATCAAAAACATTAATTCTCTTAATCATAAAAATTTCCATAACCACATATTCATTTTAAGTGCTAATTATTTCATCAATGTTTGTATCTATTCAAGAACATTGATTTTTTATATTTATATCTCACTAAATAGTTATAATATCAATAAATATACTCTAACTCTATCTTTCTAATATTTAATCATTTCAATAATAACATTAGTTTATGAATCAACACCAGATCCATTTAGAAGATATTTTTTAAACAAAAATATGTCAATACAACGTAGGATAACTATGAAAAAAACTTATAATAAATTTTTCAAAACCTAAAATATCATAAACATCATATTTAATATTATATTTTATAGTAATTCTTGTTTCATTTCTAACTCTTACATATGTTATAGAAAAATCAAGATTAAAATCAATAGGAACGGTACCTGCTATCCATATGATCCCGACCTTCTTCATCATCTTCACCTACTAACTCCCACTCAATATATTCATCATGTTTTTCAACTGGTATCTCATTTAGATTATGTTGACCCCCATAATAGGATGAATGTGTTTTTCATATTCAATATCATATTTAGAAAAATTATCATATTAAAATACACATCCATTTTTTGACTATCCTCGTGAGTATTGTTAAAAAATAATTAGTGACGGGGAATATGTGAATCCTTATAAGTAAAACGAAATAAATTATTCATAAATATTGCATTTAATATCAATCCAAAATGAATTTTTTCTAACATACTTTTTCTGAGGATATAATATTTCATATATGTGACAAAATACCAAGTATGATTTATTGTATTCATATTCAAAAACACATAATACAAGAACATATTTAGACTAAAATTATTAAAAAACTACATCTCATTCTGAAATACTTGTTTCAATGAATATTGATGTATCCTTGTTTTTTAGTATCATATTATTCAGAAAATTATATTGAATGAGTATTTTGAAATATAAGAAAAAAAATTTGATTTCATTTATTTTGTAACCAAAAATTTATTTTATAAATAAACATACCTATTTTGGAATCTATAGAACTTTAATCTGTTAAAATATATATATTTTAATTGACAACTCAATTATGGAATATTTAAAAATAACCATTTTATCCTATTTTTTTAAAAAATATTTTTATAAGTAAAAAAACAATCTTAAATATATGTAATTCCAAAACACCATAGAAACAAAATTTGTGATACTCCTACCACAAATGATGTTTTTCATTTACAATATATTATTATTCACAAACATCAAAATATCCATTTTTCTCCGACATAATAAAACCCTATATATTTTTCATAAGACCACTTAGTGTGATCCTATTATCCAGATTTGATTTACCTAAACATGATTTCATGATTCTTTCATAATTACATTATAAAAATCCAATATCCATTACAATAGAATTTATTATTTTACCTAAATTTTAGGAATCCAAACATAGAAAAACTCTACAATGATTCCTTTTTCAAGAAATTTTTTTTGATTGTGTAATTCTTCATACAATTTTTTGTTGAATTTTCTACTTTAATATAATACATTGAGATTCCCCATTTAAAAATCCAAAATTCTCTTTAAGCTGCCAACTACACATATGTGAGACTAAATCCACATTAAGAATCATTCTATGGAATTCGTCATCCTCATATAGATAAAGTATTATAACTTTTTTCCTACCTTAAAATCTACTACCCATAATAAAACAAAACCATTAATGATTATCCCACACAAACTAATTCTAGGAAAACATAGAAAATATTTATTGAATCTACTCATTTTGTTATTTTTCATTATACTAATTTAGCCACTAGTGGATGGTGGACCCAACCCTAGGATGCTCTCCTCCTCCTAGCGATGAAAGTGGACCCCGTGTCTGCCCCTCGTCCCTCGATGGGGGAGGCATCTTTGATGCCCTTTGGGGAGAAGGGACATCATTTCGTCCTTTCTCCATCCTTGATTTTCTACCCCAATTCTCGAAAGCTACTTTAAGCCCAAAAATTACATATCCCATTGATGGCCTCCCTAATCTCCATATTTTGACATCTGAATTCTCCGAAACCTCTTCTATCCTAAACCACACATTTGTTTCTCACTTAAAGTTGTGAAGAACATCAGTTGATGTGTTTGATAGGTTTATCTTCGGCTCATGGGATCTCCATGAAAGGGTGATTTTCATCTTGCTTGACAGTCGCCACATCATGATTTGAGTTGAATCAGAAGAAGTCCTCATCAAGGCAAGGTCCATCGCTCTGTGAAACGTCAATGGGTCCCGGTTCTTCATATTTCTATGTTCATTTGAATTACATATTAATCGAGATTCCCCATCTCCTGTAGTTTGGGTATGTTTTCCAAATCATCAATTGTCGTTCCAGAATGCTTCTGTTATTCACATGATAGGTTATCTCTTACGTAGGTTTTGGTGCTCGGATATTCGCACTGAAGCCGTTTTTCACCCGGTCCATCCAAGGGTATGTGTGTAATTAGATGCATATTGAACGCCATTTGATTATGTCTGGATTATCATTGGAGATAATTATAGGTGAAAACAGTGGGTCATATACTAGAGATGGACAAACTTCTGGTCTCCATGCGGTCATTTGGGTCATTCTTTGGAGGTAGGTCATAAGGGTCTTCCACTTCTAGATGTCTGTTGCCAGCGAATCCATTATATAGCTAGGATAGAGGCTACTGTGGAAGGTAAATCTCCGGATGTTAGTGCTGAAACTGGCCAGATGCAGATGAAAATCAGTGGAGGTAGTGGTATGGAATTTCAGTCTCAATGGATGGTTGAAATGGAACAACTGAAAGGTGATTGTAACAGTTCAGTCAAGGATACGCATGGGCTCAAATTAGGGAGGAACTCTATGAAGACCATGGATGAATTGGTAGATCCATCAAAAACCAAGGGATGCTTATTACATCAGGTTGATGTGTAAGTTTTGACCCAAGTGGTGGGGAGTAAGGACACAGTGGAGCCTAAGGCAGGTGGTGTAGTGGAATTTTGAATTGAGGCTTCTAGTGTGGATAGTGGTGGCTCTCAGAGGGGAATGAGAGGTGAAATGGGGGTCATGCAGCCATGTGATGGGGAATTCGCACAGGATAAGGCTTCTCATAGTGATGGTAGGAAAGCAGTGGGTGAGACCCAAGTGGAAGGTGTTGAAGAGGATCCTAGAATAGAATTTAGTGGGATGATGGTCAGAGGCAGTGGTGACATAAACAAGGAGATGCATGGGTCTTCACTGGATTTGTAGGTCCGTTATCTAGGTGGTACTGATGAGATTTATTTTTTAGAGAACCAATATTCTATCCTGGTGAAGAATATCTTTGATGGGCTTAGTAAAATTAGGCAGTGTATGGAGGGGACCATTGAGGGATGTAGGAGTACTTCTACAGGGGAAATCAACCCTGGGAGTAATAAAAGTAACAGGGGGAGGAAGGGTAAGAGGGACTACTCCTCCTTTCTTCCTCTCTTGAAGACTCGTTCAACAGAAAAGAAAGTAGAAGAGAAGGTGGAAAGCAAGGACATGAGCTATAAATCACCTATCTAGCCTGAACTTCCCTTGGATCTGCTTCTGTGTTCAAAGGATGAGGTGATAGAGCAGGTGTTGTTTCTCAATGCCTCAAAAGAGTAAGTATCCAAAATGATGGGTCAAGATATTGGAATGAATCTAAGTGAGGATCAATATTCTTTGGTTGACAAACATGGAATGATACTGGTTGGGGGTTTCAATAGGGGTTGACCTGACTAGAAGAGTATATAGAGGTCTTGGATAAACTGACCTCTGCATTGGAGGTTCTTTTATGTGACGAGCCACACACTTAGGTAACATCTATTTCCTTTATGTTGTTCAGGGATATGGATTCTGGAAGAATAATATTTTTCTTCAATGATGTTGCTTTAACCTAATGTATTTAATACATGGTTTTCCACTGTCACCTTCCTTGTTCTTGTGATGAGGCTTACTCTCAGTTTGTTCTATTGTTGATGTTTTGGTGTTTTGTTTGCTGATTGTTACATGGTTCTTCTTTAGATGGGGTTTTGAGCATAAGGCCACCACTTTTGCATTCCACTTGGAGTGGAATACTGAGAGGGTATATCCAGGCCATCGGTCCTATGCCCATGCATCCTTGCACGGGACTGGTCGCCGAGTACTCATGCTTGTTGGGGCCCTAATCATGAGGTAGTTTTATTGGTGAGGGAGGACATGTTTTCATTGGGTTCTTTTATGTTGTTGTTTTGGTTGTTTTTTTGGACTTGGTAGTTCCCACTTTTCCATTTAAAGTGATTCATTAATAAAATGAAAAATAATTTTCAATCAGTAATTTAGCCACTAGTGATGAAATTGAGTCTATGCATCCCAATACAGGTTCTTGATATATAAATATTCAAGGTGACTCTTTTTATTTCTCTAAACTAAATCCTCATGGACTGCATAACCTCCATTCAAATTATTTGATATTATGATTGATAATAAAAATAACACATAATGAGGATTTTAGTCCATAATTATCTAAATATAGAATATTTTATCAATATTATGATATATTTTTCTTCTCTCAGATATGTAAAAAATATCAAATCAACGAAATAATGAAACCTTATTTTCATACCACATTATCATCTATGTGAAAATATCCATGGGAATTCATATTTTGACTTCAATTCCTCTACCTAAAAAGGTTATCATCAATGATTCCTTCTCTTTCAAACCCATCCATCTCAAAAAATTGCATAGAATATTCATTCATCTATGGATTTATTTCCCATTAAATAGTAATCGTTATTTAATATATTTTACATGAACATCCAAAAATAATGGGGGCCCATTGTTCCCTTCAAACTATTGAAATACCAATATAGATAAATTGATCATCTCTTTTCATCTTCCATATCCTATCATCCCTTGTGACACTATTGGTTAACATTTGATGAATACATGGCTATGTTAAGCATTGGAAAATTTACCTCCAATACATTTGGATCCAACTTCTACCTTTTACTTCATCCCACAATTTCTTTGTGAAAAAATTACTATTATACCAACATTCAATCATGGAGCATCTTTCATCAATATTATTGTACACTAATTATATGTTTTCATGTACTGAACTTACGACATTGCATTGAGTCGTAAAATATCCTCTATGAATACTAATTTTGAACATGTGGTATGAAATAAGAGCCTATGTAAAAAACACAAATGTTATTTGTGTCGCTCACTTACTTCTAGGGATTCTTGTAGGATGAAATTGTTTCTTTTGAGGACTTATATTTTGACCCAAATCAAGCAATAACAAAATATTCATCATTTAAAAAATTATGAATAAGTTCATGATACATACCACAATATGAATCACCTAACAACACTTTTTAAACAAAACCAAATGATACAACATTGTATGCATGATATTCAATTGATAATTGGACTCCTTTTTCTAATTAGGCTAAACAACCTGGTGTTCATTACAAAAAGTCTCCATAAAAATGTTTTTCATTAGATAGATACATATTATTTATACTTATATTTGGGCATAGGTGAAAAGTGGAATTAATATTTATAATAGTTAGAAGACTTTTTGAAATTTTATTCATTTTCCAAAAGTATCATAGTATCTTAAACACCTTCATATAAGAATCAATATTTTTTTAATCCTTTTTCATATCATGTGTCATTCTGAATCATATTTTATGAATATAGTTGTTTATTGAAAACAATTTTTTAGTCTAATTCTATATAAAAATTTCAAAAATGTTAATTCTTCTTACTGAAAGTAACTATTCATTGATTATTCACTATTTATATTTTATCACACCCCTTCCCTTGTTTTATATCGCCCATTAAGATTGTACAATATTAAACAATAGTAAGAAACAATTAAATTAATGAGGAGTCGGGTACCCCTAAAATCCTCAATTAGAGGATTTTGATAGGACTTTATAAAACCCACAGACATATGCCTCTCTTTAAAGACATTAATATGTTTCTTATTGGGAAGTGACACTTAGTCTATTTTTTGTTCCAATTCATAAATCCACCTTTCTTTTAATATACTCTATTATAATTGAATATAAGAAACATTAATTCATCTAGTATTTTCCATGTTCTTAGCCATCTATAAATAATATGTCCCAATTGTTAACCATTATTTTTTCACATTCTCGGTCCAATTTTTGTGGCCAGGACCCATAGGTTTATAATCGACATTATTTTTGAATTTAAAAAATTGTATGTTTTTTTCATTTTGTAGTTCATTACTTCTTCTCGTCATTCCTTCTCTACTTGGGGGTTATTTATATTGTCTTTATTTCTCATCTTATGGTCAGTTTCTTGAAACCAAAAAGGATTATGTCAAGTCTCTCCCATCAAATATCCGTAGAGACATTCTATTACTTTTCCTATCACAGTGGTTCTCTCATCCCTTGAAAATCCTTCTTACTCACAATTAGATTTTTTTTCACTTTTTATCACGATTTAGTTATATTCTATTTAATAGGGATAATTCGTGTGTAAACTAGAAAGTGATTCGTATAAAATTTTTTGATCTCATTATTTATCCTCTAATACTGTGGAAATATTCAATATTTTATCATGGTTTATTCCATTATACACAATCTCTCTAAATGTGACAAGATTCTAGGGACTCCGTATTTCTTATTTTTTTTACCAACTCTAATATCATGCTAAATTTCCATAAATAATTTTTAGGAAACTATCTGCTTATATACATACCACATGTTATCCTTTATCAGTTAGGATACACTAATAGTTGGTGATATTATTATAAAATTTAACCCTTGGTCTTCTGAAAATATACTCATGATGTGTCCTTATCTTCCACAACAGTATAATTTCATGAATTCATTCTTAATATTGTTTTCATATTCATATTATTAATATATATTCTTTTTTACTTTTAGATTTATATATTTTCTTCCAATAATATTTAGATTTTAGATTCAAATAGTTTCATAATCAACAAATAGATACTAATCAAAAGAGAATATCTATGTTCTCCTTTCCAATTGAGAAACTACTCTTTATCTCAAACATGCTGATCATCTAGTCATTCTCCATTTTTTTATTTCATCATCTTTAGACTGAAACTAGCCCCATTTTCATGTTGTATCAAATCATATTGATGTGTATGGGTTGAGGAAAAGGATTCATTGAATTTGTAATAAAGGACACGTTTTTATCCAATTTCATGGGATTAGTATTTAATTAAATCAGATTATTTCTTCATTTTGCACCATAATCATAATGAAATTATTCATGGCCAACTCTAATCATTTTCAGACCATTTTAAATACATATATCTTCAATGGTTTCATAGTTCACTTCCCATATAATCTCTCATTGATCTAACATCTCTTGTATGTGCTGGATTTATTCTACATCTCAGTACCCACTATACCAGATTTAATGAGTATACGTCATAACCATTTCATTATTTTCAGAGTATTCATCAGACTAAATAAATTAATTTTCATACATATAACATCCTGAAAAAAATTATTCCCAAATTCAAAATCTTCAAATGGATATGTAATTTTATTTTGTTAAATAATTTTATCCACCCGTGTCCCATGTTATCCTGTCATTTTTTAATATAATCAATTATATTATTAACCACCTTGTGTAGAATCACTGTATCAGCACAGTAGCATGTCACTGTAGCAGTTCTGTAGTAGAAGCAGCACTATAGTGGTGGAGGGACAGTTGCAGGGACTGTAGTGGTGGCAGCACTGTAGCAGGAACTGTAGCAGTGTAGGTACTGTAGTAATACTATTCACCAAGGGGTCATTTGGGCCAAAAATGGGCTTTCTAGCCTGGTTTGCCGGCCACATGGCCTTGGGACGTTGGGATATGTAATTGTTCACCCTCTACCCATTCTTAAGTGGTCATTGAATTAATACTAAATTGAGGATTCAGCCCCAACCATTAAAAAGACCACATTGTCCTTCTCTTCAATTTTTCACTTATTTCCAAATATTTATTTCATGTTCACCTGATAAGATTCTTTCTCTATTAACTCTTTCTCAATTTGTTCAATCCCGACCCCCATATCATACATATATTATTAATATTCATTCAAAATATAAATAATATATATATTATTATCTCTTTGAATATATAATTATTTAATATAGTCATCAATGTCTATATGATGGTCAATAATATGCTCTTGATCGTTATTCCCCTGATGATATTTTCTTGTTCATGTAAAGGGGAAAATGATCATTATTAGTTTTATATTAAATTCCATAATATGTTAAGAATTTGATGAAACATATGAATTAGAATAAATCATTGTGATTTCTGTACATGTACTCCTTGTATTGTTCTTCTTTTTCTTTTTCTCTTTCTTGATTATTCTCTTTAGAAATACTTCAACAATATTATTCACTATCTACTCATATTAGTAAGTTTTGTGAACATCCACTACACATACTAATTTTCAATACACTACTTCCAAGGTCTTCTTTATTTCAAATATTGTAGCACATCAAATGGTTTTCTGTAGTACTTCTTTTGAAATACCTTTTTAATAAAATTTCAATAACATCATATTATAGTAATGTTCACTATTCATTCTGTGGTTATATCCCCAATAAATGTATTCCAATAAGTTTTTACCATGTTCTTCTAATTATAAATCATTAATTTCGATATAGACCATTTTGAGGTTAATCATATAATGGTGGTTTCATCATATAATCCATGAATTTTTAAAAAAATGAATCCAATAGGGGAAAAAATACATGGTTGACACCAAAGGTCTATATTGAATGATCACATATCGAAAATGTATTGAAGTTTCAGATTATACCATTTTTAAACACATATATGATTATCGTGTTTTAGGCATGGTCATTATGTGTTAGGCTCACTGCCTTTACAATTTTCTATCTTTGAGCACTCCATAACTATGTTTAACATCATCTTCATTACATCTAAATAAGTATTTTATGAAGTATAATCAATATTTTATTGATATTTAGGATCCTAAATATAATGGAAATGTGGTTTAATATCTTTATTCTCAAAGATACCATACATGCTTCATAACTACAGATTTGATTATCAATTTATCTTCTACATCCCTACACTATTCTATTATTCCATATACCCTTAACTCCTAAATGAGAGTGTTATTTCATTCCCTTAGAAAAAATAATCATTGAAACATGTAATCTCTTGATGAAAATAATTCCACACTAAAGTATTCTTATTTCGCTCAATCTACTTACACACCAAAATATATAAAATCATACTCCCTCATCTTCCTTCAAGATTGTAGTTCAACACCAGTTGTACTCTTTGATCTCTGTAAAACCCGCTTGATTAATTAAAGTAAAAATCCATGAATAAATATACATGGATACATTGTTCACTATAAAATAGTATTTTCTACACAATCCTGGGAGTATAACCCTTATTCAGTACCTCTTAGCATGTAACTTTCAATGTAAGACTCATGACACATAACCTTGAGAGAGAGAGAGACCCTTGGTTATGTATCATCAATCATGATATCCATTGGTGGGTAACCAACACTAGTAGTCCACTGGTACATAATTAATGAAACATTATTGATCGTTATGATCATAGGCATGTATCCTTACTGTGTAGTTCTTATCAATTAAACTCAGCTTCGTAACTCATGATCATGAGTTTTTACATGAAACCCCTTTAAAGGCCTCATTAGACTCACAATATCTGGAACTATGATCGTGTGTTCCTATGTGTGAATCATATCACATGAATTCACTTCAATCTCAAGTAAATTATACCATAGATTATAATTAAAAACATGATCACTCATAGTAAAGTGATGAATATGTATTGTATCTATATTTATTCTCCACAAATTAATCTTCAAAAACAAAATCAACCATTTATTCCACTAACATCAGGTAATGATGACCTACCAGACTCCCTAGTTATTGAACATATACCCAAAATCATGCATTTTATTAGAATACGCCATCTTATGGTTGTAAACATCATCTGACATAGGCTCTACACTAAACACTCTCATTTTACAGACATTGTGTAAGCCGTTCAATCTGTACCTAATATATTTATGAATTTAGGATATTTAAATAAATAACCATCATTAATAACATCAAATTTCTTATGCCTTCAGAAAATGTGGCAATATTTCCCTTCCTCTAGAGCATAGTTTTATAAATTTATTGACTATATGAAATAAATCTTACCTCGATCACATAACTCTCATAAATATACATGACTAGACTCCACCACACCAACCTACATTATAAAAAACGTACCAAAAATAATGACAATAATTTATTACATATCATTCTTCATTCTCTACATATGAAATTTGTGACAAATCTGGCCCAGATGCCACTCTATAAGTGCCTTGAGTCTGGCGGGCCACATGGCCTCAAACACATCTCCCCGAACGCTAGAAGTTTTCGACTAGCAGCGAGGGCCTACGGTGTGTCCATGGGGAGACTATTCCCTCATTACCAAAGTGCATCATAGCATATGAGTATAAACAGATGTAAATAACATAATCAAAATATGGAATCAGAATGTATAGTAGAAAATAGATAAAATAGTATAATAACAGAACAAGTGGAATATAATTCAACTACTAATGACTGGAACATCACTATAAAACAATAAATCATGGATACAAGACAGTAGTCATAACATGTTCCAAATAATTATAAATGAAATCAAATAAAATCACAAGATTCCAGAGATCCATCTCGGTCTGATGCTATCAATCTCCATTCTAAAAGCATTAAATCAAGTGTTTTATGTTGTATAATTCACTTTTTCATAACCTATTACAATGTAATCTATTCCGGGTACCAAACGATGCCCCGAGAGGGTGTGAGATTATTCTCAGTGGACCACCACCAATGGTGTCTATATCATCTGGCCCATGTAATGGAAATGTTACAGTTTAAAAGAATACCTATATAATGTAAAGAAGTACAATGTAACTAAATACTCAATTACTTGATTCATCCCTCAGTTAGTGTCTAAACATATAAATAATTAATTATTTTATTATTAATAGTTTGTAAATAAGTTACATGTTAACCATTTGAAAAGGTTCCAAGTTGAAATAATGAAACTTCTAGTAATATTTAATAGTGAAGTCCCAAGGTAGTAACCTATGTGATGTAGACCTAAAGGTTCTCCATGTGAGTAAAAAATTTAGCTTGGTATTTGGTAGGAGTGAAATCCAATGGGCATTGTCCATGCCAATCCTCAATGAGATGTCTACCAAGTCCATGGAGTACATCCAAGGAAAATCTAGGCTAAGGAATGATTTGGAATGATCGGATTTAACCATGGAACCTATATGTCAATGTTGGATCCAAGGAGTGTATCTGAGGCTTCCTATGATAATATTTAAGAGATCATATATTGTCATATCGAGCATTGAATGAGTAGGAAAATATCAAGATCCTTATGGGTCTCAACCTATGAAATTAGTATCCTTGAATTGGAATGTTGTTCCTGAGTGCTCATGGAAGTATCAGATCTGAATCTAAGAAAATAATGAGTCAGGTCATTCCAATTTGATTATGCTTCATGTAATATTTATTTTTGTTCATTCCATATCATTAATTAGTGTGACAAGTCC
Source organism: Viscum album (assembly GCA_963277665.1). Taxonomy (NCBI): domain Eukaryota; kingdom Viridiplantae; phylum Streptophyta; class Magnoliopsida; order Santalales; family Viscaceae; genus Viscum; species Viscum album. Next base: position 1,132,268,976 of record OY728150.1, on the reverse strand, counting down.
ATGTATCTTTAAACCATTCATTTAATGAATTTAAATCAAATTTCATATTCATGATTCATTATATTACCTTACATTAATGTGGTGAGGGGTGTTATGGATGTAAAACCTACTATTCATATACATTTTAGGCCAGGTCTTATCTTTAGTAATCTTTTCAATTCACATTTCACATATCATTTTTATGTTGAAGCACATACCATATGCGGATCAAGTGGTAATCATACACCATACTTTCCATTATTCAATTCACAATATAAAGAAATCCATTTAATACAGAAAATCTTTCACATAGTGTGGTTAAGGCGTGCCACACCTGAATCTTGGCTCACACATGTCAAAACACTAAAAAATTATTGAATATTCTTCAACATGGAGAGGATAGAGTTATGGTCATAACCAACAACAATTAATCACAAAAATGGAAAGAGAATATATATATGTTTCTAATGATTGAAATCATTTCATTTAAATTATTTAAATGACACATGATGAAATCATTGGTCCTACATGACAATTAAAAAATCAATGAACTTGAGTGGTAGGTTATTGGCCACCCACCATAGTCTTGTTCGACACTCTTGATATCATATTGCCCCATTATTTTCCTCGGATTATAGAATATCTAAGAAAAAGAGGAAAATGCTCATACACTGATATCTAGGTCGAGATAAAAAATGGAGGGGAAAGGCTTAATCAAATTCGAGTACTTATCATTGCACATCAAATGTGATAAATGAATAATCGAATGGACCCTGGATGACAAAGATATTCCAATCCCTATATTTGGCCTTCAAAATGTTCTTAAATTAGAGGAATAGGGGTCAATCCCACTGGATAATGGATTAGGGAAGAAGAGGTGGATTAATATATCATTAAGGGAAATTGTTACATTTGTCCTTGAAAATTATCATGTATATGGTTTGTCTACAATTAATGAAAATACGTGTGCAAACCATGCACGATAACCTAGGTAGAAGGGGCACATTCATGGTTAGGACTCAAAATCTTGTGCTAACCGTGCTAGGTGGAACTATCTAAAAAACACCATCTGTATGGTTAGGTAAACCTTGTGCCAACCATGTGTCTTGACCAGTTTCCACTAAAAGATGTGATCCAGGCTCCAAAAAATCCCTAGACAGGCCTGATACTTTCCATCACTCATTATAAATCCATGTTAGGTCCAAATAAAATATTTATTCTGAAATATATAGGATTCGTATATGAGTGAGAAACCAAGTTCTTAAAATCATCACCTAGTTGAAGTACTATTTCTTAAGTTCACCTTGTAATAGTGTAAAAACATTCTCCATTAAAAACACTATTCATCGGGAAGGTATGTAAGATTTCCTCTCCCATGTATTATATGGTACATGACCATTCATCCATACCACCAATACCATGAGGAAGGACTGGCCTCAGAGCACCTTCATGCTCTAGTTAATGATGAGTACTGGATACTCCTAAACTGTATAATCATCATCAAACTCGAATTCGTTAAGATAAAATATTATAGAAATATTTGTATGATACTAGAGAAGCTTTGAATCATGGAAAACATCGTGCATGGCACGATACCTTTGAGGTAATAGTGCAGATATGAGAATGGATTGACTATCTCTGGAATCTTAAATGGACCTACACATTGAAGTGAATGATTTCCCTAATTTTGTAACTATATATTCCCAAACATGGGAGATACATGAATAAAAACATGGTCTCTGACCTTGAACTCCATAGGTTGTTGACAAAGATATGAATAGGTTATTTGTCTAGACTAAGCAATAGTCATATGCATTCTGGTCAGATGAACCTTTCTAAATCTCTGAAATGAGATGAGGACCTAGAAGCGTTGTCTCACCTAACTTTACCCAGCATAGAGTTGAATGGAATGACCTACCATTTAAAGCTTCCAATGGATTCATCTGAATTTTTTAATTAAAAATGTTATTCTAGGAGAACTAAATGAGAGGGATATTCCTCTTCCAAGAACCATAAAAACCAAGGACACAAGCTCGAAGCATATCATCCAGAACATGTATTGTCCATTCTGATTGTCAATCAGTATGAGATTGAAAAGAAGTGCTAGGTAGCACATGTGTTTCCATAGCCTTTTTCAATCCATTTTAGAACTGTGATATGAAACGAGTTTACTTTTCTGAAATGATTGTAAATGGTACCTCATGCAGTCATATGATCACATAGGCATACAGTCTACCTACCACATCAACTGCAAAATTCTCCCAAATTGGAATGATGTGGGGTGATTAGTTAATCATTCAATGACTACCATGATAACATTACTACACCTCGACGATCTATGTAATACAACAATGAAATACATTGAAATATATTGTCATTTCTATTTAGGTATTTGTAGAATATGTAACAAGCCTAAAGGTCATTGGTACTATGTCTTCACAAACTGATAGGTGGAACACCTAGTGATAATTCCTACAATATGTTGTTTCCTCCCATGCTACCAATATTTGTGTCCTATATCTCGATACATCTTGAAGATTCCTAGATGAACTACCACTAAGATGTGTGGGGCTCTTTCATAAAATCCTCTTTTATATATTTACGGACACAGATACATATTCAAAGATGCAAAGGGTTGCCTCAATCCACATACCAATCTCGAAGCAGTTTATCTCCAGATATAATCTCACAGAGAACCAAGACTTCAGGATCTATGAACTATATACCCATCACCTTATATGTATGGGTAGAGGAAAATGTCAAATATGAGAGGTTAGAATACTCATGACTATAATGAAATTCTAGATATATCTCAGAAATGTGGGATATTAACATCTATTCATTACTAGCTTCCCGTATGGCATATGTTTGAGATTTCGGACCCAGTGTTTCTGCACTACATTCCCCTTCCTACGAATATAGGCACACTTAAAACAATGGATTAGTTATTCACCACCCATTTTCACTATCTGAGGATAAATTAATACTATGAAAAGATTTATTTGAGGTTTTTATGGTCCGTGCACACCACAATGTACTCACCTAATAGATAATGTCTCCAGCAACATTAGGCATAGAAAACTAATACTAGATTAAGGTATTTCATCTTAAAATTACTCTCTTGAGGCCTCAAATTTTGAGATTGGTACGCAACAACGTTTTCCTCATGCATCACCACTACTCTTAGGTTGATTATTGATGCATCACAATAAATGGTATAACCTATAACTACCTCTAGAAGAGTCAGAATATGTGGTGATACAAGCCTTACTTTTAACTACTTAAAATATTTTTCACATGCTTATGAACATATTAACCTGAAACCATTCATCGTATGACCATTAAGAGGATAATAGATAAATTATATGTTTTGTATGGAATATATGTAATATCCATCCATCCCAAAAAACATTGTATACAAAACATGTTCTTGGGATGCTCCCAAGAAACCATCACACTAACCATTTTAGGATCAACATGTAATTTGTATTATGATATTATATGACCATATAATTGAAAATTATCAATCTAGAAGAGCCAATTAAGAGGAATGTCATAAAGGTGAGGCTCTCTCGGTGACTTTAGAATTATCTCACGATGATTGGAATGATCTCTACAAGTGTGTGAATATAAAAAGATGTCATCAACAAAAACCATGATAAGAGAATCCAAATAGGGTTGAAAAAACCTATTCATAAGATCCATGAAAATAGAAGGAGTTTTCATTAGACCAAACGACATAACAAGGTACTCATACAGACCATACCTGCTACGAAAAGTGGTACGAGGTATGTCTAATGGTCTGACTCGCACCTGATGATAACCCGATCTTTGGTGGATCTTAGAGAATTATTGTTTTGTTAGATGATGGTCGAAGATATCATATTTTAAATGGAGTGTATATCTATTATTGATTGTATGATTGTTCAAATATATTCTCTTCCAAGCATAGACCTAAGGTTCTATCGGACTTCTTGGATAAATTATGGGTGAATTCTAAGAGGATGTATTGGGTCATATAAATCCTTGGACCTCTAAATACTCTAACTTCCACTTGATATCTTTTTTCTCTATTGGTTCCATCCTATATGAAGTAATGGACGCTAGAGATGCTCTTGGAACAAGATTGATTGTAAACTATACCTCTCTCTCAGAAGTATAGCCTGAATTTTTTTTGAGAAATACATCCATGAAATGACCCACTATATGATTGATATAACATTTTCATAAATAATGATCCTCCATAAAAATATTTTAAATCATAGTGTCCAATAAGCTGAGACTATGTTACTCTAGTCCATCTCTACATGCCTAGACATTTCAATCACCCTTATGAAGACAATTGCTTCCCTCTGGTGATGTAATCAATAGCCTGTGGCAATATCAATCTACAAAAGGGTGATAGTGGACCAACCAATCCATCCCATATATGATATTGATACACATCATCTTGTGAACAAAAATGTTTTGTAGTATAGGTTGACTACCTACCTCATGTGGATAGTCCCGAACTGGAATATTCCCTCTATTCGAACCCCTAACAGTTAATCTAGGGTCCTTACACCATATTATTATTGTATATTTGTTTTGAGACATTCGATGACCGATACAATGAAAAATGAGTTCGAATCACCTATATCAAATAAAGCATCCACTATAGTAGATTCCATAAGAATAGTTTCTTTTACTATAGATGGTCCCATAAGTTGATCCCTGGGTATTGACTATAGTACATTCACTACCCTGATCAACTTCCCTATGCAATATATAAACTACCACTACCAGAAATGCTCTGTTAGTTCTGTTGGTGATCAGGGGTTGGACTACCATGACCAAGACCTCCTTCTCAGCTACACTTTCCAGGCCAATTCAAACTCCCCAACTAACATGGCGTAAAAGTTCTATCTCCTGAAGGTGGAGTTGGTGTAGATCCATTTCCACTTGAACCAAGTTGAATGATATTACAAGAACCCTTAAGATGCCCAAAATGGTCAAATGGCCGGCACTCCAGTGGGTTTATATCACACTGAGGATTCTAATTCCCCCATTGTCCACATAGATGAAACACTTTGGATTTATCGAAACACACACTCAGGTTGTCACTGTCCTAATGAGAAACCTCGAGTGAATGCTTCCTTCCACTGTAAAAACTACTAGAAATATGTCATATTGGTCTTATATGTACGGTACTATTGTCATCCCTCAGGTTATTACATGTGATAAGATCCTAATTAACTATCTCATAACATGTAGGCAAGTGAAATACATTCACCTACGTACAGATGGTGTACTAGATCCCATCCTAGAAATGTCTAGCACGTGAAAGATCATCACCGGTAAGAAGAGATACAATGAAATTTTACTCCATGATTCAAGTTGAATACTCTATAACTGATATAATACCCTGATCAAGATGCATGATCTCTATGGATATATTATCTCTCAGCATCTATTGAAAAATAATGATCATAGAAGGTAGCCTGGAAATCAAACCATAACATACCAGATGACAACCGACCTAGGAATTCCCATCCCATAAATACTTGGCTGAATCTCAAAGCATGTATTTTGAAATAATTACTAACTACTCTACAAGTTTTCCAAGATGTTAAATGATGGATAGGATGGATTCTATCCAATGCTCAGCTGCCTGTGGACCTCCATCTCCTGGGAATTTAGGAGAATGCTGCTACTAGAACCCACAGGTCCGATAATTCATCATAGGTGAAACATATGGAGAACCATGCATGTTCTGTATCAGATGTGTGAAACAATCCCAAGCATTTGCATCTGTTTCAAAATTATGTATAGAAGGTTTTGCATCGAGTGGAACTCTTGGAGGTAACACTAGTTGCTCAGGTCCCACCATGTCTCAAGGATGATCGTCGCCACCCTCCCGATGTATGATATGAGGATGTCGTGTTGGAATTGATCTATAATAGCAAAGAACATGCCTCAGAACATTCTTATGTAAAAATTTATCAACACTAGAAGATGTTAAATGCATGAAAACTCACTAAAAAATGATACTAACCAAACTACCTACTTAGAATGTTTGGTATCCGTATGTTACAATGTTTAAGTTTCATTTCCTTTTACATTTAATTACCAGGCCCACTCATTTCCCTTTCATAAAAATGACAAGGAAAGATTATTATGTGATACTGATTCATTTTATATGTCATGATTTACTTCAAAAATTGAAAAAAAATCAACAACTCAGTGCCCATACACCTATCACCAGAAACGACGCCCATTTATTTATAGCATAATTAATCGACTTGGTAAATTACTCATAGCAACCCAAGAGGGACCTTACACTTCTTGAATTGAGACATGAATTCACTCAATAACAACCATGAATAACACAAGAATAATATAACTACCACATCATCACTAAATAATCATAATCATATCAAGAAATGTAATGTAGTGAAGCACACCAATATGGAATGGAAATATGCACGACATGCTAAATCATGGTTTCTAATATGATGTATCTAAAAATTATCATTTCCCCAATATGAATGGGATAATGAGAATGAAAATTTTACGTTAATTTATTAAAATAAAAACCACAGAATTGGTGTTTCAACCAATGGTAATATAATATCAACTGTAATAGGTAAAACTAAAACAATAAATTTAATTTTTGGAAACTTGGTTTTTGCCCCGAACATGGGTTCACACCACCCAACAATGGCATATAACCATGTCCCAAGCATTACTAATCTAAAATATATTGTCTTCAAATATTAAATCATGAAATAGAACCACCTATGCTATAGAATTTTGATTTCCCATACTTGAATGGAACTCAATGGGTGCACTGAGCTCAGTGGTCCATAAGGCCTCAAGTGCATCTCTTCGAATGTCGGGGATATCCAACTAGCATCAAGGGCCTAGGGTGTTTCCATGGTGAGACTATTCCCTCACTAAAAATGTGAGGCACATCATATGAGTTTAAATTGATTTTAATAGTGGATGAAATATATGTAAATAGAAGGAACGTCGAAAAATAGAGACAATGGAAACAATAACTGAAAAAAAATAAAACAGAATTCAACAACTAATGATACGTCACATCACTATAAAACGAAAAATCATGGATATATGATAGTAGGGAAAACTTGTTATACATTAGTATAAATGATATCATGGACAATCCCATTAACCATGAGCTCTGGCTCGATCATCTTCTATAAATATCCATATTAAATACCAAGCAATCATGTGTTTGAAGCCATATGCTTCCCTTTTTCAACACATGCTACAATGTATTCTACTCTGGGTACCAAACAACGCTTGAAGATGGTGGGAGATAAATATGATTGGGTAACCACCAACGATGTCTATAACATCTGGCCTATGTAATGGAAATGTACCAGTGTGGAAAAATGGATTAATAATGTAAAGTAGTACAATGTAACTAAATACCCAATTACCATCTTCAACCCATGGCTGGTGTCTGAAAATATAAAAAATTCATTATTTGATTATTACCCGTTTGTAAATAAGTCACATTTTAACCATTGAAACGTTTTTATGTTGAAACAAGGAAACCTATAGTGATATTTAACAATGATGTCCTGAGGTAGTCTCCAAGGAGGTGTAGACCTCAAGCGACACCAACTCAGTAATAGCTATAGCCTAGCATGGGTTAATAGTGTAATCCAAGGATCAAAGTCCAAGGAATTCAAAAATGAGATGCCTAATGAGTCCTTTAAATTTAACAAAGGTAAAATGGGGAAAAGTTATAACTACCCCCAAAGGTCATTAACTATGGAACCTTCTTGTCAATGATGAATCGGAGGAGTGTGTCTTAGGAATCCATTACTAATATGTATGGGATCCTACAGTGTCATACCTGGCATCTATATGGTACACAGGGATTGTGATCTAGGTGGGTCTCACCCTAAGAAAGTTGTATCCTTGAATTGGAATGGGGTTCCTTTGTGCTCATGGAATTATCCAATGAGAATCCAATGGCTAGCATGAGTTAGGCCATTCCAAGATGATTATAATGTCATGAAATATTTCTTTTGGTTAAAGGATTTTCTTTTATTAGTTTGAAAAGACTAAGTAGCATGAAACCATTAATTTGATCCATTTAAATGATATTCCATATTCAAGGTTCAGTCTTCTAAATTCCATTATCTGTGGTAAGGGGTGAAAAGAAAATTTAACCAACTATTCATTTACATTTAAGGCCAACTGATATACATAGTATACTTTCCAATCCACAATTCTCATTTCATTGTCGATTTGAAGAACTTACCTTAGGCGGGTTAAGTTGTGATCATACATGGTAAATGACATTATGAAATTCACAATATAAATAAATCCAATTAATATTGAAATTCGTACCCGTAGAGTGCTCAAAAAATGTCACACCTAAACAATGGTGCAAACAAGTCCAATCATAAAACAATAATTTCAGAATAACCCTCAACATGCAAAAGGATAGAGTTGTGGTCATAAATACCAACAATTAATCACATATATGTAATGATAATATCAATATGGTTCTGATGATTATAATAATGTCATAGAAATTCTATAAACAAAACCTGATGAAATAAGTGGGTCCCACTAAACAATTCCAAAATCAGCAAACATTAGGGATGAGTTATAGACCACCCACATTAGTCTTGTACGACTCTCCTCCCCCATTATTTTCCCTTTATCTATCTCGGATCGGAGTATATTTATAAAAAATAAAAAAATTCTTATACCATAACATCTAAGTCGAGATCAAGAGAGGAGAGGAAAGGCTTAAACGGACTATAGTACATGCTATTGTGTATCAAACATGACGATCATATGCTAAAATGGATCCCGGATGATGGAGATTTTTAAATCTTTTACATTGGCCTTCAAAAAGCTCCAAAATGAGAGGAAAATGGGTTAATATCACTGGTTCTCAGATAAGGGAAGTAGAGGTGGCTTAATATATCTTTATGGTCAGTTTATTCATATTACCATGACACATAGCATGTGCACTATTTGTCTACACAGATTGACAAACCATGAACAAACCTTGCATGGTTTCCAGGATAAATAGGCACTTGAACTGTTAGGCCCCACTACCATGCACCAATCATGTAAGGTGGCTCTATCTAAAAAAACATCATCAGGATGGTTAGGAAAATTGTGCGCTAACCAGATGACTTGGCCACTTTCCTTGAAAGATGTGTTTTGGGATCCAAAAAAAACTGTATACACCAGAGACCTTTTCTAAGTCATTAGGCATCAATATTATGTCCATAATATATATTTAGAGTGAAATTTAAAGGATGAAAATTTGATTAATAAATTGGATTCTTACAACCTCTCCCCTTGCACCTCTATAACACCCATTATGTGTTTCTCATTACCATGCTTCATGATTCCTTCTATAGATTTCAATTTTTTTATGAGTTTCTCCCTTTCCACATCCAATAATTACTTTTGGCTAGTGACTTCCATTATATAATACTAGATTCACACTGTAATATTTTTATGTCCTTTCTATTTATTATCTAGATATGGTATTTTGATATTTAATTCCTTTAAAGATAATAACTCTAATAGAAAAAATAATAAATTATTATAAAACTCAAACAATTTCTCATCCTTCTTCAAAAATATTTGTAGATCTTTTTTCAGCCTCTACATATGAACTATACTACTCCAAACCCTAGATATGAAATATTATCTATGCATCCTAAAATAGTTTTTTTATTTATAGATATATATATTTTCCTATTCTATGTTCTATATAAAAATCCTTATTGAATTCAATTTTAAAACCCTACAGTTTTAGAAAAGAAAACTATGTTCGATAGAATGTTCAAAATGAAACACCGATCTAAAATAAATAATGGAATATATAACCATTATTTCCATACTGTTAAATTTTTGGGTCTGAATAGTATTAACTAATTTTTTAATTTAATATATATATATATCATACTCTAATAAATTATTGGAAACTTTTTTTAAAATAATCAATTCAGTTTTTTAAACTGATTTAATTTATTAAAATATGTTTTCATAAAAAATTAATTTTATTTCTTTTCATGGAAAAGTTATTATAATTATTTATTTGAACATTAAAAAATAATTTTTGGAAAACTAATATAAATTTGAAAATACAAATATCAGCATTTAAAATGGATGAATTTTTGGGATTTTTTAGAAAATATTTATTTTTCATTGCATATTTAAAAAATATGAATTTTTTAAAAATGTCATTTCATATCGATGAATTAATATATTTAAAAGTAACATTATATTTTTAAAATTATTTCAAGAAAAATTGTATTTATTTAGTTATATTTAATTCAGCTAATTTATTTTTAGTAAACATTTTAGTGCATTTTCTGATAATATCTTTTTCGGATTTAGAAAACAGATTTTTTAAACTATTTTAAAATGAATAATAATTCTCCATTTTAAATAATTAAAATAATCCCTAACGGGGAACTTCTGAAATGTAATATATATATTATATATTATAAATGTTACTTTAAATATTTTTAATGATTATTACTAGTTATAGATTGAATATATAATCATCTTTTACTCAAAAAATACACTTCTCAAAAACCAACTTTTTCATCATGTCTGTGAATTCTATTTTAATTGACTGCTTAAAATTATTTGATTGGAATTTGGTAAAATGGATTCCATATATTTTATTATTATAATTTATATTATATATTATTTTCAACATAATTTTATTCTATAATGAATATTAGATGTAATAGATATAAATTATAGTGGTTTAGGTGATAATGGGTATACCATGGGTTAAACTAAAAACATGATGGTGTAAATAACCTACAAACATGTATACAATTTATTTTATAGACATATTTAGACCTAAAAATGATTATTCTTATATAATTCTCCTATTTTTTACTCTTTTGTCTTCTGAAAATTTGTGGTTACACATTTCTATTTTCAAGTATCACATTTTTAATACTCACCTCACCAATAAAAGGTCACCCACTCTCCTCTATTTTTCTCGACATAATCCCTTCCTTTTAGAAAAAATAGCTTTGAAAATAACATAAAAAATCCTTCCTATCATCCTATAATCCATAATATTTTTATAATTCCATTATTATAATACATTACATATTATCCTGTTGTGGTTGTTGGAAAGGAGTTACAATTCATTACTATTCATTTTTGGTTGATTTCACCTTCACCTTCAATAAAATATTATAGAACTATTATAATATGATAAAACCATAATCTATTTTATTACAAGATTAGATTATATTAATTTAATAAACTAAAACAATATCCCCTTATATCAAATGGGATAAATAATCATCATTCATGTGTATGGAGGACTACGACCTGACAAAATGATGTCACTTTTTTTCATCATCGTGTCTAAAGAATTTGTATATGATTTCATTAAATCATATATATTATATTAGTAATATATTTATTGTTTTTGAGTTATAAAATCTCAAATAAACGTTTTTCATTACATACCTTGTGGGATCGGATAACTTGGTTTGTTCTAATGGGGGACAACCACCTCGTGAAGAAATGTGATACGTTTCTGACCAACGCCTTACCTAGAAATTCCTAAGGTCACTATTATTGAATATATGTGATATATATAAAATAATAGTTATATTTAAAAAATATTTATCAGTCATAGTAGATGTTATTTTATTTTCTTTATTAAACTAAATTTAGATAAAACCATTCATGTACATGTGGACTACCGCATGCATAAGGTGATGTGGTTCTCTTATCATCAAAATGACCTAAAAATTATATATAAAATTATATTTAAATAAATAAAATTATATATTAATTTTGTAATAATTATGTAAAGGTAATATATTAGATACCTTATTTCAATAATTATCACTAAACAATTGAATTATTCCACATGCATGTGTACAACCTATCTTCTCCAAGGTTGTAACATAGTTCATTTCTGATAAACAAATCACAATTTGTTTTGAAAGTGTAAATAATTAATAAGCATGATAATAATTTCATGATTATTGTTTTTTGTATGTTTAAATAAATAATCTATTTACCAGTGACACCACAACGAATATTATTAGAAATAATGCACTTAATATCCTAGAAAACATGATGTGGACTTTACTGATTTTGTATTTTAATATTTCATTAAAAAAATAAATGACATAAGTATATGGGAATAAAAATTTAAAAGGTTATTATGAGATCAAATTAATGATTATGCCTATTATACTATATTTAAAGTACACACAAGGAATTTCATGGATCGAGGTAAGGTATTTTCATCTCAAATTAATTTTTTGTGAGACAAATTCAATATTCAACACAGGATTATTTTATTTGACGTGCATAATTTGAATTTCTTTACTTTTCGATGATACACCAAAAAAAACTCGGGGATTTCAATATCTATTTTATTATCTCAATCATGAGGGTTGTGGTTAAAATGTTAATAAATTGGTGAAGGGTTTATGATAAAATATCATTGTTTATATAGATTTTATAGGTTTATTCTTCCATCATAGATTATTATGATCCATATCACAAAAAAGAAATGAATTGTTTATCCTTTAGTTATGTCATTATAATAATGGTTTTCCTTTGATTTTACTCTATTTATGTAATGAAGAGTTAAATATAATTTTATGACAAATCATATTTTTTTCTATCTTTAATTGATTTTTTTTTCAAACCCTTATTTTCTAAATAAATTCAAAAATATTTTCAACATTCATAAAATGATTTTTTAAATTAATTCTCAACCATGTTTGAATATTTACAAAATATTTTGAAATTAATCTTCATATAATTTTTTGAATAATTCTAGTAGGTAATTTAATGAAAATGTTAAATAATTATTTGTTTTAATATTCATGAAATGAATGTAATTTCCCTCCTCTATGATAATTATTTTCTTTGAATCATACTATATGAGTTTTCAAGGTTATTTTCAAATAATTAAATTTTCAAAATGTTTTATGTTTTTATAAAAATAAAACTGTAATAGTTATTTTCCAAGAAAAATATATTAAATTATTTTTAATTCCTCTATTATATGTTTCCAAGTATGTTATACAGAAAACAATTGTTAGTATTTTTTTTATTTCATGTTTTGAAGTGTTATTTTAAGAAACTAATGTTTATCTTAAAAGAAAATATAGTATTTTAATTATATCTAAATATATTAATTTTATCAATCATTTTTTCAAATTTGGTTCAATGGGGATATGTTATAATGATAAAAACCTCCTTATTTAAAAATTTTTAATATTGTTTCAAAGTGATAGTTATGAAACAAATTTAGTTCCCAAGGGTTAGTCATTATTCAATGAAATTGTTTTAGAAATTTTCTCTTTTCCATGAGTTATTCATTCTTCAAATAATCATTTATTAAACCTAATTCATTTTCAAGGGTTAATATTGCTTCAATGATATTCTAATATAACCCATTTATTTTGTATAGTATAATCATGTTTCAAATATATTTTTATTTTATACATCTTCTCTTCTATGGGTATGTCATATTTTTAAGTTATTTTTTTCAAACCCATTTGATTTCTGAGGGTTAATCATTCTTTAATGATATTGAAAGGAACCCCATTTCTTTTCTAAGGGATAATCGAGTTAAAAAATCTATAATGATTTTTATATGATTTTTATTATCAAATGGATGATCTGTGAACATTAGTTATCATTCATGGACATTTCTTTAGGATGGGTTCCCCGAGATAGTGTCAGGTGATCCTGAAATTACTTTTGATGGGTGCAACAAGATAGCACAAGGAGAGACTAAAATAGCTTATATAATCGGTATAGCTAGATATAACTCCAATTCACTATGTAATGATTATGTTGGATGGAAAATATATTTAGCATGTGTTATATGTTTATTCCATTTGTAATAGTTAAAAAAGGGAGCTATTATGAATATTTTCCATGTTAGTAACACATTTTATCATTTCTTTCCATGAGTTATAATGTCTCCTTTGAACAATATTGATATCATATGGACCATGATTATTGATTTTTATGACCCCATCCATTGTTAAAACCTTATTCCAGGATTATGGTTGATTATTTAGGTAATGATGGGTATGAGTTATTTTATGATTTTCTCATATACTCTAATTATTTCATCACAACCTTATTTTCTTTTTATATTCATTGATAAAATTCAATTATTAATAGTTATTTCTAACATTACTATGAATTTGAGCTCACCATTAATGTGTTTCCATTTCTGTATGTTATCAAGAATGATTTTGAATTAATTATGCTTGGAATATTTTATATGGATTATGATGTTAACCAAATGTCTAATATAAAAGGTTTGTTATAATGGGAGATGATGTACATCTATAAGATACATTTGTTTACAAATCCATCAGGTTATGACATTTCTCCTAATTCTATAATAATATAATCCTAAAGGACCTTGAGAATAAAAATTGTTAGATACTTACTTATGATGTTATATGTGATAATGAATTGAAATTGGGTCACCTTCATTAGTATCATTTCCAAATAAGTGATGTTTATGATTTCCGCACTAGATCCCTGAGAGCTTGTTTGGTTCTCTTATAGAACAACTATGTTAAACAATGCTATTAATACACATTAATAATGATTTATTACATCATGAAACACAAAATTAAATCGTTAATGATGTAGAGGAATATTTCGATTAGGAAGTCAGATACATAAGGAAATGAAATTAAATAGGGATTCATTAACACTATTTAAAAAAAATAAAGATTCCCTTAAAACCAATTGAGCCTTTAATATTGTATGAGGTAACATGGGGATATACATAAGAAAGGGGTGATCTGTATAGAATTATAATGGAATAATCGAAGAATATATTTATGAAATTCATACATGTTATTCGATATTTATATCAATTTGAAATAAATGGGGGTGATTATCATACACCTGAATGCAAAAAAATAATATAAGATGATAACATCAAGATAACATAGAGTCAACAAAAAAATAAAACAAGATATCATAAGAATAAGTAATGGGTAACCTCCAAGACATCATTGTATTGTTTTATTATGATAACGTCAGATGTATCATATATAGTTTCTCATTAGATAAAATCATTACCCACTGAATATGAGGGATATATAATTTTAGGCCCAACCATCACATTAAAATCAAGTAAAACCATTTTTGATCCCCATAGATCATTTAATATAAGAACAAATATAATGAATTTTTACCCCATTAATAAGGTTTGTGGGTTAAATAAATTGATTCCCCTAATAAATGAATTAAATCTATTTATGTTAGAATAATTTTTAGTGGAAATGGTTGTGGGTATTCACTCCATAAATATTTTTCATGGAAACACATAAGATGATTTCATTAGAATAAATGTTATACATAAATATTCATGGAATATTTTAATAAAAGTGAAATGGGGTATACCATTACATATAAATCATTCGGATACTAATAAAAAATTGGTATAAAAAAATATTTTTGCATGAAAATTTGGAAATAAAAAGGAATAACACAAATAATCCCTTGAGTAAATTGGAGGATGAGATTATCTGATACCATGAGAGAGAGATTCTAGGATCATTATAAGAAGATAATTAGAGTTTGGTAACTCCTAGGAAGGGATTTATTGATTTCTATAAGAGACAAATTTATTATAAATGGGGTTTTAATGTAGTGTTGTGGGATGTTCGGGGGGTATTTAATGAGAGGGAAATTAATTAATTTTTTCTAAACATTGGTTTTTGAATATATATAATAAATTATACAATACCAACAAAAAATCCCGCAGGTTCTCCAATTTTTTATAGCACTGTGGAGTTTTTTAAATACTAATTAAGGAAATCAACTGGAATCATTAGTATAATACCAATAGTGACGTGGAAGCGAGTCAGGATCATAATGAATTGATATTAAAATGCTAAAATATAATATTGATTTTTGAGTATTCATTATAGGATTAAAAAATAAACCAAATAACATAAAAATTTAAGGATAAATATAATCAGGGTCATTTATTCTCATTATAGAGTTATTAAATCACACATGTTCTTTCACGATGTCATAATATAGAATTTTTATTTATAGTGTATTTAATATTTAACATAAAAATATCTATTTTCTTCGTAAATTGTAAAAAGATCAAAATTCACTAATTTTTCTGTTCTTATTTAAAATATTATCCATATTTTATAAAGATTATTTAATAAATAAGGTAATTTAATCCATTAAATAAGAATCCCTATTAGTTAAAAAATATGAGTTTTAGGATAATAAATTTTTTCTGATGTGTATAAACATTATATTAGACATCATTTAATTATAATATCATTTTCATATAGATAAATATTTTTTAAAAAAATTATTATATGAAGATATAATTTATTTAAAATTTAAATAATTCATCAAAAAGTATGTTTTTATTATAACAATTTATTTTCCAAAAATATTCTTCTAATCAAAATAGAATTTCTATAAATATTACTAAATAATAATTTAAAATTTATTAAAAATGAGAAATAAATATAATCATTATTTCATTTAAAATTTTATATAAAAATTTATATTAAAAATGTCTATATAAAAAACCAATTATTAAAACCATGTATATCATAAGGGTAAGGTGTGCGATGGTGAGCCCTTTTAGGATTGTTCTGTGAACATGGTTTGGGAAGTGATATAAATAATCATAAACTTCTCCCATATATTGTTATGTTCATGCATCAATTATAAACTTTTGACACTGTATTGGTGAAGGAATAATATTAGTGAAAAAATATACCTCAAAAGCTCTAATAAATAGACTTTATAGTGTATGATCATAAAGGTAGAGCCCATCACTTATTCCATCAATTTAAATTGGACTTTATCATAAACATTATAATATAATAATAGTAATTTTCAATGAAAAATAGATATATTATCAAATTTATTGATTAATAATGGTATTTTAAATTCAATAAGATATAACATATTACTGTCTAAAATAACCAAAGTACTACATGTGTTTCAAATTACTACATTTCTAGATATTACCATTATTAATTCGTAAAAGGGGTTTTAGTTATGAATTTTTTTAGTTATTAAATCCTTCCTAAAATGATAAATTTCACCGTACAAGATATATTTCATACTACAAAAAAATAATATAGTGCATTTTGTTTCATCGCCTACTCATATTCCCTAGTTTTTTCATAGAACATGTGATTTTTCTATACTAAAATGACCGCGTGAGTTGTCTTGTTTTGTAGAACTTCTACTATATGATATAAATTCCCTCTGTCTTCTCCTCTTATGAAATATTATTATACTATTTTCCCACCTCAATTTTCCTCATGTGAGGTGGCTATTATGTAATTTCTCAATAGGGATACTAATAACCCATCATCTACAAGAGATATGTGTAGTGGGGTGCTATTCGATAAGACATAGCTTCAATTTGATCGAGGATCTAAATGGTTATTTTATTCCTCATATGATGATCAACCATCTTCACAATCTTCTTGACTTTATTTCACACTGATATACATAAGATAGGTTTACATTTGACCACAAAATATTAGCCTCAACAATGAATATTTCCAAATATTTTCTATCAACTCTATACGGATTTCAAATGAAACTGAATGATTTGAACCTTAAATATCATCAATTAGAGAATACCAATTCCAATCACCTTCCAATTTTCAAATTCATCCTAGAATGTTGATGTAATAATTGTTCCCCACTGATACCACAAACACACCACTATAGCATGGTAATCGTGTTATTTCCCACTAGGTACTAATTGTTTCCCTCAATACAGTGGTCCATTCTATAAGGCCTCCCTCATTACCGAATGACTCATAATAGTAATATATTTCCACATAGACCAACAAATTTTCCTTCCTATGTAATTTTTACACACATACATGAACCTTATTGAACGTCAATGGAGTTCTCCCATCATTATCACTACTCCAGGACAATCACCCTTGACTATGGAGTTATACTCATGATGGATCCTTAAACGAAATGCTCAACATGTTTACATGATTAATATCATTTATTATTTTACAATGTTATCATTATTATGTGTCACATTTACCCCCTAGAGTAAAATTTCCTCATTATGGACCATACATCTCAACACAGGTGTGCCACTGTACGAAAGGAAAGGTTCATCTAGTGATACCAATGTAACAAATGGTTCCCTATAATAGAAAAGATTCACTACATTAACATGGTTCATGGGTCCTTACCCTCTAGAACCATTAGATTACCTAAAGACATGTTATCCTCTATTTTGGGCCCCCCCACATACCTGAACCAGTCATCAAACTAATGACTATCCCTAAAACCCAACATATATTCTCTCCAATGTGTTTATTCCTCCCTCAAACACACCCTAAATACATCTCCAGAGGTTATCCACTCTAATCCCTAATGTTGTCCATTGACAAAAAAACTGTATTTATAGTCAATCAGTCCCCCGAAAATAATGGTTTTCTGTATTTACATGCGCCTTCTCACTTAGTCTTTAAACACTAAATCATTTATGGGTGTTACAATAGGAGTATAACACCATGTACCTTTTGAAGACTCATAAGGAATTATTTGTAGGATATAATTTATACTATTTTTATATGAGAACTCTACTAGGGGAATGTGAAATGTCATCATCCTTGGAAATACATTAATAAAGATCACAACATATCATCTATAGTATTAATGGTTCTTTCAGATTGACCATATGTTGGAGGGGTAATGATTAGATCTGAAACACATCTTTGTATCCAATAAATATTGATATATTCTTAACTATATAATGATCGTATACAATGGAGTGTGGAATTCAAAAAATTATTACCATACTCCTGATGTATATCAGAGCTAGAATTTTAATAATGAAACCATCATTCCAAGATGTGAATTACGGTTAATTTAATAGGAAATCGATATCCACCAATATGGAATTATGTTTATTAAATTATCTTTGGAGTATTATATTTAAATCCATAATTTGGAATTTCCATTTCCATACTATCCTATTTAATTGTTTCATCATAAACACATACTACAAATATATTTCCTCTAATATCTATAATAAAAATTATTTAGAATTTGTTTTGAAATATTCATTTTCATGTTATCCTTCAATAATTATTCCTTCCACTATATCTATATATTAGTTACTCTTGGAAGAATAAAAAAGAGTGATATATGTGAATGATCAAGAATATCCCACTTTACCTTTTGATTTTTTGAGATACATGTCTATGTTTATAACATTAACATTATAAGTCCATATTAAACAAAGTTGAACTCATTGATATTCTGTAACATATTTTTGTTTCACGTAATCGTCTTTCTGAGCCACTCTGATACTCTCAAGAATGTACGTTTGGGAAGTTATTTTTAATTGTTAGGATGAATATCCTTTTATTAATCCCATATCCATTATTTACATGTCCATGAATATTATGTACTTTTCAATCCTGATCATGGATACAGTTATGGGAACTTTAATGCTCATATAATATTCCTCCTTGTTCACCTACCCAATATCATAATGTATTTATAAATCATAATAATGGGTCATCTCTATCAACCTTTGTTGGTGAATATCAAGCTCCTTTTATGGGAATAAATAATTGAGAATTTTTAGATTCATATATTTAAGAAACTCTTAACTATAGTAATAATTTCATCAAATCATGAATGATAAGATCTAGGGAGAAATTTACAAATCATTATTTTATTATTTGTTCTAATTGATCATAAAATGGTGGGTGGAATATTCTATTACATTTCATCTTTAATGAGTACACAACATAGTCCATTATTGTATACATCGTTGAATATCACAAATCCATTCCCACTGGTGGGTAATGTGAGAACAAAAACAATCATTAGCCTCTTCATTAACTCACTAAATCACTATTCAAATACATCATTCTATGTAACTCATCTCCATTCCAAGATAAACTTGTTATTGTTTTCTAAAATCATGAGAAGTGTCTATTAAAACAATGGGATTACTCAACTATTCCCAGGAAAACATGGAGTTTTATCATTATTTGGGAATATTCTATCCTTATATTGCCTAATTTTATTAATGATCCATATATGTCTTCTTTATAATGATAATATTACCTAAGAATGTTACATTACCATAAAAACATTATATTTATTTTACTTTTCATTTAATGTTTCATTTCACAAGGTCTTTAGTATCACATTCAAATAATCCCCATGGTCTTAATTTCATTTAGAGTAGATAATATTTTCACCTATAAATACTATAATTTTTTCATTTAATCACTAAAGACACTATTAACCAAGTACATGAATATATCTTGAGTATTACTGATTCTAAATGGGATCACAATGAAGTTATAGTGTTCATATTTTTTTACAAAAAGTAGACTTGGGGGACATACTCCTTAAAATTTACTCAATAATACCTTAATCAGGGATCAACCATATTGATGTACTGGGATTCACATAGTAGATAGAAATAGTTATAAAATCATGGTATAAGATAATATTTATTATAATGGTATATTTTTGTTAAAAATAATCAAGGATGAGGAAAACTTTCCCATTCCACTTATTGAAGAAAATGACTGGTGCACCCCATCATAATGTAATTTGGAATATGAACCCTGCATACAGAATCTCTTGTAGTTGTTTTTTTACACAACAGTTATAGCAATGGAGATTCCATTTAGTGTCATCGATATTGTGAAATCACTAAGTATATGATTTACAGAGAACTCAACATATCATCTTGGAGGAAGAAAATGAATTTGTTTGCGAAACACATTAGTGTATTCTCTTATTGTGGACATGCTATCAAGGATGATATTTCCCTTAGTCTCAATCATTAGAGTTATATATTATTGATCATAGAAAAATAATACCAATTCATAATATTTTGTTTCTGAAGGATAATCCTTCTTTTTCATGAACATGTATACAATCATGGGACGATTAATGATACATAGGGTGATTTATTTTTCACAGTAATTTACATCTATTATATATAAATAATTACATTATATACCATTAATTTCATTGAATTCCTCTAAATGGGATATTTTATGTATTCATGGGATATTCATCCCACAATTTTTTATCTGGGATGAGTTAAGTACTTAGGATTTAATTATTTACCGATTTTCACCTTTATAGATAATTGTACTTCCATTTTTAGAGGTGATATTTTAATTATTCTTCTAAACATTATATATAAGAATGAATTTTTAGAACAAAAATAATATAGTAAGATCAATATACATGAATGAATAACTAGGGTATCTATAACCAATTTATTTTCAGGATCTATATTATTAGTTGTGATATAAAAAGAACACCTTTTCACTATAGGCAATGGAGTTATTATCTTTCATTGTCATCAATAACACCTATCATTATGGATTGATTACCATAGTGTCCTCTTTCCATTATGTCAAAAGTTATTTAATTGGTTGATGGGTGAATATCTTATCCAATCAATCTATCCCATTAGTGGGTTTCTCCAATCAAGATATAATAGATGGGTTTCATTCTGTATTTCTCCTGAATCATTTCCTTATCCCCTTAATTCTATTTTCACGATGCCTTCTATCAAACTTTTTGATATGTGCGATGTATTACATTCTTACCTTAAAAAACTTCACTATTTTCCCAATAATTAAACAATGTTGTATTCTTCCTATCACTTTTCCCTTGGGACCGTTGAAATTAATTGATATTAATTTTTACATTGAGGGAAAATTATTCAATTTCCTTGTTGTATTAGAATTCTCTTGTTATGCATAAATTTTATATACACTCTTTTACCCCACAAAATAATCATTCACCTTTATATTCATGGTAAATGACCACACTAGAGGTGTACCATACATTTATTTTTATTTTTATATCATACCCCCCAAAAGTTTCATTGTACTTTTGTATAAGTCTAAGTAAATCCATAACCACTTTATTTCATAGACTGTAGGAAAATATATATCCAAAAAACATTACTTTTCATTACATCACTCCATTTCTTTTATCCTATCCTTGGAATTCATTTTTTTTCAATATCCATCATTAATATTCTTCTCCCATTATATTATAAAAAACTATACTGCAAATCTTTTTTCAAAGAACTGATGAATAGAAGAAGATAATTTCAATATAATCAATAAATTGTTCAATCATTAAGGGATCATATTATCCAATGAAATTCAATGGCCCTTATAATATTAATGTCTAAATTGAAACATTACTTTTCATAGACGTATGTTTTTGTTCCTATTGATTCATGTTTTTGTTAAAAATAGTTAATTGAGAATATATTAAAATGATGTTCCTAACTCCTAATCTCTTCAGGTCAGGCAGCTCATTTGGGATGTCACCATGTTGCTCCTCAAATTGGGTATTAACACAGATTCTCATATTCTTACCCATATTCTAAAATAATGATAAAATAAATGATGATTATTATTAAACTATTAAACACATGAAATAATAACTATGAAAATTTAAAAATAACGAATAAATTAAATATATTTCCCACACTTTTAATTTCTTTGATTCAATCTATGTTAATCGTTGTTTATTAAAATATATATATGGATTTTTGTTCAATTAAAATTTTTTTTGAGGAAAATTTTTATTTACCCTTTTATCATCAATAAATATCAAATATGGTGTCTAGGAATTTCTATAATTCATTCACAAGGTGATGATCAAGTAAATTACCTATACTCCCTTTCTGGGTTGTTACAACTATGTAAACAAATTACAATAAAACATCCACTTGTAGTATCAAGACATGGATTTTATTGTATGAAATAAACATACTCAATGAATTACAATAATTTAAATCTTCTTTCTTATTTTTAGTCATATCCATAAGTATTTCACAATTTTTTTCTAATACTATTTCCAAAAAATACTTCACCTTCATATGACACCAACTATTACATTGCACGTATTTTATAAACATTAATTCATTTTATATTATATAAGGACACATATAATACAATAACAAAAGATATAGAGTCCTAGTATCTTCAAGAAATTTGTTACATAATATAATGGTATGAAATAGGTATATGATAACATTAATTAAAAACACCTCTATATTATGCTAAAATCCATAAATAATCTAACACTACATAAGATTACCCAAAGAGTTACATACGAAAGGGGTGATCTATAAAGTCCAGTAAGGGAATAAAAAATTAATATCATGATGAAAGTAATACATGTGAGTTACGAGTTATATCAAGGTGATATAAATGGTGTAAAAATCAAAAACATGAACATAGAAGTGTGATATAATATGGTTACATCAAGGAAACATAACGAATGTGGAAATAACATAAAATACGATATAAAAATAAAATGTTAAGGATAAAATTCAAAAAAACAAAAAATAAATATTAGGATAACCTATCCTGATCCATAAATGGTATATCATGACATAAATACATTAGCCAATTCATTGGAGGGAAATATTATTTTGGCACATCCCTTCAAATTCATAAGGTGTACACACATTTTTATTCCACATAGATCATAAAACATAAGAATAAATTTCAACACATAAAACCCCTTGATAAAAAAGTTTCTATTGAATAAATTAAACTCCCCAATTAATGAAGTAATGGTACATCTAGGTAAAATAATTTTCAGGGAAATGTGGAATGGTTTTTACTAAACAGTATTTTTCCATTTAAAATGACAGGTTAATTTTGGTAACAAATAGAGTGTATATTAATATTTAGTAAAGTGATTAATGAGAGTGTAGGGTGGTGTCAAATTAACTTTAAAATATAATAAAAATAAGAGTTATGTGAATAACATATTCCACCAAGAAAATTAGACTTCAGTAGTCATAATACAAATAAATTTATTTAACAAAGAGGAGGATGTGATAATATAATCAAATTTATATAGAACTTATAAAATCATATGATAATATTTATATGATCTTTTTAACTCCAAGGGTGTAATTTGTAGAGGGAGTGTTTGTGAGAGATGTTGTAATTGTTAGAAATAGGTTTTTAGTGACGAGATGGGGGAGGTTTTTTTGGTGATTTATAGTGGAAGAGATGTGTAATGTCCCAGTAATTATGTATAATTTTTTTAATTATACTGAATTTCTGGGACATTAAATTCTCCCCACCATAGGGATTTTCATCCCCAAAAGCCATAACAAAGACTAAGGAAACAAGTGGAGGTACTGAGCACGAATCTGAGCATCCTACTCCTATGTGCTCTCCTGGAGGTTCTCGTGTTTCCAGCATACGCACACCAGACGTATCTACTGCCCATGAAGGACTCTCTCTTTCCCATTCTCAATCTCTACTGGAACCTCTATAAAAATCACCCTATCATCTAAGTCCATCTCTCCATGGTCGATAATGTGCGATGAATCACGCAAAAATCTCTTCAGTTGTGACACATGGAAAACATTATGCACCTGGTGCATCTGTGGGGAAAGAGATAGATAGTATGCCACCTCGTCCTCTCTATTGAGAATCTTGATTGTTTTTATGATCCTCAGAGATAACTTTTCGCCTCGTCCAAATCCCCATAGTCCCTATCGATGAGGGACTCACAAGAATACCTGGTCTCTCCTCATGGAACTCCAAGGGTCATTATATCCTGTCGGCATAAGACATCTGCCACTCTGTGTAGTATTCATTTGCTAGAAAGTGAGACACAGTGATACAAATTTGTCCACTGTGTTTTTTCATCCCTGGCCACTAGTACTGACAATGAATGTTATGGTACATCTTCACCACACCACGATGTACTATAAGAGGGGACTAATAGAACAACATCAGCACCTCCTCCTGAAGCTCTACCGGTACTCTGGTATGTCTTCTGAAGAGGAAGTCGTGCTCCTTACATTCAAAAAATCTATCACGTGCCTTCTCTGAGGATATCTGAGCACATCGATCCACGCAAACAGTGTCCCAATCTGCACCCCCCTGACTCACTAAAAGAGTGGGGGTGTGACTGTCAAAGTATGGAGGTATGTTGCCATATCTCTATCCATGAAGGATATCTGCAACATGGCTAGTTCCTCTGTCGCTTCACTCAGTAAATGTAGACCATACCTCAAGCTGACTGCATCTGCTACAACATTCCCCTTTCCCAAATGTATAGACTATCTCAAAGTCATTGTTCAGGAGACATTCTAGCTATCACCACTCTCTCATGATCAGGACCTTCTGAGAGATGATATACTTGAGACTCTAGTGATCATAGTAGACAATAAACCATGTCACCACATCTTCAATGCAAAATCCGATGTAGATAACTCCATGTCATGGTAGCGTAGTTTTACTCTTCAGTCTCTTTCTCTGCTCCTAAATGATCTGTTGACACATCTCCATCCATAGGAATGGATCCACCTTTTTTTCAATACTGACAAGGATGCCGCTACCCTGGACAAGTCCGGTCCAAAACTCTTGTAGTTCCCAGCCATAGAATAATTATCTCCCCCTTAAGGGAGGTAAACTTGGAAACACCTTTTGAAAGGCTGTCCTCCACACATTTCCACTTCTGTTGGGAACTGAAAACTGAAAACTCTTGCTGCTACGAGGGTATGTCTTTCCGACTCAAGAGTGATCTGTTGCACCCTGTTATGCATGAGTTTATCTTTTTCTTCCAAAGTTTCCTTTTTCACAGTCCAAGTAAAATCTCATTCCAACATTGTAGGTAAACCACAAACCATTTTTCCTAATATAGTCATTCTGAGTATGAATTGTGGATGCCTATACCATACCCAAACCAACTTTATAAGTCATTGATGCTACCACCAAGAGGTTACAACTGAAACTCTCACCTCTAGGTTCATATCACACCATCGGTGTAAGCGTGATTATCAAGTCTCCTCCCAAATGTATCTGCAGATGTGAGGGTCAAGTATATGATTTAACTGAAAACTCTTGGTCATGGAAAATATTCATTGAAATAAATAATTATTGGTACCTATGTCTTATGATACAATAGCTAGTTGTAGACATAGACTTTACCTCTACTCATTCCTAATATCCCGGAGTCACACTCCTTGACCAGATGCAGCTACTCCCTTCCCCTATACGCCTCCTCCCTGAGCCTAGTGGGGACCAAATTGATGTGGGGGTTTTAACATGTTGAAATGTACACCACCTCATGCTGCTATCCTATCTCTGCTTCTAGGTCTGTAGCCCAACAGATTCATCATTACCTAACACTTCTTCTTCCTAAAACATTTTTACACGCCCAAGACACTGAGATTGGCACCCATTTTCTACTTTCACACTACTAACATTCACTGGATGTATCCTATCAACCAATGAAGATTCAATAAAAAAGGTTCCCTCTAGCATCCTAATATAATTAAGAATGCATAGAGGAAAAATGATGGATCAGACGTCGTTAAACACACCACACTAGGATTTCTGAGCCCTAAAGCATTGTTCGTATCGTATTCACTGAGCACCGGGAATGGTCGGTATGCCTCGATGAATACTCAGATACAAACAAGTCATCTTGACGAATATTTAGTTACTCTAGGGAACTCTTACCCACTTACTCAAGCTAGTCCTCTGCAACTTGTGAGTCGGGATCACCTCAGAACCTGAGGGGTATCTGTTTTTGAGGCTTTCACTAGGGCACTCACATCCGTCCGATTCGAGGAAGACTGGCATAGTTTCGTTTCCCCACATTCCTATTTTTCAAAGGCAGACGGCATTTGTTCATTGTTTTGGGACATCTGATCCTTGATCAAAATGGGGTAATGGGATGTAGGTTCTTCCTTCTATGAATTCCTCCTCGGAACTCGTCACCTAATCCGGGTGTCCCTTTTAGATTAAGTCGGGGTTCGTGAATCTCATTCCCGGTTATACATCTTTACAGACACAGATTAATTACACTACATCAGTCAGGACATTCCATGGGGAATTGGCATGGCAGCATCCTTCGGTTGGAGTACATGACAACATCCGGCATATTGGGACATATCTGGGTGCATGGACATTGGGGAACATGTATTCTTCCTCATAAGAGGGAATCTCAGGGGGGAAGAACTAGAGGCATCCCACGTTGAATGCGGGGAATCATATTCCATAGTCATGTATCTAATTTTTTCCTCAGTTTCCCATGTTTAACATAGGGATGTCGCAAGTTTAACGTCTAGCAGAGACGGTTACTCCAAAGGTCTGTCTTATGAGGTTTTCCTCTGGCATCCTTAGTTTGACATGAGGTAAGCCCCGAGTTTAACATCTTGTGGATATGGAATGAAGGTGATCAGAATGTCCCATATAGACGGATCAAATTGGTACATCCCTAGGAGGGAACAACTGGTAGGTTTACCGTGTGCATGGATTAGAACACTTTATATGATCAGACCCAAGAAGGTGTGTCCCATAAAGGGTAGATTCCAGACCATGAAGGCTGATATGGACAACAATGAGGGCGGATCAGGGTGTGTGCACCACATAATGGGGGAACACTATGGTTTACCACTGACTGGGATTGAACCTCATGGAGCTTTCCTATGTGCTCTGTGTAGATGAAAGGGATCAAAACCTATGTAGTTAGAATGGGTGATAAACCAGGGTGTGAAAAAAGGACAACGACCAGGAGACATATTGGGGCTTACAGATCAATTGCACCCCAAGTACTTCTAAGAGTATCAAGGAGGTCGATGACATGATCCCAAAGGGATGTGGCGGCCCGGGTGAGAATCTGGATGGATGATGGAGAGTTGAATGGAGTAGATGGGGAATGATATGGGACCGTCGTGAAGGTGAAGGTAGTGTTGGTCTTGAGACATAAAGAGACTTCCTACATATCCCTGATGTAGGGAATCAATGTCTGAGTAGTTAGGTGGGCAAATGGGACACTTGAGGAGGCAACATGTAGAATGGATGTGTGGATGGGACCGGGAGGAAGTAGAACCTCCGGGTTGGGGCATGATCTTCCCAGAACACAAGTGATTGAGGGATAGATCAGGATGAGACATGGGTACTCAGCTTGAACCTCATGAAGGCTTCCTATGTATCCCTATGGCATGGAATCAAAGACCACATACTTCATCTAATGATGGATTACTGTCGATTTGGGACATCAAGAACTTACCACCGAATGAGGATGAAAATGGCTTACCATTGAATCGGGGAATAATGGCTTACTGCTGATGGAGGTCTGTAGTTTAAATTCATGCAGGACGGGGGTGTACCGACATTAAGGAGGACCAAGGGCCTAGATAGGTGGTGGGAATGAACTTCAGGGAGGCATCCTACATACCATGCCTTGGGAATGATCAAAGTCCTTGTAGTTCAGGATGGAGTTGGAACCGACATGAAGATGGTCGGAACCAATGGGTGTCAAGGTTGAACCTTAGGGATGCTTCTTACGTACCTTTCCTTGGCATGGATCAAAGTCCACATAGTTCATGATGATCGTTGGAGAACCAGCGTGAAGGGTGTTGCATCGACCAATGTGTGGTGGGCTTGAACCTCACGGAGGTATCCAACGTACCTTTCCACGGAAAAGATCAAAGTCCTCATAGTTCATGATGATAATTGGTGGACCGATGTGAAGGGGGTCAGAGAGACCAAAGGGTGGTGGGATTGAAACTCAGGGAGGCATCCTACATACCTTGCCTTGGCAAAGATCAAAATCGTCGTAGTTCATGATGCATTTCAGGCTTACACTTTAGGCTGCCTGGAGAGGATGTCATAGTCGATGCTTACTCTAAGCCCACATGAGTCATGATCGGTGTGAGAAACATGTGGAAGTAAGGAACAGACAATCACTGCGCAATGATGTATCCATGAAGGGTGGTGAGTGGGGCTTAAGCAATGGAGCTTCCCGGGTGCCACTATGGAGCGGAAATGGTGACTAGGGATTCTGCAATGAAGCTGCCCGGGTGCCCCTATAGAGAGAAAATTGTGCATGGGGCTTATGCAAGGAAGCCCCCCGTGTGCTGCTATGGAGTGGAAATGGTGGATGGGGCTTATGGAATGAATCATCCTGGGGGACTCCATGGAGTAGCAATGGTTAATGGGGATTATGAAAAGAAGTTTTCCGTGTGTCATTATGGAGCAAAAACGGTGGATGGGGATTACGAAATGAAGCTGTCTGGGTGTCGCTGTGGTGTGGCAATGGTGAAAGGGGTTAAGCAGGGAAGCTGCCTGGGTGCCGCTATGGAGTGGCAGTGGTGGATGGGGCATATGAAAGTATTTTTACTGGGTGCCGCTATGGAGAAGAAACGGGGGATGGGGCTTACGCAAGGAAGATGCCCATATTGTCTTCCTCGTGTCTGGCCATGAGGGCATCCCAACCCACTAGTGGGTTGAGGCCTTCATCTTTGGGCTAGTGCACAATAGTGATAATGCCAAGGGCGTTGGAACTAGTCCAAACAAAGGGATATAAAATGTGTGAACCACATGCCCTACATTCGGAACGTAATGAGGGTGGAGTGGTGATAAAGGATAACTGTTGATCATATTCGAAGCACAACATCAATATCAAGTTATCCTGAAATGGGGACCAACAAATGAGGGTCGACTGTTGACCATGTTCAAAGCATTACTTGTGACTCAAAGGGTCGTCCAAAGTCTTCCAGTGCGTTGGCCCAAGACGGTAGGTGAGCTGATGCGGCATGGGACCAGGCCGTTATGGGGTACCTTCAGACACGGAAGTGGATTTAAACCTGAGTGAAGGACACACAAAGAGTGAGGTGTAGTGATGGAATGTTTGATCGGATTCCAACACTCTTTAAATATTCCACTATAATCATTACATGATGCATCTTATGCTTGTCACACAAGGCATATCTTATTTGGAATAAGAGGAATCCTATTGTTGAATGATATGACACGATATTGTTTATAGTCATGTTCATATGACTATTGGAATCATATTCTTGGAGCATAATACAACTCTCGTTTAGAGAACGATTCATCCTATATTTGGATCATTGGAAATATGACAGTTTATAGTCATATAGAGAGGACTATAGACATCTTATTCTTGGAACACAAGGCATAACTTTTTTGGAGAAAGATGCATCCTATGTCTGATACATAGAGTACACTATACTTTAGACTCATGTAGAGAATACAGTTGGCATCTCATGCATGAAGAATAACGAATCTCTTGTTTGTAGCAAGAGGCATCCAATGTTTGGAACATATGATACAATACAGTTTATTTTCATATAGATATGATTATGGTCATCTTATGCTAGTTGCATAAGGCATCTATTATTTGGAGCAAGAGGCATCCTATGTTTGGAACATAGGGTACACTACGGTTTATAGTCATGTATATTGGACTATTGGGTATAAGATTCCTAGCAATGGCTGGTGTTTGGACCTATGCAATAGCATCTCGTTCTGGTTGAAACTGGCATAGGAGCCATGTGATTGGGTTTGGATGAGTTGCATGAGAAATGGTGTGACTCAAGGTAATCGGGGAATTGATGAGGAGAATCTCAACTCAGGACATGAGAAACAAACCTAGAGGAATATGTCAACTCTAGGTGATTCATGGTTTTTAGAGGAGTATCTCATATCATGGTATCCCATAGGTTGAAGGTGGTTGCGTAGAAGGGCAAATGGAAAATGCTGACATCCCAGCCCAAAAATTTTGCGGTTTGACTCTCCATTTCCATGGGGGTCAGTGACAGTAGAGAACGGACTGACCCAGAGGGCCGAAACCGCATCCCGACACTGATCCCGAGAGGGGGTTTGGGGGAATAGGGCTCGCTCTATAGACCAGTGGGCGTGAATGTAGGAGCTTCGCAAAGGATAGGTCATCGCAATGTTTCATCGTGGAGGAAAGGGTATCGTGTAGTATGGGGTCACAAAGAGCGTGGACACGCGGAGCATGGACTTGTGGAGCAGCATCGTGAAGGAAGCTTCTCATGGAGCATGGACTCACAGAGTAGCATCATGAAGGAAGATACTCACAAAGCATGGACTCCGGGAGTAGCATCGCGAAGGAAGATACTCGCGGAGTATGGACTCACAGATCAGCATCGCGAAGGAATCTACTCATAGAGCATGGACTCATGTAGCAGCTTCATCAAAAAAGATTCTCACGGAGCCTCTTTGCGAAGGAAAGCGATGCTCCGTGAACTGGGAGATCAACCGCCAAAGGGGCGGAGTGACCGTCTGGTGAAGGGGGTGAGCAGGGTATTTATAGGGGAGAGGATACACGAAGTAGAGTATGCTCGGCATGATGATAGAGTTTTCTCTATGATGTGTCTGTGAATGTCAAAGGGGTTCGTGGAGCATCCTGCCTCCTTGCTCCGCAGCGGGTTACGAACATAAAATCGGTCTACGAAACATCATGCCTTGTTGCTCTGGAGGGGGTCGTGAACATCAAATCAGTTCGTGGAGCATCCTGCCTCCTTTATCTGTGGTTGAGGGAGCTTTGCGAATGGGCTCCACAAACCAGTTTTCCAGCCCAACCTCAAATTTTCATAACTCCTAATCTGTTACTCTGTTCGGGTCCAATGACCTACCAAATCTAGTCTTGTGAGATAGGCTACAATCTTGGATTATGTATGGATGCATTTGGATTATTTTTGGGATGCGTTCTCTGGTGCCAACAGTATCTGATTCTGAATATCATGTAAGGAACTTAGCCTAAATGTTTCATCTACTAGTACCGCCGGTTGTAACTACTGACCAATGGGCATGGATATAGCTGACACAATACCCGAAGGTACTATCTCCATTAATGGTTCTTGTACTGATTTCCCATCACATTACAGACCATCATCATGGTCATGTACTAGAATAGACTACAAGCTGAGATTTCCATCTGCTATAAAGATGTCTCAACTAGTCAGAAAACTCTAGCCATAGCCTCCAGCCAACCATCAGCTGCATGAGAATTTGACTAGTATTGAAACCCCAGAGGCCTCTATTTTTGGAACTCATGCAATGAGCTCAGTCAGCATGCATCCTGTACTGGTAGGGCTGGTGTGAACACTCATCCAATCGGTAGTGGTGATGCTGGTACACAACCCGAATGTGTTAACACCGTAAGAGGGCCCTGCACCGAGGCATTGTCTCTCATTATCCCGTCATCGTGTACTCTCTCGGGAAACCTGGATGGGTGTCTTTGTGAAGGAATTTTTATAATGAACAGCTGCACCATAGTCATTATGTTATACTTGGTGAGCTGACTACAAATAAATCGAAATAAAAATGTTTCAAAAAGACACGCAATCAGTGTTTTCGTGCACTGAGTTGGAAGTCAAAATTCAAGGTCCTGGTGTATGGATACGTTGGGCACCACACCAACACTGGACTTATTGAACTAAAAACCACACTCATAACACTTAACTCTATTTCTTCATAGAAATGATCAGAGTCCATGTTCTTTGGTAGAACTGAACTCCTATGATACCAATTTGTCATGATCTATTCCTCAGGGCATCTGTCGTGACTACCCTTAGCCCACCTTCTATGGCCATGGGCAGGCGACTAGCATCAAATGGCGTATTCCCTAAAAATGGGAAGGCGTTGACATTATAACCTTTAAACTCACACGACTAATCACAAAGCATGATACAAGATCAATGTAAAACTATATAGTAAATAGGGTGTGTACAGAAAGTAAACGGGTCCAGAATACAAGCCCAACTATAATGTTCCAATAAACTGAAATGTACAAGTATAACTGAAAACAACTCTTGCGAAAACCTACAAATTATCCAACCTGAAGGGTATGTACAACACTCAAACGTTCTTCTATGTGTTACGCCTCCTCTAATGTCCACCTCCGAGCTACCTCCAGTCTTGATTCCCTCATCCTCAGTCATTGTTGTCCGTCTTCTCCACCAAACACAATAAGGTGTGGGTGTATCCCATGTATGGGTGAGTAAACGATACTCAGTAGGCACCCGGATACCCTGTAGGTCTCCCAGAGTTCCACAATGGAAAGACCACACAACAAGAACCCAGATCTACTTATGTATATTCCCATACATATACCTAAGTTATCAAGCTAAACTCGTCCCATACATTTGGGAAGTACACCATGAAGTTAACACCACGAAAGTGAATTATCACATAGAATAGCCTTAATCAGAAGCATAATTTAAAGATAGCACTCACCATGATTTATTCTATGGGTAGTAACAAGTAAAACCCCTAGTAAAATCATCGAACTCCTCCGCTGCTGGAGAACTCCTCCTATTTCGTGTACAGTGGGCCTGCTGCATCACACGGAGGCGCTTCCCGCTAATATTGGACTACTGAGGTACTATTTTTTTTAGTACCATGGGTCTACATCATCACATAGAGTTTCTCCCCTCTGGGCCTTTTGAGTCACTCCGAGTCGTAATGGTCAGCAGTAGTCATATCTCAGCCAGTCGTAGGGTCCAACACATAGCGCCCTTATAAGAACCGCTCCTCAAGCAATCAGCCAATCATAAACTGCCTCGAAGACCCTTGATGAATTATTCCAATGTTATGTCACGTCTTAAGGGTCTCAATGTAATAGATGGTGCATCAATCATACGCTCGGTCTGTAAGTTATTAGCATTTCCGCTCTGAGGGACTGAATGGATTTTGCGTCTGATCCAACCCGGTCGTACTCTAACCATATTGAAAACTCTAGTGGAGTATACCAAAAGGTCCTTCTAGACCCACGAATTCCAGTGTCGTTGAAGTTTTGTCATACAGATACCCGGTTCACATGTTTTGGCCATGAAGGTGTAATTGGGTCCAGATGGGCCCAGAAATCTGATGGTGCGCGATTCTGAGGCCCGAAGTGCCCAGAATGACCCTTCGAAGTTTTTTATGTTTTAATTAGAGCGCTTAAGCAGTTTTCCAAAATTATTGGATAACTCTTAAATGGTTACTCAGATCAGAAATCTAAGGGCATCGTTGTCCTTAGGATGACATGTTTTTACCAAAGGCATGACTTAAGTTTAGTCAGTGCAGACCTCCTATGAGAAAAGCCAAAAATTGCATAACTGTAAATAATTTAATTTAATAAATTTTTTTATTTTCCAAATGCTTATAACACACAAATGGTAGCTCAGATTGAAAATATAATACCACCGCTAAACTCATGAGGGTATTACTTCTTTAGGAAGATACTAAAAATGGTTGGTGTGATCCACTAGTGAAAGTTAGCTTTTTTCCATATATAAAATTATTATGTGATAATAATTTTATTCTGAAATACATTACATTTAAACGGTAATTCAGATTTTAAATTTGAGAGTACCTTTGGGTTTGTTGGGGTGTGTTTCACAAAGGTATAGCCTAACCTCGACCAGTGCGGGTCGGGGGTGACTGTTAATAATTTTCCAACCTTTTTTCAGTTACGTTAATTAAACGCGCGAACGACGTTAAGAAACTTTTGAACCGGTGCTTGGAATTAAGATCCCAGGACACCATTGAACTCGCAGTGCCGATATTAGCTTAAGGATACCTTCACCTTGACCACAGTAGGTCAAGGGAGAATGTTAGTTTTCCTACTTTTCGTGGGTGAGTTATAAGATTAAAAATAAAATAAAACATATTTTTCGTATTTTTTCCTTATGAATCCTCCAATTTGAATTTGGTGGTGGGGACCACCCATGCTTAAAACCTCCCATTATGAAATTAATGGTTGGGACCACCAAACACTTGAACTCCCTCTTTAATATGCGAGGTGACTCTTGGTTTCTCCCCAAAAATAATTGTTCCAACTTAAACATAATTGTTGCGCCAACTCAAATAGTCTAATTTATATGTTGGATGCTCATTTTTTTGAGTTTGGGGAAAGTGAGAGCAAAGGGATAATTGGGCAGAGCATTGGGGAAAATTTTCCAATAAAAGAAGTCCTCCAATAAAGAACGTCTTCTGGAAACGAAGAATGATGATCCGACCTTGGAGCGTCTTGCGGGAGTGACGAAAACCGAATCTTCAATGACTTTCTCTACTTACTTGCGCCACCTCCAATGGAAAATTGAGGTAGGGATTTAAAAATTCATGATTATTGTTTCCCATGTACATCTTTTCTAACTGATGAATGAGGATCAACTCTAACTAATTGATCTGTGAATGATTTCTTCTTAAGGATTGGAAATATTTTTTGCAGGTTGATGTAGGTGTTTTATATACGTTGAATTGTATTACATTGATTCTTTATATCATAAATTCACGACGACGATGGCCAAATGAACATGGCCTTAATCATGCACATAAACCTTACTCCCCTTTCGTTTTATTTTTTGTGCGTTCTTCATGCATTTTTCAACGCCTAATATTTATTGTTGTTTGAAACATAGTTATTTTCATAACGCGATATACGAACGAAGAGCACTCGACATAAGGATCGATAATAATGTGACCTTTTAATTTTTCGGGCTTGGAAGGAAGCTACAATGGCTTGTAGAAGAAAAAAATGTCATGCACCTGGTCGTCCATGAGGAAGTTGGGGAAGCGTGCATCCGTGCCACCAATTAAGCAATAGGTCGCAGCCCATCGGCCCCGGTGGAGCAGAGTAGTGGATGGCATCTGGCCGGCCATGTGGCGGAGTGACGGTGCATGTCCACACCACCGATAGAGCAAGAGGTTGTGGCCACATGGCCACGGTAGAGCTCATAAGCGGTCGACATCCGGCTGGCCACGGTGGGGAAGCAGCATGTGACCGTGCCACTGGGAGGAAGACCGGCCGACCGTGCCACACAGGGCAGGACCCCCATCGGGTCCCACTTTCCAATAGCCAAATAGTCCATGGACCATTTTGGAAGACTAGAGGGGCACCTCCCCCCGGGTGTAGGTCACGACATACCGCGCCTTGGCAGACCATCGGCCGAGCGGGCCGTACCGCAGCGTGTGCGCCCAGTTGGCCGCACCTTAGTGGGCCATGACACCCGGCGGGACGCTCCTTTAGGACGTGCCAAAAGTCTGCGCTGGGTTATCCCCTTTGTCGTCTGGGCCAGAACACATCCCAACGGGCCGAGGCCACCAAGACCCAGGCCATCTGGGTCGGACCAGAATCGGGCTAGGTCGGTCCGAACGGGTAGGACCATACCCCAACACTTCTGGACACAGTTACACCTTTGTGGCCATAACATGTGAGCCAGACGTCTATTTGAAGAACCATCTGTGGAACTAGAATCCTTAGATTGATATAGTCCTTTTGATATACTCCACTTGGGTTTTGGATATGGTTGGAGTATGGCCGGGTTGGATCGGACCCGAAATCCAACCGGGCCGTTGGAGCGGAAATGGTAATTACATACAGACTATGTGTCTGATTGATGTGATGTCTATTACTTTGGGTCCCCTAAGACATGGAAGTCCTTTAGAATACGTCATCGTGGGACTTCGGGGCGGTTGTGGTATGATTGATGTCTTGGGGAGCAGTTTTCAAAAGCGCGCTATGTGGGGAACACTACGACCTGCTGATATCTGACGACAACAAACCATTACGACCCGGAGTGACTCGACAGGCCCTGTGGCAAGCGACTTTGTGTTTCATGGAAGACACACAGTGGGGAGTTCCCCTATGTGATGTGTCATACCCACGGTACTAGACATGAGGAGTACCTTATCAGGCCATGAGGGGGAGTGCCTCTGGGTGTCGCAGAAGACCGATGGTGGGAAGCACCTCTGTGTGATGTGGTAGGCCCACTGTACTCGAAAAAGGAGGAGTTCTCTAACAGCCGAGGTTTTCGAAGATGTGACTCGTGATGTTACTTGTTACTACCCCTACAATAAATCCTAGTGTGAGATATCTTTACATTGTGCTTTTTATTATGGTTATGTTATTTGATACTTCACCTTCGTGGTGTTACCTTCATGGTATACTTCCCACATATATGAGATTAGTATAGCTTGATAACATAGGTATTTTATAGTCATATAACAAATTAGAATTGGGTTCTTGCTTTGTGGTCATTCCTTTGTGGAACTCTATGCGACCTAAGGGGTCTCAGGGTACCTACTACGTATCGTTTACTCACCCCTAAATGGGATACACCCGCACATTGTTGTGTTTGGTGCAGATGGAAGATAATTCTAATGGGGGACGAGGGTATCAGGACTAGAGTAGATCAGAGGTGGAATTTAGACGGGGTGTACCACATATATGACCATTCGGGATTTGTACCTACCATTGACGTAGGATCTTTTGCGGGTGTTTTCCAGAGTTGTTTTCATTATTACTCGTACTATTCAGTTTACTTGTACTTTACAGTTGGGCTAGTATTCTGGCATCTTATAATTTCTATACACTCCCTGTTTACTATATTGTTTTACTTCGATCTTGTAAACATCATTGTGCTTAGTCATGTGGGTTTACAGTTTATAAAGGAAATTCCTTCCCATTTTTAGGGAATTCGACTTTCGGTGCTAGTCGCTAGCCCCTGACCCCTGGAAGGATGGATTTGGGAAGTCATAGCATGAGCCCCAGAGGACGAGTTGTGAAAAGAAGTGATTTTTTAATTAATTTATAAACATATGTTTTGGAATCTATATAGAAAAATATTTAATTCCAGAGAACATCCATTGGTTTTCCAATGAAATTTTCTAATATGTGTGGTTTTAATTATTTCAAAATTCTAGGAAATAATGTAATAAATATAATTACATGGGTGATTTGGATGTTAGTCATTCTCAATAAGAATTTATTTTAAAACCAGAAATATAATATTAGATTTTTAGAATTCATTAATGGAATAATAAATTAATAAAATTAAAATAAATTACTTTATATTATTGGGGAGACATTATTTTTTGAAATTTAATATTTATTTTATTTATTTAATCACTTTGGGGCTTTTATGATATCATAAGACATTATGTATATTAAAATTATATTTCATTTATAGCCAAAAAATCTACTGTCATGGAAAATTTTGAAAATTTTACAATTTTATAATATCAACATGTTAATTTTAGAAATATAATAATTATATTAAAAAAATTATATAACTTTTATAATTTCTTACTATATATCAGAATTCCATTTTATTGAAATATACTAGTTTTTCTGTCAACAAATTTATTCTATCCCTTTTAAGATTACATTGGTCTTAAATAAATTATATAATAATTTTCAAATAGATAGTTAATATTTATATGAATATTATATTGAATTTTTTATGAAATTATTGAATAAATGAATGTGGTTTTTTTATTAAATCCATATATTTATAAAAATTAATTTTGGTTTCTTTATATCAAATAGAGTTGTAAAAAACTAGTCATATAATCATTTATAGAATAACAGTAAAGATGCAAATATATAGTCATTATTCCATATAAAAGACAATTAAATTCCTATACTTGGTTAAAAATACCTAACCTTTATTACAACAACATATGAACTAAGGATAAGGTGGGAAATGTTGACATTTTATTTTGGTGGTTCAATAGACATGGTTTGGCTCGCGATCATGATAAGAAAGAAAGAATCCCGTTAATTGTTTCATGCGTGCATCATATATTGAATTTTTTATTGGTACCATTCAATGTTTAAAAAATAGTAATTATGTATCCCTTGAATAATTTGATAAATGGACTTCATATGTTTTGATCCTACATGTTAACATCATCTCTAAATTAAACTTCATCATAAAACTTAGTATATGTTAATCATAACATTCACTATACAATGAGTATATTATCAATATTTATGAGGCTTAAAGGAATTTTAAATAAGATATGATATAGCTTATGGCATCCCAAAATGAACAATGTGGTGCATTTTTTTCTATAAATATATTTCTTAATAATTAATTTATTCATTTAAAAATTGGTGTTCAATTTTTCAATTTTTTTCATCAATATAACCTCAAACTATATTATATAATATTATGACTAACAAAAAATAAAACACAATATAATGTTTTAGGGTAAACATTACCCCATAAGTTTTTTGCAGAATATTTTCATATATCCATCCGATGTTATATATTCCAAACATTTCAAGGGTAAGGGTTTTAAAATCATTATTCTACCCCCTCACCCGTTGATATTAAAGTGATTATTTCCATATGAATAAGGATTTTTACATAACATTCTCTCCCCCTATCAGACTCATCTCAAATCTCATTTATTTCAACTCCCCCATTCTAGTGGAACTAAATGGGCTATTAAAAATTGTACCTCTACTTACCAATAAAAAACAATCACAATTAAATAGATTTTAGGGGAACTGTAGAAAATTTTGTGGCCACATAGTATCCCTATAAATATTAAAATCAGAAAAAAAAGATATTTTTATAACTATTTATTATTTCAGTTCTTATTAGCCTAAATGACACTATATATTTAATTTAAAGATCTCCTGCCTATGAAAACCACTAAAAATTTCACCTACAAAACATTTGGCCACAGCTTCCACATTAATCTTCTTCAATAAATTTCAGCATGAGACTTTTCTATAACTATGACCATTCAATCTCATAAGAGCATTCTATTTTATTTTTGTACATAAATAATATATTGTTTCTGAGTGGGGAATATACATGAAATAAATTCATGAAAAACCCCATTAGGACTAATATTTTATAACTCATTTTAAACAAAAAATTTTATGTTAATAGACATAAATTTTATCCATTCCAATCACATACTACAATAAATTATAGAAAAATTAAATTATTTTCTTAAAATATACTTCTGAGATGTATATCTAATTAATACCAAAAAGTAAGTGAAAATGAAATTAAGTATTGGTGGGTGATATATATAACATATTAATCCATCAAACACCACTTGTTATGGATAAATAATGATTCATCACGGTATGAAATTTATTAAATTATTGAAAAATCTTATTTTTTGTATGTTACTAAAAAACCTATAATACTAGTCATCAATCTCTAAAAAACATCTTACTTAATACTGATAACTATTGTTGATAATAATTATTATGTGGATCTAAAAGCTAAATTACTATTTAAAAGAAAGGGAACACTTATTAGGAATAATACTTATCATTTTAGAAGCTTCTATTTTTCCTCATCAACATCAGATTTTTCTCTTCCTTAGTTTTTTCAAATCTTTCATAGTGTATGACATTCAAAATTATCATTTATGACCATAGTGGTTTCATGATGAAATCTATTGAGTTGACTAAAATATTTAAAATTCAATAATTCCTAGTAATATTTTTCAATGTATCTCTATTCAGTCTACTCAACTTTTTTCTTTCATCACCCACACCCCACATCAATCATATATCAACGCTAATCTAATACCACTGTCAAAAATAGTTTGAAATAATTAAATTCCTGAGGATAAGGGTTCCTCTAGTATAATAAATTAGCGGATTGGGATATTATTTGATGGGAAAACCCTAGACTTCTTCTTCTATTATGATCCTTTACACATATTCTTCTTTGTAAGGGTCCACTTGCTTCTTTTCAATTGTATTCTTTTTTATTTATCCTTATTGGCATCTGTTTATTTATAATTAAATGTTACAGACATTCATTCATCTATTTTTTCTTCTTCTTAGGAAAATCCAATTAATATGGAAATATACTAAATTATTCATTCTATACACTCATAGTCTTATATTTTTCACACGTTCCATTTGTTTCTTCTTCTCTATAGTAGAGGGATTTTATCGGTGAATATATGTTTTACTCGTTGATTCAACGCTAGTATAATTATCATGCTTCATACTCCAATGGAAGGATCATTCTATGATCATAAAATTTTATCCTCATGTATTGAATTATGAAACCTCCAAGGCATAAATAATGTATTCCTATTTATAAATTCATAATAGGCACCTTTTACAATTCATGTAGTGTTGATCATGTCTTTAAGTGAAAATTATTCTTACTCGTAACTGAAGATACTTCCCTATTTTTCTTCAAAGCATGTTTAAATTTAGTCTAAGAGGTATAAAATGATTTTAAAACAGTTTTTCATAATATACCATTAATATATATCCATTATTTCCTATAACACAGTAGACATGTTTTTTAGTTTAAGTAGGTGCCTTCAGATATATACACTCTTATTATATTACCAAATGTTGTAAACCTCCTTATTACTTGTAATTTAATTTAAAATTTTCTTTTAATAGAAATATATTGCAAACAATTTCCATGATTAAGACACATGAAATATATATAATTTTAAAAATAACCAATTTTATCATTTCACGGATAATATGATGGTGTATTCATTATTATTCTGGAAATATTGTGCATGTGGACATCTGGATATATTACCATGGTGTCTCCTTTTCTTCAAAAATTGTATCACATAATGTATACACTATTTTGAGAGTTTGCACAATAATGTTTTTTCAAAATGATGTATTAATTTTTAAACATGGAAATAGTCATCCCATGATTTGAGAATTTTAAATTTGGATCCCTAATAACTATA
This sequence comes from Viscum album, assembly GCA_963277665.1. Lineage (NCBI taxonomy): Eukaryota > Viridiplantae > Streptophyta > Magnoliopsida > Santalales > Viscaceae > Viscum > Viscum album. Next base: position 1,132,227,634 of record OY728150.1, on the reverse strand, counting down.
ATTGTAAAAGAATCCATGAAAAGAATATTCACCTTCTTTATTTACTAAAAAATAATTATTTTTCTCAATCATCAAAATTATTTATACTTTTTCATCTAGCTAAAAAAAATTCTCATTTATTCTATATTTAGATTCAATTAACAATTTTCTCCTCTCATATAGTCGTTTGTTGAGTGTGGAAAATGATTCCTTCAATTTTTTCTCTAGGACATCTATTTTATTGATATGATTAGATAATTATTAAATTAAATCACAATGTTTCATAATTTTTGGCCCCCATATTCATAATTACAATATTCGAGGAAACATTAACTCTCTTTAACATATTATTTTATATTAAATGATCTTTAATGATGCTATAGTCCACTTGACGTACGATATTATACTAATTGTCATTTTATTTTAATGGTTTTATCTCCTACTATCTAGATACATAATATATATGATTTAAAGAATTTATTTCATATCAATTTATTCCATGTAAAATTTATTATGACATAGAAGTTGTTCATATTCAATACAATTGCCTATAAAAAACATTTTTTCTCAAAATGTTCATCTTTTAATGGATCCATATAAAGAATTTTATTCTTAATAACATTAATTTTAAATTTCATGTTTCAACCAAACCCTTAATTTATCATTCTACTTAGTCTTATCTTTGGTATTTAATTTTATCATCCATTGATTATATGATTTCACCCAATAAATTTACTGACCTATTGAATCTTCATCTGGCCAGTCAATCTTCCCTTATATCTTTTCTATATATTCTATATATTCATGAAATAGAACAAAAATCATACAATTATTTTCACTTTGAATATATAATTTTCCCTGAGAAAATTGAATATCTATATGAGGATAAATAAAACCATCTGGTTCAATATTCATTTTAATTTTTCGAACCATTATATATAGGGAGAAATGGAAATTTATATCTTCATAAGAGACATCCAGAGAAATGATAAAATCATATCCTATTTGATAATTATAATTAGTCACGTGGATCATCATACAATATCTTAGAATTTTCTTCTATTTTTTTATTTAATCTTCATTACTTTTTTCATAAGAAATTATTCAACAATCATTTTCATTGGCTTCTCCTTTTTATAGTTTTCTCGACTTCGTTTACCTATACTTATATGACATACCCTTGTTTTAGGGATTTAATATTAATATTTTGTATAAAAACAAATGTTTTTCCCTATTAATTACTCAAAAATTTATTGATCTTTTTTTAAGGTTATCATGGACATGTTCACGATTATTTCTCATGCTTTCAACCCAACAAACATATTTTAAAACATCTATTCACTATGCATGTTAAGTAAAAATAATTTCATTATGTCATCCAAAAATTGTACATAAATCAATGAATCGTTGGTTTATTATTGAATAAATGAGAATCAATTCATGAACTTTTTTTAGTTAAAACCTTGATTCTAGGCCTCCCTATCAAATCACTTCTTATAACCAGTGAAAATGTGAGAGTGGGGTGAATTTAGGTATTTTTCAACTAATAATTTTTCTTCATTAAATATTAAATTTATTTATGATATTATTCTTGCAATTAAATGAACTCTGATTAAATTATCTCTCTTATAAGTTCCATTAATAAAATAAACATGAATATGAAGGAATTTAAATCATGTACAGAACATATAATTTTTACATGGTTCATCATGAAGGGTTGTGTCCATGGAGAATGCATAAAAAATGTGATGATGACTATAATCCACTAATTTTAATTAATTATTGGGATATAATGTTTCATCCATTGTCACTCCATGCCAAGATCACTACCATTAAAATGTTCTAGGCACAACCACTCCTTACCCATGATTTGTTGTATATTATTTTCATTATCATAGTACCTTCATAGATGATCTTTTAATTCTAATTGACATATAGGTATCTTCAATAGGTAAGGATGATGATTATAAATCCATATATTCATGATACCCTAATTGGTTCATAAACCATGATTTAATTATTTATTTTTCTACTACTTCATTATTTTCATCTACTGTAATAGATGAGGTTAACTTCTTAATTATGGGTTTAAGATAATTTCATTCACTACACAATCTCAATACCAAACTTCTTTTTATTAGTGTATTTAGAACTTGATATTTCTTATTTTCCTCTATCATTATCCACTACAAAAGATAAAAAACCATAATCAATATTTGATTAACTATGAGACACTGAAATCATATACGTACAATTTGATTCCCATAATACCTTATGGATGGAATCATGCCAAGAAACATTCTCAAATTTTCATAAAATGGCTATTCAATTTAAAATACTATATGTCATGAAACTCTTGGTGTTAAATGATAATGCATAACTATTCAACCTAACATAACGCACGAGACTCTAGTATAGTAACCTTGATCACAATACAACTAAGCATGTAACCTCATGTAAAAGACCCCTTCGTGAGTGATTTTCATTATAAAATATCTAGTCAATAATCTATTACACATCAATCCTTTTTCTGATCATATTCATGTATCTGTTGTCACATGGATTTTATCATAATAACTTGAGAACTTATCCATGAATCACATGTTTCTTATTTGATACCCATTTATGAGCCTCCATATGCGCTCGAAATCGGTGACCCTCACAATGTATTCGAATATAAACATTGTTCTATGTGACTTATCCTCCTATCCAAAAATTTTCCCCATATTCAAATCTAATTATCATTGAACAATTCACATTACTTGAATTCATATAGTACTCCCAAGGGAAATTCATTATATGGATCTATGAAACAATTGTCAACCATCCATTCCCTCATTATCAATATTATGTGATCTTATTTACCATCCCTTTTTGATAGTGTAATAATAATTATGTGCTTCGTGATACAACTACATCTTGTGTCTATACACATCGCCTAACCTAAATGAATCACCAAACATAATATCAAAATTTAAATATTGTAACCCCTTCAAGAAAAAATATGTTGTTTTAAAAAATTAAGATTACAAAAATATCTATGTTGGATAGCATAACATTCTTTATGCATTCAATGCATGCTACACGCATGGACTTCCTCAAATACAGGGTTCTCCAAATTCACTAAATATATGAGAATCAAAAAACTACAATTATATTACTCTCATGAACAATTGTGATTCCAATCACACATAAACCACCACTATGAGACAGTTTATGAAAATTTTATCTGTCAATTATTGTGTTTCATTATCCCCATGCTTCACATGACATATTCACATACAATACCAAAGAACCCCTTTTGTGGTTCATGTGACTTTATCTTGTGATTCCATCATCCATACGATATTATAGTAAAATGAACCAAAAAATCTTGTTATAACTTCTGTATCAATCAATCCAATATTAATTATTTAAAAAATTGTTATTTTTCCTGGATTTGAAGCATGGGGATTTGAAAAAATATGAAATAATGTCTTCAGCATTTTTTTTGGATTTTGCTAATCTCTTTGAAATAATTCATTTAATTATCTATATTACATGTTTACACTAGATTATTCACTTTATAAAACTAAAAATCCATTATTTTTTCTACCCTCAGTTTCATGAGAATAATTCTGCATTTTAATCATTTTTTTTGTATTTACCTTCAACATCCACATTAATTATTTTCACATTTCCATCATTCTATGATACGTCCAATTATAAAACCAAATCATAAATTATTATGCAACTTTTAAATATTTTCATCCTTCTTTTATAACATATGCATAACTCTACCAATACTTTTCATTTGGATTATACTAATGTATCCATGAAATATTTAATCTAATAAACACATCCCAAATTATATCCTTGATATAAAATGATATCAAGGATTCTATTTGTATTTATACAAACAAAGTCCTCATGTACTAAAAAAGATATAACAATATGATATCATACTATGATTGATAAAAAATCCAACACCAAGCATAGGTTTGGGTCCAACATTCTACCCCTTTTTATTTTTTCATCAATAATATCCTATATACATCCTTTACTAGATACTACAAATGTTTCATGTCTATAAAATATTGAATACTTTTCCCATCCATATTTATATTGAAATAAAAAGGTCCATGTGAATCTCGACATTACCTATAAACACTCTTCAGAATAGGGACACTTAATATATTTATTTTCTTCTAAATTTACATTTTACAGAAAATTAAATAAGTTATTCCTTTATATTTGTATCTAAAAATACATATATCGTGGCATACATTCGAAATATTTTCAAAGAACTTTTTCAACCTATGGGGGATATAGTTACATTTCAATGGATAGAATCTAAATAAATTACTATAATTCTACCATATTGTCAATTCATTCATTTTTTCCCATGTGAATATATAGGTTAACATCATTAGACCTTCATTAAATAATATCCATTAAAGATTTCTCCTCAAATACTTTTGGATCCATCTTCCAAATTCAACACAAACTGTTGATTTCTATATAAAATTTGTTTCTTCTAACATCCACTTCATATCAAATCGACATAGTTTATTATTGTGGCACACAATTAATAGAATTTTATAATGGTAACATTCCACATGGAATTTACTCATAAATAAATCATGTATGGATATTAATTCTTAATTCATTGATGGAAACATATATTTTATTCAGAAGATATTAATGTTATCAACATTAGTCACATACATCCATGGATACTAGATGTGTAAGTTTCTTTCTTTTGAAAAATAATTCTATAGCATCAAAAACACAAGTACTAGACTCTCAATAAATATGAAATTATGAAATAGTGTGTGATATATACTGCTTGTGAAGAAAACATAAAAACCTTGTTAATGGTATCCTCATAATACTACATTGAATGCATGAAATTTAATTCTTCATAGAGCACCTTTTTCCAGATTAGGCTAAAAAACCTAGAGTTCACATTAGCAAATATATCTAGGATTCAATATATTCTAATGGATATATATTATTGATACTGCTTTTTAAGATGAATCCATAAGATAAATTCCTTTTCAGAATGGGTAGACAACATAGTGGGAATATAATTTATCTTCTAGAATCCGCTTCTTAAAATAATAAAAATTAGATTACAATATTCATCAGTTTATTCACCTCATTAACATCATCTGAAATTCAGAATCATCATTAAATATCGTGCTTATTTCACGAAAACCCTAGTTGATTATGGTTTTATCATTATGTTTCAATAATTCTTATACATATTATCACAAATATATCCTTATTGAGATAATACACATGTTCTGTAAGGACCTAGAATTTCAATGTAATTTTTTTTAATTATTGGAGAATATTACGTGTCCTTAAAAATTGATGGCGTGTGATTTTGAGGCCTGGTGTTCCCTGAATGAATTTCTAAACATGTTTTTGGGTACGTTCAGTAAACGTGTGAGTGGGATTTTTTGAATATTGAACTGCTGCTCGGAATTGAAATCTTAGGACACCGTTTAAGTCGCATTGACGGTATTCCCTTAATGAGACCCTCACCTCGAGCGCAGTAGGTCGAGGGTGGAAGTTAGTTTTTAAATATTTTGTGGAAGAATAGAAAAATAAAAATATTTAACATTTTTTTTATTTCTGGTATCCCCATTTTGATTTATGGAGGTAAGGACCACAAGATGTTTATTCCTCCCAATTGGAATTCAATGTTGGGGGCCACCCTAACCCTTCATTTATGTGGGGGAAGACTCTTAGAATTCCTTAATTTATTATGCCAACTCTCCAATTAATTATTAGTTCCATTTAATTGAGGCACTTAGTTATTCTGCCAACATAAATTAATTATATAAACCTATTGTAATTTAATTTGGAAATTCACCTCTTGGGTTTGGGGTGAATAGTTGTAAAATGGGTGTTCTTGGAGGAGCCTCTTGAGGAAGGACAGTTCTCACCAAGGAGGAACCTAAGAATGAAGGATGGTTAAACAATCGACGTCATTGGACAAGGCTTGATTCGAGAACGAAAAACACCAATCTTTCGTCAACAGCGGATGACCTCTAACTGAACATTTCAGGTAGGGGTGTGATTTTGATTTACCGTCATTAATTTTCTTTTATGTTGAAGCTATCTCCATTATCTTCTTTCTACCGTTCTAACGCGGAGGGTGCAGGCCAAACGAAAATTGCCCTGCCTCTTCACAACATTTGTGGTTTTGATGTGATCATCACGTTGGAGGAAGATGGACACTGGTGTTGGCGATTGGCACCGATGGGACTCGAGAGTGACTTTTAGCACCACGGCCAGCTGTGAAGATGGTAGTAGTGAAACCGTGCCGCTGGAGATGGGCCACGACCTATCTGCAGTGGTAGAGTAATGGCGGTGGTCGGCGGCGGCCTGCCACGCGAAGGGGAAGCGGCATGCATCTGCACCACCCAGTAGAGAAGAGTCACGACCTTATTCCACGATAGCAAGGGGTGGGAGGCCGACTCGCTACCAGCCCCCGGTGATGGCGCGACGCCAGACTGTGCCGCACGGAAGAGGAGGGCTAGCCGACCGGCCAGCCGCGTGCCTACCGGGCTGCCCCCACGGGCATCCACCCCTTGGGCCACTGTGTCGTGGGCCACCGCCCCACGGGCCGCCTCGCCACGGGCCATTGCACCGGGGGCTGTTGCACCAGGTGCCCTCTAAGGCTACCCAGCGGGCAGGGCTGGACCCATCGGGTTAGACCAGACCCGGACCAACATCGACCTTTTTCACTCTTACGTCCATATCTTGAGCTACGAGCGTTTGTTTGATGAACTGTCTATGGAACCAAAAACCTTTGATCGATATGGTCTTTTTGGTATACCCCAAATGATTTTTGGGTAATGTTGGGGTATAGCCAAGTGGAATCGATCATGAATCCAACTGAGCCATCGGGACTTAATGGCCCATAACTTACAGACTGAGGGTCTGATTGACGCATCGTCTGTTGTGTTGAGACCCCTATTACGTGGAGTTACTTTGGGAATAAATATATCTTAGTGGGAGAATCATTTATCTAGATGTGACATTATAAAAAAGATCTGATTTCCATCTATGATTTAGGATCCTATGTGGGTTTGTACTTTGGGATCCTATGTGGGTCTATGCTTTGAGATCCTATGTGGGTATGTGTTTGCGAGTATCAATTTGATACTCTCTAGGAATACACATGGGACTACTCTAGGAAACTACGTGGGTCTGATGTACATGGATCTGGTGTGGGTATGATGATTTAGGATCCTTCGTGGGTCTACCTCTTAACAAAGTAAGATGATTCAATAGTTATATCTCGTCATCTTTACTATCGTATGTAATTTATACCTGGTGTGAGCTGAATCTTTACCTTTATGGTAATCATCTGCGTTGAGTACCTTTATGGTACTTACCATCTTGGAGATACCTTCGTGGTAATCTTCTGTGTAGTGTACCATTGTGGTACTTACGTTTTTGGTGATACCTTTGTGGTGTTCTTCTGTGTGGTGTACCTTTGTGGTACACACCTTCGTGGTGATAACTGTGTGGTATTCTTCTCTGTGTCGTACCTATGTGGTTCTTACCTTCATGGTGGTTACCTTTGTGGTATTGTTTTCATCATGGAATATTTGTACTTTGGACAAGTGTTTGGGCCTTGTGTTGATATTGGTTTACATGATAACTTAGGTATATGTATGGGCATATACCTAATTAGGGTTTTCAGTTTCTTAATGCTTTGTGGACTATCCTTTGTGGATCTTGTGAGACCTTTGAGGTTCAAGGGGTCGCTACTGAGTATTTTTATACACACTCCTGCACGGGCTACACCCGCACCTTTTTGTGTTCGGTGCAGACGAAAGACATCCATGATTGAGGACGAGGGTATCGGGATTGGAGGCAGCTCAGAGGTAGACCTAAGAAAAGGCGTACTGAAGAGGCGACCATTTGAGAGTAGTACCTACCCTTTAGGTAGGATCCTTGCCGGGTGTTCACAAGAGTTGTTCTTTTTACTTGTACTTTCCAGTTTTCTAGTAATTTTTAGTTGGGCTTGTATTCAGGCCCCTTCCACTCACTGTACACACTCTTTTTACTATTCAATTTATTCATGTTCATATCGTGTTGTGTGCCTTGATGTGTGAGCTTACAGGTTAAAAAGGAAATGCCTTCCAAATTTTTGGGAATATACCTTCGGTGCTAGTCGCTAACCCCTGGCCTATGGAAGGTGGGCTTGTGGAAGTCACAGCATTGGACCCGGGAGACGGGTCATGACATTTATCATCAAACACAAACACAACCCATAGAACATATATCCCTCATAATATTTTACCACATTAAATAAATTATATAAAGATTAAAATTCACGAGGAGCGGTGTACCACCTCAATACTAAAATAATGTATAATGATAGGTCAGGAAGGGCCAACCCTTGAATTTTGTATCTTCTCAGATCTTCTGCTAAAATTATTCTTTTTAAGGATAAATTGAAAATTTTGTAATGTACTTATTTAATTTCACCTTTCCTAGATTCATGTTTTTTATAATTTTATTTAAATACGACTCTTTATTTGTTTTTTGGTTTTATTATCCATGAAAAATACGACTAATCACCAATATAGTTAGGAATTCTTATCGCACAGGCCAAGAAATCAATTTTATAGGCTGATCAAGTGTAATAATTCTTATTTCTATAGTATTAATACCATGATTATAATAAATTATGGGCTACCTATCCTCTACTCCTACTTCCTCCCCCAATGGATATTTCCTTTTTTTTCTTACCTTTTCCCCTCAAGGAATGGCCTATGAAACTGCCAAGGAATACATCGAGGCTCTCCATTCATAAATACATAACAACAAACTTATCCTTTTCCTAATAACGATTGAATTTCTTCATGTCTGAAGACTTCTGACTTACAATTGGATATAAAAATCCAATTTTATTCACGGCATTTTTGCGTTCTTTTTTAAGATGGACGTTATGAGTGAAACCAAATAGGTTCTTGGTAAACCATTCCATAGATATTTATTTTCTCTTCAAGAATATAGAAAAATTTTATAGTTTCAAATGATTTTTTATATTGTATGCACTATCATTATATGCAACATCAGTTGAGAACGTACTTATGCTTTATTTTTCCTTCCTCAAAAACCTCTACTAAAATTATATTTCCAATATTATATGCCTGAGACATATGAATCATCCCCAATTATAATGATACCTAATTTCATATTTCCTTGGTTGTAACGTTGGTTCATTTCGTGTTCCCTTTATAATATTAATCCCTCTGGGATAATGTAAAATACTTTTGGTATGTCCTGGTCATCTGAAATAGTATAATATCATAGATGCACTCTTATAATAGTTTATATTTAAAAATATTACTAAATAATATAATATATTTATATTTAAATATTATTTACCTTAAATTTTTGGTATTTATATTCAAAGCCTTACATCCACACCAATATTCTCAAATAGTGAAAGACTCATCCTCCTCATTTCCTTTGAAAAAACTAGTCATTGTGTACTTCTTTTTAATCTTATTTCCATTCAATTATAATTGAGACACTATCTATATGTAATGTAACTAGATTCGTTTCACTAATTTATCTTATCTACCAAATGTATCTAGTATGTAATTTGTTTACTATAATTCATTCTCCAGGATAATCTGTCTTTTGATTTCATGTAGTAATTATTCAAGTAAAACAATTTTCACCTTAAATGTGTAATATATATTAATATTTTCAATATACTATAACACTAGGCCTCCCTTAAACCACATTATTTATTCATAGATATCCAATTATTATATATATTACACTTCTTATATAACCACCCAATGATCCAAAATATCATCTAATTGTTGGATCCCTTCATAGTCTCATAACAATATATGTCCAATTTGACAACCATACATCATCACAATTTTCTCCCCATCTCATTACTCATCATGAAAAATTAGTTCATCATCACTAGTACAGTCTCCCCAAAAATGATTATTCTCTTACTCTCCATATTCAAATGGATTAGAAAACGTTTTCCATTAAATAATTTCATCCTATAGAGTATAAAGTATTTAATTTATTTTTAAAATAATTAATTAAAATTTTCAATCTCAATATATTTCTGTTAATTTTTCTACTTCATCTATGCTACTTATTTCATGTTCACCAGACTAGTTGATTAATCAATTAACTCCTTTTCAATTTTTCTTGAATCATATTCCAACTGATCTACATATTCTAAAAAATCCTTCTATAGAACACCAATATTTTTATTCATTTATTATTTAATATCTAATTTTTCAATAACACCTTCAAGAACCACTAAATTATTAACAACATCCACACATGAATTTCCAGAACATTCATTTCTACAGGATTATATAATGTTATGGATTAACATGAAAAATAAAGAAATTATAAGAATCAAAATTAATTTAATAATTAGAATCAATTATTTCTATTTTAGTACAATATCTCCCAAGATTCATTTTCTAGTTATTTTTTTTCTTGATTACTTTTCTCATAAGTAACTCTACACAAATAGTCTTTATTGGCTTCTCAAATTTTCTAATTTTACATAGTTACTTTTCCTCTACATATTTCCTATACACATCTTCCAGGGTAAATCATATTGAAATTATTTTAGCATAATTAACATAATTATTGATAACTTTATCATAAATTCCAATTCTAAAAATTTAATCTGAAATGATATCAGAATCGTATTTTCTATGTTTTCTCATGTTACCATCCCAATAAATGTAATATATTACCACATTTATTTATGTATATAAAAATATAAAAACAATTCCTATAATCTATCAATGTTGGTTCCATCTATGAATATATGATTCATCATATAATCTATGATCACAAATCCATCACAACTGGTACAGTTTAACACTGAGTCCATTCATCCCTCTGAAATCACCTGATGCGACTAGATACACATTAATGTGGATGAATCAGGGTGTCTGTCAAATTAATAATTTTAGATAAACAATTTATTCATTCTTTAGGATCTTTTTCCCTTTTTTGGTGGAATTTTTTTAATTTATTAAACATGTCCTTGAAATAACCAAAATAGAAATTAATATACATGACAAAAAACATACCCAAAACACATGGTTTTTACATTCTTATCCAGAGAGGTATTTGTTTATGGAGTAAAACATGAATATGTGATAGTTTTGTAGGATCCAATAATCATTACTTTTGTTTTTGAATAAAATGTTTCAACCATTGTCACAACACTCTCAAATCACTAACTTCGAAATATTCTAGGATTGTTCTATCCTTACCCTATACACAATGACACTTTTTATTTCTAAATGAATGATCCAACATTTTTTATAGCTTTTTTAGTCTCCTCAGTAAATAAATAACATTATGGTCTATCACCATTCATCACAACACATTGCTTGTATAAAACCTCCCAACTTGATTCTCTTATACTCTTCTCTTCCAATACGCTCTTCTACTATGTTAGATGAGCATAAATATTTACTGAGAGATATAAGAGATTATCTATAACAATGAATTACTACTACACTTCTATTAATGATTTTTATTCTTAATTATAATTTTATCATTTCCCTTGATCTACATCTACTATAGAACCTAATAATGAACACTCACTCTTCTTCCACCAGGATCGCTCATGAACCCAATATTCACACTTTGATCTCTATAACACCAATCAGATGGTATTATGTGAAAATATTAATAAGAAACTACCATGAATGACTATATATATATAAACATATATTTCATCTAACCCTTTGAATTTAACACTTCATGAATAACTCCTTTCATGTAGCCTCAAAATTGAGACACTTTGTATGTAAAATTGTGTAACTGACCCCAGGGAGTATAACCTAATTCTTAAAAACCCTATCTATGTAACCAAGAGTATGAGACCTACAAAAATTATTATATATGATATGGATTATCCTTATGATCACGGTCTCATTTCAATATTCATGTGGATTTAATCACTTACACTTTATTTCTTAACTCCCGATCATGAGTTTCATATTGGCAACCCATTTGCGAGCCTCCTTAAGTGCTCCACATATGTGAATATAATGGTGTATCTAAATTTTTGATCCATAGAACAATAATTCTCTTCCACCTCCAAAAACAATTTCTTACAAATGAACTCTTATAGTTGATCAATCAATAGACTGATGTGAATCTGTGAAATATTTATAGTAAATTTCAAAAAAAATCTATAAAAAACATGGTAAATATTTAATTGCACCAACATCAAATATATTTAATAATATTGTCTATATTATTTTAAAACTCATATCCAAACTTGTACGGTTATCAAGACCACTCAATCTTGTTGATAAATATATTTTCAGACTAACTTGCTTCACCAAACAACATATCATAATAAAATTGATGTAACACCTTAAAAAAATAACTCATGTGTTTATAATGTAATTATATTTCACAAAATTGATGTCATGGACAACCTCACTACCCTTATTCATTCAAGAAATGTAGTTCACATGACCATCCTCTAATTCATGGTTCATTAAACTCATCATGTATATGAAAATAACCAAACCTCTATCATGTAACTATATTTAACATATGTGATTACACTAACCACATAAACCTTCTTAATGAGTCTCTTACCAAAAATTACAATTGGAATTTATAGTGTATCATTATATCCCCACATCACATTAACACTCCATTTAAAAAAATGTAACACCCTTTTGCTGGTTCACATGGAAACTTCAAGTCATTTATTTGTCAATATGATACTTAATTAATATCGATCAAATAATAAAGTTGGGCTTCTATGATCATGTAATCCAATATGACTTGTTTGCATCATAATTTTACTCTATGATTGTCCCTTTATAGAACAATAAATATCTTCTTAACACTAATATCATTCATATGAGAATTAATATACTCTAAAATAAATTTTTTTAATTTATATTCATTATCAATATAATGTATTTTTATTTTTCTTACCATCTAATCTAATACCCCTTAGAAAACCCAATCCACAATGATTATAAAATCCCATCCTTTCCTTAGTCAACTTGAAAAACTGTTTAGGAATTTAACATACCCTATAATTCAAAATGATACAACTCCATCCACATGATATGAAATATTCTCTATTCCTGACGAAATTATTTCTTGATGTATATATTTTTCATGTACTCTATTTAAATGTTTCATAAACAATCATCATGGTGTCAAAAACCAACATTTTTATTGTATGATACTATTATTAAAAACAATACAACATGAAACATAGGATTGGGTCCAATAAGAAACAATTATCAATATATCATGAGAATTATAATCATTATAAATATAAATATTATTGTAATCAGAGGAATTAAATTCGTAAAATGTCATGTGAATATTATAAAAACATCTATAATCATTTAAAATATTATAATAACAATGGAATAATTCTTCATTATATTTCATGAAAAATTTATCATTTTTATTCGTATTATTACAAATATAAGCCTTGTATCCAAAAATATTAATGTAAATAAATTTTGGTTTCTTTACATTTAGTAACTCATAATGATATGTTTTAATATAGGTCTCTTTTGAACTTTTTTATTGAAATATATTGATATATTTAATGTTTAAACCCAAAAATATGTTGGCATGATATATAGAAATACGATTTTCTAAAAATTTCATTCGAATTACCACTCATTCATTTAAAAAACAATTTTTTAATGTTTTTATGGTTTATAAAATATATGTTTAATATTGAAATTTTAGAGAAAATAGTTAATATAAATAATTACATGTCACCTCTATTATAGCTTCTCAAAGAAATATTTTTTTTTTCATATTATTCATTATGAATACACTAATATAAAATCATTATTATATTTTCAATATTCAATTTTAATCCTTCAATGAAAATGAAAAAATAAATCACTAAAAATAAATAATAAGAAAATAAAAATAAAAATCGTCCAAGGATTATAGTTATACTATATCCAATAAATATTGTGTGTATAGGAGAAAAATATTTGAATGTAGAAAATTCATTTATTGATTTTAAATTATATTAATGTTTGATTCTCATTAAAATTAACATCATGCAGTTTCTTTTCATCAAACATATACTTCGTAAAATCAGAAATTGATATATTTTTAAATAATTTATATAAAGAAATTTTTTTATAACAATTAATCGTTTTATTTTTTTTGATTTATTTTCCTTAGTGTTAAAAAAAGATTATATTATGTCTATTAAAATATTCAATATCATAATTTTTTTCATTCTAAATTATTTTTTCTTATAATATAAAATCCTTAATGTTTAAAATAGAACGAAATATATTATCAAAATCAATAGTATAAATATCTTTATTGAGATAATAAATAAATACTGTATTTGGATTTCACCCTTTTCAAATTATGCTCCAATTGGATTATTTTATAATGATACCATCCACATTATTTCTCCTAATGGTTTAATATTGTTTCAAAGAGATAGTTATGAATGCTATTTCTTTTCCAGGGGTTATTCATTTTTCAAAGAAAATTATGGAACTTGTTTCATTTCTATGGGTTATTCAAGCATCAAATAGTCTTTTATCCAACCCAATTATTTTCCACAGATTAATATTTCTACAATTATATACATATGTAATTAATTTATTTTCCATAGGATAATCATGTTTCAAATTTTTTATTTTTTGATACTATTTCTCTTCCTTGGGTTATTAATATTTTTAATATATTATTATTGACTCCATTTTATTTCCATGGGTTAATCATTTTTTAAAATGATGGACATGAAAACTATTCCTTTTCTATGGGTAAAAAAGTTAATAAAATAATAATGATTTTTATATGAGTTTTATGAATAAATGGAAGCTATATGTACTTTAGTTATGGATCATGTTCATTGTTTTATGTTGTGTTCAGCCAGATAATATAGGATGTGCATGACATGACATATATGATGGGTGCACTCAGATAGATTTTGGAGAGCCTTATATGGGTTATATGATTGGAAGAACAAGTTAGAACACCAATTCAATTTCTAATCATTATATTCTATGGAAAATATATATTACATTGACCATTTGGTTATTAAAATTGTAATGGTTTTTAGGGGTAAAATTATGATGATTTTACAAGTTTCTAACATAGTTTATCTTTTCATTCAGTGAGTTATAATGATTCCTTTAATCAAGATTGATATAAAATGGATCTAAATTATTGATTATTATGACTCTTTCCATTGTAAAATCCTTATTCCAGGGTTCATGGTGGATTTTTTAGGTGATTATGGGTACAATTTATTTTATAATTTTCTATTTTATTCTGATTATGTCATCAAAAACATATTCACATCAAATAATTGTTGATAATATTAAATTATTAATTCTTATGTTTACCCTTACTATGAATTTGGGATCACCTTTATTTTGTTTCATGTTCTACATATTATCACAAATGATTTTCAATTAGTTATATTTTTACGAATTTCATATAGATTATGAATATGACTAAATGTGGAATATAAAATGTGTCTAATAGTGGGAGATGTTGTACATCATTATTATCCAGTCGTTTATGAATCCATGGTGTTAAGTTTTTTTCCTAATTATATTAAACTATAACCATAAAGGTCCATGATAATGTATGTTATACAATACGTCTTTATTATGTTACCTGTATTGAATGATTATAATTCGGACACCTTTGACTGTATCATTTCCAGAGAAGTAATGTTTATGATTTCAGTAATGGAACCAATTCTGTGGATTTGGGGATCTTATCGAATAACAATGAAAACTCAAGTCATTTATACACATTTATTCACGATTAATTAAATATAGAAACACATAATAATATTTTTTTGGGATTTGGAGGCATACTCTCATTTGGAAGATAAATAAGCAACAAAATACAAATATACACGGATACACTAACAGTATTTAAAAAAAATTCAATAAGTCATTTAAATCCATTGAACCTCAAATATTACACAAGATAACCTGGGGACATAAATAAAAATGGGTTATTAATATAGAATAATAAATGAATAATAAAATTATATCAATTTATATGTAATACTTGTTAGTAAATATTTATATCAACGTGACATAAAAGTGGTGAGAATTGTATACATGAACTCGGAAGCATGATATAAGATGATAACCTAAATTTAATACAAGGAATGTAGAAACAACATAAAATAAGATATTATAAGAATAAGTAATGTATAACATCCATAAAATCCTAGTATAGTGTGATTATGATAATCTCATAAACAATTCTCATAGTATTTCATGGGATAAAATCATTACCCAATGAAATGGATGACAATATAATTTGAGTCCCACCAATCACATTCATATCATTTATATGCATTTGAGTACACTATAGATCATACAACATAATAACACATTTAATAAATTTTGACCACATGATTAAGGAGTGTTAGTATAATAATTATATTACTCTAATAAATAAAATATATGGTCATGTAAGTTATTATATTTGAGTGCAAATGGGGCTGGGTTTTTAGTCCAAAAATGTTTTTCATGGAAACTCATTAGAAAATCTATGTAGCATAATGAGTATACATAAAGATTCAAGGATGAGTTTAATGAACGTGAAATGGGGTATACCATTACATATAATTAACTAGGACAATAATATGAAAGATTAAAAACATATTCCAACATGAAATTTTGGAAATCTAAAAGAATGATACAAAGAATGTTTTGAAGAATGCGGAGGAGAAGATATTCCCCTATAATGAGAGAGAACTTCTATGAGATTTGGAAGTGCATATTATGAACTTATTATGACCATGTAATATATTTATATAGGTATAGGTAGTATACATGTATTCTAAATGGGGTTTTATTGAAGTGTACTTGTAGGTTTGGGTTTATTTATTGAAAAAGAATATAATTATTTATTAATCTCTAAACAGAGGTTTTGGACTATTTATAATAAACTCTAAAATTAGAAAAAAATTGTACTAGTGTTTTTCCTAATTTTTATACCACAGTGGAGTATTTTCAATATTTATTAAGGCAATGAGATTAACTAATCAAAATAATACCAATGGTTGTGGGTAAATAAGTCTTGATCTAATAGAATTGATTTTAAAATAATAAAATATAATATTATTTTTCAAGGATTCATAAAAGATTAACAAATAAAATAAATAACATAGAATAAATTATGGATAAAGATAATTTTGGTTATTTATACTATTTATAGAGTTTATTAATGCAAAAAATGTCTCTCATGATGTCATAATACATAAAAAGTATTTATAGCGTATTTAATTTTTAACAAAAAAATATTTTTCCATAGAAAATTATAAAAAAATTACCATTGACTAATTTTTTTGCTATTATTTCAAATATTATCTTTATATTATCAAAATAATTTTACAACGATTCTAATTTAATCCTATAAATAAAAATCATTACTTATTGAAAAAATGGGTTTTATGACAGTTAATATTTCCTGATGCTTTGACTTCATTAAATTATATAACCATCCCCATGTTGAGAAATATTATTTGAAAATAAAATTATATGAAAATAATATTTATTTAAATATTAATTAATTTATCAAAAATTTTATTTATTAAAACCATATATTTTACAAAAAATATTCCTTCAAATCAAAATTAATTTTTTATAAATCTTATTATATAATCATTTATAATTTAATAATAATAATAAATAAATATATTCAATTTTTAATTTAAAATTGGATATATAATTTTATATTAAAATTCTTCTGATACATAACACCTTATTTTACCCATATGTGCCCTAAGTGTGAGTTGGGTGATGTTTACACTTTATTATGGTGGTTCAAAAATCATTGTTTGTAACGACCCAAACATTCAATAATGATAATTCCTATTGATCTAGTTAAATGTATTATTATAGTTTTATAAAATGTGGAATTCATTGGTTTTATTTTTTTCAATATTAAAATACTGTTATGAATTTTGATCGTTGTTAATATATTCGTTGAATTGTGATCGCCTGATTAGTATTAATATAGGGCTTTAACAAATCCAATTTACCCAGACAAAGGAAGTAATGGAATCATAAAATTGGCTTGCCACATATGAAGACCACTTGTTGGAGCTTGGAAAAGAGGTGGTGTCATTGGGATTCTCTCTTGACCAAGCCCAAACCGAGCTTTAACGCGTTAATCTTGAGCAGAACAGACTATGGGAGAAGTGGAAGTTAATAGAGATTAACACCAGAGCGATGTTATCCGAGCCACCCCAAGAGTTTGTCACCATCTCACACCTTACCCTTTAGTCCTATATGGGTGTCATAAGGGGTATTGTAAAACGACCCTAGAACTATGAAAATGTACATTATTTTTTATAAAGAATGTGCATTCATTTTATTATTGTAACATTGTAAATAGTTTTTAAAGCACAAATAGTGTTTTTTTCTTAATATTCAACTATGAAATATATTTTGATGAATTAATAGATTTTTAAAATTAATATTATTTTAGTAATATATTATTATTAAATTAATTTTTATTAAATATAAATTATCATATAATTTTATGAATGCAGTTGAATTTTTTAGTATGGTTTGAAAACTATTTTTGTCAAAACCCATGAATTTTTTGTAAAGTTCGATTATTAATTTTAAAAGTATAAATTAAATTATTTATAAATATATTTAGATAAAATTAATATTGGTTTTGGAATCGGGATATCGAAATTATCCAATGCTGAATTTTTCAAAATTTCTTGAGAAAGTCAATTTTTTGGGTAAAAATAAAATACCGTTTAAATATATAATGTGTATTATGACATCATAATGACCCAATAGTGATTTAATAAAATACTATAAACATTATTTTTGGACAATTTATGTTTTATCATTAAAATAATGTGATTTTGGATTTGCTTTATTTATTTTACAATGTATTTGTGGACCTTCCAAGGTTTTTAAAACATTTTTTATTTTTAAATTGTTTTCCTTGAGAGTGTGTCTCACCTGAACATAATCATCCCTATTATATAAAAAATTTAGGCCATTGGACTTTTAATATATTATTTTCCACTCCCTTTGTAAAAAACCATGCGCCAAACCATTGGGCTGGTTTGTTGTATTGATTAGTTTAATGTGAGATGTCCCAAACCTGAATAATAAAGAATTCCCTCTCTTTTCCTATATAATCCCACACAATATCCCACTTACTCTTCAATCATGCCATTGGAGTTCGACCAACCCCTGCCCTAATCTTTCTACAATCCTCCAAAGGTTCCCCAAGCTCCCAATAATCCTCTATCAAGTTTCTACCAAGCCTTTGGGATCACACTTCCATGTTAGGGATTTCTTCCTTTCTCTTTACTGTCTTGTTTTCTATAAGCTGTTATACCCTTTTGTTTTCAATTACAAATGTTGGGGTATGATTTTTCACC
Organism: Viscum album; assembly: GCA_963277665.1. Taxonomy (NCBI): domain Eukaryota; kingdom Viridiplantae; phylum Streptophyta; class Magnoliopsida; order Santalales; family Viscaceae; genus Viscum; species Viscum album. Next base: position 1,132,208,211 of record OY728150.1, on the reverse strand, counting down.
TCCCCCATACTGTCGTCTTTATGTTTGGATGATGGAATTTTCCTTCTTTATCATTAAAGTCTCCCATGTACACCTATTACCATGCCGAAATTCTGTATGGGATTTCCCTCTTCTCTTTTACATCCAAATAATTCTTTTCTATTATGCATTTAAAAAAAATTTATGCTTGTTGGAAAATGTATCTATATAAACCACATACTTTCCATTTTATGTACATATAAGGGGAAAACCTTTTCTCTCTCACCATCTATTTTCATGAATCCTTATGTCATGTCATTATGCTGCTGAAATTGCACCGCATTTTTCGAAGCCAAGATCATTGTGTAGTGAATACCATCTCATGTCTCTATCAAGGGTATTCAACTTTATGAACATATACATATTTTATGGTACTATCATGTATTTATTCCACTTTACTTAGTCATGGAATAACTTATGATGTTTATTTATTCCATGTTATATGATCCATGTGGCACGCTTATGCATGAAATGAAATGTTTAAGAAGGGTGTGCCCTAATAGCAGTCCAATACATTGTGTAAAGTATAGTATCATGATATGCCATGTGCAATGGCTGTTGCTTAATTCTAATTCATGTTAAACTTGGGTTTACTCATGCTTCATGTGCATTGAGTGTTTAGTCATGATCCATGTGCAATGGTCATTGGCTCATGCTTATTCCATGTTAAGTGTTGTTTCCACATTTCTAGGTTATGATTATCATGCTTTATCATGACTTTATGTACATGGTTCTATTGTGCTCCATTGATAGGCCTATTTTCTAACATGTATTGTTTTCCACATTTTATTCCATGTTTATTCCCTTACGTGTATTTATAGCTCTCCCTTTTTATGCATGTCCTCAGGTTATCCCATGAAATGCTCTGTATGAGGGACTGTAGTTGTCATTTAAAGGATGTTTTCAAGAAAGATGTTGTGTCTTTTGTGTTCCAAACTATTATTTAATGTTTCTAAGCACAAAAGACACTAGACCTTTAAATATTGTATATTGTATCATGTGAATATTTTAGGTAATAAATCATGTTTATGTGTGTAATAATAAGCAGGGTTGTTATAGTTTGTATCAGGGGATAGGTTTAGTTATTTTTGGGATTAGGATTAAAAAACCCTAGTGAAGACTTAGAGATAAGAAGAAGTATAATGAAAAAATACCTATGTATTTGTGAGTATTGAGTAAGTGGTTGATCATGAAAATACATCCCTGTCTGGATACGAGTTGGTAGAGGTGGCTCTGACACAGATTTATCCTAGTGGTTAAACCCGAAAACCCCACTTTGAGCTAGAATCGAATGGGAACTAGTGCATGAAAATGGGTCTTTCTGCACTCTTGGCTACGAAAGTCTTGGGGGATATGCTTTGGAAAATTCATAAGCTTAGCATGAACCCTTATTAAAGGAATTAAAAAAGTTCCCATATGAATGTGTGTTAGAATTTATATCATGGATATCATAGATTGAACCCTATGGATTCATATGTTAAGGAAATCAACGTTATTTATAAGTAGTCAGTTTTTTCCTTATATTAACATTTATGTGTTACCCCTAACATTCCTTTTATTCCATCCAATGGTCTGTAATAGGTGGACTCAGGCTAACAACCCATGTAAAGATCAATGTGATAACTGTGGAAATGAGATGCCCAATCTGATGGGAGTAGGAATCATGAACTTTGTCATGCTTCTCTCTCAGTTAACTCAAGATTTGAATAGAAACATGGGTCAAGAGGAATGTTCAACCCGCCACTAAGAAAGAAGAAGTCTCTATTGGGAGCTTCATCATACAAATGCCTCCTACATTTAATGTATCTTATGATCCCTCAATCGTCAAAAAATTGATCAACTCCATTGAAAAGATCTTCTCCATCCTTCAATGTTCTAAACAAGAGAATGTTTTTCTTGATGATTATCGTATGGAAGTTGAAGCCAAACAATGGTGGACGTTGATCAAAAATACAAAACCTGAGGAAGAGATCAAGGCATTGGAATGAATGGATTTCCTGGTGATATTTTTCGATAAATATTTTCCATGCACCCTCTAAATTATGATGGAAAGGGGCTTCCTTGCCCTAATGAAAAAAGATGATGAATCTGTCGAAGCGTAGGAGGTAAACATTACATGGCTTTCACGATACGCCTCTGTATTTGTCGTTACCCCTGAATGCAAGGATGATTGCATCTTTGGTGGGCTAGAACGTAGACTATAGAAAACACTGTATATCCATGACTTCGACAACTATGATAAAATTGTTTACTGTGCCCTCAAGGCCTAAATCGAGATCGGAGAATCTCAGTGGTATCATGGGGATAAAAAGCATAAGTTGGACTTCAATTCTAGCGGTTTGATGGATAAATCCAATGGTGATAAGAAGATCCATCACCCCACTAGCCAATGGAGTAGAAAGAAGGACCCTAGAAATTGACTAAAGGGGATGAGGAAATGCTTTATGTATGGAAGAGAAGGGAACCTAGCTGTTAACTGCCAATAAGAAAAACTGGCGGCTACAATAGAGGAGAGGAATGATATGTTAAAACCTTAATGTGTTGTTCATTCCTACAACATCAAAGAACTTGGGCATCTTTCCAATCAGTTCCCTAAGCCATGGAATTTCAGAGGCAACCAACAACCTCTAAGTCACCAAGGGAGATATCTTTCCATCACTACTGCCGAAGTTAACCTCGACAAAGATGTGGTGACATGTACAGTAATTATTCTATTAATTAATAGAAAACATTTTTTTATTCATGTTCTATTCATTCTTTTATATCCCAATATTTTAGTAGTACAATGCCAACACCACCACAAATCAGATAAGTAAAGATGTCAGTGGGTACGAAAAACGGGGAAAACATTGCATCCCATGAATATAACTCCTCCCCTATCATAATATTTTGATTGAATTACATGGGGAACCATGTCATACTCACTCAGGTTTAATTTGATGCAATTCATGGCATGGATAGTCTTTCCATATATAGAGCCAACATAAATTTCTGTGAGAGGGAAATCACTCTCCATGTGGAGAATCGACCCCTGATTCTATATAAGTGGAAGGAGGAAGATGAATCTTCTTTAGCTCCGTCATCTCAAGTGTGGATATTACTACCCTATGAGCATGTGTATCTAGATCAAATTATTTAGTCTAAGGAGGCAACCTTCCTGGATGAAATTCCTATTCTGTGGGAATTTTCTGAAGTGTTTCCTGAGGAATTTCATGGTCTTCCTCGTAAAAGGGATGTTGAACTCTCAATTGATCTTGTACATGGGGAGTTGACAATATCCAACACTCCTTATAGAATGGTTAGTATGGAGCATGAGGAGTTGATGAAACACAACAGGAGAATCTAGATAAATGGTTTATACGCCCATGTGCTTCACTATGGGGTGCACCAGTCCTCTTTGTCAGGAAGAAGGATGGGTCAATGCGCCTTTGCATCGATTATCGCGAGTTTAACAAAATCACGATAAAGAACAAGTATCCTCTCCCACGAACTGATGACTTGTTTGATCAGTTTTCCTGGACCAGATTACTAATCCAAGGTGGATTTGCGGTCAGGATATTATCATGTAATGTTGATGAAGGAAGATATCCCCAATGAAACTTTTTGTACAAGATACAGGCACAATGAATTCATAGTAATACCTTTCAGATCACTAATTCTCCAACAATCTTCATGGCCTTGATGAATACAGTCTGTAGGTAATACCACGAAAAATCTGTGGTTGTCTTTATAGATGATATTCTAATATACTCCAAAACCAAGGAGGATCATGGTGAGTATATAAGAACTATAATAGAGACCTTGCGAAATTAGAATATCTATGCAAAGTATTGTAATATTGAGTTCTCTTTGAACGAGGTCTCATTCTTGGGTTATATCATCACAAGGAATGGTATATCTTTGGATCCTTCCAAAATATATGCAATTGAGGGATGGCTGAGGCCAACATCGGTAATGGATATCTATAGTTTCTTGGGGTTAGCTGTATATTGTCGACGATTTGTGAGAAATTTCTCATGATTTTCCAACCCTATTACCAATATAATTTAGAAGGGAGTAAAGTTGTCTTGGATTGATGAATGCGATTAAAGATTCAAGGAGTTAATAAATAGGCATATAACTTTTCTTGTTCTCACGTTACCCACATGTGGAGAACTTTTGTGGTATTTAGTGATGTTTCAAAGAAGGGAATGGGTTGTTTGTTGATGAAAAATGGAAAATTCATTGCCTATTCTTCAAGGAAATTGAATGTTCATGAGCAGAATTATCCAACACATGATTTGGAGTTGGCTACGGTGATGTTTTCTTTAAAAAATTTCTGGCATTATCTCTTTGGGGAGAAGTGTGAAATATATACTGACCACAAAAGCATAAAATATATATTAACACAGAAAGAGTTGAACATGCGCCAACGAAGATTGTTAGAGATGATCAAAGACTATGACTGCTCAATCCATTACCACCCTAGGAAAGTGAACATGGTGGCAGATGCTCCAAGTTGAAAGGACCCAACTATTCTATTATTGATGAGAATTGAGAAGAACCTAATCTTTATAGATTTAATGATGTTGGACAAGGGAATCATAAAGAAGGGAACATCATAAATCCTCTCACAAATGATAACTCAACAGTCTCTTTTGGAATGGTTAATGAATGCTCAAAAGGATGGTGTGGGAATTCCGAAGAGATTGGAAGCTATCAGAAAAGGTAATTCCTTGGAGTTTAATGTTAATGAAGAAGAAATTGTGAGATTTGGGAAAAGACAATGAGTTCCATCATGTCCAAGGATGAAGAAGGAAGTTTTGGATGACACACATAGTTCAAATTTCTCTATTCACCCAAGAAAGACAAAGATGTATCGAGATCTTTGATAGTATTATTGGTGGGAAAATATGAATAAGGATATTAATGAGTATACATCAAATTTCCTAGTGTGTCAGCAAGTGAAGGCGGAGAGGAGGAAGTCTGAGGGGATGATGCAACCATTGCCCATACCAGCATTGAAATGGGAGAACATCACCATGGAAAATGTCACCAAAATTACGAATACATACAAAGGAAACAATGCAATCTGAGTTGTTTTGGAACGTCTTATAAAGTATGAACACTTCATTGCAATTTGGGAGGATTTCTCATTGGATCAGGTGGAAAGGATATATATCAGGGTTGTGGTAATGCTGCGTGGAGTACCACTATCTATTATATTCGATCGAGATCCAAGATTCACCTCTATGTTTTGGAAGAGTTTTCAACATTCTATATATATTGATCTGAACTTCAGTATGTCATATAATCTTCATACTAAAGGCTAATCTGAGTGAACTATTCAGACACATGAGGATATGATAAGATCATGTTTTATGGATTTCAAAGGAGGGTGGGACCAACATCTTATACTGGTTGAATTCCACTAAAATAATAGTTTACACTCTTGCATCTGAATGGAACCTTATGAATCCCTGTATTGGAAGTGGTACAGTACACCGACATGTTAGGATGATGTCAGTGAGCGTAAGTTTCTAGAACCAGAAATTGTTGAAGAAATGGTGGAGTAGTTGAAAACCATTCAACAGCATAACAAGGGAACCCATAGTCAACAGATGAGTAATATAGTTAACCATCGATGATAAGTGGAGTTTAAAGTTGGAGACATGGTATTTCTACACATATCTCCATGTAATATGGTCATGTTGTTTGGAAATAAAGGGAAGTTAAGTCCTAGGTACATTGGCCCCTTCAAAATTCTTGATCGTGTTGGGGATGTGGCCTATCTACTAGCACTTCCACCTACCATGGACAATTTTATTGTTGTCTTTCATGTATCCCTCTTATGAAAGTAAAAACTATACCCTTCACATGTACTCTATTCAGAGGTAGTACAACTAGAGGATGATCTTTCTGATGAGGAGAAAACAATGAGGATACTAGATCGTAGAGAAAAAGTTATACGAAATTAGACAATTCCCCTCATCAAGGTGTTTTGGTGAAACCACAATTTTGATGAAGATACATGGGAATCAGAGGAAGTGATGAACCATAGTCACTTCTAAAGTAGTCGAATTTTTGGGGAAAAATTAAACACCTTTTAAATATATAATGTGTTTTATAACAACATAATGACCCAATAGTGAGGTAATAAAATACTATAAACATTATTTTAGGACAATATATGTTTTATAATATAAATAATGTGATTTTAGATTTGTTTTATTTATTTTACAATGCTTTTGTGGACCCTCCAAAGCTTATAAAACAATTTTTCTTTTTAAATAGTTTTCCTTTAGAGTGTGACTCACCTCCACATAGGCAACCATATTATTTTAAGAACTTAGGCCCATTGCCTTATAAAATATTTTTTTTTACTCCCCTTCAGTAAAAACCATGGGAAATAACCATGGTATGATTTGTGGTATTGATTATTTTAATTTGAGATGTCCCATACCTAAATAATAAAGAATTCCCTCTCATTTCCTATATAAACCCACCCACGCTCCCACATCCTCTTAACTCAATGCCATTGGAGTTCGACCAACCCATGAATTCCTCTCTCTATAATCCTCAAATGGTTACCCATGATCCCAAGAATCCTCTCTCAAGCCTCTCTCTAGCCTTTGGGATCACACATCCATGTACGAGATTTCTTCTTTTCTCATTTTTGTCTAATTTTCTTTAAGTTGATATTACCTTTCGTTTTAAATTAAAAATGTTTGGGTATGATTTCCCACCTCCCCCATACTGTCCACTTTATTTTTGGATGATTGGGGACCCCTTTGTCTCTCATTAATGCCTCCCATGTTCACCTGTTACCATGCTGAAATTCTATAAGGGATTTCTCTCTCCTCTTTTACATCCAAGTAATTATTTTGTATTATGCATCTAAATTCCATTACATTTGACGGGACATGTATCTATACAATCCCTTTACTTTACATTTAATTTAGATATAATGAGACACCATTTTCTCTCTCATCAACCATTTTCATGAATTTTTATGTCACACTGTTATGCTGCCGAAATTGCACCACATTTTTCCAAGCCAAGATCATTGAGTAGTGAATACCGTACCAATGTATCTATAAATGGTATTCACCTTTATTAAAATATACATATTGAGTTTTAAATTCATTTATTTATTCCAAATTACTTAATCGTGCAATAAGTTATGATGTTGATTGATTCCATGTTATATGATTAATTTGGCACACTTCTGCATGAAATGAAATGTTTAAGAAGGGTGCACCCTAATAGATCTCCAATACATTGGGTAATGTATATTATCATGATAAGTCATGTGAAATGGGTGTTGACTCAATTTAATTCAAGTGTAACAAGGGTTTACTCATGCTTCATGTGAAATGAGGGCTTACTCATGCTCCATGTGAAATGATCCTTGGATCATGCTAATTCCATGTTAAGTATTGTTGCCACATTTTCATGTTATGATTATCATGATTTATCATGCATTTATGTTCATGTTTCTATTTTTCTCCATTTATTTTCCTATTGTCTTACATGTATTGTATTCTTCATGTTATTCCATGTTTATTCCCTTACGGGGTATCATAGTACACGCTTTTTTATGCATGTCCTCAGGTTATCCCATGTAATGCTACGTACGAGGGAATGTAGTTGTCATGTCAAAGAAGTTTTCAATAATGATGTAGTATGTTTTATGTTTTAAACTATTATGTAATTTTCCTAATCCCAAAAGATACTATACCTCTCAATATTCTATGTTGTGTCCAGTTAATATTTTATGTTATAAATAATGTTAAAGTGTGTAATAAAAACAAGGGATGTTATTATTTTTGGGCAGTGATCTCGATAATCTTTTACAATACCCATAGACAGTTTTGTTAATACTTTAATTAGAATATTTTGAAATTTTATTGGTCCTGGAAAAATCATAGCGATAACGTCTACCTAAAAATCTCCAATAAATGGTCCTTATAGTGTATGATCTTAAAGGTCCATCCCATCACGTCTTCGAACTATTTAAATTAGACATTATCATAACCAATATATTATTCTAATCACAAAAGACAAATGTAAAATAGATATATTGTAAAATTATATCATTCAAAATTGTATTTTAAATTCTATAGGATATAACATATTAAAGTATAAAATCAACCATGCATTTCATGTGTTTTATATTACTAAATTTATTCAAATTCCTCTTATTCATTCATAAAGGGATTTTCAATTACGAATGGTTTGATCGAAAAATATTTATGAAATTCATAAATTTCACCTTCAAAACATCATTTCTTACTGAAAAATATGTAGGTACTTTTTCATTTTTTTTCTTCGTATTCCATAGTTTATTGATGTAACATGTGTTTTTCCTATAGTACATTGACCTGGTGAGTTTTCTTGTTTATTTGAACTTTCACTCAATGATTTAATATTTTCACCGACTACTGCTCATATGAGATATTTTTCTACAATTTTTTCACCTCTTCGTTCTATATGTGAGGGATATGTTATGTAATTTCCCTATAGGGATTCAAGGAAAACATAATGTATAAATGTAATATAAGGTGGGATTGATATTTGATAAGACATAGCTCTTATTTTATAATGGGTCTCTAATGAAAGATATTCTTCATACTAATATTTACCTTCTTCAAAATTCCCAGTGCTATATTTTGCACTAATATATGTATGAAATATTTATATTTGATCCCAAAATATTGGTCTTAGTGATGACTGTTTCAAAATATTTTCTATCAAGTCCTAATAGATTTTGAATGAAACCGGATATTTTTAACATTCTCCATCATGAAATAGATAAGATCAATTCAAATCATATTACTCTCTCTAAATACATTATTTCTTGTTGATGAACGAACTAGGCCTCCCGGACATCATAGACACACTACCATAACATGATCTTTGGGTTTGGGCTCACTTGGTACCACAAATTGCCTCACATAAATGTGTTATCATCACTAGGGCTCACCCACATACTGAAATAGTTCATCAGAATAATGAGTATCCCCATGGGCCAAACATGTTCATTCTACATTACTTTTTCCTCGCTCATTAACACCCTAGAATACTTCTTAAGAGGTCACACTTCATTATCACTACTCAAGGACAATCTCTAATAACTATAGAGTTGTAATCATATTTGATCCTAAAATGAAAGGTTATAGGATTTAACATGAGTCATATAACATTATATTTTAACACTTTATCAGTTTTAGATGTTACATTCACCCCCTAGATCACAATGTCCACATGGAGGACCTTATATATCAACACAGTTAGTGACATTGCACTTAAGGATGGGTGCCTCCTCTGATTCCAATGTAACAATTGGGCACTTCTGATATTATAAACACCCCACTTTAACATGGATCTTACATATTAGTCTTCTAGGTACCATTAGATTCCCTAAATTCATGTGGTCTCCTTCCTATTGTTCACCATTATTCCAAAGAGAGTGATCAGACAAATGATTGTCCATATTGGCCACCATATGATAGTCCCAACGTGTTTTTTTGTATCTCACTCCCACCCTAGGATATATCATAGTAATTAATCCTTCCAAATCACTAATCCACTCCAAATATTCTTAACTATGTAGTTCTAGTGAGTTAGGCTCCCAAAAAGATGGTTTCTTCTTATTGACATGAGTCATATCATTTATTCTTTTAACAATTATCATTTTTTGGTATTAATGTTGGAATATAACATCACATAGTATATAGATCATCATAATAAATAATTCAAATTCTATAATTTAGAATACTGTTATATGATAACCTTAGTAGGGGAAGGTGAATATCCCAACAACCTTTGAAATCTATTAAGAAATATCTCAACATATCTTATATATTTTTAATAGTTATTTTATACTGACCATCCATTTGAGGGTGATTGTTAGATTTGTAACACAACTCTATATCCAATACCTACTAAAGGACTCTCTAGAAAATCTATATATTCAATGGATATTGAATAGATACAATAATGATTGGAACTCCAACCAGGCTTACCACACCACTTATGTATATCATGGAAATATGGTTTTGAACGAAAAAAGTGTCCCCAGAAATGAAACACGCTGAATTTAAAATGTGATCGACTACCATGAAAATGGAATTATTTATATTAATGTTATTCAGAGTTGTATGTTGAAATATATGGTAAGGATATTCAATTTCTATACTAGTGGGTAATGTTAGGATGATAATAATTGTTATAATATTCACTAACTCACTAAATATCTCCATAGACACATCATTCTAGAGAAACACAACTCCATTCTATGATAATGTGGTTTGTGTGTCTAAAACTCTAGATAACTATTTCTAAAATCAATGATAATACATAGATAATCAAAAGAAACTATGGATTTCTATCATAGATATCGACATGGTTCATCCTTTAATTTCATATAATTTTGAATGATCTACTAAAATGTATTTTATGTTTATAACATTCCATGAGATTGTTAAATTACCATCCAAATTAAGTAGTTATTATAAATTGAATTTATCTTTCCATTTCACAAAGTCATCAGTATCACATTCAAATAATCCTCATAGTCTTTATGGGTTTTGGAGTAGATAATATTTTCACCTATAAATTCTTTAAAAAAAATTTAGTTAATAACAAATTATTTTATTCACTATGCCCAGGAACATATCTTGAGAATTAGTAAGACCAATTGTTATCAATATGAAGTGATAGTGTTAACATTTTTTTATGAAATTCATTCGTGGTGGTATAGTCCTTCTTCACCTTTACCTGACAATACCCTAACTGAAGATCCACTATAATGATGTACATGGCTATACATATTAGATAAAAAAATTCATAAAATCATGGTGGAAGATAATGTTTTTTATAATGTTCATTTTATTTTTACAATAATCAATGATGAGGATCAATGTTCTATCTTACTTATTGAAGAATATAATTGGGGTACCTTATGGTAAATAAATTGTTAAAATAAACCCTTTATCTAAATTCTCCAATAGTTTTTTCATTAAAAATTCATGTTCAGCAATGAACATTCAATTTTGATTAATGGATATTTTCAAATATCCTATTATATTTATGATAGGGAACTAAAAATCTTATCTTGGATGAAGACTATGAAATTCACTGAGAAACACATCAGTGTATTCACTTATATTGTCCATGTTATCAAGGATGATATTAACCTTTAACTCAATCATTTTAGCTATATACACATTCTCATAAGTCAATAATATATGTTCATGACATGCTGATCCTAAAGGATAATAATCCTTATCCTTGAACATGTTTAAAATCATTGATCAATTTTGGATGTGGAGAGTGATTTCCTTTTCATGGAAATTTATATTGGATCTATATGTGGGATAAAAATATATACCAATAATTGTGTGGGGTTCCTATATACTATGTGTTATAAGCATCGATGGTACATTTCACTACAATTTATGATATGGGTGAGTAATATACATGGGATTAAATTATTCACCCATTTTCTATCTTCATAAATAATTTTAATACCTTTTTAGGGGTGATGTTTTAATTATTATACACAACATTAATGATAATAGTAGTTTTTTAGAACCAAAATCAAATAGTATGTTCAATATAATTTAATGGATAACTAGTATACCTATCATTAATTTATTCATAGGATCTATCTCAGTATTAATGATAGAATAAGAACACTATTTCACTATAGGCATTGGGGGTTGTTATTATTGTTTTTTGTCTACAACCATTATCACAGTGCATTGATTCACATAATGTCCTTTATCCTTTCTATTGAATCATTATATAATTTAATGGGGATGGGAAATAATATTTCATCCAACCATCACAAAGGTGGGTTTATCAAGTTAACATTCATTATATGGGCGCACATCCTTCTGACACCTAAGGCATTTCATTATTCTTTAATAAATTTTTTTTTGGATTCTTCTTCTCCCCACTTTTACAAGTGAGATGTCTTACATTCTTTCCATGAACACATATCATTATTCTCCCCAAAATAATTAAAATCTATTGTATGATTCCAATCACATTAGACATGGGACCATTGAAATTAATTGATCTCAATTTTGAATTTGAGGTGACATTAGACAATTTCCTCCTAGATTTCAATATCTCATGTTATAAAACATTTTAATATACTCTAATTTACCCACACTAAAGAAGTGCTCAACTTTATAATAATTTTCAATGAAATTGTTGGAGCTGTTACATAATATTCCTTTGAAGTTTACCTCACACACACAAATAGATTTATTTTCATTTTTCATAAGTACATAGAAATCCTTGGCCATTTTAGACAACATACGATATGAAAACAATTATGCACAAATACTTATTTTTAACTATTTCTACTCAATTTCTTCTATCTCCTCCTTGGGACTCATATTTTTTTCATCATCCACAATTAATCTTCTTCTCCCTTCATATGATAAGAAACTTTAATTACCATTTATTTTTTATAGCACTGCTGAATAGATAACATCTTTTCAATAGATTTGATACATTATTCAATAATTAAGGGATCAGATGATTCATAGAAATTAAAAGTCCATTATCACATAAAGGTCTCAATTTAAACATTAATTTTCATAGTGGGATATGTGTGTTCCCTTATATTCGTGTTCCATACAAATATATATGTTATTGATAATGTGTTATCATGATGTTCCAAACTCCTACTCTCTTTAGGTTGGGAACCACATTTCTGATGTCACCATATTTCTCCTCACATTGGTTTTTAACTCAGTTTCACATATTCCAATCCATTGTCTAAATGAAGGTAATATTAGAGATGATAATTACTATACTAGTAAACACATAGAACAAAAACTATGAAAATTTAAAACTAACTCGTAAATTTCATATATTTCGTGACCTATGAATTTATAGGTTTAAATCTAATTGATTCCTGGTATATTAAAAAAAATTGAAAATTTCTATTCAAAAAATTAGTTTCATAATGACCTTCTGAATTTATATGTTTATAACCCATAACTGTAAAAAGGTGGTACGGAATTCCAATATATCATACAAAAGGTTATGATGAATTGAATTCACAATATACCATTTTAGGGTTGATACGACTGTGTAAAACTCTTCCAGAGAAACATCTAATTTTGATATCTGGATGTGGATTTTATTGCATGGAAGCCACATACTCTATTAATTATGATAACATAAATATATTTTCTTCTACTTAAACATGTCCATTGGGATTTCAATAATGGATTATAATAATAATAACAAAAAAAAATCGATTTTCCTCTACTTATATCTATTATAACACATGTATTTTATAAACCTTAATTCATTATTTTTTAAATAAGGACACATATAATAAAATCCAAAAATTTCTAGAGTCCATGTGCCTTTATAATGATAGATAGACAATATAATAATATGAAATAGCGATATGATTACTTTATTTAAAAAATAAAAAACATTCCACTAAAATCTATTAATCTTCTAACACTAGACATGATAACCAAGTGGCATACATAAGAAAGGTGTGAGCTATAAATATCTGTAAGGTAATAATTGAATAATAACATTATATTTGTAATACATGTGAATTAAGAGGTATAAAAAGGTTACATAAATCGTTTGAAAATCATAAAAAATAACATATAATTGTGATATAAGATTATAAATCATGGAAACATAGGGAATGTAGAAATAATATAAAACATGATATAAAAAATAATATTCTAAGGCAAACTGTCAGAAAATCATAATATTTTGTTCATCGGATAACCTCTCAAGATCCGTACATGTTATCTCATGATATAAAAACATCACAAAATGCATTTGAGGGATAATTTTATTTCGGCCAACCCGTCATATTCATATTTTGTACATGAGTTTGTGTTCCACATAGATCATAAAAAATAAGAATATATTTCATCACATATAACCGGAAAGATAATTTTTTTCTGTTTCATAAATTCAATTCCCAAATCAATGAAGGATTGGTACATATACTACAATTCCTTTGAGTGGAAATGTGGATTTTAATTCAGTAAACAACTTTATTTCCTGGTATAATCTCCTTGTAATTTGTGCATAAAAAATATTCTATATATATATTTACAATAGGATTGATTGAGAGTGGAAGGTTTTATGAAATTATATTTAAACCATAATGGAAACCAGAGAGATGTGAAAATAACATATTCCATTTAAAAAAATTCAAATTAAGAAAGCATAATACAAAAAAATCATTAATTTATAAGAGAATGATAGAATAAACTCATATTGAGATAGTACTTCTTAAATCATAGAAGATGGTTCTTTTTATATTGATAACTCATTGGGTGGGATTTTTAGAGAGAGATAATGGTTAGAATAGTAATAAATTGGTTTTGAGTAAAGAGCATTTGGAGGTTTTTCTGGTGATTTATGGTTGAAGAGAAATGGTTTTTTAATTAATTCCTAAACATAGATTTTATATTCTATATAGAAAAATATGTAAAACTACAATCATTTTCATGGTGTTTAACATATTTTATAGAAAAAAAGTGTGGTTATAAATATTTCATAGGTTTGGCAACTAATGTTATAAAAATAATAATATTGGTTATTTTGATGTGAATCATGTTCATAAATAATTGACTTTAAATAATGAAATAAAATAATTGTTTTGTAGATTTCAATAAGGGAATATATAATGAATAAAATAACATTAAAATAGACTCTTTTACTGGGGATATATTATTTTTAATATGAACTCTTTATTGTATTTATTACATATCATTGGTGATTTTATGATTTCATAATACATTATTTATATTTAAAACATATTTCCATTGTACCCAAAAATTTGTCTAGCACATTAATTTTTTTACAATTCACCAATATTTAATTTCATCATTTTGATATCAGAAAAAAATTATTTATATTTAAATATTTCTATAAATATGATAATTCACTCTTATAAATTAGAATCCCCATTTATTGAAATATACTTTTTAATAATAATAATTTTTTCTTAACACTTTTTAAGATTACATTGGGATAAACTAAATTATATTTTGATTTTAATAATAACAAATATGTTTTATATGAATATAACATAGAAATGACTTTTTAATTCAATTCATGAATTTTTAAATAATACTATTTTAATTAAAACCAGACATTTTCCAAAAAGTAAATTTTAGTTTCATCGTATCAAAATATAATAATTACAAAATTCAACATATAATAATTTATAGATTACTAATAAAGAGTAATAAATTTAATAAATATTACATATAAAATAAGAAATAAAAATTCAAACTTCTTATGCCAAAATACATAACCCATTATTACACATGCATATGACCTAAAAATATTGTGGGTGATATTGGAACACTCATTTTGTTGTTAAATTAACAAGGTTTGGATTTTCACATCGATGAGAAAGAAATTATCTCACAAATTATTTCATTTATGCTTCATCTATTTAATTTTTCATGGTCTAAGTCAACGATTAAATAACATTAATTCAATATCCCTTGGATGATTTGGTAAATGGACTTCACCTGGTTTGATCAAAAAATTCATGTCATTGATTCCTTAATCTATGTTATTTGGACTTCATCATAACACATAATATATAATAATCATAACAGTTTTTTGTAAAATGGGTATATTGTCAACATTTAAGACTATTAGCGATATTTTAAATATTACACGATATAATATATGACGTTATACAAAAAACAACGTATTACATGCCTTTTCTATAAATACGTTTAATAATAATTCTTATATTTATTAAAAAATGGTGATCCATTTTTTGAATGTTTAGGTCATGATAATAACCTCAATTTTTACTATATGATATAATGACTAAAAAATCAAACACCAAACATAGTTTTCATTCAAAAATTCCCCCATAAATCATTTTTAACATCATCATATATCCATCGAACATGAGATACTCTAAATATTTCATGGTTATGGATTTTAAAATCCTTATCCCTCAAAAATTAATATTAACAGGACCATGTGAATCAATATTTTTACATCACACTATTTTCTCCATACAGGACACATCGATATCTCTTTTTTTTCTACTCACCATTTCCTATATGGTTCCATGGGGTAATAGATGACTATATTTATACTCCCCTATATACAATAATCTCATGTCAATATATTTTAATAAAACATCATTAAATGTTTGGGGCACATAGTTCCCCAAGGAAAAAAATTCCAAATATAGAGAGAATGTTCATACTATTTTTTTAATAATTTCATCTTATCAAATGTGACAAAAAATCTTTACATTTAACATTCACATGGCATGGTAACCCACTCAAAACATAACCTATGAAACATTGAACTAAATCATCCACATTAAAATACATTAATCAATTTATTCTTCACACTTTTCTATTCTTAATACTATTTAATCCCAAGGCTAAATTCTATTTTAATTCTTCACACAACTAATAGATTTTAAGAGAGTGGATTTTTGACATGAATTGATTCATCAAAAAATAATTTAATAATATTAAGTTACAACTCATTGTATGAAACTTGACTAATTGTTAAAAGACACAAATTTTATCTATTCCAATCACATTATACAATGGTTGTTAGCGACATGACTTTTTTTTAAATATACATATGATATATATAGAAATAACAACGAAATTTTGGGGAATATGAAATTAAGTATATGTGGGAGATTTATACGACATGTTAGTGCATCTGATACCACATGTCTTGGATAAATCCTGATACCACATGGTATGAAAATATTAAATTCCTCACAATAATTGTTTTTCATATGTTTCTAAATACGCTAATTTACTAGTCAATCAATCTCCCTTAAATTCTATGCCATTGTATATATACATATAATTGATACATATTGCTGAGTTGGAGATAAATATTTAATTACCATTTCAAAGTATGTATCCTTGTATTTAGAATGATATTGATCATCCATCAGCTTCTGTTATTACTCATTAACATCAGAGTAGGCTCTTCTTTGGTTATTCCACCACTTTAATAGTATATGAATTTCAAAATTAAAATTCATGATGATAGTGGTTTCATGAAAAAACCTGTTGAGTATGATTCAATATATAAGAATCAATAATTCAAATTTATATTTTCAAATGAATTTCTGTTTGGCTTACTCAATTGTTTCCTTTTAGCACACACAACCCACATTGATCATAGCTCAACTTTAATATAGTACAAAATTAAAAAATGGATTGAAACATTTAAATTCAGGATGATAAGGGTTCTTATAGAATCCTAATTTATATTATTTTTATAATATTTGATAGACCAAACCCTTACATATTCTTCTCTTATGATCATTTACATAGTTGTTTCTTTGTTAGGAGTAACTTGCTTTTTTTCATTTCTTTTATTTTAAATTTATTTTTCTTGTCATAGGATTATTTATAATTGATAGTAAAGAACATTCATTCATCAATTTTTCATCATCCTAAGAAACTCTATATAATATGGATATTTAGTAATGTATTCAATCAACAAAATATTAGTCTTACTTTTTCCCATGTTCCATGTGTTTCTTCTTTTGAACAATTTGGGGATTAAACCCATAAGTATATTTTTTACTCATTGATATAGAACCTATAGTATTTTTTGGCTTCCTCCTCCACTAGGGAGATTATTCATGTGTCATCACATTTATCCTCCTATAATGTCTTGTGAATCCAATAAGAAGTACATAAAATATTCGCCTTCATATATTCATAATAACCACCTTATCCATTTCTTGTAGTGTTAAGCCTATCATTAACAGAAAACCTTTATTAATCACAACTAGAGAAGCTTCGCCATTTTTATTCTAATACAGTTTACATTTCTTCTATGATTTAGAGTATGAGTTTAAAATAAATTGTTATTTATATACCATCTTTTATCGTCATGGATTCCTCAAACACATTAGACATTTTTTACTGTCCATGTAGTTGTCTTCCAATATATACACTTTTATGATAAAACAAATAGTTGAGAACCACCTTATTACATGTTTTTTAATTTACTACTTTCTTCCATTGGAAATATCTTACAAAAATTTCCATTGTTCAGACATATGAAATATCCATAATTATCAAAATAAATCATTTCATCATTTCATGGTTGATATATGTGTGTTTACATTGTTATTCTTTTAATATTGATACCTTGGACTACTGGGTAGACACTAATTGTGTTTATCATTCTTCAGAAATTGTATCACTTAATGAATACTTTATTTTGGAAGTCCATACCTTAATCATTTTAAAAAATATTCTATTTAGTTTTATAAATAGAATGATTTTTTCTATAATTTGAGAATTTTAATTTTGGTACCATACAAACTCCTCTCGTAGATTAACCACAGATGGGAAACTGTACCATCTTCATTCCAAAAAATAACTATGAATTTTCTCAGGCTCCAAGATCATATATTATTTCTCCTTCAGCTCAAATTCTATCTCCTTTATTCCATAATTACATTCATTTCATAATTTTCTCCTTTTATCTAGTTGCCTCTTGAGTGTGGAAAATATTTCCTTAAATTATTTCTCGACGACCATATATTTTTTGATATCATTAGAGAAGTTTCAAATTAAATCACCATGTTCATTCATTTTTTCAAAAATATTTCTAGTCACAATATTCATGGACACTTTAACTCTCGTTAACCACTAATTATTTATTAAAATATAATCAATGATTTTATAATACTATTGATGTATGATCTCCCACTAATCCACCTTATATTGTAATATTTTGGTCTCTTATTTATCTAGAAATAATTTAAATTATTTGAAGACCATATTTCATGTCACAAACTAAGTAGGAGTTCCATCCAACCCGACATAGGACCAAATCTGTGGCATGGTCCAATGGGAGTTCCTGATCCCCACGGGCTCGAAACCAATGGCCAGGTATCAAAAATAACATTTTCCATTGATTCCACCCTAGTACATAAACATATAATTCCATTACTAATAAATAAACCCAAACAAGATAATCACAACCAAAATTGGCAAAAAATTTCATATTTATGTTTATAACATTTAAACCAAATTGAAAGGGTCTATAAAAAACAAGACACTTTACCAAAAAAACCATGAAACAAGTGGGGTGACATCCTCAAGAAACTTCTACAACACATGAAATTATAATCCACTAGCATCCCAAAACACCATCACAAAACACCTTTCCTTTACCTGAGTCAAACAAAACCAAGTCAACTTACTCCCAATAGTGTAAGTAGGGTGTGAGCCGAACCCCAGTAGGACACCACCCAATAAAAATATTGCATGCTATAAACATTATAAGATAAATAAGCATGAACATTTCATAATTGGTAGAGAAACCATTTTATAGGAAAAAATTTAAATAAAAAAAAGATTGATTTTTAAATACCCAACAAGTTGTACAATATGATGATGGAGACTATGATATCCCAAGAGATCAATAAGTCAGGGGAGATCCCTATAGGAACTGGCTAATAATGGGACCATAAAAATATCATATCTCGTTGGAAAGTGGTATACAAACCACAACCATCCACGCCTTCTACCATGAACTACTAGAGAGGTGAAACATCCAAATATTTAGTGGTTACCAATCATAAAAAATATTTATTCAGTTTTATCATTATCCATCCCGCCATGTGAATCAGCGCTGAATCCACTTCAGAATAACTAGCATAATAGTTTTATTCCACCCACCTAGTAACCTAGCATACCCTTTGTGCTCAGTTCACATATAATATATACTTAATCTAAAAAAATAAATAAACATGTTAATCAAACGTTTTCATTCTAAAAATCCATTTCAAATCCAAACTCTCACCATATCAGTTTCAAAATATATTTATCCTCACATTCACATTATATTAAACATGTAAAATAACTTATAAAATAATTTAAAGAGGAACTACAATGTTTAGCACACTAAATACACCAAATTTCATTATGAAAACCCATTTAAAACCATTGTACATACCAAAACCCTTCAAAAACACCATTCACACCTCATATATAATCCGTGGAATAGAAACAATAAGAAAATAAATAATATTAAATTCATAAAATAATTTTTATGCATTAACCACCTAACTTGAGTGAGGAAAAGCTTAGAAGATGGTGTGAAACATCAACCTCCCCTCAATCTCATCCTAAAGAGGCAACTTCATACCTAAAACATCTTGATTAAAACCACACTATTAGGATCTATCACTATAAACAAAACCCCCCATGCTGGAGATGTGAAACCCCAATAAAGGAGGGAACAAATAGAATAATAGTTGATAAAAAAAGATATCAGGTACTTACTTGAACATTTGTGGATAAAATGAAAAAAATGAATATCAAGGGAGAGATGATGAAGGGGAGGCATGTATATAGTATAAATACTGAGTGGGGTGAGCTTGGGTGATTGATTGTTAAAATTGGGGAAAAAGAAAACCAAAAATCTATATTTTAATGACCTCGATAGGCTGCAGTTTAGTTTGTGTGGTTTGTCAAAATGTGTGGAAAACATACTACGCATGCCATCCAAGTAGTGCCCACCGCACAGTTATGCCACATTGATTGACTACTTTTAAAAAATATATCTGGTATCCACTACCTCAAACTAGCCCCCTATTTCACAATTACCTTGGTTGGGTGCATAGTTTATACAAATTGTGGACCAACATTGTGCCACATTTGGACCACCCATGTTTTCTCACATTTCACTAAGAACTCAAGGGAATGCCCAAGGGATGAAAGTATACCGAAAGTAAATTCGAAAATACCTTGAATGTAATCCTCATATTGGACAATTATCTTGAATATGAAAAGTCTCCACCTTCCGAATTTCAACTCAAAAGTTGATTAAAGAATAAAAATGGGTAAACCGGATCTACCCATGACTTCGGCTTCCATGTTTCATATACATCATTGCTATGATTCCAATGAAACTGTACTAGCAGTATAGATATCCTGTGAATAAATTTATCCTGACATTCTATAATCAGTAATGGTCATTCATCCATGGAAAAATTTGGCTCTATTTCCAACTCATCCCAATTCTACACAAGATACGAATCTCGATTATACTTCATCAATTGGGAAACAATAAACAAATCATGAATTGAAATTAATTTTGAAGTGTAGGACAAAATATATTACATCGTACTGACAATATATGTTATCATGAATGGTCTAAAAAACCAAATTATTCGGTTTTCTTTCTTCAAAATTGTCGGTGACCCAAGCCAGGTGCAACTTTCATAAACATCCAAACACCCACAAAAAACTCATGAACATGGAATCGTTGTTTAGCATAATATTTTTTCTGAATCTGATCTATCAACAAATTTTTTCTAATCAAATTTACCTTCTCAAAATCCTCTTACATTAAGAATAGTCCCAATAGTGATGTCTCACCCACCTTAGCCCAACATAAAGGTGAACAACATGGTTGACTATTAAGAGCCCCATAAGGAGCCATCCAAATTGAGGACTAGTTTGGAATGTTATATAAAAATTAAACCAATCCCAAATGGATATCCCATGAACCAACAAAATCCAAGACACAATCATATATCATTACTTTAAAAAAAATTTGGCACGTGTTGTCTGGACATCCGTTTGACGGCAGTATGTCATGATTGACTACACTTGTGACCCCAATTCCTTCTAACGGCCTTCCCAAAACCAAAAGGTAAAATAGGGGTACCTTCTTGAGATGATTTCTGATGGCATAGAATTATTCCTCGCAACCTCAAGATCTATCACTAATCAAATGTCATTCTACCCCCGAGGTGTACTAGGTAATACAATTATTAAATCCATGGCGATATCATCCCACTTCCTAATAGGAATTGGTGGTGGTTGATGAATGATAGATGGCCTATAATGAATTTATTTAATATCTTAACACTAATAGAACCTCAATATGAATTCAACTACATATCACCTAATACCAAACCCCAAAAACCACAAACACACTTCATATTAATTATTGGAATCTCCAGGACGAACATCCCACTAAGACTGGTGTCTATCCTAAATCACAACCTTTATTAGAGATAACAACAGCCCTATAAATCCATTAATGCACAGTATTCCATTTGGAGACAATGACCAAACACATGGTGTCTCCCCATCATGAATAAACTTTATAGACTAATATAACTACATATCGAATTACTGCTCCTACTAAATCAACTCCAGAAGAAAATGACTCGTATTAAAACTAGTCAAGAAAGAACCTTTAGTATGCTCTATGGACTACAGATGTATCTGGGAAAAAATAACCATACAAATCTACTCATCACTGGACTCTTTTAATTAATGCACCGTCACATTTTTTTCTCAATCAATCTTCCATAACATTACCTTTACCTAGTGTATAGAAGATATCAAAATCAAACCCCCAAAGATATTCATCCCAATAGCAATGCCTCAAATTCATATCCTTTTGCTAGAAAATATAGTCTAGGATCTTCTAATCTACATAAACCAAAAATTACACCCAAACAGATAATGACACCATATCACAATGAAATGTGTTATATCTACTAACTCTATGTCCTGGGTCGGGTAATTATTTTCTTCTATTTGTAGTTTCCGAGAACCATATTCTACCACATTATCATCCTTTATAACCACACACCAGGTACCCATACATGAGGCATTTAAATACACCACATATACATTCCCTAATTATATAAAGATAAAAAAAATATACGTATTCACCCTATTCTTAAGATCCTAAAAGGATGCTTTACAAATTTTAGCTCCATTCAAACTTCACCCCTTTCATTATGAGTGACGTCGTGGTTAAGGTAAGCTAGTAGAAGTCCCAAACAAACAGCATGTAGAATCTGAAAAAACCTAAAAATATTCTATTCTCTAATAAATTCCATGGTTTCTCCAATGACATCATATCTCTAATCTTCATGAGTTCCACTGAAAATCCTTGTTTCAAAATCGCATGGCAATGAAACATTACATTCTACACCAAGAACGATCACATTGAAACATGGAATGAGAAAATGATCCCAAATAGTGCCCAAAATGACTCTCATATGATAATCGTGATCCTCCTTGCATAAAGAATAAACTTGGATGTCATCCATGAATACCACAAAAAAATAATCAAGCTACTGGTGGAACTCTCTATTCATATCTTCCATGAAACATTCATGAGAATTATTCAATATGAAAGCCGTGAAAAATTACTCAAAAATGAATGTTCCTAATTCAGAAGGCAGTTTTTGGAAAATTACCCTCTTGAAACCCAAACGTTGTGGAAACCCGATCTGAAGTCAATTTTCGAGAACCATATTTTCACTTTTATATGTTCAAGTATATCATCCATTCAAGGAAAAGTATACTTTTTCAATACGGTTACCTTTTTCAATGTTCAGTTATCAATGCATAATAAAAGAGATCTATCGGCCTTCTTCACAATAACGAATAGGTTGGCCAATGGAGAGACTCTCATGTGAGTGAATCCTTTTGATTAAAAATTTCCCAGTTGAAACATTAATTCCTTCAATTCGGTGGGGGTAATACAATATGAGAGAAGAGATATCAGCAGTATTCTTGGTGCCAAATTAATCATGAACTCCACATAGTGCTGAACAGGAAGGCTTGAAAAATTATCTAGAAAAAATAATAGAAATTCATCCACCACTGAAGTTAATATAACCCCATATGTTCCACCATTATCATCCAATTCGAGTGTTGGTAATTAAAAAAATGATTATCCAATTCTGAGAGTGGATGTCTAGCATGACCCAACTAAGGATCCCCGCCTCTATGAAAAACCATGGTACTTCCATTAGGTTTCGAAAAACATAATATCCCCATATAATAGTTGATATGTATTCTAAAGTGCACCATCAAATCCATACTGAGGATTTCGTCTAATAGGTCCATATCTAAGACTAGGAAATCACATTCCATCTTGACCCCTCACATAGTGAGTGAACAATATGGACACTTGAAACCCTTCTCCCTCTTCTCACCCAATGGTGTTACCATCTTTATTTCAAATGGAATATTCTCAGTTGGAAAATTCAGAATGTTTAAAGATGGGTAGATATATGAAATACATAAGCACAATTAACAAATAAAAAATCAGTTATAGATGATGCAATTAAAACGGTACCTCAAACTGTTAAAGTTCGTGTATCTGATCTTGTTGGTGCCTGATTTTATACAAGATGATTGTTTTACCCAGCCTAATCATGAGAACAACCACTATAATTAGGCTATGCCTTGAATCTAATGTTTAAAGTAGAAGATACAAAACTATTTGCATGACCACCAGTCCATGATCCCACTATCCTGGATGGTTCTGACGGGGATGACATCCAACTAGAAGCCACATATCCTACTATACTCTTATAATAACTCATTGATTTATAGAATCACTGCATGTTCCCCATTACACAAAAACAATGATAGTATTTACGAGGAAATGTGAAAGGTGTTGAAATTTTCCAACATTTCCACACTAGTGGAAAACAATAGAAACTGCATTAGAAGACAAAAATGATGAATACTAGTAAGGATGCCTTGAACTACCACCCTCTTTATTCCTTTTCTCATCCCTCATCATGTTTTCCTCTGAAGAGATTACAGTACCCACAACTCACACTAATCGAGAGAACCCAGACATTCTTTTTTTATTAAACTTGACCAGGCATGAATGGACAAAAACCTCATCATAGGTCTCCACAAGAATGAAAATAATTGAGAATAAATCTCTGGGCATAGCCCCATCTCGAACCTCTGATCATTTATCAGTTCATTGGAATCAATTTTAGGTGCATACTTCACACGAAAAGTAAATACATTTTCATACTCCATCACATACCCGTATCCATCAAAATGATCCATGAAATAACATGATCTGGAATATCCCAAGTCATTAGAACAATACTTCTCATTGAATACAATCATGAATTCCTTCGAACTCATCTTCTTGGTCTTCCTAGTTGAGACCTATGAGTCTCAACACCTCCAACTGGGGACTTCTATAAGAAATGGGGTAATTTAAACATAAATTAATCAGGAGTTTCAACAAATTCAAACATTTTCTCTATATTTTCATGCTAATCATTGGTCTCTTGAGGTTAATCATGTACTCACAAAGAAGAATGTTTGTTCTTTCGAAACTCATGATTCTTGTCTTTTACAGGACATGGATCGACTTCTCTAACCTAAGAAGAAGCAGATCCCACTCCTTATCCTAATGCCTTAAGAGCCTAAACCACAACATCCATTTGTCTCTAATCAATTGGTGGTGGATAACTCTCTCTAACCTCTTCTCGTGTCTGTACAGGAAGCCTCCAGGGTGGCATTTTTCTACAAAAAGATAATTAATCGTAAGTAAAACCATCAATACGACCATTATGAAGACAAATATCAGAAATAACAAAAAATACCAACATCTCATAAATAAATATAACCAAATCCATCACAATATCAATCCCATGAAAAAAACCCACCACCCCATCCAGTGTCCATATACATTTTTCATCATGTATTTCTCACCTAGAGGAGAAGTAATATAAAATCGCAACATCCCATGGAGACTCGATACATGTCATGAGGTTTGTGGGCTAGGAACCCTCCTTGTAACAATATCATAAAGCCCTGATAATCCTATCTACATTTAATCTATATTCTTCCCAAATAACTTTCCCTAAAAGTAGAAACATTCTTTACTACCATTTTTTCACAAACTAATCTAGATTTCAATCAAACCTGACACATGCCCAAGTTTTTACCATGGCCATATGGAAATTCCTGATCTCCATGGGTTTGAAATTAGTGCATGAGTACCAATAATATAATTTTGGAATGAGTTCATGCAATTACATAAATATAAAACACCAACAAAAATAATTAAACCAACACATGAAAATCATAACCAAACATGGCATAACAAATTCAGATTTCTGTTTACAACATGTAACCCAAACCGATAAGACATACAATATAAATGGATATAAGACACAATCCGAAAATCATAATGAAATAAGTGTATTTTTAACCTCAATCCACTTCCATAACATTTTCAATGGGAAACCACTAGCATCATGAATCACCTTCACCAAACGCCATTCTTTTACATGATTTAGGCTTGCCAAAGTCTACTTCCACCCAATGGTGTTTGTATGAACTAATCTAATGCCCAATAATATTCCATCCAATAAAGTGACTCCATGTTACAAATTTTATTTGAAAAATAAACATGCATGTTTTATATAGGGGATATAAATTGTTTTATATAAAATATTTTAAATAAAAGCATAATATATTTTTAAACACCCAAAAAGGTGTATCATATTTCTAGGGTGAGTATGATATCCCAGGAGAACACTAAGTTATAGGATATCCCAATAGGCACTATCTCATGTTGGGACCCTCGAACCATTATATCTCGGTGAAACGTGTTATAGAAACCACAACCATCCATGCCCTCATGAACGATCCACTACATAGGAGAAACATCCAAAATTTTTGTGGTCTCTGATCATCAAAATTATTTTATTAGTGTTGTCATATTTCGTCATGATAAGTTAATCCAGGTTGAAGCCACTTTTAAATCATAGGTACACTAGTAATATTCATCCAACATAGTTTCCTAGGATTCCCTTTGTACCCATTTAACACTTCACAAATACTCGATCAAAATAATGCATTAAACATGGTAAAACACCATTTCCATTCCTAAAAACCATTTAAAATTCAAAGGCACTCTAAATACATTTTAAAAAATTTATTTCATTACTTGATAATTTTATTAAATAATTATATTAATTTATAATACAATTTCGAGATGCACAACAATGTTTGACACATGAAATACACCCAATTTTCTTTATAAAAAACATTTCCAATCCATATACACAACAAAATCCTTCAAAAAAACCTTTTAACCTCATATATAATCCATGGAAAACCAATATAAAGAAAAAAAATCATATCAAATTCATAAAATAATGATTAAACAAGGAACCACCTTCAATGAGTGAAGAAAATATATGAAAACTGTGAAAAACATCAACCACAACTCATACTCACCCTAAAGAGAAAAGGTCAAATGAAAAACATGATGATTAAAACCAAAATATTATTATGAAACCTTAATATCATCACCCAACCAATTTGGTATGTGAATCCAAAAAGGAGGAGAGAATAACCCCTAGAATATATTATGAAAACAAGAGATAAGAAACTTACATGTAGAATTGAAAAGAAGTCACACCAAAAATGCCACAAAAAATAGAGGCCAATGGAGAGGAGACAAAGGGGATATGAGACTGGGGTATAAATCTTGAGTTGAGTGAATTTTTATTTCTTAGAGATATAATTACGTAGAGTGAAAATCCAAAATCCAATTTTTAAGGACCTGTACAGGTCGCACGGTTAGTCCATTGGGTTTGTCAATCCCTAAAACGACCAAAACTTATAAAAATGGAAATTCATTTTAATATAATTAAATATATTATTATATAAAATGGTTATATAAAACATATGTAATTCATTGGTTTATGTTTCTGGATTTTAAGGTAACATTACGAATTGTTACCATTGCTAATATAGTCGATAAACATTGATCGCATGATTAGTATAAATATAGTTCTTTAACAAGTCCAATTTACTGAGACAAAGGAATTAGTGTCCTCATACAGTAGAATTTCTCCATATTAATACCATTTGTTAGAGTCTGGAAAGGAAGTAGTTTCACTGGGATTCTCTCTTCACCATGCTCTAGTCTGGTTTCAACACGTTAAGCATGAACGAAACCGCCTACGGGAGAAGTGGAAGTTGATTAAGATTAACACCCAAGCAGGTTATCTGATACCCCCCATCTATGAGTCTATCACCATATCACACCTTTACATTTGTTCATATGTGGGTGTTATAAGGGTTTATGTAACAAGACCCTAGCACTATGATTATGTTTATTATTTTTTTATAAAATAAAAAATATACACTCATTCTTCTAATGTTAGTTTGTAAAAAGTTTTTAAAGGAAAAATAATACTTTTAGTTAATATTAAATTGATAAATATAATTATATGAATTAAAATATTTTTGGATTAAATAAAAAAAATTATTATTACTAAATTAATTTTTGTTAAAAATCAACGATCATATAAATTTATGAATACAATTGTAATTTTTATTAATGTTTGATAGTTGTGTTTTATAAAACACATGAATTTTCGATAAATATTGATTTTTATTTTAAAAGTAAAAATTCACATATTTGGAAATTAATTTAGATATACTAAATATTATTTTCGGTATTAGGATGTCAATGTTATCCAATGGTGAATTTTTCATAATTTTCAGAGACAGATGAATTTTTGGGGAAAAATTAAATATTGTTTTAATATATAATGTGTTTTATGACGTCGTAATAACTCAATAGTGATGTAATAAAAAACTAAAAATGTAATGTTGGGCCAATATATGTTTTTACTTTAAAATAATGTGATTTTAGGTTTTATTTATTTATTTTAAAAATCCTTAGTGGACCCTCCAAGACTTCTAAAACATTTTAACTTTTTATATTGATTTCCTTCAGAGCGTGACTCACCTCCACATGAAGCGAACCTAATATTTAAATATGCTCATCCATTGGAAATATTAAATAATAATCTACACTCTCCTTTTTTTAAAAACCTAGGCAAAAACCATTGGTTGGTTTGTGTTTTTGATTAGTTAAATATGTGGTGTCTCAAACCTAAATAATAATGAATTTCCTATCTTTTCCTATATATTCTCACCCAATCCCCAACTTCCTCTTCACTCAAATCCTTTGGAGCTCAACCAACCTTTACCATCCATTCTATAGAATCCTCCCAAGGTGACAAAATCACTCAATAAGACTATCTCATGCCTCTCATAAAGCCATTGGGATCACACATTCATATAAGGGATTTCATCCTTTCTCATTTTTGAATCAATTTTATTATGTTTTCATACCCTTTTACTTACAATTAAAAATGTTAAAGTATGATTTTGAACCTCCCCCATACTTCCATCCTTATTTTTGAATGATGATATGCCCTATTCTTTCTCAGTAATGCCTTCCATGTACAACCATTACTATGTAAAAATTCTTTATGGAATTTCTCACTTCTGATTTACATTCAAAAAATTTGTTTGTATTATAAATCTAAATTCCAATACATCTATTCAGACATATATCTATATGATCCCATTACTTCCAATTTCATGAAAATATTATGAGACACCACTTTAACTCTCAATAACCATTTTTATGAATTCTTATGTCATGCTGTTATGCTGTCGAAATTGCACAATGATTTTCCAAGCTGAAGTCATTATTTAGCGAATACCATGCCCATTTCCCTATCAAGGGTATTCAACATTATTCACATTTACATATTAATTATATAATTTCATGTATCAATTCCACATTAAATTATTGTGGAATAAATGATAATGTTTAAGGAATCCTTGTTATATGATTCCATGTTGCACACTTATGCGTGAAATGAAATGACTAAGATGGGTGCACTATAAAAGTGCTTCAATGAATTGGCTAAAGATTAGTATCATGATACATCAGGTGTAATGAGGGTTTAATCCTAACAATTAAAGTGTAGTTAGGGTTTACTCATGCTCCATGTGCAATGAGCCTTTGATTATTCAAATATCATTTGAAATGTTGATTCCACATTTCCATGTTATGATAATCCTTCTATATCATGCCTTTATGTTCATGTTTCCCTTTTCTGCATTGATATTCCTATTTAATAACATGTACTATATTTTTAATTTTATTTTGTTTTACCCCATTAATGATCTTTATATCTCACCCTTTCTTAATTCATGTCTCAGGTTATCCCATGCAATGCACGGTACAAAGGAATATTGGGGTCATGTAAACTAAGTTTTCAATAATGATGTTGGGTTTTAGGTTCTAAGTTGTTATGAAATGTTCACAATTTCCCAATACACTATACATCTCAATCATCAATTTTTTGTTCAGTGAAATGTTATTAAATAAATCACGATTAAGTGTGTAATAAAGGGAAGGGTTGTTATAGTTGGCATCACATGATAGGTTTAGTTATTTTGGTATTAGGATTAGAAAAACCTAGGGAAAGCCTTTGGAATATTACTATTCAATATAATAAATCCCTAAATTTTGAAGACTATTGAGTAAGTGGTTTATCAAGAAAATACATCCCCCTCTAGATATGACTAGGTAGACGTAGCTCTGGCACAAATGTATCAATTGGTAAAACACATAAACAACACTTTGAGCAGGACTCGAATGTGAACTCGTGCATGGAAACAGGTTTTTCTACACTCTTGGTTACAACACTCTCAGGGGATATGCTTTGGTATAATCATAAGCTTAGTATGAACCATTACTATGGAAATTAAAACCCCCTCTAAGAATATATGTTTGGAATTAGATCATGGGTAACATAGATAAGTTAAGGAAATAAATGTAATTTATTAGCTATCCTTTTTTAATTGAATTTCCCTTTATTTTTTACCCCTAAATTTTTATTTATTCAATCCAATGGCTAGTAATAGGAGGACATGTGATAATAAATGATGTGACGATCAATGTGATGACTGTTCTAATTAGATTTTCAATATAATGGGAGTGATAATCGCTATTTTTTTCATGATAATCTCCCAGTTTACTCATGTTTTGAATTAAAACATTGGTCAAAAGGAACATTCACCCCCGCCACCCTATGCATGAACAAGACACAACAAAGATCTTTATTATACAAAGGCCTCCTACTTTTAATGTATCATGTAATCCCCCAATCATTGAACAATGGATCCATTTCATTGAGAAGTTCTTATCCATCCATTAATGTTCTTGAACAAGAGAAGGTACTTCTAGATAATTATTGTACGGAGGGTGAAGTTGATAAATGGTGGAAATTGATCAATAATATGAAGCCTAAGAAGGAGATCATGTCATTGGATTGGAAGGATTTTGGGAAAATGTTATTCAATAAATATTTTCCTCACACCCTTTGACTTAATATTGAAAGGGGCTTTCCTTCCCTTAATATAAATGAAAACAAATCTATTAGAGCATATGTGGAAAACATCACATGGCATGCAGGAATTTCTATTGGCTTTGCATTACCCCTGAATGCAAGGTTATCCATTTCTTCGATGGGCTAAAACCTAGCCTACATAAATCCCTATGAATCTGTGAGTTTGAGAGGAATGATGAAATTTTCTGATGTTCCCTCAAAGTCAAAATGCAGATTGGTGAATCTCATGAGAATCATGGGGATAAGAAGTGTAAGATGGACTTTTATTATGGTGGTCAAATAGAGAAACCAGTGGTGATAAGAAATTCATGCACAACACATGCAAAAGGTGTGGAAAGAAGAACACTAGAAATCTCTTGAAGGGTTGGTGGAAATTCATTAGGTGTGGAATAGAAGGGAACATGT
This sequence comes from Viscum album, assembly GCA_963277665.1. Taxonomy (NCBI): domain Eukaryota; kingdom Viridiplantae; phylum Streptophyta; class Magnoliopsida; order Santalales; family Viscaceae; genus Viscum; species Viscum album. Next base: position 1,132,176,728 of record OY728150.1, on the reverse strand, counting down.
CCATTAAGTACAAAAAAGAAAAACACACAGTTATGAAAGAGGAATAGAACACTCTATTTGACCTTCAATGCATTGTTCATTTCCTTAACTAGAAAGAAGCAAGGTACCTTGAAAACCAAGGCCCTAATCCAAGGGTTCTCAGAGTGAACCAACAACATACAAGGAATAAAGGGAGATATTTTTCAATCACTACGACCAATGAAATCCCTTAAAACGATGTGGTGATACGTATTCTAGTAATTAATTAAGGAATAGAAATTGTTCTTTTTTATTATGGTTTTACATATTCATTTATATCATTAATGTTTCGTAGAGAAACCCCAACACCACCATAAATAAAGTAAGTAAAGATGTCAATGTGAACTGAAAATGGGTCAATCATTTTAACTCAAGAATATATCTCCTCCCTTATCAGTAGTTGTTTATTGAACTTCCCAGTGAACCTCATCATACTCCCTTCGATGTAATTTGATACAATTCATGGCATGTATTTTCTTTCTTTATATAGAACCAACATAAAATATCATGAGAGAGAAATCCCTCTTTATATAGAGAATCACCCCCAGATATTGTACATGTGAAAGGAGGATGATGAATATTTTTTAGCACCATCATCTCTAACATGTATATTACTGCCCTATAAGCACGCATATATTAATCTGATGATTTAGTATAAGGAAGAAACCGTCCTTGAAGACATGTCTATTGTAATGGAATTTTATGAACTGTTTCCTGGGAAATGTCTTGGTCTTCCTCTAAGAAGGGATGTTGAATTCTAAATTGATTATATACCAGGGGTGTTGCCAAAATCTAGTACTCTGTGTTGAATAAATGATGTGGAGATTGAGAAGGTGATGAAACAACTAAATGAGAATATAGATAAAGGGTTTATATGCCTATGTGCTTCACGAAGGGGTAAACCAGTCCTCTTCATCAAGAAGAAGGATGTGTCAATTCCCATTTGCATTGATTATCATGAGCTCAAAAACATTATAATAAATAAGTATTCTCTACCACAAATTAATTACTTGCTTGATCAGATACGAGGAGAAAAATACATATCCAAGGTGTATTTGCGGGTTAAGAAATTACCATGAAATGGTAAAGGAGGATATACCCAAGACTTCTTTTTGTACAAGATACATACACTAGGAATTCAAAGTAATGCATTTTGAACACACTAATTCTCCAAAAAACTTCATAGAATTGATTAATATTGTCTTTATAAATTACCTCGACAAATTTGTGGCAGTATTTATTTAAGATATTATAATATACTCCAAAACCAAGGAGGTTCATCAAAAGAATCTTTGAACTGTTCTAGAGGAATTGTTAAAGGAGAAGCTCTATGCAATGTACATAGTGTGTTTGTTATAGTTTAACGACGTATCATTCTTAGGCTATATCATTATAATAAATTGGATATTTGTAGATCCCTCCATGATAGATACAATTGAAGGATGGATGAATCCAACATTAGTGACTGATGTCTGTAGATTCCTTTGGTTTGCTTGATATTATCGCTGATTTGTGAGAAATTTCCCATGATTTTCAAACCCTCTTTCCAAGCTAACTCAGATGTGAGTCATGTTTTCTTGGAGTGATGAATGAAAAGAGAGCATTAGGATGTTTAAATGGAGGCTTATCACTATGCACGTTCTCACACGACCCATAAGTGTAGAACATTTTGTGGTATTTAGTGATCTTTTGAAAAATCGCATATGGTGTGTGTTGATGCAAAATGAAAAAGGCAGTTCCTATTCTTCATGAAAATTTAACTTTCATGAGCTAAACAATCCAGCACACGATCCCAATTTGGCTGCAGTAAACATCACTTTGAAAATTTGGTGTCATTTCCACTTCGGGTATAAGTGAGAAATATATAGGGATCACAAATGACCCAAGTATATATTCACACAAAAAGAGTTGAAAATTCACCGAAGAAGATGGTTAGAGATGATCAAAGACTATGACTGCTCAATCCACTACAACCCCTAGAAAGAGAACAATATGGGAGATGATTTATGTAGAAAGGACCCAACAATTATATCATTGATGGGAATTAAAAATGATCCAATATTTTTATATTTTATTGAGATAGAAATGGGAATAAAGAAAGGGACATTATCAATCCTTTCAAAAATGATTGTTGAACCATCTCTTTTGGAATAGGTAAATAATGCACAAAATGATGTAGTGGGAATTCAGAAGAAAGTGGAAATAATCAGAAAAGTGAAATCCTTGGAGAAAAAAGTTAATTAAGAAAGAATTGTGATATTTGGGTAAAAAATTCATTCCATAAAATCTGCAGTTAATGAAAGAAATTTTGGATGATGAAAATAGTTCGAATTTCTCCTTTAAATCAGGAAACACAATTATGTATCAAGTTCTCCTAAATCATTATTGGTAGGATAACATGAAGAAGGTGATCGCTGAATATATATCAACGTGCCAAGTATGTTAGTAGGTAAAGTCTAAGAGGAAGAGGTCAAAAGGGATGATGAAACCATTACCCATACAAACATTGAAATGGGAGAACATCACTTTGATCTTTTCCATCGAACATACAAAGATATCCAAAGGAAAAAATGCTATATGGTTTGTTTTTTATCGTCTTACAAAGACTGCACACATCATTTCAATTTGAGAGGATTTCTCAATGGATCATTTGGAACATATATATATATCAGAGAAGTGGTAAGGTTTCATGGAGAATCACTATCTATTGTATCCGACTGAGATCAAAGATTCAACTCTATGTTCTAGAAGTGTCTTCAACATGCTATGAATACTGAGATGAACTTTAGGAAGACATGTCATCCTCAAAATGATGGCCAATATGAGTGGACAATCCAAAAAATTGAAGACATGTTGAGAGGATTCTCAATGTACTTCAAAGGATTATGGGATCAACATCTTCCTATGATTTATTTCCTTTCAATAAATGTTTCTACTCAAGAATCCAAATGGGTCATTATGAAGCCCTTTATCAGAATAGGTGCAGAATACCAGCATATTGGGATGAAGTTGGGGAGAGAAAACTCCTAGGTCTAGAAAAGGTCGATGAAAATGTGGAAAAGGTTAAGACCATCCAAAAGCACATTATAGATGCTCAGAGTTGCAAAAAGATCTATGAAGATAAACATTGACATTATCTAGAGTTTGATATTTGGAGACATGGTATTAATCAACATATCATCATGGAAGAGAGTTAATTTGGAATAAGGGAAATCCATGTCCATGGTACATCAGTCCTTTTTATATCCTTAATCTCATTGAGGTAGTGAACTATCGACTAGCACTCCCACTAAAGCCATCTCAAGTACATGATATATTACATGTATCACTCTTGAGGAATTACATACCTGACCCATAAATTGTACTCCACCCAGAGGTTGTACCATTAGAGAATGACATCTTCTATGAAGAGAAACCAGTGAATAACATAGATCGTAGAGAAAAATGTCTGTGAAATATTAAAATTCCCCTCATCAAGGTATTGTGGAAAACCCACAATTTTTAATAGGCAGCATGGGAATCAGAGGAAGTGAGGAAGAAACGTTACCCTGGTCTGTTTTAGTGTGTGAAAAGGAAATTTTGAAGGGGGGAATTCTTAATGGGTGAATACATTAATGACCTAGTCTTTTACTAATGAAAATTCCTGTTACTCTCATTAAATGTATTATTATGTAAATTAGTTATATAAAATATATAACCATATTTCGTTTTATGTTTTTGTATTTTAGAATACTATTAAATTTTTCTATCCTTTCTAATATAGTCTTTGAATAATGATAACATGATTAGTATAAATATATGTCTTTAAAAAATCCAATTTACACACACAAAAGAAGTTATGGATTCATCTGGTAAAATTGCTCCAAACGAAGCCCATATTTCAGAGCTTGGAAAAGAGGTTTTCTCACTAGGCTTCAATCATAACCAATCCCATGCCAAGCATCAAGGAATTAAGCTTGAATAGAATCGTCTATGAGAGAAGTGAAAGTTGAGAGGTATTACCACATGACCGATGTTATCCAAGCCACCCCAAGAGTCTTTCACCATTGAATCCCTGACCCTTCGGTTGTATGCAGGTTTTATAAGGGTTTATGTAATGATACTATAGCACTATGATTATGTGTATTATTTTTTAAAGAATTATGAATAAGCTTTAATTTTATTATAGATACATTGTAGATATTTTTTAAGGCACTGGTTGCGCCCCAATTTACCCTACCTGTAAAAGTGGACGTTGAAGTACAAGTAGGGATCGAATCCATAGGGACCGAAGAAGAAACCTTGAGACACTTTGATTAGATGCGGGATTGGCTATGAAGTGGCCAACTATGGTGTTGATTGATTTGAAGAAATATTTATTTTATTTAATGAACTAAACCAATAAAATTACATTAATTAAAAAAACTAATTAAGGTGAGTTGATCCTAGGTTGTCTCTTGGGCTTGGTTGGATGTATTTGTTTTTCATTTGATTTTCTGTTCATCGGTTCAAGAGGTATCCATTAAATGAAATAATTCCTCAATATCATTCTCCGATTAATTCCATACACAATTTCAAGGCTAATCACAAAATCACTTAGAGGATCAATTAAATGAGCACTCCAAGTAATTAGGTCGTACTAGCACTCAAAATGTGTCATTATTAATGTCGGTGAAGACAAAGAAGAAGATAAATCAAAGAAAGGAACTCTTAAAATAATGAACAAATTTAAGAATTTGAGAACATCAAATAACATTCAATCCGGCCAATAAAACTCCCTAGGATCAACCCATAAAATTTTATCCCTCCATTTATGCTATTATATCAATGGAAGTGGGTAGTTGACTTAATGAAGCGGGATTGAAGAAGAAAAACATTAATCTAAATGAACACTCCATCGTTGTGTGATGAATTCACAAGTACGGGTGTGAATAAATTCACACTTCGATTCAACGGTATCAACGTGTGAAGAAAAGGAAAATAAAAAGTGAAGAATAAGAAAAATTTTATTAAAATAATAAACTTGAAATAAAAACTTACATGGGAAAACTTGATGATGCGATTACAAATTGAAAGCAGGAAATTACAATTGAAAGAAATACAATGGATAAAAGAAAAACATGGATTCAAAGAAAAATGTTAGATGATTATTCCCTTCACCACCAGATCCTTATATAGCCATATTATGAGGCTTATGTCCACCCCCAAAAATAAATTCGCCCCCCAAAAATTAAGAGAGTCAAAAGGAGGATGAAGAATCAAAAGGAAATTAACGTTACAAAGTTGACCACAAAACCAGCCAGATTCATCCTCCATTTTGACGTGTGCGTTTGACACTTCATACGGCCAAATCCGAAGGTGTCATAAATAAAACATATCTTCATCCATGTGTCTTCTAGAAGCTCTAAATATTTCAGGAAATTTGGCTCATCCGTTTGGATGTTATGGTCGAAATGGTGGGACGGATTTCTGTGCATTAATGTCGGGTCCACCTTTTAAATCACAACTTCAAATCCCTTTATAATCATGAAAACATCAGAATTAGCTCCGTCCACAGTTGAATAAAATGATCCTCATATTTTTATATTTCTACTGTATAAATTTGAGCTTCATTGGGCTTGGTTTATGGGCCCCACATTTGTTTGATGGGCCTTAGGCCCATTATGCTTCTTCCAGCAAGTTTCTGCCTTCAGGAGAAAAATTATCCATCTTCCTTTGGGACTCATCCATCAGACCTAAAAGATAAAATTTTCCAAATAAAGTGATAAATCATATCCCAAAATTTCAAATTCATAAAATGAATATAATTGTGTCCACAAACAAATGAATGATTGGTCCCAAATTTGCATTTTAAACATGAATTGCATTTAAGATGAGAAATGAAGTTCTATTTATGTAATGCACTAAAAACAATGTTTATGGACTTTGGAACAATGAATATAAAGATATTAAAAATTAATATTATCCACTTTAAGTGACTAATCACACCCCCCAACAGGAGTTTTGCTAGTCCCGAGAAAAATAAATTACAAATATGAAATTCATATCCCCTTTTCCAAAAACATTTTAATACACATTGCTCACCCAAATATCTAATATCAAAATAAATTATGAAAACCCATCAAAATAATTAAAAAAATCAAGGTCCACAATCATATCCAAATCCCAAGCCCATTATGTTGTTCAAATTCATCGCCACATTTCATCCAATTCCAATTAAGCATGATAAAGTGTTTTGCATCATAAAAGACATGGGGCCCATTTTATTGTTCAAGGGGAATAAATGGAAGCACTAGGTGGGAATCACATTAAACCTTAATATGAGTATCCATTTTTTTAAAAAAAATTTGATCTTTTTTAACCACAATAGATATGAAAAGGCTAACTCTAGGCAAGAAAAATATGGAGTCACGATCCCCGAGTGTCGGACGCCACGCATTTTGTCAATTTCATGCTCTACAATAGAGATATAAAGACTAACTCTAGGCAAGACAACTATGGAGTCATGATCCCCATGTGCCGGACGCTACGTATTTGGACAAAACATTGCTCTATGTGGTCATTATTTTCTCAATTTTTTTTTGTTTTTTTTGTTTTTGGATACTGAAATTAATCTAAAAGTGACCCTAAAACCCTATGCTATAATGAAAGGGACCTAAGAACTCAAATTTACACCCACAATCCAGAAGACGTGCATTGTGGCATTTTTATGAAGAGGAAGAAATGTAAACTTTGAAAAATCACATTGGACAATCGCACTTTCCAAAAACTATGCTCATGAACTTAAACTTGCATTAAAATCAGAATCAAGGCATACAAAATTATTTGATATCCAATTTTAGAGTTTTTAATGTGTGTTATCATGTTCAAGGTTAATTGAATTTTTCTTTTCATGCATGTTCTTATTCAAAAAAAAAACATTTTTTATTTCATCTCCCCCCAACATAGAAAAACACTATCCCCAGTGTTTAAAGAAAAGAAAAGTTAGAAGGGGGTAGGGGAGGATTTCAAAGAGTAAATGATAATCATGGAATGAAGTCACCTGGTGGTTGATGATGATAGTACGTGCCACAGTCTCCCTTCACTCCTGGATTTGAGTCTCAGCGGCTTGGATGGTGGTGAATGAATTCTTTATATGACTTACGACATGTCCTTTTATTTTTTTAACCTATAAAAACATAATAATAAACAAAACAAAATAAACAGATGATACATTGTATTCTTTTTAGATTTCTGGGTAAGGTATTACTCATAGATCACGCCACGTGACACGGATGAATATGGAGCTCCGCTTTCATACCCATCCTTACTCATAAAAGGAGAACAGGTCAAAAGTCAATGGTAATTTATTATATGAAAAAGAAAATGATTCAAAATGAATATAAAACATGAAAACCATGGGTTGCCTCCCATGCAGCGCTTTTGGTTAACGTCATTGGCTCGACTTTTACCCCCCAACTTATCCAATTCTGACTTTCAGCATTTTAATTAACCCATTTTTTTCCACTTCAATAAGATTGAGATTGATTATTTTTTTGAAATTTGTTTCATGTAAAATCTTATCTTCCATAATGATTGGTAAAATCCAAGGAATATCTGAAATGGTTGATCTATTTGAACTTATATTCATTCCTAAGACATCAATGACCATTCCATAATTATTGTCCTCATTAGATGAATGAATTAAAACTTCAAGGTCTTTGTTATCACCTATGATGGAATTATTGTCTAGGGAAGGAAGGATAATGATTTTGAGTTCTGGTCGATTTCAATTTCCTAATAAAGATTGGAAATTTGAATGAAAGTCAGTTTCTTCCCCAAAAATTTAGAAAGAATTGGTTCTGTTTTAAAAACTGTTTCATTCCCAAAACTGTCTAGTTGAATTTGAGGTGTGGGAATGGGCTCAATGTTTGGTATTTCTCCCAATTTTTCAGTGATTTGTGTTTTTTAAAAATCATCAATGGAGAAATATTCATGACTCTCCATCCACAATGTCATGTTTCCATCTTGTGAATACAAAAAATCAGTTTCCTCTTGATTTAAGCACCCATCAACATTTCCCTGATCTTTTTTAGTTATCCCATATCCAAAGGTTAGTTCTTTTTTTAATCCATGGGATGTTTTTGGGATAAAAGATTCATCTATCAATGATGAGTATATAACATCTTGAGTGGGAACGGGTTCCTCAAAAGTCTTAAATCTTTGAAATTCTAATCTGAAAGATAAAACTTCTGAATTCATTTCATCCATTTGTTCACACAATTGTTCAAGAATTTTTTCAGGGTTAGGATTGATATGTGTTTGTACATCATGGACTTCCTCGTTATTTATCTTTTCAATAATACTTGATATGTATGGAAATTGATCTTTTAAACATTCAACATCCCATTGATTGTTCATGTTATCGGGTGTGGGGTAATCATTCAAGTGTTGATCAAAGTAATTTTCTATCTGAGGGGATTCCCATTGTTGATTTTCTATTTGATTCCAGCCTGAGTTTATGAAAGGAAATTGTTGGTGATACTACATTGGAGTTGAATGAAATTTGGATTTGTGTCTTTTTTTGGACACATGAAAACCGAAAGGGGAAAAGAAAAGATAAATATAGGTGAGAAAAGAGAAGTTAGGTGAGAATAGAAGGTGGGTGTCTATGAAAACATACTTTGGTCCCTGGCAATGGCACCAACATTTGGTTGTGCCCAAATTTACCCTACCGGTAAAAGTGGTCATTGAAGTACAAGAAGGGATCGAATCCACAGGGACCGAAGAAGAAACCTTGAGACGCATTGATTAGATGCGGGGTTGTCTATGAAATGGCCAACTATGGTGTTGATTGATTTGAAGAAATATTTATTTCATTTAAAGAAAAAAAACAATAAAATTACTTTAATTAAAACAACTAATTAAGGTGAGTTGATCCTAGGTTGTCTCTTGGGCTTGGTTAGATGTATTTGTTTTTCATTTGATTTTCTGTTCATCGGTTCAAGAGGTATCCATTAAATGAAATAATTCCTCAATATCATTCTCCAATTTAATCCATACACAATTTCAAGGATAATCACCAATTCACTTAGAGGATCAATTAAATGAGCACTCCAAGGAATTGGATTTTACTAGCACTCAAAATGTGTCGTCATAATGTCGGTGAAGACAACGAAGAAGATAAATCAAAGAAAGGAACTCTTAAAATAAAGAACAAATTTATGAATTTAAGAACATAAAATAACATTCAATCTGGCCCATAATACTCCCTAGGATGAACCCATAAAAGTTTAGTCCTCCATTTCTTCTATTATATCAATGGAAGTAGGTATTTGACTTAAAGAAGTGGGAATGAAGAAGAAAAACATTAATCAAAATGAACACTCCACCGTTGTGTGATGAATTCACAAGTGCGGGTGTGAATAAATTCACACTTAGATTCAACAGTATAAACATGTGAAGAAAAGGAAAATAAAAAGTGAATAAGAAGGAGAAGAAATTTTATAAAAATAATAATCTTGAAATAAAAACTTACATGGGAAAACTTGATGATGTGATTACAAATTGAAAGCAGGAAATTACAATTGAAAAAAATACAATGGATGAAAGAAAAACATGGATTCAAAGAAAAATGTTAGATGATTATTGCCTTCAACACCACATCCTTATATAGGAATATTATTATCCTTATGTCCACCCCCAACAATAAATTCACCCCCAACAATTAAGAGAGTCAAAAGGAGGGTGAAGAATCAAATGAAAATTAACGCTACAAAGTTGATGACAAAACCATCCAGATTCATCCTCCATTTTGACATGTGCGTTTGACACTTCATATGGACGAATCCAAAGGTGTCATAAATAGACCATATCTTCTTCCCTATGACTTCTAAATTCTCTCAACATTTCAGGAAATTTGGCTCATCCGTTTGAATGTTATGGTGGAAATGGTGGGACGGATTTCTGTACATTAATGTCAGGTCCACCATTTAAATCTCAACTTAAGATCCCATTATCATCATGAAAACATCAGAATTAGCTCCATCCACAGTTGAATAAAATGATCCTCATATTTTTATCGTTCTAATGTATAAATTTGAGATTCATTGGGGTTGGTTTCTGGGCCCCACATTTGATAGATGGGCCTTAGGCCCATTATGCTTTTTCCAGCAAGTTTCTGCCTTGAGGAGCAAAATTCTCCATCTTCCTTTGCGATTCATTCATAGGACCTAAAAGATAAAATGTTCCAAACAAAGTGATAAATCATATCCCAAAATATCAAATTCATAAAATGAATATAAGTTTTTTCCACAAAAAAATGAATGATTGGGCCCAACTTTGCATTTTAAACATGAATTGCATTTAAGATGAGAAATGAAGTTCTATTTATGTAATGCACGAAAAACCATGTTTATGGACTTTGGAATAATGAATATAAAGATATTAAAAATTAATATTATCAAATTTCAGTGACTAATCAGGCACAAAATGTGATTTTACTAAATATTAAATTAAGAAATCTATTCTGATTAATTAATGGAATTTTGAATTAAATAATCATTTATTCAAATATTATTACTAAATTTATTTTTATTAAAAATATATGAATGTATAATTTATATGAATACAATTGTAAAATGTATTAAGGATTTAAATCCATTTTTTTACAGAACCCATAAATTTTCGATAAATGTAATTTTTTATTTTAAAAGTAAAAATTCACATATGTAGAAATTTTTTTAGATGGAATTAATATTATTTTTTGAATCAAGAATTCATAATTATGAAATAGTGAATTGGTAATAATTTTTTGAGAGAGTAGAATTTTTTAGCAAATATTCAACATTTCTTTAATATATAATGTATTTTATGACATCATAATGACCCAATATTTATGCAATAAAACACTATAAATGGGTTGTTCGAACAATATATGTTTTACCTTATAAATAATGTGATTTTAGGTTCGTTTGATTTATTTTACAATGCTTTGGTGGACCCTAGAAGACGTATAAAACATTTTATCTTTTTAAGATGATTTCCTTGAGAGTGTGACTTACATCCACATAATGAAGCCTAGTATTATAAGATGTTAGGCCACTGTTCTTATAAAATAATGTTTTCAACTCCCATTTGGAAAACATAATGTGTAAAAACCATCGGTTTGTTAGTGGTTTTGATTTGTTTAGTGTGTGGTGTCCAAAAACTAAATAAAAATGAATTTCATATCTTTTCCTATATAAAGCCACCCAATATCCCACATTCTCTTCACTCAAATCCTTTGGAGCTCTAACAACCTCTTCCATACTCTCTCTACCATCCTCCCAAATCTCTCCAATCATTCAAGAAGCCTCTATAAAACTTCTCCCAAGCCTTTGGGATCACAGTTCCATGTATGGTATTTCTTCATTTCTCATTTTTGTTTCAATTTAATTATTTTGTTATACCCATTTAAAATAAATTTCAAATATTGGGGTATTGTTTTTTCACCTCCCCCATTCATTTGTCCCTATGTTTGAATGATGGGAGACCCCTTTCTCTCTTATTAGTTCCTTCCATGTACATTTGTTACTATGCCGATATTCTGTAAGGAATTTCTCCCTTCTAATTTACATTCAAGAAATTATTTTGTATTATGAATTCAAATTGCATTAAATAAGTTGGGACATGTATCTATATGAATCCCTCATTATTAATTTCATGTACATATGACGAGACACCTCTAACTCTCTCATCAACCAATTTTATGAATTCTTATGTCATGCCATTATGTTGCTGAAATTGCACTGCGATTTTCCAAGCCAAATTCATTGTCTAGTGAATACCATGCAAAGATATCTATCAAGGGTATTCACCTTAATGAACATTTACAAATTGACTAAATAATTTAATGTGTGAATTACACATCCTTTTTTCGTGGAATAAATACTTATGTTTAAGGAATCCATGTTATATGATTCGAAATGGAAAAATTATGTATGAAATGAAATGATTAAAAAGGGTGCTCCCTAATAGCGCTCTAATGCATTGGGTATAGATTACTATCTTCATTAATCAAGTGAAGTGATGGTTTTCTCATTCCAATTTAGGTAAAATGAGGGTTATCTCATACTCCATTTCCAATGATCATTGGATCATGCTAATATCATGTTAAATTTTGACCCCATATTTCAATGTTATGATAATAATGTTATATGATGATTTTATGTTCGTGTTTCTATTATTCTCCATTGATATTCCTATTGCATATCATGTACTATGTTATTCATGTTATTCCTTGTTTACTCTACTAAAATGATTTATATCTCACTATTTTATTATGCATGTCATCATGTTATCCTGTGAAATACTAGGTATGATGTACTGTTGTGGTCATATAAATGATGATTTCAATAATGATGTTGGGTTTTATGTTCTAATTTGTAATGTAATGTTCTTAATTTACTCAGACATTATAACTCTCAATCCAAATAGTTGTATTAAGTGAATGTTTGTGTAATAAATCATGTTTATGGTTGTTATAAAGCGAAGGGTAGTTAAAATCAATATAATGACTGTGCTCTTCTAACTATTTAATCAGAAGCCACATTATAGTTATCCGACATGGTCTGACTTACCATATAATATCCATGCGGGGGATACTAACACATAGTAGCCACATACAACAAAATTACATTGGTAGGGTGCAGGATTTATACTAATCATGCACCAACCATGTGCCACATTCATTCCCATCAATGTTTCCCACATCTCACCAATAACTCATGTGAAACCCAAATCGAAGAAGGTAGACTGAAATTAAATAGGTAAATACATCAAAAGTAAACCACATATGTGAAAATTCAAATCCAATTATTAATTTTAAAATTTATAATCATATATATGTGGTTCATCTTCAGTACAACTACCTCCAAAAAACATTTTTTCTCAATATCATCATCTTTCATTGGATCCCTTTCAATAATTTTATCCTCTATAGGCTAAACTTTTTATTTCAATTTTCATCCAAACCATTAATGATTTTATTCACCTTATTGTATTCTTCAATTTTCAAATTTACGACAAATAATGTGTATGATTTCACATAAATGGATGATTGTACTATTAACACACCTTCAAGTAGGTCAATATTCACTTACAATGTATCTATATATTCAAAATATTCATTCAGGAGACCACATATCATTCAATTATTTTCACAATTAATATGTAATTTTCCATGAGAGGAATCATTATTTACGTAAGCATAAACAAAACTGTGTGATTCATTATTCATTATAATTTTTGGAACCTTCATATCTAGTGAGTAATATGAATTTTTAGATTTATAAGAAACAACCACATAAATGATAAATTCATATCATGTATGAAAATTATAATTAGTCATCATGGTTTTAGTATAATTTTTCTCAGTTTTTACCTTCTTTTTACATTTCTTATTCATTATTGTTTTATAAGAAGCACTTCATCAACCATTTTCATAGGATTCTCATTTTTGTAGATTTTTTTCTACATTTACATATAATAATATATCATACAAATGTTTCAGTAAATTTTATATAAAATATTTTTTTAGAATATTTAATCATTTTTGTAAATGTTTCATTTTATCATGGACGTGTTCACTATTCTATATCAAGTTACCATCCCAACAAACATATTCCAAAACAACAATTCTATATACCTTTAATAATATAATAATTTATTTATATCATCTATAATTTCTAGTTCCATCAATGAATTTGTGATTCATCATACAATCCATGAGAATGAACTCATACACTAATTTTATGTTAGAATATCATGTCTAACCCTAACTCTAATACAACTTATTACAACTTGTGACACTATGAGAGTATGGTGAATCTTGGTATAAGTCAAAATAAATTATTAAATTGTATATTTTTTATGATCTTGTTTCTGTAATGGAATGAACAATGATAAAACTATCACTCTTATAAGTTCCCTAACTAAAATGAACTTGATTACAAGGGAATTAAAATACAATACACAACACAAATGTTTTACACGGTTCACCAGAAATGGATATATATATTGAGAATATACTAACTATGTGATGATGAATATAATACAGTAATAATAACTAGTTAGGTTGATAAAATGTTTCATCCATTTTCACTCCATGTCAGGGTCCTTACCATTTAATTTTTTTAGTCCCGGTAACTTTTTACCCATTTTATACTACATATTATTCAATTCCACAATCTACATTCATAAATGATCTTCTAGTACTAATAAACATGTAGTTCAGATCAAAAGATAAGGAATATGATGATATTTATTGGTTTTTATGACACGGTACTTGTATCATAAACCATGATTTGATTTTATATTTATCTTATCCATAATATTAAATGTATACTATAATAGATGAGGTTAACTCATCAATTATTTTGTTAATTGAATATATTTCATGACACAATTTCAACATCACATCATCTATAAATTAGAATAATTCAACAAATTATTGGACATATTTTCTGATGGTATTTATCCACGCTAAAATATAACAATTCATACTCACTATTCCTATATCTTGATAACTCGTAAACCCTTAATATACTCTTTGATCCACATAATACCATCTGTATGGAATAATGTGAAAAATAATTTCTTAAATCTGACAAGAAAAAATATTAAATACAAAATCCTATTAGTCGTGTAACTCTATGTGTATAATGATTGATTCATAACTCCCTACACATATCCTCAAGCATGAGACTCTGAGAATTTAACATTGAGCGCAATACCCCATGGCATGTAACCTCAAGTAAGAGTCCCCTTGTTGAGAAACTTCAATCTTGATAAATCTAGTTTATAATATCTTACATAATTCCCTTATCAGGTCATAGTCATGTATCTACATTAATGTAGATTTGATCACATAACATGGAGAACTTATCCCCTGATGTCGGGCATTAAACGTGATACACATATATGATCATCCTTATATTATCCAATCTCTAACTCTATAAATGTATCCCAATGTACATATTGTTCCTTTTGTCATCTCCCCCTTATCTCTAAAAATTTCCTCCGTATTAAAATCTAATTATTTTCCCATGTGAAACTATAGTTCAACCTCAAAAAATCTACATTAAATAATATCTATTTAAAATTTCACCCCATATAAATTGGGATCTATCATCCACAATTGAACCCATCTTTTAATTTATACTTGAAAATTTTCTATTCTAAGAACCACTTATGGTGAAACCCTCTTATTTCATTACTAGGTCACACTAATGACATATTTTTTGCATGGGACGATTCCACCTGGAATTGATTCATTAACAAATCCATTATGGATACTGATTCCAAACTCATTATTGTTATCATTTTCTTAATTCATAGGACACAAATGTAATCAATTTTTCTCACATACATCCATGGATTCTAGTTGTGTGAGTTTTATTGTTTCGAAAAATTATTGAATAATCTCAATCACCCAATCACTAGACTATCAGTGAATATGAACTTATGCGTTGCTATTTGATACATACCAGATGTGAATAAAATATAAACCACTTGTTAATGGTAACTATTTGACAATAATTTGAATGCATGATCTTCAATTCTTCATATGACTTTTTTTCATATGAGGCTAAAACATATAGATTGATCATCTCCATATCTCTCTAAAATGTTATAGCTTTTATGTAAAATGTTTTATTTACACTAATTTTTTAGACTAATCCATATGGTGAATTACTCATCAGAATGGGAGAAAAATTGCTTGAATTATTATAAACATCCAGAAACATCATTTTTTTCTCATCAACATCAGATTGAGGTCTTCAACAGTTGTTTCTAATAATTTTAATCTTGTAACATTCAGAATAATATTTATAGAGATGATTTATTTCATAAGAAAAGTTTTTCGGACTGATTTTATCATTATGTTTCAATAATTCTGATTCTTCTTATCAGATATATCTTCATTCACCTGATATACATATTCCCTCAAAACACAATAAACAACACTATACATCATATATCCCCCATTCATATTTTATGAAATTCAATAAATAATATAAGTATTTTAATTCATGAAGGGAGATGTACCTATTAAATCCTTTAATAATGTTTTATTATAGGATAGCATAAACTAGCCCATGTTTTTGTTTCTCCTTTGATCTGTAACTACATTTATTCTCTCTAAGTAATCAATTCCTTTCTTTTTGATGTCTTCATTTAAATTAACATTTTTTGGATAAGGTTTCATAACAACTTTATTTAAATAACATTCATTCATATGTTTTCATTCCATCATCAATGGAAACTCCAACGAATATGTGATATAGTTTAGTATTCATACAACAAATTCCATGAAATAATTTTTTTATCTGGTCCCCAAGATAAATATTCTGTAAAGTTGTTGGATTAATCCCATGAGTATAGTCATTAACTATCCAACTATATTCTTCTCATTATTCCTCCTCCAATGTATATATCTTTATCTTCTTATCACTTGTCCATTCAGGGAATGAATTTTAAAACTACCATGTAATACATTGAAGCTCTCCATTTATAAAGACATAAAACCACCTTCTCTTTTCCGGATGTGGTGATAACTTATTCATGTATAAATACGTTGTACCCAAAATTGGATCTATATCTCCAATATTCTACTATACATGTTTAAATTCAATTTTATAGGCAAACTATGATTGTAACATAGTAGGTGCATGGTACACCTTACCATAACTCCTTATTTTCACATCTAGACTATATACTAGTATTCTTCATTCATAACTTTTATTCCATTGTATACAGTCTCATTATAGGCCACATGAGATTAGAAACTACGTATGTATTATTTTTTACTTCCTTGAAAAACACTATAAAACTACCTTTCTAAATGCCAACGATGTACACATATGAAACATCCCCAGTTTTTTAGAAACCTAATTACATCATTCCTTGGATGAGATGTATGTTCATGCAGTGTTCTTCATCTAATATATATTCCTATAGATTAATGAAAAATACTTATGGTATCTCCTAGTTATCCAAAATAGTTTAATTTAATATATAATGTCCTATAAGGATCTATATTTAAAAAGTTTCCAAAAGATTCCAATTATTTTAGATTTAATGAAATTTTACAGTTAATTTTATGTTTTCATATTAAAATACTTACATCTAATCAAATATTATCAAAATGAGGGAAACCCATCCTTCTCATTTCCTATGGAAAAACAATCATTTTTTTAATTCTCTATAATCTTCTTGCCATCCCATTTCATTTAAGTCCCTATCTATTTATAATGAAAATAATTTCATTTATAGATTTTCCCCTCTCTGAAAAATTTATCTTTTGTGTAGAAAATGTTTACAATAATTCATTCTCCAACATCATCTATTTTCTGATTTCAGGGTGTTATTATTCATTTATGTCACATTTTACATTAATTTTTAAATCCCCATTAGTATTTTCATTATTTTAGAACACTTAATCTATCTTCAACATCTTTTTTATTCATATATCATCAATGATCTTAGAGTGTACTTATTCGATGACCATCCACTGATTAATCTTTACATGTAAGGTTAGGTTCCCTTCATTATCATAGAACCAACTATCTTTATTTTGACAATCATACATAATCAATATTTTCTTCCCATAAAATTAAGAAACATTCACAATTAGTTTATCATTACTTCTATAGTCTATGACAATATATTTATTCTCAAACACACCATCCTCAAATAGATATGTAAGGTTTTTCCTTTAAATAATTTCAACCTCTATAGAATTGATTTTTTATTTCCATTTTCAATAGAATATTTAAAAAATTTATTCACCAAGTCTTGATCTTAGGTTTTATTGTTCATCTAAACTACTCATTCTGAGTTCACCATACATGATGTCAAGACTGTTAGCTCCTTATTATGTCAGCCCGTATCTTCTTCCAAATGATCTATATATTTTAATGATTCTGTTAATAGAACACAAATATTCTGATTCTTTTCTTTTTTTTTAATATCTAATTTTTCAAGAGATTCTTTAGGATCTACAAGAAAACTAACAACATTTTATGGTTCATTCTTCCCAAGCAT
This sequence comes from Viscum album, assembly GCA_963277665.1. Taxonomy (NCBI): domain Eukaryota; kingdom Viridiplantae; phylum Streptophyta; class Magnoliopsida; order Santalales; family Viscaceae; genus Viscum; species Viscum album. Next base: position 1,132,158,665 of record OY728150.1, on the reverse strand, counting down.
TTCAAGAAATTTAATCTATATAAAGATATATGATGTTACATATTTACATGAAACATAAAAAAAATATTAGAATCAAAATTAATTGTATAATTAGAATCATTTATCTCTATTTCTTCACAATATCCCATCAGGGTCATTTTATTATTCTTTTTTCTACTTGATTCATTTTCTCATAAGATACTCACAAAAAATGTTCATTGGCTCCTCATGTTTTTTAATTTAATACAGTTTCTTTTAATCTACTGATTTCATATACACATCTTCCAGGGTCTCACATTTTAGAAATATTATATCATAATTAACAACATTATTGAGAACCTTATAAAAATTTCCACATATAAAAATTTCTACAACATGATATCAGAATCATGTTGACTATGTTTTCTCAAGTTATCATCCTAATAAATGTATTCCATTACCACCATTCCACATTCCAATATAAATGACCAATATTTTATACCATATATCAATTTCAGTTCCATTATATAATGGAAGCTTCATTATAAAATCTATAATAACAAATCCATCAAAACTTATAATTTTGAACACTGAGTCTGAAACTCCCTATGAAACCACATGATGAAACTGGAGACACCTTGATAGGGGTGAATCAATGTTCCTATCAATTTAATAATTATCATTAACCCATTTCATCTTCATTTAGAATATTATTTACCTATTTTATGGACTTTTATTAATCTAATTATTTAGTAAGTGAAATATGCAAAACAAACATAAAAATACATGATAGAAAAACATCCCCAAAAACATATAGTGTTTTCACGGTTAACCCAAAAGGCATACGTATATGGAGTAGACCCTAATGAATATCCACTATTCGAGGATCTTCTAGTCATTACATGTTTTGTGGATACAATGTTTCATCCATAGTCACTCCATACCATGCACACTACATTGAAAATATATTAGGGGTAGTCAATCCTTACCCAATTCTCAATGCAGCTTTTTCACTTCTACGCACTAATTCTGTGTGGGATCTACCCTCATTTATAGTCTTGTCAGTCTCCAAAATAGATAAGGAACATGACTGTTTATCACTATTTATCAGAACACCCTTCGAGTATAAAAACTCTAGATTAGATTTTCATTAATATTTTTCTCTCTTAAACTCTAACACTATTCAAGAAGTTTATAACTACATACTATGATTGTTAAGACATTTTCATCCACACAAAAAGTTCGTGCCTATATTCTTCTATAAATTATTATTATTCATCCCCTAAATTTTCTCATTTCCTTTGATTTACTTCTACTATAAAACATAACAATTCACACTCACTCTTCATCCATATGGATCACTCATGGGCCCAATATTTACTTTGCGATCTTTATAATACATGTTGAATGGAATCATGTGAAAATATTTAAGTGAATCTAACTAGAAAAAAATCATTTAAAAACATGTATGACAAGTAAACCATTGAATTAAACACATCCTGAATAATATCTTTCTTGAAACATTAGAAATGAGACACTGAAAAGGTAACATTGGGAATGTGGTCCCAGGGTGTATAACATAAATATCGAGACCCCTGGGCATGTAACCTTGTTTGAAATACCACAAGTTCCTATTCCTTATCGTGTGACTTATCTAACTAACCAAAATCGCATATCATTATTCATGTAAATTTAATCACTTATCCTTGAGTGGTTAACTCATGATCATGAGTTACATACACAATACCCATTTTTTGAGCCTCATAATGCTCTCCACATTAGTGAATATAATGGTGTATCATTGTGTGTTACCCATATCACATGACTTCCCTTCCATCTCCAAAAATATTTTCTTCAGATTGAACTATAATGCTTGATCAGAATATATAATTAGATAAATCTATGAAATATTTATATTCACCTTCCACTAAATTGATAACTAAAAAATATGATCAATATTTCATTACACTGACATCAAGGATAAGTATTCGTCTTATCCATCTTCCTTTAAATTGTGTTACAAAAATTGTATGGTTCTCAAGACCACTCTATCTTATTTATAAAAACATTTTCTAAAACACATGCTTCAACAAAAACCATATCATAATTGAAATCATTTAACTCCTACATCACATAACTAATTTGTTTTATAATGTTTTCATATTTCATATAATTGTTTTCAATGAAATTATCACTATCCCTATTCATTCAGGACATGAAATTCATAAACCATATTCTAATACATGGTTCAATAAATAAATCTATTATATGTGAATCACCAATCCTCTACCGTGAAACTAAATGTTAACATATGTGATTTTTCTCCACTACATCTACCATATTTAGGTGACTCTTACAATAAATCATGTCTTTAATTTACAGTGTATCTTTATTTCCATATTTCACAAGACCACTCCATTTGAAACAATGTAAAACCCCTTAACTAGTTCACATGGCCCCTTAAAGTGATTTATTTATCCATATGAAACAAAACAAAACTAGACTTCATAATAATTTAATGCTTATGTGATCGATTCATCCAATATGACTATTGTGATTCACAATTTTACTCTATGTTTCTCCCTTGAAATATCTAACAATATCCTGTGACCACCAACATCATTCATATGATAATAATTAGATGTTATAAGGAATCATCATCCTTTTTTTAGTATCAATATAAGGTAATTTTATTTTTCTTACTTTCCAATCTAATACCCCTTAGAAAAAAAATCATCAATGTTTATGAAACTCCAACCTTCCCTTATCATACTTATATACCAATTGTGGAACTCTACTCAGCTTCTATTTCTGGATGAAACAAATTCATCCATAATTTATAAAATCTTTTACATTCATCCAAAAAATATGGCCTTGATGTATACACATGTCAGGGATTCTATTAAAATTTCTCCTAAATTTTTTTTCATGGAGTGAACAACATCTAGTTATGTTTTATGATACTATGAAAGAAAACAAATCCAACATCAAACACAGGCTTGGTTCCAACAAGAAACAATTCTCAATATATAACGAGGTTTATAATGATAACAAATATAAATATTCTTGTAATCAATGGAATTAAATTCTAAAATAATAATGTGAATAATTTCATTAGCTATTAATGAAATTTTATTTGAAGAGTTATATGGTTTTAAAATATTAAGATAAACATTGAATAAACCGCAATTATATTTCATGATTAAATTACCATTTTTATCCATAGTATTCAAAATATAATCCTCTTATCAAAAAATAATAATGTAAATCAATTATTGTATTCCTTACATTAAATAACATATAAACATTAGTTTTCTAAATAGTTATCTTTTGATGTTTTTCAATGACATGCCATGATATATTAGTAGTTTCAATAAAAAATTATAGTTCCATGTTATATTCCCAAAAAAATTCAAATAATTTCTTTCAAATTATAATTCCTTATTTAAGAAACTCTATTATTTTTTGGATTATATGGATTATAAAATATATGTTTAATATCATATTTATCGAAAAAAATTTAATCTAAAAATTACTGGTTATCTTCAATTATAACTTCTCAAATGATTAATTTGGTCCTTTAATTCATTATAAATAAATTTATATAAACTCATGAAGATAGTAAAGAATTAAATATTAATCCTGGAATGGAAAATACGAATAATTATCTAAATATCAATAATATGAAGAAAAACAATAAAAATGTAATCCCGGGGTTATAGTTCTACTTATTCCTATAAAGAAAGTGTTAATAAGTTAAAATAAAATTGAATGTAGAAACATAATTTATTGATTGAAAATAATATTAATGTTTTATTACAATTTAAATACACATAAAATAGATTCATTTCATCAAATATATACTTACTAAATGCATAAATCGATTTGTTTTTAAATAAATTTTACAGGGATAAAATTATTTAATATTTTTTTCATATTTGAAAAATCAAGGATTCAATATTCTTATTGTTATAAAATTAATTTTATTCATATTCAAAGAATCAATATATAATTTTTTTCATCTTCATTTATTTTTTCTTATAATATAAAATCATTATCTTTAAAAATAAAATTAGAAAATTTATCAAAACAATATTATAGTCATTATTGTAGAGATAATAAATAATTACCAGATTATGATTTACCCCATTTTTCTCATATTCTCCAATTGGGATATTTTATAATGATACCATCCCTAGTACTTATCTAGATAGATTAATATCGTTTCAAATAGGTAGTAGTGAAATCAATTTCTTTTCCAATGTTTAATCATGTTTAAAAGAAATTTTAATTAATCTGGTTACTTTTCCTAGGGTTATCTGTGCTTCAATGAATATGTTATATAACCCAATTCTTCTAAAGGGGTTGATATTTTTTCATATATATTTTAATGGATTGTAGTTTTTCTGGTTAATCATGCTTCGAAAATATTTTTATTTGATGTTATTTCTCTTCCATGGGAATGTCAATTTTCAAATATGTTACTATTTAAACCATTTCATTTCCATTGGTTAATCATTTTTAAAGATATTAACAAGAAAAAAATTTATTTTCCAGGTCTTAGTCAATCTAAAAAATTAATAATGATTTTCTGAACATGAGTTATTATTAAATGGAAGCTCTATGTACTATTGTCATGGTTCATGGAAATTAATTTATGATAGGTACCCCTAGATTGTGTCAGGTGAGTCCTACATGACCTATATGATGAATCCTTCCAAATAGCACTGGGATATAAATCCAATTACTTTAGTAATGATTATGTTTTATATAAATTCTATTTAATAATGTCCATATTATTATTCTAACTGTACAAGTTTTGTAAGGGTACTATTATGAAGATTTTCCATGTTACTCACACATTTTATCATTTATTCCACATGATATAATGATTCTTTGACCAGGATTTATATCACATGGATCATGATTATTGATTATTATGACTCTTTCCTTTGTTAAATCTGAATTACATGTTTCATTGCTGATTACATCAGATCTTATGAATGTGAGTTATTTTATTATTTTCTCATGTACGGTGATTATTTTATCGCAAACATATACACATTTTTTAGAAATTGATTAAATTTAATTATTAATTATTATGTCTAACCATAATATAAATTTTAGCTCAAATTTATTATGATTTCATTTCTCCATATTTTTAAGAATTTTTTTGAATTAGGTATGTTCAATAGAATTCTAATGGGGATTATGTATATGACCAAATGTAGAATATGAAATGCTTGGTATTTTAGGTGATGAGGTACATCATGATGATATCGTCTTCTATGAATCCATGGTGTTTCATAATTCTATAAAGCTATATACCTAATGGTCCTTGGGAATGTAAGTTATAAAATACTTCATTGTGATTCTATATGTTTTGAATGATTAAGTTTGGGTCACCCTCATTAGAGTCATTTCCAGAGAAGTGATGTTTTTGATTTGATCATCGGATCCAGGAGTGCGGGTTTAGGTCTATTATAGAACATCTATGAAAAACCCTTTTATTTATAAACATTAGTCATAATTTATTACATAAGGAAACACATAATAAAATCATAAAAGATCTAGATGATCACATTTAGTATGGAGTTATTCATATAAAAAAATTAAATATGGATACACTGACATTATTTAAAAACAATTCAACATGCCAATGAAATCCATTAAACCACTAATATTTCCTAAGATAACCATTGGAAATACACAAGAAAATGGTTTAACTATAAATTATAATAAGGTAATAATAAATGTATATCAATTTGGAAGTATTAAATGTTAGTAAATATTTTTATCAATGTGACATAAAATAGATGAGAATAATAAACATGAATAGAAAATCATGATAAAACATGATATCATCAATGTAACATAAGGAGTGTAGAAAGACAATAAAACAATATATCATAAGAATAAGTAAAGCATAAACTCTAGAATATCATATTATAGTGTGATTGTGATAGCATTTTATGCACCATACATATTTTCACATGAATTAAAATTGTGACTCAATAAATTGGAGGGCTATATAATTTCAGGCCCACTCGTCACATTCACTTCAGGTACATACATTTTTGTGCCCCATAGACCAGACTACATAAGAATGCTTTTAATAAATTTTAAACTCGTGATTAAGATGTATGGGTCAAATAAATTTATTCCCCCAATAAATTAAGTATATTTATATGTAGGTTAATAAATTTGAGAGAAAATGTGGGGTGGGTATTCACGTCACAAATGTTTGGGATGGAAACTCATAAGATAATTTTTGAAGAACCATTGGTATAAATAATGAATCATGGAAGAGTTTAATGAAATTGAAAGGCAGTAAATCATTACATATAAATCAGGAGGATAGTAATATGGTCTTGAAAAAATCATATTCCACCATGAACATTTGAAAATAAAATGGCATAATACAATTATTTTTTAAAGAATGTGGGGTGGAGATGATCCCTTAATAAGAGAGGTAACATCTAAGACGATTGGAAGAGAATATTAAGAGGATGGTAACACCATGTAATGGATTTATAGAGTTGGATACAGGATAAATGTATACTAAATGGGTTTTTATTAAAGTGTATTGGTCAGTTCGGGGGTATTTATGGAAATAGATAGGGGAATTTTTTATTAAATTCTAAACATACGTTTTGGACTCTATAAAATAAATTATACATTAGAGAAGTCATCCAGAAGATATTTACAATTTTTTATACCCTATAGTATTTTTTTAAATATTTATTAAATCTATGAACAGAACTCATTAAAATAATACCAATGGTAATGTGGAAGTGAGTCATGATCTTTATGAATTGATTTTAAAACGGTAAAAATACAATATTGGTTTTAGAGGATTAATTAAAGGATTAATAAATAAACAAAATATCATAAAAAATTAGGGATAGAGATAATTTTTATCATGTATTCTCATTGAGTCTATTACATACACTACTGGAATTTAGCCTTTTCCCAATGGTAGTATACCAATGGTTTACTTAAATCGTTGGTATAGTGAGCCTTTGCCAACGGTTTAACAAAACCATTAGCAAAGGCAATTTCGGTGGACCCTTTCCCAACGGTTCACTGGAACCGTTGGGAAAGGAGTGCTAAACTCCCACATTTCCCAACGGTTTTTATAAACCGTTGGCAAAGGTTTACCCCAAATTCCAGATCGCCATCTCCTCTCCCCATTCGGACAGAGCCCTAATCTATTCGCTCCGCTGCTGTAGCGAACCCCATCCCTCCATTGCTCTCGCGAATCAGAAGACCAGCACCCCCCATCCCAACAGGTACACCCCCATACTAATAGGTAAAATTTGATCTCAACCATATTGTTGTAGTTGTTTTAATGAATAGATTTTTTCCAGGAGTTGGTGGATTAATTGATTATTGAAATTAATATCTAAATAGGATATTGTTTGTGTTTGCGAAGACTTCTTTAATGTTTTTGTATTCTATGTTTGGAAGGAGAGTGTTCAAAACATGTAAATCAGAGTTGGGGGAGGCTATCGCGTTTACATGTTTTGGATAATGGATTGTGGGAATTATGGATTGTGTTCAAACCAATTTGATATGTTTTGGATAATGTATTGTGGGGCAGGGGTGTCCATGGGGGTGGGTGGGTTGTCCACGGGGGTGGGCGGGGGTGTCCACGAGGGTGGGAAAGGCTATCCACGGGGGGTGGGCGGGGCTGTCTATGGGGTGTGGGCTGTCCTAGGGGTCTGGGTGGGGTGTCCTGGTGGGGGAGGGGTGTGTGGGGTGTCCAGGGGGTGGTATGTCTAGGTGGTGGTGGTGGGGTTGCAGGGGAGGGGGTGTGGGCTGTTTGGGAGGGTGGGTGGGGCTATCCAGGGGGGGTACGGGGTGTCCAGGGGGGTACGGGGGTGGGCGGGTTGTCCACAAGGGTGGACAGGCTGTCCACGGGGGTGGTCGGGCTGTCAAGGAGGGGTGGGCGGGCTGTCCAGGGGGGGTGGGTGGGCTGGCCACGGGGGGTAGGGGTGTCCAGGGGGTGGGCGAGCTTTCCAAGGGGGGGGGTGGTTGTCCATAGGGAGAAGGGGTGTCGAGGGGGGTGGGTGGGCTATCCACGGGGGTGGTTGGGCTGTCTAGGGGGTAGGGGGTGTCCACGGGGGTGGGCGGGGCTGTCCTGGGGGTGTGGGCTGTCCTGGGGGTCTGGGTGAGGTGTCCTGGTGGGGGAGGGGTGTGTGGGGTGTCCAGGTGGGGTGGTATGTCTAGGTGGTGGTGGTGGGGTTGCATGGAAGGGGGGTGTGGTCTGTTTGGGAGGGTGGGTGGGGCTATCCAGGGGGGGTACGGGGGTGGGCGGGCTGTCCACAAGGGTGGACGGGCTGTCCACGGGGGTGGACGGTCTGTCAAGGAGGGGTGGGAGGGATGTCTAGGGGGGGTGGGTGGGCTGGCCACAGGGGGTAGGGGTGTCCAGGGGGGTGGGCGGGCTATCCAAGGGGGTGGGGGCTATCCATAGGGAGAAGGGGTGTCGAGGGGGGTGGGTGGGCTGTCCACGGGGGTGGTTGGGCTGCCTAGGGGGTAGGGGGCGTCCACGGGGGTGGGTGGGTTGTCCACGGGGGTGGGCGGGGCTGTCCACGGGGGTGGGAAAGGCTATCCACGGGGGTGGGTGGGGCTGTCCAGGGGGTGTGGGCTGTCCTGGGGGTCTGGGTGGGGTGTCCTGGTGGGGGAGGAGTGTGTGGGGTGTCCAGGGGTGTTGGTATGTCTAGGTGGTGGTGGTGGGGTTGCAGGGGAGTGGGTGTGGGCTGTTTGGGAGGGTGGGCGGGGCTATCCCGGGGGGGGGGGGGTACGGGGTGTCCAGGGGGGTACGGGGGTGGGAGGGCTGTCCACAAGGGTGGACGGGCTATCCACGGGGGTGGTCGGGCTGTCAAGGAGGGGTGGGCGGGCTATCCAGGGGGGGTGGGTGGGCTGGCCACAGGGGGTAGGGGTGTCCAGGGGGTGGGCGGGCTATCCAAGGGGGTGGGGGGCTATCCATAGGGAGAAGGGGTGTCGAGGGGGGTGGGTGGGCTGTCCACGGGGGTGGTTGGGCTATCTAGGGGGTAGGGGGTGTCCACGGGGGTGGGCGGGGTTGTCCACGAGGGTACCCTACTAATATGGTTATGGGATGAGGCATGCTCTGATGTGATAACACATTAATTTCTTGTTGGTTTTACATTTTTTCAATAACACATTAGTATGTTTTTTTCACATGTGTAGTTGATACCATGATTATTTTCTTCCTTTATCGTTTACTTAAATGTATTTTCTATTAAAGTTCAATCCTATTGAATTGTTTATGACAAAATGACTTATATGAATTATTTTTATAGAATGGACAGAAGTTGGATGTATGAAACTGATCGTATCTCAAGTGATTTTCAAAACAATTTGGAGAGCTTTATAGATTTTTCATTTCACAATGCTTCAGATAGTGGTCGCATACACTGCCCATGTTCCAATTTTGTTGGTAGACCTTGGTTGAGTCGTGAAGAAGTCAGCTACCACATAACCAAAAATGGTTTTCAAGCAAACTACTTTGTGTGGTATCACAATGGGGAGAAAATGAAATCTCAAATTGGTGATGATCGAAATGAAAGGACTGGAATGGAGAATTTGTTAGATGATCAGTTTCCGTTTATTCATCATCATGAAAAAGAAAGGATTTCGACTCAAGAAGACGTCGATATGAGGAAAACTGATGCATCTAGTGAAAATGATGATATTTATAGGGTGAAAAAATTGAATGATGCTTCCACGACTCCAGTATATCGACAATGCGATAAAATGAAAAAGCTGGAATTTTTAATCCGATTGTTTCATGGAAAAACTATGTATGGGATTTCTAATACAGAAATCGATTACATTCTTACCCTCTTGAAGGATTTACTTCCAGATGATGTAGATATTCCCTCAAACCACTATATGACATGGAAGTTAGTTGAAGAACTTGGATTTTCCAGAAACAAAATTCATGCTTTCCCAAAAAATTGCAGTTTATTCTGGGAAGAAACCGCTGAACGAAATGAATGTATAAAATGTGGCACATCCCGCTGGAAGTCAAAATCTGATGGAACACAATCCCGTGTTCCACAGAAAGTAATGTGGCACTTTCCATTGATCCCCAGACTCCAGAATCTTTTTATGTCTGATGACATATCAATAAAAATGAGATGGCATGATACCGAGAGAAAGAAGACTAATGATGAGTTTGTTCATCCTGCAGATGGATTTTCATGGCAGAGATTTGATGCTCGACATCTTGATTTTGCAGCTGACGTGCGTAATGTGAGGCTGGGCCTTTCAGGCGACGGTTTTAATCCGTTTGGGCAGATACTTACTTCGCACAGCACATGGCCAGTTTTTATACACATTTATAATCTTCCCCCATGGTTGTGTATGAAAAAATCTTTCACTTTCATGAGTATACTCATATCTGGTCCTTCTGATCCTGGCATTGATATTGATGTATACATGCAACCTTTAATAAAAGAGTTAAAACTTCTTTGGGATGTGGGTGTGCGCACATACGATGCATGTTCGAAAGACATATTTCAGATGTGTGTTGTGCTTATGTGGACGATCAATGATTTTCCGGCTTATGCAATGATGTCTGGATGGAGCACGAAGGGAAAACTGTCATGTCCAATTTTTATGAAGAATACACGATCCAGAAGACTGAAACATCGTTGTAGTTTCAGTTTTATGGGACATCGACGATTTTTTCCAAAGGATCATCCATATAGAATGAATCGTCGAAGATTTGATAATACTATAGAGACCGATGATCCACCTCAGCGTATGTCTGGAAATGATGTGCTTAATGAATTGAAAGTCTTCAGTTTTTCGTTTGGGAAGGGTCAAATGAAATCGGGAAAGAGAAAGAATGTTTCCACAGTAACCTGTTACAATTGGAAGAAGAGAAGTATCTTTTTTGATTTGCCTTATTGGTCAACCAATTTGCTACATCATTGCTTAGACGTAATTCATATTGAAAAGAATATATGTGAAATGTTGCTTTTAGTTATTCTAAATGTCAAGGGGAAGAAAAAATATGATTTACGATCTCGACGTGACTTGGTGGATTGTGGAATCAGACCAGAATTGCATCCTGTGCGTATCAGTGAAAATAAATGGCAACTTCCATGTGCTTCTTATGTGATGAAACCTACTGAAAAAAACAATTTTTGGAAGTATTAGAGACTATTAGAGTTCCTGATGGCTATTCAAGCAACATATCTAAACAGGTCAACAGAAGAGTGTTGAAGCTAAAATCTTTGAAGACTCATGATTATCACGTTCTACTGCATGAGTTGCTTCTAATAGCAATCAGTCATCTTTTGTCCAATAATGTAAGGGTGGGTGTTATTCGGTTGTGCAATTTTTTTAGAGATATTTGTGCTAAGAAGTTGTCCAAGTCTTTCTTGCAAAAAATGTTGACAGATGCCCCATTAATTTTGTGTGAGTTGGAGAAAATATTTCCCCCATCATTTTTCACATGCATGCTGCATCTGACTGTCCATATTCCAACTGAAATACTTCTCGGAGGACCTGTTTCTTTTCGTTGGATGTATCCAACTGAAAGAAATATGTTCACATTAAAGTCTTATGTTCGAAACAAGAATCATCCCAAAGGTTCTATCATGAACGGTTACTTAGATAAAGAATGTATGGATTTCTGTTCAATGTATTTGTCTGATCTTACTACAAGAATGAACAGACCAATGAGAAATGAAGAAGAACAATATGAGCAAATTGAACCCAGTTTTCCATCACTTCCTCAAACAGGAGGAATTCCTGGATCATATACATTGAATACATTAAGCCATGAAGAGCGGGAGATGGCACATCGCACAGTTTTGTTCAACTGTGATTTGTTCGATGACTATATCAGGTAACAAAATTGAATATGTATATCTTACATATATATCTATTAAACTATTCATATTTTTTATCTATAGGGAACATAAAACAATGATAAATAGGAAGCATCGTTCTTTATCTTCGAGAAGGAGAGAGACTTTACATAGCAAAGAGTTTTATGCTTGGTTAAAATGAAGGTAAAAATATTACTGTTTAAATTAATTATTTCAATATTTACTTAAGTTTAACTATCATTTATATTGCAGGTATTGAGTTAGTCTGCTGACTCTGTCTCTGAGGAAAGAAGAGCTTTGGCTTTTGGTCCTAATACCGTGGTTCGTGACTGTAAATCAATTGTTATCAATGGGTACAGATTTATTGTCACTGAAGGATCCAAAAACATGAGAACACAACATGATGGTATTATGGTTACTACCACAACAGATTGTTATGCCAATGCATCAGATAGTAGACCGCAACTTGAAAATGTGGGTTATTATGGAGTCGTTGAGAAATTAATAATATTGGATTATTACTCTCATGGACGAGTCAAAATGATGAAATGCCATTGGTTTGATTCGATAACGAGACATGGAACATTTATTGATGATTGTGGATTTCGAGTAATTAATATGACCCACACTCTTGCTACCGAAGAACCATATGTGTTGGCATCAATGGCTAAACAAGTTTTTTATGTCAAAGATAAACTTCAACCTGAATTTTGTGTCATAGTTGAAGTAATTCCAAGACATATTTTTGATGATGCTGATGATGGAATTGACACTGTCCCTATTGCCATTGGAACCAATCCATTTATTTCTTTTGATGACTCCAATAGCTCAATTGTCAGAGTTGATTGTGAACCTGAAGTTGTGGTTGGAAATATATAGAATCATTCATCCATGTTCTCAATTCCTTTGGTTTACCTCGAGTTGGGTTGTTAAGGTTGGTAATATTCATATTTATTTAGTATTGATCACAAATATGTTTTAGCTGACTTGAACATTATGTGAATTTTCAATGTTTATTGGTTGCTGTTTTATTTGAATTGCATTTTCTAATTTGGAATTGAACTGTATTCAAACCAAATCAAATAATATTTCTAACTTGGTGAACATTACAACTTGTATGTTTTATTAAATTCATTCAAGTTCTTCTAAAATAATTGATAGCTAAATTACCAATGAATCCCCTCATTCCCTCATATATTTAGTTTTTTGGTTTACACATTAATTTTCTTTTTCTAATTAATTACATATTTGTTTTCAAATGCAGGAAATGCAGCCAATTGAAGAGAGACGAAGAAAAAAAATGGCGGAGAACAATCATCGGATGGAGGAGATGGGAATTCCACCATTAGTGCCTACAGTGAGTACTTTATTTCAAATATATATATATATATATATATATATATATATATTTACAGAATATATAATGTCATGTGATTAATTTTGTTTGTAAACTTTTTTGTAGGATCCACCATTACGTCGACAGTTATTCGACGAGGAGCCTAGTACTGGTCCTAGTACTCAGGCCGGTGGTACGAGGAGGGTTCGTACCAGAGGTGGACGTAGAGCTGCGCGTGCCCGACTAGACCCTGCCCCTCCCACTGATATTTCAGCCTTCCCACATTCTGATCCCGGTGTGTCGTTAGGGACACACGGGGTATTTAGGCCTCAAATTTTTTCGCTACCTTCTGCATCTTCTGCCCCATCATTTTCACATCCCATGATGATTCCCACTCCCCAGTCAGCATTAAGTCATACAGCTGTTCCATCTTATTTTCCTTCTACTTTTGTCTCTCCGAGCTTTTATATTCCATCGTCTTCGACTCCTGTTCCACCAGAGGGTGTTCCATCAGGTTCTGTGGATCTGGCGCCACTCATTGATCAGACTAGCGCAGGATTATTTATAAGACCCTAACAAAATTTTATAGCAATATTTATTTTCATTATATCATGTTTTGATAAAATATTTGTTTTTCTTTCATGAAAGATATATCTACTGACAGGAGGCGGGGGCGGGGCCGTACACGCATGCGTTCGGTGTGGAACCGTCGCACACAGGTTATGGTGGAATATAATGAAGACAATCAGATGGTTGAGAAAACAGGGCAGCAATGTCGGAGTTTTCTGGCGACGCTTGCCAAATACGCCGACATCATTCCCGTCAGCCCGCTGTCATGGAGACATTTTCCATATGAGGTCAAAGATATTTCTTAGGCAGAGATATGGGTAAAAAATTCTGTTGTATTTATTGCCATGAATTATTTTTGTATTTATATGAATTAATATTTTGATTTCAGCTTTGATTTAATTTTCCTAATGGTGAGGGTGCACGATTGGAACGTCTAAAGGATTTAGGCAAGATTTCGAGAGCCTACAAGCATGAGCTGTATATTGGCTGGCGTGCTAGATTTGGCACTGAGTTAGAGGCGGTACCAGTCATGGATGATTGACCTATAGAGCAGTATCTTCAGATGATTACTCATTGGATGAGTACCCAGTTTAAGGTATGAATTACATTTGAGGTATTTAAATAATAACTTTCAAGTTTTTCATTAATATTATCCTTTATATTATCGAATTTTATTTATGAATCATCTGGAAAAAATAAAAAAAACATTGATGCAAAAAAATACCTCCATAAACTAAGACGCACGATGATGTCGGATCATAAGAGGCAGCATGTATGACAATTGTTTATAAGTTTTCTTTACGACTTAAATTTTCTTTTGTTTACTCAATTATTTAATCATTTGCTAAAGTTTTTATATAATTTTTGTTTTCAATGTCATTGTAGAGGCAAGTACAAAATATTGAAGGACGTGTGCCTCGAGCAAATCTGTTTTGCTCGAGTAGACGAAAAAAGGATGGAAGTGCTGTCAACGAAGCGACTCAGCAGCAGATTGTAAGTTTTAATCTGTTGATTTTATATTTTAATATCTATTTCGTAACTTAATAATATATTTATATTTGTAACAGGATGCTTTAGAGGCCCTCGATGCCCAAGAAGCGGACAATTTTGGGCCATCTGATCACTTACATCAGGTGTTGGGAGAGGATCATTCTGACAGAGTACGCTGCCGACCTAGGATAGCCCCGACGAGGTATTGGCCTGCCTCAGGTACGAGTTGTAGTGCCACCGAGCTGCAGCAAGTTAGGGAACAGGCAGAACAGGCTGAGAAAAGGGCCATAGAGATGGAAGAACAGTCTGCTAGGGAAAACAGTGCATTTATGAAATTTATTGAAGTTCTACGTCCAACACTTCCAGAAGAGGCCAGCCCAGCGATTGATGAATACATGTCGTCGATCCATTCTATATATGGTGCACCAGGTGGCAGTTCCAGTGGTGGTCAGGCCGATGTCCAGCTTGAAGATGATGATGGCGAGGAGTCTGATGCGGAAGAGGAGGGAGATGAGGAGGGAGAGGAGGAGGGCGAAGGCGAGGAGGAAGGCGCTGTGGAGGGTGAGGACGATGAGGAGGATGATGACGAGGGTGATGATGATGATGATGATGGTGATGGTGATGCTGATGTGGGACATATTGATCTGTTACATTTTTGACTTATATTACTGAGATTTGATGTTTAATCTATTCTAGTTGTTGGTTTTATCTAGAATCATAGTATAGTATTGGAGTTGAGTTATTTTTATATATTGTCTATTTTTATGGATGTCGTTGTCTTTTAGTGGTTGTGTGTTTGAGAACTCCCTGGACAACCCCCCTCATTCTAGGACCCTGGACAACCCCCCCTCCCCCTTGGACCCCGAACACCCCCAAACACCCCCCGAACAGCCCCGCGGACAGCCCCCTGGACAGCCCCCCGTACAGCCCCCAACCCTCAACCCTGGACCCCGGACAGCCCCCCGGACAGCCCCCCGGACAACCCCCCACCCTCCCCCTTGGACCCCAGACAACCCCCCAAACACCCCCCGGACAGCCCCCTGAACAACCCCGGACAACCCCCTGAACAACCCCTGAACAACCCCTGAACAACCCCTGAACAACCCCTGAACAACCCCCTGAACAACCCCAGACAGCCCTCTGAACAACCCCGGACAACCCCCTGAACAACCCCCAAACACCCCCCGGACAGACCCCTCACAGCCCCCCACCCTCCTCTTTGGTCCCCGGACAGCCCCCCGTACACCCACCGGACAGCCCCCCCGGACAGCCCCTCCACCTTCCTTAATTTCATTAGCTCTGAAATGTTTCATAGCACGATCAACTAAAATCTAATCCATACTAAATATGATATAAAAATATTCTATATGAATTTCCATAAGATTTTAAGTGAAAACAAAAAGTGACATACGAAAAACTGACCAAACGCATTCGAAATGTGTTTATGCTTTAGGACAACGATCCATGGGTCATATGTTACATGTACGAATCAACCCCGCCTCAATCCGAGGTGCGGTGTGGTCGGAACAACTCAAATTGTATGTCTTTTGTTTCAAAAGAACATCATTTTAAGTGAAAAACATCAACTGGCATACGGAAAACCGGCCAAACGCATTCAGATTGTGTTGATACTTTAAGACAACGATCCATGGGTCATTTGAGACGTGTACGAGTCAAACCCGCCTAAATCCGAGATGCGGTGTGGTCGGGACCACTCTAAGTGACTTTTTTTTTGTTTAAAATGGACAGTATTTTAAGTACATACAGAAAACCGACCAAACGCATTCGGTTTCTGTTGAAACTTTAGGAGAATGATCCATGGGTCATATGTGTCGTGTACCAGTCAACGCCACCTCAATACGAGGCGCGGTGTGGCCGAAACCACTCAAAGTTTCTCTATTTTGTTTAAAATGGACATCATTTTTAGTGAAAACAAAAAATGACATACGGAAAACCGACCAAACGCAGTCGGTTTCTGTTGAAACATTAGGAGAACGATCCATGGGTCATATGTGACGTGTACGAGTCAACGCCACCTCAATCCGAGGCGCGGTGTGGCCGACACCACTCAAAGTGTCTCTATTTTGTTTAAAATGGACAGTATTTTGGCCGTTTATGACACCAGAACTGCGTTGTCGGTCACCGCAGGCACATGGCACGTCTGATTGACGCGTCGTCTGCGCGTACACGTCATGAATAATAATTAGAAATTTTCACGGTGGTTTCAGGTCAATCCGAGGTCATCCGCTATGAATTTGACCGTTTGACGCCCGTTTTGGCCGTTTATGACACCAGAACTGCGTTTTCGGTCACCGCGGGCACACGGCACATCCGATTGACGTTCCGTCTACTCAACCACTTCATAAATCACTCTCCCGTATTTTTCGTCTGATTTCAGGCCATTCAGACTTCGTTCGGCCCGTTTGGACCCCCCTCACGCGCGTTTACGAAGCGCGCGCATCACTTAAAACACGAATATTGAGTCGTACCGCGCACACCGCATGTCCGATTGACGTGTCGTCTGCGCGTACACGTCACCAATAATAATTATAATGTTGTACGGTGGTTTCAGCTCAATCCGAGGTCGTCCGCTATGAATTTGACCGTTTGACGCCCGTTTTGGCCGTTTATGACACCAGAACTGCGTTGTCGGTCACCGCGGGCACACGGCACGTCCGATTGACGTTCCGTCTGCTCGACCACTTTATAAATCACTCTCCCGTATTTTTCGTCTGATTTCAGGCCCTTACGACTTCGTTCGGCCTGTTTGGACCACCCTCACGCGCGTTTACGAAGCGCGCACATCACTTAAAACACGAATATTGAGCCGTACCGCGCAAACCGCACGTCCGATTGATGTTCCGTCTGCGCGTACACGTCACGAATAATAATTATAATGTTTCACGGTGGTTTCAGCTCAATCCGAGGTCGTCCGCTATGAATTTGACCGTTTGACGCCCGTTTTGGCCGTTTATGACACCAGAACTGCGTTGTCGGTCACCGCGGGCACACGACACGTCCGATTGACGTGCCGTCTACTCGACCACTTCATAAATCACTCTCCCGTATTTGTCGTCTGATTTTAGGCCATTCCGACTTCGTTCGTCCTGTTTGTACCCCCCTCACGCGCGTTTATGAAGCGCACGCATCACTTAAAACACGAATATTGAGCTGTACCGCGCAAACCACACGTCCGATTGACGTGCCGTCTGTGCGTACACGTCGCGAATAATAATTAGAATGTTGCACGGTGGTTTCAGCTCAATCTGAGGTCAGTCTCTATGAATTTGACCGTTTGACGCTCGTTTTGGCCGTTTATGACACCAGAACTGCGTTGTCGGTCACCGCGGGCACACGGCACGTCCGATTGACGTCCCGTCTGCTCGACCACTTCATAAATCACTCACCCGTATTTTTTGTCTGATTTCAGGCCATTCCGAAATCGTTCGGCCCGTTTGGACCACCCTCACGCGCGTTTACGAAGCGTGCACATAACTTAAAACACGAATATTGAGCTGTACCGTGCAAACCGCACGTCTGATTGATGTGCCGTCTGTGCGTACACATCACGAATAATAATTAGAATGTTTCACGGTGGTTTCATGTCAATCCGAGGTCGTCTGCTATGAATTTGATCGTTAGACGCCCGTTTTGGCCGTTTATGACACCAGAACTGCGTTGTCGGTCACCGCGGGCACACGGCACGTCCGATTGACGTGCCGTCTGCTCGACCACATCGTAAATCACTCTCCCGTGTTTGTCGTCTGATTTCAGGCCATTATGACTTCGTTCGGCCCATTTGGACCCCCCTCACGCGCATTTACGAATCGCGCGCATCACTTAAAACACGAATATTGAGTCGTACCGTGCAAACCGCACGTCCGATTGATGTTCCGTCTACGCGTACACGTCACGAATAATAATTAGAATGTTTCACGGTGGTTTCAGCTCAATCCGAGGTCGTCCGCTATGAATTTGACCATTTGACGCCCGTTTTGGCCGTTTATGACACCAGAACTGCGTTGTCGGTCACCACGGGCACACGACACGTCTGATTGATGTGACGTCTGCTCGACCACTTCATAAATCACTCACCCGTATTTTTCGTCTGATTTCAGGCCATTCCGAAATCGTTCGGCCTGTTTGGACCACCTTCACGCGCGTTTACGAAGCGCGCGCATCACTTAAAACATGAATATTGAGCCGTACCGCGCAAACCGCACGTCCGATTGACGTTCCGTCTGCGCGTACACGTCACGAATAATAATTAGAATGTTTCACGGTGGTTTCAAGTCAATATGAGGTCGTCCGCTGTGAATTTGACCGTTGGACGCCCGTTTTGGCTGTTTATGACACCAGAACTGCGTTGTCGGTCACCGCGGGCACACGGCACGTCCGATTGACGTGCCGTCAGCTCGACCACTTCATAAATCACTCACCCGTATTTTTCGTCTGATTTCAGGCCATTCCGAAATCGTTCGGCCCGTTTGGACCACCCTCACGCGCGTTTACGAAGCGTGCGAATAACTTAAAACATTAATATTGAGCCGTACCGCGCAAACCGCACGTCCGATTGATGTTCCGTCTGCGCGTACACGTCACGAATAATAATTAGAATGTTTCACGGTGGTTACAGCTCAATCTGAGGTCGTCCGCTATGAATTTGACCGTTTGACGCCCGTTTTGGCCATTTATGACACCAGAACTGCGTTGTCGGTCACCGCGGGCACACGGCACGTCCGATTGATGTGTCGTCTACTCGATCACTTCATAAATCACTCACCCGTATTTTTCGTCTGATTTCAGGCCATTCTGAAATCGTTCGGCCCGTTTGGACCACCCTCACGCGCGTTTACGAAGCGCGCGCATCACTTAAAACATGAATATTGAGCCGTACCGCGCGAACCGCACGTCCAATTGACGTGCCGTCTGCGCGTACACGTCACGAATAATAATTAGAATGTTGCACGGTGGTTTCAGGTCAATCCGAGGTCGTCCGCTATGAATTTAACCATTTGACGCCCGTTTTGGCCGTATATGACACCAGAACTGCGTTGTCGGTCACCGCGGGCACACGGCTCGTACGATTGACGTTCCATCTGCTCGACCACTTCATAAATCACTCTCCCATATTTGTCGTCTGATTTCAGGCCATTCTGACTTCGTTCGGCCCGTTTGGACCCCCCTCACGCGCGTTTACGAAACGCGCACATCACTTAAAACACGAATATTGAGCCGTACCGTGCAAACCGCACGTCCGATTGACGTACCGTCTGTGCGTACACGTGACGAATAATAATTAGAAAGTTGCACGGTGGTTTCAGCTCATTCCGAGGTCGTCCGCTATGAATTTGACAGTTTGATGCCCGTTTTGGCCGTTTGTGACACCAGAACTACGTTGTCGGTCACCGCAGGCACACGGTGCGTCTGATTGACGTTTCGTCTGCTAGACCACTTCATAAATCACTCACCCGTATTTGTCGTCTGATTTCAGGCCATTCCGAAATCGTTCGGCCCATTTGGACCACCCTCACGCGCGTTTACGAAGCGCGCGCATCACTTAATACACGAATATTGAGCCGTATCGTGCAAACCGCACGTCCGATTGACGTTCCGTCTCTGCGTACACGTCACGAATAATAATTAGAATGTTTCACGGTGGTTTCAGGTCAATCCGAGGTCGTCCGCTATGAATTTGACCGTTGGACGCCCGTTTTGGCCGTTTATGACACCAGAACTGCGTTGTCGGTCACCGCGGGCACACGGCACGTCCGATTGACGTTCCGTCTGCTCGACCACTTCATAAATCAGTCACCCGTATTTTTCGTCTTATTTCAGGCCATTCCGAAATCGTTCGGCCCGTTTGGACCACCCTCACGCGCGTTTACGAAGCGCGAGCATCACTTAAAACACGAATATTGAGCCGTACCGCACAAACCGCACATCCGATTGATGTGCCGTCTACGCGTACACGTCAGGAATAATAATTAGAATGTTGCACGGTGGTTTAAGCTCAATCCGAGGTTGTTCGCTATAAATTTGACCGTTTGACGCCCGTTTTGGCCGTTTATGACACCAGAACTGCGTTGTCGGTCACCGCGGGCACACGACACGTCCGATTGACGTGCCGTCTTCTTGACCACTTCATAAATCACTCACCCGTATTTGTCGTCTTATTTCAGGCCATTCCGAAATCGTTCGGCCCATTTGGACCACCCTCACGCGCGTTTACGAAGCGCGCGCATCACTTAAAACATGAATATTTAGCCGTACCGCGCAAACCACACGTCCGATTGATGTGCCGTCTATGCGTACACGTCATTAATAATAATTAGAATGTTTCACGGTGGTTTCAGCTCAATCCGAGGTCGTCCGCTATGAATTTGACCGTTTGACGCCTGTTTTGGTCGTTTATGACACTAGAACTGCGTTGTCGGTCACCGCGGGCACACGGCACGTCCGATTGATGTGCCGTCTGCTCGACCACTTCATAAATCACTCTCCCGTATTTGTCGTCTGATTTCAGGCCATTCAGACTTCGTTCGGCCCGTTTGGACCCCCCTCATGCGCGTTTACGAAGCGCGCGCATCACTTAAAACACGAATATTGAGCCGTACCGCGCAAACTGCACGTCCGATTGACGTGCCGTCTACGCGTACACATCAATAATAAAAATTAGAATGTTGCACGGTGGTTTTAGCTCAATCCGAGGTCATCCGCTATGAATTTGACCGTTTGACACCCGTTTGGCCGTTTATGAAACCAGAACTGCGTTGTCGGTCACCGCGGGCACACGACACGTCCGATTGACGTGAAGTCTGCTCGACCACCTCATAAATCACTCTCTCGCATTTTTCGTCTGATTTCAGGCCATTCCGACTTCGATCTGTCCATTTGGACCCCCCTCACGCGCGTTTACGGAGCACGCACATCACGTAAAACACGAATATTGAGCCGTACCGCGCAAAACGCACGTCCGATTGACGTTCCGTCTGCGCGTACACGTCAAGAATAATAATTAGAATGTATCACGGTGGTTTCAGCTCAATCCAAGGACGTCCGCTATGAATTTGACCGTTTGACACCCGTTTTGGCCGTTTATGACCCCAGAACTGCGTTGTCGGTCACCGCGGGCACACGGCACGTCCGATTGATGTGCCGTCTGCTCGAACCCTTCATAAATCACTCACCCGTATTTTTCATCTGATTTCAGGCCATTATGAAATCGTTCGGCCCGTTTGGACCACCCTCACGCGCATTTACGAAGCGCGCACATCACTTAAAACACGAATATTGAGCCGTACCGTGCAAACCGCACGTCCGATTGACGTGCTGTCTGCGCGTACACGTCATGAATATTAATTAGAATGTTTAACGGTGGTTTTAGGTCAATCCGAGGTTGTCCGCTATGAATTTGACCGTTTGACGCCCGTTTTGGCCGTTTATGACACCAGAACTGCGTTGTCGGTCACCTCGGGCACACGACACGTCCGATTGACATGTTGTCTGCTCGACCACTTCATAAATCACTGTCCTGTATTTGTCGTCTGATTTCAGGCCATTCCGACTACGTTCGGCCCGTTTGGACCCCCCTCACGCACGTTTACGAAGCGCGTGCATCACTTACAACACGAATATTGAGTCGTACCGCGCAAACCGCACGTCCGATTGATGTGCCGTCTATGCGTAGACATCACGAATAATAATTAGAATGTTGAACGGTGGTTTCAGATCAATCCGGAGACGTGGTGTGGCCGACACCACTCAAAGTGCACTTCTTTTGTTTCAAAAGGACGTCATTTTAAGTGAAAAGCATCAACTAACATACGGAAAACTGACCAAACGCATTCCGAATCTGTTGATAATTTATCCCAACAATCCATGGGTCATATGTGACGTGTACGAGCCAACCTGGGATGAATCTGAGTCGCGGTGTGGCCAGGATAAGTCTAAGTGACTCTCTTTTGTTTAAAATGGACACAATTTTAAGTACATACAGAAAAACGACCAAAAAGATTCGGTTTCCGTTGAAACTTTAGGAGAACGATCCATGGGTCATATGTGACGTGTACGAATCATCACCGCCTCAATCTGACATGCGGTGCGGCTAACACCACTCAAAGTGTCCGTCTTTTGTTTCAAAAGGATGTCATTTTAAGTGAAAGGCATCAACTGACATACGGAAGAACGACCAAACTCATTCGGATTCTATCGATACTTTAGCACAACGATCCATGAGTCATATGTGACGTGTACAAGTCAACCCCGTATTAATCTGAGACGCGGTGTGGCCGACACCGCTCTAACTCTGTCTCTTTTGTTTAAAATGGACATGATTATAAATGAAAAGAACAACTGGCATACGGAAAACCGACCAAACGCATTCGTAATCTTTTAATAATTTATCAAAACGATCCATGGGTCATATGTGACATGTACGAGCCAACCCGGGATGAATCTGAGTCGCGGTGTGGTCAGGATTAATCTAAGTGTCACTCTTTTGTTTAAAATGGACAACATTTTAAGTACATACGGAAAACTGACCAAACGCATTAGGTTTCCATTTAAACTTTAGGAGAATGATCCATGGGTCATATGTGACGTGTACGAATCAACCCCGCCTCAATTGGAGACGCGGTGTGGTCGGCACCACTCATAGTGTCCGTCTTTTGTTTCAAAAGGACATCATTTTAAGTGAAAAACATCAACTGGCATATGGAAAACCGACCAAACGCATTTGGATTGTGTTGATACTTCAGAACAACGATCCATGAGTCAAATGTGATGTGTACGAGTCAACCCCGCCTCAATCTGAGTCGCTGTTTGGCCGAGACCACTCTAAGTGTATCTATTTTCTTTAAAATGGACTACATTTTAAATTCATACGGAAACCAACCAAACACATTCTGATTGTATTTATATTTTATCACAACAATCCATGGGTCATTTGTGATGTGTACGAGTTAACCCCGCCTCAATACGAGGCGCGGTGTGGCAGAAACCAATCAAAGTGTCTCTCTTTTATTTAAAAAACACTTCATTTTAAGTGAAAACAACAACTGACGTACGGAAAACCGACCAAACGATTTCGGAATATGTTGATACTTTTGGACAACGATCAATGAGTCATTTGTGACGTGTACGAGTTAACCTCGCCTCTGTGACCGGTATCATTCCAGATGTATGTATTTTGTTTAAAATTGATATCATTTCTATTAAAAATATATGGTATATGAAAAACCAATCAAATTATGAATTGAATTCCGGATTCCACATATGATTGTCATCTAAATTTTAAAATGAATTCTAAATGAATTATGTATGTTTATAATTATGTTATGAATTATACTTTAATTATGGATGTGTATATTTTCAGGATGCATTATATGTGTTGGTTGGTTGGTTTTCATTATTTGTATGTGTTGGTTTGTTCTCTATATGTATGCATTATATGTATTACAGGTACAATAATTGGATTGAAAAATGAATTGAAAACGAGTGCATAATTGGATTGAAAATTGAATTGAAACCGAGGGTGAATGCCCAAAAACCAGACCTGCTGTGCAAATTGCAGGCTGCTGTGCAATTTGCACAGCAAAGCCTATGCCAACGGTTTGAAAACCATTGGCATAGGCTCTATGTAGCTGTTTTTACCAACGGTTCAAGAAACCGTTGGTAAAAACACCCTATCCCAACGGTTTCAAACCGTTGGGATATCCTGTTGAATTTTTGTTTTTACCAACGGTTTGCAAACCGTTGGGAAAGAAATTCTATGTTGATTTCCCAACGGGCCAAACCGTTGGGAAAGGCCTTTCCCAACAGTTTGGCAGAACCGTTGGGATAGGTTGATTTTTTCTAACCTATCCCAATGGTTCTCTGTAAACCGTTGGGAAAAGCCTTTTCCAACGGCTTACTTCCCCACAGTTTGCAGAACCGTTGGTATAACATATACCAACGGTTCTGCAGCCTTTCCCAATGGTTCTAAACCGTTTGGAAATGCTGGATTTCCAGTAGTGATAACAAAATTGCGTTTATGGTGTCATAATATATAATGTGTATTTATAAAATTTTAAATTTTGAAAAATAATTCTATTATCTTAGAGAATTATAAAAAATTACCGCTGAATAATTTCAATTTTATTAATTCCAATAATATATTTCTTTTATCAAATTGATTTTAAAAATAACATAGTTTAATTATTTATATAATAATTATTATTTATAAAAAAATAAAATGTTTCAATGATAATAAATTTTTTCTAAAGCTTATATAAATTACATTGGGGTTTTTTAAATTATATTACCATTTTCAAATAGCTAAATATTATTTAGAAATAATATTAAAATAAAATATATTTTATTTCTAATTTCATAAATTCATAAAAACGTATTCTTTGATTAAAATCATATATTTTCCAAAAAATAACATATTTGTTTCCTCAAATCAAAAATCATATTTTTATCAATATTATATAATAATAATTTATACGTTTATAATATTTAGAATTATGTATAATAATAACACAATTTAAAATTAGATATAAAAATATATATTAGAACGTACTAGATAAATACCCCCTTATTACACCCATGTATGCCCTAAGGGTTTGGTGTACGACGGTGTGACTTTATTAGGGTGGTTGAGAGAACATTGTTTTCCAAGTGATCTTGAAAATCATAATACTATCTCATAGATGATTTCATTAATTCCTCAATTATAAAATTATTATATGGGATTGGTCATGTAAAAATCATAGTGTTTACACATATCTCTAAATCTATATTAAATGGGATTTATAGTGTATGATCCTAATGGTAGAGATCATCACTTATTCATTCTACTTATATTTGACTTTATTATAACCGTTATAATATACTAATCATAATGTTCAATGTAAACTAGATATATTATCAACTTTTATGATTATTAATTTTATTATAAATTCAATAAGATATGATATATTACAGTCGAAAGTAACCAAAGTGTTGCATGGATTTATATTACTAAATTTATTAATATTCCATTTATTCATTTTTACTGGAGTTTCAGTTATGAATATTTTGGTCATTATGTCCTTCTAACATTTATAATGTTCTCCCTCAAAACATGATTTCATACTCCGAAAAATACAAGGATAATTTTGATTATTTTTTTCTTCTTAATCCCTATATTCTTTCCAGAACTTGCGTTTATTATATAGTGCATTGACCAAGTGAGTAATCTTTTTTTGTAGAACATCCACTCCATGATCTATGATTTTCACCATCTACTTATCTTTTGAAATATTGTTTATAAGGATTCCACCTCTACATTCCACATGTTGCTTATTGGATTTATACTTTCTTAAGAGGGATACAAGGAATGCATCAGTCATAGGAGATAAAAAGGTGGGAGTGCTATTTGATTAGGCATTTCTCCGATTTGATCAAAGATCTCAAATAAACTGATATTCCTCATACTAAGATTTCTATTCTTCAAATCCTCATGAAACTATTCCAAATTTATATATGAACGAAATATTTATATATTTTTTCTCAACATCATGGTCCCATCAATGATTGTTTCCAAATATTTTCCACCAATTCCAAAAAAATTGAATAAAACTACCTATTTTGAACCTTTTCTGTCATGAATTAGATAATATCAATTCCAACCATCTTCCATTGTCAATATTCATCCATTCATGTCGATGTAACAACTGGACCTTGCTAACAGTACATACCTACCACATTAACAAGGTCTATGGGTTTTGGACCGCTAGGTTCCACCAGTTTCCTTACATACATGTGGTCCCCTCCATGTGGCCTACCCATATACCTAAACAGGTCATCAGAATAATTAATATGTCCATATTCCAACACATGTTCCTTATATAGTGATTTTTCATAACTCATGAAAACACTATGAAACTTACTAGAGGTCACCCATACATATAACTACTATATGATAGTCACACTTTACCATGGAGTTATAATCATGTTGAATCCAAAACATATATATTCACCATGTTCACATGAGTGATATTATTTAGTATTTTAACTCATTATTATTTTTTGCTGTTACATTGACCCCCCTCCCCTCAGAGAAAAATATCCTCATTGTGGACCTTATATTTCAACATATCCAGTTCCACTGAACATAAGACTAGGTTCCTCCTCAAATGCCAATGTAACAATTATACCACACCGATAGAAAATATAACCCTCCTTAACATGGATCTCTGGTCTTATAATTCTATGTATCACTAGTTTCCCTACATACATGTGATCCCCTCCCTAGGGCCCACCCACATGCCTAAACGAGTAATCAGACTAGTGATTGTCCCCACCATACAATATATGTTAATTCTAGCGTGTTTTGTCCTCCCTCAGACACATTGTAGGGAGAATCGTAGGATGTCATCCATCCTGATTACTACTCTATGAAAAAGAAACAGAACTATATATTTTTGGCTAGGAAGGCTCCAAAAAATAATGTTCTCCTAATTTAAATGAGCCATATAATTTAGTAATTTAACCCTTTATCATTTTCTAATGTTAAGATTGGATTCTATCACCACATCCCTTATAATACCTCATATGGAATAATTTTAATTATATAATAGAAACTATTGTTATAGTAGTACTCGACTTGGGGAAGGTGGCGATCAAAACATTCGTGTAAATTCATTGAGAAAGATTTCAATATATCCTCTAGAGTTTGAATGGTTCATTTTGACCGACATCCATTTGCGGGTGATGATTAGTAATGAAACGAAAATCTATATCCCATGAATTAAAAATTATTCTCTACAAATTCATTGTAATCCTTTGGTCTTAATCAGTAAAAATACAAATTGATCATCCATGCAGTCTTACCACACCCCTTATGTATATCATGGAGAGTTCGTTAATAATGAAACCATTCTTCCTAGAAATTAAATGCACTAAATTTATACAGTGATCAACTACCACACCTATAGAATTATTTCCATTTTATGTTTTGGTAAGTAGAATTTTGAAATCCATGGTTAATATTTTCTATTTCTATATTTTCATGGATAATTATTTCATAATTAGAAAATATTAATGTTTGTTTTCTAGGAATTTTTATCATAATAATCATTTAAATTAAAAATAGAAATCTACCCATTCATGTTATCCATATATATGATTTCCTTCTACTCTATATACTTTACAGTGATTCATGGATGAATAAAGAAAAATGTGATATATTCACTATCTTTAAGTACTCTCTTCAGCTCTAGTTTTTCTGAGACACATATATATTTCAAACCTTATAACTCAATCTTAAACAAATATGAGCTCAAGAATTTTATCTAATTTTTTGTAATACCTAGTCATCATTATGGGCCCCAATGATCCATTCAAGACTATATGGTTGGGATGTTATTTTTGAAAGTTAGGATGAATATCATTTTATTATTTTCATGTCCATTATTTAATTTTCTAAGAATATTTAATCTCTTTCAATTTCCATCATGAATCATGTTATGGGTCATTTATACCCATAAAAAAGTCCACCATGTTCTCCATCCCATGATAGTAATGGATTTAGAAATCATAATACTTGATCATCTATATTAGTCTTTGTCAGTTAATATTGAGCTCCTTTTCTTTCAATATATACTTGAAAATTTTATGATTCATATAAATGAAAATATTTTCCCTATAGTAATAATTTCACTAAATCCTGAATATGGATATCACTGTAGAAATTTACAAATCATTGTATTATTAGTTCATCTCATTGATATTAAACTTTTGTGTGGCATATTCTATTATGTTCTCATCTATCATGAGAACAAAACACATTCCATTATGGTACACATCATTGTATATTAGAAATTGATCCCGCTAGTGGGTAATGCTAGAATTAGAATAAAGATTATCCTCTTTGTTATCTCAATAAATCTCTCCTCAGATACATCATTCAAGGGAAACTATAATCTCTTCCACGATATCTTTATTAGTGTTATTGAAAATAATTATAAGTATCTATAAAATCAATGATAGTAATCATCTAATCCTTGGACACTACGAATTTCTATCATAGATACTGGCATGGTTCGCAATTCATTTTCGATATTTTTGAATGATCCATATATATCACTTTCCCGATGATAACATTACCTAATAATGTTATATTCCCATCCAAAATTCAGAGTTATTTTTCTTTTCATGTGAATTTTAATTTCATAAATTCATCGGTATCACATTCAAATAATCCCCAGGGTCTTCATATCTTTTTTATCAGATATGATTTTCAACTATAAATAGTACAAAAAACTTTTCTTATAAACTAAATACTTTATTCACTAATTCCATGAATATATATTGAGTATTATAGAGTCCAAATTGCATCACTAGAAAAATATAGTGTTTATTTGTTTTATGAAAAGAAGTCATGGGAATATAATCATTATTCCCCTTTACTCGATAATACCCTGACCAATGATCCACCATAATGACGAACTATGATCCACATAGTAGATAGAAAAAGACATAAAACCATGGTAGTGGATAGTTTTTCTTTATAATAGTTTTTTTGTCACAATAATCAATGATGAGGCACACCAACCCATCCTACCAAGTGTTGAAAAGGGATGTTGCACCGCATTGTAAAGAAATTGAGAATATAAACCCTTTAAACTAGTTCTATGATATTGTTTTCTTTAACATTTCATGTTCAAAAATGACTATTATATTTAGAGTTATTTATACTGTCAAAGATACATGTATATGTTTGATTGACCACTCAAAATATAAAATAGGTGGAAGACATGGAAATTATTCAGGAAACACATCAATGTATTATATTACATTTGTCGTGTTGTCAAGGATGATATTTCCCTTGGTCTCAATCACTTGTTCTATATAATCTTTATCATAAGAGAATAATATAAATATATGATATTATGATCTTGAAGGATAATTTTTCATACCCATGAACTTGTATAAAATAATGGGGGTGATTTTTGAAGCAGAAGCTGATTTCCTTTTCATGTAAATTTATGTTGGCTCTATATAAGGAATTAAAATCATTAAAAATAATTACATTGAATTCCTGTAAATAGAGTATTATAATGATTTATGGGATATTCAGAGCACAAATATTGATAGGGTATAAGTTATATTCCTTTGATTCAATTATTCACCCTATGTGATTATGACTATTTCCTTTTTATTTTTTCATCCAATATGAGAAGAATGTTTTTAAAAAAAAAATAACTGATTATAAGTAATATAGATTGGTATCAACCTTTTCAAAAAGATTTTTCAAACTCTAATGTTTGTCAAAAGGTGGTTCAATTAATTCCATATATTTAACAATGTTACCACAGAGAAAGGTGAATAATAAAATTTTTATAATGATTGATTCTAAAAAAATATGACATTCCTCTAATAATTTTGAATCAAAAAACGTTGTATCTTCTCATAATAAAAAAATTAAACTTCCACAAAAATAACATCATCATCTGGTCATCTTAATTCAAGAATCCTCTAAAAAATATAAATTTCATTCACATTTCTAAAATACTACAATATATCTTCTCTTATTCTTTTACCATGAATATAATTTGGAATAAATTGGTCAATATATATATATTAATTATATAAAATTCTCAATAACAATTATCTATGAATGAACTAACTTTTTCTATATCCAAAATTACTCTTATATATCTAGTCTTGAATCTTTATATTTTCTAAATTCTTCTAATCGTAATCATTATCATTAAATTCCTATAATGATAAATATAATTATTATTGTCTAGGTCTCTAAAAAGTCATAGAATCGATAATCATAAGGGATTGCACAAATAAAAGTTAGAAAAATAAATTCTACTTCATTAACTTTATATCTTTATATACATATTTTCATCTTTACATAGAATTTAGAATCTCAAAAATTATATGTGACTTTATTTTTTTATATCTATGTTTTTTAAGATTAATTAAAATCACCCCAATTAATAAATGAATTATAAATTTATCTATACCTCATTCAATCAAATATGTACTTTGAATTCATTAAACAAAATCGGATATTCCTCCTAATATTACAATGTACTTCTTCTATTTCTCCAAAACATGTTTCAATCATTGGTTCTAAAATCCTAAATTTATAAGTTCCAATAATCTCATATTATGGTCATATAAATGTTATAACATCCAACCATATAGACTATTAATATTTTAAATCATTGAATACATTCCAGTTTCATCTTGTGTACTATCTATCATAACTCTTATTTAAAAAACATAT
The DNA here is from genome assembly GCA_963277665.1 of Viscum album. Classification (NCBI taxonomy): domain Eukaryota; kingdom Viridiplantae; phylum Streptophyta; class Magnoliopsida; order Santalales; family Viscaceae; genus Viscum; species Viscum album. The sequence goes on along the minus strand of OY728150.1, from coordinate 1,132,127,671 downwards.
TAAAATAATTATAAATTTTCCAAGATAATCTTCCTCTCTTAAATATCTTTATAAACGTGTATTATAACTTTTGGTCCCAAATATCATCCTGTTTAACAAATAATTTTTTATTTCCATTATTCAATAATCATGATTAATATATTATTCTTAATCAACTATGGTATTATTTATAATAAAATATCAGTGTATAATTTTCTAATATAAATTCCAGACTATATTTAAGACAATCGATATATTCATGCTTTTAGGAAGGGAATTGAAGATTATATTTCATCTTGTTAACATCAACCAAGAATTAGTTAATCACATGTGTTCCTATAAATCTAAAAAATTTAATTATTTATCAAATATATGACTTGTACGTAATAAATATTTATTCTTCTACATGCTATTCCTTCAATATTTTTATCATACACCATCAATCTAACTAGATTCTAGGTTTATAACTCACAAACTATCTCACTTTATGATCATATTAAAAGTCATCATATATTGTATATAATATGACTGGGTGTGTGTATATACCATCCCCTATAATCATTCATATTCTTTTCATCTTGGAATCCATTGATGCTAAATAGGAATCTTCTGGATAATAAATTTTTTAGTTAATTTTACATTGAATGTACATATCCAATTGTCTGAAACATATGTATCTTGTGGATATAAAATCTCATCCTAGGATACATAATTTAATTCATACTTTAGAACATATTTATTCATCATTAAATTTTAAATGAAAACATTCTCAAATATTTGGTTGGAAACAAATAAAAAACCATCAACAATTCCATTGGGTTCTTCAATACCCCCTCTTATTTGTCATCAGCACCAATAGCCCAAGATAAACAACAATCAATTTTAATCAAATTAAATCGTTATCTAATAATATATTACTAAAAAAATAATTAGGGATAAAACAATGTTGTTAAGAGAATATGAACCCCTCTAGAAATAAAATTTTTTACTTCAGTGAATTTGATGTACTCCTCCTCAGTTAAGTCACATTACGTTTCTCTATCTTTTTAAAAAAAAAATCAACATTAAAGTAAAAATGATAAATTATAGTGTTTTTTATGTAATCCTATTTGTAAATAGAAACAACTATAAAATGAAAAATTCAATAACTTTTTTACGTGATAGGGGAAATCTGAATTGGAATTTTTTTCCTCGATTCCTCTAACCTTTCCCTTGTAATAACATTGATGATCATATTATAAATTTAATGTTTTATTGAGATATACTACAACTTCCCATATATATTCATAACATTATACTTGATTAAATGATATTTATTTATTTGTTTGGATATGGGGTTGTTAATTTTATTTTTATATATATCGACTAGATTCTGATTATCAAAAGTAATTGTCAATGGTAACTGAACAATCACCACCAAATCATCAAGCAAAAAATTATCTCATAAAATATGTATAGAATATTGTGTGGAAAAAATATTCCTAATTTTTTTACATAATGTCATTAAACATTTCATATTACTATAGAAACAAGATAGTCTTCAACATATAATGTTTGTCCTTCAATTTTTAATATTTGAAATTTCTAGTCAAATAGACATTAATAAAACCCAAAAAAGTCAACTATTAACATAATTTATAACTCATATCATAATTTTGTGTTCCTATGATATATGAGAGAGTTATTTTAATAGCCACTATGTATGATTCCTTCCGATCATTCTGATCTATATCACATTAAGTTACATCTTGTGAAATATCATTATTACCCACATTTAAGAAAACTTCTGAAAAAATTCATACAATATTTCTAATTCACACTTTTCCATGCATCATTATTACTTTGTTTCACACCAATTTTATGGGGTGTGGATACATCATTTTAGAATACAATGGTGAACATATCCAATAATTAATGTTAATATTTCTATAATGACAATAATATATAAGTTATTTTTTACAATCTATATCCCTGTGATGAAATTCAATTACGAATAAATTGATATCTCAAAATCCCTATTCATTTGTTTATTAAATTATTCGAAATTATTTTATCTCTCCTTTAATTAAAATCCAAAATATGGTAAATGGAAATTATTATACATGTGAACATATTTTCCATATATAAGTTGCCTTTCTTTCTTTTGAAAGGTTCAAGAAACAATCCGGATTGAAGTACCAGGCTCGGGTGGATACTACAACACATAAATGTATTTCATTATCTTAAAAACAATTCACCCATCACTATAAACTATAAATTCTTTATATTAATAGGATGGATTTTTTTTGTAATATTTCTACTTAATTGTTTTATTTCATCTGTAGATTTTGTTATATAAAATAGTGAGTTTTGATGAACCACGTATTATTATTCAAATATTAGGTGCCGATTAGTTCCTAGAAATTGGGTTATTGGGCATGAGTTTTAAAAAATAAATTTTGAAAAATATCACATATAATAATCTATATAATTAGATCAATAGTTATAAAATTATTGAAATTTTTAAAAAATATATTTTAATATAAAAGTAATATTTTTATTAAAAAAAATATTATGTGGGAATAATATTTATATTAATATTTTATGTAAATAATAATTGGTGAATTATTTTAATGATTTTTATAGATTATTTACATGATAAAAAATTTAATTCATTCCAAAAATATTATTTTCCTACGTATATGATAAGAATAAATTCAATTTTATTCTTAAAATATAATTTTTTAAAATATGTTTTATCAAATTTCACATATAAAATGAAATAATTATCATTAATTTTAATGTATGGAATTAGATACGAATATAAATATAAATATATTTATATTTATAATAAAATATTTAAAATTTGGTAGATATGAAAATTTTATTTCTTATCAATATTAGTAATAATAATGGAAAAATTTATCACCTTACTAAATGGTAACCCATGTTAATGTAGGTTAAATATTAGTGATGTGGTTATAATCTTTTATCCTAATTATTATTTTATGAATTATTTTTACCCTTTACACATTAAGGTTGAAATAAAATTTTATTTATCATCCCATTTCCCTTAAAAGGGCTTATATATTAGATTAATCAATTAATTTTCCCAAATCTAACTCCCTTAGTTATAAATAACCATAATCTCTTCACATATAGAAAAAATAGTTACAAAGGAATATTAATTGTAATTTTTTTAATAATGGAATTATATTAATTATGGTGATTTATATATAATTTTTTTGGTATTATATAATTTACAGTAATTGCTTAGACAACACAAAAACTATATTTATTTGATTGAAGTAAAATTCAAATAAATTATCTTTCAAATTTTCAAAATGATATAAAATGATTATATTATATTGTTCAATGATTTTTGTATTATAATATAAAATATTAGTGATTTTATAAAATATTACATTTGAATTAATACTTCTTTTTATGTATTTTATGTTAAATAAAATGAACAGTGTCACAATTGACAATAATAATAATTTATCAATATAATAATTTATTAAATTATTTAGAACCTTAAAATTGAAAAGTAAGATATTGTTGACATTACATGGAAGAAAATGATATAAAAAGGCCATTTAAGGACAAATTGTAATCTTATAAGATAATATTAAATGCCATTAATTTTGAATAAAATGAATACTATAGTTAAAATTAAATTGTGTAACTAAGGGTAAATCAAAATAACAATGTTTAAAATGACAACAAAACTATTATAAATTATTTTGGACGATTTTATATAAATTTAGCTCTATATTATCTTTTAGTACCTATATATTTGGAGTAATTATGATCAATATTTAGTTTATTATAATATTTTGTTTTATGGATTCTGAAAGTTCCCCTCACCTAAATTATAAAAGGCATCCTTCTCTCTGACTACTTTAAACCACATGGAGGATTCAATGTCAACAAAACTATACCAATTTCTCTTCTAAACATACCTATATACATTCTACAAATTTTTTGTTCCAAAATTACTTATCCTAGAACAAATTAGATGACATCTAGAGGATCTATTTCAAAGAAAGGATAATAACCATAGTCGATAACATTATTTTCAACTCTTATAACCCTATTCAATATCCAGTGTTCTTATCATAATATAATACCACCAGTTTCCTAAATGTTCTAAATTTTAATAATGATTATTATAACACAATTATACACCTTCTTTCATATCTGTGATATGTGAATGTATCACATGTCTGAATGTATGGTGGTCCATATCCGTATAGTAATACAATTCATTTTTCAAAACCATATTATATGGATGGTTAATATGATAAGATAATTGTTTATATTTTATTTTTTGAGACAAAAATAATTCATCAATGATAATAAAATATCTAAAATCTAACCATGAAATCCTTTGGGAAGAGAAATCCTTAATTTTCTTGTGTGTGAATAACCACTTCTACGATGCAATGAGTCTTTTCTTCCTCATATATTTTACAAGGATGTTCATGAGGATGAATTTGATAAATATATATGATATATATAAAATTATAATGATCCTTTATTTTTTAAATAGTATTTACATTTCTTTCATTTCATACATCATAATATGAAACATTGTTAATGCATACATATGTCATATTGTCTCCGTGAATGTTGTAATTCATTGGTCTACCTAAAACCTTTATGGATGACTCTAAATATGTAAATAATTAATATATATTATATTTATATGATTATTAATTTTCTTGATATGATGTAACCAAAAAAATTTAAAGGACTAAATAGTTCAAACATAAATACTCAGGATAAATTAAATAGTTTACACCTAAAATGATGTTTTAATAAGGGTCTATAGATAAAAAGGTGAAAAAGAGCATGTTATATAGTGGTAAAGGCTCGTGAATGGAATTCATTATAACATGGATTTAATCATGATAAGGAAATTTGGGGTATTTATGATGTGGAAGAGACATAGGGATGTCAGAGGTAGGCGATGACACAATCATGACACACACATGCGTGCAATACCAAGAAATATTGAAATAGTAGGGCCTTTGAGTCATCAAGGCTCTCAGGGCACTAAGACTCCAGGAACTATAATTAGATCAGACCACATGGTAGAAATACCCATATATGGAATCAAAGCATGTAGAATCTACCATTAGAGATAACTATATTTGAAGTATGAGAGGGTATGGAAACCGACATCAGGACAAGGCACTATGTAGTACTGCACGGGGAAATGCTACTTAATCCTCCATGAAAAGTGGGGAGCTATGCACCATCAATGTAATAAGATTCTAGGAACGGTTATTTCAATTTTTTTCATGTCATTGATCCTCTTGTCTATTTATTTAGTAATGTTCCACTAGTTATATGGGCCATGTAAGGGTTCCCTCTCAACATAGAAAAAATGGGAATATCAAAAAAATATATAAAAAATGAAGAGGCCTTTAGGATGTTTAGAGTATAGATAATCTGGGCTTTTAAAATGCAATAATTGTATTATATATGATTTTATATGTATAAAAACGTATATTTTGAGGAATTATAGAATTTTTTAATTTATTATATAGGCAGTTTGGGTGATTTGTAAGAATGAGGAACTCAAGGTATGGTGATTTATTTAAAAATATCATTGTTTATCAAGATAGTTTTTAAAAATGATTTACTGATAAAATATTATGATCCAACAATCAGATACACAAAAAAAATCTTATCCTTTGGTCATTTCATGAAAATATATGTTCTAATTTCATTTTTCCAAGACGTATATACTGAAAATATTGAAAATATTTTTAAAGAATATCGACATCATTTCTCTCTTCGGTCAAAAAAATCATTTTCTTTTATATCAAGGTTTTGAAAAAAAAATATATATAAAAATATATACTATTATATAATTATTTTTTAAATTCATTTAATATCATTTTTATATTTTTATAAATAAATTTTTAAAAGAAACTTCATTTTTTTTCAAACGTGGTTCATTGTGACTTTTCTAATAGATGTATTGATGAAATATTTTTTAACTTATATGACATTAACAAAATTTTGAATCATCATGAAAAATGATTTTTTTGGAATATTTATTTATAGGTTTACAAGTTTTTACTCAAATAAAACATTTCCCATTTGAATTGCATAGTATTTTTATAACATGTGATTTTAAAATATTCTGGTTAATTTTATAAAGAATAATTAAATAGAATTTTAATGGTATTTTTATTTATCAAAGACAAAAACAATTGACATATCTTCCTATTTTTAAAGTATATGATCCATTTATACCATAATTATCCTTTTCCTATACGGTTTATGTGTATGATGACATAATTCCATTAAAACTCATTTCATATGGGCAATATTTGATGAAGAGTTTACGAAACCCATTAGTTTGCATATGTTCAAATATAAAGAATTTTTTATGATATTAAAGAATATATATGTATTATTTTCACAATCTGAGGTGTCTTCAAAATATAGAACTTCAATAAATTTCAAAAATATTTTTATTAAATGAGATAAATAGGACTCAAAATGGGAGTGAACCTAGTTCCATAGACGATACTGTCAAATGGGATAGAATTGGGATTGAACATTGACTACTGAAATGGTTTAGGTAGTGATCCCATTTCAAAATTATAGACTTTTAATGGTTCCTTGACTACTAAGGAAATGATTATTTATTAATTTTTTATTTGCAATCCATATTTTCAGGTTTTATGTAAATGTTATGCTCTATAGATCATGTTTGTTGATTGCTCTATGGTTAATTTCTTATATACTTCCATGATTTATGACCTGACTCATGAATCTGATCTATGATATGGAGTGTATGTTTTTCAAATGGTATGCTCATGTTCTGATACCATAATTTTAATTTTATGTTTACATTATCACTGATATATCCCTTGTTTACCATTACAGTGCATCAGATCTAATTCTGTATTTTTTTTACACTTCTTCGGTTATAAGGGAAGGTATTAATATTGATATGTCTATATATAGGGTAAAATATAATGCTTTAGTATTGAAAATGAATTTCATAGTTTATACATATTGATTCATAGAAAAAAATTTCATGGATTATATATCTTATATGAAATTTTTCTTCATATTTTTGTTTCCAACCATGATTATTTATTATCACACTATTATTTTTTTTCGTAGTCAATTGATAGAACCTAATTATATCATGTTATTGATGGATGTAATAGGAAGATAAACAAATTTATTCCTATGAAACTAAATGTTTTGGGGGATAGAATTAATTTTTTTTCACACATGTTTCTTGAGATAAAAATTACAATGAGCATTCAAATAAGAAAATAAGGGATCAAAATATTGTTGAGTTCCTCATCAGGAAACATCATTCTTATATTAGTTGGTTCACTGGTCTAGTAGTCACTAAGTAGTGGATCTGTACCATTTTACAAGTATTTTCCATTCATAAGTTTCCAGATCATTATAATTTGTTTTGTTTATCATTTTTATGGAAAAATAGATATGTTGAGGAATTTAATCAAAATCACAATAGAGTAATATGAAATTTAATCTACAGAGTGGTATGATTTTGAAATCATATTTTTCTATAACTAAATTCAACATATTCTTCATATGAAAATGGAGAAATAATTCATGGAGTTAAAACAGAAGGATGATGAACCTATGAGCACTTATGAATAAATTTTCACATGAATTGTGATATATTCTTACAGTATTATCATAAATCATGAAAGTGAAGTAGATTTATTCTTACATTTCTTAAAAGCTACTATACAATGGTTTTTTTCTCTAATGGATGTTGGTAGATATGATTTAATTTTTCGATTAGCTATCAGGTTGGGATAGATATTGGATTTGTCCAATGATATCATTTTTTATAAGAAAACAAAAAATGAAATGCATAGGAAATTATAAAAATCAGAGATTGAAGAAGGATGGAATTTTGTAATATTAATAGTGTATAATAATAAATGGGGGAATTCTATTATTGTTTCTAATAAATTTTATATTTTTGGAAAGTATTTTTATTATGAAAATGAATACTGAAGTGATGAGAAGTAGCTATCTAATGATGTGAATAGAGATAATTATCATTATAATGAACCTCCCCCAATCATGTATTTAAACACAATGAATAAGTGAATTATGTTAACTAGTTCATTAATATGAAGGTTAATTATAATGATAAACATAAAAAACTTCATTATAATAGACAAAAATTTAAGTCTATTGCGATCATTATTTTGGATTAGGGGTTCGATAAGGTCTTGGTAAAATGAACACTTTAAATCCAAACTAAAACTGTTAATAAATTAATTGATTATATATATTCCCAATCTTTTATATCCAATGAATTTTATAAGGGTATCATAGTAAAAATAAATAATTAATTATCGATATAATAGAAATATCACCTGAAGGTATAATTAATGCATCCCAATTCAATGATTCTTCTATGGTTGAATTATTTTGTAATGTTTTTCTTAAGAATCTTGTATTTATTCCTATATTTAAATAGGATGTTTTTGAATGAAATGGACTTCATTTTGTAATCAAAACATCAATTTAACATGATGTTATATTATATTTGATATTACAAAACAAAAATTTATTTCATTTCATTATGATGAGAAAAATAAAATTATGATGGAAATTAAATCCATTGAATGTGTTATGATCCTATTTAAAATGGTTTATATATAATATGTTTGGTTTTTATATAATGATTTTCCACATCATCCATTGAATTATAAATTTGAGTTTTTCATTAGAATACACATCTAGTGATACACTGATTTCTAAGACTATATATTTAGTGGTCCTTATTTAGTTGCAAGAATTGAAGAACCAGCTCTTATGGAATCATGATACGAGGTACATTCTGCCAGGTGTTTTTCCTTAAGATGCACCGGTTCTATATGTTAAGAATTAATATTGTGATATGTAAATTTTCATTGATTATCAATAACATAAAAATATCAAAATCATAAAAAACTATCATATGTTTCATATTGATGACTTATTTGTTCAACTGTATGGATATCAATACATTTCGATGGATGATACTTATTTTTTATAACATCAATTTCGGGTTAATAATGATGAAATACCAATTACATTTTTCCATATAAGGTATGTATACTGTGAATTTATAGCAATTCTATTTGTTCTTAATAATTCCCATGTTATCATCATAGATTTAATGAATACAGTGTTTATATATTGTCTTTATCTGTTTTTGGTTGTAAATATTTATGATATTATAAGTTATTAAAAGTTAAAGGAAGAGCATTATGATTATTTTATTTTTGTTTTGAGAACCATAATAAAGAATAATCATTATGAAAAATTTACAAATAATAAATTATGGCTTTATAAAACTTCATTGTTAGGTTATATAGTCTCAACTGATGGTATATTAGTAGACCATTCAATGAAAAATGTTATTTAACAATAACCTTGACCAACAAATGAGACTGAAATCCATTATTCTGTTAGTTTTGTAGGATATTATACACACTTTATGGATAATTTTTCATATACATTGAAACCACTAACCATATTAGCTCGGAAGGGAGCTAAGATCTATTAGATAAATGAATGTGATGAATGCTTTAAGGAATTAATTATAAAAATAGTTAGTAGACCAATGATTACAATACCTGGTAGAAGAGAATTGTTAGTAATGAATTATAGAAAGTACATGGTACATCCCTCATGAATAATGGTATTGTTGAAACATATTTCATATGACAATTGAATGTCCATGAGGAAAAATATATAACTTCTGATTTAGAGTTAGTTGTGGTAATTTTTATCGTAAAATATATAGTGGCATTACCTCTATGATGAGGGGGATGATATATATATTAGTAACAAAATATTAAATTATATTATCACCCAAAAATAATGTAACATGTTTCCAAGAATATGTATGAAGTTGATTAAAAATTATGATTACTCATTACATTTCCACCCTTGGAAAATGAAACAGGTATAAGATGATCTAAGTCGAAAGGATCATACTATATTATCTAGGGTGAGGATAACAAAACATCCATTATTTCTAGACTTTTAAAATATATAACATTAAATTTTTAATGAAGGAGAGAAATCATATATTTCATAGACTAGTGTCCAATCATATATCCATGTGAAGATTAACGATGTAGATAGAGAGGATATAGAGTTATAAAATAATGTGAGATATGGTCTTTAGTTTAACCATGATTTGGATAGAATATTAAGGTTTAGAAACCATGTACGTGCCCCTTTAGTAATAGGTATTAAGAAGGAGGTTGTCGATTAAGCTTGTATTTCTCCATTCGCTATCGATCTCGAATGTATGAGTATTTATAGATATTTTGATAATTATTTCTGGTGGGATTTAATGATGATGAATATTATAGCATATTTTTATTGACGGCTGGAATATCAGTAATTTAGGATTTAGAAATTGAATCCAAAGGGGTTGTTACAACCATTACCCATACCATAATGGAAATTGGAAATATCACCATGGATTTGTTTTCATCAAAACACCCAAAAAAATATAATGGGAATAATTTTATTTGTGTTATAGTCAATACCCTTAAAATTACATCAAACAACACTTCCATTAGAAAGGTTTTTTGATTGGTCAACTTACTCATTTAAACATTATTAATGTATTATGATTTTTTGTTTACACACTATCAATTGTATCTTACCTAATTTGTTTACAGAAGACTTCAAAATGTTTTCGATGCAGGGTTATGTGTCAACAATACATATCATCCTCAAACAGATGATCAGTTTGGGAGGACGATTAAATCACTAGAATACATGTTCAGAGCTTACTCTGTGGATTTCAATGTTGTTTGTGATCAACGCCTTCCTTTAGTGGATTTTTTGTATAATAATAGTTTTCACATACTAATTCATGTTGATCCTTCTGAAGCCCTCTATGGTAGGAAATGCTAACTTCTAATATTCTATAACAATGATAATGAAATAAATCTATTATGAACTTTTGTAGATTACGAAATAATAGGTAAGTATAGATCTATTAAATAGATTTTATGAGAAGCTATGATAATGAAAAAAATATTTCAATCATTAGAAATATTTAAAGATTGAAGATAGTGATAAGGTATTGCTATGTGTATCTCCCGTGAGGAAGGTGTCATGATTAAGAATGAAGAGAAGGATAATCCCAAATAATATCATTGCTTTTGAGATTCTTGATCATATTTAAATGGTAGCTTATATATTTCTCCGTATAGTGAATATCTCTTATGTTCAAGATGTGTTCCATGTATATTTCCTAAGGATGTACATACCTAATCATTAAAATATATAAAACATAGATATCATTCCACTGGATAAACATATATATTTTGATGAAAAATAGATAGAAATTATACATCATGGAGATAATATGTTTCAAAAAAATACCACTCACCTGATAAATGGTTTGTGGTGAACCAACAAATTTGAGAATGCTACATGGGAACTAGATGATGTGATGACGTAGAACTATATTTATATGTTTGAATCAACGTGAAGAATTTTGAGGAAAAATTTACTTTTAATCCAGTATCGTGTAGAATTCAATGATTTTTATGAAAAATTTCTCATTAAATAATCTTATTTCTTAAATAAAATTTTTTAACCATAGTAATGAGGTTATACGAACCACATAACATTATTAAAATATTACGTGTTCTTGTGTCCTAGATGTTGGATCAGAAGTTATAAAGAGTTGTAACTAAATTATGATAAATATACATTCTACACAATAGTACAATTTATCTTTTTGTTATCAAAATAATTTAAAAAAAAATTATCATAAAAGTGCTTTTTTTAGAAATAGATGCTCTATAAAACATTTATTGATGTTAATAAATTAAAATATTTACTATTAATGATTTATTTTAATTAAATATATATTACTTACTTTATGAAATGTTTTAAACATTCCATAAATATTTTTTTCAACACATAGGATAAGAATTAATCTGATTTTACGTGTAAAAATGTATTATTTCTAAAAATAAAATTTTGTCTCACTTACCACCCATACATTAATGTAACTATTATTCCATTAATTAGTATGGAATTAAAAAATATATTTTATTTTTAACATTATCATATTCAAATTTGGTAAATAGGGACCTATTATTCTTTGTCAATATAAATTTTATCCGTAGAAAAACTTATCACCTCGATAAAGGGTAAATATGGTAAGTCAAGGATTAAAATAAGTTATTAACCCATAAATTTTCATAATAATTATTATTTGGTGAGTTTAATTAGATAATAATCAACATAGAATTGAAATTTCATTCTTTAATGGACACAATTCCATGAAAATGAGTTACATTTATTTTTAAGTCTATGAATGTTACAAAATGTCAATCTATTAGTTTTAAATAACCATTATCTACTCACATATATAAAAAATTGGTAATGAATGAATAGTAAGACTAATTTTATGAATAATTAAATAATATTCACTACTCCAATATATTTCATATTTTTTTCTTATATAATTTCACTAAAATATAAAACAAAACCAAAAAAATATTTATTCGATTAATGGAAAATTTTAAAAATTATTTTTAATATATTTAATATTGTAATTACTCATCCCCTGGGGCCCATGCCGGGACTACCCCAAGCCATCCTACTATAGGCTAGGGGATGTAGACTAGCACAAAAGGCATAATTCCTTAAATCTGGGAAGGCATTACCTTTATAATTGTAAAAACACATAGGAGAGCACATATCTAGATACAAATCACTATGCAGAACTATATAACAACAGAGTACTATAATGTAAAGGGGCTGGAAATACAAGCCCAAATATAATGTAAAGGTACAACTGGAAAGGAAAAAACAATTGAAAGGTAAAAATCAGCTCTTGGATTGTCCACCACAGATCCTACCTGAATGGTTGGTACATATAGCCTCCTCATCACTCCACGTTTGTCAGTCTCCTCCATGTACCAACTCGTTGTATAGTCCACCTCCGGGTATTATCTAGTCCTAGTACTCTCAGCCTCAGCTAAAACTATCTGTCATCTGCATCCAAGACACTGAGGTGTTGTTATAGCCCATGCAAGGGTGAGTATAACAGTACTCAGTAGGGATCCCAAGACCCTAAGGGTCTATAGTACCATCGGTTTGAGGTATGTGGCCTTTTTTATGCTTTTTTATGTGTCTAAAGTTCATGGGATGAGTTGGGCAGAGTTTGGGAGTGTTTGAAATGGTTTTGGACAAGTTTGTTGGCTTTTCTAGGGGGTGCACGGTTTGAGCACAGTTAGGGGAAACTGTGCGGATTCTCCATGAAATCGTGCTGGGGTAGACAATAGGCTTCACACAGCCTATGCACGGTTTGCAAAACCGTGGGATGGAACTGGATAGACCCTTTCTCCCGAGGCAGTAGCGTGCGCACGGTTAGCGAACAGTTTTCCAAACTGTGTGGCCACATAAAATTAGGCTTTTAAAACCCTATCTCACTCAAGATTGCCTCACTCCTCTCCAAATCCTCTCCCACTCGAGCCTCACTCAGGTTTTTCTGTTCTGAACGGTTGTAGGGGCTCTCCCACTCGTTTTGGAAGCGATTCAAAGGGTTTTCAAGGAAGTTTGAGGGTGGTTTATTCCAGGTAAGTCTATCCTTTTGGTTTCCTTGTGTTTTCCTCTAGATCTACATCCCTCTCATTCTTGGTTTTCTAGATCTACATATGTTGTGTGTAGATCTTGGGTAGTGGTTGCCTTGGATGATGATTTTAAGGCTTATAAATTTTAGATAAGGGGCTCTAGAGAGGTTTCAGTGGTGTGTTCGCCGGTTTTGAGGTGCAATTTTTGTGGGTCGATTTCACCGGAACCCTAAAGGTAGGTGGATTCTATCTCGACTCCAGTTGGTTAGAACTTGGTTTGGTTACAATTAATATGTGTTGCTTAAAATTTTATTGTGTTCTTGATGTGTGAAATCAGATGGAAATCCCTTTGGTAATGGTTTGGGAATTTTGGGGAAGAAGGGCTTGTGGTGAAATAATCATGATGTGATTTTAAAATGATGTTTCAAAATAAGCTGTTTTGTTGGTTGATTATGATGAACTGAGTAAATGGTTTTCAATAAAAAGGGTTGTTTTAATGAAATGGGGTTCAGCATGGAAAATGGTTAAAGGGCGTTTTAAATAAATGTTTGATTTATTGATGTGGATTGGCATGTAATGGAAATGGTTGATTGCGTGTTGTTGCGGCCTTGATGTGTTATATGCTCGGTTATGTTGGCATTCTTGAATGTTGTGAAAGTGGACGAGAAGGGCCACTATAAAAAGGGGATGGATAGTGGACGAGAAGTTCCACCATCAATGGTAAGTGGACGAGAAGTGCCACTATAAAAAGGGGATGGATAGTGGACGAGAAGTTCAACCATCAATAGTAAGTGGACAGGAAGTGCCACCATGGTTTGTTGTGTGCATGGGTTTGACGGGAAGTGCCACTATGATGTGATGTGTTCATGGCTGGTGATTTTTGTAGATGGGGCTTGTGAGTGAAATATGAAAAAGGTAATCGGTTTGTGGCATGGTTGATTTGGCTTCCTTGTGTGGCATGTGTGGCTACGACATGATTGCTTGGCTTTCCCTGGGATAGATGGTTTGGGTGTAATGTCTTGGTAAGGGTGTGTTTGGTTTATGGTAATGGATTGACATGTGATTATTTTATATAAACTATTTTATATAAATGTGAAAATGGTTTTATTCTAGTGGCGTGTGTAGGGAAGTCATTTGGGAAAATCATACTGAGTTTTAGTACTCACGACCTTCTTTGGCACGATGGTGTCTTTGCAGATGTTGTGCACCGTGACGTGGGAAAAGGTAAGGCATCACCCTCCTTTAGTGGTGCATCGTGATTTCTAGGTGGAGCTTGGAGCATGGAGCTTGGTGTGGAGCCATGGAGTCTGTCTTGGCTCATGTTGGGTTTTTTTATTTAGTTTCTGCTTTGTACTCTAATGTGGGATAGACATGTCTAGTTATATTGGATTTGGGTTGTACAATGGAACAACATGGTTGTCCTTCGGGAATACATGCCAGGATATTTTTTTGACATTCATCATATAATGTCTGTTAATGGATGGTTTTTTTGGTTTGGTATAAAGGGAAAATCATTCCCCAATATTATAATGAAGCTGTCAACATTTATTTCCAGCCTTTGGTGTCTTGAGAACATCACTTAAGGTCAAGTAACCCTCACCTACTCGTTAAGAAAATGATGTAGGGGCGGGGAGTTACAAGTGGTATCTGTTTGTTTGGTCCTTTGGAGTTGCTCTTTGGATTTTGTGTTGACATTCGTTGTGTTACATTCCTTGAGTCGGGAAGGTAGCAAGGCGTAGGAATGTTGGAACATGGAAGGTATAGCATAAAAGGCTGTAGCTAACCCTTTTATGCTGAAATTCAAGTTACCAGGGAGTTGTGTGCATAAGTGTTTTGGAGACACTTATAGGCATTGGATATCTCATTTTCGTGGTTGTACCCAATGAGATGAGAATGACATGCATGTTAGAAATGACTTCCCTCTAGGATGTATATTTCATTGGGCATAATGATATATAGGCTAAATTGAGAAATGGTTTTTCAAATGTATGAAATGATACTATGAATAAATTTGGTATTTTGAAAATGGATTGGTTTTCAATATGGTGAAACATGGTAAATGTGGAAAGGTGGAAAGCCTTGTTGTGATAGAGTTGTGTAATGGGGTTTGAGATGGGATTTCATGATAACTATTGAAGTGAGACTCATGGTTGTTTGTTTTATATTTATATAAATAGCACCGGGTAGGCATCTTAGAGACCAACCAGAAGTGGTCGATGAGAACATGGTTGCACCTGAGCCTCAGGTGAACCAGTAGTTAGTGCATAGTGTAGTGCAAGCATTCCAAGCTGTGGAAAGTGGATACAAAGTGGATGAACCAAGGCATGTGGAAAATGTGGTTCAGTTTCAAAAGCATAATCCACTAATCTTCATGGGTGATTCGGATCCAGAGAGGGTATAATCATGGTTGAAAAGAATGAACACGTTTTTGAGTATTTGGGAATGTTGGTAGAGTTAAAAGTGAATTTGGCAACATATATGTTGGAATATCTTGCCCTTCAGTGGGGGGAGTTGGCAGTCCAAGCTGGGAAGGACCAGGGTATGATGTGGGAAGGCTTTGAGGAACTATTTAACAAAAAATTATACCCACATAGGTTTAGGATTCATTGTACGACTTATTTATTCAGTTTGAAGTAAGAGCTTATGTCTGTGAAGGAGTATACAGATATGTTTATGAACGTAGTTCGGTTTGTACCTGAGGTGGAGGGTAGCAAGTCATTGAAGGAAAGAATATTTAAAGTAGGGTAAAGGAAAGAAATCCATTCAAAGGTAGCAGTGTTGTGTATGGATGATTACATAGAGATGGTGAATAGAGCCTCGGTGGCTGAGTGAGATCTGTTCGAAGCTCCGGGTGGGGGAAGCATGCTGGTACCCATGGGGAATAGTGGGAACTCTAACGCTGGGTACAAGTGGAGGAGGGACACTTATTCCCATGGTGGGAACTCTATTGCTATACGTGTGGTTGATTTTCTTGGTTTAGGGGTAGAAATGATGCCCACAGTTTGGAAGCGTCAAACTCCTCTGGGTAGAGAGGGTGTCAAGCCTTCTTGTGTAGAGCATGTTGTTTTGTTGTGGGTGACGTTGAGATAACCTGTAATTTCTTAGTGCTTGAGATGGATGGGTATGATGTAATCATGGGAATGGATTGGCTGGTGGCATTCAAGGCCCACATTGATTGTGATGCGTGAACAGTGGCCTTTAAGATGCATGATGGTGTTAGACATCTCTTTAGACGATAGAGGCATGAAAGGCAAGGTGCAATGGGTTTATTGGCACCAGCAGTGGGTACGTAATCGTATCAGTTGGTGGTGTTGTCATTGGAATTGGTAGAGGGTGTTGAGAAAAGTGTTCCTCCTGCAGCGGTGGATCATTTCATGGATGTTTTTCCTAAATAATTCTATGGGTTACCTCCCGTAAGAGAAGTAGAGTTTATGATTGATCTACTTCTGGGGACCAGTCCTATCTCACTTCCATCTTACGGGATGGCACCAGGTGAATTGTGGGAATTGAAAGTCTAGTTGGAAGAGTTAGAAAACAAAGGGTTTATCCGGCCTAGCACGTCTTTGTGGGCAACGCCAGTGTTGTTTGTGAAAAAGGAGGATGTAACTTTGAGGATATGTATTGATTATCGCACACTTATCCAAGTTATGATAAAGAACAGATATCCACTTCCAAGAATTGATGATTTGTTCGACCAATTGAGGGGAGCACAGTGGTTCCCATGATCGACCTGAGGTCGGGATATCATCAATTTTGGGTGAGGAAGGATGATATTTCCAAAACAGCTTTCAGAAGTAGATATGGCCATTATGAATATGTCGTTATGCCCTTCAGACTAACGAATGCACCAAGGGTGTTCATGTAATTAATGAATCGGATAATTCAAAGATATATGGATTCATTTTTGGTGGTGTTTGTAGATGACATCCTGGGATATTCAAAGACAAGGGTGGAGCATCATCAGTACTTGGCGACAGTGCTATGGATCTTGAGGGATCATCTGTTGTATGCCACTTTGTCAAAGGAGATGGATGGAATATCTCCAGATGTTTGATTTTGACTTAATGTACACACCAGGAAAGGGAAATTCGGTGGCAGATGTATTTAGTAGAAAATAATATGCTCATGTGGTAAAAAAAGGCATCGGAACAGTGCCACTTGATATTGGTTATAGCTGATATACGGTTGGAATGTGAGGACCATGGCGATTGAGCAGTCTTCTTTACAGTTTTATTGATTTCTGATTTGGTTGGATTCATTAAAGACGCATAGATATCTGATTCTGAGTGTGTGACCATGGGGTCCAGACTCAATTGTGGGGACACCATTGAGGGTTGGCAACTGAATGGAGATTTAGTTTTGTGTTTTCAGAATCAGATGGTTGTACTAGTTTCTTTTCCAGAGGATCTTCTCAGGGTGTATCATCATTCCAGGTGGGCTATTCATCCTGGAATTCAGAAAATGTATAAAGCGTTGAATGTGCAGTTCTTGTGGGCTGGTTGAAAAGAACAGTGGATGAGTTTATTTCAAGATGCTTGACTTGTCAGCAGGTCAAGGCAGAGCATCAGAGGCCAGTAGGAATGTTGCAGTCTTTACCAATCCCTACATGGAAGTGGGTGCAGATAGAGATTTATTTTTTCATAGGACTCCCATGAACAGTTAGAATTCACGATGCCATTTGGGTGATAGTGGATCGGCTAACGAAGTCGGTGCATTTTATCCCGATTCATGAATCTCATACGGTGGATGATCTATCCAAAATCTATATCTGGGAGGTGGTAAAGAGGCATAGTATTTCAATTTTGATTGTATCAGAGAGAGATCTGAGGATTACATCTCGTTTCTAGAAATCCCAACAGCAAGCCCTTGGGACACAGTTGACTATGAGCATGGCGTATCACCCTCAGACCAATGGTCAATCCCAGAGGACGATACAATCTTTGGAGGATATGTTTTGGGCTTGTGTCATGGATTTCGGTGGCTCATGGGAGGATAAATTTTCGTTGGGTGAGTTTTCGTACAATAACCGTTATCAGTCATCAATACAGATGGCTCCGTTTGAAGCATTGAATGGGCAGCCATGTCGTTCTCCACTATGTTGGGTGGAAACGAGTGAGTCCTCGATGGTTGGACAGATCTTTGTCATGGAGACGACGGAGAAGATCAAGTTGATCAAGTTGATCAGTAAGAGAATGGAGATGGCTCAGATTAGACAGAAATCATATGTGGATCATCTTCGACGGCTATTGTCGTTCAAGGTGAGTGAACATGTGTTCTTGAGGATCTCTCCTAGGTTGGGACATCATCGGTTTGAGATGCAGGGAAAGTTATCTCCAAGGTATATTGTTCCTTTTGAGAATCATGAGCAGTTTCGTGAGTTTGATTATCGTTTGGCTTTGCTACCTAGGTCCAATGTGGTGCACAATCTGTTTCATGTGTCGCAGTTGAAAAAGTATTAGCCAGATCGGGACCATGAGATTCGATGGGACCATGTTGAGCTAGAACCGGATGCTTCATTGGTGCACGTGCCAGTATGGGTTGTGGATAAGAAAGAGACAGTAGTGCATGGTAAAAGCATCAGTTTAGTTCATGTTTTGTGGAAACATGGTCAGATTCAAGAGGAGACTTTGGAGCGGGATAAAGAGATGGTCGAGCAATGGCCCGAGCTCTTTCGGTAAAGGGTGGGTTCACTACATTCCGAGGACGGAAAGTCCAACGGTGGTGAGAATTTAGTTCCCCTGGTTTGAGGTATGTGGAAATTGTTTATGATTTTTTTATGTGTTTAAATTTCATCGGATGAGTTGGGAAGAGGTTGGGAGAGTTTTGAATGGTTTTGGATAAGTTTGGAGGCTTTTCTAGGGGAGTACTATTTGAGAACGGTTAGGGGAAAACATGAGGATGCTCCATGAAGCTATGAAGTTGGAGATAGTAGGATTCGCATGGCCTGCACACGGTTTTCCAAACCGTGTGGGGCAACCATGCAGACACTTTCTCCTAAGGTAGTTGCGTGCGCATGGTTAGCGCATGGTTTGGCATACCGTGCAGGTTAACCATGTGACCACATAAAATTAGGGTTTTAAAACCCGGGATCACAGGAGATTGCCTCATTCCTCTCCAAATCCACTCCCACTCGAGCCTCACTCGGGTTTTTCGGTTCTCATGGGTTGGAGGGGCTCTCCCACTAATTTTGGAAGCGATTCAAAGTGGTTTCAAGGCAATTTGAGGGTGGTTTCATCCGGGTAAGTCTCTCCTATTAGTTTCCTTGTGTTTTTCTCTAGAGCTACGTCCCTCTCTTTCTTGGTTTTCTAGATCAACACTTTTTGTTTGTAGATCTAGGGTTTTGGTTTCCTTGGATGATGATTTTAAGGCTTATGAATGTTAGTGAAGGGTGTCTAGAGAGGTTTCGGTGGTGCGTTCTCCGCGTTTGAGGTGCGATTGCTTGTGGGTCGATTTCGCTGGAACCCTAAAGGTAGGTGGCCTCTCTCGAGACTCCACTTGGTTAAAACATGGTTTTGTTACAATTAATTTATGTTGCATAAAAATTAATTGTGTTGTTGATGTGCAAAATCGGATGGAAATCCCTTTGGTAATGGTTCGGAAATTTTGGTGAAGAAGGGCTTGTGGTGAAATGCTCTTGATGTGATTTTAAAATGGGGTTTTAAAATGAGTTGTTTTGTTGGTTGATTATGATTAACTGATTAAATGGTTTTCAATAAAATGGGTTGTTTTATTGAAACGGGGTTCGACATGGAAAATGTTTAATGGGAATTTTCAATAAATGTTTCATTTATTGAAGTGGATTGGCATGTAATGGAATTTTTTGATTGAATGTTGTTGTGGCCTTGATGGGTTATAATCTCAGTTATGTTGGCTTGCTTGAATATTGTGAAAGTGGGTGAAAAGTACCACTATAAAAAGGGGATGGATAGTGGACAAGAAGTGCCACCATCATTAGTAAGTGGATGAGAAGTTACACTATAAAAAGGGGATGGATAGTGGACGAGATGTGTTGCTATCAATAGCAAGTGGCTGGAAAGTGCCACCATGGTTTGTTGTGTGTATGGGTTGGATGGTAAGTGCCACCATGATGTGTTGTGTGCTTGGGTGGTGATGTTTCTAGATGGAGAATGTGAGTGAAATTTGAAAAAGGTAATTGGTTTATGGCATGGTTGATTTGGCTTCCTTGTGTGGAATGTGTGGCTACGACATGATTGCTTGGATTTCCCTAGGTTACTTGGTTTGTGTGCAATGGCTTAGTAAGGGTGTGTTTGGTTTATGGTAATGGATGCACTTGTGATTATTTTATATAAACTGTTTTATATAAATGTGCTAACGGTTTTAATCTAGTGGTGTGTGTAGAGAAGTAATTTGGGGAAATCCTACTGAGTTTTAATACTCAACCCTTGCTTTTGCACGTTGGTGTCTTTGCAGATGTTGTGTATCGTGACGTGGGGAAAGGTAAGGAATCACCCTCCTTTAGTGGTGCATCGTGATGTCTGGGTGGATCCTCGAGCATGTAGCAGGGTGTGGAGCCATGGAGTGTGTCTTGGCTCATGTTGGGTTTTGTTGTTTAGTTTCTGCTTTATACTCTAATGTGGGATAGACATGTCTAGTTGTATTGGCTTTGGGTTGTATTGTGGAACAACTTGGTTGTCCTTCGGGAATACATCCTGGGATATTTTTTAACATGCATCATATAGTGGTTGTTAATTGATGGTTTGGTTGGTTTTTTCTTAAGGGAAAATCGTTCCCCAATTTGATCTTGAATCCCTTGGAATTTATTGCCATCCTTTGGTGTCTTCGGAACATATCTTAAGGCCATGTAACCCTCACCGCCTCCTCATGCCAAATAGGAAGGGGCGGGGTGTTAAAGGGTCTTTCAAAATCCACCAAGGATAAACCAAAGAATATGAAATCAATGGATAACCATATCATAGGTATGCTCCCATTCATATACCTACGTTATCAAGGAACCCATCTCAATCAAGAGGAAGACACAGAAGTCACTGACTCAACTCACACAGGTATACAACATATGTAGAGAGATAGAGAAGATCATATGTAGCCATTGAATCATCTATTCTATCGAACCCACACAAGATCAAGGAACAAGAATCCGAACTGTCGAACCCACATTGGATCCAGGAACAGTATCCAGAGCTATCGAATGCACATAGGATCCAGGAACAACGGTAAAAACTGTCAAACCCACACACGATCCAGGAACATCGATTTGAACTGTTGAACCCACACAAGATCTAGGAACAGTAGTCAGAACTGTCGAACCCACACAGGATCCGGGAACAGCGCTTTGAACTCTCGAACACACACAGGATCCAGGAACAGTAGTAAGAGCTTTCAAACCCACCCAGGATCCAGGAATAGTGGTTTGAACTGTCGAACCCACACATGATCTAGGAACAATGGTTTAAATTGTTGAACCCACAGAGGATCCAAGAACAGTGGTTCCAACTATCAAACCCACATATGATCCAGGAACAGTAGTCAGAAAGATGCTAGCCACAAGGTCTCCACAAAAGACCGCTTGATTCCAGTAGGGTCATCTCCTCAACCCATGTGTCGATACATCAACATCCATGAAGTCCCATGAATAAATATCCCGAAGGTCTGCCTCATCATAGGGACATCAATGCAACAGAGGACACATCAATCAAATGGTTGGTCTGAGAGTTATTAGCCTTTTAGTTCTAGAGGCTCGGTTGGATTCATGCATGATCCAACCCAACCGTAACTCAACAATACCCTAAACTTTAGTGGGGTATACTCAATTGGACTGTCAAGCTCCCAGATTACCATCACCGATGACGGTTCATCAAATGGGCGTCTCATGCCAAAGATATGGCCCAAAAAAAGTAAAGGGGTCAGTAGTGTCACTGGGTCCGGTCCGACGCAGTCAGACCGACCCCATTCTGGTCGACCCGTCCTGACACATTGGGTCCGGCGAGGCCCGTTGGGTTCAGCCCAGCATGCCACAGAGGACCGCGGGGGCACGGACCAGCCTAGAGGGCATGGACCTGCCGTGGTTCCGTGCGACTGCGGCTCGACCCGATGGACGAGTTGGCGCGGAAGTGGATGGTTCGACCGAAAGGCCATGGGTAGGTCAGGGGCCAGTTCGGCCAGCACGCGGCACGACCAGGCCAGCGGGTGGCGCGGTTAAGCCAGCACATTCGGGAGGCGGCTAGGCAGACCAGCTGGTAAGCCGGTGGGTGTCCGTGAGGCGTCCGGGTTGGTCGGCGACAACGTGGGGAGGATGGGTGGTGGCCGGGCAGGACGACGGCTGCGTGGACCGGCCGACTGACAGGCAAGGCGGCGGTCGGGTAAGTCGGCGGCGTGCAGGCAGGCCGGCGAGTAGACGGGGGGCGGCCGGGGGGCGGCCGGGAGGCCGGCGGGCAGCCCGAAGCCGGCGCGGCTTGGGCCATTGTGGGCACAACTGATGGGTAGTGCGACCGGTGCGGCTTGGTGGCCGGCGGGTGGTGCGGTTCGGCCCAAGGCAGCAGAGCCTATTCGACCGGTGCGCCGTGAGCGCGTCGCGGTTCGCGGAGGCCGCGGATAGTGCGACCGTTGCCTTCATCATCTTGTCTCCTCATCGCCATGCCGAAGATCATGAAAACAAGAATGGGGGAGGGGTCGGGCCATGTTGGTTTTGCTTCCACCCTCCGAGTTTAGGGTGGTAACATTTGGATCATCAAGTAAAAAGAAAGATGAACATGAAATTTTAGAACCTCCACAATGATTCCATTCCTACTGATGATGAAAATAAGGAATGAAATATTTCACAAATAAACCACATACCTTGATTGTTGGTTGTCGATGGATTTGTAGGAAGAAGACGAAGTTTTCATCCTTCGTCGTGTCCACCTCACACTTCCAATCCTGAGCTTGCACATCGGTTGTAGATGACTTTCCACGTTAGTAAGATTCAGGGGAAGAAGATCGAAGGAGCTCGTTGTCAACGTTCTTCATTGGAAGAATCCATTCTTCGATCTTCATTCTTCATTGGCAAGAGCTTTTCTCTCTTCTCCCAATAATCCTCCTCTCCCAATTCCCAAGTGAAATGTTTTCCAAAAAAATAGATTACAAACTCTATTATTACGTTGGAAATAATTCAAATGGGTTAATTAATTGGGTTTTCTCCAATTAATTAATAGAGAGGTTGGTAGAAAATTAATGAGGAGGATTTGGCACCATAAATGTTTGTGTGTTGGCTCCATTAAGGTGGAGAGGTGGTGGCACCATTAAGTGTGGAGCTCAAGAGGTTTCTCCCCACTTAATGGGGAGTTTAAGAGGTTTTAACCTCGGGTGATCCCCACCATATTAAACATGAAGAGGAGGGTAGGTTTGGGTGGGCCCGATCTCTATAACCTCTCATGGGAGGTTAAGGTGTGGTGGTCCCCACCTCTGACTTCCACATGGAGGCTTCAACAAAAAAAATAAATAAATAAACCTACAACTTTAATTTTATTTAATTCATTCATTAAAAAACCAAAAACTATCTTTTATTTATGACCATCTACTATCGCGGTGAAAGTCCTCTTATGTGAATATCGGTGCTATGAGCTCAACGGTGCCCTCAAATTTTAATTTCGAGCACCGATTAAAAAGTTATAAAACATGGCTCTCACATTTATTGAACGTACCCAAAAAAATGTTCAGAAAGTTGTTATCAGTCACCCTCAACCCGTTCCTGTCAAGGTTAGGCTCAGACTAGGTGAAACACACCACCATTAACTCAACAGTACTCTCAGATTTTCAATCTGAGTTACCATTTAGATATTATGAATTTAATATAAAATAATTGTCACTTAATTATTTTATTTGCGGCCAAAAACTATCTTTCTCTGGTGTCCTGCATCGGGAAAAGTTATTATCTACCTAATGAAAGAAAACCCTCAGGAGTTTAGCGGTGGTGTTGGATTTTTAATCCAAGTTACCATTTGTGAGTTATATTTATTTGAAAAGTAAAATAATTTATTTTATTATTTTATTAACGATTATGCAATTTTTTGTGTTTTCTCACAGGAAGCCCGTGCCGACTAATCTTAAGTCGCGCCTAGGGTAAACATGCCTTCTTGAGCGCAACGGTGCCCTCAGATCTTTTATCAGAGTAACCTTTTATGAGTTATTCCACATTTTTAGGAAAACTACTTACACATGTTAAGATAAGCTTAACAAAACATCGATGAGTCATTCTGGGCACTCCGGGCCTCAGAATTGTGTGACTTCAGATTTCAAGGGCTAATAAAATTCCCAGGTGTTTATGAAAAAAAATCCCAAGAAAATTAAGGGTCATTACAAATGTGATATATTTTTAGTAATTTATTGTGTTCCATGAATTTTAATGGTGAATATGATAGAATAGTATTTCATTAAATGATTATAATCGAATTAAAACTTTTTCATTATGTGTTTTATCTAAAATTGAATGAATAGTTTAAAAATTGACCACAAATATATTTTTTAAAAAATATATTTTATTATAATTTTTTAAAATTCCTAAAAATATTTTAATAATATAAATAGGATATTTTGTGGTTTAAAATTTATTATCATGGGGATTATAGAAAAATTTTCACCTTACACGAAAAAACTAAAACCCATTAATATTGATTGTTTTAACATAGTTAGAAATAAAATTTGTTGATTAAGGGTGAATCAAAATGATAATGATTAGAATGAGTCCTAAAATAGTGTATGTTCTCTTATTAAATTTTATAAAAAATATATCTTACATTATCATTGAATAATTATCCATTTGGATTAATTTTCAATGAGAATGAATTTATTATAATTTATTCTTTTAATACATTTATAATGTTCCACCAGATAAATTATCAAAGGGAACCTCTTTAGTCAATTATCTACACAACATTAAGCCTTATAGGTCTCCCAAAATTATACAATTCATCTTATAAAATTCTTTATAAACGTTATATAGGTACTGGTATTCTAATAATAGCAACCCTAGAGCCCATTATGGTAGATTTAATGGGGGTAATTTCAAATAATAAATAATCTCCATAGCCAATCAGATTATTTTTTATTCTAATTTACCTCTTCAATATCAATGTTATTTATCTTACGAAAATAAATTTATGGTCATAAATATGGATAAATGTTATAATAATTATTAAAATTTCATTATTCAAAACATTTCCCATCAAACGGGATGTGAATGTACCTCTCTTGCATATGTAAAACTTAACATCTCCATAAAGTGATACAATTCACTTGTCATAATCATTTTTTATGGACAATAATTATTATGGCTTATTATTTATATATAAAAACTCTAAAAAAATTAAACATTTTTATAGATAATATCATGACTAAATTCATACCATACAATCCATTGGAAAATGATTATGTCATTCATTTTTACATGACGACAACTTTGTCTTTGATGAAATGTGATTCTATTTTGGTTTATATATTAAATTTAAGGTAATGATAAGTAATTTGATGAATACATATGATATATATGATATAATAATAATCCTTGTAAGGTTAATTAATTATTAAATTTCTTTTGATACATGTATCGAAAAATGAAAATAGGTTTCTTGCATAGGTATGGTCTACCGTATCCATTAATATAATAATTATTTTATATATCTCAAAAATTTATAGATGACTCTAAATATGTATTTAGAAATGATTTATTATATTTATATATTGGTTAATATTTTTCATTTTATTAATCTATGATAAATGTACAATGACTAGAACTACAAAACTAAAATACTCTTGATAAATTAAACAACAATCACCTGAAAATAATTTTTTTCAAAAGTAATTATTGATAAAATGGTGTGTCGAAATATTATATATGGTTAATATATTATATTTTACAATTTAATGTGAATTTTTTATAGATTTATAACAAATTTTAAATTATTATAAATGATTTTCTAGTTCTTTCAAATAATATAGTACCCATCGTTAGGAGATATTACATAAAACCTCAATATTTAGTGGGATTGATTATTATTGAATTCTGATGATGAAATATTATTATAAACCTCTTGACAAGTAATAAAATTTATTCTCCATTTGTTATTTTTTTAATCCATAATTTCCTATAATTTTTACACACCTTTTGTGATAAAGAAAGTAGAAATAATTTTAAATAAAATAAAATTCATTTCACTCTACGATCAAAAATACTTTATTATTCCACATATATGTTTTCAAAAAATAATTTAAATAATCTTTATACAATTAAATTATGATTATTTAATGTTATTTTTCTGTTGATTAACTATTTAAAATTGTTTAAAATTAATTTTTTTTAAATTTATGAAATGATGTAGTTTTTGACATTATTATCAAAGATATTGAACGAATGTTTGTTTTAAAATATTCTTCACGAACATATTCTATAACAATCAGGAATAATTTTTTAACTTTATAATAATATTTTCCATGCTTGCATTGATGAAATTTTTTTCAATTATAAATTCATATATTTTTTATATATGAGATTTCAAAATGGAATGTATTATTTTTTCTACAAATTATTAATGATACATTGATGGCATTTATATTATTAAATGACATCAACCATTGATATCCCTTACGATTTACTAGTGATATAATCCAAGTATTCAAAACTTATTCATTCCATGTATGTTTTATTTTTGGGATGAAAATATTTTTATGAAACTCATTTATTTTCCATGAGTTATGTTATTTTGAAAGCATTATGAACCCCATTTATTTTCTTTCATTCTGATATATTGAATATGTTATGATCTTGATCCACAAATATTTTTGATTGTCATCATGTTGTTGGAGGAACCTATTTCTCTATCCAATGAATTGGACAAATAATGATATCTCATGAGATAATCATGACCAGAATTTTTAGTGATCAAAGTATAGTAAGGGGCTTTTTCCCCTATGATAGTCTTTGGAGTTAACAATGAAATCTAAAATGGTTTATGGATTTAATCAATTCCACTATGATATTTTAAGAAAAGGGCCATTACTACAAAAATAATTATTTTTATTTTTAATTGAAATACCATAATTCCATGATTTATTTCAATGTTATGCTCTCATGGATCATGTTTTTTGATTATTTTATGATTCGTATATTATGATCAATGAAGAATAATGTGATGAATCAAGATTATGATCAATGATATGAAGGGTATGGTTTTCAATTCGTAAGCTCATTTTCTCATACCATTTTTCTCATGTTATTCTTATAGTATTATTGATATCTAAATAATTTAACCATACAGAGCATTAGATCTCACACATTCACATGGTTCTTTCCCCATGTCATGAAAAAAGTTATTAAGAATGATATTTCTAAGAAGTGTGATTGTTTTGATGAACCATGTTGTAGAAAAAGTATATGTTCTATGAAATACTTTTTTACGATTCCGTGTTTCTTAATACACTAAAACTAAATGATTGTGACATATACTGAAATGTTATGTAATGAATTTTCATCTATTAATATATAACATCTATGTTTGAAATATATGTTTCTCTATATTAATATTTATTGATAAATGGTTCTTCTAAAATATTATGATTTTAAAAATCATACTTCACACAAATATAATAAATGATATAATGTTTATGAGTGGTAATATTTATAAATAGTCTAATATTTACAAATCCATCAATGAGTGAAAATGGTTCCCTTAAAACCCAGACAATTAACCTATCCATAAAAATTTCAATCTAATATGTCATTATTCTATGAGATATCACCATTCTTGGTGAGTTTATTTCTAACCTCCACCATGATTCTAGCAACATTATTTAAATATTTTATAGGAACAAAATCCTCTTTGTTATTTTCTGTAATCTATTTAATGTATTAATTATTCAAATTTGTCTAATATTTTTTCTAAACCTCTTCCAAAACTGAAAGAGGTTCAACTTTTTAAATAAGGGTCGTTATATTTTCAATACCCAATTTTTTCTCTGTATATACTATTGATTTATAAATTATAATAATATTTATTTTTTCAACATACATATTTAAAATCTATTGTTTTATATTTTTTACTTCCAATATAATATTCCACATCATAGTAATTGTTGAATGATGTATGAATAAGACTATGTTCATTATCATCATTTGTTATATTTTAATTTCTAGAATTCTGAAACCTAATATTAATTTATTATCCTTTATATTACACACTATATTTTTTTGTACTATATTTATTTCCAAATACATCAGCATCATAGGAATCGACCAAATAATGTATTCATTTTAGCAATCACTGGTATATTCTTATATTTGATGGATATTTCATGAATATTCATTCCCCATTATTTTCATTGAACTTAACTAATATGAATATTATCTTAACTGAAAAAGAGTATCAATTACCTCGATTTATTTTACACTTGGTTTCTTATTATTTTAAATCTCACTAGGAGTAATATAAGATTCTGGTCTTAACAAAAATCTCTTCTAAACACGAATATATGTACTTATAAATTATCTCGAGAATGATATTGAGACATTATTTTTAGTTATCATAATTCTTGTCATCTCAACTAAACTTCTCTTATTTCTTTATATAACTTTATTTATTTATGGAGTATACCAGGATCAATATTGATATTTAACCTTAATTTTCAATATATAATATTACAAATAGTTTCTAGTGAACTTCCTCCCATTATATATTCGTAAAATTAAAGTATATACACCCAAATATTTTTCAACATCTCTTTTAAATATTTGAGACATCTTTAGAACATGAGATTTGTGTCTAGAATATCTAATTCGACTTCCATGTAAAATCATTAATGAAATTAATAATTTGAAGAACATAATTTATTCTCTGATTCCCAATCAGTCCACATACATTAGATTATTCATTATTAATTAGAAACATAGACTAAATCTCAACCATTTTGTGAATTCAATCAATCATCATCCCCATTTAACATGTTTTATATATTGTAATTCAATTTATATTCAACTCATTTAAATCTATTACCAAATATTCCATTGATATTTTAATAAAATTATTTAAATCCATTTCGCTCAGACTCATATGAGAGAGTTTATATTTATAATTCGTACTCTAATATAAATTTTTACTAGTATATTGATGTTGAAAAATGTAACCACTAGATGAATCTACATTATTTATTATAATTATATATTTAATGTATTTTATGATACTAAAAATTCATGAAAATAAATTATATTTCTTTATCATAAAGATTTAATATATTTATACAATTATGACTATGCTCATTTATAAATTGGATACCATGAGACATCATCTTTTGATGTACACTTCTTATGTACCAATTCGTATAATTATTATACAACAATCATTCACAATATAAAGTAAACCTCCATCAAATTCTTCATTGTTAAAAAAATCATATTTCCTATCATAAGAATGAAATATCCAATATTAATCATTCATATCCAAAAACTTTATATCTATTTTAAATTAATTTCAATTATTAGTGTATTTAATTCAATTTCCCAATTTATACATTCTTTTTATTTTTTGTCATAATAAAATTTTAATGCATGAGTAATTATAAATTCATAAACAAAATGAAATAAATGTCATATATTCTATAATTCCCCTCCATAAATTCAATTCAATATTGATTATATTGACTTAAAATACTTTTTCTCTATAAAATTTCTTTCTTAAATGACTCTTTATCCTATCTATGTTTCTTCATTATTTTTTAGACATACTCCCCCCCAAATTCATACATTCCCTCAAGGAAATAAATATCACTATAGAAGATAAAATATTTATTTCCAATTATTTAGTTATACTAACAACAATGTCTGAATCTTGGTATTACATATTGATATGAATTTTGTAATAGATAATTTCATCGAGGTCTAGATATATTTTATATGGTTCCAGTTTCATTTGGAATGATGAATAATTTACTTATGTGTCCATCATATATTCACATTATGTAGAATTATATAAAAAAAATTCATCCCAACAAGAAATTTTTATTTTCCTAACAGAACTCATAATATTAGTACAAATAAAGTTATTTTCATGTTTATATATAGTAGATTTCTTTTAATTTTTTGAAAAACAAATCATAGTACCATGAGATTATATATCAATTAATCTTATTTCCTTATATAAGTATTCACTTATTATTTTTAGTCCAATATCATCTTTAACACACATTGGTTATGTATTAAACGACTCATTTCCATAATATAGTTTTTTCATCAAGATATTTTATCATATAAAATATTTTGAACCATCAAGTTGATTTTTTATCACATCGTTATAATAAAATATTTTTTTTCAAACACTTTTATTCAATCACTATTGATTGTGAATTATTTATTTAAAATATGGTTTAATTTCATGAGTATTTTTTTCATAATATAGAGATTACATTCCATATTAAATGTATAATTCATGTAAGTTTCCTTCCTTTATTTTTCTTCACTACTCTAAATTTATTCATTCTTTATCATGACCATGAATGTCTAAAAGTATCTAGAATTTCTTATTTGGTTGGATAAATCTTAGTGGAGAAGTATTCCCACTAGTTTACATTATTACACATAAATAATGTGAGTAAGACAAATTATTTTTTAGATTCATCATTAATAAAAATATAATTTTCCCAAATAAATATAAATAAAAAAACATATATTCTTATAAGAATTATAATTTCATAAACATTAACATCTAGAAAATTAAAATCCAAACATCTCAGTTCAGTGAGCATTTAATATTTTAATGCTTGTTCCACTTCATTGAAAATAATGTATAATAACATATCATATTCTTTGTAAAAAAAGTATTCTCAAACCCATAGGTCGGGCACTTAAATTTAATTATCATAAATTATCAATTGAAAGGAGATCTAAATAAGCTCACTCATTATATAATCAATCATTCAATAAAAAATTTGGTGTCTTATAACTATATTTTATTATTATTTAAATCCCAAATAACCATATTCATTCCAATGAAGATATCAAAAACTAGATTCATCTAAATCATAGATAAATTTCAACATCACAAACATTTATGTGTTCATATATCTAAGATGGAATCAAAAATTCAATATCCTGTATTTATTATCCATAACATATGGATCAACATCGTGATGTTGATTTTTTCATCAATAAATATTTACTTGTAATACTTCTGGCATATTTGTTTGTCTAGAAATTGATGGCTTTATTGTAGTTCTAAATTTGGTTCAGACATTTAATATTTATTACTCAATTAGTTATAACTAGTCAATTATTCTATATAGATCCAAAATTATTCTTATTCTTATATTTTTGATATCCTATTACGACATCACATTGATGAATCATTTATTTTTGGAATCTCTATTTAATTATTTTTTATCATATCACCTTTTAATCTTTTGAACATCATAACTTTTAGCCTATTAGATGTAAAAATATTTCATATCATTAAAAAAATTTAGATTCAACTAAAAAAATGTTTTTCATTACTATTAATTATTAGATTTATTATTTTAATATAAATTTTATCTGACTATTCATAAACTCATGATATTCTTTTATATCATAGTCTAACTTTTTTTCTTAGAATTATATTTATTATCGTTCAACATTGTATTAGTTATATCATTCCAATTTGAATCAAAATTAAATATCAAACCATCTCGACATTAGTTACATTGAAATATTAGTGAATATTTGTCTTATATAACTTCTATAATATCTTATTGACATTATTCATCCTCTTCAATTATTATAATATATTGAATCTTATGTATCTTTATTTTCACATTGACTCAAGAAGGAGTGAATCACATTGGTTGTTCAATTTTAAATCTCCATGACTTTTACATGATATGTATTTATATTCATCCATATCATTCCTCCTTATATTAATAAATAATCCATAAATCAAGCAATCATATAATCTAATTACATACTAATTGCCTCATTTGATGGTTATATTATAACACTACAATAACAACTTCTCTTCTAGTGATATTTGTGAATCATTATTCACCTGTAATCATTTCCTTGATCCTTATAATAAGAAAAATCCATTGATATAAATGTATTATATATGCAATAAAAAAAATATTTCATTAAAAATTAATTCTTATAACCATTCAGTGCATATGTTTCATCCATATACAAAAAATAACCCTATGCTACAAATTCCAAACATAGTCATATTAGACATAAAACACCATCATCAAATGTTTCTCAATAACAATCTCACTCATCCATTTTACAAAAAATACAGAATCATTATAAATAACATTGTATTCATCCAAATTTAGGGAAAATATTATATTCATATGTTTTTTTAAATAGAACGCTCTTTTTTAAATACATTATAAAAAATAATATATCTTCTTTAACATTTGAAAAAAGAGAAACATTTCAAATGGAATTCAATAAAATTCGAATAAAGTATCTCCATCCGTACATAAAATAAATCTCAAAATAATCATTCATAGGACTCAAAAATAATTTACTTTAATCTAATAAATTATATTATATTAAAATAAATAAATAAAATTATAACATTATTTCCCCCCATATAAGTGTATTATTCTAAAAATATAGTTACATGTCTATAAGAGGAAAAACCAATTCACATAACATTAAACTGGTAATATAATATCATTTTGAATAATTAATTGGAAATTCCTTAGTGTACATAAAAAAATTAAAATCTATAAAATCTATTTTACTACAACCACTTTTTATGCACATTATATTAGAATAAATTTCCCATAACATACTCATATATGTGAAAATGAGACTTAAATTAATAGAAGTGATACTTTTGTAACTGAGATCAAGTCACATATAAGAATAAACAAAACCATAAATTGGATATAAATGATTCATTCCATTGAACTAGTTGTACTAATTGAATAATGGTGGGAGTTAAAATTACCAAACAAACACCACCTTTATCTGTGACATGACATATTTAATAGTGATTAAGACTACTATATGGTCATGTAAGTATTCCCTATCCTAAAAAATTTATTGGATAATTGGAGTATTGTCACAATTATAGAAACCTCAACCCCATGAACCCATGTATAGTTCCTATATTATAACATTGGTTCAAGATTCCAGGTATCACATTTAAAATGACAGATTAGTTTAGAAATCTACAGAAATTAGATATCTACATGACTCTTATATTTCATTGGAATATATAAAACCCATCATAAAAAACATTTATGAATCATTTATATTTTAGATAATGTCCTTTTTCATATCAAATATAAAGGGAAAAATAAATTATGTTATCATATTCTAATAACTATTACATATAAATAAAGCTGTCATCAAAAAATAATAAATAAATAACATGGGAGAGTGGATAAAGAAAACGCATTATATTCAATCAAAAACATGAGTTCGATGATCATCTAAGGAATGTGTAATAATACAAAACACCTGGATAATGAAAACTACATTCTTAATAATGGAAATTCATTATTTTGAACATTTATTATTAGGTCCTCTCAACCAAGAAGTAATGAAACTTACAGTTAGGGCCTCTCAAACACAAAATTATCATTAAGTCAAATACTCTCATCTAAAACATTATATATTTATGGGTTACAAAATTGATCTCCATCAATTTTTTGTAAAATGTACCTCATTTGGACAAAGACAATAATATTCAATTTAATTGTTTTATTAAAATTAAAAAAACAAAAAAATTTATTTAATTAATCATTGTATAATATAAAAAGAAACCCTAAATTTTGTTAATAAACTATTTAAATGGATGAAAAATGGTAGGAATGAGATCATTAAAGTATTTTATAAAAATAGATTCTCTTACATGTATCTCAATTTTTGGCATTTGATCAAAAAGGATAGGAAATTAAAAATAAACATGTAAAACCCAATAATAACTAGAGGTGAATAAAATAAATTGTGTTTAAGTTTTTAGGATAATATAATTTTGAAAAATAAAATATGAAAATAAATGATTGCGAAATTGGTGCATTGGAATGCGTTCGTCGGCTAGATGTTGCAAATATATTGTTTGCCTCCTTCCGCATATTTAATTTCATATTTGTGTCATGTTGTGACATCATATAGTTAGGTGTGTATTTTTTCCCCATTACATTTTAGTTTCCCTTATCGTTCCCCTGTACACACTATAAGTTTTTATGTAGGTTCAATATTCTATTTGTTTCATATTTTTATTATTATTCCATTAATCAGTTGTACTGAGATTGTTGGGTGTGTAAATACTATTAAATTAGGTAAAGCAGTGTTATTTTGGAATTTTCTTTTGGTGCTTGTGAACACCCCTATACCTATTGAGGTGGATTTGGGGTAGTTATTGCTTGAGCCCCATTTTGGTTCGAGTCGTTAAATTTTCATAATAATAAAAACGCTAATTATATTAATTATAATTCTGTTATTACTTTAATATGTTTAAAATATATTATGATGAAGTAGGGGAAGAAATAAATTTGAAAGACTTGTAAAGGATGATTAGATCATCTTCGAATTACATACATATAATACCTTCTAAATGACCCATTAAAGGGTATTTTATGAATGGAAAGACCACTAAATCAAGGATATTAATTTTTATATGATATTTGGGATGTTTTTCGTTGATATAGGTAATTCATTTTGGTTGAAATAAGAGAGATAAGTTATATCCTTTTACAAGTGAGTAGAGGTGTACTATTGGAAAATTCAGGAAATATTAAAATATTAAATGTGCCTAAATTATGTAAAAAAGTTCCAAAACGACATTGATTAAAATATATGGACAATATGGTAATCATAATGTCGTATAAAAAAATTTAGATAGGTTTATATTGGAATTTAAAACATCCATTCTATATAAACTCCTTGGTAACGTAATTTTAATGTTATCCACATTGACTTTTTCTATATTAAATAATTTTATTTTTTATTATAATGTTGAAACTATATCATAAATATATAAAGAACGAAATTTTAGACCATATCGTATTCTTATTATCCTATTTAATTATTTCAATGAGTTTTAAATAAATTTAGAAAACATATTTTTTCATAAAAATCATTATTCTCAATTTTAAAACAACTAATTTAATTTGAATTAAGGTCATGATGATAGTGACTTTATTAAAATATAAAATCTTATAAAATTAATAATATGTTATATTTATCTAAATTATTTTTGGAACTCAACAACTCAATTTATTTGTATAATATTTTAAATGTCATCTATTTTATTTTCGACAACAACAAATAATTTGTTAGTGTTACAAACATATTTTGCGAAATTACACTATTTATAAAAAACAATTATTAAATTATAAAGAAAAAATGTAATTAATACATTTAATATAAATTTAAACTAAAAATTAAATCCATTTATCATTATAAAAATATTGGATATTTAACTCAAGATTGTGAAATTTTATTATTTATCCTTCTCTGAAAAAAATATAATAGTCATAGTTTAAGAAAAATGGAACCAAGTTAACATATTATATATAATTTTTAGATAATGGTAAAATTAAAATGATATAATATGTTAGAGGAATGTTTTATATAAATTTTGATACATTGCCCAAATTTTTTTAACAGGTTTTACTCGTTATACCCTCACTGGGGTAAAAAATGTTAATGAAGGATACTAATAAAAAAGAAAAATAATAAAATAAAATATTTACCAAATATGATCCTCTTGATTAAAAATATGGTATCTATTTTCAAATATTCAATATATATAATTTTATTAAATTAATTTTAATATATTTCAAGAAATGCAATAAAAATTAGTATTTATAAAATTCTATTTTTATGAATAAAAATTAACATATATTAAACTTGTATATATTTTTTAATGAATTGAATTTTAAAATATTATTCTTATAAAAATGAATCGTATGTGCATTTAATAAAAAATAATATTCATAATGGTAATTTTAAATTACGTTATTTCTTTAAATATGATGATAAAATATTTTTAATCTGAATTTCTCACAATAAAAAATTAAACATTGTAGAATAGTCATAACATTTCACATTATGTAAATTTTTCTATTTTGATTCAAAAAATAAATTATTAAATTGAAATTTCTAAAAATTATTACAAAATAATTGTTATTTCAAGGCAGAAAATTTAATAAAAAACAATTTTGATGAAAATTCATGTTTGATTCATAAAACTAAATCAAATAAAATTGCTAATATATTTCATAAGAATAAATAAATATTTTTTTATTGAGTAGGAATATTATATGTATATTTCATAATGTGGTTACTGATATTCTTACTCACTAATTCAATGGTTTTGTTATAAAATCACATTTAAATAGTAATATTTGTATAATATATCTCAATCTTTTTAAATCATTATGTTACATGTTAAGAAAGCTGTTAAGATTATAATTCCTTTTAAACTAAATTTATATGTTTTTTTGTTCTCCTCCCACTAAATAAATTTATCACATCCAAATTTATCATAGTAATAAATGGATTAATTCTTCAAAATACCTAGGTAGAAAACCCATATCATTCATAGCTATAATAAAATATGTTTTCAGAATTGGAAGTGGGAAATATAATGGTTACCATAAATATCACATATTCAAGTTGTAATTTATGGAGATAATTAGTGGGAAGAAAAAATATTTACATTTAAGAGAAATTAAATCTATGTACTAGTAGACTGTGATAGATAACATGATCATTACAAAGATAATCACTAAAAACCCATACATAATTCATGTGTAAAAAAAACATAAATTTATTAGAAATAAATGGAAAAAATTTTAAGATCATTTTTGCTATATTATTTTATAGATCATCTACTAATTCATAAATCCTAAAAAAAGAAAAAATAAACAAATTATAATTATTTAAATTACAAGAATAACATTAAAAACCATGTTTACAATAATGTTATTGTTTCTATAATAATATAAACCTCTCAATATTAATATTCTTACTATGTGTCATGATTAAAAATTATTTCATCGATGTATCAGGGGATGATTCAAAAACAATGATTTCGCCTATAGATATGGTATTAATACCCTAGTTTTAAAGTAAATATTATTAAAACTTATGGTATTTGAACATTTGTGGTACTAATTAAATAACCTTGTACTTTTTATCCCTATGTATTTTTTTATTCTATGTTCCCTAGATAATTTGGTCATAAATTTTAATACTTCCCCATCTATTAATAGTTGAAGAATTGGATAGTAGTAGTTTCTATACGTTCCTTTTATTCAATACTTTTATGACCCCTTTAACCATACATTATTCTTACTCTTGATCCTATTAAGTAAGTACCGAAGTGTTTGATTCCCAAAAATATTACATTTTTTAGGTTCTATCCTTCCAATATTATGTTTTTCCTCATTTATTTTTTCTTAGTGCTAGACATCCATTATTTATCATTATTTCCTTTGAAATATATGACATTTTGATTTATTTATATGTTATACTGGAACATTGTAACATGTTTTCATATTTGGAAACCATTTTAGAGAGTATTTCTCTTAAAAAGATTTCTTAAGAACATCCATACAAATTTTTATATTGCATTCGATGATATTTATATAGTCTATAGTGTGTCTAATTAATTATGAAATGTTTTTCTCACACTCAAAAACACATCCTTATTCCTTCTCTCTTATAATGAGTAATGTCAATTAAATATTATCTCATTACACATGTGGAATGTATTTCTCAAAGAATATCAATTCCAAAATTTTCAATTCAATTATTCTTATTTCATGAAACCCTTCATTTTTTGTTCATTTATCATTATTGGTCATCATCACATTTCAAATAATAAAAATCCAAAAAAAACCATTTCAAATTAATTACTTCAATAAGATATAAATATATTTGTCATGGAATTAATTTATTATTCAAATACCAATGGATTAATAGTTCCACAAAAGGATGTAGGTTTTCATTGAATGAATTGACACAACATAGGTGAATCACACTATGAATAACAATAAATTCCATACCATCAATGATATTCATCTAAAACATAACCAACTTTACTAATATTCCCAAGATCTACTGATTTCCAATAGCATCTCTATTGGATTTATTTGAAGTTTAATCCCTATAATAACTATGAGTATTTTTTCCTTTCTTCTGTTAGTATCTATAAATAAATAATGGCACACACTGAGTTATCTCGTAATAACCATGAATATGGAGCCATAAATTAAAAATCCATCTAATTGTAAAATTTCTCAAATAATATAAGAGATTAGTATAGTACACATACTAGTTATGTAAATTTAAAATATATTCCTCAATGTTTATACTATACATTAATTGTTTCCTACTCTAGAAACACTGAAGAAATGAACCTTGTGCTCCATTATAATTTATAACATTGGTATAAGATAGGTAAATTATTCCATTATTAAAATTGTGGATATAAAACATATTAAATGAAAAATTATTGAATCTTTTATTTTAATAATAATATCCTTCTTCATACATATGGAAAAGATAAATATTAAATGCGTGAGCATAGATTCTTAGTATGTGTTATGCATAGTGGAAGTTATCATGAGTAAATAAGGAATAATTATCATTAAATAGAAGATAATCAAAACACAAGTCATTCAATAAAAACATTATTTACAGGTGCTTCCATGGAAAATGTAAAGACACGGAAATTTCAAGGAAAATTGTTTCATAATTCTTTGGAATTTTACGAGTCTTCGGTTTTTGACAACATCTGATTCTGAGGCATGGTGTTCCCGGAATCAATTTCCGACGTTTTGTTCGGGTACGTTCTGTGAACGTACATGTGGATTTTTCTATCTTTTGAAGCATTGCTCGGAATTGAAATCTGAGGACACAGATGAACTCGCAGCGCCAGTATTTTCTTAAAGGGACCTTTACCGGAGTTGCGTTTTATGCAGGTTGAGAGTTAATTTTTGGGGTTTTAGAATAAAATAAATAATAATTGTAGTACACAATTTTATTTATGGATAGTGGTTTTTTCCTCCAAAGGGGAGTTGAAGGCAGGGCCCACACCCACATATCCACTCATGTGAGGATTTAGTGGGGTGGGGCCCACATGAGCCCCTAACCCTTCAACTCCCTTGAACCCACCATTAATACATCCCCTCATTTAATAAGAGGATCCACTCCACCTTCCTCCCATTAAGATTTACAACACATTTTAATTAATTAAATTGGATTCACTAATTAATTAATTAGAGTGTTTGAATTTTTTAATTGGCGTGCGAATAAAATAATAGCATTAGCTATTATTTTGGGAGGCTTTGTTGTGTTGGGGAAAACTTGGGAATGCTCTGGAGAGTTAGAAAAGAAAAGTGTTCTTCTCCTGATGAAGGACCCCTCCGTCTAAGAATGTCATACTCTCTGAGTGAAGAATGCATCATGAATTCTCCTACCTTCTTCTTCCTCTGCGTCAAGGGAGAAGACAGTGCTCGTGATAGGTGTCACCTATGACAACAAATCATCCTCTAACGTTGGCGGGACGACATCGTTCTTCCACGATGCCCGACTACCGCGATGCTCCTCTTTCGTGGCTCGACCACGTGCGACGTCAATTTCAAGGTAGGTGGATATTGTATAATTTCAAATATATGATTTATACCCTCGAACATGAGAATTTATTTGTTGAATAATAGTTTGAGCCTCTAACACGGTGGGTACATGATAACAAACAAGTCCGTACCCATCGCCATATTGTTCTTGATGCGAGGAATGTTTAGAGACAGATTAACGGAAGGGAAACATTTATTTGAGGTCGTCACAGTGAAGAGCATGACCTGAGGAGGCCACAGGCGCAGATGAGAGCTGAAACGGACCACCAGAATGACTCCGGTGTCCCGCGGAAGGTTGCGACGACGCCCTAGTGCGCCACCGGTGGAAGACCCACCGCTGCACCGGCCGCAGCGGTGGTGGATCGTATCCCGTGCCATGCGGGATCAGGGAAGACATGGCGGCGCCTGCCTGGCGCCGCCATTATGGTGAACCAGGGGGCTGCCCCCCCCCCCCCCACACACACCCCACACCCCCACCCCCCCACCCCCGTGCGGCCGACCTGGCCGAGCCGTGGCTAGCCGCGGGCCGGGCCACACCCATCTGGGCCGGTCCCGGACCCAGGTTGGGTCTCCCCAGTTCGGGCAGCACAGGGTGGGTTGGGCCGGGCCGGGCTGGGCCGAGACCCCCCCCCCCCTCTACAGACCGTTTTCTATTAATTGGCCATAACATGAGCTAGATATATCCGACTGACGCACCGTCAGTTGAGTAGGATTCCTCGGATCGAGACTGTCATTTTTGCTTATTACATTGAAGTTTCTGGGGCAGTTTTTGTATGGTCGGGTTGGTTCGAAACCAAAACCAACCGGTCCCTCGGAGCGGAAATTCTTATAACATAAGGGCCAGACGTCCGATCAAAGTGTCGTCAACTATGTTGGTTTCCTTTTGTTAAGATACTTTTTTTAGCATACTCTATGTGAGATTCAGATGACATTAGAGAATGGTCGGGTTTGTTTTAGCTTAAAAACCAATCGGGCCCCTGGAACGAAAAAACCAATAACTCACAGACCAGACATCAGATTGACGTGCCATCAATTTCGTTCAGAACCCTATGTGGTGGTCCATTATAATACTTCTACGTGACACTTTGTGACACTTGGAGTATTAGCTGGAGGCTTGTGGATTAGACCCTCCCGGTGACGAGCGAGTAGATTGCAGAGACCTAGTAGCTGGCTGAGACCTGATGACTGCTGATCGATCGACTCAAAGTGATTCGGATGGCCCAGTGGGGAGCGCTTAGTTTTAGCAGCAGACCAACTGCGGAGGAGCACTTGGATGTAGTGCAGAGTATCGGTACTTGATAGAAAGAGTACCTCTATAGGCTATGAGTTGGAGCTATTGGTTTTAGTGGCTGACCCACCGTGGGAAGCCCATGGATTTAGCAGCATGCCCATAGTACTCGACAGGTGGAGTACTTCAGCTGTCCAAGGTTAGTGGGAAGCTCTTGGTTGTAGCAGCAGGCCCACTATACTCGAAAGAGGAGGAGTTCTCCAATAGTCGTGGTTTCAACATCATGAATAATAATATTGGTTTGATCGGAGTCAATGACCTTTGTGTTTTCTCATGATTGAGATGGGTTATTTGATAACTTAGGTATATGTTTGGGCATAAAATTAAGTAATGGTTATCTGTTGAAATCATATTTTTTTTGTTTTATCCTTGTTGGATTTTGTGAGACCTTGAGGGTCTTAGGGTCCCTACTGATAATTTTTATACTCACCCATGCACGGGCTATGCCCGCATCTCTTTGTGTTGGATGCAGACGATGGATAGCGCTGACGGAGGCCGAGAGCACTAGGACTGGACGGTACCTAGAGGAGGATCTTACGACAATCGGTACACATAAAAGTATTTCGGATGTGGATTGTTGAGGAGGCCATCTGTACCTACCCTTCAGGTAGGAACCCCGGAGGATGGTTTAGGAGCTTCTTCCATCTTCCAACTATTTGTCTTTTCAGTTGTACTTTCTTTCAGTTGTAGCAGTACCTTTCTGTCAGGCTTGTGTTTTCTTCCCCTTTGTACTTTCAGGACACTTGTTATACTACTTTACTTAGTGTTTGATTCTGCTAGTTCTCTGGTTTTCTGTGTTTACGTTTTATAAAGGCAATTCCTTACCAGTTTTAGGGAATTACGTCTTTGATTCTAGTCTCCAGCCCCTGGCCAATGGAAGGCTGGTTTGGGGTAGTCACGATG
This sequence comes from Viscum album, assembly GCA_963277665.1. Classification (NCBI taxonomy): domain Eukaryota; kingdom Viridiplantae; phylum Streptophyta; class Magnoliopsida; order Santalales; family Viscaceae; genus Viscum; species Viscum album. The sequence continues at coordinate 1,132,085,320 of OY728150.1, read as the reverse complement.
CAGGCCCTGGGGGGCGGGTCATGAAAAATTGGTATCTGAGGATGTAGGTTCTACCATATAACTCAAGACTCTAATCATTCTTTTTGTGAAGCAATAGTGTTAAGAGTGCCTAGTGTGGTTTTCAGTTGAGGGAGTCCAGTGTTGGTGCGGCGGCCGATGTATCCATACACCAGAACCCTAACTACTAATTTCTGACTTAGTGCACGAAAAAATTGATTGTGTGTGTGTTTTCAAAAGCCTCTTTTATGTCAGCTCAATCCAGGTTAGCTCACCAGGTATAGTCTTTGACTGTGTCGCTTATGTCTCTTTCAGGATGCCTCCCAGTGGACGACCAGTTAGGGCCCCGAGAGTTGTATGTACTGACAGCCCGCCGAGTGACGAGGCCTCAGTTCAGGGCCCTCATCCAGTTGAGGCACCAGCGGAGGCACCAACGGTACCACTTCTCGTTGGTCCACCGATGCCACCTGCCCCAGTAGCAGGTGATGCACGCCGCTTAGGTGCACTGCACGAGTTCCAGCACCATAGGCCACCCAGGTTCTGTGGAGAGACTGACCCACAGGCGGCTGAGGATTGGCTGGAGGCTGTGTTGAGAGTCTTCAGACTGGTAGGGACACCAGCACACTATATGGTGATCACTGCTGCCGGCCTCTTTTAGGCAGCAGCTGGAAGATGGTGGAGCCTGAGGCTCCAGATGCGCGACAAGGCAAAACATCTATGGACAGACTTTGAGATCCTGTTCTGTGTGGAGTGTTTTTCAGACACCCTTCGAGTGGTGCGTATATAGGAGCTACAACATTAGCAGCAGAGCATCATGAAAGTAGCACAGTACTCAACGAGTTTCTCAGACCTCTCGCGCTACTCTTTAGATATGGTACGGGACCCGTTCCTCTGGGCCCAGACCTTCGAGCAGAGGATCATGCGAGAGATTAGATCGTCAGTTGTTTCTCACAGTATCCCGATGCAGACTGGGGTGTTAGAGTGATCCCTCATAGTGGAGAGTTTCCTTGATGAGCAATCTCCAGTAGAGGATCCCACCACTAGTCGACATGCAGCTGAGTCTTCTGCAGCTGGCAGTAGACAAATGACGCAGGGGTCCAAGAGGACCACACCCACGGGTGGTCGACCATATGACTGAGGATTGTGTGTGTGAGGCACCAGGGGCGAAGAACGACTTAGAAGTAGCGAACAGTGTTACTCCTACGGTGGGCTTGGTCACATGGCATGTGACTGTCCGACCCGCCATACAGATGATCAGAAGAGAGATTAAGGACTTCCCAGGCAGAGGTACAGGTTCGATCAAGGCGGACAACATGGAGTAGGAGACCGAGGCAGAGGAGCTGGTGGTGCAGTTGGTGGTGGACGACGCTTCAAGGTGTTTCCACCACCACCACCAGGAGGTCCACCCCGACTGCAGGGAACGGGAGGACATGTGAGAGCACAACTTTAGGAAGCTGAAGCATACCACTATGGAGTTCTGGAAGAATGTGGACAAGAGCGGGACTAGTTCTATGCATGGAGGCCTTTGTTCTTGGGGCTTCTAGCATCCTCGATGTTATTTTTTGTTGTTGTTATGTGTCTTTGTACTTCGAGCTGTAGTAATAAAAGACACTTTTATGTGTGATGTTTTCTTTCCTTCCTTTTGTGTGGTTAATACTATGAGGTTCCGGTTAAAACTGTTGACTTGACCCTCACATTCGGGATTCCTACTGGAGGAAACCCATTGACCACACACTGAAGCCGACAGTGTGACTAAACCCTTGGAGGAGAGAGTAATGGATGGATCTCTTGGTAGTAGTGTCGAGGCCTTACGACGCCGTCCATGACATGAATTTGTACCGTTTATGTTAGGATTTACTGTATTAGGAAAAGGATGTGTTTCATCCAGTGGATGATACCGGATTTTCCTTTTCGCCAAAGGAGAAATATAAGCATCTCTTGTAAATCGTAGGTGAAGATGGGCGGAGATAAGTTAATTGACTAGTCTCACCCATAGTTCGTCGAGCGAATGGTTTATGGTTTACTCTAATCTCAATATTCTTAGGTGTATATTCTATTATAATGACCTGAACCTGAGACAAAGGGGATGGATTGAGTTCCTCCGGGACTATTACTTCGAGATATTCTATACTCCTGGGAAGGGGAACGTAGTATAGAATGCTCTCAGTAAGAGTTCAGGCATTAAACTACTTGGAGACGCGACAGAGCACGTCGCCACATTGCTGATTTCCTTGTAGATAGGGATGGTGCATCCTATCTTTAGTCACTCCTCCAATTCTTCAGCAAATTAGGCGAGGTGGCTTACCGCCAGACCCTTCCACCTTAGTTGCACTGGGTGCACGATGTCCTCCACATATCTCACCTGAGGAGATACGTGCACGACCCATCCCACAACATCAAACACGAGGATCTGGACTTCGAAGAACTCGCAGTTACGGTATTCGCTTAACGGTACCTTTACCGCAGTTGCGTTTTATGTGGGTTGAGAGTTATTTTTTGGGGTATTAGAAAAAAATAAATAAAATTTGTAGTACACAATTTTATTTATGGATGGTGGTTTTTTCCTCCCAAGGGGAGTTAAAGGTGGGTACCACACCCACATAACCTCCCATTGCAGATTTAGTGGGGTGTGGCACACACGAGCCCCTAAACCTTCAACTCCCTTGAACCCCCCCCCCCTCCCACATTAACACTTCCCGTTATTTAATAAGAGCGGACTCTGCACCTTCCTCCCATTAAGATTGCCAAAACATTTTAATTGATTAAATGGGATTCTACAATTATTTAATTAGAGTGCTTGAATTATCTAATTGGTGTGAGAATAAAATGATAGCATTAGCTATTATTTTGGAAGGTTTTTGATGTATGGGGAAAACTTGGGAAAGCTCTGGAGAGTTAGAAAAGAAAAGAGTACTTATCCTGAAGAAGAACACCTCCATTGAAGAACATCATACTCTCTCGTAGAAGAACGCTGCACGACTTCTCATACCTCCTTCTTCCTCTACGTCAAGGGAGAAGACACCACTCATGGGAGGCGTCACCTATGACAACAACTCCTCCTCCAACGTCGGTGGGACGACACCATTCTTCTGCGACACCCGACTACCGTGACGCTCGTCTTCCGCGGCTCGATGACATGCAACATCAATTTCGAGGTAGGGGATGTTGTTTAATTTCATATATGTGATTAATACCCTCGAAAATGGGCATTTATTTGTTTAATAATTGATTGAGCCTCTAACGTGGTGGGTACGGGCTAACGAACAATTCCGGACCCATCGCCATATCGTTCTTGATGCGCATAATCTTTGGTGATGGATGAACCGAAGGACAACGTTGATTTGTGGTCATCGTAGTGAAGAGTGGGACCTGAGGAGGCCGTATGCGAAGGAGATAGCTAAAACGGACCACTTAAATTACTCTGGTGGCCCGGGATAGGTCGCGCAGGCGGGGGTCGTTGGCGCGGCGGCGTCGGCGACCGGAGGCGACAGCGCCCTAGTGTGCCAGTAGAGGAAACCCATTTGCCTCAACGACCACGATCGCAGTGGAACAGACCCCGCACCACTCGGGATCCAGGAAGACAGGGTAGTGCTAGCCTGGCGCAGCTGTTACGGTGAACCGAGGGGCCGCGCTCCCCCCCACCCCCTGATCTGCCAGCCTGGCCGCACTGCGGCCGCCCGTGGGCTGGGCTGCTCCAGCCGCGGGCCAAAACGGACCCGGACCTGGGTCAGGTCGACCCGGTCCGGGCCGCCCCAGGTTGGGTTGGGCCGGGTCGGACCAGGCCCAGACCCCCCCCCCCTCTTGGTACCGTTTTCAGTTAATTGCCCATAACATAGCTACGGACCTCCGATCGACGTACCGTTAGTCGAATAGGATTCCACTGATCGAGACAGTCGTTTCAGTATATTACACTCAAGTTTTTGGCGACGTTTCGGTATAGCCTGGTTGGTTCGAAACAAAAACCAATAGGCCCTCGGAGCAGAAACGCTTATAACTTAAGGTCCGGACCTCTGATTGACGTGCCATCAACTACGTTGGTTTCATTTGGTTGAGAAGGTTATAATAGCATACTCCACGTGGGATTCAGATGAGAATGGATTATGGTTGGGTTAATTTTAGCTTAAAAACCAACTGGGCCCCTGAAACAGAAAAGCCAATAACTCACAGACCATGCGTCCGATTGATGCACCGTCTATTGCATTGAGAACCCTATGAGGTGGTGGTCCTTTGAGATAATTCTACGTGAGACTTCGTGACACTGGGAGTATCATATGGAGACTCATGGAGCGGACCCTCCCGGTGACAAGCGAGCAGATTGCAGAGACCTAGTAGCTGGATGAGACCTAAAGACTGCTGATCGATCGACTCGGAGTGATTCGGATGGCCAAGTGGGGAGTGCTTGGTTGTAGCAGCGGATCCACGAGGGAGGAGTGCTTGGATGTAGCGACAGACCTGCAGTACTCGATAGAAAGAGTACCTCTGTAGGCTACGAGGGGGAGTGCTTGGTTGTAGCGGCAGACCCATGTTGGGAAACACTTGGTTGTAGCCGCATGCCTACAATACTCAACAAGTGGAGTAATTCAGAAGTCCAAGGATAGTTTGAATTGATTGGTTGTAGTGGAAGACCCACTGTACTCTACAGAGGAGGAGTTCTCCAGCATCCGTAGTTTCGACATCGTGAATAAAAATCCTGGTTTGAGCTGAGTCAATGACCTTTGTGTTTACCTCATGATTGAGATGAGTTATAACTTAGGAATATGTAAGGGAATATACCTAAGTAATGGTTATCTATTTAAATAATACTTTTTTGTTTATCCTTTTTGGACATTGTGAGACCTTTAGAGTCTCGAGGGCCCTACTGAGTATCGTAATACTCACCCATGCATGGGCTATGCTCGCAACTCGTTGTGTTTGATGTAGACGGTGGACATCGCTGATGGAGGCTGAGAGCACTGGGACGTGACGTTACTCGGAGGAGGATCATAAGCCGTATCAGTACACAGAGGAGTCTGACGGACATGGAGTGATGAGGAGGCCATCTGTACCTACCCTTCAGGTAGGAACCCTGGATAACGGTTCAGGAGCTGCTTCCATCTCCCAGCTGTTTGTCTTTTCAGTTATACTATCTTGTAGTTATAGCTATACCTTTCAGGTTGGCTTGTATTTCTGTCCTCTTTGAACTTTCATCACACTTGTTGTACTGCTTTACTTAGTGTTTTCTTCTCTTTGTTCTCTAGTTGTGTGTGTTTACGTATTTTAAAGGTAATGTCGGCCCAGTTCTAGGGAATTACGACTTTGGTGCTAGTCACCAGCCCCTGGCCTTTGGAAGGCGGGCTTGGGATAGTCACAATGTGGTCCCCAGGGGATGGGTTGTGATAGAAAATATAAATAATGAAAAAAGGATAATGAAAAAATTGTTAAATGAAATTTAATCCTCTATAAATTCATGATCAATGTCTCTTGTAAAATCTAGATATTTTTAAAGAATGAAATTTGTTCGAAAGCGTAATGATGAACCGTTTTGAGCTTAAAATAAATAATATTTGTTAATATTTAATAAGGATGATCTATCCTAGTGATTATATTTAAGGGTATGAATAGAAATAACTATATTATTTTTACACATGTTTATTTAATTTTTTGACATCAATCCAATATATTTTTATACTATAATAATGAATCTTGATTTATACTGAAAAACTAATTTTCCTAAAGAGATGATTCACCGCCTTTTAATGGATCACTTTTTACAAAAATAAATTTTATATTTTTGTTTATTTTCATATGTAAAAAATCATTCATTATTTATTAATATCAAAATTGAAATTTTGGGAATTTTTGAAATTTTTATTATAACTTACTTGTTTAATGAATTATGAAAAATATTGCATTTTAAATGAAAAGTCACCTTTCATTTAAATAATTATAAATTATAAATTTTATTTAAAATAGTACTAAATGTAAATTTATGTAAATTACATGGATATTAATCCATATTTTTTCATTGTATTCAATTTCACATTGAATTTAGATACAAAACTATTTCATATTGTTTTATCATTCTTACATTAAAAGCCTGATATTTAGACCCATCTATGGGATTAATTTTAAATTAATTTACTAAAAATATGATAATTTAATTTTTAAAAATGTTTTAAATATTTGGAATCATAATGTTTATATTTATTAAAAAAATACTATTATTTGTTAAAAAATTTGAATAATAATTTTGAATCAAAATATTTACCACATTGATGGGTGAAATCATTAAAAACGAGTAATACTGGGTAAAAATACTATGATAGGAACTATGAAATTTCCTTTACACATGACCCAATATTATTATACGTGTATATATCATCCATAAAGAATTTCTATTCAAATATATGTCCAGTGGTTTTCATTTATATGTTATTAGTACAATTAGAATAGATAAGACAATGATTTAACAATCACATTCTTAATAACAAAAATATATATAAAAAAAGTTTATCCAGAGGATATGTTGTACTATTAATATTAATAATTTATATATAATATCTATAGTCATCATGGTAATTTAATTTTATATTTTATTGAAAAAATAATTACCTTAAATTCTTTGATAATACAAATGTTGTAATTATTTTGTCAATACAAATATCAAATAAATATTATTTAAAAAATTAAAATAAATATAATATATACAAATAATATAATATATGGATTATATTGACTAATTTTACATTTTAGGGTTCAATTAATTTTTTTTCTAATTTATCTTATTGTATGTACTTTTTTAAAATTAAATGGAGTGCAAAACTGAAAATTGACATTAATGATATTTTAAATAAAATAATAATTTTTTAAATGATATAAATTTATTGAAAATCAGTAATTATGGAATATAATTAGGATTAGTTTAAAAATATATAAAATTATCCTTTTTTTTTAATTTTTAAATTTTATGGTGACTATATAAACCTTCAATGAGTAATAATTATTGAGGTCATGGTAATAATTATTGTTGTCAAATGAGGTTCAAAACTAAATGATATATTCAAAAATGTGACCTAAACACGTCAAAAAAATATTTCATAAGATTATTTATACTTATAATTATCCTTTATTATAAAAAACATACTTTGGGGAGATTTATAATGGAATATTAATTTATTTTAATTTAATATTTTGAGAAATTATAATGGGGCCCCTACCCTCTCCTATAAAAGTACGCATATTCATCTATTTTATTCAAACATAAAATCCTTTTTAGATCCAAAAATATCTTCCCAAACACTATAAAATTATCCATTTACACATGATAGAGATATAACTTTTTGTATAACACCCCCCATAGTGTTCATAATGAGTTATGTTAAAGAGATTATCTAAAGAAGTAGTATTGTTTTTAATCAAGTATTGATGTTTTATATATTCTTGAAATTCTATAAATTATTATAATATCAACATTATATAAAATCATAATTATACTAAATATAAAAAAAATTATATTAAAGTTACTACAAACAACATTAAACACTTTTTTGAAATGAGATACACAATCATCGTTCGTGTGTATAGAGGAGTCCCTTATCATGAACTGATGATTTTTGTTCATCCACTACCACCTTTATAGGTTTGGAATAATTATGGATTCATAATTAATATTTTATATATATTATTTTAATAATTTTATTATAATTTTTTTTATTATTATATAACACATACCTCCATTCTTTCTATTTTCTGAGAATACAATAACATCATTCGTCTGTACAACGAACTACCGCCTCAAAAAGTAATCTAATACTTCCTTTATTTACATTATATGCAATAAGGATGAGTGAAATATGGTTATGTGATATATATATCTTTATATGACACAATAATTAAACTATAATGATAATATATAAATATATATATATTATTTACTTTCAATTATTTAAATACACTCTATATAGTGTTCATGCGTTCGTACGACCTACCGTCTCAATGAATGGTGTATTTTATTTCCAATTTACTTAATTTAAATATTAATATAAATACACTTATACAAAATATATATAAAACTGTTTTCATTATTTAAATTATATAAATGATATAATTTTTATCTCAGTAGTAGAACCAATAATAACAAGTCCAAAACATAGACGAAAAACAGATTGGTTATTACCCAAAACATAACATTAACATTGAATTGATAAAAAATATCCTAAATTAATCATATATGGAAATATATAGTAAAAGGTTATATTCTATATGTATAATAATATTATATATATTTTAAAATTTGTTTGAACCTATATGATGGAAGTCAAGACTTAACGTAAGAGGATTTTGACTCTCACTTTTTTATGCAAGAATAATGCCATATTCAGAACATGTTTTTGTTGTGTTGTGTATATAATAATCACAAATGTTTTATAATATCCATTTCCATAAATATATGGTTATTTTAATATCAAATTAATTATCTCCCCTTCATGGGGTTCATAGTTCAAAAGATATAAAAACTACATTATATTTGTTTTTAAATTTTCATTCATTGAGTCACATTACACACATATAATCTTTTAAAAGGTGTATATACTAAACAATAACAAGTTTTATCATGAATATTTGTTCTATAATGATATTGTAAGTATAATTTTATTTTATTATCTCTCCATTTTTAAATTTTTTTTATTCCAAACCCTTATTTTCTAGAATTTTTTTCAAATATTTTTTAAATTATAATTAATAATTTCCATGGAAAATGATTTAATGGATATTTAATATGGATTTACAGAGAATCCATTATAATTTTTAAAGGATATATTCTGTGATTTTTTTATAAAAAAAATCATTATTATTTAATAATTATTGTTCAAAATAGAAAGGTTATTTTCCCCAACAATTATTTCAAGTAAACTCTCAAAATTATTTTTCATCTAAGATAACATTAGTTGATGTTGAATATGATTTGTGAGAGGCTTTATTTTTGGAATGTATAATTATTCATTTATGGTTGTTTGATGTTAATATATTTTACACCCATTTCATGTCCATGTGTTATTCTCTAATGAAATGTTTATAAAACCTATTTCATTTTATAGGTTCTGATATAAGGAATGATTTATGTTTTAGTAGAGCATATCGGTATGGTTTTCATTATTTGAAAGGTGGTACATATAAATCCTTCCAATTAATTTGACAATGATATTATATCTCAGGGTATAGATAAGACACGAATGGGGATTGAAATCAATTTATACTATACTAGAACGGGAACTGAAACATGTTCTCTAAAGGTGTAATTCCACCATGACAGTCATGGGAGTGAACCGTGAATACTATGAGGGTTTATGGAGTTACCAAAATAAACTGTGATTGTATTATAAAATGGGGTTTTCAAATAAGGGAATGATTTTATATTCTATTTTTTGCGAATATTTCGATGTTTTATGCCATGATATTCTATTATGATTATTGCTTTATGGATTTTTATAATTTTTTATATGACCCAATATTATGATCATTAGTATTCAAGATTTAATTTTCAAATGATATGTTCATATTGTTATACCCCTGTGTTTATATTATGATTAAAATCTACCATTCTAACTCTTACTGTGCATCTTAAATCCGGTTATCTTATGTTTCCTTTACCCTAGTATATAGAGTATGGTATTATATATAACTTTTCAAAAAGGTTTCTAGTTCTGAAGAAATGGGCTGGAGATAGTGTAGAAGTTTCATAAACTATCTTTTTATGATTCCATGTTTCCAATGACACAATACCCTTATTATTATGGAATATTTTTCACACTATATAATTAATATTCATATATTAATATGTAATATATAGGTATGAAAATAGTGGGTTGTTATTGTTGATATTATAGAACGGTATATTTAACCTATGCAAACTAAGATGAGAAAATCATTGAAATGAAACTATGGACAATTCAAGGTTATAATCATTGGATTTTTGAAACAAACTATAATTAAAAAAAAGTTGTCATATATTAAAATTTTATTATTAATTTCATGATATTATGTTGTCTTCAACTATGATTAGTGTTTCTCATATTATTCTTTTGGTTTTAGTCGATGGATGGATCTAGAAGGAATCGTGTAAACCATTACCTGATGGAAAATTTGATGACTATGAGAATCCAAATTGGTTAATGGATAGAGAGAATGGTATTATTATTATTATTATTAATCACCTACCATGATATATTATAAACAACATCAACCTCGATGAGATTCCTACCACATCAATTAGGAAGAAGATAGAATATTATGAATGTTCATGTGGTTATTATCATTAAAGAAAGAAGATTTAACTTCCCCTATGGAAAGAAATTGGGATGAAGAACCTATGGTAAATTAAAAAATATAAGTATATATGTTATCTATGTGTAAAATAAGGTCATTTAGTGGCAAATTGTTGAGTACATCAATGTCTTATGTGTGGGGAACATGAGAATTATTCAACACAATTCCCAGACACAATAATTTCAATCTAAACAAAGGAATGACCTATTATATACCAATCATTGATGTGGAAGGATTTAATTAGTTATTTGAATTAAAAAATAATGTATTAAATGTACAACTATTGTATTATGTCTTAATAAAACATCTATGTACTGGTCTACTATTTTTTTCCATGAGTATTTGGAAGGATATATTGAAAAATGATGATGTAATGGAAAAGTGATTTACTGGTATGGTGATATTATTTTGAAAAAAAACATTAATGGAATGATAAGAAATAATATATGCATAATAATTGGATAATGATGAGGGAACCTGATTTTAATTATATATTAAAATTAATGAGATGGTATTGATAAACATGAAACTAATTTGTAATATGATGTCAAGGTGATCCATGAAAACATGGATTGAGTTTATAGTATTTATAGATTTATGGATTGATGAAAAATATATTTTTTTTAAACATGGATTTGGTCAATATTGTATTATGGTAGATTGGATTATTAGTATGATTCAAAAGAAGACATGATAATGATATTCACATGTCCAGTATAAGACAATTAAGATCTAAATCTTGTTTTTTGGGATTAATGATATGTTTATTTATTAAATTTAGAGACCCTCATTCCAAAATAATTAATTTTATTATTTTGGATGGTTTATATGGATAAAAATTAATGTGAATTTATTTGAATAATTCAAAAAGATATTTCAGGATAATAACTAGAAGTTGGATGAATTACTTGTCATCCCATTATGGATATTAATATCAACTAGTTCTATGGGAACCACAAACTTTACATCATTCCATGGAGAAATAAATTAAGAGGAAATTCATAAAGGCATAAGATAATTGTTATATTATACTTATGATATGAAATAAAGAAATTATAACTTCTAAAAAGGATTTAAAACAAAATATTATCTTATAATCTTCATTTATTATGATATCCAAAACCTTTTTTTAGGCATAGGTGGTTTATGACTTTGTAGTAACTAACCTTTTAATTAAAATTTTCTCTATCATTCTCCATCATATCTCGAAATTTATAATTCTCTTCCATTAGATGTTTCAACATTCCACTAATGTTCTCTCAATCATAGTCCTAGTAATGTGGGGATAATAACATTTTTAAATTCCCACTTTTTATGGGGATGTATTGTTGACCTCGTATATGATGCTGGTTTCCCATAAAGGAAATATTCAGACATCCATCTATGTTTCTAAAGTGAAATTTTAAATTTATGATGATAATTATAATTTCTTTGAAATTATTTATTGTTTCGTGATTGTAGATTATATATTTTCTATTATATAAAATATATCTCGTGATCATGATGAGTTCCTTATATCTCCTCCAAGGATGTAAATTCCACATCCTTCTCATGTGCTAAATTATAATTTTGTACCACTAGAAGAAGATACTTCTTATGAAGAACAACCAGTAGTGATTCTGGTCCGTAGAGATAATATTCTTCAAAACAAGATGACTCACTTCGTTAAGTTTTTATGGTGAAGCCACCAATTAGAGGAACCAATGTAAAAACATGACGATATTGTGAGGTAGAGGTATCCTCATAATTTTATATCAATGTGGTGAATTTTGAGGGATTAATTCATTTTATGTGGGTAAAATATACCATCATGATATTTTTAAAATAAAATAGTATGTTTAAAATCATAACAATACACGACATCATGAATAAATGAACATCTACATATTATTATTAAATATGGTGTATTCTGCATAGTTGTTATTTTGGTGGGTATGAATAGTGCTAACAATATTATTTTCACACATGTTTATTATATTTTTTTACATTCAACCAATATAATTTCATAAGATAATATTAAAAATGGTTTTACACTTATGAACTATATTTTCTAAAATGCAGTTTTACCACCTTCTGATGGTGCACATGTCTTCTTCACAAACTGAATATAGTCACCATCAAAACCAGAACCAAACCTAGCATGTCGCAAGGCCTGATGGGTGTTCTCAATCCTCAATGGATGAAAAACAACCTGATTACTATAAATATTTGTTTGGGAATGATTTACCTGAGTTTTGAATAATTTAACAACCATAATCAATCAAAAAACAAAATCTGAAAATTCATGACAAAAAATCCTTAAAAAAAATTCCGAACTAAATACATGGGTGTTAAAATTATTAAATGCTTCAAAAGATACATAAATGAAGTTGAAAAACTGCCCATGGAACACCACATGATAAGGGGCCATCACCCACATGTCATCTCCACAACACCGTACCATAATAGGAATCAAACAACTCAAACGACCCTCAACCAAGGGATTTTCATTACCTATGTCAAATTTGATCATGTATACTGAAACCCAATTTTTAAGTAGGGTGTGAGCCTATTACAAATTGGATACTACCCAAAAGACTCCATATGGTATGCATTACAAGATAATAAGCATGAAAGTATTAATAAAGAAGAAATGGGGGTAATAATATTTCAAGAATGAAACTTTTAGAAGTAAATAGTTTTAACAGGATGATTTAAAAGGATGAGAACTTTTCAATAAAACCTGTATGATACTTAATTTTCTAAGAAAAAATAGCATTATAAATTGATAAATATGAAACAATCAACGAGAACTAATACCGAGAACATCCCTAGGCAGTAGTTAGTTTCAGGGCCTAGGTATAATGTATCTTGATATAAAGTAAACATTAAAATATCTGTTCTCATGTAAGAAAAACTATTAGGGAACATACCCATAAACTAATGGTCCCTAATCGTCACTTTTATAGCTTCTTAGTATTTTCATTGTAAAAATTTATACATGAAACATGGAAAAAACTACTCCGATTCACTAGAATACTTGTACATGTCCACCCACTTAGATACACACCTTTCCCTCATTTTTCTCAAATAATTTCCACATGTTAGTAAATTCCATTATCATATAAAAACAAAAATCCTGGTAAAAGACACCTAAAATAGTTTCTATATATTCATTGATCCATTTATAAAACCCAATAAACCATTTTGAATTTCTATAAAACATTTTCAAGGAATATAACTAAACAATTCCCACAAAATCCATCAAAAATCTATATTTGAATAGAAATTCCATCAAATATTACGACAAACTATAATTTTCATCATAAACACATTTTAATAAAACATTTCCCGGAATTATAAAATAGCCACAAATGGTACAACATTGAATGTCCATGTAAAAAATATCATTTCAAAAAAAATGGCACTTAAAAATCAATATCTTAACCAAAACCACAATAAATTTTTTTAATCTTGCACAATGAAAGATGAATATGAAAAAATATAAATCAAGCTACACTAACTCATCTAGTAGTTCTTAAACAAGGAATCGCCTACCAGGTGTGTCAAAAACACCAAATCACTGTTTGAAATTTCAACCGCACCACCACCGCACCACAAGGGAGTCAAAACAAACCTAAAACCACAATATTAGACCAATAAAACCAATACGAAATCCTCAGATACAATAAATACATTCTATACATTAATAAGATATAGAAAAATGCAATAAACCCTATTGAAATGAGAGTAATAATTATGTAATAAAACATAATTGAGAGAAAATTGAAGAAATTTCCCCAAATAAACCAATAGTAGAATCACTAAGAAAGAACAATTTATATAGAGTCTCAAATAATGTTGGGGATGTCTATTGGGGATTAAAAGGATGGAATGGAGTAAAAAATGAAAGATTTATTAATGAAACAAATCACCATCTCAAATCAGGCCGATTCTATAACCACGGTAAATTTCACACCAATCTAAGATGAATATGAGCTCCGAAGAGGAAAATGGAATTTAGGGGTTACATCTAGGGGTTTTTTATCTCATGTTAGAGGTGGAATGACCAAAAATAATAAAAAATTATTTATATATAACATAGTTATCTTATTTTTTAACAGGAAATTGGATCACGGGTTGGCCCAATGACTGAATAAATCCCCAAAATCCATCATGATTGTGAGTTCCTAATGGGTCCAAAATGGTATGGTGATTTTAATAGGTCTAAAAGAATATGTTAGAAGTATAATGGATGAAAAATTATAAAAAAAGACGTATTTATAAATGAAACAAATTTTTTTTTAAATCTGGAAATGGGATCACATGTTTGGCCAAATCATGATAAAACCTCACGTTTCTCCAAAAATACATGGGAAAACCTCACAATGTAAAATGAAAAAAAATCATGAAAAATAACTATAAAATAATTCATGTATTTGATAATTGTCTACAATATAAAAACATTATTCCTTCATAAAATTAGCTCAAAGCCTGCTCATATAAGTGAAAAGGAAACTACTCTTAAACCCAAGACATTCACTCCCATAGCTCATGGTCATCAGACCCATGATACTAGGGGAAATGAAAAGGAGGAATATTCATCAATCAATGAACATTTTCTTGGGAGTCCACAATTTTCACCAGCCTCTCAAGCATCAATAAATTGGGCTTTATCTCTAGGTCTTCCCAATTATGCACATGTGACCGATCCGAGATGTAATTTTTCAACTTGGAGACATGAAAGATTTCATGAATGATTGTTAATTGAGAAGGAAAATCCAACTTGTATTCCTATTTTCCAATACACATGATGAATTCAAAAGTTCCATCCTACCGCATCATCGGGTTCCCTTGCTTTCCCAAATGATGATGGCCTAGACGGGGGGCCACTTCCATGAATACCCAGTCACCCACATAAAACCATAGGTCTCAATGCCTATGGTATGAATAATATTTATGGTGAATATGAGATGCCAATAAGAATTTACTGATAAAATTTACCATCTCAGATGTCTCTTGAAAAAGGCATGTCCCCAACTGTGAAGTCTCACTTACCTCATCCCAACACAGGGGCGACCACCAAGGATGACTATAGAGTGCCACAAAATGATCCATTCAAGTCGAGGATTGGTAACTGTTATTATAAGAAAAATAATTCATTCCCAAATGGCTATCACAAGAACCTCCAAAGTACAAAACACAGGAACATAGCATGTCCTCCATAATTTGATTCACCAGCTCTATCTGACCATTCATAGGATGATGGAATGTCGTGATCATCTTAATATGCGACCCCGAGACCTTTTTAAGGCCTTCCAAAAAATGAGAATTGAAACACGGATCTCTACTAGAGAAAAAAAATCTAATAGAACACTCGAAATCCTTAACATATCCATAAGAAACAAACTTCCCAACTCATCCACTGTAGTTGTATCATTGATTGCAATGAAGTAAAATTATTTGGTCATTTAATAAATCACTACCTATATAGAATTCTTACCCTGAGGTGTATGAGGAAAGAAATCAATGAAGACCATGGTGACCTCATCCTACTTCTAGGTAGGAATGGGTAATGTCTTGATTAAATCAAAGGGCCATTGATGCTCCTCTTTCACTTGATGACAAGTGTAGAATCTCAAAACGAATTTAGCTATTTATCATTTCATACCTAGCCACTAGAACTACCAACATAGATCATAATATATCTTGGTGGCACCCTGATGGAAAACCCACTGAGACTGGTTGATATACAGCATCACCACCTTTCATTGAGTGGCCAAAACTATGTATCAGACCTTTAAGAACATGATTACCTTGGAAGACAATGACAAATCAGATGATTTCTCCCCTCTAGGAATATGTTTCCTCGACCACTGGAAAAACTCATCACTGGGTTTTTTTCACTGAATCGACTATCTAATAGAAGGAGTTAACTAAATGATCACCAATATCTCACCTCCATTATGCTTCATGAAATCCACATGCATATGAGCAGATAACCCCATCAATGTCCACTCATCACTATAATTATTGAAGTATTGCACTAGTACTTTTCTACTCAAAGCATCTACCACCAAATTTCCCTTACCTAGGGTATAAAAAATAAAAATGTTGAACCCCTGCAAGTACACAATCCAATGATGATTCCCTAGATTGAGATCATTCTATGAGATGATGAAGTGAAATATTGTATGATCAGAGTACACCACAACCTTCTCCCCAAATAGGTGGTGTTTCCAATTCTTCAAATCATCCATCATAACTACTAACTCCAATTTATTGGTTAGATAATTCTTTTCATGTGATCGGAGTGGTTGAGAACCATACACCACCTTGTGATCTCCCAGAATAAGAACACACCCAATACGCATACCTGAAGCATCACAATACACAACATACCCATTTGTAGATACTGGAAAAATCAGCATGTGGGCGGTATTCAATCTTTGCTTCAGCCACTTGAAGGATGCTTGATATTTTCGGCCCCATACAAAATTTACCACTTTTTGGGTGGTCGCGGTCATGGGTATGTTGAAAAAACCAAAATCCCAAACAAAGAATCTATAGAAACCATCCAGTTTGAGGAAACACATGATCTAGAACATGCTCATTGGATGCTTCCATGACATAACATAATTGATCTTCAAGGGGTCCACTAAAACCCTCTTCTATGGGATCACATGACCCATAAAAATCACCTCCCTAATCCATAAATTGAACTTGGAAAACTTTTCATAGAAGTAGAAATCCTATAATGTTCCCAACATAATCCAAAAATGTTGTTCGTCTTCCTCCTAGGATCCATATTTGAGAAGGATGTCTTCCAAAAATATCACGACTAATGAATCATGATATTGGTGAAAAACCATTTTCATGAGTGCCATAAAGACCACTATAGAATTGGTTAATCTGAAGGGAATGACCAAATAATAAATGTGGTTGTACCTTCATCGAAAGGTTGTATTCATAATTGCAGCCTCTTTCAACCTCAGTTGATGGTAACATAAACACTATTATATTTTAGAGATCCACATTGTCCATTCAACTGGTCAAAAAAATTATCTATTTGGGGAAAAAGATATATATTTTTAAATATTTCCCTTATTCATTTTCTGGTAATCAATACACGATTGGAGGGACATATTGGCCTTCTTTGCAAAGAGAACATGAGGTGCACATGTATAAATTCTCGGGAGAATGAATCCTTTGTATTAAAAATCATCTAGCTAAATCTTTAATACCATCAATTCATTGGAGGACATAAGATATGAGGGGAGAGATATAATTTTTATTCCCAGCACTAAATCGATTGACAACTCCACATCTTTATCTGGGGGTAATCCTGTAAAATCATCTAAGAATAAATTTGGGAACTCCTCCAATACATGAGGTATGACACCCTTAAGAGAACAATGACCGTACTTTAGTGTGAGCGATGAAAACTAAAAGATTATATTCCCCATCGCTGGGATTTTAGGTATTGCAAAACTGGATTGAGTATATCATTCCCCACATAAAAACCTGCAGTCTGCCATCATGTGCCACGAAACTGACCTGTCGCCTATAGAAATCGATGTGCGCCTGAAAGTGTACCATCGAATATATTCCATATATCGCATCAAATAGATCCATGTCTAAGATGAGGATGTCCCACTCTATCTCAACACCTAACACAGAAGGCACACATGACGGGCACTTAACACATTTCTCCTTCTTCTTTCCCATCAGCATCACCAACACCATCGAAAAGGTAAAATATTGGTTGGAATAATCAGTATGGTCACAATATAGGAAGAGATGAATGAAACAATAAGCACCAATGTCAAAAAAGTGTAACATCTATAGAAGATGCAACCAAAATGGTACCTCAATCTATTGACAGTCCCGCCTCTAATCTCGATGATGCCTGGTCCACTGCATAATGATTCCTAGTCCCTTCCTGAGAATGACCACATTCATGTGGCTATACCATGAACTAGCTCTACACAGAAGATGATCTAGCCCTAGCACCATTGACACCAAGCCAAGATCCCCCCGTCCTCAATGGCTCCGAATGAGCTGGAAATCCCCTGGAAGCCCCATATCCTTCCCCACTCTAGAATGGACATGCCATCTTATAAAAACACTACAACGGTCCCATACATCCACATTGATAATAAAACTTAGGAGGATATGGGAATGGAGGATTGATTTCCCCTGACCTACCACACTGGTTGCACACAACAGACCTCACATCAAAAGCCAATGAATATAACTATCTAGATGGTTGGAATGAGAATATACCTACCCTTTTCCATACTCCCACTTCATTTTCTTCTTATAAGAGTTGCCAATGCCAATTAAAGACACTATCCAAATGAAACCACCCTTACCCTTATGGTAGATCTTTACCATACTTTCCAGATCAACTTCCTCTGTATAAGTTTTCAGCATGAACAAGAAGACAAGGGAATTGATCTTTGGCGCAAACCCCTCTAAATATTTTGGGCCTTCATCTACTCATTGGAGACCATATTAATAGCATATCAGACTAGGTCAGAAAAATAGTTTTCATACTCCATCACTGAATGATCCCCCTAAACATGATCTATAAACTCTCGTGATTGGGCATAGGACAAAACATCAAGGAAATATTGGTCGTTGAAGATAACCTTGAAGTCATTCCAGATCATATGCTTGTGCTTCCCCGCTTGAAGAACTAATTCCCACGACATGCGGCTAGGACCCACTAAAAAAAGACGCACATTTCACCCTGACCTCCCTGGGTGTGTCCAAGAACTCAATCATGTGATCTATATTTTTGAGCCACTCCACCTATTCCTAGGGTTCTGTGATACCTTGGAATGTAGATGATTGTTTTTTAGAACCACATGGACTTTGTCATTCCTAGTTCTAGACTCCTCTTCCATGTATGAATCTGGATAGGATTTACTCTTTTTCCTTGGGATTCTACAACCTTGTCCACATATTTTACCATCTTATGATCAATTGGTGACGAAGAACTCTCTCCAGCATCCTCTCGTCGGTGCATGGGAACATTTTAGGGAGGTATATTTCTATACAAGGAAACAGTCACAAGATAAAAAATAAGTAAAAATGTTTTAAAAAATCTCATCAATAACAAAAAAATATAAATGATCAAACACATTTCAGTGATAAAATAAACAACTATTGTACCCCCACTCAATGTACACATGCATTTTGTAGCCCACGCGTCTCACATGAAGTGAATTCAAAAAATAAATTCCAATGTCCCTTAGTTCCTTGAGTTAATTTATGAGAGGTGTGGTCTAGGCACCCTAATAATGACCAAAAATATAATACCCAAGAGTATTATCTCTTTTATGTCCTGACTCATCCCAAAATAATAAAATAACCAAACAACATTATCCTCCTCTAATACCATTTTTTTAGGAACTGAATCTGTTCACCATAAAAACGTGCACCAAACCCAGCATGTGGAAAGGCCTAAATGGATTTCCCAATCCCCTTAGGTTGTCAAACGTTCCTAGGTACTGTAAATTTTGTTTTTTGAATGATCTACAAGAGTTTTTACTTAGTTAATAACCAAAAATAATCAACAAACCAAATCAGAAAATTCATGCCAAACAAGACATCAATAAAATTCATAACATAATACATGGTTCTAAACATGACTCAAAAGGTCCAAAAAAACATACAGTTGTAGATAAATATCCCAAGGAACACCACATTACAAGGGGTCATCACCCTCGAGCCGTCTCCACAACACCACACCATAACAGAAAACAAACAACCCAAACTGCCATCACCCATGGCCCTTCCTTTACCTGTGTCAAACATGATCATGTCTTCTTATACCCAAAGGATTATGAAGGCTGTGAGCCTAATACTAATTGGATACCACCCAAAATACTTCATATGGTAGTAATTACAAGAAAAAAAGAATTCAATTTTTAATAAACAATAAATGGTTGTAATAATTTCAAATGAATAATTTTTTAAAAAAATTAAACAGTTTTCAATGTATTATTTCGAAGAATGAACACATTTAAATAAAACAGGTAAGACAATGAATTATGAAGACAGAAACACCATAATACAATGTTACATATGAAATATTCAATGAGAACTAATCTCGAGAACATCCCAAGGCACTTGTTTTTTTTGGGCCCCATGTACCTTTTATCTTATTGTAAATTAACGATAATAATATTTGTTCTCATTCATGAGCCACTAGTAGGGAACATACTCTTATCCTAGTGGTCCTAAATAATCACCATTATAGTTTTTTTTAGTTTTTTCAATGTCCAAATTTCTATGTGAAATGGGGAAAAAACTACTCAATATTACTAGCATACTATTACACGCCAGCCCACCAAGATAGCTGGGGTTTCCCCCATTGTGCAATGATAATATCAACTTGATACCAAATTAAATATTCATATAAAAACACCATATATAGAAATAAACCCTAAAAATAGTAGTTACACAATCTTTTCATAATTTATATTACTCAATAAATGATATATAATTTCCATAAAACATTTTCAAATAATATAACCAAACTTTTCACTTAAAAGACATCTAAAATCTATCTTTTAAACCAAATGCACACCAATTATACACAAAAATAGAATTTATAGAATAAAAACATTTTAATAAAACCCTTCCATGAATTATAATGCATCCGTAAATGGTACAAATTAGAATGCACATGTAAGACACCATTTTTCACACAATAATGGAACTTAAAAATCAATTGCTTAAAAAACACCACCAAAAATAATTTTTGCAGCAAGCACAATAAAGGGAGAGTATTCTAAAAATATAAATCATGTAAGACTAACTCATATAGTAGTCATTACACTTGTAATAATCTACCATGTGTTTCAAAAACCCCAAATCGTTTTGTGAAAGATCAACCTCACCGTCATCGCACCACAATGAAGTAAAAAAACAACAATATAAGACCAATAAACCCAAGATAACATCCAAAGAATGAATTCCTAATTTCTGTAAGTAAGGAACTTCAAGAAAAATGGAAGAAATACTAGGGAAATGGGAGGAGGATGCATGGAAACCCATATAATTGACATATTTCTAGAGAAATCTCGGCAATACACCAATTGTTGAATCTCCAAACTGCCAAAATTGAGAGGGAGGTTCGGAAAAGTCTTAGGAGGTTGAGTGGGGACTAAAATGGGGGTATGTGAGTAAAAAATTTATTATTTATGAATAAATAAAATTACCATATCAAATATATAATATTTGAGAAACCGTGAGAAATTTCCCCCTAATCAACAATGAATATGATCTCAAAAGAGGCGAAATAGAACCTAGGGGATGCGCTTAGGGTTTTTTTCTCGGGTGAGAGTTATAATGACTGAAAAATATTCAATAATGAATGATATGAAAAGGAATTAAATTAATTTTCGTGAAACTAGAAATGAGATCATGGGTTGGCTCAATGCCGGAATAAATCACCCAAATCCATCATGATTATGAGTTCATACTGGGTCCAAAAGGGTATGGTGATTTTAATAGGTCAGGAAAGGCCAAGTGGAATTTGGAATGGATGGAAAAAATTATACTAAGTAGTTATAAATGTAACAAATTTTGTTTTTAAATTTGTAAATGGGATTACAGTTTTGCACAAATCACGATTAAACCACCCCTTTCTAAAAAATATAGGGGAATACATCACAAACAAAGCAAAAATAGAAATTACATGAAAAATAATATTAAAACAATTCATGGATGTGAAATGTTTTTAATTTTTTTTTTGAAACATATATAAATCTGATTAAAAAAAATACAGTTCATATTTTTATGATTAATATATAATTTTACTTTTGATGAATGTTTTATATTTTTACAATATTTTTTTAAAAAATGAATAGTTAAAAATGCTCTATTATAATTGAAAATTGAATTTTCATCCAAATAATTGACAATGATAGGTTATATATTAAATTGGGTTAAAAGTAACATTAGATGAATTATACATATATTAGTCTATTTTGGTTCATTTGAATCAATTTCACATTGAAATTGGATAGAAATACATTTCAAACATTTGAACATTTTTACTTTAAAAACCTGTTTTTTGTCCCGTCTGTTGGATTATTTTATGTTAATTTATGAAATATCTGTGAATTTATTTTCCAAAAATGGATTCCATATTTGGAATTATAAGGACCAAATTTATTAAATAGTTACCTTTTTATTTTTTTTAAAATAATGAATAGTAAATTTTTACAATTATCATTTCCATGATAAATGGTAAATTGGGTAAAAACAAGTAATAATGGGAAAAAATAATATAATAAGAATTATAAAATGTCCCTTATATAAGAAACTATTTTATTGTGTAATATTACTTTGAACACAACAACTTAAGTATTGAATATATTTTATTTTTCATTTATAATGGATTATGATATTTATAATATTTTATTTAATTAAAAAAAAGATGTCACAATCATATTCTTAATAAGTAAAATATTTCAAATAAAAAGTTATCATTGTAATGACCAGAAATTTCCATATATTTTTTTAAATATATGGGAATTTTACGAGTCCACGAAACTAGAAGGCACACGATTTCGAGGCCCGAAGTTCCCAAAATGATCCGTTGAAGTATTGTTATGCATATGTTAACGCATGTAAGTCGTTTTCCTGAAAAAGTAGAATAACTCTTAAACGGTTACATGGATCAGAAATCTGCGCGCAGAGTTGCGCTCAGGATCACAGGTTTACCCTAGGCATGACTTAAGATTAGTCGGTGCATGCCTCCTATGAGAAAACCCAAAATTGGCAAAAACGAAAATAAAATAATTAAATAAATTATTTTATTTATAAAATGCTTATAACTCAGAAATCGAAGCTCAGATTAAAAATCTAAGACCACTTTTGAACTTGTGACGGTCGGATTTATTTAAGAAGATACTAACATTGGCTGTCGCGGGCCACCAGAAAAAGTCATTTTTCAGCCGCAAATAAAATATTTATTTGACAATTATTTTATTGTAAAATTCATAATATCAAAACAGTAACTTGGTTTGAAAATCTGAGATTACTGTTGGGTTCTTTGGGGTGTGTCTCACCTAGTTAGAGCCTAACCTCGGCTGGCACGTCATGAGGGTGACTGATAATATTTTTCCGAACATTTTTTCAGGTACGTTCCGTAAACCCATGAGCAGCATTTTATAACATTTGAACTGGTGCTCGGAATTAAAATATGAGGGCACCGTTGAACTCACAGTGCCAGTATTAACATAAGGATACTTTCATCTCAATGGAAGATAGATGAGGGTGAATGTTAGTTTTTGGGTTTTTCATGGAAATAATAAAATAAAATAAAATTTAGATTATTTTATTTTGAGCTCCCATATGGATATTTCAGGTGGGGTCCATTGGAGCTAAACCTCCACATAGAAGTTGGACGTGGGGACCAGCATACCTTAACCTACCATGAGAGGTTATGGTGGTGGGGACCACCCAAACCATAACCTCCCTAAAGAGATTATGGTGGTGGGGACCACCCTGGTTTTTTTAAACCCCCTTGAAACCTCACATTAATTAAGAGAAACCTCTCAAATCCTTATTAAATTTGGGGATGGACTCTTCGTATCCTCCCAATAATTATAGCCAACAAACCTCATAAATTATGCCATCATAATTTAATTAGCTTGCTCCTTTTAAATTTAAATAACAGTGTAGTTTTAATTTTGGAAGGTTCCTAATAAATGAACTGTCATAAATTCCAATTATCATTACCTACCTCCCTCCCTCTCATATATATAGGAAGCATTGGAGAAGTTTTTGGGATGGCTTCACCAAGCGACAAAGCACTGGTAAAGTAATGTGACACCCAACACTTGGATGATTAAGCTTCTTCCACGACGAACACATTCTTCCAATGAAGAATTCCAGTGAGTAGTGACTTCGACTTCCTTCCTTGGATCCTACTCCAATGTAGGACGTCTTTGACTATGACAAGCAGTCACACAACCCGACGATCGAGGAGAATGCTGGTGACACCGATGTCTGCCTTTTCCCAACGATCTGTCTTCTTCCACGAGCCAACGTCGACAAACATCGAAAAAAGGAAGGGGGCTTATTTGCATGTTAATGATATCCTTGATTTTCTTTTGCAGATTAGAAATGAATTGTTTGGGAGGATGTAGAATTTGAAGTACATCATTCTATTTTTTTGATGGAGCAATTGCTATCATCCAATACACGGAGGGTTCGGGCCAAACTAACATGGCCCGAATCCCTCTTCCGATCTCTTTGTGATGTTCTTCGGCATGGAGACGAAGTGACGAGGCGACGGAGGCGACAAGAAACGACTGCGCTACCCCCAGACTCCACAACTCGCACCGCCCTCACGACGCTTCGGACGAACCGGCTCCCGGCCGCCATCGGCCTCCTATGCACCCGTCAGCCCGCTGGCCTCCAGGTCGAGCAACCTGGGCCAACCTCCCGGGCTGAGCCGCCCACCGACCTCCCAGTCCGAGCAGCCCAAGCCAGGCCCCTCGCATCATTGACCGAACTGGCTTCAGCAATCTAGGCTGAGCCGCCGAGCCATGCCCCATGCACGCCTGGCAAGCCGGCTTACCGCGCCCCTCACCGTGCCTCCAGGCCAAACCACCCTTACACTGACGCGTGGCTGGTCCGCACCCTCGAGACAGATCCGTGCCCTCACGCTACTCGCGTCAATCGTGGCTTTCTAGGTAAGGCCAGACCCAATGGGTCAGGATGGGTCGGTCCGACCGGGTCGGACCGGACCCGGGCCCACTTCGACCCATTTACGCTCCTTGTGCCATATCTTTGGCACCAAACATCCATTTGAAAAACCGTAAACGATTCTATAAATCCTGGAGCGTGATGGTCCCTTAGAGTATAACCCACTAGAGTTTGGGGTATATTTGAAATACAATCGGGTTTGATCGTGCACGAATCCAACCGGGCCCCCGGGACTAAAAGGCTAATTACTCTCAAACGGGGCGTCTGATTGACGCATCGTCTGTTGTGTTGAGACCCCTATGATGAGGCGGACCTTCGGGATATTTCATCGTGGGACTTAATGGAAGTTTATGTTTTGAAACATTTTCATGGGATGTGGACCCTCCTGGAATCAAGCGTTCTTGTGCGGAACCGTATGGTAGACTGCTCTCTGAATATTGTTCCTGGATCATGTGTGGGTTTGATAGATCTAACTACTGTTTGTGGATCCTGTGTGGGTCTGACAGCTCTAACTACTGTTCCTGGATCCTATGTGGGTTCGACAGCTCTAAATACTGTTCATGGATCCTCTGTGGGTTTGATAGCTCTTATTACTGTTCCTGGATCTTGTGTGGGTTCGATAGCTCTAAATAATGTTCCTGAATCCTGTGTGGATTAGATAGATCAGACAACTATTCCTGGATCCACTGGGGTTTCGACCGCTCTGACTACGGTTCCTAGATCTTGTGTGGGATTGACAGCTCTGACTACTGTTTCGGGATCCTGTGTGGGTTCGACAGATCTGACAGCTTTTCCTGGATCTTGTGTGGGTTCGACAGCTCTGAATACTATTCCTGGATCCAGTGTGGGTTTGACAGCTCATATTTCTATACTATAATCCTATGTGGGTTCGACAGAATAGATGGTTTAGTGGCTACATCTAGTCATCTCTAACTCTCTACAAAAGTTGTATACCTGTGTGAGCTGAGTCAATAACTTGTTTGTTTTCCTAATGATTGAGATGGATTACTTGATTACATAGGTATCTGTATGGTAATTTACCTAAGTGGCGTTATCTATTGATTTCATACTTGCTGGTTTATCATTGTTTGATTTTGTGATACCTTGAGGGTCTCGAGGTCCCTACTAAGCATCGTTATACACACCCCTTCACTGGCTATGCCCGCACCTCATTATGTTGGATGTAGACGATGGATAGCGCAGACTGAGGATTAGAGCACCCGGACCGGATATCACCTGGAGGTGGATCATACGACGTGACGATACATGGAGGAGACAGACAGACATGGAGTGCTGAGGAGGCGATCTGTAACTACCCTTTAGTTAGAAACCTTGGTGGATGACCCCGTGGCCATTTTTATTTTCTTCAGTTGTAGTTTTCGTTTCCTCATTCTATACAGTTTGTCTTGTATTTTCGGCCCACATTTTACATTCAGAACACTTTGTTATACAGTTTTAGCTAGTGTTTTACTTTCATCTTGTACTATGTTGTGTGCGTATTCCTGTTATAAAGTCAATGCCTTCCTAGTTTTAGGGATTTGCACCTTTGGTGATAGTAGCCAGCCCCTGGCCTATGGAAGGAGGGCTTGGGATAGTCAAGGCACGATCCTTGGGGGCACGGGTTGTGACAAATTGGTATTAGAGGAGTTGGTTCAACCGCAGAACTTAGGAATCTGATCGTTTCTATAAAGTAATAGTGCTAAGTGTAGTGAGTGTTGTTTTCAATTCAGGGAGTCCAGTGTTGGTGTGGTATGTGACATATCTATACACCAGGACCTTGACTATTGATTTCTGACTCAGTGCACAAAAACACTGATTGCGTGTGTGTTTTCTTTGTGATTTGTTTAGTCAGCTCACCAGGTCAGCTCTCCAAGTATAATCTTTTGACCTTGTCACATCTATTTCTTCTAGGATTCCTCCACGCAGACAACCAGTTAGAGTTCAAAGATTTTTACACACTGATATCCCACCAAGCGATGAGGCTCAAGTGTAGGGCCATCTTACATTGTTGGCACCTTAGGGTTGTGTACCAGCAGAACAACCGTTCATTGGGTAGAAGATACCACCATCTACACTGGAAGGCGGTGCACGCCGGCTGAGTATGTTGCACAATTTCCTGTAGTAGATACCTCTATGGTTTTGAGGCGAGACACATTCTCACGTAGTTGAGGGCTGGCTGGAGGTGATTACTTGTGTTTCCCTTCTAGTTGAGGAACCTATACAACAGACGATGATTTTTGCTACTAATCTTTTTCAGTGAGTGACCATGAGGATGGTCCGCATAGTGATGAGGCTTTAGTACATGGACTTTTGCCCGATATAGTACCTTCAGGTAGTGTTCTAGCTATATCACTACCCGTTGGTCAGAAGTTACAACCGGCGGTACTGGTAAAGGACACATGTATGCTTAGTGCCCTACACATGTTTCCGCATCAGATACCCCTCAGATTCTGAGGCGATCCCACCTCATAGGTGGCTAAGGATTGGCCCAATGAGGTGGCACAGAGATCTCTACAACTTCTAAATCATCGGCAGGACGACATGTTGGTTGCTGAGTATTCATCGAGGTGTATCGATCATTTATAGTACTCGATGAATATGATAGGATCAGTGATTCCGGGCTCTAACTTCCAAGAGAGTTGTGTTTAAAGGACATCTGAGCCAACACTATTCCTCTATACATTCATACTTATGATAGGGTGCTAGAGATTACCATTATTGTTGAATGTTCTTTAGCTGAACGGATATTGTCATTGAATATTAGCAGTGGGGAAGCAGGGAACTTGCGCCAGTCTCAGAAGCTTGGGCATGTAAAATGTGTTAGGGAAAAATGAATCTGTAGGGCAGTAGACGGGGAAGCAGATCTAGGAGAGAAACATGTGGTGGTGTACTTTTCGACATGTTACAGCCACCCCTTATTTTTGGACCCCTCCGGGCTCAAGGACCTGGCGGACATGAGAAGAGAGTTGTTGCATGCGGTCAAGGAATGCGACCCAAGGGCTCTGTGAATATTTCTATGTACAGTCTATGTGTACTACTAGCTTCCTTATCAATAGACATTGGTACCAATCATTCTTTCCTTCCATGAATCTTGTCTAGGACTTAGAGTATCCTGTTAAGCCGTTGACTTGACCCTCACATTTAGAGATACCTTTGGGACGAGACTCGACAATCACACTTACACCGACGGTGTGATATGAACCTTGAGGTGAGAGTTTCGGTTGGAACCTCTTGGTGGCAGCGTCGAGGCCTTACGAAGTTAGTTTGGGTTTGGACCTGACATCCACATTTCACACTCATTTTGGATATGTTAGGAAAATAGGTTGTGGTTTATCTACAAAGTTGGGATGGGGTTTTCCTAGGTCGGAAAAAGGGAAACACAGTAAGCACTGGATAAAATCATTCATAGGAGGGTGCCGCCAATCACTCGTTTGTCGGACAACCTCACCCTTGAGGAAGCTAAAGTTGACTTTGAGATGGTCTATACTCCAGTGAAGGGGAACATGGTAGCAGACACACTCGGCAGGAGGTCTGGCCTGCATCTGCTGAGTAAGGCGCCAGAGCAGTTGGCTGCTTTACAGATATCTTTGTGGGTAGAGATGGAGAAGCCTTCATTCAGTATCTTACAGTCACTCCCCAACTTCGTCCGCGAGTCAGAGAGGCACTGCATGGGGATGCTGACTGTGAGACATGACATGCTCAGATATCCACAAGGCAGGCACCTGGTGGATTTTCTTAAGGTGGGGAGCATGTCATCCTCTTCAGCGGACGTACTATGGTTCCAATTTCACTTTATGGGGAAGTGTTGAGGGAGTTCAACACATCCCCTATAGAGGTACATCCAGGAGTGGCGAAGATGTACCAGGATCTTTGATGACAGCACTGGTGGCTGGAAATGAGGTAAGCAGTTGTAGAGTTTGTCTTTCGATGCCTCACTTGTGAGCAAGTGACGGTGGAACACAAGGTACCAGCAGGCTTTGTTCAGCCTTTTGAAGTTCCAGAATGGATGTGGGATGGGATATCCATGGACTTCGTGACACGACATCCACATACATCCATAGGACATGACCCGATTTGGGTGATCGTCAACCAACTCACCAAGTCAACACACTTTTTACCAATTAGAGAGCAGGTTTCAGTAGAGGGCTTGGGACACCTCTATGTGCAAAAGATTGTGAGGATACATAGAGTATATTAGATGATTTTCTTTAATCGTGATGCATGTTTTACTTATCGACTATGGAAGGGGTAACATGAGGCTTTTGGGACACTGCTACGTTTGAGCACCGCCTTCCATCCTCAGATGATTGGTCAAACTGAGCAGACTATTCGGACCCTCGAGGACATGTTGCATGCTTGTGTCCAAGACTTCAGTCGATGCTAGGAGGATCACTTACCCTTGGAGGAGTTTTCATACAACAACATCTATCACTCCACCATTGGGATGTCACCTTTCATGGCTTTATACGTGCGACCATATAGATCCCCTTTGTGCTGGACTATCCCAGGGGAGTCAGCACTAGTAGGACTAGACATGGAAAATGATACCGAAGTGAATGTGCAGATCATCCAGGAGCAGATGAAGACTGCACATAGTAGTCAGAAGTCATATGCTAACAGAGGATGGAGACCTCTTAAGTTCGAGAATGGTGACCATGTCCTTCTACAAGTCTCAACTCAATAAGGTTTGCAGATATTTGGCTGAGGTGGAAAGTTTTCTCTGAGGATCATAAGAACTTCCAGGTCCTCAGTAGAGTTGGAGAGGTGGACTACCACTTAGCTATTCCACCCCAGTTTCACTAAGTGCACGACGTCTTCCACATATCCCGGTTGAGAAGATACGTGCACAACCCTTCTCATGTCATCGACCTCGGAGAGCTGGACATCGACGATGGGGTGACTTTTATAGAGGTTCCATTATAGATTGAGGATTGACAAGAGGGGGTCCTTCATGGAAGGTCGATACCTCTGGTGTGTGTTCCTTGGCAGCACATGAACCTCTAAGAGAGCACATGGGAGTGGGAGGCTCATATGTGTGCACAATACAACCATTTGTTTTCTTAGTTTGAGTTGTGGCTTATATGGACGTACAACACTGAGGTGGGGAGAATGTAAAGACCTGAATTTCCATGTAATGTTTTTAAATATATGATAATTGGATGAGTCTGCAAAATCAGACGACATGCAATTCTGAGGCCCGGAGTGCCCGGAATGATCTGTCGAAGTTTTGTTAAGCTTAAATTAATGCGCGTAAGCAGTTTTCCTGAAATAGTGGAATAACACATAAATGGTTACTCAGATTAGATATCTGAGGGCACCATTGCGCTTAGGATGGCGGGTTACCCTTGGCGCAAATTAACATTTGTCAGGGCGGGCCTCATGTGAGAAAACCCAAAATTGGCATAACCGTAAATAAAATAATAAAATAAATTATTTTATTATTCAAATGCTTATAACTCACAAATGGTATCTTGGATTAAAAACCAAAGACCACTGCAAAACACGTGAGGGAATTCTTTAATTATGAAGATACTAACATTTTCCAATGCAGGCCACCAGAAAAAGTTAGTTTTGGCCACAAATAAAATATTTTAGTGACAATTATTTTATTTTAAAATTCATAACATCTAAACAGCAACTCAATTTGAAAATATGAGAGTACCGTTGGGTTTGTTGGGGTGTGTTTCACATAGGAATAGCCTAACCTTGACTGGTGCGAGTCGAGGGTGACTGATAATATTTTTCCAAAAAATTTTCGTGTACGTTCCGTAAACGCGCGACTGGCATTTTATAAATTTTGAACCGGTGCTTGGAATTACAATCGAAGGGAACCGTTGAACATACAGTGTCGGTATTCGCTTAAAGAGACTTTCACCACGATAGGAGATGGATGAGGTCGAATGTTAGTTTTTGGGTTTTTTGTGGAAATAATAAAATAAAATAAAATTAGTTTTATTTTATTTTGAGCTCCCATGTGGATATTTCAGGTGGGGTCTATCGGAGCTAATCCTCCTCATAGTATTTGGAAGTGGGGACCACAATACCTTAACTTCCCATGAGAGGTTATGGTGGTGGGGACCACCCGAACCATAACTTTTTATGAGAGGTTATGGTGGTGGGGACCACCCAATTTTTTTAAAACCCCCTTGAAACCTCCCATTAATTGGTAGAAACCTCTCAAGTAACTAATAAATGTGGGGGAGAATTTTGGTATCCTCCCAATAATTATGGTCAACAAACCTCTTAAATTGTGCAAGCATAATTTAATTATCTTTCTCCATTTAAATTTAAATTACTACGCCGTTGGAATTTTGGAAGGTTCCTTATAAATGAA
Source organism: Viscum album (assembly GCA_963277665.1). Taxonomy (NCBI): domain Eukaryota; kingdom Viridiplantae; phylum Streptophyta; class Magnoliopsida; order Santalales; family Viscaceae; genus Viscum; species Viscum album. Next base: position 1,132,053,969 of record OY728150.1, on the reverse strand, counting down.
CCGTCATAAATTCCAATGATCATTACCTTCCTCCCTCCCTCTCTGATATATCTGAACCTTGGGAGGATGTTTTGGGATGGCTTCACCAAGCGACGAAGCGCTGCTAAAGTGAGGCGATTACCAACAATGGGAGGATTACATTTCCTCCCTGAAGAAATTTTTTTTCTAATGATGAACGCTAGCAAGGACCAACTTCGACTTCCTTCTTCGGAACCTACTCCGATGTTGGATGTCTTCGACTACGACGTGCCGACGCACAAACTGACGATCGAGGAAAATGCCGATGACACTGACGTCCTTCTTTTCCCATCAATCATTCTTCTTACCCACACCAATGTCGAAAACCATCGATCAAATGTAGGGGGTTTATTTTCACGTTAATACTTTCCTTGATTTTCTTTTGCGGATTGGAAAAGAATCGTTGTGGAGGATGTAGAATTTGATATTCATAATTCTATTTTCATGATGGATCGATTGCTATCATCCTAAATGAGGAGGGTGTGGGCCAAACTAACACCGCCCGACTCCTTGTTCCAATCTCTTTATGATGTTTTTCGTCATGGAGATGAAGCGACGTGGAGACAGGAAAAGGCCGCACTATCCGCGGACTCCGCAACTAGTGTCGCCCTTGCGATGCTTCAACTGAACCGGCTCTTGGACGTCGATGGCCTCCCGTGACCCCGCCGGCCGCCCGGCCATCCGTTGGCCTCCCGGCTCTCCGCTGCCGCTGGCCTCCCATGCGCCTGCCGGCCTGCCGGCCGCCCGAGTCGCGCCCCTCGCAGTGTTGACCGAACCGGCCTCGACCATCCAGGCAGATCCACCAAGCCTCACCCCATGCACGCCTGGCCGATCCAACCTTCCACCCCCATCGTGGCGCCTCTGGGCCGAACCTCCCATACACTGTTGCATGGTAAGTCCGCGCCCTCATGACCGGTCCATGCCCTCATGACCAGTCTGCGCCCTCGCGCTACACGCAGCCATCGAGGCCTACTGGGCGGGGCCTGGTGGGCCGGGCCAGACCCAACATTTCCAGCATGGTCGACCCAGACTGGGTCGGCCCAAACTAGGCCGGGCCGGGTTAGTCGGACCAGGTCTAACCGTACGTGGGCCCACTTCGACCCATTTACACTCCTTCAGCAATATCTTTATCACCTGACGTCCATTTTATGAACCATCAATGACACTAGAAATCGTGGATCATGACGGTCCCTTAGTGTATAACTCACTAGAGTTTGGGATATAGTTGAAATACGGTCAGGTTGAATCGTGCACAAATCCAACCAGGCCCCCGACACTAAAAGGCTAATAACTCTCAGAACGGGCTTTAGATTGAAGTGCTTTCTATTGCGTTGAGACCCCTATGATGAGGTGGTCCTTCGGGATATTTCTTCATGGGACTTCAATGAAGTTGATGCATCAACAATTTTCTTGGGGCATTGACCCACCTAGAATCAAGCGTGCTTGTGCGGAACCCTATGGTTGACTGCTCTCTGACTACTGTTCCTAGATCCTGTGTGGGTTCGATAGTTCTGACTACTGTTCCTGGATCCTGTGTGGGTTCGACAACTCAGAATACTATTCCTAGATCCTGTGTGGGTTCGACGGCTATGACGACTGTTCCTGGAACTTGTATGGGTTCGATAGCTCTGAATACTGTTCCTGGATCCTATGATGGTTTGACAGCTCGAACTACTGTTCCAAGATCATGTGTGGGTTTGACAAATCTGACTACTGTTCCGATATCCTGTGTGGGTTGAATAGCTATGACTACTCTTCCTGGATCCTGTGTAGGTTCGAGAACTCTGACTACTTTTCCTGGATCCTGTGTGGGTTCTAAAGCTCTGAATACTATTCTTGGATCTTGTGTGGGTTCGACAGCTCTGATTTCATTACGAGGATCCTACGTGGGTTCGGTAGAATAGATGATTTTGTGCATAAATCTAATCAACTCTAACTCACTACAAATGTTTTATACCTATGTGAGCTGAGACAATAACTTTTGTGTTTTCCTAATGATTGAGATAGATTACTTGATAACTTAGTTATATGTATGGGCATATATCTAAGAGGGGTTATCATTTGATTTCATACTTGCTGGTTTATCCTTGTTGGATTTTGTGATACCTTGAGGGTCGTAGGGTCCCTACTAAGTATCATTATACTCACCCCTACACGGTCTATGCCCACATCTCGTTGTGTTGGATGTAGACGACAAACAGTGCTGACTAAGGGTGAGAGTACAAGGACCGGATGACACCTAGAGGTGGATCATATAGCATGACGGTACACGGATGAGAGCGACATAACTGGAGTGCTGAGGAGGTGATCTATTCCTGCCCTTCAGGTAGGAACCTCGGAGGACAACCCAGCAGTAGTTTTTCTTTTTTTCAGGTGTACTTTCCATTTCCTCGTACTTTACAGTTGGCCTTCTATTTTCGGCCCCCTTTTTACTTTCAGCACACATTTTATATAGTTTTACTTAGTGTTTTAATTCCAGCTTGTACTCTGTTGTGTGTGTTTTCAAGTTATAAAGGCAATGCCTTCCAAGTTTTATGGATTTACTCCTTTGGTACTAGTCGCCAGCCCCTGGCCTATGGAAGGCGGGCATGGGGTAGTCATGGCACGGGCCCCGGGGGGACCGGTCATGACAATCCTGAAGATATGTTCTATAATAAAAGTTAATTTTAAATATATTTTTTTTATCTTGATCATTGATTTTTTTTCATTTCAGTGAATAAATAAATACAATAATTCTTAAACAACACTGATGAGGTATTGATTTTATTAATATGAATATCAAATAAATGTTCTAAAAAATTATAACATTAATATAAAATTATATAATTAACATGATAATGACTTTTGTAGATTAATTTTACATATTATTGGTGTATTAAATTATTTTTTTCAATGTTATCTTGTAGTAATGATTTCTGTAAAACTCAACGTAATAAATAGCTAAAAAATGAATGAAATAACATTTTAAATCAATTAAAATTTTATTAAATGATTTCAAATTTCATAAAATTGAAGTTATATCAATATATTTTGGAAAGTTTATATTTTTCAAACATTATCCATTTATGGTTCTTTTTTTATTTTATAGAAACTATATTTACCTGAATAGAGTAAAAAATCATGTTGTAATGAAAATAATTAAAGGGGGTAAATAAGGGATAAAACTAAATGATATAGGAACAAAAGCGACATAAACATGTCAAAAAAAATTGGAGAAGAGGTTTTCGACCTATAATAATAATATTTTTTAAAGAAATCAAATTTGAGCAATTTTTTAATTGAAAATTAAATTATATTAATTTTATATTTTTAAAAATTCCATGTGTTCCCCTCCAATATCCTATAAAATTAATCATATTCTTATCATAAATTTACACATAAAAACATTTTAATCTCCACAAAAATCTACACAAATCAATCTCTAGAATCCCTCCCCACATTATGGGGATTTTATTTTAGACATAACTCCACCCATAGTGGTATTAAGGTTTTAAGAAATGAATATTGACCAAAGAATAGCTCTCATATTTACTCAAGTAGTTTTGATTAATTTAATCTTCTTATTACATAAATTATTAATATATATTTATTATATAGTATACTATGTATCATCAATATAATAATATGTCATTGTGTTAATTTTAATACATCCACCATAACACACACACATCAAATGTGATATGCAATCATCGTTCATGTCTATGGCTGACTACTACCTCACGAAACGATGACATTTTTTCTTCCAGTAACACATTAAATGATTAGGAATAATTATTTATTTATATTTAATATATGATATATATTATTTTTATGATATTATTACTTTTTATAAATTTTATATGACACACACCATCTTTTATTCCTTTTTTAGAATACGATAACATCATTCATGTATACAGCAGTCTACATCATAACAAAGCAATGAGATTATTTCACACTATACATAGATGGAATTAAATATTATTTTAATATACATATGTTATATATAATAAATAATTATTCTTATTAAAATGTATTTAATATATATATATTTATATATCATTTAATTTACCTTCTCTCAAAACAATGGTAACACTGTTCATGCTTATGTACAACCTACTTTCTCCATTAATAATGTATTTAAATTCCTATTTATATTATATATATATATATTCAAATTAATTTATAATGAATTTATATAATAATTATATCATGATTTACATTCATTAAATGAGGTATGAATGATCTATGTTAGAGGACAAAGAATAATTAGTCAAAATGTGTTAGAAAAGCATAGAGGTTATTACCAAAATCATAACATTAACACTGAATAGTCAAATAATGTAATAAATAAATAATATATGGTATTATATATATTAAAATTGTTTGATGTTAAATTTATAAGAAACATATATCTATTATACATGAGGATTGAATATGTATGAAGGAATTCAAGACTTAAGGTAAGAGTATTTCATGTATCAATTTGTTTTGAGACTTAAGCCATATTCACCACTCATTTATGTTAAGTGATGTATATAATACCCATAGATGTATTGGTTTATCATTATCCATAAATCAATGTTTATTTATATATAAAATCCATGACTTCCCTTTCATCCAGTTTACGATTCAAAAGTTATCAAAACTGTAAGGTAATTTTTTCTTCATTTATCTTCTTTGAGACACCTGTTTTGTTATGAACCTATATTATTTTATGACGTATATAAAAAAAATAGAAAATTTTGTATCATAAAAATACTTACTTTAATGATATTATATGTTTCAAATAATTTTATTCTCTTTTCATTTGAGAGTCTTGTAATTCAAAACCCATGTTTTCTAAAAATGTTTTGAAAAACGTATTTAAATGATCTACTATGAATTTTCAAGTAACAAGATTTCAAATATGATTAAAATTGTTTTTTTAAGTTTCATCTGTATGTATTAAAATTTATTATCAATTAAAATGGTTTGAAAAATGTTTTATTAATCAAAAAGTATTTTTGAAAATAGAGACTCTATTTTCATCATAAATTATTTCAAGTGATCTGTTGAAATTATTTTGCATTTAAGATTACATTATTTTATGTTACTTATTCTTTAATGGGAACACAATTAATTGAAATTGTACTTAGTATTTAATGTTTGGATTATGTTTATATTTATGAACCCAATTTCATTTCCATGGTTTTCTCTATGATGAAATGTTTATAAATCCAATTTCTGTTCATAAGTACTAATATGATGAATGATCTATGTTCTTAGAGAACACATATGTTTGGATTTCATTATGTGATAGGTGGGACCAATATCTTCCTCATGTTATTTGGGTAATGATATTATATATCATGATATAAACAGTACTAAAAAAGGGATTAAACTTCTTTTTGATAGGATTGGAATGCGAAGTGAAAATGATTCTGTAAAAGACTTTCCCAACCATAATAGTCTAGGGAGTGAACCATGACTACTATAATGGTCTATAGAGTTAACCAAATCCACTATGAAAGTCATGGAAGAGATCCTTTACTACAAATTATGTGATTTAATATGCTTGTTTGTTTTCCACAATTCCAGGTTTTATGCCATGTTATTATTTTATTATTCATGTCTTATGAATTTTTATGATTTATTCTATGACTCTATATTATGAACATTCATATATAGGATATAATATTAATAATTTATGTTAATATTATTATACACATATGTTTTTTGTTATGATTCGTATCTCCAATATTTACCCTTACTGGGCATCTATTCTCACACTTCTCTTATGACTCTCTTCCACCATGATACGAAGGAAGATATTATGTATGAAATGTCAAAATGTAAAGTAGTTTTGATGAAATGGGTGAGATACTAGTTATATGTTCTATGAACTAGTTGTTTGTGTTTCTATGTTTAAAATGTTACCAATCCCATATGATTCTATCATTGTTTCTTTATGTTATGAAATTAAAATTCCTTTATTTATATTTAATATATATGTATAAAATGTGTAGTTTGTTATAAAGATCCACTTTTAAATCATGAATCTTACGATCAAGGAATCTCAACCAATATATTATAGTTTTTTCATGGAATCCTGACCGAGGAAGTTTCACAGTATCGGATGGACAACCTCATATTTCCCTATATTATGAGATGATATTATAACATCAGCTTATACATCATGCTAATATTTTTCCCCTGAGTCCTATGAATGCATCAATGGGATATCTATAACGAGTCCTCTCTCATCACTTTCACATATAATGATTTCCTAAACTTTCTAATTTACACTACAATTCATTCTCATGATACCTTATATGTAAAAAACTGTCCTTATAGAACAACGAATATGAAACACTAATATTTCTTAATCATAACCCATCTAGAAAAATAATAAATATTTTATCATTGGATCACATTATTATTAACATTATGGGGTGTTTTTAGTGTTGAAAATAACATTAAAATATTCCTACAACATTTTTGAAGAATAATTCCAATTAATTTTGAATATAGCAGTCTAAAATTAAAAAATTATATAATATTGTGAGAATGTATTATTCAAAAATAACATTGAAAATTTTAAATTAATATTCAAATAAAATAATACTCATAATTTTTGGGAAATCCATTTGGGTAGATTATGATAAAATAATGATTTCATTCAAACATTTGTTAAAAAGTTCCTCATCCAAGAAACAACAAGATTATTTATTTTAAACATTTTTACAAAATATAAATTATGAATAGAATTTACTTTAATAAATCATTATATAATATTAAAAAAAATTAAATTTTTTTTAATGAATGTATGTACATGAATGAAAATAGATGGAATGAAATATTAGATATAATATTTTTTAAAGACAGTCCCTTACATGTATCTTAGTTGCTTATTCTTGAAAAAACATGAGATTAAATGAAAAATATAGAAGTGAATAGAAGACATAACAAAAGTATAATAAAATATATTTTGTTTAAGAGGATAGTATTACATTATTTTTCTAATGTACATATGAATATTTAAAATCTTGAAATAAATTGATACTTCCATATAAATCAATTACCACATTTCTATAATTTGAATAAAACCCCCATAAAATATATAACTTAAAATTAAACATTAATTCAAATCAATATAGTAAAAAATAGTGGGACATAATATAAGCCACATGAATGAAACAAGCGGTGAATATTACATATCTCTAACCGAAACCAATGTGATACGATAAAACCAATAACTTAGGTCTGAATTTCATTTTATGTTCTCTTAGCCCCATATATAATAAATTTAAATTTAAAAATATTGTATAACAGAAACATATATATAATAATAATACCATATACAATTCTCTTATTATATTTCAGTACTCATTTATTAATAATTATTACCCAAAATCGTTGTTCATTTGTTTTAACTATTTTATTATTTTTTTTGTTGGTAGATTCAGTCCATGTACCATGATTGTGGTTACATAATTTAACGGATTATAATCATGATATAATTATAATATATATTAATTATATACATATTAATAATTTTATTTGGAGTGTTGATGTGAAAAATGAATCACGTGATTTCGTGGAGATATTATGTATTGCGTATGCAGGAGCGATGTTATAATTTTTTTAAATTGGTTTTTAGGAAAGAATGTAACTTATATATTTCATTTAGTTAAAAAATATTATTGAAAAAAGTTAAAATATATAAACTAAATAAATATTTTTTCCACCAATGGAAAATAGAGATAAAAAATTACATCATTTTGTAGTGATGGCAAGCCTTATGTTTGCACGAGCGGTCATTTCTCCATTCATAGGATGAAAAATAAAAATAATTTTTTTAAGATAATCATAAAAATATATCATTGTGTGTATGGTATTGTATTTAATAAATATTTAGATGAAAATATATTTTATTGAACTATAAGAATAAATAAATTTGAAAGATTCGATAAAGATGACTTCCTTTTCTTTAGTGGACTTTTTATAGATCCCTTACAAAGGACCCTTGGAATTATATATTAGGAATACCATAACCATTAATAAATGTATTAAGAAGTTTATAAGATAATTGGTTAGGTTTTTTTTGATCTAGGATTCGCAATTTAGTGTAATGCTCAGAGAGAAGGGGTGTCCTTTTATAAGTGTCGATAGTGGAACATATGGAAATTCAAGATATTTTATAATATATTATGATCCTAAATCATGTAAATATGCTCAAAATTAATAATAATTAAAATATAAGTAGGTTTTGTACATAATATTCTTATCAAATCAAATGTTTATAAGTTGAAAAATCATTTTAGACCCTATCATTTGGATCACCCCCTTGGTGAACCAATTTTATCCTTAACAGTGATAATTACTTTTTCAATAAGGGATACAATTTCCCAGAAAAGGTATAGATTTGAATTTAAATGTAAAATGGATTAGATTATAGTCCAAATAATATTTTTCTTATCCTATTTCATTATTTAGTTATTTTTAAATAATTTAATAAAAGTTTGTTTTTAAAAAAATATGAGTTTTCAAAATTTGGACAATAATATTTTATTTTGAAATTAATGTCATGAATATAGTGGTGGAATTAAAATATAAAAATTTAATAGATTAATAATTATTTATCATTTTGTATTAAATTTGTGTAACTAAATATTTCACTACATATTTATTACTTTTAATATTTTTAAATTCACTTATTATATTTTTCAATTATTTGAACTAATAATGTGACAGTGTTGTATAATCATTTTTTGTAATTACTCAATTCATAAAGATGAAAAGTAAGTTTCCATGATAATATCAATTAATTTATTTTTCAGATAAACAATTTTAATCAAACATGACCTCTTTTTGACTTATATGAGCTAATATTATAGATATTATCATTAAGAGATTCTCATTTTGTATTTATCATTTTCTAAAACTAATACAAATGTTGGATCAAAAGAAAAAGGAAATCAAGAATCCATATTTTCAATAAATGGATAGAAATTTATGATTTCGGGTAAATTAATAGTGTAAATTATATTTACATAGAATATTTAGGTCATTGCCCAAAATATTTATCCCAGTTTTTCTAGTTTTACCATTATCGAGGTGATAAATCATGGCAAGGCTACTATTCAAAATGAACAATAATAATAGGGAAATTGTTAACAAATTTAATCCTCTATAATAAAATTTATGATTAAATTTTTCAATATTAAATCTCTATAAATTGAATAAATCAATTTTAGTATAAATACATAAAACACAATGTAAAACAATTTATAATAAGGAATAATTTTTTATGAATAGAAATTTACTTATATGAAAATCTAAAATTTTGAAAATTAAAATTTAACTAATCCTATATATATATATAGTTGTTCTCATGTAACTTTTAATGAAAATAATAAGTATAATTGGACATTAAAATTACATGATTAATGTAAATAATTGCTTGTGTTTGAACAAACCTATATTTTCACGTTACACTGAAAAATATATCATTTTAGAAAAATCAAAAAAATTGACCAATAGATGTTTTTTATATTATAATTTAAAAAATAATGTTAATTTAATGAAATAAAATTTCTAAAAGTGGTATAAATTAATTGTATTTTCCATGAAAAAAATACATTTAAAAACCTATTTGATGAAAATGAATTTTGAAGCATACAATGACTTCACATTAAATTTAGAACTTACATCATAAGAATTAATCAATACCTTTATATTAAGTAAATACATTATAAAAATATTAAATAAATTGATTACTAATATACATACCCAGAAATTCAATGAATATGTCAAAACATACATATATAAATAAAAACATGTTTATAATATATCTCAATTAATATAAAGCTCAAAGTAGTTTATTATGAATTCTATGTAGATTATTATTATCTTAAAATACAATTTGTAGTTTTTTATAATAGTTTTAAAACAAGGTAATAAATGTGACTTGATTTTGAACCTTTTAGTATTATATGATGTTTAAAATTGAAATTGTGGTTATTAGCTAGTGGGGGATTGCTTAAAGGGGGCCTGTTATATTTTTTGTAGCATGTGTTATACTATATGTATAATTCTTATCCTTGGAGAGAGTTTATTAGTGAGATGGGTTATGTAAATTATTATATGGATTGTATACTATTTTCTAAATTATGGAATATTAGGATAAAATTTTCTCTTATTGATAGTTTTTCATGTTTGTTATTTAGTTGACACTAATTATAATACTCAAAACAAAAATTGTTAGTTCTCAATTTTTAATATAATGAATGTGATATATTGATAAAATTGCTAAATCCTTTCAAAGATGGATCTAATTTGTACAAGAACAATTAATGTGTATTCATTTTATTTTTTATGCAGTAATTTATCAATATAACACTAAGGTAATTGGGTCCTTGAATATTATATATTCAGTAAATGTAATTGTGTTTTATAGGGGTAGCATAATTATATTTTACATGAAATTTCAATTATATATTTTATTACTATGATTGTAATTGTAAATTATTTTTTATTAATATTTGTGGTTTTTAGTTTTTTTAAAATTGTATACTATTCTAATGTGTTCTATAGAATATAATTCTATCGATTTATGAAATTTTTCCCTCAATGATAATCTCCAAAGCACTTCCTAAAGAATGTGAGATTCTGGTGTTGTTTTTGTTCTCACTAATGTAATGGGGGTCTTGATGGGTTCATTTTTTGAAAAAGTCTTATCATATCTAGGTTGGATACGACCACGATTTTAGTTTGATGTTATCCCCCTATGTGGTTTATTTAAAAAAAATACACATGTCCTATCTTTAAATTTATTATATTAATTGTACCGAAGAGCTAAAATATTTTTTTTGGTAGCGTATACCCTCTAACTTATGGTAATTGGTTGTATATTAGTAATTAATATGTATCAAAAAATCATTATATACAACATATTATTATTATAGGATCGTACATTATATATATTCCTTAGTAGATGATTATTTTAATTTGTTTTTTTATACAAATCTATGTTTTGTTATATTTGAAGAATACATTAAATTCATTCCATGATCGATTAGGTAGAGCCTTTCATTATATTCTATTAATAGAAATTATAAATCTAAAATACAATCTAGTGGGATGACTAGGGACATATATCATGATGGTTCTTTCTTGAGAGTTTTATGTTACTCACTTATTCATATTTATTTTGATATTTGTATTTATTATTAACATAAAATCAAAATAATAATACAAGGAAAAATATATGTTTGAATGAAAATAATTAAGGATTTGTGACACTTGTTACAGAGGAAAAGGTAGTGATATTATGTGTTATCGACAAACACATTCAGAATCCATTCTTTGTTGTTTAGACCCATATATTAATTCATTAATAACCAGACATGTATTAACTTTATATCCTTAATTTTTATAACTCACCAAGCATTCAAATAATTATACAACACATCAATTCTACATCATCTATAGTATATAATGATAGTGCACCATATCTAAGGTGTGAATTTATATACCACCAATATTGAAAAATCAACTAAACACATTTCTCCTAAAGTGAATGATCTATGTGAGGGAAGAGAAATATTTCATTTGGTATAGAGTTCAGTTATAGAAATTTATATGTGGAGGTGGACTCCCTTCACACAAACACACAGTCACACCCTTTACACCATCAAAAATAGAAGAAAACATACCAAAATTAGAAGTAGTGAATTACGAATTCTTTGAAAATCCCCAAGGAATCACACCACATGGTCAAAAACTACATAATCATATATTATTAAATTTGTACAACAAAGGTAGGAAAACCATTAATGTAGAATTAGAAGAAAATAATATTGAATTAATTTTAGAAAAAAATAAATCTACTTTCTTGTATATAGCCATGAGGATATAAATTTGAAACCATTGGAATGGGGTGAGGGATTTACTATATAGTTAATGGTGGAATCTTCTTATTCATTAATGATATCAAAATATAATCATATATTTGGATTATTTCATATAAAACCATCTTGATTATTCTGAAAATAACATATATTCCCCCAACATTCTGTGTGTCCTCATAAGCATAGATAGAGGACATGTGGATGGGTCAGTTGATTCCTTTTCTTATTTAACTATGAAATAAAAATCGAATATAATCCTTTATATACATGGTAGATTCATTGTATTCATACATATTTCGATTCGATCAATCATTTGAAAAACTTATTTTAGGATTTTTTTAGTTAAGACTGAAGTATGAGAATAAAATTTTGGATAACATATATTGTGTTCGATCTCAAGGGTCTGTTATACATAAAAACATTAAATATTGATTCAGGAAGTTTCAATGACAAAATATAGGTCACATATAAAATTATAATATCTTATGGTATATGAAAAATAATGGTGTGTGGTCTGGTGGAACTAATAGAATTATTCACACATATTGACATGAGGTGAATTTTTAATATATCACATAACCCACCTATGCAGTTTTAATATAACACAATCCTTTTTAAATTTATATAGTGTTTTTATAATATGGTATGTGAAAATTCCCATGGAGACACTCTTTTTTTATCTTTCCTATAGTTATTATAACATAATATATAATCATATAGATCTACCATGATGTAGTGAAAATATTGGAATTTTAATCACATATAAAATATCATTTATTATCACATAGTGAAATTTTCATTGAATTTGTTGTTATGTATAATTGAATATGATATTTAATCTGATGTGAGTGTTTCCACATTTTTTGTATCCCATATATATATTTTCTAATAACATGATGCTTTAAATAATCCTAATTTAATCAAATTTAGTTTCCTAGGATCCATGTATAACTACATTTATGCCGAACAATAATCATATTACAAAAATAAACAACAATAATTCCATTAAAACCCCATAACATGTTTATAATTATTAATAGTAACTTCTACAATTTAGAAAAATATAAAACTATAACATTTATCAATTTTAATATTAAACTCTTGTCGATTCTAAAACTAATTTACTGTGTTTAACAACCTAAATATTTTTAATTTTTAGGTTTTTAATATATTATATTAAATAATTCTTTTGTTAATTATTCTCTCATCACTCGCCCATAATAATCATTTTGACTCTTGGAATTAATTATCCACAATAGAAATTCACACAACAATCAAAATCAAAAATTCTTAATATTATTTTCAAAAATATATATATTATAATTTATCCATTATGAAAACTATTTTCTTATCATTTTCTAGAATCACACATAATTTTTTTAACCATAATAAAATATCCATGAAATAGTAAAAATGCACCTCACATTTAACTGCACGTGACTCCCACTCAAGGGAAATAATATAATAGTATATAAAAAAAGCATACACATGAAATTCATATACAAATTCTGATGTTTCTACATTGTCAATCCTAAAAATAGTTTTTATCATTAGGTATTTTGAAGGTGTACTTTATGGATTTGGGTTGGTGTGTAGTATCTAAATAAAAACACATGTTAAAAGGAGGATGTTTTATCTTATTTAAAATGCATGAATGTTCAATAACACTAAGGAAAATTATTCAATCCATTCCCCTATACATGAATATCATTCAATACAATTTATTGTGTCATGATTAAAATAAATATTCTTAATGGATGATAATAAATACTCATTATAATTATTTTTTATATATGTTTTTAAAATTTTTATACAGTATTGTAATGAAATTTAATCATATGTTTGTTTTTATTGGAGAATATAATAATGAAATCAGGTAATAAATATGAATCATGTTTATTTATTTTTTCAATGTACCTAAATTATAACTCCACACAACATTCTCCATGAAATGTAATACTTCTGAATGTAAACTCATTAAATCCTCATTCATTCATAATTATGAAATTCTAGATAAAAATATTAATATATTTGTTTAGATAAGATAATCATTGAAATGTGTCTCCAAAAAATAATGAAATTCAAGATTCTAAGGGATAAACAAGTGTTAATGTAATGTTTGGACCAAATAAAACATTGGATATAAAAATATGGTTTTCAAGGATTTTTCTTAAAAAAAGTAATGAACTCCAAAAATTTTAAAATGAAAATTAAAAAGTTATAGTTCATACAAAAAATCCATGTCTCCCTTAAAAATATGCGAAAATCAAGAAAAATGTGTCAAAAATATCCATATAACAACTTCTGATGGGAAATATTTTTGTTTTATTACTAAAGTGAATGGATTTTAGAAATTAGATACAAACAACTAATTTTTTAAAAAAAATCTTAGAAAATATTATTTTATATCATTATTACTATAAAATTTAATTTTTCAAATATTTAGAATATATTTTTAATCTAATATAAATTGTAAATATGACTTACAATTTATTTAATGATAAAATTTTATATAATCTAAACATTAATAGAACAAAATATTTTTTTAAAACACCAAAATAAATTCAAATATATTCATCTTCCTTCATAATTTACTACCCTTAATTGAATATAATGAAATGAGTGATATGGTGGAAGATGTAACAAAAAGGAATGATACAACATAGTTAATTTCTAATGTATGAGTTCAATTTTTACATTGAAAAATTATAAAATTAGATGAAAATTATTTAAAACATGGTGAATTGATTAAAAATTAAGAATAAGGAAATGAATAAAATTTAAGAGAAGATATACTTGGAAAATCCCCCATGTGGTGTAGAGTTTATACTACTTATGGAAAGACTATTCATAATTACAAACCCCAATCATAATGGATTGTGGTTTTTATAATAGGTACCACCACATTTTATTTTTCCCAATTATTATGAGTAAAAAATTGGAATGGAGAACCAGAAAAAAAAAACAAATTCCAAACCCATGTGAATAAATAAAGGGGGATGTTTGGAGGAAGGAAATGAAAGTATGGGTGACACATTGTAACAATGTACCTCATTTAAAATACTATTAAATTTGGTTATAATGGATTAGTTTCATTACAATATTTAATATTTTTATATTCTCTGTGTCAAATATTTCCTCAATTGCAGTATATGCATCTTATTCTTCACATACCAAGGCTGAGAATTACATTGATGAATACAAAATATCATCATCAATAAAGTTAGTAGTAAATTTATATAATGTGACCTTAAGTGAAAATTATTTTACAAAAGATCAATTTCCAAAAAAGTTTTAGTGTTGATCACTTATTCATTAGTTAATTACTGTGAATATAATTTTGATATGTGGTATAGAAAAAAATATCTGCATTCTACTTCCATTTCCCCAACATCGTCTCAAAAAATGAACAACGGAATTATTTTATCCCTGATTTCATACAATGTTCATTTCTCATTAAATTATTATATTTTTGTGGATACAATTACAATCAGGTCATTTAGTTTTCCAATCATGACTAACAATGGGTCTAGTGGCAATGAATAACTTTACTATATATTATCTTCTGGGGGAATTGGTGCATCTGATTATTTGTTGCATGGGGAATTTTTTAATGATATTCAATTAATCCATTACTATAGTTGAATCCTTCCGCACATCAAGTAGTGTACACTAGTGTGTTTTTTGGGTTATTTAGTCATTTGAATTTACCCTTATGTTATTTTGGGGAGAGGGAGTAGTTAGTGTGAAATTATTAGACCACCTGTGCATCTATGAGTTTTATTGTGATTTTTCCACTTTCTTTAACTAGTAATATAATTAGTGATCCATTATTGATGAATGTTCACATAAAAAAATTATCCCTATTTAGATAAAATAAATATAATGTTGATTATTGGGAGAAAATAATGAATGATTAAAATAAATTAATTAATAATGAAATAATATTAATAGTTTGAATCAGAAACTCATATCAATTATGAATCCATGGAAATGGTGATACATTAATGAAAATTATTTAATAAGAATCATATAAAGATAAACTATAGACATAAAATGTAGCATATTTGGATGACTATGGTTGTATTACCTACAGAATACGAATTCATTATATCACAATAATCACTTATTAATTTTTTTATACATTTTATTTATATTATAATTAAAAAATAAAAAAAATTAAAAGAAAATGGTTTTGATATAAAAACAGAAAAAACGAGAAAAACTTGTCACAATGTAGTGGGATGTTGTATTAATTGTTGGCCAAATAATTCCTTTATTATCTATTCTTATTATTGCAATCTATTTTTCAATTTAATCATAAACAATCCTGAATTACCTTCCAATATATATTTTTTAAACTCAATGTGAATATTAATATGTCATAAATACATTGAAATATATAATTCTCTTGTCAAAATGATTAAATAGCCTATCGTAAGCATGGAACAACATCCCTCCACTAATCAATAATAATATCAAAACAATAAACTCCAAAAAATGAGATGAGTGGGGGAGGGGGAAATACAGTGGGGGATAAAATTATATTGAGGAAATTCCTAGTGAATAATGATTCATGACTGTGAGACACACTTGCAATCATAAAACATCACAAAATAGAATAAATCATACTGAAGAAATAATTTATGATTTGAGAATTCCTTGAACCTCTTATAGGGACCTCACCTTTGAATTATATTCTACATAAAGGTGGAATATGAGAGAGTTATAGAATGAGAAGTGATAAAATGAACATAATATTTAACAAATTGTGATGAATTAATCATTGGAAAAATATGTAATATATATATATATCTACATTCATAGATAAACAATAAGGGTCCATGAATTAAAAAATTACAATGGGGGTTAGGGATCCATTATGTATAATTAGATCACTCCATGTAAGAATAGATGATTCTCGGTTATAATATTATTTGACATGACAATCATTGATCAAGACCTTCTCTATTCTTCCCATTACCATAATTATTCCTGATTTTACCTCATCCCGACAACATCATGGATTATGTTCATGTAGATATATCACATAATTCCATACCTAGAGTGTCAATGTAAAGAAAATATAATATATTTCTTTTTTGTATGGAATACATAGAAGGTAGTAACTTTTTATTTTATTTTATAATTTGACTAAGAACCTTCTTCTATAATATTTCAATAAAGGAATGATATTGATATCATGTAATAGGAAAACTTAAAATGTGTTAGATATTAATGGATCGTTTCATATAAAACCGATGGTATATTAATGAATGATGTTTCATTGATATAATATATGTTTCATCACTAATGAAAAAAATCATGTGGTTATAGATAAATAGTGTTTTACTCATAACATGGTACCTTGGAATCATTCATACATTCTAAAATGAGGTGTGTTATTAATCAAACATATAACTCAATCATATAGATCTAATATGAGATTGTTCTATGTTAATATTTTGGGGCATTATTTAATACAATGTGTAACATGGAATGTGGTGATATTCATGGTAACCCTCACATGATGAAATTCTTATGTAGCATGTGGTTAGGAAAATCTATTCTGATGTAGGTATATTTGGTAATTTTAATCAAACACAATATCTATGTTACCCTCATTCAAAAACAATTTAATTTCATTTATTTCAATGTTTCCCTAAATGTGATAGATAATTTAATGTGAGTGTTTCACCTTTAAATTATTTTCACTAGGATTCTTTCTAATTACACAAAGCATTATTTACCATGGAAGTTAACCACATGTAGGTTCCTAGGATCCCATTCTTAACATACATGATCCACTTGAAATTCATTTTACAAATATATATAGTACCTAAATTTCATACCAATACACATAATCACCTATGAATTATTCAAAATTTATTATACAATCAATAAAATAATTAAAATACATGAAATAAATACATTATTAAGTAAATATCAATTTCTTAAAAAAATAATTAAATAAAATTAGTTTCATAAAAATGTATAATTATTTCAGATTTCGCAAGGGTGGTTCGATAATAAATATTTTGATGATAAGTATTTCATCAGTAGAATAGGATATGAATCTATGTTGTGATGTAATAAAAACCCTTAGATAGTGTACGATAATATTTAATATTTCAATCTTCATTAGAGGTGAGTTTGATCTACATCCCTCAACATCAACCAAGTTTTTCTTGTCTTCGATTGTATCCACCAGCCACTAGAATAACTGATTTTGCCTTAGTGCAATATTTTAATTGATTTACCCACAACACTTCCTTGATAGAAGATAGAAAGTATATAATAATGTATATTTTCAGTCATAAATGTATCAAAACCAATGTTTTAAATGCGGTCCAAGAAACACCTTTTTTAATAGCCAAAAATTATAATATATTATTACCTTTAAAAATGTTAATGTGTTCAATAGATTTATCCATAAACACAATAAAACATAAATGAATCCATGATATATTTTGATTACATATAAGTGTTTAAGTAGGTGAAATATAAACATATCCATTTAATTATCATGACTAAAAATGACTAACCTATTTATGAATTATATGTATAAATATAATTATTTAAACCATTAAAATGAATAAAATTCTATTTGTTTAACTACAATTCCAAACAAGGTCATTTATTATTAAGATAAATTATTTCTAGAAAATTAAATTTTATATAATATACATCTATATAACTAGAATGATATGATTAATGCTAATTATATATGAAATTAGTTATATTTTGACACTAATTTACTTGGTAGGTAAAATAAAACAAGAATAATATTTGATAACATTTTAAAATTATATATATTAATTAAAAACTATAATTTATATTGAAGGATTTTATTCAAAAATAGGATTTATAAATTTTTGAATTGATAATAAAAAAATATATTCTTTTTTTCATATACCAAATGGCTTCGTTTGAATTTTGGGTTTTTTAGAAAGGGATGGTTTTTTGTCCAAATATAAGGTCTTCCCAAAACATTTTATTTTCATGAGTTTATTGGTAAATGAAATTGACAGAGAAATATTTTAAACATTGTAATTTAAAAAAAATTACTTTTATGAATAAAACTATTACCTTTAAAATATTTTTTGAACACATAAAAAATATAGAAATTTTTTTTATATCAAATTAAAATGTTAATTTAATATAAAAACTATTTTTTTCTTTTCATTGAATGATGTAAATTTCAATGAACATTTATTGTTTTATTTCCAAGTTAGACTCATAAAAAATTATATTAATTAAAATTAATTCATTAAAATATTTATCCAATATAATTTTCTCTTATATATAATTTTAAATAATAAAAAAATATTTTTTCTAAAAACTATATTAATGAAATTATGTGTATTTTTCTTGAATTTACCTTTTCAAACCATTAGAAATTTTATTTGAATGAAATTTTTTACAATTTACAATAATTAGTATCAATTTTGGTAAAATGTTCAATCTTTATATTATTCATTAAAATTATTTACTATGGATATATATTAATTTAAATGATAAATGTATGTTAGTGTAAAATAAAAAAAAGAAAACATAAAAATCTATAAAACCCTCATTTTTTCTAAAAAATGCGTTATATAGGTTTATTTAAAACCAAAATCATTTTCTTCTTTTTTTCTATTTTTTGGCCTTGGAAACATGAATAATAACCATACAATAATGAAAATTTATGGGTTACTCCCAAAATTACCCATTCCTTCACATATAAAATGGTAACATCTTCACCACTACAAGAAACACTTTAATATTGATTTTTTCTATTAAAATCATCCATTTTTATCCTCAAATAACAGCCTACAATGATTATAAAATATTTCTATTGTTATTTGTTAGCATAAGGTCTTCAATTTTAAGTATGCTTCATAATAAAAATAAACTCTACAATAAGAGTATTATAAAATACCTAGTTTCTTGTAATTATTTAGATTATTTTAATTTTAGTTCATAAACATTAAAATAAATATATTCGTATCATTTATATACATTAATTTTACAATATTAGTTGTATTATAATTGTTTCTTCATATAGAATGCACATTAAGGAAACCAAAACTGTCTTTCGTGTTTTTTGAGGATGACCCCTTCTATGATGTTACATGTATCATTTTACATCACAAAAATACAAGGTTTAATATAAATAATGTATTAAATTAAAAAAAATCAATTTAAAAATTTTTGTTGGTTATGATAAATAAAAAAACCTATTAATGATATGATATATAAATGGTCATCTTTAATTTAGTCATTTAAAATATGTATAATAATAGGATAAATGTCTATTCAGATTCTGTAAAAATTTAATATCCTCATATTATTCTTTTAATTAATACATATTTTTAATTATTTCAATTATAATCACAAAATATGATAATTTCTTTCATGTAAAATGATATTACAGTGAATCTATCTTTTAATCATCCAATAATCTTGGTAGGTTCATCTACTTGTCAGGTTAACCACAAACATGAACAATACTATCCAATTATTCCATGCATGACTATGATATGCATTTTACTTTAATAATATGATATAAATAATTAAATAATGTATTTTTTATTAAAAATATCTTTATATCAATATTTAATACATCAATTAAAGAAACACCCATTGTTTTTTAAGAATCTATAAAATATGGTTCTTATCAATTTAATCTTTAAGGAAAAAGACTTAAACTTTGACTAAAGGATTTTCAAAAACATAAATAATTATAAATCATCCCAAGAATTATCCTTAATCACTGTATATATATAACATGGAATATAAATGAATATGGACAAAACTATCATGAAACTAGTATAAATGATCAATACCATGAACATCAAATGCTTGAAATTGGAATAATTATTATAGAGAATAACTATTTTGAAAATTAAAAATGAAAAATAATGATTTTAATATTAAAACAACTTATTAATATTTTAATATTTTAGATATAAGAGGATAAATTATGATTGGTAATTTTTGGAAATGAGGTAAGAGTTTTGGTCTCAAATTCCTCACTTTCAAAGATTTTTTGTATTATGAACCTAATCTCATATTTGTTGTTCAAATAGATCCCATTTTAGATACTATATAATATATTATATTTTATTTATTGTATTTTATTTAAAATGTAGTGATCTCTTATACAATGGTTTTTTATTTAAATTTTTGTAATGTAGTAAAGATTTTATTCATCATAATTCTGAATCTTTGAGACATATTTCTTATTTTTCACCATGTGTCCTTAATTAAGATTCTTTAGTTTCCATGGATGTATTTTTTATTTTACTCTATAAATTATAGTGTGTATACTACCAATATCATTTTCCCTTATTCATGTTTCTATTGAATCATTTTTTCCCTAGTGGTATTCATTTTTGTGAATTCAATTTTCATTCATTGTGTTGTGGTGATCCCCTTGAACATATTACATATAACATAGGTTAATTATATAGAATGATTTTTTTGGAATTATCCCATTATATTATAGATATTTACAATCCTATCACAAAATCTCTTTTACAAATATTTTCCAATTCATGGGATATGTTCGTTTCCAACCAGCAACATTCATTCTTTGGATGGATTATGATCATGTTATTCTAGTATTGAATTTGTTGCATATTCATTGTTCTATACGTTATGAGGATAAATATTTACATAAACTACAAATGGTTATTTTTACATTGAAATAATTATATTCTATTTACATGTGTAAAATATTGGTGTTTAGTATATTGGTATTCCTATATGGATGATTATTAAAAATTAGACTATATAATTTTTTTGCATCAAACCTTTTATCTTGATGGGTTATGATTTTATTATCCAAATAATTGATTTGGAGAAGTTTATTTCGATTATTAATGACTATTGAACACTAACTCAGGTTTATTATTTATTTGATTTCAAAATTTATCATTATAGGGATAGCAATTTTTTGAAGAATAATAGGTTCCTCGTGGAATAATATGAAAGGTATTGGTGAATATTATGATGATTTTAGTGGAAAAAACTAGGTTATACATGGGTCTGAGAAATATATATCCCCTCGATACATTGATATGTCTTGTGATACCAAATAGGGTCTCCTGTTTCATTTCTTCCGTTCCAATTCTGAAAGATAGATTCACTGCGATCTCAAAGACAAGTAAAGTCATTTGTAAAAGACCTTGGTAGTATGTCTGTGATGTCCATCATTATGCATTCCATTCATATGATATCATTTTTATTTATATCATTGTTATAAATTAATTTCACAAATATATTATTCTATTGGTTTCATATTGATTATGTATTCTTATTTTTCCATTTTTACTATCTAAATATTTATATCATTTTTATGACATGATTATGACAGTTTAATGTCTTTTTTATTGGGTGATTGTGAACCATCCTTTTTATAAACTAATTGCGTAATTTTATGAATCAAATTATAACACATGACATCTTTAGAATGATTCCACGTATGAAATAATTTATTCCACGTATGGACTCCTAAATATGGATTATGTAGATCCATATAAAATGAAAAAAATTCCTCTAAATAAAATGAACATGGGGTTTTCTAGTTATTTTTTACTATTTATCTATGTTTATAAATATAATATATACATTGAATGGAGGAGGAAAAATAATAATAATTTATTTTTTTTAATTAAGGATGCTTATATCTAAGCATAAATAGCTACTATCAAATTTAAAAAAATATAATTTAAGTGTTTATGAGCACAAAATCTATGAGTACTAGTATATGGAATCATAATTTGTATCATTTTAAATGATTAAATAAACATTGAGATTATTATTTTCTTTTTGGATAATTTATTATTTTATAATTTAATATTCATCATAATATATAATATTTTAGGATAGTCATGTCATATAAGTTTAAGGAAATAACACACATTTATTTGGATATGATGATTAGAAAAAAATATATTAAAAACCTTAAAAATAAATCCATATATTGGATAATGTTCTAATATTTTACTAAAGAAGATATTATGTTTTTTTTAAAGTAATTAATCCCAGTCTGGATAATGGATTCTTGATGTCATTGTATCATAGATACACCTAGGGTTAATAACCCAAAAATTTTCTTCTTGATTATTGTCTCAATCATCACTATGATGCATTATGAGTTGACCTACATCTTTATAGATGGATACACACCAAAGGGGATATTCATTGTTTATAAACATTCTCTTTTAAAACAATTATAATGTATTTAATAATTATGTTACCTTTTTTCTATATAGAACTTAATAGTAAATTTACCATGAATAACAAAGGATTCAATAGATAGAATGATAGGTTAATAGAAAAATTTCATACATTAATAAAATGGTTTCATAAGTGTTTGAATATTCAGATTGATTTTTAATATACATTTTTTGCATACTCTCATAACCATTTTGGTTTTATTGTTTGTTTTAAAATGGATCACGAAAATGAAGATGAGAAATGGATACACAAGAAAACAATTTTGTCTTGTATCACAATACAGGTGAAGGAATTAATGGTTTAGATTCATATTATATGAATTTTAGGATGGAAAATTTGATTTTCGAGTTATTACCTATGAAACAGAGGTTGATATTTTAATATAAATTGCATTTTGATGATCATAGATATTTCCATTAGTGAGTGGTTTTATTAATTATATTCAAATATATTATAAATTTTATGGGTATTAGGTGAAACAACTATGGATTATTCTTTAGTAATTCTATTTAATGTTATAGTTATTTATATTAAATGGTACTAATAACCATGAAAATTAATTTTATTAAAGGGTTATATATGTCGGGATAAATATTGGAGAACACATAATTAAGGTCTAGAAAACTATAATGTTTAATATATACAAGAAAATAAGATAGAAAATAGTTAACTGATTCTGAATAGGGTATATTGTAATTAGTATCATTGGGAGTAATAATTTATTCATTAGGTTTTTTAATATGTTCATATATTTTTTTGGATTATGATATATAGTTAATTGTGTGGGACCTTCTGAACTAGTGATTCTTACGCCTTGAGGGTTAAAGATAGAGTTAGGTTTCAGAGTAATATATAATAGTGTATTGTTTTAATGTCATATATATTCAATTATATTTTTGGGAATGCCATCTTATTCAAAAAAAATATTATTAGGTTAAATTTATACTTTTGTAAATGGTTACAGGAATGATTATTGTTTATTTATGAATGATAAGTTGGATTTTGAGAGCATATATTTCATTTATTATTATGTTTAGAATAATATAATGGGTGTTAATGATATTTGGGATATCTATTTTTTGTATTATATTAATATTTATATGAGAACCCATCAAAATATAATATGAGATGAAAAAAATGATATATGTTAAACTGGGAGTGATATATGGGGAACCAGTCTGGATTCAAGTTGAGTTGAAAGAACTATAGGATATAAATATAGTATTATAAAATGAGATATGATTAGGTTATATTTTTTAATATTTACATATGAGAATTCAATAATTATGATCTTCAATCTTGATAACTCATTCAGTTTTAGTAATGCAATGAACTAAGAGGATTCATGGGTGTGAGGGAAAATGTGTAGATTACCTTACCAAACAACCCATTAGAATGGGATATGGAGTGAGAAAGCATGTGATTATTCTTAACCAGCTATCCTGAAATTTGCTTAATAATGTAAACATATTCAAAGTTGAATACCCACCAAGGATGATGAATATGGATTCTATTGAATGATGAAATGATGAAGATGATTTATGAATGAATATTCAATTTCCTATATATAAAAACTGATTCATGAAGACTGGGGGGAATTTCATAATTAGATGGGTAAATCCTAAAAGTGAGGATACTAAGGTTATCATAATAACAAGTTTAAGGGAAGGAGATAACATACCAAAATCTATATTTTCATATGTTAGAGAGTTGGGAATTATGCCACTCAATTTCCCAATCTAAACCACACTAATGGAGAAAATCAACAATAACCATGAAAATAAGTAATTCACTACGAAACAAATAGTAAATAATTATATAGTTATTTTTAACTAATGATGTTCTAATTTCATTGGTCATGTTAGTTTTCAAAATGCAAAAGATGTATATTTATAAATAAAACCCCCAATGGAATAATTATAATTTATATCATTTTTAGGGTTCTTGGGAAGTAATTAATTAGTAATATTTATCTGCAAGCCTTTATATAGTCTGATGTGATATTTGGAGTGGTTTAAATCTCATTATGAAGAGCTTATGATGTTAATTCATATTGATAAACTCATTCAACATCATAAAAAAACCCACGACCATCTAGTGGTTTATGGTTAATTATGATTTCCCTATAATAATTACTCCAATAATATATGTCAATTTTTGGGGATGAAATATATTTAGGGGGAGATAATCGATCACATAGAAATTATAAAATATTATTACCATTGATTCAGTCAATGTGTGCGATAGAATGCTCTAAAAATAATAAAGAAGTATAGTGAAATTTTGATATATTTATATAAAATAAAATTTTTAAGTGTGACTATTAAAATCCGTACTATTTAATCGGAAAAATTAATAGGGGTTAATGAATTATAAATTATATTTATATAGAAAATAAATTATACATTTAATATCAATTAAATTCAACAGATTTACAAAAAAGACTAATATTATCATTGATTTTTTAGAAAAAACAATTCATAAAAAACATAATTTGTACACAATGAATGTATATTTTATGAGACATATGATAAATGATAAATATTGTTTGATAATAATAATTGGATAACACCAATATAATTGGATTATGATATGAAATAAAACTAATAGAAGTTAATAATTGAGATTTTCAGTTTCCAATGAAATTGATTTTCAGTTATATTTTATAATTCTATTCAAAAATGAATTTATAAACCTCATAATTTGAAAATAATAAATAATAATGTCATTTTATAATCTCTCCAACAAAAAATTGACTTTATATGAATTTTTTAGATTTCACTAAAAAGTATTATTCTCATTAGAAAGTAATATTTTCAGGAAACATGTATTTTTTATGAATTCAACATTATATAAGAATATCAATGATATTTATAACACCATCCAACTAACCAAAAATTAATTTTAAGAATAAAATAATTCCATTCATAAAATTATTTTATCATTTGAAATGTATCATCCTCTATCATATCACTGACTCACATGGCCAATCAGGTTATTACTGGACCTAAAGTGCCCCTCCACATATATCAGAGGAATCCTACTAGTAGTGTTGTTGTAGAGAATATATTGGGTGTAAAATATTCCCGAGTATAGAGTTTCAATACATTGAAATTGAAAAATATCAATGTTACAGAAATAGTGAAAACTGCACATCATATAACTGGAGGATAAAAGGATGAGCCATGTAAACCAAATAATAATGAACCATGTCATTTCATGATGAAATGTAAATAAATGTCATTAAGGATGGAATATATATGAAATAAACTTCTTATATTAATAAACTAATAATACCCGGATCTCGATCTAATGTTGGTCTCATCCCCATGCTCTGTCCCTTCCAACAAGAAATATAAAAAATTAGGCCCCTTTCCCTTCTCTGAAGTTTAATCCATGTAATATTTTTGGGTGATATATAGAGGCCGGAATAGGGTGTGATTAATACACAGTATATATTCACCACAGTGTATAAAAAAGTATGATAATTACATAATGTAATAAAGAGATAATTAAGATTATTAATTGATTAACTGAAAT
Organism: Viscum album; assembly: GCA_963277665.1. Lineage (NCBI taxonomy): Eukaryota > Viridiplantae > Streptophyta > Magnoliopsida > Santalales > Viscaceae > Viscum > Viscum album. The sequence continues at coordinate 1,132,027,309 of OY728150.1, read as the reverse complement.
AATACAATTATCAAACTACTTTGGAACCATAAAAAATATCTCAGAGTATAGAATACAACCATGAAAAAAAGAACTATATGTCTATGGAATTATAAAAAAATAGGATAACCCTCTATATAAGAATTTTATAAAAATGAGTTCAAGCCATATAAAAATTATAACATAACTTGGACATGCCCTTTATCTAATCATTTCATCTTGATCAATTCAAACCCTATTAGTAATGAAGTGTAACATGACGAGGCCATTTATATAAGAACATAATTATGATGTGTATGATTAAATTATAAAATATTTTTAGTATAATAGGGCCAAGCCGGTAATATTATAATTTCAACATAAATCACAACATGATTTCTAAAGATAGTGATAGAAAAATATAACATCACAAGCCACTGTATAATATTCTTATAATTATAATTTTACCTCTAATTACCTCTTTAATACTTTAAATTATATCCTAATCTATTAATATTCATTTTTACACATGAATTTAATATAAAATTATCACCAATCATTCAAATAGACATGTAATCAGTACCACATGGAGAATCAATCAAATGAAATCACATGAGGTATAATATCACGCTACAGTATACATTATCTTAAATTTGAGTTCACCATTGTTCACGGGTTGGCTCACACTATGGTTAGATGTATTCCAGGTCAAAAAACTGTTTGAAATAATACGATCCAAGGTGTAGTCCAACATAAGACAATCCCAACTCATTTTTTTTTATATGTTCACATTGTGTCAGCGCAATTACAAAATATGTCATATATTTACACTTTTATGATGAAACCATAGGGCATTGTTCTAGAACAAAAATCCTTATCTTGTGATCAAATAAACTCTTTCAAGAAGTAAATCCCACAGGTAATAAAGTGATGGTTATCATAATGAATTTTAACAGCAACAAAAACATCCTGATCAAAACATAGTTCAATGGATTACAAGAGATCACATTGTGAAACCATGTAAAATTTTGACAAAAACGGAATACCAATGAGAAGGAAATCACATATAATTAGAAACATCATCAAGACACATGGAAATAAAGGAATCACTCACAAATTTCTTGGAGTCTCCCTAGGGTCCTCGACAAAAGAATACATGGTGGATAAAATACAATAATATGAAAAAAAAATATTTTAAACTGAATATCCTGGGATATTCAAGACATGGCACCATTTAACAACATAAATTTCTCAATTTAAGACATGTGAGGAAAATTGTGTCACTTCATGTTAAAATAACCCCAATCAAAAATTTCAATACATGAACTAATTTCATGGTGTTTAATTATTTCATTATTTTACCATTTCATGGATTGTGCCTAGTAATATATGCACATCTTGTAAAATGTTCATGATTTGAATTTTCTTAGTAGTGTTTTCTCAGCCCAGCATCTTCAAGAAACTACTAAAATACCTCTTAATCCTTCCATAACATCAAAATATCTTAAAATACCTTTAAAAATTTATACTTAGACTCTATTAATTCAAAAAAAACATACACCCATAATGTTTAGGTCATATTCCTAAACAAAATCAACCCCTAACAAAAAAATTCCTAGCCATGAAATATTGATGAAGAAGGAAACCCCAAAAAGAAATAGGTTCAATCAAAACTCAATGAGAGACATTTATATATAAAAATTGGATCTTAAAACCTCACCACCATATAAAATCTCGTCTTTAAGCTACTCCAAGAATAATTAAGGTGTATTTGAACACATGTTTGGTCACTATGATCACATATTAGATTCCCTCTATCAGAAATCCTATTGAACATTCCCATCCAACCAATGGACTCGAACTAGTGGTGTTGTCTTTCCTCGAAGATTCTTCTAATTATTTTTCACAAAATGTATTTAATTCTCCCCAAATAACATCATTTAAAAATAACAATTTCATCATCTTTTTTGAAAAAAATAAGGTTTCAGATGATATTCTCAAATATATGACATGTGAAACATGTATTGCATGGAACTATACTGTTATGGATGGTCCAATTTAGAATCAACTAGACCAACCCCTTCCACTCTCTAAAATGACTTAACAAACTTTAGAACTATCCTTATTTATTTCTATATATGTTTTTTATTCAACCACAGTGACAATAAATGAAAATCATGATATCCAACCACAAAACTCCATAGGTCATATCCAATGGTCAGTGTAACGTTTCAACTTTCTCTAGATGGTTACCAACCAACTTCTAAACATTTTATCCTTATAAATTTCTTCATATGTGATAATATATCCAAAAAGCACTAACTCACCAACATCTAACCAACAAAGAGGTTAACAGTATGGATTGAAATACAAGGCCTCAAAAGTTTCCATTTAGATGCATGTTTAGTCTATTTTATTACAAGACAAATCTATGAGTGCTAAATTCTTCTCCCATGAACCACCACATTAACAAACATAGTATTATATGATAAACTCTAGAATCATAATCATTCATTTAGATTGGCCATCAGTTTGTGAATGATTTGTTGTGAACGGAAGATATTGTAATCCAACAGCCTTCTAAAGACCATACTAGAAAAAAATCATAAAATTTTGATATTGATAAGAAATGATTATCCTTTTAACACCCTGAAATTGAAAAAAAATCTGGTATTTATTGACTACCTATATAATCAATATTGAAGAAATCAATTATAGGATAGAAGTGGTTTTCCTTCATCAATCGATCTATGAGAACTGATACTGCATCATTATAATGAGTTGTTAGGTGTAATAATATCACAATATCTATAGTGTCATCATCCCATTTCTACTCCAAGCTAGGAAGAAGTTATAAGAACCCATCTTCCCTCTAATGCCCAGCTTTAACCTACTAAGAGGTGAAACATCTCACAATAATTCTTAATAAGTCCTTTTTCAATCATATCCACCAATACTATCTATAGAGATTATGATATAGCTTCTCAAACCTAGATGTAGCACCCATCTAGAAAAAAACTATCTCATCATCTTCTCATATAATATAGAAAGATCTAATAGTCATTTAAGAAAAAGATGGCCATTTATGATACCATTAGACCATCCTGATGGTTTCTCCACAATATGTAATCAATACCTCCCCTCTATTCCCCCAACATCATATGACTACTATAACTTGATCCAGTGAAGAACCAAAGATATTAAAGATGCCAAAGTGATATCTACTCATCCCAGGGACTCATAAACTTCTATATGCAATTATAAAAAAAATTCTATCATCCATTAATCATCACAATAATCCCACACTACAAATGACTACATCATTTGTCTCAAGGGACCAGTAATGATGTTTTCTTTACCAGGTGCGTAAGTGAGAATGTAGTTGAAGGAATAAATATACATGAACCACCTCTTCTGTTGAAGGTTCAGTTAAAAATAATAAAATATGTAACCAAAAATCTTATGTCAGACATATACCATAAAACACTCACACATCAGATATTGTATCCTACATATCAATTAATTTACCACCAAATTCGATAGGTGATCATGATTTGGATAATTCCTCTCATGTTGTCTCATCTTTTATGAGCCATAAGTAGCCAGTCGATCCTCAAGACTTCTAAGTGCTCTTAATCCGACATCTGATGCATCACAATACATGTTTAATGAATTACCCAACATAATAATTAATATGATTGATGCTTTGTTTATTATTCCCTCTAGTATTGAAATCTCTCTTGCAAGCATATGTCCAGAAAAAATATCACCCCATTAATAGTCAGCCCGGATACTGGGGCATTGAAATAAAAGATTTTAGGGATTAAATACTGATAATAACCTCTTAAACATAGAAATATATGAATCTAGTAGACAATATTATGCCACTTCAAATCATATATGGCTGCAACCTTCCTTGGGTCCATCGATAATCAATCTTATGAGATGAGAGGACCCATGATGTTCAATTTATCAATATTGAAAATACATTTACATTTCTTAGTATAAATTCAGAGATCTGTCAATGTGATAAAGTTTATGTCACGATTTTTGGAATGATCATATACTTACTAGGAGTACACTTATATATATTTTACATATACCACCACAAACCTTTACATGAATGGATGACTCATGCGATTTATGAAGTCCATTAATATTATTAGTGCATTGTTTAAACCAAATTAAATCCTCATAAACTCATACAATCTATACATTCTCTTAAATGAAATCTGAATTTTTTTATTGTTTCACTATCATCTAATGATACCCTAATCTCATGTAATTCTCAGATAGAATACACAAACCTATAAGTTTATTGAAGAGATCCGAAATTCATTGAAGGGGATATATGTTACTAATCATCCTTTATTTTAATCTATAATGAACCACACATAAGTAGAAATCCCCATCATACATTTGGAAAGATGAACTAGTGAACCCCAACGTGACATACGTTGCCTTATAAAGCCCTTAGCTTCTAGAACATACACATGTAATTTTAATTTACAGTGCTCCATATGTTCTATCATGTATGTTATGATAGATACATGCTTTGATCCCACAATAATTCATTTATAAACACAATCTCATACTTAGGTATTATTCATGAGAACTCATCGGGAAAACATTCTCAAAATAGTTTACCACTATTAGAAAACAATACTTCTACATTCCAGCATTATTAATAGAAAGGCCTTCTATTTATGAATGGTACAATATAACCTTTCTTGAGATAGTCCTACTTGGCTAGATTGATGATCCCACTAAACCCGATGGAAATAGATGTGTACGTATAAATATATAATGTTTACTCTCTTTCAGTAATAGGTGATGTGGTCTTAGAAAATAACTAACCAATCCCTAACCATAATCAAATTGAAACGAATCGTTTCTCGATAAAATAGTATTCAAAATAAATAGTGACCATCGATTGAAAGAAAACATGCCTTGAAATGTGTTTTAATTAGTGGTTCATTGGTCCAAAACTGTGGCCCAATTATTAATTAAAAAGGGTACATATGTCCGAAAAACATGATTCGTTTATAATTTTTTTCCTAAAGTGGATGAAAATTAATTGTGAGGTCATACAACTAAGTGATGTAATGTTTGACTCTATAGTTTATAAGAACATCTCCATCCATGTTCGTTTTAGAAAATTCATGAGTGTCGATACAGTTGATATCTGGCACGCACGTTGCAATGCGTGCAAATTTGAAATATTTATTATCCTACCAACTACTATAGAAGTGGCGAGTAGGGACGAACCACAGAGAAAATGTGATTAGACACTAGAAATATCCTCTTAGAGGAATGTTCAGGCTGATGGGCATTAATTGTGATTAAAAACTAAAATTTATAAAAAAAATTAACAACTATTTAAAAACGACTATTTAAATTTACTAAAACTATCTAAGTGAACTAAATTACGTTATGGAAGAAACTAGTAGAGATGGAAATTTAAGAGTCGTGACGTCCGTTCAGATGCATGAAATGTCAATTATTTAATTCCCACATTTAAATATATATTTATTCAATTGTCACCAATTCAAAATTTAATCAAAATACAGTCTGATCTCGTTCTCTGATTTTAGACAGTATTCAAAGCATTACACAAATTATCCATCATTTTGTTCTCTGTCCTGACGAATAATTTGTATGTCATTATAGCACTGAATCACTTGGTGAAATACAACGACCCGTTTCTCACAAAGTTGAAGTATCTACCTATGTTGGGTTCGCTCACGTGAGATTACTTATTAGGTATCAGTCATGCATGTTTGAAACAGAGCGCACACAAAATATTAATTTTTCAATTAATATAATTATTTATTCAATATTCGATCGCGCCCTTGATCGAATTCCAGATAAATAAATTCTCTGATGAACTCTTGTTCATGATTACTAATTAGGTATCACACGAGCGGGCAGCAAAGCATGTGTGCAGAGTCCAAATGACAATTAATTTAAATGCAGATGCAATTAATTAAATAAACATCCAAATGAAATTAATTTGAAAGGCAATCAAACATGGGAATAAATTAAAGACATGCAATCACCATCACATTCATCACAAATCCAACACCAATGAATTAGCCTTCCATCGCGAAGACACGACACATAAAACAATGAATATAAGATATCACCATGCTCGTGTCGTCGTTGTGGTCACCGCGAGACGCCATCAAAGATCGCAAAATAATAACCATCGCTCCGCACTGTGCAGTCGATGACACCGCACCTGAATCAAACCATCGCTGCTGAAAATATGATAGGATCTGCGCATGATCTCTCTGTACGACGTCAATCTCAAGAAACCAAATAGAACCTCTACGTACGTCGATGACGCACCCGAACCTCCGTTGGTCCCCTGATAATGGGTTGCCGCTGGTGATGGTGTCCTGTTTCGCACCTGCGTAGTGGGGGATGGAAGGTGAGGCAGTCGGTCTTGAAGAGGGAGAGGTAGAGTGGGGCGGAAGGGGTCCAGTGGGTTGAGAGGATAAATAGAGAAAGGGATAAAAAATGGATGACTACAGTTGGATAGATGAGAGGGGTGGCTAGGTTAGACAGGGGAAAGGAGTCGGGTGAGTGGCGCTGGGAATGGCGAGAAGATGGGGGTGCCGACTAGTGGGGTGTGAATAGGTGAGGAGGGCGCTGGAAATCCGGGGGAATGGAAGCAGGTCTCTAAGGGAAGAGGTGGGATTAGGCAGGTGAGAGGGGAGACGGGTAAGATGTTGTGAGAATGGGGGCGACTGGAATTGGGTGGTGGGTAAGAAGAGAGGCCGAATAATTGGGAGAGGATGGGGATGAAAATTTGATTGGAGAGAGGTACAGGGAGGTGTAGAGGAATAAGGGAGATTGGAGAGAGGGAGATGGTGGAATAGGTCAAAGGGGGCGTGGGAATATAGAGGGGAAGGTGGCGAGGGAATAGGGGAAAGGGATTGGAGAGAGGAAGTGTGGGTAGTTAGGGGGGAATAAAAATAAAAAAAATGTTAATTTCAAATTAAACATAAAGTGATTATCTAATTAAGTTAAAAAATGATATTAATAAAAAATAATATATTAATGCACATGTAATTAAATATAATATTACTATTAAATATAATAATAAACTAATAACAAATATTATTTTATTAATGCAACAAAATAATTCAATAAAATAAAATACAAAATAAAATATACATACTAATAAAAATTAATAAAATAAACTAATCTAAAATTTTAGAAACTAATAATAATAATATAGTGTTAAATATAATATAAAATATTAATATAACTAATAGAAAAACTAAATTACTAATATAAGTATATAAGGTAACTAAAAATTATCAAAATATCTATATTAATACAAAACTACAAAAATAAACTTAAAATATAAAAATTTGTTAAAATAATTAATTAAAACTATGTTAGAATATTATAAAAATACATGGAAAATCTATGTACATCAAATCCCCCACACATAAACTTTTTCACTCCTGGAGAAAACAATCAAAAAACAAAACACGAGTGGTTGTAGACAAATCAAAACATCAAAATTACAAGTTCAAACTTTTTCATTCTCTTTCCTCATAAAATATCTTGCTTCATTTAAAACTTAAATTTTCAAAAACAATTTTTCTTTCACTCGCATTCTTTTCATAACAAGTATGTGCTCTCATGTATCACGTGACCTACCTCGCCATCACTCTTATCTCTCTGAAAAAATTTGACCAAAGTAATGCTCACTTCTCGTACACATTCATTATTACCATAGGCTTGACATGAATTTCAAATCTCTACTAGTGGAAATCAAAATATTGCACCAATCTAAAGGAATTTATATGAGGTTCAAATGTATCTGAAGTTTTGGGACGGTGGGTTAAAAAAATTTTACATCTTTTTGGTAAAAATGAGATTTGAATCTTGAAATAAATGCGTGATATATGTCAATCCAAATGTTTCCCTCAAATGTCTCTCTCAAACTCTCTCTCCCCCACACTTAAAACATTGCTTGTCCCCAAGAATTTGATAATCCATTGTTTCTCTCTTTTTTTCACTTTTTTTAGACACAACTCACTCAAATAATATGGTCAGAAAAAACTGGTGAGTATCAACTCAAAACCCCCATGAAATAAATGTTAAAAAATAATAGAAAAGAATGGTAAACAAGTAGCGTATACACTGTAACATCTCAATGAAGGTAGGTCATATAGAAAACTTTCTAGTTCCTAGAGTAATGGATCATCACTTTTATAGGTATACCAAAAAGGGAGGGTTACCATGTAATGACCACCAATGTACTCATTGTTGGAACCAAAAGGATTCTATATTCCTATATCAAAATATATATAATGAATGTGGATACTGTAAAAATTAACTTACATGGTCAGGATGGGATAATTCCATTCCATTTACATCAAATGACTCACTTCCCCTCAAAGATACCTCTCCATGAGTAAATCTCTCCCCCACACATAGATTGAAAATTATCATCCAAAAATTCAAAAAATTGGTAGGGAAGGGTATCAGATTGGGCTCATCCTAAAATGTCTTCTTCATGGCTTCTATGGGATATACGATGGAGAAAATATATGGGTGGCTCAGTGGGTCAACATGGATAAAATATCAAACCAATGCCTCGTTCATTTTAGTGTAACTTTCAAAAATTCTTATCGCTTTGATGGAAAAACATGTAAAGTTCTAGAAGACATAACATGGTTGAGATTCCCTCAAGAAAAAGACAAATAAGAGATCATTTAAAATGGCTCAGAGTCCTCACGGGTATGGAAATATAATTTTGGACAGCATAGATGATCATGAGTGCAAATAAGTGTAAAAAATATACAAGTTTTTTAAAAACATTTTTGAAGCATGAAATAATATCAGCAATCATCTAAGTCATGAGATCAAGGATTAAATAATTTCAAAACAAGAATCAGGTGCTCAAACTGCCTATGGACACAAGTGGTATGTTCCCGACTGTGTTGCGACAAAAATACAGTATCTTTTATGTGGGTTCATCAATGAAAAGAATGTTAGTTTTTTAGTTTTTTTAAATTTTATTCTTTTTTTTTGTTTTTTTGTTAGTTTACATGGTGTTTTTGGAATCATAAAATATGGAAAAAATAAAACACTTCCCTGTGTAAGTACATATTGATGTGGAGAGGCTGTTTGTATCTGATGAAGCTCCAAAAGAATGGTATACCTATAAAACCTACACATTGACAACACATACACGCATCATATCAAAGAAGTCACACAATAATCAAAAGCATGTCGATGATAAAAAATATGTATGATGAATTCAAATCCACTATAGTTCTAGGAGAAATTAGATTTCGGTAAATGCATGCATTTTTATTTTAAAATAAAACTATCTGAAATGAAATTAAATGCAGTTAAAAGAAAACAAAAAAAATGATGGGTTGCCTCCCATTGAGTGCTAAGTTTACTTCATCTTCATCCAGAAGTTGTTGAAACTCCACCTGGATCGAATGGAAATGTAAACCATGCATCTTCTTCTTTTTCATTAGGAGTGTGGAATCCATTCGTTCAAGATGAGTTTATCCTACAAGCTGCACAAAATCTCGATGGAATCTTGTTATAAGAATGGATGAGTGGAAGGAAATGGAAATATGCCAAATCACAAGGGAACAAATATACCTCACCTATAGAAAGACTCTCGAATAATTGATTTTCAGGAAAAGGCCGTCAATGGAATGATAAAAAAAATTACCTCTTTGAATGTGCACAAGTGAAAAGATGTTGTTACTAGACTCCTTAAGTGTTTGTCTTATATCCATCACATATTTGAATGCTTTATTTGGGTTGATGATGTATCCCAATTCATTTTCACACCCACCCACTAGCATAGGGAAATCCACTGGTTTCCAACTCAATTCATGTTTGATGGTTTCATAGACTGCGCCATGGTCAAAAATATTGTTCACATATGTGGGTATTTCAAGAGAAGTGTTTTTTCCGTCGATGCATGGGGAAATTGGTGTGGGATCAATTGGAGAAGATGACTCCATTGTGTCAAGAATGACATCTTTTCCAATATTTTCTCTTATACCGCCCTCGTCATATTTCTTTGTTGGTACATGTTTCACCGCAAACTCAGGATCCTCTATGAAATACCATTCTTCAAATGTTTCTAGAAAAACATGAGTGTTCTCTACCACCAATACTTATTGATTCTCCGACTCCCGAAATGCTTCAGAAGTCTCCATTTTAGAAAAAGTTTCAGACTCACAAATATTTTCAAAAAGAGGTGATTCAATGTCATTTGAAGTGATGTCCTCTTGAGTGTGGAAATCTATTGTCTCTTAGTTCAATTATGAATCTATCAAGGTAAAGAAGGGTCTTAGTTCAATGTCCTGTTCATCCTCAAAAGGTACAATTTGATACACATTGACTGTGTCCTTTTTCACGTTGGGATGACTAGGTTGTGAATTCACAAAAGGACATGAAATCACATTTTTTGAGGGACCATTATATTCAACAAGGCGGAAGACCAAGCTCTCATATTCTAGAAATGTGACTAGATTGGATGAATTATTTTTTGATGGAGAGGATTCATCACTTGGATAAAATGAAGGCCGATCAATCTCATTACCAGACTCGGGACATAGATGTTGTTCAAAGGGAACCTTTATTGCACTCTCCTCAAAATAATTGTTTTGAATTAGATCATCATGTGGTAAGGAAGCAGCTAGTTCGGAATTATAATTCATTTGATTTACTAAATTCTTCAACTGATTTTCTAGAACTTTTGTTGAGGAAAGCAACATTTCATTGCTTTCATCTTGAAGTTCAAACCTCTGATTGGTCTCAGTGATAGCACAATGCAACATGTGCTCAATTATTGAATCATTTTTTTGAAATTAATTATCATGTTCTAAATTTTCAGGAATGCATTGACTTTGAAAATAATCAACAGATGTATGAGAACTTGTTTCATAGCATGGAAAAATATTCTCATATGGATCATATAATGGACTTGAATAAAGATCATTGAAATAAAAGGGATTACCTCGATAGCTCATGTGCGGTGAATCATTATACATCATAACATGAGTTGGGGCTGCGTAGGGCGGGTACTAGTTGTAATTTTGTGGTGTGGCCCACATCATTTTGAACTTTTGGGTGTCCTGAAAATCCCTGCAATGAAATATTCCTAGAGTAGTAAATTGTTTTTTGTTGGTTTATTAATTTTTTTAAATTATTGACCCAAATCACTCTTTTAAAGGAACTTCTAATGCTAATATTCTCCCCGGCAACGACGCCAAAAATTTGGAACGCGCATCGCAACGTGTGCAAATTTACAATATTTCTTATCCTACCAACTACTATAGAAGTGGCGAGCAGGGTCGAACCACAGAAGGAATGTGAGTAGACACTAGAAATATCGTCTTAGAGGAATATTTAGGCTGATGGGATATAATTGTGATTAACAACTAAAATTTATAAAAAATTAACAACTATTTAAAAATGACTATTTAAATTTACTAAAACTATCTATGTGAACTAAATTATGTTATGGAAGAAACTAGCAGAGATGGAAACGTCAGAGTCACGACGTCTGTTCAGATTCATGCAATGTCAATTATTTAATTCCCACATTTGAATATTTATATATTCAATTATCACCGATTCCAAATTTAATCAAAAAACTATCTGGTCTCATTCTCCGATGTTAGACAGTATTCTAAGGTTTACACAAATTATCCGTCATTTCATTCTCTGTCCTGACGAATAATTTTCACGTCATTATATCACTGAATGACTTGGTGAAATACAATGACCCATTTCTCACAAAGTTGAAGTATCTACCTAAGTTGGGTTCTCTCACATGAGATTATTTATTAGGAATCAATCATGAAAGTTTGAAGGAGAGTGCACACAAAATATTAATTTTTCAATTAATATATTTATTTATTCAAAATTCGATCGCGTGCTTGATCGAATTCCAGAAAAATAAATTCTCTGATGAACTCTCGTTCATGATTACTTATTAGGTATCACACGAACGGGCACCAAAGCATGTGTGCAGAGCCCAAATGACAATTAATTTAAATGTAGATACAATTAATTAAATATACATCCAAATGAAATTAATTTAAAAGGAAATCAAACATGGGAATAAATTAAGGACATGCATTCACCGTCACATTCATCACAACTCTGACACCAATGAATTAGCCTACCATCGTGATGACACGACGCATAAAATAATGAATATAAGATATCACCATGCTCGTGTCATCGTTGTGGTCACCGCGAGACACTGTCAAAGATCGCAAAATAATGACCATCGCTCCGCTCCGTGCAGTTGCTGACTCCGCACCCGAATCAAACCACCGCCGCTGAAAATATGATAGGTTCTACGCTTCATCTCGCCGTGCGACGTCAAACTCTGGAAACCAAATAGAACCTCTGCGTACGTCAATGACGCACCCGAACCTCTGCTGGTCTCCTTATGATGGTTTTCCGCTGGTGATGGTGTCCTGTTTCACACCTTCTTAGTGGGGGGCGGAAGGTGAGGCAGCTGGTCTTGAAGAGGGAGAGGTAGAGTGGGGCATCAGGGGTCCAGCGGGTTGAGAGGATATGTGGAGAAAAGGCGAAAAAATTGATGAGTGCGATTGGATAGATGAGAGGGGAAGCTAGGTTAGATAGAGGAGAGGAGTCTGGTGTGTGGCATTGGGAATGGTGAGAAGATGGGGGCGCCGAATAGTGGGGTGTGAATAGGTGAGGAGGGCGCTGGAAATCTGGGGGAATGGAAGCAGGTCTCTAAGGGAAGAGGTGGGATTAGGCAGGTGATAGGGGAGATGGGTAAGAGGTTGGTAGGATGGGGGTGGCTGGAATTGTGTAGTGGGTAAGGAGATCGGCCGAATAACTGGGAGATGATGGGGATAAAAAATCAATTGGGGAGAGGTAGAGGGTGGCGTGGAGGAATAAGGGTGATTGGAGAGAGGGAGATGGTGGAATAGGTCAAAGGGGGCATGGGAATAGAGAGGTGGAGGTGGCGAGGGAATAGGGGAAAGGGATTGGAGAGAGGAAGTGTGGGTAGTTAGGGGGAATAAAAATAAAATAAAAATTTTAATTTCAAATTAAAAATAAAGTAATTATCTAATTAAGTTAAAAAATGATATTAATAAATAATAACATATTAACGCACATGTAATTAAATATAATATTACTATTAAATATAATAATAAACTAATAACAAATATTATTTTATTAATGAAACAAAATAATGAAATAAAATAAAATAAAAATAAAAATATACATACTAATAAAAATTAAAAAAATAAACTAAACTAAAATTATAGAAACTAATAATAATAATATAGTGTTAAATATAATATATAAAATTATTATAACTAATAGAAAAACTAAATTACTATTATATGTATATAAGTTAACTAAAAATTATAAAAATATCTAAATTACTACAAAACAACAAAAATATACTAAAAATATAAAAATTGGTTAAACTAATTAATTAAAACTATGTTAGAATATTATAAAAATACATGTAAAATCCATGTACATCAATATCCCCAAGTGAGTGAAGGAAATACATCCATAGAGTTATGAGTGGAAGCACAAGATATACTGTGACATTCTAGATAGCTTTCATGACGGTGGTTAAATCAAGTTCAATCTACATATTGATCTAACCATGATGCTCTGTGAGGGTGGTAACATGGATGACGATCAACATTTCTATCTCTAATGATGGGGTAACCCCACAACTACCATTGATGAAATTAAAAATCTATCCAATGTAGTTCATATAAATCCCTATTCAACCTAAGGGTATTTGGTTTCCTTTAGAGGCTTCATCCACATTAACATTAATCCAGTCTGCGACATGAGCTTAACAACAAATATCAAGGGTGTATCAAGACTGACAGTAAATTCCATCAAACCCAAGGCACCACAGAATGTCAAAGTCAGTCAATGAATTATTTCAGTAACCTTTATGAATCGAAGAAGCTTCCCGAATGGTAGTGAGGATCCTCACCCAACCTATATTTAAACTAAAATATCTATTTTGATGAATAAATGCATTTCCATCACACTGAATCTTGTGAAGGTTCTCATCAAAAATAGCTAAAAAATTATTCTTTATTGAAGAGAGGCATCTATAACAATACATCGCATAAGTTGTGAGTTGATGGAGTCAGAATGTAACCATTTGTATTCAAAATGATTCAAAATATAATTTCAAATAGAAGTAGTTGTAACACTATAAATAATTATATGGTTAGTGTCTTCTCTACGTTGATTGCCAAATTGGGATTTTGAGAAAAGATAGATCCCAAAATATTGAATAAGAATATTAGTGGGGATGGGGTTGTGAGAAATTCTCTAACTAAGGGTGAGTCTAGAATGTTTTATCCATAATTTATCATACAATTTAATGAAAAGAAAATAATTATCATAATTTCTATCATGGTGGTTATAAAAAAATTTAGAGTCGAGCATTCCCTTCTGTGTCAATGGTCAAGACACCATACAAAAATTCTACAACCATCCCCAAACCATATTCAAAAAGAGATTATATAAAGGTATGTGAATCCCCGATATGAAAAACGAATCATGATAAAGTATATGAAAACAATTTTTTTTTATATAATGGTGGAATCACATATATCCTAGCTAGATAGATTAGAATACATCAAGTGCAGAAGACGTGAACCTCTTCTTTTGGATCCTTTATGAATCATCACATAGTTCCCTCAAGATTGTTCAATCACTCCTACACTAGGGTATCATCCTCCTTGACTTGACAAGAGGGTCTGGTGGAACAACAACTACAAGTCTACTAAGGGTTAGTTGAGTCCTTTAAAAACTCAGGTACCTATCATGATCCCCTTCCACTACACTATTGTTGCATTCCCCTAAAACCCTCTGATGGAGGCCCACATTACCATAAGTATGGAACTATAAATAAGGATATAGACACTAAGGCCTCTAGTGGCCAAACATGTGACAATGATAGGAATGCAACAAATCATATTCTTATGATGGATTTACACTAACCTTAATAAAATGTTGTGGCTTCCTTGGTGATAACTATCATAGTAATGCTTCCATAGACTAGTAAAAGATCTCCAAATTTTCAGTACTTAAATAGATTGACCAGTAAAAGAGAAATCTCATAGATTTTATTCTGTGACGAGAGACTGATTCATCACATCCCAAAATGGTTTTAAGAGAAAAAATTACTTTTGACCTTATATCATAAGGAATCCCATCATGGAAATTCCTCACAACAGTTATCTCATCTACATGTTATGATAAAACAACCCACATTGATTCAAGTGTATGAAATCATGTGGCTTCTAACACCACAACATCTCAATATAGATGTGGACCAAAAACATTACATCCAAGTCCTTCCATGAAAACTCATATTGCTGCCCAAATTTCCCTATTGTGTCCCACAAAGTCATTATGGGTCCAAAAAACATATATGTAGCAACATTCACCATCCAATCAAAGGGTGTATCGATGTTCATAAATATCATCGTACTAACTCAATCCAGAACATGGTTTCCTTGGTTTCTCCATCCCTATTGAATGCGGGAGGATGCTATTTCTAAAATACTCTCATCAACTCAATCCTCAAAGGTGTGATGTGAGTAATATTTTATTCCACGGATGACATAGCCCTGAGTAATATTTCATGAAGATGAATTTACTTATGATCCTAAATTGAAACATGAATATCATGTTAAACTATGTTAGAGGCATACAGATTTCTAACATCTTTATGATCAATTCGTATATGATGTGGACAAATTTTCTCTACATGAAAAATGAAATCCTTGAAACACTGCATAACTACAATGTAAACCTAAATTGGTGACTATATCAGAGATACAATGCATCATTTCCTCTCAATAAAAGACTTAACTATTTAATTATCATGAAATAATGTTTCTTTAATTTCCTTTGATCTGATTTAATTGGTATCTCATTTCACTGTCCAAACAAGAAAATATATCACATGCAATAAATATGTACCTATCATGAACAATGTGTGTCAATATATATTCCTATGTTCCGATCATAATGAATTCATACTCATCACACACCGACTTGGGAAATTATTGTAAATATCTATAAATAATAAAATCACATAACATGAGAATCATCGACAATGAAATAACATCAAACCCCATAATGTGAGAAACATGCATAAAAATTGCGTCCTTGGTTACTCAGATTTTACCCCTTACATGGGTTAGCTACTCCCATGAAAAACCACATTACCATGTCCCAAAAAATCATTGTTCCCTTTCTACAATTCCCATGTTCTTAATAAATATAATTGAAACTTGAATCCTATTATACCACATTCTAACATCACCCGATCCAACACTCTCTCACATGGCTAAATTAAGTTGGTTAGATTACCTTAAGAGTGCCTCCCCATATGCCATAAGAAACCTACTAGTAGTGGTGGTGTATAGAATATAGTGGGTACATTTTATCCCATATTATAGAGAGAAAATATAGAAAAAATTAGAAAAAATAGATTAAGGAAAATAGTTGAAATTTCATATCATTGAAATGGAATATAAGTGGTTGAACAATGTAAACCATATAATAATAAACCATGTATTTCAAATCTATATTGTAAATAAATTTCATGCTAGATTTAATAATGATAAAACTAAATGGATACATAGGTAAACTAAAAAAGGACTTGGCCATAAATCCCATGTCGGTCCCATACCCAATACCCAGCCCATATAATTGTAAATATCAACCTAAAAATCCAATCACATTATCCAAAAATTCATCTATGTAATATGTTCGGTTGATAAATTGTGGGTAAAAATCAGTATGTCAACACCACTATGTCTGAATAAGACCATTCTAATTATAATTTCTTGAAATAAATCAATAATCGAATGTATAAATTAATCAATTATCATAATAAAATAATCAACCTGATAGAGAACCATTCCATAATATATCTATTCTTATTAAAATCCATTCCAACCGTAACCGCAAGTCCCCAGAATAGTAACACAACCATGTAAATCACATTGTATATAAATTTGAGCACAACCAGTTCAAGGCCTATATCCATTACATCATTACTAGATTAACTCCTTTAATAATCATTTTAGAATAACAAGTCATGAACAATAATAATTTCCACCTTTCCAGTCTATGAAAATTATATAATAATTTCATGAAAACAAGTCCAAGGCATTTATATAATAACATCATCAAATCTAGGAAAATCCCACTATATAATCATTTCATCATAAATCACAAAAAATAAATATCAATAATGATAACAAAACATAACATCATACTCCACAATAGTCAATTCATCAAATTAACATTTCTCTTCTGATTACCCCTTCCATTCAAAAAATTATATCTCAATCCATCATAATTTCAATATACACATCCATTAAATATTATATTATAACAAGTCATTCCAATAAAAAAATCAATTTACCAAGGTCAAACTATCATATAAAATCACCATATGTCTAATGTCACGACCCTCTCCCCACAAAGTGTACCTCTCTTGAGCTACTAATGTGAGAAGAGAGATAATGACCCCTAAGTCCCATCTCGAGTAGGCCCCGGGTTGGCGACTAGCACTACTGGTATAGTAAACACACAAATGGTAGGCATTACCCTATAATAGAACACATGTGGAAAAGAGAGATAAGAGAGACACCAACCAACTCCAACTCAACTAGTAATATGAAAGAAATCCCATGCACACATATGAAATTTCATGTAAAACAACCACAACTAGAAGGGGAAAACTGTATGTACCGAAAAAATTATGTAAAACAGCAGCAACCACAAGACCGAACAGATCCTACAACCACAAGCTAGTAGAAACCATCTTGGCCTCTAACCAGCTCCAAGTGACATGAAAAAAGTTTATATATAAATAGGGTGAGTATAACAGTATACTCAGTTGGATTCTCCCTGAAACCTCTCGTGCATATGTAAAGATAGCATGCTATAACATAGTGAATAATAAGTTAAACAAACTCATCACCTAAAAAGGTATATTATTTTCCCAACCACACCATGGCTACTCTAACCAAGTAATTCATACAATACTATATAATATAACAATGAATATTAAGGTTACCCCACTACTACTTCTCCACATGTTTTCTTCTTTTACACAACGTCACACGTCCTCAGCATCTCTCTCCAAAAAGGCTTTCCCACAGACACTTGCGTGAAGCACCACATAATGCACCTCATGCAAAAAAACCCCACATCCACGCTAGAAAGTAACCAGGTAGTTTCCGAGAGCCACCAGAGCTCGCATAACATGTATCATACGTCAGGTATTATACCTAAATCCATTACAGCCCATACATCAAGTAAGGATCCTCAAGCCATCACAGCCCTTACACGTTACACGTATAGAAGTCCATAAGATACTATATCTAGAATATATGTTTTTGAATAACCATAATCCATTAAATCCCTCTGCACACATATATGGGGAAAACTAACCAATGTGCTCACCAGCACAAGTATCTACCAAGAGAAGAGAGCGGGGCCAAAGGGTGTAGTCAGCCATCCATCCTCCCACCGAAATGATGGGGAAAACACCCCCTCGGGCTCAGAATCCCCAGGGTGTCAGTTGCCCTTACTGAAAAGGTAGATGAGCATATAGAAACATAAAAGGTACATAATATACTATATCTCGCAACCACACTATGGGCATAACCTAGTCATAGACTCAACTACATCTAACATCTATCAGACTCTGGGATGCCACTTCTATATCTAGGTATTTTTATTAGCACACAACCATTTAAAAAATCATTATTTCTTGACTTCATTCCCTTTTTATCAGTTCTAATTTATGTTAGTTAATTATTTAGACATTAATCAGTCATTTACAATTCCACATTAAATTTCATTAGCATCACACCCAAATTCCATTGTCCCGTTAAAATTACAACCTCATCATTATGTTCTAGCTAGTCCAACCACAAGGGTTAACATCACTTATTCAATTATTCATTAATGAATTACATTCCAATATTCCTAGGAATTCTAGAAAAAAAATTCTATGATACTAAACACAAGGAGGATCAACACAGTGTGTAGATGTACTACCCGCCGTGTCTTTGCCGCCTGTAGCAAGAGTGTAGACCAATCCTCCCATGAGAAACTAAATACGGAAAGCACCGAGAATACCTCATGCGTCGTCGCCTCTTTTGGAAGAAGGTTAAGCTAGACCAGTTGGCTTGAGAAATGGGAAAAAGTAAATAAGATAATAATCTAATTAGAATCATCTTGCATCTAAAAATCACATCCATCTTATTCCATCATCTCTGGTGTCCTCCCCGACACCGACATGCATAAAGTGATTCATCTTGCCACTCTAGGCATCATCTTATACCACAACCAAAAGGCTTCCATGCCCCCAAATATCACAACATCCATCCAGGCTCACATCACAACACAAGAATCATGGAAAAAACATCTTAACAATTGGGTAGTTGGACCTTTAAAAACAAGAGGGTGACTCAGAACACAACAAGGAGTTGCCTTTTATCGAAAAATCAGTTCTTTAATCTATCATGTATTAACAAATTACTATACATAGGTTCCAAATTCGGGAAACCTAATTAGTAAGCTATTATAAATAATTAAACAATCATACTACGCCAATTTAATTAACATAAAAAATACAACAAGAACCAGATTTGTTTAGATGCCTCATTATCTTCGACAAAACAATTATCAATTAATCCCGATTTACATTCTTTACCAATTTTTTTCAAAAACAAACAAATAAATAAAGAAAGTATAGATATCACACTATACAGCAAAACTAGATCTAATAACATACGATCGATATCAATTTAGTTATCCGGTTCAAATATTTATTATATCAATTCCATTGTTATCCTATGGGATAAAACATGCTAACGATACAGTTTCACGTAAAAGAAGAGAGAAGAAATCATTCCCCTACCTCAAATGGTTCTTGATGTTCTTTATACTAGAACGATCCACTCAACGGATCAAGATCGCCTCCTCTCGTGACAACTGCATCCAGCCGAGGATTCCACGGTTCAACTACACCAACCAAAACCCAAGAAAACTCTATTTTAATCATGGAGATCACATGATATAATATGGAAAGTAGAAACATGATAATATTAACCCAAAATAACCATGATAAACCATACCTTATTTTGATGAATGATTGACCCTTGCTGTTTGCACCAAAGAAGGGGGTGTAGATGCAGAACGAAGAACATCAAGGAGAAAACGATATGCTGATTAAGGTTCAATCACAAAGCTCGTATGATAAGAAGTAATTGTTCGAGCATCTCATACGAGGTAGAACATGTATGAATAACAATGAAGATTTAACATCTATTTAGAAGATTTAACGGAGAAGTAGTTTAATATAGGATTTATTCTCCATTAAAAGTGGACTGCATTACACCATGGGGTTTGGCTAAGTAAAAACATTTCCTACCTTTGGAATAGTTAATATAGGAGTTATGACCTTTGAATCTACCTTAAAGTCAATAAAAGAAGGCTTTAAATGCATTTTACATAAATGGAAACATCAAAGGGGAAAATGTATGAAGCTGGAAACACTGTTCACCCTACCGTTATGGAAACACTGTACACCCTACTGTTCTGGAAACACTGTACACCCTACCATTATGGAAACACCTTACACCCTATGGTCACTAATGTCATTGTTCATAGAAGGTCACTAATGTCACTGTTCACAAAAGGTCATTGATGTGAATGTTCACAGAATGTCACCAATGTCACTGTTCACGGAATGTCAATGATGACACTATTCACCAAAGGATACTGTTACATTGTTCAAAAAAGGATACAGATGACACTATTCACAGAAGATCAACGATGAAATTGTTCACCTAAGGTTACCATTGTACTGTTCATGAAAGGTTACTGATGACTCTGTTTATAGAAGGTCAATGATGACACTGTTCACCTAAGGTTACCCTTGTAGTGTTTAAAGAAGGTTACTAATGACACAGTTCACAGAAGGTTAATGATGACATTGTTTCATCTAAGGTTACTATTGCACTGTTCACAGAAGGTTATTGATGACAATGTTCAACTAAGGTTACCGCTGCACTGTTCACAGATGGTCAATGCTGACACTGATCACCTAACGTTACCGTTGCACTGTTCATAGTTTGTTACTGATGATACTGTTCACAGAAGGTCAACAATGACATTGTTCACATAAGGTTACTATTTCACTGTTCAAAAAAGGTTACTAATGACACTATTCCCAGCAGGTCATAGATGACACTGTTCACCTAAGGTTACCATTGCACTATTCAGAGATGGTTACTGGTGACACTGTTCTTAGATGGTGAATGATGACACTATTCACCTAAGATTACTATTTCACTGTTCACTAAAGGTTACTAATGACACTGTTCACAGAAGGTAAATGATGACACTGTTCACATATGGTTACCATTACACTGTTCACAGAAGGTCAATGATGACACTGTTCACCTAAGGTTACCTTTGCATTGTTCGCAGAGGGTTACTGGTGACACTATTCAATGAAGGTCAATGATGACACTATTCATAGAAGGTCAATGATGACACTATTCACCTAAATGGAAAATTGGAAATGTGTTGGGGATGAGTCACCACGACCACCAGAACACCTCAAACACAAGATTTTCACCGAGCAATGGACTAGAGAGGTCTAGTTCATTACATCAGATACCTCTCAAAAATATTCTTGTCCACGATAATTCAAAACCAACCTAAAAGAATACAGAATAGAAGTCTGAACAAACTCCCATCGAGATACCTCTCAAAAGAGTGCAATCCACAATAAGAAACCAAATAAAGCCTTATCATAACCAATAAATGTCTATGTCCACAATGGGGACCTCGTTACATGAAAAGAGTTAAACAACAGACAACTCTGGGTATTGAGCACGTTTCTATGACTCACATTTCTAGGTGCTCTCCTCAATGCTGTTGTGTCGCCACATGACACAAACCAAGGGAATACAATTCCCACAGAACACCTTATCCTTGTGGTCTTGGATCTCCACAGGCCGCTCCTCAAAGATTGCATCATCATCAACGTTGATCTCTACCCAATCTATGACGTGAGAGTCATCATGAAGATAATAACGGAGCTGTGATGCATGAAAAAAATCGTGTATCCGTCTCATATTTGGGGAATGTGCTACTTGATAAGCCACACCTCCAATACAATCTAACACATCGAAAGGCCCAACATACCAGGGAGAAAGCTTACTCCCATGATCAAACCATTGTTGACCATGACAGGGTGTCACCTTCAAAAACATGTGATCCCCATCATCAAACTCTATGGGTATCCACCTTTGATCGACATATGATTTTTGATGATCTTGTTTTGTCTTTATCAACTCTTGAATCTTATGAACCATCTATTTTGTATTCTACATTAGTTATGGCTCGTGAATTGTTGACTCTCCATCCCCAGTCCACCACAATGAAGAATGGAAAGGTCAGCCATAAAAGACATAAAATAGTTCTATACAGATGGTGGATTGAAAATTATTATTATAAGTGAACTCCATCATGGGTAATTGCCTCATCCATGAACATCCAAAATCAAGAACACAAGAGTATAATATGTCTTCAAGAGTCTTGATGGTTTGATCTGTCTGACCATCCGTTTGAGGACGAAAAGAAGTACTAATGAATAACTGAGAACCGAAATCATGTAGGAGACTTCTCCCCACCCTAGAATTAAAGCGAAGATCTTGATCAAAAATGATCATCCTTGGGACTCCATGAATTCTCACCACCTCCTCTAGATACTGCATTGACAAAACTTCGACTGAGCTCGTCTCCTTGATCTCTATGATTTGGGAAGATTTTGTTAAATGGTCCACTACAACTGAAATAGCATCATTTCCTCTCTATGCCCGAGGTAAACCAGTATCAAAATCCATTGATATTTCTACCCAATTCCACTGAGGAATCACTTATGTCTGGTGTAGACAACTAGGAACACAATGTTCGGCCTTCACCTTCTGGCAGACCAAACATTGAGGCACAAACTCTGCAACCGCACGCTTCAGCCCAGGCCACCAAAATTGGCTCCTCAAGGCTTGATACATCTTTGTCACACCAGGATGCACTACTAAAAGAGAACTATGGAATTCTCTGAGAACAGTCTCGTGCGTCACCAATGGAACAAAAAGCCTTCTATGATACAACACTCTGTGTTGTTCATCCTCAGACCTCCGATCAGGGACCTCTCCACAAACAACTCGGTCTCTCAAGACCTCCACCTCATGATCCCCCATCTGGGACTCTTCCACCTTTTGCACCAGAGATGACCATACCATCATCTATAAAAGGTGACCTCTACCCCAACTTCTCCCATATAAATATGTAATGCATATTGTTCTTCCATTAAACTCCAAGAATCATCAGATTGATGAACAACATCACTACGTAACTATCGACTTAGAATATCAGCTACAACATTCCACTTTCCATGTGTATATGATATATGGAAGTCAAATTCATGTAAGAACACAATCCACTGACATTGTCTTGTGTTCAAGTCACACTAGGGGAAAACATACCTCAAACTCTTATGATCAGTGAAAACCACAAAGAGATTTCCAATGGGGTAATTTCTCCAAAACATTAGAGAAAACACCACGGTTTACAAATCAAGATCATGGGTGGCATAGTTACACTCATGGGGACGCAACTTCTATGACTCATAAGAAAAAACTGATCTCTCCTGCATCAGAACACAACCTAACCCCAGATGTGAAGAATTGAAAATACATCAAATTGAACAACATCGCCAGGAAGACAAAGAAATGGAGCATTTACTATATTCTCTTTTAGATACTCAAAAGTTGCATGAAACTGATCAGTCCATATGGACGCCTAATCTTTCCTGGTCAAAGCTATCAGAGGAGTTGCAAATCGTGAGAAATCAGCTACAAACCACCTGTAGAAGCCTACGTGAGCAAGGAAACTTCTATTATCTGACACTGTATTAGGGGATTCCCATGACACAACTCCTTCTATATTCGATGGATGCACAAAATCACCCTACTAGGATAGAACATGCCCCAAGAAACAGACTTCTCGAGCCTAAAACTCACACTTCTACAACTTCCCAAATAGTTGATGTTGATGAAGAACTCCCAAAATGGCGTGTAGATGATTTGCAGGATTCTCATCAGACGTGGGGTGTACAAGGATGTCATCGATGAAAACCACCCAAAATTTGTCCAGGAACTCACGAAACACATCATTAATCAATCCCATGAACACATCTTGAGTATTCATCATGCCGAATGGAATTACAAAGAACTCATAATGCCCATGATAACAACGGAAAGAAGTCCTCGGGATATCCTCATCCTTCAAACGCATCTGATGATATCATGACCAAAATTTTATCTTTGAGAACCAAATTATACACTTCAGTTGATCGAATAAATCATCATTTGGCAGAATAGGATAGTGATTCTTTATTGTCACTTTGTTTAAGCGACAATAATCAATACCCAACCTCAAACTTACATCAGCGTACTTCATGAACAATATTGGTGCACCCCACAGTGAAACAGTTGGCCGAACAAAGATGCACTATAGCAAACCATCAAGCTATATACATATCTCTCGTAACTCATAAGGGTCCATACTATATGGATACAAAGAGATAATATACACTCTTGTTTGTAGCTTGATCCAAAACTCGATCTCTCGTCAAGGGGGTAATGCTACTACCTCTTCTGGAAAGACATTAGGGTACTCTTCTATGAACCTAGGAAACAAAAACAGATGGACCTTTGAAGAACTCAACATCATCTCATCCATCATGGATGATAAGGAAGGAACACTCCTATGACCCATTCGATTATCTCTCTCACCAACAAACACCACCGACTCTCCATATGCACCAAAGAAAATGACTTTCATGATAAAGCAATCCACGATAGAATGCACTGAATACAACCATTCCATGATGAGGATGACTACATATGGTTGTATTCATAAACATAGGAAATCTCCCCTAGAGTGATGATGCCCCAACACTACCTCACAGTCTCTATATACTTCAATCAAGACTACTCGACCTCCAACTAGCGTAGTCAATTCCAAGGGCATTGGAACCATCTCTACCTCAAGTCCCAAATCATGGACAAGGGTAGGTGATATGATAGAGTGAGTCACTCCTAAATCAAACAAGGCATACACCATGGTAGAGAATAAGCAAAGGGTGCCTCAAATGACCTGTGGATTGCTTGGGGCTGGAAACTCTAGAGCATGAATTTGACCATGACCTCCTCCACGTCCTCTCTGACACTGATGAAGACCAACACCACGATCACACTCTACTCTCTGAGGAAGTGGAGTGTCACAGGGATTTCCTCTGCCTGCCCCATCTAACCTCTGCTGATCTAAAGCTGGTGCAACCTACTGATGCTACCTCGGATGAAACTGCCTCAATAAAGGAACCTGGAGCAGAGCACGTATTGGATGATGACTTCTCTGAAAGGTTGTGCACTCCCACTATAGATGACCTCGACCAACATAAGAAAAACAAGCACTTGATCCCTTTTCATAGGAATGAGAGGTACTGCCTCTGGAGAAATGAGATGTGAAGTGATGGGACCTACCCCTGGATGAACGAAAACTATTCTGCCCTGAAAACTGGGAAACTCAGACCACATCTCTGCTTTGTGAGTAATCCTAACGATTCCCCTCTCGTGAAGATCCTATCCAGGTTAGTGTCCACTTGACAACCTCTGACCTCTCCAGTACCTCAAAATATTTCTTTAGCATAAATGGGGTGACCTGGAACATCATTCCCTAGACACAAAGCCTCCTCGAAATGCCTCGCCCTGGCCTCCTCATATGGCAGCATGTCCGAAGAATGTTGTAAAAGGTTCTTATAATGGATTCCAATCTCTCACACACTGGAGCTCCCATATCGAAGGGTAAGAATCTCCTGGAAACTGGACGCCTTCTCATTTGGGGAACGAATCTTGACTCTAAACTATTCTCAGTACTCATACCATGAGATCGCGGACTCCTCACATTCCCCAAGGAATAAGAACCACGACTCCCTTGCTGCTCCACGCCGCATCATCACAACCAAGGAAACCCAATTCTTCTTCCGAGCACGAATCGAACTGAATCCTATCTCGAAATCCTCCAACCAGTCTTCCATGACTTCATATTACACGGATCCCCATACTTCTATAGTCTTTGGTGCTGAAACTCTCAGATTGTCCTCCTCCAAGTGTCATCATCATCAACCTCTACCCGGCGACGACCTGCTGGAACAGCCTTCTGAACATCTTCTGCAGAAACCTAACGAGGGCATCGACTTGGATCCATACCTTTAAAATAACACATCATTAGAGCTCATACACCTGGAATATATAATACCCCAAAATAATTAATTAATGGTTTTCTTTCATGGATTTTTGTTTGACCTATTCCAAGGTCTACCCATTCAAACACAAGAAGAAAGAAGAATGATGAATGATCCTTTTATAGGTCTCTACCCTGCAACTAGTATCACCATGTTTAGTAGCCATTGTAAACATAAAGATCCGTACATCAGATCATAGTGGGCCCTAAACTCGTATGTCTCATCTGGTCTTCTATGTTTACAACACTTTCTAGACATGAATGACATTGTTTCCCTATCAACCCATGCAAACTCCCTTGTTCCTAACACAAATCTCCATCATATCCCTCAACTAAACCTTTTATACCACTCTATCACATTCCCCTCCACACAAAGTGTATCCATCCTGGGCCAACAATGCGGGAAGAGAGATAATGAACCAAGATTCTTTCCTCCAGTAGGCCCCGGGTTGGCGACTAGCACCGAGGGTATAGTAAACCCACAAATGGGAGGCATTACCCTCTAAGAGAACACATGGAAAAGAGAGATATAAGATAAACACCAACTAACTACTACTTAACCTGTAAGATGAATGAAATCCCAAGTACACATATGAAATGTCATGGAAAACCACTACAAATGGAAGGGGAAAAACTACAACTTCCAAAAAATGTTGTAAAACAACAGCAACCACAATCCTGAACTGCTCCTGCAATAGCAAGATAGTCGAAACCTGATTGATCTCCAACCTGAACAAAGTGACCTGAAATACAGTTTATATATACCTAGGGTGAGTATAACAGTATACTTAGTATGATCCTCCCCGAAGCCTCTCATGAAAAAGTAATGAAAACATGCTAAAGCATAGTGAACAACAAGTGAAACAATCTCTTCACCTAAAATGTTATACTATGTTCTCAACCTCACCATGGAAACTCTCACCAAGTAACACATAAAAGAGTATATAATATAAAAAATAATATCAAGGGTACCCTACTACTACTTCCACGCTAGTTTTCCACTTTAACCCAATGTCACATGTCCTAAGCATCTCTCTCCAAAAAGGCTTGCATGCAGATACCTGGGCGAAGCACCACAACATGCACCTAGTGTCACAAAACCACCACACCTACAAAAGAAAGTAACAAGGTTGTTTCCGGGAGCCACCACTACTCTCATAAGGTGTTCTATATGTCGAATATTATTACTCAAGCCATTACAGCCCATACACCGAGTAAGGATCCTTAAGCCATCACAGCCTATACACATTACACCTATAGTAGTCAATTGGATACTATATCCAGAATATATGTGTGTGAATAACCACAAGCTATTACGATCATCTACACAAATATATTGGAAAAACTAAACATGGTTCCCACCAGGACATGTATCTACCAAGAGAATAGAGAGGGACCAAAGGGGGTAGTCAGCCATCCATCCTCCCACTGGAATGTTGGAGGAAACACTACCAGGTGTCAGAATCCTCGTGGTGTCGGTTTCCCTTACTGACCAGGCGGAGTATCATATAGAAACACAACACATACAGAATATAATATAACTCAGAACCAAAATATGGGCATAACCTAGTCTTATACTCAACTGTAGCTGACGTCTCTCAGACTTCAAGCTGCCACTTTTAAGTCTAGGTATCATATAGCACACCAATTTAAAAAAATATTTATTTTCTTATATCATTCCCTATTTATCAGTTCCACATTACGTTAATTAATTCTTTAAACATTAATTAACGATTTACAATTCCACATTAAATTTGATTAGCATCACACCCAAAGACCATTGTCCCTTTAAAATTACAACCTCATCATTATGTTCCAGCAACTCCAAGCCCAAGGGTTGACATCATTTATTCAATTATTCATTACAAAATTACAATCCCATATTCCTAGGCATTCTAGAAACACATTCTATGAAACTAAACAGAAGGGGGCTCAACACGGTGAGTAGATGTACGACCCGCTGAGTCATTGATGCCTATAGCAAGAGAGTAGACCCATTCTCCCTTGAGAAGCTAAACATAGAAATCATGTGGCATACCCCACACGTCTTCACCTCTTTCGGAAGATGGGTAAGCAAGACAAACTACCTTGAGCAGTGGAAAAAAGTAAAGCAGATTATCATCCAATAAGAATCATCAAGCATCCAACAATCACATATATCTCGTTCCATCATCAATGGTGTCCTCCTCAACACCCACATGCATAAATCAATGAATATAGCCAGTCTAGGAGTCATATGCTGCCACAACCAAAAGGCCTACATGCCCCCACATATCACAATAGACATCTGAGCTTCCATCACAACACAAGCAGCAGGAAATAAACATATAAACAATTCGGCTCTTTTACCTTTAACAAACAAGTGGGTAACTTAGAACCCTGCAAGGAGTTATCCTTAATTGAACAACCATCTCATTAATCCATCTAGGATTAACAGATTATTATTCATAGGTTCCAAATTTGGGTTGCCAAATTAGTAATATATCATAAATAATTAAACATACGTACTGCACCAATTTGATTAACCTCGAAAATAAAACAAGAACCAGATTCTTTTATATGCCTTTTTATCTTTAGCCAAACAATAATCAATTCATCTTGGTTTCTGTTCATTACCAATTTCCATCAAGTACAAACAACTAAAAAAAGAAATAATATATATCACACTATGTAGAAAAACAAGAGGCAATAACATATGATTCATATCATTTTATTTATCTTGTTCAAATATTTATTATGTTAATTCTATTGTCATCCAATGGGATAAAACATGCTAATGATACAGTTGCATGTAAAATAAGATAGAAGCAACAAATCCCCTACCTCAAACGGTTAATGATGTTATTTATACGAGAACGAACCACACAACGGATCACAATGGCCTCCTCTCGTGACAACTGCATCCACCTGAGGATTTCACTGTACAACAGCACCAACCAAAACCCAAGAAAACACTATTAAATTTATAGAGATCACATGATATAATATGGAAAAGAGAAACAATATAAGAGTATCCCAAATTAACCATGATAAAACATAACTTATTTTGACGAAGGATCAACCCTTGATAATTGCTCCAAAGTAGGGGGTGCAGATGCAGCAGGAAGAACATCAAGGGGAAAAAGAGCCACAAATTATGGTTTGATCACACAGCTCATATGGGAAGAAGGAAAGGATCGAGCATTTCGCACAAGGTAGAACAAGGAGGAATAACAAGGAAGATATAGCATCCCTTTTGAAGATTTTATAGAGAAGTAGTTTAAGATACACTTGATTCTCAATTAAAACAGATTTCATTAAACCATGCGTTGTGACAAAGCAAAAACATCTCGAGCCTTAGGAATAATTAATATAGAATTTATATCCTTTGAATCAGCCTTAATGTCCATAAAACAAGGCTTTAAATGCATTTTATGTCAAAGGGGTGAAACTATAGGAAGTTGGAAACAATGTTCACCCTACCGTTCTAGAAACACTGTACCCCCTATAGTTCTGGAAACACTGTACACCCTACCATTCTGGAAACATTGTAACCCTAAGGACACTAATGTGACTGTTCACATAATGACACTGATGTCACTGTTCACAAAAGGTCACTGATGTCACGATTTACAAAAGGTCCCTGATGTCACTATTTACAGAAGGTCATTGATGTAACTGTTCACATAATGTCACTAATGTCAATGTTCATGGAATGTCATTGAAGACACTATTCACCTAAGGTTACCATTTCACCTATCACCGAAGGTTACTGATGACACTGTTCATAGAAGTTTAATGATGACACTGTTCACCTAATGTTGTCGTTGTAATGTTCACAAAAGGTTACTGATGACACTGTTCACAGAAGGTCAATGATAACATAGTGGACCTAAGGTTACTATTGCACCATTCAGAGAAGGTTACTTATGACACTGTTCACATAAGGTTAATGATGAAGCTGTTCACCTAAGGATACCATTTCACTATTCACATAAGGTTACTGATTAAACTATTCACAGAAGTTCAATGATGCCACTATTCGCCAAAAGGTTACCATTGCCCTGTTCGAAGAAGTTCAATGACGACACTGTTCACCTAAGGTTAATGTTGCACTATTCGTAGAGGGTCACTGATGACACTGTTCCTAGACGGTCAATATTGAAACTATTCACCTATTGTTTCCATTGCACTGTTCCTGGAAGGTTACTGATGACACTATTCACATGAGGTTAATGATTACACTATTCACCTAAGGTTACTGTTACATTGTTCAGGGAAGGTTAATGATGAAACTGTTCACAGAAGGTGAATGTTGACTCTATTCACCTAAGGTTACCATTGCACTATTCACATAAGGTTACTGATGACACTGTTCAAAGAAGGTCAATGATGGAATTGTTCACCTAAGGTTACCGTTGCAGTGTTCATAGAAGGACAATGATGACACTATTCATAGAAGGTCAATGATGAAACTTTTCCCCTAAATGAAAAATTGGAAATGTTTTGGGAATGAGTAACCTCAACCACCAGAACACCTCAAACACTCGATTTTTTCAAAGGAAAGTAGTCGAGAGGTCTGAGCCATTACATCTATTATCATGCTAAAATTTTCATTATGACATTGTATAGTTCATCATTGTTCAACGGTATCCTCACCCTTCAAGAAGCCACAATATGGGTTGAAACATTATTATACACAAAGGGATACATGGTGAATTCTAACACATGATTATCATCACCCAACTGTCCACAATTTAATGTGGATTTTGTTACAGAAAAATTTCACATTATTTTACATACATAATATATTAGAAACAAACCATTGGATTTTTATAGACCACCTACCATAATTTATAAATTGAGGAAGAACATTTAAAAGATAAATACAACAAATAATTTAGATATGGTGATCACAAGGGAATCCAAGAAAACACAAAATCAACATCAAAACCTTATTCAATAATTGTCAAGAGACCACACCGTGTTAGTGGAGAAAAAAGTAGATGGAAAAACTAATGTGAAGTACCTCAATGAAGATTAAATGATTTATTGAGATTTAAAAATGAAATAAATTACTCCAATATAACTTAGAGTGACCTTAGGTTCTCATATATAATGATTCATGATAGTTGAAATAAAATTACATGAAATGAGATGTTTAAAACCACATATACTAAGAGATTCATGATGTGAAATCATTTATTGAAGTGAATTTTTATATTTATAAAATATTTTAAAAAATTAATCACATCAAGATAATAAAACCTCAATCAACCATTTCTTGATTTGAACCAATTGCACATTGTTTAAATGTTTCACGATCTGAACCAATTCATGGCATCTTCAAATAAATATTTTAATGTCATTTAAAAATTTCATGATGTGAATGTTCCAGAAGACATGCCTCATTCCAAATTCTGCAAGAAATTCCAAAACAACCTCTAATTCCTTATATAACAAAGAACGACCACATAATATGTTGAAACATTTTTTCCTAGAATAAAATAATTCAAAAAACAAAAAAAATCCCAAAACAATTGGTCATTTTTTCCAAATAGAATCTCTCTGACCCCTAATGTGACTCAACCACCAAAGTATAATGAATAAGGAAAACCAAAAAATAAATTTGTTTAACCCAAAATAAATGAGGTTCATACATGGTATAAGATGATATATTGGAAGAAACCTATGGAAAACAATTTTATAATAAATAAAATTTTACTTTAATATCTATATTTAATTCTTTATTTTTATTGGATCATGAATTTTTATGGGGGAAACAGTTTTTGGCTTGCCATAGAAGCCTCATATCATTTATAATTATATAAATATTAAATTGATTTAATTTAAATTAGTATCTAATATAATTTAATCTTATATATATTTCTAATCCAAAAAAAATTATTTCATTAAAACAACTTTTACTTTTTTAAGTCTACTTATTTTATTATTATGTTTTACATGTATATAATTTTAAATTTAAAAAATTATTTTATATTTTAATGATTTTTGTATATAATTATGTAAAATTTAAAATATTAATCTTTCTCATTAAAATTAATACGAATGGTTAGATATTAACTACGAAGGTAAACATAAAAAAGGGTAAAAGATAAAAAAGGTAACTAAAGGATTTAAAACTCTCAATGTTGTCAAAAAAAGGAAAGATTTTGTATGTTTCAACTGAAACATAATGTTATCTTCCCTTATTCCCATTTTTTAAATATAAACTTAAATAGTAACCGTACAATATTAAAAATATAGGGGCTATTTTAAAAAACTACTCTTTCTATCACATATTAGAGGATATAATCTTCACCACATTAAGAAACATCGTAATATTAAATATCTACCCGAGCACATACCATCATCCCCCTATAACTATATCACAAGTCTAAAATATTCTTATCTCCATTATTTATTATAAGTCCTTCATTTATAATGATAATTTAAATAAAAATTCAAGTACGCATTGTGATTATTATCTACAACATAGGTTTTCATCTAAATTGTCATATTGAAAATATATTCTAAACAAAATAATATAATACTATTAGAATATTTTTTATAATTTAATTGTTTTAAACTAATTAAAATATATTTTATTATTTATATAACCTATACATTCAGAAAAAAAAATTTATTCTTGTATTGTACTAAGTACTGCATCCACATCATAATAGGTTTCGTTCTCCATCACCACCATACAGGGCTATATATTATTATGGAATTTATGGTTAAATATAATTTTCATGATATAATAATTTTTGTGTTATATGAAAATAGATATAATATAAATTATGTCATCAAAAATTTATCTTTGTTAATGTAATATCATTTTATAATTACACTAATATAATAATCAGTTGTCCAAAATGTGTAATAGTTCTATATCTCATACGTATTATTCTAACCCATTATAATTACATTATTTAATACTAATAAAAACCTAATAATATCATTACTATTATGTTATAATTATTATACAACTAAACCATCACCTACTCATATATCAATAATGGTTAGTTAATGTATGGGTTGGCTTAACCACCCACTGGAACAATAATATACATTTATGTCACGGATGAATATGATAAAATATTTATTTGTATAATATGATACATATATATATATATATTATTTTTTTCATTGGTTATGGTGAGGTTATATAAATATTTAGATTATTAATTAGGAAAATATACTTCAATTATTATGAATCACTGAAACATGATTCTTTTCAATTTCACCTTCAGTGATAAAAAACAATGAACTAATGATATTATTTATTTTTAAACATAATATATTATTAATAATTCCTAGATGTATCCTTGATGAACTTGTAATTATCTAATATGTAAGACAATTGGATATGGACACCACTATAATAAAACTAGTAGAAAAGATAATGACCACAAAAACCTTATGTGGGAATTTATAATAATTCATGTAAAAATTTAATATTTAAAAAAATTAAGAATAAAAAAGGTATTATTATTTATTAAAAAATGTTATTAAAATATATTTCTTTTTTACAAAATTTTTTAAATTATATTGAGGATTGTTAGGAAAAGTGGTAAGGGATTTCATCAGAAATTTCATTATTTGAGACATGTTTGGTATTATTCATATAATTTCATTTCTTAGGTATATACTTACTATTTAAGATATCATATCATAAAATATATTTTATTCATAATATTTTATGACAAATTTGAATCCCAATATTTCAATTTTTTTGAATCAATTGTTTCAAAATTCATATGGGTTTTCTTGGTCTCAATTTTGAATCTTTATAAAAAAATTTATATTGTACACCATGTATCATTTGGGTGGTTTATATACATGAAAATGATTTTTTATTTATAAAAATATTTTTATTCATTTGAATTTATGATCTAAATTATTTTCTCTTATTCATGTGTCTATTGAAGCAGTTTTACTAATATTGTTATAGTTTTTGTTAACTCTGCATTTTTTCAAAGAGGTATGATCATTATCATAAAAACATTTATACAAGTTCGGTGAATTTTATAATAATACTATATTATGTTGCATTCTATAATTATTTTTATAAGTATATTAATTCCTACCTAATAAAATGTTAGAGAAATATTTATCACTTCTTGGGATAAGATGTTTTAAAACCATCCACATTCAATCTCATGATGAATTATGATCATTTTATTCCATTATTGATGTAGTTTTATACTAAATGTTTTATATATTGTCCGTGTAACATTTGATGAAAATTAGATTGAAAAATTTTCCCATATAAGTTATTTTATTTTACTTACATGTGCGAAAATATTTTTGGTTCATATATTTTTATTCCAGTACAGATGCATATTTCCATGATTCCAATGTGATTTTTGATCATATAGAATCTTTCTATATATAGGTTATATATTGACCATGTATTAAAATTCCTGAATAATATATAATTTTAGATGAATATTCAGTATATTAAAAAATTATGTTCTTGAAGACTATAATAGATAAGGGTCATTGGAAACATGTTACACATTATTCATAATTTTTGGGAAGATCATCAATGTTTCCCACAAATATCTTTCCATTTAGCACATCTACTTATGTCCTTTCATTATAACTATGGTAAAGGAAAAATAAGAAAGGTTGATCTATGATTCTCAATAAGGGTAAATAAAGGATATATGTGTTCATAATGTTAACATATGTATTATGAGAACATGATCATAATATGTGAAGATAATACCTTGCATATCAATGATGAGACACTTGGTTCATGGAATAATTATTAGAAAAAAATATGACATGAATCATAAGGGAATCCACCATGTAATCCATGAATTCATAACATAGTAATAAGACATGGAATTCTGGAAGATACCTAAACATATAACATGATTTTCATATTGGTCAAGGAAGAGTGACAAGGATATCATTGTGGAGTGGTTTCACTCCCAATACATTCGTGGATGTCATGGATAACTCCCATGAACATATTTGTATCCAAGGTTTACTCCCAAGACTATCGTAGTGGAAAATTTCCTTTACAGAGTTGATTTCACTACCCGTTCCTTCTATTCCAATTTCATTAGATAAAAATCATTACCCAGTTCATTGGAGGGAGATATAGGTCCAAAAATTATAATATTGAAATCATACCAATATGTTCCATAATATCATATAAAATCATATAATAAACAATTAAATTAAATGGGTGTCATAAACATGTCATCATATCATAACCTGTGTATGCGGGATAGGTTTTAAGATCATTTTATCAATCAATTACTCATGAAAAGAAGAATGTTTCCTTATTATATATCCCATGAAAGATAAATTATTTTCATTAACATATTACCCATTAAATAGAAACAAGATTCATAAACATCATTCAAGAAAAAGAAAATCCATCTTGAGATATAATAATAATAGATCCCTTAGATCGTATCCCCAAAAAGGCATGAGTAACACGAATTTATGTAATCATAGATGGAAATTAAATTTAAAATATCTTTTAAATTAATTTCATGATCAAAATATCCCATATTATTTTTATAAAATATTTTTAAAAGATAAATCCTTTGAAAACTGATCTTCTATGAAAATAAACTAGAAAATATATAAATATGGCATGAAATATTTTTAAGAAAATATTTTTTGTGAAAACATTGAAAAGAATCATTGAAAAAAAATTTAGGAAATATTTTCATGAAAAAACATAAATTTATATTGATTTTTTTTTAAATTCTTTGATCATGAAACATTAATATGTATGTTTTAATAAACCTTAAAACCTTTTTCTAGGATAATAACCTTCAAATCATACAGTGGAATCATAAAAAAAAGTGAAACCCATTATATTTGATAACTACCTTGAAATCATATAATGGATTCTTGAAAACATTTTGAAACACTTTTTCATTTAAAATAACATTGTGAACATATAAATTAATCTTGAAACTTTTTTTAAAACATTTTTCATTGAAAACATATAAAGGAACTATGAAAATATTTTTTAAAAGCTTTTTCATTGAAAACATATTAAAGAACCTTTAAAATATTTTTTAAAACTATTTATTCCTGAACCATGCTAACAAAATTGAATTTCAAGAGAATTGAGAAAAAAATTATTAAAAAATTAATCATGAAAAACATTTAAGGAAAAATCTAATACATTATAGTGATGATAGTAGACAAATTAGTACATGATAATCATTACATTTTTGATGTAAAAAGTTTAGAAAAATACTTCAATAAGAAAGGGAAAATGATATTAATTTTTAGAAAATTTTTACACATAAAATCATAGGTAATTTTATTTAAATAGTCATAGTAGAATATGAAAACATTTTAAAGACATTTTTAGATAAATTGGTTTTAAAAAACACATATTTCCAACCAAAGAGAGAGAGATGAAGTGAGATGTTTTTAAAAAATATTTCTTAATTATATTATGTTCCAAATATTGGGAAAATAGTACCAATACATTAATATATAATGAATAACTAGAGTATAATAAAATTCATTATATTTCTTGAGAAATTGATCATTTGATTTCATCAATTGAAGCATGATCGTAAATAATCCAAATAATGATGATATTGTAGAAATAAAATCTTACAAGTAACATTGAATCTTATTTTCCATGAGTGTATAACATTAAAATAAGATTAAAATATCATTAAATCCATAATGTTCATGATAATGAATTTCAAAGGTATTTTGATACGACTTGTAAATGAATATAGGTTCATATCATAACATGTGTCTTAAGGAAGGAATGTTGAGAATTAATTACATTACCCATTTGGTAACTTTTAAACCATAAAAATCCATAAAATGGAGAAAAATGGTTATTTAAATAGATATAAAATTAAGTAATAATGCCAAAGAATACATTAATGGGTGTTATACACACTACACAAAAAAAACAGGTGGTGAATAAGGCTAAAGTCTCAAAGAAATAAAATTATGTCTAGAAATCCCTTTACTACTTCAGTAACATTTGTATCAATAGATCATTGGAAGAATAACATAAATTGAAACATTTTATATCATGAAAAAAATTATATTCATGATATAACTTGTCATAGGTATGTATATACCCCACATGATAATAATAAATGGTGAATATATCATATATCAATTTGAAATTTTAGTGGGACAAGAAAACCCTTACCATTGGTCTTATGATTCTGCATTCATGTTCAGACATCCTATATAATAAATGTATTTTTATTATAAATATTCCAAAATATCAAATTCATATATATAATACCATATGTGATTTTATTTTTACTCTATATTACCTATTCATTAGTAATTTAATGTTAATGTTATGTTTCGTGTAATAACCACATTGTTTGTTTAATATGTTTTGTGTCATGAGCCGTCCTCCAGGGCCCGTGTCATGACTACCCCAAGCCTGCCTTTCATAGTCCAAGGGATGGTGTCTAGCACCAAAGGCGTAAATCCCAAAACTTGGAATGAATTGCCTTTATAACTTGAAAACACACACAACAGAGTACGAGATGGAAGAAGGACACTAAGTAAAACTGAATACAAAAGAGTGTTGTAAAGTAAAAGTGGCCAGAAATACAAGCCCAACTGTAAAGTACAAGTGCAACAGAAAATGGACAAAACTGCTAAAAGGTGAGAGTAGCTCCTGGATCGTCCACCACAGATCCTACCTGAATCGTAGGTACAAATATCATCCAAAACACTCCACGTCCATCTGTATCCTCCGTGTACCATCACGCCGTGTGGTCCACCTCCGGGTACCATCAAGTCATGGTACACTCAGTCTCGGGCAGCGCTGTCCGTTGTCTGCATCCAACACAACGAGGTGCTGGCATAACCCGTGCAAGGGTTAGTATAACGATACATATTAGGGACCCTGAGACCCTCAAGGTCTCACAAAATCCATCAAGGATAGACCAAAAAGTATGTATTCAACAGATAACCCTACTTAGGTATATTGCCATACATATACCTAAGTTATCAAGTAATCCATCACAGTTATGATATAAACACAAAAGTTACTAACTCATCTCAAACCAAGATTTTAATCTAGGGGTATTATCAATAAAACATCCTCATTCACATTGTCAAAACCTTGACTACTATAGAACTCTGTCATCGGGAAACCCACTACCCTGCCCAGATAGAGGGTAAA
The DNA here is from genome assembly GCA_963277665.1 of Viscum album. Taxonomy (NCBI): domain Eukaryota; kingdom Viridiplantae; phylum Streptophyta; class Magnoliopsida; order Santalales; family Viscaceae; genus Viscum; species Viscum album. The sequence continues at coordinate 1,131,988,755 of OY728150.1, read as the reverse complement.
ACCTAAGAGGTCATCGGTTAACCCACAGCCCAGCCCAGCAAGATGGTAAACCCTAAGGTCAACGGGTAACCCACAACCTAGCCTAGTTGGAGGGTAAAATATTATAGTTCTTCGGTTAACACTCTAACTAGCCCAGCTGGAAGGAAAATGAGAAAGGTCAACGGGTAACCCATTGCCTAGCCCAGCTAGAGGGTATACCCTGAACATATATGATAACTCTGCACTATGCTCGCTCGTATCCAAGAGGATCCCCTCTACGAGCTACATGTCGATACTCCAACTGTCACGAAGTCCCACGTAAAAGTATCTCAAATATCTGTCTCATCATAGGGGTCTAAACGCAGCAGACTGTGCGTCAATCGGACGCTCGGTCAGTGAGATATTAGCCTTTTAGTCCAGGGGGACCAGTTGGATTCATGTACGATCCTTCCTGACCATATCTCAACATTACCCCAAACACCAGTGGGGTATAGTAAAAGGGACTGTCGCGCTCTAAGAAAACCAGCGCCGCTTACAGTTCGTCAAACGGTCGTTCGGTGCCAAAGATATGTCCAAAAGAATGTAAAGGATGGTAGTGGACCCGGGTCCGTTCCGACCCGGTCGGACCGACTCGGCCAGTCATAGTCTCTGCTGACTCAGTCTGGGTTGACCTGGTCAGAACTGTTGGGTTTGGCTAGGCCCTTTGGGTGGGCCATCCTGTTAGGTTCGGCCTGGCCTAGTGGGCCCAGCCCAGTGGGCCGCGTGGGATGTTCGGTTTGGGGGTCGCCGCGAGGGGCGCGACTCAGCACGGAGGGCGTAGCCGGTTCGTTTTAGCTAGCGTGGTGAGGAGAGCGGTTCGGGAGGCTCTTCTTGGGAGGTCAAGCCGGTTCAGCTAGCGGCGCCATGAGGGAGGCCGTAGGCCGGCTCGGGAGGCCGGTGTGGCACGACCTGTTCGTCCGAGAACAGGGGGCGGCCTGTGTATGCCATCGGGGTGGCCGGTACGGCTAGACGGCGGCCAGGGCAGGCCGATAGGGTGGCCGAGTGAGGCGGGTGGCTACTTTGGCAGGCCGGGTGGTGGGATGTTCAGGCCGGCAAGGCGGCCGGGAGGGCACCAGGCAGGCACGCAAGTAGTCAGGAGGGAAGTTGATAGGACGACAGGTAGCCTGGAGGGCGTCAGGGTGGCCAAAACGCGATTGGGAAGGCGTCGGGCATGGCGCAGCTAGGCGGAAAGGTGGGTGGGAGGTGTCCGGGGAGGCCGGTTCAGCACGGATCGGGCCGGCGTGGGCCGGAGGGGTGGCCGGGGGCACACAACCCGCGGAGGCCGGCTCAGCCGGGGCTCGGCTCGACCTGGGCCAGTTCGGCCGGAGCACCGCGAGGGAGGCTCGGGTTGTGGAGGCCGCGGGATGGACAAATTTTTTTGTCACTGCCTTCATCATCTCGTTGCTTCATCACCATGTCGAGGATCATCTCAAACAAGAACGCCGGAGGGGTTGTGCCATGTTGGTTTGGCCCGCACCATTCGCGTTTACAGTTGTATCAATTGGCTCATCAAGTAAAGAAGATGAACAACAACTCACATACAAACAATTCCTTTCCTACCATTTAAGAATATAGAAAAGGAATAACATCAACATGTAATAAACCCCCTACCTTTGGTCGATGATTGTCGACGTTGGCGTGGGAAAGAACATGGATCGTTAGGAAAAGACGGACGTTGGTGTCGTCGGCGTTTTCCTCGATCGTCGGTTTGTGTACAGGCTCGTCGTAGTCGAAGATGTCCTGCAGTAGAGTAGGTTCTAAGGAAAGATGTCGAAGTCGCTCCTTGCTAGCGTTCTTCGTTGGAAGAACGCGTTCTTCGTGTAGGAAGCATATTTGTCCAAGTGTTGGGTGTTGCGTCACATTACTAGCACTTCATCGCTTGGTGAATCCATCCCAAAACCATCCCCCAAGATTCCTATATATAGGAGAGGAAGGTAGGTAGGTAACGATTGTTGAAATTTATGACCGTTCATTTATTAGAAACCTTCCTAAATTACAACGACATAGTTATTTAAATTTAAAAGGAGTAAGCTAATTAAATTATGCTACCGCAATTTAAGATGTCTGTAGGATATAATTATTGGTAGGATACCAAGAGGCTCCCCCCACATTTAATAGATACATTAGAGGTTTCTCCCAACTAATGGGAGGTTTCATGGGGGTTTAAAAACCCGGCTGGTCCCCACGACCATAACCTTTCATGGGAGGTTATGGTTTTGGTGGTCCCCATGACCATAACCATTCATAGAAGGATAATTGGTGGTGGTCCCCACTTCTAACTTCCATCTGGAGGTTTAATTCTTGTGGACCCCACCTCCAAACACCCACATGAGAGTTGCATATAAAAATAGTGTCACACACTTTTATTTTTGATTTTATTCTTCCACGAAAAACCGAAATTCTATCCATCACTCTTGACCCAAATTGGGTCGAGGTGAAGGTCTCCTTACGCGAATACCGGCACTGCGAGTTCAACGGTGCCCTCAAATTTCAATTCCGAGAACTGGTTCAATAGTTACAAAATGCTGCTCGCGTGTTTATTGAATGTACCTGAAAAATGTTCGTAAAATTATTAAAAGTCACCCTCAACTCGCGCCGGTCCGGGTTAGGCTCTTCCTTGGCGAAAAACGCCCCAACGAACCCAACGGTACTCTTAGATTTTTGTTCCGAGTTACCGTTTTGATGTTATAAATATTACAATAAAATAACTATCACTTAATTATTTTATTTGCAGCAAAAAACTAACATAACCTGGTGGCCCACACCGGCCAAAGTAGGTATCTTCTTAAAGAAAACATATACTCACTAGTTTAGCGGTGGTCTCATATTTTTAATCCGAGTTACCATTTTTGAGTTATAAGCATTTGAAAAATAAAATAATTAATTTTATTATTTTATTTACAGTTATGCCATTTTTTGGTTTTCTCACAGGATTCCTTCACCGACTAATCCTAAGTTGCGCTTAGGGTAAACATGACATCATAAGTGCAACGATGCCCTTTGATTTCTGATCCGAGTTACCGTTTAATAGTCATTACACATTTTCAGGAAAACTCCGTACGCGCGTTAACTTAATCTTAATAAAAACATCGACGGATATTTCCAGGCACTCCGGGCCTCGGAATCATGCACAGTCATATTTCGCGGATGCGTAAAATTACCATTTATGTAAAAAAAATCGTACACATTCTGGACCTTTACATTCTCTCCACCTTAGGCCTATACTTCCTCGTACGCCACAACTTATCTAGGTAAACCTGTGGGGGCACTGAGCATGCATCTAAGCATCCCACTCCCATGTTCTCTCCTAGAAGTTCCCATGATGCCAACAAACACGCAACTGAGGTATCAACTATCCATGATGGAATCACTCCTGTTGATCCTCAATCCCTATTGGAACCTTAGTAAATGTCGCCCCATCGTCGACTCCCAGCTCTCCATGGTTGATGATTTAAGAAGATTCATGCATGTATCTCCTCAGCTGGGATACATGGAAGATGACATGCACTCGGTGAAATTGAGGTGGCAGAGCTATGGGGTATGCCACCTTGCCAACTATGGTGAGGACCTGAAATGGTCTGATGAATCTTGGAGATAACTTGTCTAAACTGCCAAATCTTCATAGACCTCTTCGGGGTGAGGCACGTAAAAAGATGTGGTCACCATCCTCTAACTCAGAAGGTCTCTGTCTCTTGTCGGCATATGACTTCTTCCTACTCTGTTTAGTCTTCACCCACTTCTGGATGATCTGCACTTTCTTTGTGGTAGCCCATACCATCTCTGGTCCCACAAGTGCTGACTCACTTGGATCAGTCTAGCACAAAGGTGATCTACATGGTAACCCATAAAATTCCTTAAAAGGTCCCATCCCTATGGTAAAGTGACATCTGTTGTTTTATGCAAACTCCAATAAAGTTAAGTGATCCTCCTAGCTGCGACCGAAGTCAAGGAAACAAGCACACAACATGTCGTCATGGGTCTGAATGGTCCGCTTAGTATGAACATCTGTTTGAGGATGGATGGAAATGCTCAACGAAGCTGCATCATGAAAGCCTCCTTCAACCCCTTCCATTTCCGAGAAGAAAAACATGCATCACATCCGGAAATGAGCGTAGAGGGTACTCCATGTAAGCACACAGTCTCCTACACATAGAGGTGTCCCATGCTTTCTGCTAAACACAGTTATATGATCGATAGGAAGTGGTATGACTTGGTGTGTCAGTCAATGATCACCAAAATTGAGTCATGACCACTAGATGTACGTGGAAATCCTGTCACAAAGACCATGGATATCCATCCCACTTCCACTATGGGACCTCTAAAGGCTGAACCAAGCCTACTGGTACTTGATGTTCCACATTCATTTTCTTACCAATGATGCACCGAGAGACAAAATCTGCAACTGCTTTCTTCATTACCAGCCACCAGTGCTGCCATCGGAGGTCCTGGTAAATCTTCACCACTCCTAGATGTACCGCTATAGGGGATGTTTGTAACTCCCTCAACACTTACTACTGAAGTGATGTTGGTAACATGGTATGTCTCCTAAAGATAATGACATGCTCCCCACCTTCAGAAAATCAATTAGTTGTCTGCCCTGTGGATATCTGATCACGTCATGTCTCGCAGTCTGTGTCTTTGTGTTGCACCTCCCTGACTCGGTGAAATAGTGGGGGAGATACTATAAAAGACTGATGAAAATAATCTCCTTCTCGATCCACAAAGGATATCTACAAAGCGGAAAGATGATCTATTGCATCACTCAACAAATGCAGGCCAGACCTCCTGCTGAGTGTGTTTGCTACCATGTCCTCCTTCCCTTGAGTATAGACTATCCCAAAGTATAATCCTGCTGCCACGAGGGTGAGGTTGGCCAACTCACTAGTAATTGGTTGCACCCTCATATGCATGAGTAAATCTTGTGCTTCCTGGGTTTCCTTTTTAGTCAACCAAGGAAATGCCCAGCCCAATATTGTAGATAAACCACAACCTCATTGCCTAATACAGTCAATCTAAGTATGAATGGTGGATGCTAAGTCCATACCCAAACTAATATCGTAAGGCCTCGATGCTGACACCAAGAGGTTCCAACTGAAACTCTCCCCTCAAGGGTCAGATCATGCCATCAGCGTTAGTGTGATTATCGAGTCTACTCAAAAAGGTATCTCCAGAGGTGAAGGTCAAGCCAATGGTTTAACAGGAAACTCTAGGTCACAGACAAGATTCATGAAAGGAATGAATGATTGGTACCTATTTATATTGATACGGAAGCTAGTAGTAGACATAGACCGTACCATGAATCATTCCTAGAGCCCTTGGGTTACACTTCTTGACCAGATGCAGCTACTCTGTTCCCATGTCCTTGAGCTCCCTGACCCTTGTGGGGTCCAAAAAAATGGGTGGTTGTAACATGTCTAAAAGTACACCACCACATACTTCCCTTCTAGCTCTTCTTCCATGTCTGCTTCCATATAGATTCATCTTTCCCTAACACATTCTCTTCTGGAAACATTTTACATGCCCAAGTTTCTAAGACTGGGGGTAGTTTCCTTCATCTCCACTGCTAATATTCACTGGTCGTATCCGCTCAACCAAAGAACAGTCAAACACAAAGGTTCTCTCTAACACCAAAACATAGGTAGGAATTCATAGAGGAATAGTGTTGACTCGGATGTCCTTAAAACATATTGCTCAGGAATCTGAACCACGAAGCACTAATCATGTTGTCTTTATCGAGTGCCAGGAATGGTCGATACGTCTCGATCGATACTCAGTTATCGAAATGTCGTCCTGCCGAAGCTATAGAAGTTCTAGAGACCTCTCATCCACCTCCTCAGTACATGCCTTAGCCACCAGTGGTCCGGGCTCGCCTATGAACCTGAGGGGTGTTTGATTCGGATACACGTGTAGGGAATTAAGCCTACAAGTGTCAATTACCTGTATCGCCAGTTGTATCTCTTGAACAACATGCAATGATATAGCTGACACACTCCCCGAAGGTACAATATCAGGCAATGACCCACATACCGAAGCCTCATCACTATGCGGACAAACCTCAAGGTCACTAATTGGAAAACACTAGAAGTTAAGATCACTATTTTCTCTATGAGTGTCTCCACTAGGTTGAGGACTCTAGCAATCGCCTCTAACCAGCCCTCTATTACCTAAGAATCTGTCTTGCCTCGTAACCTCGGAGACCTCTGCCGCTGGAACTCGTACAATGTGCTCAGTTGGCGTGCATCGTCCTCCAGTGTGGTTGGTTGCATCTGGTGCCTACGGGTGGTGGTGTTGCTGGTAAACCACCCGTAGGTGCCAACATAGTAAGAGGTCCCTGAACCGAAGCCTCATCGCTCAGTGGGTCGTCATCATGTACTCTAGCAGAAATATAACTGGTTGTCTGCGTGGAGGCATCCTGAACAGATGTGACATTGTCAAAAGCTATACCTGGTGAGCTGACCTGGTTGAGCTGACTTAAAGAAAACTTCTGAAAACACACACGCAATCAGTGTTTTCGTGCACTGAGTTAGAGATCAGTAGTCAAGGTCCTGTTTTATGGTTATGTCGGCCACCACACCATCTTTGGACTCCCTGAACTGAGAACCACACTCAGTAATTTTAACACTATTGCTTCACAATAAAGAAAGATCAGAGTCCTATGTTTTGTGAAAGGAAAGACCCCCTCTGATATCAACATGTCACGACCCATCCCCAGGGGGACAGGTCGTGACATTTTCTATTTTTATTGTTGATCTTTTTGTATAGATCATTGTATACTTATTTCTAGAATTTATAAAATGATTTACATATCATATATATTAAATATATAATAATTTATAATAATATTTAAAATATTGAAATATTAATTGGTATACAACGTTCATGGAGAAAATAAGTTGCACATATGACTGAAAGATTTTTTCATTTTAATATTTTATTGAATAATGTAATGTATATAAAATATATATGTCTATATATAATATAATTAAAGAAGAATATGTATTTCATATGTATCCTATATTTTTCCTAAACACATCCTTTTAACCTTCCGTGTAATGTGTGAATGAATCACATTGGTTTGTGGGTTTGGTAGTCAACACGTATACCAATGAGGTCATCACATTCCCATAAAATAGTATGAGTGAAGGTATGTGTTATAAAATAATTAAAGAAGCATAAAGACATAATAATTATACCATATAAAATTCTAATTCAATCATTATTCCAAACCATAAAATGTTATAATGAAAGAATGAATGTCATTGTTTTCCATGGTAGTAGTCCTATATACACAATAACACTAATTGTGTATCCCATTTCACAGAAGTGTGTCTGATTTAGGGGGTGGAGAAATAAATTAATCAAACTCTCATGTGGAAGGATGTTACATTCACTTTGGGAAACTCTTTTTGGTTTTCACTAAAGCGATTCCCAGGATGAATTTCATACTATAGTGAGGTCTATATGATTGAGGGGGAGTTTTGGGGGATATATTGTTTGTTTTTTGACCAAGACAAATTTATTTATTGGTGTGTATATGTGAGGGGTTTGAGCTCCCTTTTATAGTGGAGTTGGAGTGTTATTTTTTAAAAAATAAAAAGTTATACAATATTTATAGTTATAGATTACATCATATTCCTCAAATAATGTCTCATTTTTTATAAAATTCTAGATATTTTATAAATATATTTATAATGTGTCTTTTGGCCGTGTTTTTATGTTATTTATACCCTTATGATAATTTTTTACAACTAATAAAACTCGATTTTACTTTAATCATTGTAATTACGTTTAATTATATTCTATAAAACATTTAGAAAAATAATTTTTTACATTACAAGACATTATAAATAATTATTATTATATATATTTAATTCATTTTTTCAAATTATAATCACATGATTGGTAGAAATTAATTTTAATTAATCCTGCATATGGGATGGGATAGTGGATGATTAAAGTAAAAATGTTCAAATGTTTTAAATGATTTTATATCCAATTTCAAAGTAAAATTCATTAAAATGACCAAATATTTATAAATATATCTTTAAAATATATAAATATACTTTTAAACCAAATAAAAAAACAATTTAACTATACAACTAATGTATAAGAATCATTAATTTTCAATTAAGATTCAGTATTTTTACTATTCATTATATAAAATTCTCAAAAAATACAAGAAAAACACCCTAAGAACATTTTTACATTAAAAATTAAAAAATTATGTTAATTTTATCAAATATTATTTAAAAAGTATAAAAATTAGATTTAAAATATACATTTCAAAAAAAGTTGTTAAATGTTTTCTTTAAAAAGAATATATTTTTTTGCGTATAATTGAATTTATTCATATATCTAGTCTAGAAAACAATATATATAAAATTAAATAGTTAAGTAGATAATATATATATATATATCATTATAAATATTATCCAATGTGTTAGGATTTAATTATTGAGGTAGAACATGTGAATATAGTTTTTTAGTAATGGGCTTCCTATATTTTAAAAACTATTATATTTTCGTTTATAGTTAATTGGTCACAAAACAATTCATATTATATACATGTGTAAACCTTATTATCTTAATGTAATTAATATTATTCATAACCACCATTCCAATGGTCGTGTAACAACTTTTATAATATTTTAATAATAATAATAATAATATAGTAAATTATATATTTCTAAAACTAGGTCTTGCATGTAACACAAGCTATCAAAGGAACTCAACATTGTGTGTAACACTAGACAAACATCGTATTGTGTGTACCAAATCTAATATATATATTTTTTGATAATTATTAACATGTTTTTTATAAGGAAAATAATCAATACTATTGGACTCCTCATGTGTTAATCATGTTTTAATGATCACAAATCTCATTACTGTTAATTAATCTTGATCTTCAGTACACATCTTTCTAATTCTCTTCAAACTCAACAGTAGGTGCACATCGTGTTTTTATGATAACAAAGCTTATGGATGTTAATTATTCTCATTATTATTTATGAGTCCTATGCATGATCATAATTCTCTCATATATTATCTCTAATGATTAACCTTAACCCATATTCTGCATATCATTGTCTTAGTCCTAATACAGATATTCGTCTAAGTATAGAGACACTGTGAAGGACTCAACGTGACCAGACACCGTGACCAGACACCTTGACCACTCACCGTGACCAGACACTGTGACCAGTCACCGTGGCCGGACACCGTGACCACTCACCGTGACCACTCACCGTGACCAGACACCGTGACCAGACACCGTGACCACTCACCGTGACCACTCACCGTGACCAGACACCGTGACCAGACACCGTGACCACTCACCGTGACCAGACACCATGACCAGACACCGTGACCACTCACTGTGACCAGAAAACGTGACCAGACACCGTGACCAAACACCGTGACCACTCACCGTCACCAGACACCATGATCAGACACTGTGAAGAAGACACTGTTTCCATGATCACTGTGACACCGTTTCATAAGCTTTTGTCAGTATTATTTTAAATGATGCTAACGATCATATTTGTTGTTTTTAATGCAATTAATGTTATTTAATGTTAGTTGTTGGCATTTCAGGAAACCGTATCTCGTACCTATGAAAAGGAAATCATTCCTACTGCCAGAACTTGTGGAATATAAGGAATATTGAGATGCAGTACACATGCTAGTGGTGAAACAGAGAAAAGTGGGAATATACAACGAGAAGAACTTACGTACACTAAAGTGAAATATACTGAACAAGAAGGAGAGTGAAATAACTTCAATGAACACTTACGAATGCCACCCAACACCACTGAAGAACACACGACGAATCAAGAAATCTTTCTCGCTCCTGATGAAGACAAGCTGAACTATGACACTCTGTTTTTCAACAGAAAAAACAGAGAAGGACTTAGAATAATTCATGATGAATCCAACGAGTCCAGAGCTACATTGATAATCACTAGAGCTTATCTAAAATCTCATCTATCTTCTCTACGTGATTTATTTATTAACTTTCGAGCAGTGTGGTGTACTCGGTATATCTTTACACACACTGTCTCCTGCACTGAACTGGAGGATATCAAAATCCTCACTCAAATTCTCTTAACCTTTGTTTACCGACGTCAACTGTGGAAGAGGTCCTTGTGTGACCTGGTATTTGTTTTGTTTCCCACAAAGAACAGTGGTAGAGGTCCCTGTGTGGCCTGGACAGTTTTTTAAAACTGTTGGTAACCCCGATCCAGGGTGTGGATCACATTTATATATATTTGAGAGGACTAAGTCTCGGCTTGAGACTGAACCTCTTGTTATATCTGTTGTGAATCATTTATTTAGGTTTAATGTATATGACATATATAATATTTATTCCGCTTCTATTACTTTTAAATACAACATTATTTTTAAGCTAATTTGATAGTCAAATTAGCAAGTGTTTACACTTATTGTAAATCAATAGGTTAGCATCAAAATTTAGTTTGATCTTATGGTTAAACTAACTGAGACCTGATCAATCTTTGAGAATAAAAGTGAACATTTACAATCTGTATAAATTCACTACAGTTTAACTTATTTTATAAATTGGGGGATTTTACCAAGACAATATTTTAACATAAATTTTAATTGGAACTCAATTCACCCCCCCTCTTGAGTGTCCACTCCGACCCACATTTGGAATCAAAGGGTTAGTTTTTTTTAAAGATTTTAGAAATAATCTGTTTTTCAACTGTGATTTTAGTTGCAACTTTTAAGATCTTAAATTTCCGTTAGTTCTACATTTTTATCTCTTTAAATTATCTTTCTAAAATCTACGTATGGACAATAGACTAAAGGGTGCTGCTACTAACAGGACAACTTTCATCAATGGTAATAACTATGCTCAGTGGAAACTTAAAATGACAATTCATTTAGAAAGCATAGGTATGGATATTTGGACTGCCATAGAATCAGAATATAAACATCCCACTACTACTAGATCCACTTGGGATGAACCTACAAAGACTGCATATAATAATAATTGTAAAGCCATGAATACCCTGTATTGTTCTTTAGGAGATGAAGAGTTTAACAGAATTTCTGCTTGTAAAACTGCTTTTGAAATTTGGGATACCTTGGGTGTTTCTCATAGAGGAACAACCAATGTTAAAGAAATGAGATTAAATACTTATACTATTAAATATGATAATTTTAAAATGAAAACTGATGAACCTATTTCTGACATGTATCACACATTTAATGAGATAGTCAATACAATGAATTCACTTGGAAAAGTTGTTCCAGCAAAGGTACAAATTATGAGAATCTTGAGATGTTTTCCTGACCGATGGACAAGCACATCTGTTTCAATTAGAGATTCATGTGACATTGCTGCTCTACCTGTCAAAGTACTCATTGGTAAGCTTATGATGTGTGAGGAAGAACTCAAGGTGAATAAATGATAAGATCATGAACCTAAGAGGAAATCAGTGGCTTTCAAGACTACTGCTTCAAAGATCAAGGACAAAGATAAAGCTCAACTACCTACTGACAGTTCAACCAGTGAAAATTCAGACTCTGATAGTGATGCAGAAATGGCTCAGATAGCCAGAAGGTTTAAGAAATTTTATAGGAATAAGAAATTCTTTAGAAAATAAAATTAAAAAGGAAAGTATGACAATAAGGGACGTTGGAAGAAGGATTGGAAACAGCCAGATAAAAGTGATGAAGATGTCTGTTATGAGTGCAAATGAAAAGGACATATTAAAGCAGACTGCCCAAAGCACAAATTCAAGAAGAAATATGATTACAAGGACAGTAAGTACAAAAAGGATATGAAGGCTACTTGGAGCACTTTTGAGGATAGCTCTAGTGAATCTGAAGCTTTTGAGACTGAAACCAGAAATACGGAAAACATGTGCTTCATGGAAAACACATCTGAGGTAACCCTAAATACACCTGCTTTAAATTCTTATTATTCTAAAGATAGTGCAGAATCTGATTCTGATTCAGAAAACATGACTAGTGAGGAATTTTTTGAATATTGTAATATGATGGAAGAAACATTCAATGAAATTAAGGATAAATACAAATCATTAAAGAAACGACATGCTCTCACTACTACTTGTAAAACTGAACTTACTATTGAAAAAGAGAAAAATGCTCAACTGTTAAAAGAAAACAGTGAACTGAAAATGTCTAATGAGCAACTCAGAAATAATTTAGAGAAACTCACAAATGTAAAGGATACACTAACTCAAATGCTAGGAAAGGAAGTTGCACAAAAATATACTACCAGAATAAGCTATAAACCTGGATAGAGACAGTTTACTAAGAATAGATTTATTCCTAAATCTAGACAGAATGCTGTTAATCCTAGTTCTGGGCATTTATATGCTTCAACTAGTTATATTCATAGTTATGCATCTAATAAGGTTTATCTTTCGATGTCTGTTTATTCTACAAATTTAATGAGACCCATAAGACAAATTTGGGTACCAAAAGCTTTGATTGCTAACCTATCTGGACCCAAGAAGATCTGGGTACCAAAGTCATTTCCTATCTAAATCTGTTTTATAGGAATCCTGCTTAAAGAGCTCTTGTAGAAAAACTTGGTCTTTGGACAGTGGATTTTCAAGAAATATGTCAGGAGATTTTTTATTCTTCAAGAGTTTAGTAAAAGTTGATGGAGGCTTTGTCACTTTTGGTGATAATTATAAATGGAAAATTACCGGATTTGGCATGATTGGTAACACTGAATCAGTATTAATTTATAAAGTTTTATTTGTTGATGGACTTAAATATAATCTGTTAAGTATTTTTCAGTTATGTGTTGATGGTTTTAATGTTAAATTTAAAAATTATTCTTGCAATGTTTTTAATTCTAAAAATGCTTTAGTATTTTCTGCCCTGCGGAATGAAAATGTTTATGCTGTTGATTTAAATACTTTACCCATGAAAAATATTACCTATTTCAATAATTTTCATAGAGTCTTGGATTTGGCACATAAGATTAGGACACTGCATTATACACTCACTTAGAAAACTTATTAGGCAGATCTTAGTTAGAGACCCAAACTTGAGTTTCCAAATGACAATGTTTTTAATCCCTGTCAAAAGGGAAAGAACCACAAAATCTCATTCAAACCAAAGAAAGAAGATTCAACTTCTCAACCTCTCGGGTTGGTTCACATGGATTTGTTTGGACCATCTAGAGTTTCTACTTTAAATTGGAAGCACTATGTCTATGTCTTAGTATATGGCTTTTCTAGATATACATGGGTATATTTTCTAGCTCACAAAAGGGAGGCTTGTTCTTACTTTGTTAAATACTCCAAATCTGTAGAAAATCATAGTGGACTTAAGATTAAAACTCTAAGAAGCGATCATGGCCATGAGTTTGAGAATCATGAATTTGAATCCTATTTCTCACACAATGGATATAGTCACAATTTCCCTGCCCCTAGGACACCTCAAAAAAATGGTGTAGTAGAAAGAAGGAATAGAACCCTACAAGAAATTGCCAGAACTATGCTTAATGAGTATGACCTACCTGTTTATTTTTGGGCTAAAGCTGCAAATACAGCTTGTTATATTATCAATAGAGTCCTAATCAAACCTGTTCTTAAGAGGACCCCTTATGTGTTGTGGAACCATAGGAAACCTAAGGTTAACTACTTCAAAGTCATTGGCTGCAATGTCTTTATTCTTAATACCAAAGATAATCTTGACAAGTTTGCATCCAAGAGTGATGAATGAATTTTACTAGGTTATTCTATCTCTAGTAAACCCTATATAGTTTTCAATAAGAGAACCAAGTGTGTGGAGGAATCTGTTCACATCATGTTTGATGAAACTGATCCACATGAGCCTAAAATCTCTCTTGGAAATATTGAAGAAGATTTATCCATTCGGGACCTTAATGATGAATCAAATGAACCTGCTATAAAGACAACCAGTTCTGGAAATTTTCCAGGGCCTGCTTCTGTTGATTCCCAACATGTTGATGAAACTGAGATTTCTAGTCCTACCTTTAATAGATCAACTAGAATTCTAAAGAATCATCCTTTAGATGTTGTTGTAGGAAATCTTGATAGAGGGACAAAGACTAGAGATTCTCTTAGAAATCAGGATGAACATCAAGCCTTCTTGTCACATCTTGAACCTAAAAACATTGATGATGCTATTAATGATGAATTTTGGGTAATTGCTATGCAAGAAGAACTCAATCAGTTTGAACGAAATAATTTTTGGAATCTTGTTGAAAGACCTAAAGAAACTTTCACAATAGGCACAAAATGGGTGTTTAGAAATAAAGTAGATGATTCCGGAAACATAGTTAGAAATAAAGCTAGATTAGTTGCACAAGGCTATAGTCAAGAAGAAGGTATTGACTATGAGGAGACTTTTTTTCCAGTAGCCAAATTAGAAGCAATTAGGATTTTACTTGCTTATGCTGCACATCTAAATTTAAAACTATATCAAATGGATGTCAAGAGTGAATTCATAAATGGATATATTGCTGAGGATGTTTTTGTTGAACAACCACCTGGATTTTCAAACCCTCATTTTCCAAATCATATTTTCAAACTATCAAAAGCATTATATGGTTTAAAGCAAGCTCAAAGAGCATGGTATGATAGATTAAGAACTTTTCTAATTTATAAAGGTTTTACAAAAGGAATAGCTGATCCTACTCTATTTATAAAATGAATTTCTAAAGATGTTTTAGTGGTACAAATTTATGTAGATGATATTATCTTTGGATATTAAAAAACTACATTATATACTGATTTTTCTAAAATGATTCAAAATGAATTTGAAATGAGTTTAATGGGTGAACTTAAATTTTCTCTTGGTTTTCAAATCTTTCAAAATGATGATGGAATTATTTTAACTCAAAGTAAATATACTAGAGATCTTTTAAAACGTTTTGGATTGGATAACAAAAAAAGTAGTGAAACTCCCATGAGTACCACCTGTAAGATGGGTCTTGATGAAAATGGTAAATCTGTTGATCAAACCACTTATAGAGGTATGATTGGAAGTCTACTCTACCTGACTGCTAGTTGTCCTGATATTATGTTTAGTGTGTGTATGTGTGCTCGT
The DNA here is from genome assembly GCA_963277665.1 of Viscum album. Classification (NCBI taxonomy): domain Eukaryota; kingdom Viridiplantae; phylum Streptophyta; class Magnoliopsida; order Santalales; family Viscaceae; genus Viscum; species Viscum album. Next base: position 1,131,973,653 of record OY728150.1, on the reverse strand, counting down.
TTTCAAGAAAAACCTAAAGAGTAACATTTAAATGCTGTAAAGTGAATTTTCAAATACCTCAAGCATACTCCCAATTTAGGATTGTTCTATCCCAAAGGACAATCATTTGAATTAGTTAGTTATTTTGATGCTGACTTTGCTGGATGTAATCTAGAAAGAAAAAGCACCTCTAGAACATGTAATCTTTTAGGCAAGTCACTAGTATCATGGTGTATTAAGAAACAAAATTCTGTAGCATTATCAACTATAGAAGCGGAATACATAGCTGCTGGAAGTTGTTGTGCACAAATTTTGTGGATGAAACACACATTACTAGACTATGGATTTCAATTCAGACAAGTCTCAATAAATTGTGACAACACAAGTGCTATTAATATTTCTAAGAATCCCGTTTCTCATTCTAGGACAAAACATATTGATGTAAGACATCAGTTTTTGAGGGATCATTATCAAAAAGGTGATATCACTTTGGAATTCATTGGTACTAAATATCAACTTGCTGATATATTCACTAAACCATTAAATTTCGAAAGATTAGACTACATCATACATGATAATGGTATGATTAATCATAAATGAATATCTTACTGATTTTAAGGATTAATACATTACTCTACTTCACTTTACCGTTTCATACTTACTAATTCTAAGTTACTGTTTTATGATCACGGTCTGACAACTCGCTGTCTCACCGTGACTATATAAAATGCTCACTCTCTCACCGTGATGACTAGTTTTCTGTCTCACCGTGAGAATTATGTTTAATTTTATTTTAACCTGTATCACGGTAATTTTTATTTCACTGCTATTTGATTTCCTGCTTTTTTGTTTTTATAACGTTTGACATTCCCAAATGATAAAATTTAAGGGTTTCATTCGATTCCATACCCGAACTCTCTCCTGAACCTCCTCTTCCCTCTCACCAGAACCATTAGTGAATGCCAAGGATGAAGCGTCCATCCTCACCCTCATCTGTGAAGCGCCACTCTAAGAAGAAAAAGATGATACCGAGGATAGCTCCCGAAGGACCTCTAAACCTAAACCTAGTATGCCGTACAGTTGTACCTGAAAAAGAGGATTTCCCTGAATGGCTGCTGTCGAGAAGATATTTAGTTTTGAATGTTTTAAGAGAACAGGGATGGCTTGAATGGTTCACTGGACAGAATAGACCGATTTACCCAAGGCTTGTATCTCAGCTCTATCAGTATGTGAAGTTTTCTTTTGAGTTTGTAGAATTCTTTTTGGTAACCAGCTGGATCGATGGTCAGAAGTGCTCTTTCTCCACAATGTTGTGGGATGCATGCCTAAGAATTCCACATGAAGGAGTGTGTAAAGATTACTATAGAGACCCTCCTCCAACATCCGACATCTTTGACCTGGAAACCTCTTTGAAAAACTTAACTGGAAATGGAACCAAGCGATGGGACATAGCTGCTGAACTGGATGGGGAGACAAGACTTTTGTTAAAGTTTGTTCAGAATATGGTTAGTCCATGAAATGGAGATTTTGCTGTGATGAAGTATCAGGATGTGTTCCTGATTCACCTTTTGAAGAATGGCCATAAGATCAATCTGTGTAAGGATGTTATCAACCATATCGGTGAGCTAATCAAAGTAACTTCCAAATCCACCTCCCTATTTTATTCAAGGATGATTTCATCCATGTTAGATTCAAAAGGGATGGTTGGACCGAATGAAGAAAAATTAGAGGACATTGATTTCTGCCTATCCTTTCCTACCATCAGAAGGATGAAGATTAACTGGAATCCCTAGAAAAAAGAAATGGGTTGAGGATAGTGATCACCTGTATAGAATGTTTAATCCTGTTGACTATCCAAGAGGGCCTAAGAACCAAGTTGATCCTGGTTTGGAACCATATGAAGTGGCTGAGTATTCAGAAGAAGAAGAACAAGAAGAAGTAACAACTGAAGTTCCACCTGGAGAAGAATCTGTAATACCTCCAATGGAAACAGTTCCTATTGAAGAGGAGAGGGTTGTTTTCCCTGCTGTTACCCCTGCTATTATACCTAAAGGAGAGGAAGATGTTGCTGAAAAGGAAAGGACTAAGGACCCTTCAGTTGTTATTCATGAGGAAGAAGCTCATCCCAATGCTACAAGGAAATTGTTTTTCCCTGGTTTATAACAGTAAGAAACATTTGACGCATGTTTTTTTGAAGGGACTCTTTCTGTTGAGAAAGAAGAAAGTCTGAAAGCCTATCCAGTGGAACAATCTGTTCCTAAGATTATTCCATCTGCTGAAGATAAAATGGAAAATGCCTTTCAGCTGGCAAGGAAAGAGTTTGCTGAAGAGATAAGGGATGATCCTTTGGATCATGTCCATGTTCCTGAAACTGAAGAATCTGAAAGGGAAGCACAAGTTGAGGGGGAGAAAACTCAAAATCTTGATATTGTGGAAGCTGGATCTGGTGAAGCTTCTCAACCTTCTCTCACTTACTCTGTGCACTCTCGGTATGAGTTCCCAAGATTTTATGATGTGAATGAGTCACAACAAGTGACTGCAACTAGAATGGATCTTTCTTCTCTGTTTCAACTGAAGTCCTTAGCTCTTTCAGAACCAGAACCAGATCCCCAACCTCAATCTAGATCAGAATCTGAGTCTGAAGATGACTCTGACCCTCAACCAGAATCTAAAACTTTACCTTTACCTGCATCCTTACCTGATCTTCACTCCTTTGTAACCAAATATTTTTTGAAAGTTTTTGGTGAGACTTTTCTAGTTGGATTTGAGAAAATTGTCTCCAATCAACCTCGACCAGTGACTCAATTAGTTCAAGAAGATGCATCTATTCTCCTGGAAAATATTATCTTGCATATTTAACCAAGGATGATCTGAGAAATTCATGAAGTCAGAATAGAGAATAAGTTGCTGAGTGCTGATGTTGCAAATATGAAAAGTATGGTAGCAATTCTGCAGAATGAGTTATCTTTGAGATCAGAGCCTCCTCCTATTTCGGCCCTTGCACCTGCTGCTATTTCTTCTGAGTCTTCAGATTCCCTCCTTGCTAGGGAGATTGTTTCTCAAGTTCATCCTTACCTACTATCTTTTTATGAAAATATTGGAAAAAGGCACACCAAGATGCTGGAACGCATGAGAGAGCTTGTGGATACTTTGAATAAGAATACAGATGAATACACTAGATGTCTGCAAAAAGTTCTGAAACTTCTCAAAGATCTAACCGAAGCTATCAAGGCTTCACCTGCATCTGGTTAGACCTCCACACCTTCTTTGGATGATTTTTTGCTGAGATCCATAATTAAAGAAGAATTTCAGAATGCCTTCAGTGTCCTGGATCTATCTTCTTTGTCAGAAGTGATTAAGAACAGTGATAGAGCATTGGACTTGGTTTGGATTCATTCTATGATAGCCAATGATGCTCAACAAGAGATCTCCAAGAAAATAGATTTGTATCTTTCACGGATTTTCTCTAAAAGTGATATGATGGATCACTTTAGATATCTTGTAGAAAATATGAGAATCCCTCCGGTGACTCAAGCATTTAAATCTCAAGTTCAGAAACTTTCAGAGTTCACCATATTGTTGGGCAGATTTCTGGAGAATAAGGAAGATTTTGAAAAGGCTATGCAGTATGGTGGTGAAATCATTACTGATTTCATCAATATTCTGAAGCCATATCTTCATGTGTAGAGTACTGTTATAGTTGCTCCAGCTGCTGCACCCCTTAGACCTGGACTACCTGCCTTAGCCTCAACTACCATGACAGTTAGCCAAGCCCTTTCTTAGATCCAGCCAGTCATTCTTGACCAACCTAAGCCTAGATCTTCTACTACTCCTACTTTGGCTCCATATGTTTTTGAAGGTCTACCCTTACCCTCGTTGTCTACCACATCTATGCCTTCTTCTACTTCAGCATCATCTGCTGCTGCTGATAAAGCCAAGGCCAAAATGGATCCCTAGAGATTCTAGCGACTGTTTTTCTTTTTTTATGGGATGTCATTTCTTGTTTACAGTTTGTACTTCTCCTGTACTTTTTATTCTGAACCCTTTGTTTAATGACAACTTCCGAGTTTCATTTCATTCTCTTTGATTTTTGTTAATCCCAAAAGGGGGAGGAAAACTACAGTTATCAGTTCTATAATAGTATAAATGGGGGAGAAAAAATTCAAGTATATGTTCTTTTATATTCTTCCTATATATGATTTGTGATCATCAAAAAGGGAGAGATTGTTGGAATCCTCATGTGTTAATCATGTTTTAATGATCATAAATCTCATTACTGTTCATTAATCTTGATCTTCAGTACACATCTTGATAATTCTCTTCAAACTCAACAATAGGTGCAAATCATGTTTTTATGATAAAAAGGTTATGGATGTTAATTATTCTCCTTATTATTTACGAGTCCTATGCATGATCATAATTATCTCATATATTATCTCTAATGATTAACCTTAACCCATATTCTGCATATCATTGTCTTAGTCCTAATACAGATATTCGTCTAAGTATGGAGACACCGTGAAGGACTCACCATGACCAGACACCATGACCAGACACTGTGACCACTCACCGTGACCAGACATTGTGACCACTCACTGTGACCCGACACAATGACCAATCACCATGACCACTCACCGTGACCACTCACCGTGACCACTCACCGTGACCAGGCACCTTGACCAGACAATGTGACCAGACACCGTGACCACTCACCGTGACCAGACATTGTGACCCGACACGGTGACCACTCACCTTGACCAGACACTGTGACCAGACACGGTGACCACTCACCGTGACCAGACACCGTGACCACTCACCGTAACCCGACACCATGATCAGACACTGTGAAGAAGACACCGTTTCCATGATCACTGTGACACCATTTCTTAGGATTTTGTCAATATTATTTTAAATGATTCTAATGATCATATTGGTTGTTTTTAATGTAATTAAGGTTATTTAATGTTAGTTGTTGGCATGTCAGGAAACTGTATCTCGTACCTATGAAAAGGAAATCATTCCTACTGCCATAACTTGTGGAATATAAGAAATATTGAGATGTAGTACACATGCAAGTGGTGAAACAGATAAAAGTGGGAATATACAACGAGAAGAACTTACATACACTAAAGTGCACTGTGATGAACAAGAAGGAGAGTGAAAGACCTTCAAAGAACACTTACGAATGCCACCCAACACCACTGAATAACACACGACGAATCAAGAAATCTTTCTCACTTCTGAAGAAGACAAGCTGAAATACGAAACTCTATTTTTCAACAGAAAAACCAGGGAAGGACATCGAAGCATTCCTACTGAATCCAACGAGTCCAGAGCTACATTGATAATCACTATAGCTTCTCTAAACTCTCATCTATCGTCTCTACGTGATTTATTTATTAACTTTCGAGCAGTGTGGTGTACTGTGTATATATTTACACACACTATCTCCTGCACTGAACTGGAGGATATGAAAATCCTCACTCAAATTCTCTTAACCTTCTTTTACCCATGTCAACTGTGAAAGAGGTCCTTGTGTGACCTGGTCTTTGTTTTGTTTTCCCACAAAGAACAGTGGTAGAGGTCCCTGCGTATCCTAGACAGTTTTGTAAAACTATTGGTAACCCTGATCCCGGGTGTGGATCACATTTATATATATTTGAGAGGACTAAGTCTCGGATTGAGACTAAACCTCTTGTTATATCTGATTAGCATCTTTTATTTAAGTTTAATGTATACGACATATATCATATTTATTCCGCTGCTATTACTTTGAAATACAACATTAATTCAAAGCTAATTTGATAGTTAAATTAGCATGTGTTTACACTTATTGTAAATCAATAGGTTATCTTAAAAAGTTAGTTTGATCTTGTAGTTAAGCAAACTGAGACCTAATCAATCTTTGATAAGCTAAGTGAACATTTAAAATCAGTATAAATTCACTACAGTTTAACTTATTTTATAAATCGGGGGATTTTAACTAGACAATATTTTAACAGAAATTTTAATTGGAACTCAATTCTCCCCCTCTTGAGTGTCCACTCCGACCAACAAATAGTTCTTTCACAAGATATATTAATTATAGTTTGAAATGAATACTATCAAAAATTTTATATTTATTTGAATAATAAAAATTTCACTAAATTTTGGGGTGTTATATTCTACAACCCATAAAATGAATTTGACCTACTATGTATATATCTGGGTTATCAGAGGTTTAATAAATTAATGTTACCTTCATTTAAATCCACATCATAAAAATTAATAATAAAGCATTCTTTAAAAGTAGATTTTGGAAATATAACAGTTTCAAAAAGTAACAAGTAACAAAGATTTTCACATATGAGAAAATAGGGGGAAATTGAAAACATTTCCTTGAGAGAGAAGTATAACTAGGATGTTTTGATGGAGAGTGATTGAGAAATTGGTTAGGATAAAGGTAACAATCACAAGTCCATAGCCCGAGGAGGCTTGAAAAGGGTCATTTATATTATCAAAAATGATTATAATAAGAAGAAATTTTATTTCAAGATTTTTTTCCTAATGAAATGGAATTTTCATGAGAATATATAGTTACATAGGTTTATCACATTCTCTCTATTTTATTGTGTATTTACCAATTTTCTCATCACCTTTTAGTCCAACAATGAGTGTTAATTTGGTATGCTTGAAGAAATAATAGATCATAACATCCCAATGTAGAATGATAAGTCATTCTATCTATCTTTATTTATCATAAAATAGAAAATGTTTGAATATGTTATAAAATAAGCATAAATACTCATATGGTGAGATAATACATTAATCACTAAGACCTCAATTGAACTTTAACATAAACAATTGTCAACCATATAGCCCATATAAAAGATGAAAATACAAAACAATACAATGAAGGCCACTGAATCAGCATAACATTGACCCCACATGTGTCATATGGTAGATCTTGATTATCAAATTCCAAACACGTGAATACCTTTAACATATATTCTCTTGAATCATGGTAATTAACTGAGTTACCGTAAAAACATTATTGAAAACATTCATGATATATTATACAAATGATTGTAGGATATATTCCATAAATCCAAAATTTTGTTAACAACATCCATTATAACATAGAACAACTTATTTACAAGTCCTTAATAAATTCTATAGTAATCTATACCATCCAATTTACTTATTTATATCTGAAATATATTAATCGAAACATATATATCTCAACATTAGGAATATATTATGGGCTATCTTTTCCCTAATCTAGTATTTTCCATGAATATCAAATTTTCATTAAACCACATTTATAGTCTATAAAAACCATTCATGTTTTTCATGTAAGTACTTAGAAAAAAATATAAACAGAATTAACCTTATATATATCAAAATTAATTATTCATGAATGAAAATTAATAAACACTTTGACTACTTCATCTTAAATCCATTAACAAGGCTACACCATCCTATTGCATAACACCTATTACAAATCATATTTGTCTTCTAGTCTCATAATTCAAAGCAATATAAACATTACTCATACCACCGTGCATATTATAGTCCTGATCTTTCCACATAGGAAATATATTTACATAATTTTCATTAATTCCAAATTTCAAGCATTTAATTGTCGATGATGTCTTTGCGAGGACATTATTCCTATCCATTGTGATAACCTAACTATTCACTTTCCATTTTCAGTTTTTTTAGTTGTCACATTATTTTCCAGAGTAAAAAATATTCTTGTACCTCTGATACATTCTCATGGGTTGTAATTTCATCATTCATGACACCAAGGAAACCTATTTTTCTTTCCTCCATGGTCTCATCTATCAGAACTCTTATAGAACTCATTTTGTCTCTTCTTTGGTGAGTCTGTGAGTTCTTTAAGGTACATGTGTTTAATCTTGTTTTGTGAAAACTTATTCGTCTTGGTCACCATGTCAATTAATCTAATAATTATCCCATTTAATATATCATCAAAAAAATTCCCCCACATTCAATGATAATCATGTTCCTTTTGATTCCAACCATTGGCTAAAAATTTAATGCATAGTGCAAGAAACACATATCATTGTAGAGAACCCCATTAAATTGGAAATCACTTTTAGGATGTCCCAATTTTGAAAACTTCTTTAATATCTATGACACCATAAAAATATATTATGAGGCAACCTTAGACATATCCTTTGAAATAGCCCTAGGCATATCACTAAATTTTTCTCATACTAGTATTCAATAGTTGACTTAACCATTACATCGATAGCAAAAATGATAACATTGGATAAATATAAATAGATAATACATTATTTTGGAGGTATATTCAGCATATAAAAAAATTACATGCCCAATGATTCTTCTATTTTAGCGTCTTTAGAATCGTTGAACACATTCATCAAATTCGGTGAAAGATCTTAAATGTTTACTACAATGATCATCACATTTAGTAATTCTAATTAAGAGAAATCTTTATAACTTGAGAAAATGAAATAGAAGAATGGGTGAGCTCAGATTCCCAGTAAGGGTAAATACAAGAGATACATAAGAATAATATTATCATAAGGGTATAAGAACATGAGATTAAAATTTGAAGATCAGACCCAGAATATCAAAGATGATACACTTGAGTCATTAAATATATTTGTTGACATATCATAAGGAATAAATCATATAGGAATAAATAGAATAATCCATGTAAGCATTACATAGGAATAAGAAATATAATTTTAACAAGAAACATAAGCATATATAATTCTATCCATAGTAGCCCCAATATAATTCCAATATCCCCTTTGTGGAATGGGTTCACTCCCATAACCATTATAGTATTCATGGTTCACTCATATTTCCATCTATGTAGTCAAGGTTCAATCCCAAGACCATCTTAGATGACAAAGTACATTACTAAATTGATTTCAATCCCGTTTTAGTCCATGTATATATCAGGATATATAAATCTTTATCTAATTCATTGGAGTGAGATATAAGTCCCACCCATATAATAATCCAACAAATTGTACATGTTCCACAAGATCATAAACAATCATATCATATTCTGTGAAATGAAATGGGTGTCATGAACATGTAATCATATCAAAACCTGTAGAAGAGAGATAGATTTCATAATACATTTACGAATGAATTACCAATAAGAATAATATAATTTCATAAGAATAAAAACTATTAAAGAAAATTGGGTTTCATAAAATTATAACTCGTAAAAGGGAAATGTGCCTCATGAACATCATGTTATCATAAAAAAATTCATAGAAATAATTTAAATTGAATGCTGGGATTATATCCCGATAAAATTATGAGTAACATCAATGGATCTCATATTATATGGAAAATAAATTTGAAATATCTTTGAAAAATATTACATGAGTAAAATATTGCTTCTTATTTAAAACTCTTTTTAAAATATAAACCCAGTTGGAACCGATTTTCTTCGAAAATAACATTGAGAAAAAATAATTTAATATTGAAATCATGTAGAAAAAAATTACTGTGAAAAATATTTAAATACTCATTAATATTATTTGAGAAACATTTTCTGAGAAAAATTATAATGGGTGATTGATAATATTTTGAAAATGGCCTTCCTTGAAAAAAATTAATGAAATCATTGAAACTTTTTTTTAAAATTTTATTTTGAAAATAATCATGAATGGTTATAAAAGAATCTTCAAAATTATTGGAAAACATTTTTCCTTGAAAATAACCTTAAAACATATAAAATAAGAATAATTTTTTTTTGAAATAATTTTTATTTAAAAATAACTTTGAAAATGTTGAAAGGATGAAAAAAATGTTATTAAATTATTTTTCCTTGAAATTAAACTAGAAACATATAAAATAAGCTTGACGACATTTTGATAACCTTTTCCCCTGAATACGAATATTATATGTTTGAAAACATTTCAAAAAAAATCCTTTAAAACCCACATTAAAAACAAAAAATTTCCAGAATATTAGTAAATGATTTTTCCGAAAAAAATAATTTTGTAAACTTACAAGGGAACATTCAATGAGATTATGGTTATGATGGTGGAAAAATGTGTACATTTCGAACATTCCCTTTTCACCATAAATTGTTTAGAAAACTTCCTCGATCACAAAATGAGAAGAATGTTATTTTTATTAAAAAAATAAAAAATGAAAAAAATTGGAAATTAGGTATTTTAAATATAATAAGATAATAATAGAACAATTTTTAAGATATTTGAAAAAAACATGTCTTTTAATGAACAAAGTGTTTTGATCCAACTAAGATATTAAAACATATTTTATTAAAAACAATTTCTTTATATTAAGTAACAAAGAGTTAGATAACATTATCTGTACATGGATATGAAAACTGTTGGTATTTTTTGACAGATGTATCATAATATTTTATCATTGGAATGATAAATAAAAGTAATTTTGATGATGACGATATTGTGCTACTAATATATTACCACACCTGTTATATTTAATAATAATCCCCTTGAGAGGATGAAATTTAAATAAGAATAAAATATCATTAAAATTAGAAGATATATAATAATACTTATTAGAGACAGTTTATATAAATTTTAAAATAATATAGGTTTATAACCTAACATTTTTCATGGAGAAGAAAATATGAGACAAAATTAATTTAAAAATTTAGTAACTTATGAACCATAAACCCCATGAAAGTGATATCATAAAATGAATATGTAAATAATAATATATTTATTTATGAATTTCATAGATCACAATTCATGGGAAGTATATAAACCTCAAAAAAATAAACATGTGGTGGATAAGGCTTAAGTATCACAAAAATAAAAGTGAGATAATAAATCCCCTTACAACTTGAGTAACTTTTGAATCATGAGATCCGTGAATGAATAAAATCAATTGAAAATATTTATATCATTAAATAAAGGATAATAATGACATAATAAGTCATAGGGATATATATACATCACAAATCTAGAATAAATGGTGAATATAAAAAATATCTCACAGAAATAAAAGTGAGACAAGAAAACCCTTACCTTTATTCTTGACATACTTAATGCACGTTCAAACATCATCTATAATAAATATAATTATTTATAATTCTAAAAAAAACAATATTCTTCTCAATAATGCGAAATTTTATTGTATAGTGACTTTATAATATCATTTTAATAATAAAATCATGTTAAATTTACTTTTTGGGTAATAACAACTTTTTTGTATATGTTTTCACATAATATTCTTGATTAACTTATTTAGATCATGATACACTTTTTTATAGAGGTAAAAAATATTTTATATCTCTTATGTATTAATTATATAAGTATTTATAATAATCTATAAAATATATAAATAATAATTAGAATACACCATTCATGGAGACGGTAGGTCGTACATACAAATGAACGTTGTTTATATTTTCTATTAATATTGAAATAATGAATGTAAATACGATATAGGATTATATATATATATATATTAATTCAAGTATAATTATTTTATCATATATATCATATTTGTTTACTATACCCATCATTAATACATTCTTTTTAGACTATGAATGAATTAAATTACTTTAAGGAAGAGGTAGTCCATACGTCTACAAATGAAGTTATCATATTCCCACGAAAAGGAAATCATGATGGATTATATAATATAATAACTGATAAAGATTAAATTAATATAAAATATCAGATATATCATATAAAAATATTAATTAAATAATTATTCCTAACCTTGAAAGGTTTTAATATTATAACGAACGACATCGGTTCACGAGGCGGTAGTCTACTGTACATGCATACGATGATTGTGTATGACATTGGATTGATGTTTTTGTGAGTTTTTTTTGAACAAATATCATAAAAAATCTCATAATATTTTTGATACATATTTTATTATATAGTCATGTTAAAAATAATGTTTTGGCTTTAAATAAATAAATCAGATGTGCATTTGGAAGGATTTTACCACTTCTTTGGGTAACTTCATTTTGTTTGCACTGAATATCTTGATTGGTTGAATTTCTGAAAAATGTGAGGAATCAATTATTAAGGTAGAGATATCATGAGGATATTGGGTAGGTTTATTCTGAGAAAATGGTATTTAGGGTTGATACTAAGGGAGGGGGTGACTTCCCATTTACAGTAGAGGAGTTGAATTCTTGTAAATATAAATAGGTAAAATTTATATAGTGCTTTATCATTCATAAAATTTCTCTAATAGTTGTATATTTTAAATAACATATAGTATATTCAATAAATAGTTCCATATAATAGATTTTGGACATGTTTCTAGGTTACTTTTCCTCTTATATTAAATTTTATGCTTTATGTAAACACGTTTTTTCTAAAACCGTGGTAAATAATTTTAATTGCATTCCATAATATTTTCAGTCAAAACTAACTTCACCATACAAGAAAATATAAGTCAAGATGATTCTGAAAATTGAATCAAATTTTCCAAATTATATCAATGAATTTGTAGAAATTAATTTAAAATTAATCCCACACACAGAATGAGTCTATGTGTTTTTGATATAGAAATGCACTAAAGAATGCAATATTTTAATATCGATTTTAAATGTGAAATTGTATAAAATTAAATAATTTTTAATATTATATGTATAATTTATCTAAATATAATTTAAAACAATATAAAAATATAATTTAACTATATATATAAACATGATTAAATGTCAGTTCTCAATTAAAATTCTGTTTTATCACTACTCTTCAAAAAATAAAACATCCTAAAAAAATACTAAAAATGCAATGTAAGAAAATTTTGATATTAAAAAATATAAAATGCAGCCTAATTTATCAAATATATTTCATAAATGTGTCAAAATTATATTTAAAATAGTTAATCAATTAAAAGGATATAAAATTACCCTTTATAAAAATATATATATTTATGCATAAAATTGGACCTATTCATATAACTTATATAGAATAAACATAATATTAATACTAAATTTGGGAAATAATATAATATATATACATATTATATATATTTATTTAGTATCATTTTTTATAAGTGATAAATTAATATATTGAGTTAAATACTGTAAATATACTTTTCTAGAAAAAGATTTCCCATCTTCTCAAAAGGGTATTATTTTAATATATTTTTAATTTGTCAAAAAAAATTCTTATTATATAGGAGTGTAAATATTTATTTTAATAATTTAATTAATCTTATTAATAACCACTGTTCTTATATCTATTCGGAAAAAAATATTAATATTTCTATAATATTATTAATTTTACATTATAGTTTTGGAAATCTAGGTGTTTTGGGTAACACAAGTAATCGAAGGAACATAGAGTTGTGTGTACCACATAAAACATTGTGTTTTATGTACAAAACGTTAATCAATGTGTTGCATTTAGTTCATTATTAACATGATTGTGTGTAAAAAACAAAATTTAGTTCTTTCACAATATATATTCATCGTTTCATGAACTTCAAAATATAATAATGATTAGATTAATTCAAAGAAATATTTCAAGAAATATCAGGGTGTTACAGGTTATGATCATGTTATCTATTATACATAAATTATGAAAATTATTGAAATTGTAAAATATTAATGACTTACAATATCGGTTGATTATGTATTTTATTTCTATATATCTCATTATATGGATAACCAGTTTTTGATGTAAGTGTATCTATAGGAAAACAAAATAATGATATAGATAATGTGCTACAAGAATTTATTGAACATAATCATATAATGGGTGGGGATAAGAATTATATATCAACTTTATACATCGATAGGTCCCATGAGAGAAAAATATGTTTGGGTATTTTGTGTGTGGCTTCATAATATAGAAGTATGAATTGACTACAATCTCAAAAAACAAGTATCTTGGAATAATGACTACATAGTAGTTATTTGATAGACTACATTCTAAATTCCATCAATATGATATCAATATATTTGGTATCCATGTTTTCAATTATTTCTAATGATATAAAATTCTATATTATTTAAATTAATTATTTCCTCGGATTTCTAACTTATTCTTTTCATACTATTTATTTAATCTTTATAAAATTATTAATTTAATTGTATTATTTTATTACATAAATTTTTTCCCCAACCAATGTTACATTTCCATATCATTGAATTATGAATAAACTTAAAATTGGAGACTTGTTTTGAAGTATAATTCATTTTAATTAATTTATATGAGTTGTCTGTGACTCTTTATAGATTATGTAGTTTAATATATAATGAACAAATGTATATTTTATACAGTGAACATGGGATTTTCATGTTGTTTTTCCTTAATTCTCTAATTTTCTAAAATTCAATATATCCATTATTTGTAATGGATACATTAACTATTATTAATTTTCTATTTTTCATTGGTTATATCAAGTATTTCAAATTTGGTGTCAAAATAAAAATGTAAATTATGATTCCATGAGAACGAGATCTAAGAGTGTGGTTGTTTTTGTGTCATGCCTTTTATAGGCCTCTAATATTAAATGGGTAATCCTCTTGGAGTCATAACAATTAATATGTAGAGAAATATCCCCTCCATTTATCTTGCACTTAATTTATTGATATAGTTGTTAACCTCCTTCAACAATCAATATTATGTATAAAAATCATCATAGGTTATGACAGAGGGAAGAAATAAGAATGATAATCTATATGATAGAGATAATCTAATGATATCTTATGTAATTATTCATGGGAACTATGATTTATCATAAATAAATATAATATGATAATAACAACATCATTGTTGGTGATTTAGTATAAAACACTCAAAAATAACCCACATACACTAAATACTCACAAATTTTATAAAAAAACCACACAATTTATTGGGAATTTTTCCAAAATCATTTCTAAAGGATTATTATAACCAGTCTCAAATTTTGGAAAAACAAAATATACCAACATTATTCCATATTCCACATCGTTAAATGTGACTTTATATGCCTTTATACCATTAAAATTATTTATGAATCCATAATATGTAATTGTTATAATGGTTCGGCCTCTTAAAAACAACATTTTTACTCATGATATAAAGTTGTTTTTAATTTTATTGAAAAAAAACACTCATGAATCAATATGAACCTGTCCACAAAAATAATTATTTATATATATTGTATATATGCCTATATAATCCATTTTTTCTAGATATCAGTTGACTATAATAGAAGTTTTATTTCAATCATGTATAATCCATTTCATACATTATAAATTTTTTGGAATTGAATGACCAGTTTGAATGACTACATCACATGTCATTCTTTCAATACGTTTGGCTCATCATATGCCACTAAAAATTCATAACCATTATTTTAATCAATAAAAATAAATCATTGTCTTGGAGAAAATATATTTCATTCATGATGAATAATTAATATTGGTTACCATCAACTAATGACATTTCCACAAACATCCCCAATCAACCAAAATTATCATCACCTTTAGGTTAATGTAAAAAATGTTTTAAATTTTTAATTTTCACATATATAAATCTTCCCAAACATTGGTAATAGATAATATTAATGACTATACCCCCAAAATATATAATTGACCGTATGACATCTAGAAAGACCCTATGGATTTAAAAATAAATTTCAATATAAATTGAAATTTAGTAAAACCTGAGTCCAAATGTAAAGAAACTTGTTTTAGGGATAAAATTATAACATATCTATTAAACTAAATTATTCTCCTTCGATGTTTTGAATTTCAAAAAATGGAAATACACTGTTGCTATCCGTAAGATATTTGTAGTAAGATAAGATCAACATAATTTTGGGTGAAGAGTAAAATGACCCTTATTAATATTAATATGACCCTTAGGAATAGTAAAGAATCCAAATGAACATTAAACTAACCAATCAATGTATAAATAAAATTTTGGCATCTTATAAGTGAAAATATAATCATAGTATAAGTGTTTGTATTTTTTTATGTAATAACTAATTAATTAAAATATTATGATTAATATTATAATTTAAATCAAAATACATTTTCATATATTTTAATCATAAATTAGTATTTTATTTTATTATAGATATAATATAATATTTGTAGACCTTGATTATATTTTCAAGGTGTTATACAATCTGTTATAGTTTTTAAATTGTTATTTTTCAAATAAATTTTGATTATTAGTTAAAATTAAATTTATCATATCTATAAAATTATTTAGATAAAATGGAGTTCATTTTTTAATTCTTCATGTTGAAAAATGGTTGGGTTATAGTTTTGTGATTTTTCTGAAATACATGATTTTTTGGTGAATAGTAATATACTATAATTTAAAAAATAAAATAAAAAAAATGAATTTTTGAGACATGGATTGTGTTATGCTAAGGAAAACACCCTTGGTTCAAAATCACATTCACAATTATTTTTCAAAATAACCAAAACTTTTATTTTGTGAGAAAAATAAAAAAATGACTAAAATAATGGAATAAACATCATCTCCTCTACTATTAATTCCACACCACACCTCATGTTCCTCAGACACCTCTAAAGAATTGAGAATTGTCTAAATTACACCAAATCACCATACCAAATATATTTCACACATATAAGACCTAATAGTCTATTTTAATGGCTAAAACTAATGGCCTTCTTGGGGATCTCAAGGAGAATATATTAAGTGGTAAAAATCCTCTTTCATTTTCTTGTATTTTTAATTTAATTATTTTTACTTTCTTATACTCTCTTCACATAAACATGTCCAAGAGGAACTAAAAATACATTTTATTGTATATAATTTAATTTTATCATGTTCATTGAAAAATTAATCACCATACTTTATATCCTCTCCTCTTATACTAAAAATAAAAACAACATATGTGGTCTGTTAATTTACCGACATCTGGGATAATGTTTTTTTTATTTAAATTTCTTTCTTAAAAAGAAATTATAACACCATATTAATGGTTTAAAAATATTTTAAATTGTATGATATAACATGTTTCATGTTTTTTAAGTAATATATATGTCGTCGAAAATTATATAATGAAACTAGATCATGATTATCGAAGAATGACCAAAATGATCCAAAAAAAGCCTTTAATGGTTAATCTTATGATTCATCATTATATAGGGGGAAAAATAAATTTTGGTATCATTTAATATTATTGAAACATATTACTACCATTTCTTTATACTTTTGTATTTTCTCTTCCATTCAGCAAGAGAATCCATTACGAACCGACCGTGAAAACCATGAAAATCACGCAACGAAAATAATGGAAATAACAACATATTATTAATAAATGTGTAGATTGATGTAATAAATTGGTCATATATGGTGTTATAAATATAAAAATGTTTCAATAAAATATTAATAAAACACTTTTAACCATTTTAAAAGAGGATTACATAGATTTTAATTAAGAATAATTTTTGGTAAGGGAATTCTTGACCAAATTTCTATTCTTTGGGTAAACCATCTATTTCATTGTATATTATTTACTAATATTTTTTTTGTAAATAATTTTGTTTATATTAGGTTTTCATATGTTTATTTATATTTTATACACATAATACTTTCATTCTATTAATTCTCTCTTGAATTATATAATATTTTTAATGGATTTTTCATTTAAAATCATCTTTTAAAATTCTATTTTACAAAATTCCAAAGCAATATTTTTATGAAATTATTCATGATTTATTATTATTTTATGGTTCTTGGGAATTTTTTATTATGAAGAGTGGGACCTGTATCTCCCTCTAATTCATTTGGTTTGGGTATGTATGATGTTCATTGATGGTTACTCCAAGTATAACTGTGATGGTTACTCTATAAGGTATGTGTGAGAGTTATAAACCATAAAGTAGCCATGAGGGTTAAAATATTAGGTAATAAATACACTATAAGACCATAATGGTTATATTTATGTTTTAAATGTTTTATATAAATCAATTTTTTAAAAAATTTATTATATGATACATTATGGGTGAGAAGTGTTTCTTTGTGAAAATTGTTTTGTATGTTTATAAGTATTTATGAACTAATAGTTTCTTTCCATATTTTTATATCACTTAATATGATATTCATTATCATCAAATGTTTTTATATTTTTTCATAGGTTATAAGAATGTGTAAGAGAAATTAGTAAGTCATGTTAATTGTTACAATGTTTTTTCAGATAAATCAGGTTTTATTTTTTTATGTTTTATGTTTTGGAAAAAATTGATACTATTTTTGTGGTAAAAATTTTATATGATTGTGGGTTGATATGTATGAATTATTTCCTAAAATTATAAAAATATAAACTGTATATAACATTGTGAATTTAGATAATTTAATTCCAAATGAATTTTATTGTTTATCTAATGTTTAAGGTCAGGTGGGTATAGCTGGTATTATAGCAGGTTATTGATAAATTAAGGGGTTGGGATGATGTTAATAGAATAGAAGAAATGATTTTTTACATTCTATTAATATTGAAATGATATATCATCTAAATATTACAATTTTTCCCTATCTATGATATTTTTGTTTATAATGGTTTTCCATAGAAGAAACAAATAATATGAAGTCGGAAGACGCCGATAAGATGATAATTTTTCCAAATCTGTAACCAGGAATGATTGGAATTGGAGCTATAATGTTTTTGAATGTAATTTATTAGTAAACATATTATAAAATGGTGGTGGAATCCATGAAATAAAACAACCAAAGAATCCACATGGGAACATGACCATAGTGGTACATTTTGTTTGGCAACAACCTCTTATGTCTAGTGGATCATATGACCCAGTGGTACTTCAAGGACCTATTAAATCACTTGAAAATATATTTTATGTTATGGGGTGTTAATATAATAAAAATTTTAGTCTTTAAAATTGTCTTTTTGAAGTAGATGTTTACCACGGTTGGTCAAGGGTAAATAATATCATCGGTAGGTAGGAGATTGAGGCCTTGGAATGGGAGGAATTTAAAAATATTTTCTTTTTAAAAATATTTTCCTAAGTTGTTTCCACATAGGATGGAAAATAAATTCCTTAAATTGAAGAAAAAAGAAGAGGTTTATATGGTCATGTATGAAGAAAAAATAACATGACTAGCATGTTATTCTCTAAATATTATTCAGGGTCATGATAGAAAAAACATATATTTTTAGATAAGATTGAAGCCAAGATACCGACGAGCATAGCCTCCCTCGAATTTAAAAGTTATGATAATATTTTCAAATGTTCTAAGAGTATAGAAATGGATTTTTCTGATGATCATGAGTACATTGAAAACAATATAAAGAATAGGGTAAAATAGAAAGTGATGAGTATGAAACAATATAATAAATATGATGGTAAGAAAGTTTAGTTTCAAGTTTGTGGAATGTTTTGGTAAAAAGCACACTGGGGAATCTATATATATTATAATGTTTGAATTTTTTCTACCACGTTTCACTCCCACAGAAACTACATCCACTATCCAACAACCATAAACCCTAATTTTGTTGCCTTACCCTCTCTCACATCAGGATTTTCCTCTTTGATTTCTATCATATAAAAACCTCCACATCATCCTCCCAAGACTCCAACTCCACTCACTCCAACACCTTTTCCAATGACTCCTCTTCTAATGGCTCCTCGGGAGTAATGAAATATATTCAATATAGTCAACGAGTTCTCTGACTCTGGCTCCTCCCACTATGGGTTTTCCACCTCCAACTCTTCTAACCATGTCTCATCTACCATTTTCTCCTCAATGACGGACAACCCCCACATACATCCCCTCCCAATATGGACCACATTCCATTGGTTTTGGGAAATACAATTCTTCTACCTCAAATTTCATTCTTCTTGTAAACATTATTCAGTCATGATTCTTATACTGATCTTTTTATTTCCATCATCTAAAATTTTATAGTATCAATTTATATTCTCATTTTCTCTAAAATCGTCTTTTGTTTTTAGTTTCTCTATTTCTATGGTTTATTTCAATGCCCACTTCTATTTATAGCTACAAAATGTTTGATTGAAAACATCTACACCAAACCTATTCACATATGATCTATACAAGATGATTCCTAGAGAAGTTTACATTTTTTGTTCACATATATTCACAAATATTCAATTCAATTTGGATTTGTTTCCAACAGATATAGAAAAGTTTATTTTTTCTATCATATGTATAGTTTTAATTTTATTAAATCTTTCTAATTCATATCATGATATCATGGAATCCTATTATTTTATTTCTTATCGATTTATATCATGGATGGGGATAATCCTAGAGTTCTTTCCAGGGATTATTGTGCCTAGTACATATTGTTTTTAATGGATATATTTTTTATAGATTCCCATATGAATTCATAGTGGTTGTAGGATATGAGAATTTTTTGGACCTCCAAATTCTTGGTAGGATGGGACTTTATTACATCTTCAATATATATTAACAGATATGTTTTTCATCTCAAATATTTTCTAGAATAGGTGATTCTTTTTTATATCCCATAGGGGATATAAGTATCTTCTTGTGGGAGATTATGATGATAAGGCAGGTAGATCAGGGCCCAACATCATTCATATTGGAGTTATTATAATTCATACAGAATGTAGGGCTCATTCCATGGATCATGTGAAATTATATATTCTATTCACCCAAGTGGATGACCATTTTTAGAATGCTTTCCATTATATATTACTTTTATAAATAAATCTGAAATCACCTTAATAATATTTTATTGTCATATTTCATTAGTACTTACCCTAATTTTTAAACATTATCATTATAATTTTTTCAATTGTTATCTAAATAAATTTCGGACTATGTTGTTTGATATTGAGTTTGAAGATTCAGTACAAAGGTTCAATGACACTATCTTATATTCTTTATACTCATTTCACTATCTGCAAATTTTTTTTTCCACTTTTATTGCTAGATTTTGTACCACTAATTAGGCATTCAATGTATTCAATATAGTCAACATTAATGTGGGGTTTTGAACCTACATACAATGTGATATTGTTTATTCTAACATAATTCAAGAGAAATGAAACTTTAGGGAACATAGAAGCAATGAAATATTTTTAAATCCTTGTAATTATTTTTGAGAAGCTTGACCATTACAATATAAGGTATATATTTCATTATATTATCTTGAATTTAGTATCCAATTCATTATTTGATGAACGTTCTATCGAATATAATATTATTCTCGTTCTCTACATTGATTCTACAATCCAGGATTATTAAAATGATGTTTAATGAATTTACATGTCTACGTTGATGTAGGTTAAAATATCATCATCTCCTTATTTTCAGTGTAATGGTATCAAGGATTCCTGGTAATTTGTTTTCACTATTATTTACATATACATTTTCATAATGTTTCATTTATTGCTTTTTTGTTAGAAAATGATTTTTTTTTGATTAATTATTCGGATTCATCTTCTAGAAAAGAAGTGTTTCATGTACTTTTTGAAAGGTCTATTTGTTTCATATATTTTTTGATTTCATTGCATGTAGTACTATCTCGAAGGGAGATATGATTTGGTCATATTCGACAGGATGATGATGCAAGAAGGCCTAGATGTTCATCTTAGAATTAGGTCTTATGTATACGCCCTATGAATGTTTAGGTAATTTTGTAATATTTTAGTATGTAGAAGATATTTATGTGTTTCAATTTGTGAACTCTATCTTTTTTTAATTATTTACAATGTATAGGGATTCCCTTTTTTGGATGAAATATATTCTCGGGATCTAATTTAGAACTGATAATTATCATTTAATGGTTATTTTCATAACCTATAGTTGTCCATTGAATAATTCTTTCTATAATGATTTTTTTGGTTTTCAGTCCTAAACACTCTAATTAATGTATTTACGATGAAGCTGGGAATGCTTAAATTTACAGAGAAAATTGGTAATATAATGAAAGCTGATGGATTATTCCAATCCCATGGTGTCTCTATAATATAATCTCAGGTTACTCTAGTATATCTAATTGTGTTCTTTAATTTTGATTCTTTTTAGAAACATTCATCTTCTTTTCAAAACATCATCTCATAGTTTTTAGTATGTAAAATATATTACTGTATTCGAAGAAATCAAGCCTATACGTTCATCTCAGAATCAGTCCATATATAAGTCCCATGTGGAATTTCATGTAATTATAATTTATTTTAGTATGTTTTAGTTCAATTAAATAAATTTTATTATTCTTAAATCAATTATACATACTAAATATTGGTGACCTCTTCTTACATGTTACCCAGCTATGCTTCCATGTCACCCAGAATTTGAATTTCCCACTCCAAATACTCACAAACCATGACTCTCTATATCCATCCAATATGTTTCTTACCCAGGTGTGACATGAAATCCCTCACCTATAATGAATTGTATCCTACATATTTTTTTCTAGTCATATTTAATATGTCTCCACTGCACACATTGCAATTTAACCAGTTATTTTCATTTTTTATTTACATTAAACATAGAAGTCCACTGGTCTTTCTATGTTGATATAGATGATTCACATTATTGAACTCCAATATACCTATTCACTTCTTGAAAACTATCCACAAATATTAATTATATTTAAATATTACAAAAATAAATCCACATAATGTTGTATCCTATGTAACTGTTTAACATTTGAGCATGATTAAGATGAATATTTCTCATGATTTCATTTCGAATCAACCGATTTCCGGTTGATCATCCATTTGTGTGTAAATTTAGTCACTGGTTAATAAGTATTTGTTCTCTATTGATTTAAACACAATCTCATCAGCATCATAATTATGGGTGGAAGATATAACTATCATTTTGATTCCATTTTTAGATATTCCATAATTTCATTTATATATTCCATGTTTTCCATATTTTATGCATAAGCATACATTGGACATTTTCGAGCATATAGAAATTTTTTACCAAGGATATTTTAGTTTAAACTATTTAAATTCTATAAAAGTACTACTTTTTTAAAAACTTGATTCATTAAATCAAAAAACACCATATGTTAAGAAACATGTTGCATGAAAACAAACACAAATTCATGTCAAAATCATCCAATTTTAAATTATAATAGTTGGGTGAGGATTTTGGGTTTGAGTAGATCATAGAACATCACACTAGATTCTACCTTTGTCTGGGGAGCTTTTTTATGTATTGAAGATGATCTGAATATAATTTCAATTAGAGGAAGAATAATGAGTGGATAAAAAAATTACTTTAGGGTCCCTATTTGTTCTCTGGCCTAATACCTAGGTTGATACTAATCCAAATAATTAGTGTATGTACAGTACCACTTCTTCTCCCTTATATATAAATTTCCACTCCTTCCATATTCTTAATCCTTTTCATATTTGATGTAGATAGGATGAAATAGGAGATGAAATATTTGTTGATCCTTTTTACTCCCTAAAAAATATCTGCAATCATTTTTATATTGTACTTTTAATACCCCCTCAATGCTTGATCTATGGTAATCAGTTATTTGTTGGATAACATTATCATTTTCTCTATCCTATAATGTTAAAAAAACTTCAAGAAAAATCATCCTATAATTTTGTTAACTTTGGTTGGAAGTGAAAATATGAGCTTTATAGCTGATTTCTCAATTATTTTATAGATCAAGGAATGCTTGAAAGGTAAAAATGTCTTTATAGAAAGAATACCATGTATCCAATCAATTTCATACCTTATATTGTTATATAATAAACCTTTTCTGTGCTAATTTTATCCAACAAAATCCTTCCAATTACATAAAATAAAAGAATATAACTACAACATTCTCTAGAATCATTTTTTATATGTAAAGAAATGATCATTTTTAGCCTTTGGAATTTTAGTTTTCATCTTAATTTATAAATATATTTGTCTTTTTACCTTTCTATTCCCCACAGTTTATATATATTATTGGAACATGAAATCTTAGTTTTTTATTGTCTTATTAATTATAATTTTTTCATCATTGCAATATAAGAATTTATATATGATGTAGTACTACATGAATATTTATTATCTATACAGAAAAACATATATTAAACTATGAGGATTTATGATGCAGTACTACATGAATCTTTATAATATGCATTGAAACCAATAAGTAGATGATATCAAACTAGGTAAGTCTATCCACAACTCCCTATAATGAATATTTTTGACTACATGGTGTCACTTTAAAACCACATTCTATCTTAACAATAGATAAATACCAATATAGCTTTAATATGAATTTAAATGGTGCCACTTTTACATTTGGTCTCAGGGATAGTTATATATATGGTGTCACTTTTAAATATAGCTTCAAAATCATTCCAGATCATCATGGAATGCTTATAGGTGCAGAGAATGTGATGACTGTCCCCAGTGGTTTTTAACAATAAAGAGCATATGGATGCAAGCAGTAACCTTCCCACCTAGAAGATGTTTTCATTTTTATACAATCTAGATATATTGATTGTGATCCTCTAATATTAATTTCAGTAGGTTGACTAACAAGAATATTTGGAGAAACATGCATTTGTTTTCGTTGTTAGGGTGAATGAAGAGGTTCCAGGTATCATTACAATTATGAAGGTTTATTTCACTAATGTGAAGCTATTGGGACCCTAGTTTTTTTCAAACATGGTTGATTTATTATGAAAAATTATATTGTTTTCTTCTGCATCCTCGATGCTTCCATAAGAGAAGCTACAAACTATTAAGGTACATATTAATCTACTGAAGGGAGAAGGTTTTGGGACAAAAATGATGAGGATTATTTACACCACTGACTTCTAGAGAAATCTTCCTATGAGCCTTTGTAGTGATCTAATTCCTATGCGCCTTTCTGCCCATGGATTTCCAAGAAGTTTTCTTTGTACAAGTCATGTTACGTTTTATTATTGTGACAGATTGTCTTTGATCCAAAATAAATTCTTTGAAAATTTTATGGAGTTAAATTTTCACTATGAATTAATATAATCGATTCTTCTTATCAATATATCACAATTTTAGGTTTTTTAGATTTATAAATATTATATTCCTTGAATTGAATAAATTTTAGTACTTATATATATTTATGATGAATATTTATCCTCTTAAAATAACATTGGAAAAAATGAAATACAATGAAATAAATTGGTATATGGTCATGCATCACATTGTTAGTTCTAAAATAATTTTTTATTCAGTTTTGGTTTGAGAATATTTTTAAAATACTATATTTATTTTCTTTAAAAAAATATTTATTTAGAACTAACAACCCATCATTATTAAAATCTGACTCACTCTAAGTTGTATTCCATTGTTTATTACAGCCTCACCTCTTGGCTCTACCTCCACCTTCTGTTTCATCTTGGTCTCTAATTTGTCTCTTCCATTTCATTATGTTCCATCTCTATGACTATTAGTTTTCAGCTAATTTTATTATGTCATGAGTAGTTCACTCACTTCATTATCATCATTTTATTCTAAACATTATATGGAGTACAATAGGAAAACTATTAATTTAAACAAATGTTTTGAAATGAAATTTAATAGCCACATGCATTTTCATGGGCGGGGTACTTGTGTCTTATTAAAACTGGGAAGTGTATTTTATGTGGTAGGATTTTACATATGGCCTCATATTTTAATGAAACAATCCCAATATTAATCTTGTTAAGAAAACTTTAAAGTATTTAAAATCTAGTGAGATGGGTCAGTATGCCAATTAATTCACAAATAAAGATCTGAATGATATGATGCTGTCAGATTATAGAACGAATGGTGTTGTGAGACCCTTTTCAATTATGTATAAAGCTGTTGGTCCATCCAATGAAATAGTACTACATTTTTTTTCTTACTCATATATTTCTATCGTTTAGTTTGATTTGAGGTTTAACATTCTTTTATTTCAGAAAAATATTTTGGAAAATTGGAAATTTCACCTCAATAAATGAGACTAAAACTTATTGTTAAAACACCAGTGATAAATATTATAGCAAATAAAATATAAGAATTTTATTTTTGTTTTCTATGGAAGTATATTTCCTAAAACCATGTTATTTTTCCATAGTAGAGTTTTATGTTATTCTTGGTATGGATTGTATTTTTGTTTATCATGCTAAGATTGATCATATAGCTAAATAAGTTTTTTCAAAAATAATTTTAGTATGTATACTAGAATGAACCTATACAATTTATAACATATCATGAAGCTGATAAACTATTAAAATGAGGAAATTAAAGTTATCTTTCCCATATTATTGAAAATAAGTGAAATTTTCAGATTAATGATGTGCCTGTGGTAAATAAATAACTTGATGTTTTTCTAGATGAGTTAGCTGATTTTATACCAGGTCGTGATGTTGAATAAACAATTGACTTGGTTCCTAATGATTATCCAATTTCAAAACCCCCTAATATAATGGCACGAGTATATATTTTTCAATTTAAAATTAATTTGTTGGAGTTTCTTGATAAAGACTTCATTCATCCTACAACATCACCATGGGGTGATACTATTTTTTTGTTAAAAATAAAGGTAGTTACATTATAATATCTATAGATTATAGGGCATTGAATACCATTTCCATTAAGAATATGTATCATTTTCCTCATATTCATGAATTTTTCAATCTCCTACATGGAGCTATTTATTTTTTCATGATTGACTTGAGATCTTGATACCATAAACTAATAGTGAAATAGGATGACATCCCAAAAATAGATTTTTGTACAAGATATAAGTATTATGTGGTTTTTTTGAAATAATAATTAGTTAAAAAATCCCCCTTGTATCCATAGATCTTATAAATAGAATATTTTGGGATTATTTGGATATATTTTCTATTGTTTTTATTGATGATATTTTGGAATTTTTAAAATTTATAAGGATCATGAAAACTAATTAAGGATTTTCTTATAAACTCTCCCAAAAAATAAGTTATATAGAAATTTCAGTAAATGAGATTTTTGGTTGCAAAAAATTTCATTTCATGGGAACATTGTGAATAAGGAAGGTATTATAGTAGATCCAGACAAAACAATTGTTGATGAATGGCCCAGACCTAGAAATGTTACATAGATTATAAATTTTCATGGATTAGCATGTTATTATGAACATTTTATTAAAAACATTACATGTTTATCTATCATGTTAATTAAGTTAGCAAGAAAAGTGGTTAAATTTATTTGGGAAGAAGATTGTGATGTTTGTTTTTTAACAAAAAAAAGAGATTGTTGAATGCTCTAGTTATGAAGCTACCTTCCTAAATTGGTTAATTTTCCATCTATAATGATGATTCGTTGAATGGACTGGGTTGTTTTCTAATGAAGAATGATCATGTAATTGCTAATGCTTTATGAAAACTGAATCCTCATGGATTAAATTATCCCACAAATTATTTTGAATTTCCATCTATGCTTTTCACATTGGAAATTTTATGTCATCATTTATATGGATCCAAATGTAAAGTATATACATACTATAAAATTATTATTTAAGATTCACTTAGAATGAATTAAATTTGAAGCATAGAAGAATGTTGGAAATGATAGACGATTATAATTTCATAATAAATCACCTTACAGGAAAATTAAACAAAGTGGTGGATGCCTTTAGTCAAAAACATAATGCATCAATAACCATGTTAAATAAGCAACATAACCCTTTGATTAATGATTTGATGAATTTTTTCATGGAAGTTGTTGGTGTCGGAAAGTACTCGGTTTTGTTCCAGGTTTCTTTCCAGTCATCTCTATCAGATATAATTATGTTGGCACAGAAGGAAGAGAGTGAGTTATAAAAAAAGTAGAATTGGTTAAAACTGGAAAGTTTCCAGAATTTATCCTTGATAGAGATTATGTTTTGAGATTTGGAAAATGATTAAGGGCGTATTGTTATTCCCTGATGGAGAAATAATTGTTTTGTAAAGCTCATTGTTCTCCATTTTCAGTTCATCAAAGAAGTACTTGGATGTATAGAGACCATCCAGAGTATTACTAGTGTGATGGAATGAAAAGAGATATTGATTATTTTATTGTGATATGGTTTACATTTCAATATTTTTATGTAGAGTGATAACTACAAAGGGGTATGCTTCATACATTGTGAGTTCCAGTATAGAAATGCAAAAATATATCCATGGTATTTGGGTGGGGATTATCATATACTTCTCCAAGTAACAATGCAATTTGGATAGTTTTTACCAATTGAATTAATCTACACACTTCCTTTATATTAAAGATATTATATCTTGGGATCATATTTGTCAACTATACCTAAAAGATATTTTCAGGTTACATGGAATTTCTCTTTAAATTATATCTATCTATGATCCCATGATCACTTCTAACTGTTGGAAAGGCCTTTAGAAGTCATTGGGAATAGAATTATTTTTTGGCACTACCTTTTCAACTCAATCTGATGGAATGACTGAGTAAACAATTCAGAAAATAGAGGATATGATTAGATCTTCATCAATGGATTACTAGGGAAGTTGGGATCAACATCTTTCTTTGGTTTTCTTTTCTTACTGTTATCATTTTCATTCTAGTTTAAAGATGGAACCTTTTGAGGCATAATATGGGAGTCAGTGTCAAACTCTAGTATTTTTGGATGAATATAGGGAAATTATGTTCATGGGATCACAATTGATAGAGTAAGTGGATGAGAAAGTGAAAATGATCCAAAAATATATGAGGATAGCATGGAGTAGGAAGAAAAGTAATGCAGATATTAGATAGTATGTATTTTCATTCTAGGTATGTGCTCATTTTTTTCTTAGAATCTCACAAAAAAAGTGTTATGCATTTTGTTAAGAAAAGAAAGCTTTGTTCACAAGTCATTAGTCCTTATGAAATCCGAGAAGATGTTGGATCAGTTGTTTACCAATTATCTTTGCCTCCATGTTAATCTCTAGTACACAATGTTTTTCATGTTTCGATATTGATAATGTATGTGCAATATTCATATCATGTTTTAATACCTAATGTAGTTCTACTATAGGTGATCATTTCTTATAAATAAAATCATGATTGAATTCCAGTTTATAGAGAGAAAGTGTTGCTGAATAAGTAAATTCCACCAGGTTAAGGTTTTGTGGAGATAAAAAAATGTCGCGGAAGCATAAAGTGGATATAAAAATTCTATGTTGGAAAGGTACTATCATTTTTTAATAAGTAAATACAAATTACGATGATGCACTTTCTCGAAGGTGGGGACACTGTAACACCCCCAGGATTCAAAAATAAATTTTAATATAAAATGAAATACATGAACCATTGAGTATATAAGTAATCATAATTACCTGAAAAAGATAGTTATAACCTAGCTCTTAAACTACATTTTTTCACGTCCATTTTTCTAATTTTGAAAAACAAACTTACACCGTTGTGGTATGTAAGATATTATGAGTCTTATAAGATCAAATTAATAGTTAGTGAAGAGTTATTGTCCTTTATGAATAGTAATATGACTATTATGAATTGTACATCATACCAATGAATAGTAACCTCACCCATGAAATTATAAATAAAATTTAGGCATATTATAAGTGTCAATATGATTATAGTATAAGTATTGGTATTTTTTAGTCATAAATATTTAAATAATTTTTTTTATTAATATATTAATTTAAATGAAAATATATTTTCATAAAATTTAATCATAAAATATTTTTTCTTATGGTAATAATATAATTTTTGTAGACCTTGATTAATTTGTCAAGGTGTTATAAAATCAGTTATATTTTTAAAATTTCTATTTTTTCTAATAAATTATAAATTTATTTAAAAAATAAATTTCTCAAATTTAGAAAATTATTTTAAAAAAATGGAGTTTATTTTTGAATTTTAAATGTCGAAAAAATTATGTGGGGAATTTTTTTATATTTCTAAATAATTGAATTTTGTGAATTGTAAAATACTTTAATTTACAAAATAATCTAAATACCCGAATTGTTGTGTCATGGATGATGTTACGCTAATATAAGCCCCCATGGTTCAAAATCACATATGCTAATTATTTTTTTGGTCTTAAAATAAAAAACTATTTCGTTTAATTAGAAAAATAATAAATTAATGCTTAAAATAACGGAAACAACCCACCTATCCTTCACTATAAATACTACCCATCTCCCCAACTTACTCACACACCACTAAATAATTGATTATTGTTTAAATAATGCCCAAAACTCTTAAAAAGTAACATGCCCACTTCCAATCCCTAATGGTATCAAAAAAAGGATAAAACAAAAGGCCTTAAGGAGAGTCTCAAGAAGAAGAGATCAAGAGGTAAAAATCCTCATTCTTTTTATTTTATTTTGTAATTCAATTGTTTTTTATTTTTCATACTCTCGTAAAATACTTTTGTAAAAAGAGACCTGAAATATCTAGTATATTATATATACTAGAATTTTATCTGGTTTGTGGAATAATTAATTATCATACTTCTTCTTCTATCCCTCTTATTTTAAAAATAAACAATACTATCCATGATTTGTCGATTTACCAACATCGTAGATGATGTATTTTCAATTTATATTAATTTATTCAATGATGGTTATAAAATAATTTTAATTATTGGATCATATTTTAATGTGTATTATATAACATCTTTATTATTATGTAATTAACATGTAAAAAATATATTATATTATATAATGAATCTAGTCCATGATTATCGAATAACTTCCAAAATGATCTAAATGAATATCATTAATATTTTAGCTAATGATTCATCATAATATATGAAAAAAATATTTATGGTATCGTTTAATATTCTTGAAACACGTAAGTACCATTTCATTTAACTTCTATGGTTTTCTTCCATTAGGAATGAGAAACCATTGAGAACTGACCATGGTAACAATGTAAAGCACGCACACAAAACAATGGAAATAACAAAATATTATTAATAAATGTGATGAATGTTGTTATTAAATGATAATATATGGGTTTATAAATATTACTCAATTTCATTAATATATTAATAAGTCAATTCTAACCATTATCCATGAGGTTTAAAAACTTTTTAGGTAAGACGAACCTGATTTAATGGAATTCATAACCCAATTTCCATTCATTGGGATAGCCTTATACTTCATTGATTATGTGGTACAATTATCATTTGTGTAATGAATATTTGATATGTTATGTTCTATAATGTGGATTTATAGTAGATAAAACTATTCATTTAATTCTATTTATTATCACTACAATTATAAAATAATGGACTTTTTATTAAAATATCTCTTTTAAAATTCTATTTTAAAAAATTAATAAGAAATTCTATTATGAAATTATTCATGTTTTATGATTATGTTATAGTTCTTTGGAATATTTTATGATAAAGGGTGGGACCTATATCTCCATCCAATTCATTTGGTATGTGTATCTTTGAGGTTGATCATGCTGTTACTCCATGTGTAACTTCGATGGTTACAGCATAAGGTAGTCGTGAGTGTTAGATTATAAGGTAGATGTGAGGTTTGAAATCTATAAGTTATCCATGAGGGTTAACGTATTAAGTAAGTAATTATTAAAAATACATATATTCTATTATATTTATATTATATGTTTTTATATAAATCTAATCTTTCAAAATGTTTGTATATGATTCTTTATGGGTGAAATGTATTTCTTTGTGAAAATTATTTCATATGTTTATAACTATTCATAGACTAATGGATTCATTCATTATTTTTATATTCTTTAATGATATTTTATACTCATCCCTTATTTTTAAATGTTTTCATTGTCTATAAGGATTTTTATGATAAAAAATAAATTCATGATAAGTTTTATGATGATTTTTCAATGAAATAATGTTCTATTTTTAATGTTTTATGTTTTTGAAGAAATGGATATTGTTTTAGTGGTACCCACTGTGTATACTAGTGGGTTGAAATTTATGAATAATTTCTTAACATTATAAAACACTAAATTGAAAATATCATTGGTTATGTAAGAAGGTGAATTATCAATGAATATTATTTATTATGTAATGTTTATGGTTGAGTCCTTATACAATCTATATGATATAATTTCATTGGTAACTTCAGATAATAATTCTCAACATGGTAATTTTAACATATAATCAAAACCCATAATTCTCTGATGATAATTTTCTACGAGAAACAATAATTTGAATATCAAGTGGATTTTATCATTCAAATATTGATGTAATATTTTTAGCACACATAAAAAGAATGAGAAAGGGGTTTTCATTTATTATGAAATCATGATACAATAACACTAAATATTATCTTTACATCCAGACTCTCAAGTCTCTAATACTAATTGATTTGAAATGAACATCATGCTTCGATTATTTAAATTTAATTTTCAATATATATGTAAAATTATCCTCATTATCCATCTATACATATTTATATCACCCATCTAAATGATCTCTCTAATGTTATTTTATTTTCAAATGATCTTTCTTAACATTCAGGGATAGCTATATAGTCTGAATTATTCATTATCTATTTTAAAAAAAGTACTGAATTAGTCTTAAAATATTTGGAAACACATCAAAAATATTGATTAATTTATTTATCCACTCAAAATTCATCATAATTTATAACATGAAGATGTAATATTCCAATTTTATTTATTATTTTACAATTGTTTAATTAGAACTATTATATGGTAGACCTAGGCATGATAGTTTCACTATTATGGGGGATAAATTAGTTGAAAAAATAACAATATTTAATTTTAGAATTTCATATCAAATAATACTTTATCACATGTTATAGTTGGTGATATAATATATTAACTCACACACATTTAGAAAATAATTAATCAAATGAAACATGAATTATAAGTCTCACTACTAAAAATTAGTAGTTATTCCTTTGTGTGATCTGGACTCACCTAAGACCATGTAATCCAAAAGAAATATTCTTAAAATAAAAAAAGTAGGTTTTATCCTTGAAGTAATTTTATAAGATAATAATTAATTTTTCTATTGATAATTCTATTTACCAACTACCATATTTTCAGGTATTTTTATGAGGTGTGGATTATCCATCCACTAATAATGAGTTTCTCCAGAAAATAATATATTTTTCACACATATCTATAATATTTAGAAAATGTGATATTTTTTTCTTCCAAAAAATATTACATAACTATGATGATTTAAAAAATATTCCAGTGTGCATGCTTTGAATTTTTATCATCTTATATTCCTACACAAAATGATATAATTACCCTTCTTACAATATTTCCTTGAATCCGTTGTCTCACTAATCTCTCTTTAAAATAATCAAATCAGTGGTCTCTTTATAGTAGATTCATATTTCATGTTTCATGTTACTCATTCTAATATCACACTAAAATATCCTCTTTCTTCAATATATAATTATAATTTAAAATTTAGATTAAATCTATGAAATTCCATAAACTAGATTCAAATTCTTCCACTTCTTATCATTTTTAATATTTTTTATATGAATTGTCTTGATGAACATGGGAAAAAATCATTTTGAGTTTTCATCCACAACTAAGAGAAAATAAAGTTAAAATAAATACATTTTAATACTTATGTTCTTTATAGTGTATTACTATTAATCATATAAAAATCATTCTAAAATTCTCCATGTATTCATGTACTTGTGAGAATCCAGGCATTATATAATGATGTATATAATTATCTCATAATTGTTTAGATAATAATTATCACTTCTAATCCACAATTTTTGACATCATCTCATGAACCTCCATTCATTATCTTCCATAGAACAGTCTATTGACATAATGTAACCACATTTCAAAATATAGAGATAATTTGATCAATATATTCATCTATGGCTTGCATCATAGCATGACTATCATATTCAAAATATGAACCTTATTCTCTAGTATATTGAATCATAATACCCCATTCTAATATTTAATCTATGTAATGATAATTTAATCATAATCATGTTTATCATTTAAATTATCCTTGTCTTCTTGAATTCATTCTTTACAAAATCTATTTAAAGTATTGTTTTTAATCTTATGAGAGCCTTAAAGTATTTAGGTTAATCATACATCAGTCTTTTATTGCTCATAATTAGCTCCAGGAACACTATGATCATTCATACATTCACTTAGATTATTCATATGTAATCTCAATATCTTCAAGACTAAATCTAATATGTATTATATTTTTAATTGATTTATCCAATGTAGTATCACAACTTTAAAATAAAATTTCTTATTTATTAGTATATTCAAAATTGATTCTTATATAGTTCAATTTATTAAACGAATTAATCTCATGAATCATTGTAGCATATAAATTCAATATAACATTGCTCCAACTTATTCCTATGTAAAATATTTATTTTGAAACATGTAATTCTTATGTATCTCTTTGTAGAATATATCAGTCATCTAAATAACGAAATATATTTTGTTGTACCACAAGTTCCCTGGATTAATTCTTATAAATATTTATATTCTAAAATTTAATAATATATAGAAATATTTTAATCTTATATAGGTATGAAGTTCAATATTTATTTTCACATTGTAAATTGAATTCATGTTATTTATAAAGTAAATTTAAAATATAAAAATTAAACTATATATTCTTCTAAACACATCAATACTTATTTCTTATTATTCTAATACACTTTTAAATACCTCTAAACATAAAAAAAATATTATCCTCGCAAAATATACACTATTATGTTAGAAATTGAATTTTATTTATCTTTTGAAAATAAAATCCACCACATAAACACATCCACTTTATCCTGTCACATTATTTCAAATTTTTTTCAAATAGAAATTAATTTTTTTTTAATAAACATCATATTTGGCTACCTTCATTATTCACAGGCTCGATAATCACACAAAAAATCTTATAATCTTAATAATTACCCATATATATTGTTTTAACAAAAAATAAACACAATTAACTTGCATACTCATCACAAATTGAAATGAATAATTAATAATACATTTTAGGCCTCTGTTTGTGATGCCAATATAAGAAAATAAAATACTGAAGAATGTTTTTGAGTTCAAAATAATAGTTAATAATATCTTCATTGTCATGATCCTTAATAACCCTTAAGGAAAATCAATATTTAAAACTATATCTTTTCACATCCCAAAAATTTTCATTAAACCTGTGTATTATAATTTATAGAAACATGATCATAAAATGATGGAATATTTCAAAATTCTAAAGAAAAAAAACCCACATATATATTTCACTACTTATCCATTTTTGAAAAACCTATATAAATACATGATCCTAATAAATTACAGATCTATACCCTATTTATTTTAAACATATATCCTTAGATTCTTTCAATTATTATGATTCTTCACATTTAAAAATACAATGAGAAATAAACATAAATATAAATTCCTATTGGTATTTTCCCCCTTTGAAAATATAAATCCAACGAATAAGAGAATAGGGAATGGACTTAATATAAATTAATCCTTAATTAATAAATTAAATTAATTATTATTCAAAATCCATAGCATCATATCAAGGTCTATATTTTACTGACAATAACATCATTCATCCTTATTATTATTCAAATCCCATGGGCGAACTCATCTTATTTCCAGTTCAATAATATGATATATTTCATATAATTTTTTCTAATTTATTTTCACATAAATATACATTTTAGAACAATTAAATTTTTTAAAAAAATATATAAACACCCTCATCCAATTTTATTCTCTAATCTCTTCCTCTTGATATCACATCTTTATCCTACTTCTTGGATTTACTTTTTTAAACCCTTTTTGTAATAAAAAATTCCTGATGGATTTTAAAAATCTTATATGTTCAACATGTAAATAATATTCATCTTCCATATTTTTTTCTCTTTTTCCAAACTTTATATCCTCTATTATTTTTTTAAAACTCTTGAACTATTATAGACATTCGACTTTATTACGTGATATTTCTATATTCATCACATCTCCTACATAATTAATTTTTGTTTTTGAAATGGGTTTTCAATATCTCAATTTAATGTTGAATTATATTCGAATCAAATTTTATAATTTTCAAGGGACATGTGTCTGTAAAATTATGCATTCAGTTTAATTATAAATAATTCCTCTCAACTAACAAAAACATCACCATATGAACATAGTTTCCATAGATCTAACAATGAATATTAAATTTCAAATGAGTAAATCTATCGAGCAGTAGTAATTCAATAAAAGGAATTATATTAAATTCCTTATTCAAATCAAATTTCTAAACTAGAATATTTGGATACTATATAAATGTTTCTCAAAATTTTAGATGTTTTTACAAAATTATTCTCTTTACAAAAAAGAGATGTTTTTTGTTTAATGTTTATATTTCAATAATAAAAATAAATTATCAATAGTAACATCATTTTTTATTTTATTATCATTCCATCAGTTCCATTGGTCCAAGACCATTAATATAATGATTCCCTAATCATTATGGATAATCTTGTGAGAAAATTATTTTTTAGTACAATCATCAAATCTCATGTAAACCATTACACTTTTATTCCACCATATGCATTATCTTACATCATTAAAGGAATTAGAAAAATCATAATTAATATTTTTTATAAAATTTTATTTCTAAAAGAAATACACCTTTATATAATCATGATATTTCTCAGATGTAGGTCATTTTTTATTCCCCAATTAAAACTCTAACTTCTCTTGGGTGAGTGTGTCTCTTAATTACTTAAAAATTAAATATAACATATCTTTTTTCATTCAATATTTTTAATAATATAATAGAAACTAAATGGATAAATTATAGTATATCCATTTTTATTTCTGTAACTTTAAATCCATGGAAATATTCATCCTCAATTACTTATTAAATAGAAACTATGCCTTATATATATATAGATATTCCTCATTTCTTCATGAAACAACTTCTTTATTTGAGTATTATTATCATCTTAACTATTTATTATCCTCTAGACCAATGAATGTTTTCAATCCAAAACCCCTTAAGTATCAATCACTCTCACCAACATCACCTGATATTCCATCCTTTCTAAATTAATAACATCACCTTCTGGTAAAGAAATTCTATTTCCAATACTCTTTTATGAAAACATATCTCATCTAAAATATATTTAATTCTTCTTTAAAATTTTGAAATAAGTATTCTATTAATATTCAGATTAAATTTCCTATAACATTAGATATTTGTTTGTGAAATATCTAACACCACCATAGATAAAAATTGTTAATTGTAACATTCCATGAAACATACCTATCTCTATTTGGTTAACACTTGAAATGAACTACACGAGCGATATGAATGTCACATCAACATATTCATTTATATGTAAACTTACAAAAACATCATCATATTATTCCTCAATTTGAATTAATGACATTTCATTATGCATGTATTTTAATGATATTTATTCCTCAACTAAAATATATTTTTTTAGGTTCTTTCGTTTTTCATTTTATGTACAACCAAGATATTGAAAAGGTAATATAATGGAAGTATTTCATGTTTTCGAACATCTGGAGTAGAAAATTTTAAATCAAGTCAATGAATAAAGACAAAAATTATCTTTCTACCCACCAATGAATCTCTATGAGTCTCACTAAAACCTATGATGGTGTTCACCACCTTATTGACCCCAGTAGTGAATTTATCAACTAGTATTTCCTTTAACTATATATATATATATATATATATCTCTCTTTAAACATCAACCATTAAAACCTTATTTAATGATTTTTTTCTTTTTTTACATTATATGTATTTTATTAGTTTCTCACAAATTCCTTATATAGTCTTGATCCATATAATATTTTACAATTACTTCATTCAAATTTAATTTAGAATTTAATTGTTTACACACCCATGATACAAAAAATTCTTCCAAGTATTTTAAATATAATATGATTATTATGAAATAGGTATAAAATATTCAGTAACCATATAAATAAAATCCATACCAATTTTATTAATATTGGTCAGAATTACTTCAATACAAATATTTTACATTTTCCCATTAAAGATGTGATATTTTATTCTATTCTCTATATTTGTATTCTTTCTCCATGATTATAAATTTATATGACAACACCAAATCCAGGTAACACCATCAAAAATGATTCTCAAACACAAACATGATTCAAAAAAATTGTGAAAACCCCATTATAATAAAATTTAAAACCATCATAATTAAAATTCCATATTATTGGTCTTAGGAGGAAACATGAAGCTTTGATACCAATTTTGGGGGATACATGAATATTTGGTTCAATTAAAATGGGTATGAATCACTAAAAATTGTATATTTTGTAATGGTTTTATTTATTATTATATTCATCTCTATTTCTTTTTAGAGTAACTAATGTAATTTTTTAACAAACAAATAATCAAGGAAATAAAAAAATAAATTGTATTTTATGTACAAGGTTTTATAATTGAAACAGTTAGTTAATACTTTGAATTATTTGGCATCACTAGAGATGATACAATAGAATACAATCCTCGTTGAGGATATAAACATTCAATTTATACACTAAATACATATTCTTTGATATTCATCATTCATACCTTTTGAAAATTATCCCAAATAGATTCATTTTTTAAATTTAGTGATGTGGGTATTATATTTGTTCCTCTATTGATTTTGAATCTATAATATTATTGGGTTCTTATGAAAATTGACTATTTTTAATAGGTTTGAATTTATTATTCCTCACCATATGAAACAAATATGATGATTTTCACTCAACACATTGTGTACTTTTCATCATATGTCGCTTATTCATCATCAAATTACACTACTACAAATATATTTCATTATGTGTGATCTGTAAGATAGAAAACCATATTTTTTCTACTATCTCTCAGAAATAATTGTACCCGATATTTTTCCTTAATATATATAATTCATACGAGACCACATTCATTTTTATTTCATATAGTCGTAGTTTTTTTCTATAGTGTTAAAATCTTAATTTCAAATTTTAATTTAAATTAACAACTTCTTTTAACTAAACCAATATTATTCCTCTTCTTATACAACATCATAATCAATTAAAGATTTTTTCCATTTTTATAATTATATAAATAATTTTA
Organism: Viscum album; assembly: GCA_963277665.1. Lineage (NCBI taxonomy): Eukaryota > Viridiplantae > Streptophyta > Magnoliopsida > Santalales > Viscaceae > Viscum > Viscum album. The sequence continues at coordinate 1,131,934,665 of OY728150.1, read as the reverse complement.
TATTTGTAATATATTAGGAGAAGAATATTTTTATCATTTCTTTTCCATCAATCATTCATTATATTATTAAAAATTTAATTATCACAAAATAATGTATATAAAAATTTTCAATGGTTTTCATGATAGCATTAATTCATTTGGAAAATAAATTTTCATTCTGTTACATGCGATGTCCTTCTAAATATGATGTTACCATCCATCAAGATAAAAATATAGCTAACAAAATATCCAAGAATAAAATTGAAAAATTGTATACCATATTTATAATTTAAGAATAACATATCATAAATAAATTCACAATCCTAGAACCCATAACTTTATTATCATTGGATATTTGAATCATAGATGTATTATTCGATTTTATTACCTAAGTGGAAAATCTATTTACAGAGTAACATGGATTTTTCATATGTTATCATCATCACACTATTACCACCCATAAGATTTTTAATTTTTTTAAATCTTTTAATAATTATAGGTGGTGCTATTAAATTTTCTTCAACCTTTGTGATATTTTTTTTTATTGATTTGATGGAGTTCGTCTTCGTCTTAGACCTCATGTCATGTGTGAATCAGAAAATCCAACTCAATATCCACATCTACCATAAGATCATACATCATCTTAGTTATATGTTAGTTTATCTTTTTTTGGGGTGCCATGTACTATTAAGGCCACCATGATCCCTTACCCATAAATGTGTCTATCTCCATATCTACACTCTATCATTCAAATTCAAATGATGTATTTTGAATTTCAGTATGATGAAGATCTTATAATATTTTTATGTCAATTAATGATTTCAAATATAATGATATATACCATCAAAAACCCTAATTATTAATTTAGGGAGAAATATTTCTTTTCCAGAAATTATTATGTGCTTCATGAATTTTGGAGCCCTATTTAAACTAGTATAGGTATATATGATATACCATAAGTTTTTTATATCCATATATTCTCTAGGGTTTATTTTATCACCTATAGTATGGAAATACGATTGTATAAAAAGTTTTAATTTTTTATTTTTCATTGGTTGTTTGATATTCATTTTTTGACAGGACTCCCATACTATGGTTTTCTGGATTAATATTTTAGGGCATACATACCCTTTCATGATCTTACTACGCTCAACTATATAATTGAATTATTTGGGAATTTCAAGTGTTTGGATTCTGGAATGGTGAAAATGATTCACGCTATGATCTCTAATTTTTTATTGAGAATAATTTTCCCACATGATTCTATAGAGAAATAATTTTTAAGTTGGGTCATCAATATTCTTCTAAAAAAACTCTCTTACACCTAAACAATGTGTTTGTAACATTATAGATAGATTTATGGTAATTTAAACTCATATTTGTGAAGGTAGTGTCATTGGAATGTAAGGTTCGGATCCCCTAGAACTTTTACTAAGTACATGGTACCACCACATCACAGAAATCTTTCCATCCCACATAATTTATTGGTTCATGTGGATTTAAATTATTTCTCTTTAATCAAGGAGGACACTTCTGAACCTATTAATAGTTCATAGGCTGTGTGAGGGTAATCCATTAAAACTCATCCCATGGAAGAGATCTCATGAGGATTAATGTTCCTCCTCTACCTCAGACTCATTTCACACTTTCAGATACTCATGTCTAGTCAGTACTGGTAGGGATGTGGTCTCACATGTTTATCCTCTTCTTGATGGACCTTAGGTATTACTCATAGATAGTTTTCACCCTTAAAGTGCTTAATCTCTACCATCCTCTTCAAAGCATTCTCTAATCATTTTAATGTATCATATAAATATGGCCTCTTCTATGGAGGTCCCTTCCCCACATAAAAATTAAATAGTCCTGTATTATGTTATTAAAGGTTCAAAAACCAATAATTTCCCTATTTTTTGATATTATGGATTCATAATGTGGTGATCCCCAAGATTTATCCCCATGGATAGTCAAATGTTGTTTGGCTGACGAGGTTCACATAGATTCTGAACAATTAATTCTCAATATTTATCATATTCATGTGATTATAATAAATTATCATTATATGAAAATGATAGTATCATGTTCCATATGGATCTATTCTCTTCATACTAATGATCTCCATTATTGAATAAGATGTGTGAGGATTATGTTTTGTGGCTTTGTGTGAGTTGTTATCTAATATAGTCAGTGATTACCATATCCCCTTTATATGAGTTATTGATCAAAAAAATAGGTGGATTCATTAATAATATATTATTTAAAATTATACATCATTAACTATATTCACATTTTCCTTTTGACAAACACATATATTTCATTAAACCCCATATTCATGTGAATATATTTTCAAATCCAATACATTTATCGAGGATGAAGAGGAACCCCATCCACAGTGATAAAACTCACTATCACAAATGAATAATGTGGTATTATGTAATGATATGATCATTGGAGTGACCTATCCTATTTTGATCATGGATGTGAATGCTGGTGTATAGGTAGATATTTTAACTCAAAAATTAACATAGTGTATATTAAAAGGGATTCCAACTACACTTTATGAGAGATTGAAGATTTCAACACTTTAATATTAGAGAAAATCTCCATTTACTAGTATTATAGTGGAATCAATTTAGTATGTGAAATAATAAAATATATATTATGAGTATTTTGTTCTAGATTGATACATTATTAGGACACTTCCATTAGGCCTCCATCTTCTTCATTGTATTGGTAAAGCATATGGAATGATCATTTTATGATAACTCTTCTTGGTTTCTCATGTTATATGATAATTAGAGGAATCATCAGATATTTTAATTCTCTAAATAGGGGTATCAGGATAATATATTCATGTATATTATCAATGATTCTAGGGAGAGGATCATGTAAGAGCATTGAGTGGTCATCCTAATAAATTATGAATTATTAAATATGGTATATTAATTGTATAGATATTCACCTCATATTATAACTAAAAGGACATTTCTCATATTTTTTATTATATGGATTCAGTTGGTATTCATATTAAATACATGGTTTTGGTATGATGGTCATTGAAGATCTAAATTAAATGAGCACATGTCAGGGTTTGTGTATAATATTAAAAGTTATATCTTGATATATATATATATATATATATATATATATATATATCAATAAAATATATTTTATTTTTTGGGGTTATTTTGTTATTTCTATATTGAGGATGGTTTAAGGTAGTTTTTCATTTCCCTATAAAATTTTATTACCTAGGATTTGTTCTTGATGATGGAAATGAATAAACATGAGGAGATGACGCAGCAATTTGACATAAATTTTCATCAATAATCAAAAGATAAAATCATTAATGAATGAATTTTATTTCCCAGATCTTGTAAATTATATAATAAAAATAATAATGTTCAGTTTTAAGAATTTCAGAACATTTTACAATATCATTATTTTTCGTTTTTTGATAAATTATTTTGTATGAACTGTTGATTATTTAGTGAAATTTCACCATGGATTTTATGAGGAATAAGATGGTTTTTTTAGTTTTTATGTGGCACATATGGTCAAGTACGTAGCCTGAGTGGTCTTCTATATGATACATAAAGGTATTATGTGGGAGGTAATATTGTTTTCATTGGGGGATTAGTGGAGTATTTGATATGTGATTTTAATTACTTGGTCTTCTTAGAAATTTTACTAAGTTAGAGTGCATGTGTTTTTATTGCCATGAAGGCTATCATATTGTACGCAATTGAGTTCATAATATAATAATAGATAACATTAACCTGTCATGAAGGAAATTATATAGTTCATGAATTATGGTTTGTGATGAAGGTTTATAGTGGCTCACAATGAGGTGAGTTTTTGAAGGGTATTGAGAATTTTTTTGAATGTATTATGGTGTCTACTATGATTCTTATTGGTCTTTAAAATAAATTCCTCTACTAATCCATTAATTATGGCCTAATGAAATGTTAATGAAAATATGGAAATCGATGAAGGTGGAGTTGTATATGAAGATGGATTCACATATTGAGTATTTAGTTACCAATAATGTGAATACATTTCAATATGGAAGATTCAACAATGAAGATTATATGAGGTCTGTTACATGATTTAGGATCTATGAAGTTATTATGTATGGAAAATATTAAAAATATCACTTCATTAAGAAGGCATTTAATTGAAATAATTTATCGAAAATCAGGATGTTTTAATTTGAATAGATATCGATGAAGGATATTTTCTATGTGTGGCATCATGAAGGTAGTGTGTAGCGGTGATTTGGAAATAATATTCTGCATTATTGTAAATGAATTTTATATTCTTTAAGGTTGGCATGAGGTGAAAATATGAAACCTACAGATTGTGTTCCTCTAATCACAGGGCATAATTTGTGAAGGGGGGTATATGGTCAATACGGTGAGCATGTTATGAATAGTTTACCAAGTGGCTTCCTCATGTAAGGAAGATTATTGAAGGTATTTTCACATAATGATATCAATTTTTATTCCCAATATCAAGGATTACATTAGAGAATTTGGAAAGAATCATTTTCTAGATGTTGATGATGGATATTCAAATGTATAATTTAAGAGCTACATATTGTGGTTAAAGATTTGAAAATTGATAGGAAATATCATTATGAAACAATCCAAATATAGAGAGGAAATGGATTATATAGAGGTATCATGGGAGAAAGAAACATAACTACCTCACTACATATTTGAACACATATGGTGTTTATTAATGATTGTTTTATAAAGAAGATAACAACAGAGCATCGAATTTGGATCTATGATGCAAGTGAAGTATCACACTAATTAGAGATCGACCATCAAATCCATTATCTATTTAAGTGACATAAATCACTATAAACCATGAAATAGCCTTCACTAAATATGTGGATGGATTTCAAGATGAGGTAGTTTACCTTTGGTATTGAGGGAATGAACCTCCAAAAACTGTATAGGTAGTGATCCAGAAATAATGTGTCCACTACATAAAGAATTTATCCATATAAGTACCAAATATTATTGGGTTCTAGTGTATAGTAACAATAAAATGTGTATAATCCTTGGAAATGAATTTACTATTTAACCAAGTAAAATATGATTGTTTATTTCTTTCCTAACATTCTTATATATATATCTGTTCATTTTAGTGAATTTACCATTGATACTGAAAGGAAACACCAATTTCATTACAACATGGGAACAAGGTCCAAAAGAGTGTTAAATATATTAAAGATAAAAATTAATTTTTATAACAACATTATTATACCACCCCACCCCACTATAGCATCTCTTATTGAAACCAGTAGTATTAGAGTCTGTATGTTTTTCTCAGTGTTGAAAATTTGATGTTATTTTAATATCTATATTATTATAAATTCTATTATGTATCCTCCTTTTATTATTGGAACTAAAATCAGATGATGGAAATGTATTATAGAATCATTTGTAAATGATGGTATGGAGTAAATTAATTGATATTCAACTTTTACTAATTATAGATAATGAATTTTAATTTGTAGGTAGAAAATATCTTACCAATATCATTATCTAATTATATTTATAAGAAGAATAATTATGTTCTACTTCTATTAATATTTAGATGACTTCGGAATAATGCTATCGAAAATAATTAATGTGAAATGATGTTTTGTTATCTAGATGAAGAGAATATTTAAAAAATTGGTGAAGATCAGAAAACATTGACACATTTTAATTAATAATTTATTATAAAAAAATTATAAAGAGGAATAATAATAAGAAGAAAACTCCCAATAAGGAGTCACCCACTATGGTAATTTGGATCAATATCTTAAATAAATAATATAAAAATAGTAAGTTGTATAATACATGTATATTTATGATATCATGTTTCTATTCAAGGATGTATAGAATTAAAAAGTACAAGGAAGAATTGGAATTTCCAACTTATCATCATTTAATTGAACGTAAAATTATAGACTGAAAATAGATAGTATCCCTTCAAGAATGGATAAATAAATGATAGATCTTAAAGCAGGTTGAATTTCCATTCATAGATGATCTATATATTGTGTATAAGTGGATGAAAAATTCATATGGATACTTCTGTAAATATTTTATATTATTAGTAAAATGAATGAAAAAAGTGACCTACTGAAAGAAATTTCCCAATTATTTAGAAAACCTATGCCAATAGGGAAATAATTGAGAGAAATAATTGACTATCTTGAGATGTATATCGACGATAGGAGTCAATATGTAACGATATAATTGTTAACTCTAAGTTATATTCTTGGTAAATTTATGAAGAAATATGAGGTTATTATGGAACTCAAGAGAAAGTTATTCCCCTTAATGCTAAAAGATATGTTACTTATTAACTCTATGGTATCCTTATCTCATGTAGTAGAATAGTCAATGAATCAGAAATATGGAAATCAGATGAATACCCTAGAAAAATCTATAAATAAATCATCTCAGACAAGAGGGGGTACAAAGTATTATTTCTATGTAATATGGTGTCACATAATGAGTGTTTGTATTAAATCCATTAATTCCAATCGTAGATGAAAAATTATTACATCATAAAATTAACAGAAATTTAAACACATAAGGTATGAGTTTTATATAAGATGATTATATGAACTAATATTGGTCATATAGAAAATTATTGAAACTATAATAATTTTTGTATAGAAAAAAATAAATCATAAGGATATCCTCAACCCATATGTAACACAATTAAAAATAATATCGTCAAAAGAGACCTATTAGAAAGGAAAATATATTCACTATTCTCTAGGAAGAATATGGACCACACAAAAATATTAATAGAGTATCTATTAGGTTATAATTAAAGAATTACTCTTTGAAAAAAATAATACAAATCTATAAAAATGTTTCTCTAGTTTTTAGTATGAATGTTAAACACCAGGAGAAGTAATCACCATAGAAAAAATAGAATCAGTGGTTTTAAGGATTTTAAAATAAATATTCATGAATATTTGCTTCTTTTTTTTCATTTTGGGCCACATAGATATATGTTAAGGAAAGAGAAATATCCCACTGATGTAGGTGGAAATGTTTTAATAAGACAACATCTATGGGGAGCACACATAAAAATATTATTCATCTTATATAAAAATCATTCTTAATCGGATGGTCTGTCAAATTTGAATTGGATAGGATGATAGAAAAAAGAACATAATAATGAATTATCATTTCTTAAAACTAGGAATAACCCTAATTGGAGAAATAATTTTTTAAAAAAAATACATCACTTAAAAAATATGGATTTTTATTAAAAATAATATTATGGATAAGTGTTAGAAGAGAACCAGATTCAAATGGTTAGTCAACTATAACCAACTAAAATCCTCTAATTTTGAATTCTTGAGGAAACCATCTCCCCATGTGTTAACTTATAATATTAACTATTGTATGTAGAACATTTTTAAGTGATATATTGAATACAAGATCCATATAAGAGCTGAAATAAATGATGTAAGAGATGAAAGGTGTGGAAGAGATGGAAAATGTATATGTTATTGAACTAAAATCTAAAATTATCAGCTAGTGGGGTCAGAACAATTGCAATTCAAAATTGGTATCAATACTATGTAATTTTTATTAAGATTGAATATAGATCAACAAGTCATATTGAGCAACCAATTTGTTTTTCAAATACATAATATAATTTTATATGATCAAGAATAGAAAATCCAATGTTGTAGATCCTAAAATAGTAAAAAATAGTGTCAAATCCTCGTTAGAAGAAACCGTTTGAATAATAAGGAATCTGATATTAAAAAAATGGTAGTATTATATTTCTTAAATTATAAAAGAACATTAGAAGAAAGGGAACACTTGTTTTTTAAGAAACAAAATTTTTTACAAATCCATACTTATTTGTTATAATCAAATATGGTGGTGTTAGACATAATATTTTAGGATACTTATAATATACAAAAAGATATTGGTATTTCCATAAAATAGATCCTTGTGTTGTAATATTAAATAAAAATATAGTAAAAAGGGACCAATATAGTCAGGGGGATTTGGTGTTGAATTCTCAAAGGATGTTCAACCATATCTAAAGGTAAAGGATATTATGTGTACATAAGTTACATGTTTATCATGTGGCATCACATTCAAATTAATAACCAGTGGTATTAATTGATCATATATGGTATGTATCATACATATTTTCTTTATTTTATGTATATTGATAGATTGGGTTTTTATATTGAGTTTTTAGGTTTTGATTGATGAAAAATTCCAACAATATAAAATCTATAGAAGGTGGTGATTCACATGTATCTCTCTGTGATATTTAACTGTTACTATTATTTTTACACCTATATAAGAATATTCAACTTAAATTATATATTGATGAATCAAATTTCATGTGGTAAATCAATTCCTTAAAATTATGTGATAGATATAATGATTTGAGTAGTGGAATTTATATGTAACAACCCCAACTCTAGTGACCCAAAGTCATTTTCAACATTATCAAATTAGATAAATGAGATTATGGATCTCATCCAAATTGACTGATCATTTTATTATCCCTAAATTACTATATAAAAACATGAATCAAATTTTACATTGAAAAAACTATAAAACATAATAAAGATAAAATAATCAATATCCATGAGCCTGATTCAATGATTTCTTCTTTATATCCTTGTAAAAGAAAAAAATAAGGGTGATCTAAAATACTCAATATGGGTTATATATAGAAGAATCTACCATGGGTATATAAGGTATAATTAATATATTATGGTAAATAACTGACAACACATTCCATTTGATCAATTAATTGAGAACAAAATTCATCCATGGATAATTTAGAAAATATAATGCATCATAATATATGAATTATCAATGATGGAAATTCATAATGTAGGATATTATGATCCAAACATCATGACATCTTTACCACTATGTTCTTTCACCAAGATAGCTTAAATTATAGGTAGTTATAAACCAATATCTCATTTAACTAGGATGACCAACTAGTTTGTCTCATTAGACATATTGATGCATCAAGGGGCCATAAATTATGGGCCCCACACATCCCTACATATCTAATTCATTACTCATATGTGGTATGATAAATCTATTTCATATACAATATTCCTTACAAATTTATATCATTATTGATTAAGGAATACAAAACACAAATATTTCTCCAATCAATCAAATATCCTTCTTTGTAAAACACCATATGTTGAAATGGTACGTGGTTTAGGAATTAAGAATATCTAAAATTCAAATATTATGATTATTTAATAGAACAACAATATCCAATGAAATATGATAAAAATAAATTGAATGTTTCAAGAGAAATTTATTGAAAATTAAACTATTTAGTTAGATAGATATGACCATCAAAAAATTATATTTTGTAATAAAATCATGTTTTTAATCATATATATTAATTTAATCTATAATTTTTACCATCCCTATAAAGGAAGAAAGGAAAATGGGTCACATTGCTTTGTAGAGGTGGCAGTCTACACATATTCATGAGAAACATTTTTGTTTTTTAATGAATTGTAATATAAGAAGGTATATATGATACTATAATTATTAAAGAAAAATTATTTCATAAAATATATATATAGATATATATAATAAGAATCTATGTAACGTGGTGACCAAAAATGAATTACACCACTACGTGGGGACAGTAAGATGTATGTACGCACGAGAAATGTTTTTCTATTTCATTAGGATGGAAATTCTTGTACAATAATCATAATAATATGTCAGTATATTAATGATTCTATAGTTAAAATTTAATTAAGGTTAGACCAAAGTATGTGGAATTATAACTATAAAAAAATCTCAAATGTTTCTAAAAATATTAAACATTAAGTAGATAATCCTACCTTTTTCCCTTATTAAGGAAAATATGATTCATCTATTTCAAAGAAAATAAGATATATAATGTGGATACATATTTTGAGAAGAGAATTAGGTAGGTTCTAGTGGAGTGTGATGGCTCAATGTGTTGTGTTGAAGATAATTTAGGGGTGTCAATTTATAGTTGGGAGGGATTTTTTGAAAGATTAAAAAATTATAGGTTCATTCACAAGCCAAATACATTATAATGTCTTGATATTCAATGTTTGGATAGTATGAGGTTGATACATGGACATACATTATGATTTAGACAATTTTATGTCGTAAAAATACATGTATCTATTAATTTTAAACCTTGTTAAACTTATTTTAACCATAACTATAGTAACCACGTTTTCGATCTTAAAATGTTATAATTTTACCTCTAAGAAAAAAAGATCATATTAATGGAAAATTGATGAATTTATAGACCATATATTATCCAACTTATCCCCTTTTGTGATATATATGATTTTTCAATAATTTAATAAAATATTATTATCCTAAAGTATATATAATGTATTTTTAACAGAAGTTATGTAATTTGATATTTCTAATACAAAGAAAAATATAAAACTCCAATATAATTATTTTACACTTCCATAATATAACATATTCAACTATAAAATTTATAAAATACAATAATTCTTCCAAATCATATTATTGTTAGTTTCTTTAATATAATTTATTTTATTTTTCTATTAGTTAAAATAATATTGTGTCCATGTTGTGAAAGTCATGTTATCTAATTATTAATTCAATAAAATATAAATATAAATTACCATATTTAAAAATCATTGAATATTTCAAATAAAAAGTTGTAACGCATTAAATTTTTTTAAACATTTTGTAATAATATAAGAGATATTAAAGAAAATAGTTTGACTTTTTTAATTTATTCTTCACATGAAATTAAATAATGGTCAACAATAATGAAATATGGAACCATGTTTTTATATTTTAAATAATTTGATGGGAGTGGTTGAACTATACTCATTAAATATGATAAAAATGTTTTAGAAATAATTTAAATCCTTATCGAAATGTTTTAACATAGTTTTAACTGTTTTACACTTACAAAGTTGAAAAATATTACAAAAATTACTATTCATAATTCAAAAATATAAAAGGGACATATTTAACCAATTTAAACATAATATTTCTTAACACGTTTTTGGTTCAAAATACTTCATTCCACAACATTTTCTAGAAAAATTGGATTATGGAATCTCTTTTCATATACAGCTTTATATGAAACCAATAGAATAATTGAATGGAATCTATCCATGTAGTCATACTCCATAATGGTAAATACAGATCTAGAATTCATTTAATGTCTAGTAATCATGACTATCAATTTTCTTCTAATGTTTGAATAGACCTTTTGGATTATCCATTATTATTTGGGTGATATGAAGTGTTTAAATGAATCTCAAGATTCGAAGACATTTCTAGACATTCAATATAAATCATGCATCAAGATCATACTTGATTTAAGAAGGTTCAATATTATTTTTTAAAAATTCATTAATATAGTGTCATTCATGTGGGTTAAGAGGTAAATATTATATTTTAGTGATGAAATTTAATGATTTTATTAGGGGATTAATAATCAACCATATTGAATCATTCTGTCTAGAAACCTTTTGTAATCTACTGATAGTGTCTATAGTATTGGAATCCCATTTACCCATAATAATTTTTCAAGGGTGAATGAATTACCATAGTTTTTTTCTCTTAGCATTCACCTATTCAAATTCCAATCATCATAAAAACATAATATGAAATTTCCCACCTTATAACATTTTACAAAAAATATACATTTGAATATCTATACAACTTGGTGCTACCATAGTCTATTGAGAAGTTAGACACATGAGAATCATCTAATATTTCCCTTTCTACATATTTATAGATAGAACACAAATATAGTTACAAAATTTCAAAAGCAACATCTTTTTATATGATGTCTTAAAAATTACATTTATTTGTGGCTTTAGTTTTTTTAAAATGCATGTCATCATATTGAAAACTTTTTTTTCTTCTAATATCGATGGTTTGGAGGTTATTATAAAAATGAATGATGTTTCTTGTTTAGTAATAATTCCCATATCTTAATAAACTAAATCAAATAATATAGTATCCATGTTAACCTTCATTTTTTCAGGACTCCATGATTAATCATTCTCAATGAATCTTCCATAGTATTTTGATTCTCTATGTGGTAGTGTATTTAGAAATTAAAATAATTGTATAGGTAGGGTCATAAAATATTCATAATTATGATATCCTTCTATATCATGATTTATTATATGCTTTTATTTACTTTTTTTTATCAAAAATATTTCTCCATATAGGTAATTTCATATTATCTTTAATGAGAAAATTACAACTGAAGGCTTCAGATCATTGGTTTGAAGGTTCTTTTCATGATTGTTTAAATGACATAATGTATATGAACTAAATTTATTGTTCTGTATAAAAAAAATTACCTTCATCAATGCATCAATATATATCGCAAATATATTATTTCATTGCTGAAGAGTCAAAATTATAAAATTTACAGAAATCCCATAAAATATATCAAAAAAATTTCTCAATACTTCATTGTCATGAACATATACCCTTTAAATGTAATCATGGGTATCTATTTATCAAATCAGGTTAACTTTATAAAAAATGTCTAATATAACATATTAATCAAATGAAAATATATAAATTAGTAATATTCATTAGTATGGTTATATTTTTTAACTACCAACTTCTTTAAAATATCAACTATGATTCCATCCATTTACACTACATATCCATGATTTGAAAACTTTTTAATCTAGAATCCACACTTTACAAATTTCTATAATACCTCATTTTCTCGTAGAGCCTCAATAATAATTGGAAAATAAATCTACTGTTCCCCAGATATTTTTTTCTAAAACACACTAACATAAATATATATCACAACTAATTATCATGATATTACTTGAATAATCACATCATTATATCCATAAAAATATATGGTGCATGATAACTCAAAATTTCATTACTATAAACTCATAATGCCCATACATTATATGAAATGTTGTCATACTAATATCATTCTTCTTCACTCACATGTAATGACTCCCAAAACCAAGGTCACTGTTTGATAAATATTAGGCTTTGTGAAGCTGATCGATCAAGTTATCATTGCTAGGTTTTGGGTTCGATTTCATAATAATGAAATAATTTATATACCTTTATTGAATGATTAGATTCACAAATGCCTTTTCTTCTTAATGATAAGAATGATGGATCTCTATGGTAATACACTGGGGTATATAACTTCCTTATCACACTACCCCTATAGTTTATTCATAAACTCCACTATTTCCAAAAATTCAATTATATAGGGTGTATTTGATATATCACATTCAAAATAGATTAAATAAATATAAAACCCCTCTTCAGGTTCTATTGGATTTATTAGTAATTACATAGTAAGTAAATCAATGTATACATTTATAATAGGTACACCCTCATGTTAATGACTATCTATTTAATATATATGTATTTATATATCATATATTATATTCTTCCCAAGAATCTCATTCTGAAGATCTACTAGAGGTTGATCAAGAATGGACTCTGTTGATGATGTCACCTCAATAATGACAATGTATTATATATCCTATTCAGAAATATTAATGTTCATTCTTAGAAATAAATTCATAAATTATTTTTTAATATTTAATCTATATAAAATATTATATCAAAATGTATAATCGTTTTATTAATGATGTGTGCATATTGAGGAAATTTATGTTCTTATTTGGATTTAAGTATTACAAAATTGTTCTTATATTATTTTTAGGAGTATTGACTAAAAAATATCTTATAAAGGTTCTAGGAAAATATATTATTTTGTTGGAAAACATATGTTATATAAAATAGAAAGAGGATAATAAAAAATAAATAAATAAATATATGAATTTTCTTCTACGAATAAACATCCATCCACCAAATCATTAATTACATGAACCTCAGCATTACTGACTACATATTATTTGAATTCTCCCATTATCATCTCCAAAAATATCATCCCTTGCCACTTGGGACATTTTTTTGAACAATTCACTATTAATCATCAGTTTAACTACTATATAAACTTTTTGTCTTACTTTATCATAAATTTATTAGAGATATGACCTTTCTCTTTTTCCTTGTAAAAAAAATCTCGTATCCTTCATGCATTTCCCAAGATATTCCATCAAAAAATTTCACATGATGGAGATTTGTTCTTTCAATTATTCTTTTTTGAGGATATACCATTTTTTTGTTTGTTATCTAACCTATTGTACTCTTTATTTCCCTTGAATACATTGTATCTACAAAATTGGTTCCCATTTATTGGATGTGATAAAATATTATTTCATCATATAAGAAAAATGATTCTGAAACTAGTTTACTTCATAGACTTGGCTTAAGGCCTTTAATGAATAATTCAATATTTATCTCTATATTATGCATTTAATCAATTGAATACATGGATAGTCTAGTAAAGGTAACCTCATACTCTTAAATACATTATTCTTCATTATTTCTTTAAGTGCAATAACTTTCTCATCATTTCAATCATTTCTCATGATGGAAATAGATTTCAAAATTTTACATCAAAATAACCAAATTATATATGATTTATTTCATATTCTTAAATAATATTAGGGATAAGATACCACTATCAATTAGAATCACCATTAATTAAATACACTACCAATATATCCATTTCCATTTCATTTCATCTTTTTCCTAGAAATATCATTTTGGGAGACATAATCAATTACTCATCTACTAAGGGATTACAAGTTACTCTAAATGATTTATGATTGTGTCACTTAACATGATTAAATATGGTTGTATCATACCATGAAAAATCATCTTGGACCATATGTGAATGGTTCATAGTCATGGACTATAGAAGGTACCCTAATATATCCATGATCTTCTCATTTCCCACACAAGTTTTATTATCTTTATCAATAAGAAATCCCTATATTCACTATGGGTATTGATTTCCTTTCTTAGATTAGGTAAAATAACTAAATAATGGCACACAATGAGCTAAAGTTAGTAAAAAATAATATACATTAATAAAATAACAATCAATATAATGGTTAATGTTCTCAAATAATATATGTTTTTATTATAATTCATATGTTAGTTGTGTTAATATAAAATATAGTTCCTATGGTTTCTACCAAACTTATACTTATATTAACTACAAAAACCTCATATCTAGTAACCTATAGATAATTTATAAATTATTACATAGGGATATTATACATGTGAACTCACAAGAATTCTATTAGTTATCAGTCTGAATGATCTAGATACAAACATGGTTCCCATTATACATTGGAAATAAAATATGAAACCTACCAATAGAAACAAATTCTTCCCTGAAACTATCTAAAAGGATTATAATTCATTTAATGGGGAAATGAAACAAAATATGGGTGAGATCAAATAATTGATATGGGTTATGTATAACAGAAGCTATCATAAGTAAATATAGAATAACCAATTTTACATGGTAAACAATAGTAAATTCAAACCATTTAATCTATAACATGATCATAAAATTCATCCATGGATAACATCAAATAAAATAATCTCAATGATGATAATTGATATATTATAAATAATAGAGATGAAAATGTTAGACATCACAATCTCCAACATCATGTCATCTTTACCACTAAAGCCTTATGATAATATAGTTTAAAGTATAGGTAGACATACCCCAAAAAGTAAGTTAATAAATCAATATAACTAGTTTTCCTCATGAGATTTATCGATTCATCTAAGGGATATACAACCATAGGGCACATACATCAATGAATATCCCATAATTTCCTCCTATATTGAATGATAAATTTAATTTATGAACAATATTCTTTATCAATTAACAATTGTATTCAGTAAAGAATATAAAATATCAATATTTCCTCAGTCAATCAAAAAAATTTCATAGAAAAACAACATTTATATAAATAGTATAAAATTTGGAAACTAATAATATCAATGATATGAGGAATATATATATTTAATACAAATATAATTATCATTGAAATATGATCATAAGAAAGTTCATTTTTCATGTGAAATTTGATGAAAAATAAATTATTCATGATATGAGAGATGAGCATAAAAAATGTATACTTTATAGTAAAATAGAATTAATTTAATGAATATAAGAATAATTTTCATATAATTTCTTTAAATAAAAAAACATTTAAAATTATAAAGAGTGTAACATATTCTTGTTATTAGGAAAGTCAGTAAATTTTCTATATGTTAAAATGAAAACATTCGTCTCGAATTTTTATTAATAAAGGTGAAAATGATTCATTTTAGAATAGATTACGAATATTACATTAATTCAATGTAAAAAAATAAAGGATAACATAAAATTTTCATAGTGAATAAATTGAGTAAATAAAAAATGAATTTCGTAAAAACATTTAAAAATATGCACCTGGAATAAAAATATAAATGATTGAATGTGAACAAATATTTAATTTTATATTATGCATTTATTTGATTTATTAAAGTGAAATGGATTGGATATCTTGATATAAAAAATGAAATATTCCTATATATTTTGAGTATATAGAAATATATTTAGTTTATGGGGGTTATATTTTAATATTATTTAATTTAAAATAAGAGCAATCCAAAAAAATGAACTTGTATAATAAATTCTGACTAATTAGGTAATAATTAAATTGGTACCCCATGAGATATTAAACTATATTTGAAAATATAATAATCATGAATAATTATGAATTCATTTTAAATATATAAAATGGTCAGTAAATACAACCCATTGATGTAAATATGTTTATAATAAAAAATATGTCTTTATAGACTATAAATTGGGAGGAAATCCATAAAAAACACATCCCCTTGGTCAATCATAGTTTAATATCCTATATAATGTCTTTATAATTTTTTTTAATTTATACATGAACTATATCTAAATATATGAAATCAAATATGATCATCTTATTCCTTGGTATTAGTTGTTCATTAAAAATATTTCATTGTTATCATTATTTTGGATGTTAAGTGCTTTACTTTCCTAACACATGGTTTTTCATTAATTTAATGATCGATGTACATTTATTGGGGTTACACAATCTATATAATGTTAAAAATGGTATAAATATATGTAAATGTTCCTGGAAATGATAGACTGTATGTATGCTTGAACATTATGTTCACATTTTAAAATATAGAAAAATAGAAATGTAAAAAATAATTCACCTTTATAGAATAATTTTGGTATCATATATATAAAATAAATTCATTAAATAAGTCCTTGCTAAAATCAAAGTAAAGTAGAAAAGCAAATCACATCGTATCACATCATTGAGTTGGTTTTCCACATGTATGCACAACCGATGTTATCATTTTCAAATGAATATGATTTTTTGTTGTTATATATGATATTATAATTATATAAGGGTAAATATGTCATAAATATCACATATATTCATTGATTACTTATTTTTAACAATACTAATAATATGTTTATGAAAAAGGAATTCATCCCCTACATGGATACCATAAGTCTAATGAATACCCGGTCGATGTTTTTTTCTTTTTATAGGATTGAAATCAGTTGGAAAGTGATTTTCCCATAAAAATAATAACATATCAGAATATATTATTTATATTGAATCAATTATATTATTATTATTATAATAGATTTAGTAGATTTATAAGTAATAATATATTTAAAAGAGTTGTACAAATGATTATATCCTCTTAGATAACCCACATTAGATCCCTTATTAAGGACCACAACATTGATATTCTGAGAATAATTGAACATAAAAAATACTGATATAGATTTTTGAAAATTTAATTGTTTAGGCATTGGTAAAACTAGATTCCTCAATATGGTGTAAATAAGACAAATTAATGGTGGCAATTTATAAGTGGGGGAGTAGACACACGTGGGATTTAATAAATGATAAAAATATTATAATGTCATTATCAGGAAAACAGAATTAGAATAATTATATAGATGAATTTGGGGTATTATAATGTTTAAATGTTGATATCTGATATTATTTAGAGAATTTTAATCAGAATACATACCCTTATATATTTTTTTATCCCCTAGAAAATTCTTTTTATTGTTTACCATGGTAACCAATTTTTCAATTATAATTGGTTATTATTTTACCTATATGGAAGCAATTTATCATAAATGTCTAAGGGATAAAATTATAGACCATATTTTATCCCATTTAACTCTTTAATCACTTTTATTATTTTAATATCATTTTAAATAATAATATTTTCATAAAACACTATTAATGTAATATTTTCTTTATTTATTTATTTTCACATAAAAATAACCAACAAAAATATTGTATTTTAATATAATCCTTACAAACATCTATCATTAGAATCATTATTCTATGATAATTGGTGCGGCATAATAATTCATGAAAATTGTACTACATTTAATATTTTTAAATTCATTGATAGTTTTTCTATTAATTGAATAAATATTGTATTCAAATTTCATAGTAATTTAATATAATCATTCAATAACTAAAACTGAAAATAAATTAACATGTTAGAAAAATAAATACATATTTCTAAAAAATTTAAAACCTTATGTAAGCTCTTTTTACCATTATTTTTTAATAATTTTTATATTTATATCAATAGAGTGACCTTTTTTATTAATTCTATTCATATAATAATATAATCATAGATATAAATGAAAAATTGAACTAATTGGCTAAATATTTTATAATTAATTGATAATAATAAAACTCAACTCATCAAATAGGATAAAGGTATTTTTATTAAAAACAATTATGGCATTATCACTATGTTTTAACATTGTTTTCCAAGTTTTACTCTAACCGATGTGAAAAATTAAACCATGATTATTATTCATAATGCCTAAAAATAAAATTAATCTCATTTCCACATTTGAATTAACATATTATAATTATTCAATCTATTTTATACTGTAATTTTCATATAAGTGGAGAATTTTATTTTAAAAATAAACATGCAAAGCTTTGTGGAAAAAAGATTTTCAATAAAAAAATTTATAATAAAAGTATATTAAATTAATTATATGACTATTTATCATTGTTATAAGAATTCAAAATATATTTTTAGATATATAATACATATTTTTATTTTAGTTCATTAATTATTAATAATTTTTTTTAGTAATTAGATTGGAATAACCTTATACCATTAAAAACTATTTTATCAAAAATTCATCACATTAACTCAATATGATAATTTATTTACTTCTATCAAATTTATAATAAATTTATGGTTAATTACTCTTATTATAACATGTTATTATAGATAAAATGATGATATTTAAATATTTTATTTTTAAATAGTCAAAAATAATTAGTACTAATGGATATTTTCAAAAAATATTTCGATGTTTATTTTTTACCTAGTAAGTTAAAAATCCGAATTCATACTATAAAATTAACAATTTTGTTCCATGAAAATTTTATTAAAATAATATTTTCAATTGATATATTATAATATTTGGTGTTACATTGTTAATTAAAAAATCATTACAAGAATATAATGATCTAATTTTATCATTTATTTCCATTCATGGAGTTAGGGTAGAATATGAGAAACCCTTTTAGGATAGATATTGAAGAAAACATATTAATACCAGGGACCCTAGATTTTATTTTTTTGAAAACTGAGGAGTGATATGAATTAACCTTAAATCCAAAAAAAATCAATGTGTTTTAAAATAAAAATTTGGAGTTGGATTTATGGTATAATTTTAAACAAAATCCAAGTGTGTTGATATAAAGAGGATGTGTCTTGGATATTATTACATTGTGCCTAATGTAGGTATGAACATTGATGACATGATGATGAAAATATCATCACTGGTGGTCTAATGAAGAGGTTAGAGTTTCATATCTCATGGAGAAAAAAATTATTTACATTGTTATCTCTCTTTATAACAAATACCTAGTATTTGGCGTGCGGTGTTGTTTGTATATCGACATAGTATAGACGGTTTAAGAGGGAGTTTTGATTTCATAATATATAACAATGGACTAGGATTTTTCATGATGATGGTTCTAAATGAATGTTATGATATGAGTCTATTAGATTTGAGGGAATTATTTAAATCATAAGAAGTTCTAATTGTTGAAAATTTAGGTTTACTTTAGGGTTCTCATTAGTTAACTTTAGAGAATATGAAATATCGATTTTTGAATTAGTGATGCTTTTAAAAAGGTATTATTTTCATGTGTTTTCAAATTTATGATTCAAATGATGTACCTTTTGGATTAATCTAGGATGGTTTTTTGTAGAGTAATGTAGTTCACATAGTTTATATGCAACATGCATGTTTAACTATGTCTGGTTAATGGTCATGTATTCAATCTGTAAAGGTAGTACAAGTCTAGAAAAAATATTTTAAATTGGTGTTTATTTTATTTTATGTCGAATAATGTTGTGTATGTTTTCATCTTGGAATGTTTCTAATGTATTAGGGGATATATTTTAACAACTAAAATGGGAAGTACATGTTTTTTTTGGGAGTACATGATCACATAGTTGATGTTTTTGGCCACTCTTATATGGATGTACATATCACTCAAAGGAATGTTCGAGAATGGGGATGGTGGTGGGAACACCATGAGAAGTGTTTGTAGAGTAAAATAAGTAATAATTTTTATTTTTATTGTTTTTTATTTTGATCGATGTTTTTTACTATAAATACCAAACTAATATATTCATTAATGATTGATGATAAGTAAAAAAATATATAAATATCAAAAAAGGTGAAATTAACCATGATTTATGATTTATGTAGTGATTATGTGGGGAAAAATTCAAAAAAATCTATTATGTGTGGTTGATTAAATGAGAACTATTCTATGAGTCAAGTTTTGTGATGTAAGATCCCTCAGAGTTAGTAAGTGGGTATCATAACGCAAAGTCATTTCCTGAAGCATATGTTACCATAATTGATGTTTTCGAAGTTCATGTAGATATTTTGAAGAGAGGAATCAGTGAAGTTCGTTTGTGAGGTAGTTTAACAAAATTTTAATTCATTATGGTGATCCTCAAATTGTAATGATTGTTCTACTAAACATAGTATATAATCCATGGGGATGGTATATAGTGAATAGACGAAACCCAAAAATGGAGTTCTGTGAAGCATAGTACACAGTTCATAAAGGGGTGTGAGGGGTCCCTGAAGTTAGTATTTAATAAATAGTATATCTTGGTGTTACATCATATAATGTTGATTTATGTATGTAACAACTTAATATTTTTATATGACACTATGTTTGATAACATATAAGATATTCAACACCAATCATTAAGGAACCATGAAATATTATCATTATACCCTATCCATTAAATTGATGTGCATGAATAGTATGAAACAGATTTTGAAATATATATATATAAATATATAACCTACTCAATAAATGTTTTTGACTAATTAATGGGATTTTAGTATTCTATTTTTGGTAAAGTCGTTTTATTCTTCAAAATCATTTTTCCTTCAAAAATGATATATATTTATTTTTTTCAGATAATATTAAAATTTATTTCTAAATTTTTAGAAATAATATTTGATAAAAATATTATAATTTTTAAAATATTCATATAAAACTAATCTTATGATATATATTTTATAATTTAAAAATTGTTTTCATTTTCCAGTGATTGTTGAAAAAAATGTCTTTTATTAAAAAGTGTACTTTCTTTTTAAGTATTCACAATTTAAAATAATAATTTGATTTATTTATAATATATAATTTCTCAGTTATAATTATAAATTAATAATTATGGTCTCTAGAAATATTTTTATAATTTAGTTTCATAAAAAATTTATACTTAAATGAAACTTTTTCTAAAATCTTATTTTGTGGTATTGTTTTAAATAATTATGTTATATTAATTTATACCACTTATTGGAATTTAATTTTGAAAAATGCATTGAAATTATTAAATCATAAGGTCTAAACTAGGTAAATATGTCAAATTTAATTTTTTCATAAGGAATAATAACCATAGTAAATTTGTATTATCAGGATAAAGGTAATATGAGTAAATTAGTGTTAAAATTTAGATAATAAGGTCTAAAAAAACCTAAAACATGAGTTCATCAAATTATATGAGTAAATTATATACAATTCTATCTATATATATATAATATATAAAATTTTTGTTCCAGTTTCCCCTAATAATGACATTTATAATATATAAGCAAATAACAAGGTAATAAATTTCATTCTCTTCACTTTAATATCCCAAAATATATTACACAAAGACAAACGATATATAAGTTTGGATAAGAATGGTTATTTCAAATATAAATTTTTTTAACATGTCCTTTAATTAATAATTTTTAGGAATTAAACTATTATCTTGGATTCTTAAATAGCACTTGTACAGTATTTATAAAATTAACAATAAAATAAAATAAATGATTTCAAAAATAAAAAATTGTATGTAATTTGGAAAATTTAAATTATCCCAGAAATTATTTAAATATGTTTTACATATTATGAATGCTTTTAAGGATTATGATTTAGTTTATTGTTTTTCATGGTTTCATTAAACAAATTCAAATAATATTGGAATAATAGACATTAGTGATATTTTATAGACAAAATATTAAAATACATTATTTAAAATTCGAAAAATATGGAAATATAACAATTAATATAATATATAGTCTAAAATTTCTTCTTTTATCAATTTATGAGTTAATATTTTCATTATAATTAATATTATAAACCTTTGAGAGTGAAAACATTATTAACAAATTTAATGTAAAAATGAATTAACTATGGGGTAAAGCAAATGATAATGTTTAAAACATAACAGAAACCCATAAATATAATATATATTAATGTGATTACAACCAAATACTACATTAACTTCAAATGTATGTCCATTTGAAAGAATTTTTCATAAAAATTACTTTATTATAATTTAGTCTTTTAGGAAATTCCAAAAGTTCCCCTCTCGTATATTATAAATGAGAACCATATTTTCTCACATATTCACACCTTCTGATCCGTATTGTTCAAAATGCCTTTAAAATCCCTTGTAAATATTGATATACTCATTATAGATGTTTTGATCTACTAAAAATATAGACACTAGGATTCATAAGAGGGGGTCTAAAGGAGTTCTATCAATGAAGTTGTAATAATATTATACAGTCACAGTATTTACATCTTCATTAACTGCTCTAAATATATGGTATGTTTCATTAAATAACAAATAAATTGTCTAAAATATATGAAAAAATTATTTATTTTAATCACAATTTCCCACCCTCTTCCCATAAAATGTAATTTGAGATTATCACTCGTGAATATGTAAAACTTACCATCTCCATGTATATATAAAATTCATCTTCCAACCTAATATTTCATGGATGGTCATTATGATAGGTCTAATTGTTATAAATAAAAATTATCAAATAAATATAATTACAGAATTTAAATATCACATTTATATTCTTTACTTCAAATCTATTGGAAATGCGTAGTGCCACTCATGTATACTGGTAGAGTACCACCTCAACAAAGTAATATGATTGGTTTTTCATTTATCATTTACATTGATGGTAATAATTAAATATTTAATTTTTTTGGATGATTTATATGATATAATAATGAGACTATAAATGTAAATTAGTAGGTACCTATAATTGATTCCATCTAATGAAAAGTTAAAACAATGTTCATTCGTATGATTGGCATATAATATCTATGAATGGTGTAATTAATTTTTATATATTTATCTTATATAAATAATTAAAAATATGTATATAATGGATATATATTATATTTATTTCATGATAAAAATATTATCGATTATGTAAAAGTGATAAATGTACAAGAATCAAAACTACTAAACTAAAATAAACAGTATTGCGAAATAGTCGACACCCAAAAAACAATATTTTAACAAAAAATTATTGATAAATGGGGGTTTAAATGTTATAAAGGGATGAAATATAGTATTATAAGTATGTACATGATTCTGGGATTTAAATATACTAATTTTAAATTTAATATAAATGAGGATATAGTGCTTCAAAAGTAATTAGAACGTGAGGTAAGGGTTTATCATTTAAACTTATCTTCTATGGAACACATGTTATGTATTGTGCCTATATTTTTTAATATTCTGTATATACATCCCTTTTAAAAGATATATAATGACTACTCAATACTGTAAATAATCACTTCTATGTTTCAAAAAATATTTTCCATGCAAATTATTTTCACAGTATATTAAAATTTACAGTTTTTGAAACATAACCCTCAATGTGGAAAGGATATGTTTCACATTAATGGATCAATGCTCTTATAATGAAATTAATATTTATAAAAAACTAAATAGTTAAAATTACTATTATTTTTTTTACGATATAATACATGGGTATAGTAAATACTCTTTCACTATAGGGTTTATGTTTATGATGAAATGATTTTTATAAAAACCATTTTATTTTCCACAGCTTATATTGTGATGTTATGTAAATTCAACTCATTAATTTTAATGGGTTATAATATAGTCAATGTTTTATGATCTTTTATAACACATATGTATGATTTTAATTATTTGATAGGTGGTACTAGATTTATGTATCCATTAAAATCATTTGGTAAATACAGATATCTCATGCCATAAATATGACTCGAATAGGGAGTAAACCCAATTCAGTACGGGAAACATTCTATTATGATAGTATTAGGAGTAAAAATGATTAATAAAATGGATTAAATATGGAATGCATTAAATTTTTATTGTCCTTCAAATGATCCATGACTAGTAAGGGAATGATTTTATATGCTTTTTTTTTGTTAGAAACTCTTGTCTTAAACCAATTTTATGCTCTCATGGATCATTTTCATTGATTCCAATATAATTCATGTATTATAAACTAACATGATTTTTTTATGACATAAGATTACGACATATTATATGCATGGAATGATTTTAAAATTTTATTCCCATGTTCATATACCATTGTGTTCATGATATGATCTTTTTATTATTGATATCTTTCTTGATTACCCATTCTATTAACAAACACTCACCCCTTTCATGTGTTTTATTTCTTTATATTATAAAGATGGGTAATAAGTATGATATGTATATTAAGTTTTCTAGTAATAAATTACTATGTGAGAAGTTATGTATACCTCTTATCAATTAGTTCTTTAGAAAACCATGTTTCCAAAAGAACTAAACCAATAAAATTATAGAATGGATCATTAGGTTATGTAATGAATATTATTATAATAACCTTTGATATCTATATAAAACAAATTTGAGTTAATAAAGTTGGTAACAAAGTATGTTTTATTTAAATTTTGATAATTGGATGTGTAAACATTTCTGAGAAAATTGTGGATTAGTCTGTGTATAGGATAAAATCCTATTTTTAGGTAGTGTTCTTTTATGACCTAGGTGAAACATATAGAATCATAGAATAACAAAGGATTTTTTTTATTTACACATCCTATAAATGATTCTTCAGGATTTTTGTCTTTTATTATTATTACTCACACTACATTTTGGTTTTAGTAAATGGATGGAACCAAGTAGATTCATGTTATGGATGACGTGAAATGGAATGATTATCCAAATGAGAATCCATATTAAATGAGAAATGGAATGTGAAACCTTATGACTATACAAAATTATATATATAATTATATTATTACGAACCACTTCATCAATGAGTTTCTTCAGAGTCAAAATAATACAATTATAGAGTTTCATAGAGACTATAGGGGAATGTAGATTCAACTTCCTACTTGTCAAGAATATGGGGAGAAGCACTCAAGGGAATTTAAGGAATTAAATGATATTGTCTATATATATATAAGAATTATGGGAATGGATTAACTAATCACTGTGGAAAAATTAAGAGTTCAATGGAGGAAAATTAAGTCAGACATATTGTACGATTTATAGTTTAGTGTGTCATGTCTGGGGAATACATGCATTATCTAGGAAAATTCATTTATTGAAAGGTCAAATCCTAGACCAAAAAAAGAACTATGATATGAAACACTTTTATTTTAATAAATTTTAGTATTTAGCTATCTGTATCCAATAATTATATCAATGATATTTTGGATATAAGAATCCTGAAACTTCTACATATTGTTCCATAGTGGTTTTCATTAATGATTATAAATCATTTGTGGAATGGTTCTAATAAACCAAAAACATTATTTATTTGTAATGTGGTAATGTATATATGGGATAAATAAATGATTGAAATTGAGTTAATAGTATCAGGGACCTAGGAATTGGGTAACGGTATGATTACATTGTGATTTAGGTTATATTTGATGAATTTAATTGAATTTCTAGAATTGTCAAATATATTAAATAATGAAAGTTCTTATTTTTGAATGACGGGTGTTCTTAATATTTTTAAGAATATAATTTATTCATTAGATGATGAAAAGATTTTTTATACCATCATATGTCTATAATAATAATTTTTAACAAAAAATTAAATGTATCATCAACTCATTTTGAATGTTTTTGGGGACAGCATTCTGAAGATATTTGAAACATCTTTTGAGTTTTAGGAAGAATACTCAATTGAAATTTAAATAAAACTTTTGGATAATTATGTTTTATTGGTTAGTGGGATATAAATAATAATGATGATGGAAATTTGATTCATTGACAATGATATATTTCATATATATTCATGGTGAAGATAACGAGTACCATTCATGCTAGTTTCTAAATTTGAATCATGATATTTTGGTTAAGTTCACTCCATTATAAGATTATATTGTAATTTATCATATAGATGAATGAATAATTGTGTAATTTTTTATTGGTTAGAGGTATATATAAATATTAGGCTTAATAAGTGATACTATTTTATATGAATGATATTAAATCATTGATGATGTAAGCTAAAGGATGTGAAAAAAATTAAGGATAGATCATAAATTATTTTTAAGGTTATTTTTAGGATATTAAAAATATTTCTTGAATCAATATAGGAGTTATATTAATATAGTTATATAAAAATATATACATATATGTCAGGTGAAAATAAATCACATCCAACAATGATGCAAGTCTTCAACCCACAAACAAAGGGAGAAAAAGGTGTATCACATGCTAATAACCTACATGATGTCCTTGTTAATATAAATTTGAATTTATTTAAATGCTATGGATTAAATTTATATTTGGAACATTTTATCACAAATGTTAATGGAAATAAATATTTTAATATGTGTATCACTTTAATAATAAATGATTAATTTTATTTTAGAACAGTAAATGATTTTAATGGGACTTTATGATGATTTTGGACATTTTGTAACATGAGTAGAAATTTATTTCGATTATATGATTAAGGAATATAATTTTTTAAGAAAATTTTGTAGATAAAATGTTATATTAATCATGGAATAATTTCAGAATCATGTCCTTATTTTTTTTAGTTTTTAACATTGTGTATTATATAGCATTATTTATATAATAATAAATATTGAACATTGGGTGTTATTATTATGAACTTAGATATTAATTGTAATGTCTCAGATTTCTCCGTATTGTATTTTTAATGTTATGTTGTAATTCTTTTGAGACCAAGCTCTGAGAGAGTGTGCAGTTCTGAGGCCCAGTGATCTCAAAACAAATGTTTGAATTTAATTTAATAATTAAACTACACGCACATGTGGTTTTCCTAAAAAAGTGTAATAACCCCTGAACGGGTGCTCAGAACAGAAATCTGAGGGAACTGTTGCGTTCAGAATAGCGATTTTACCTTAGGCAAGGCCTAACATCGGCTGGCCCAGGTCGGTGGTGAAATCTAGTTTTTGGATGTAACCGTAATAAAATATTTAATAAAAATATTTTTTAAATCTTTTTGCATCAGATATCTTTAAACTTTTTAAATAGAGATTTGCAGAGGGGTCTAGGGTTACAGATTTCATAACCCTGAAACCATTGGAGGCGCTGGAGGCTCTGGAGGAAACCCCAATGAGGAAACGACATTCATGACGGGTTTCGCCGGTGATGACGACGCGACGACCGGATCTTCACCAACAAACACCGCAGATCCAGGTAGGGAATTTTATATCTTTGTGATTCCTTCCTCTTTCTTGATTCCTACAATGAACGCAGACTATTCCATGAACCGATTAGCCTATGGATCAATCTTTTTGCGGGCGAGTGTGATTTGGGGTTTTATCGGGAGATTCAATGCTCGTAATTATAATCTGTTGATTATTTTGGTTTTGATCTAACGACGACGAACCCAGATATTCACGAACAACGATCAAGGTTCGTACCTCTTGTTTGATTATGTGATTCTTTCCTCGTGTTCTTTGTGTGCGTTCTACACATTCTTCATGGAGGTATGAACGACAGATCGTTGTGCATATGTTACATGTCGCATCGATCAAAAATTGAATATCTAGAATCGGAACACACCCACGGAGGTGCAACGATTGTTTCTGCCGATGGATCGAAGTTGATCGGATGATATTGTTCTTCGAACGATTTCTGCACGGGTGACCAGAATCGGATTTGGGAGCTGATCGAAGGCCTGAAAACTGCAGATTCGGCATCACGATGATGAGGCGACCCTCGATCATGCATTTTTCGGAAAATGGTCCATGGAAACAGAAACCCGAAGATCAGCTCAGGAATGAGGAAGAAGACTACGGATTTTGAAAGTTCTTGACTACACAGTGTGTAGTATGGGCTACACGGTGTGTGTGTTCGTCGGCAGGCCACCAGATGTGTACTTCGGGAGTACACGAACATCAGTTGGGAACACGGACAAGGACAGGGTGTGTATGCCCTTCCCCAACCAGATACACGGGGTACCCCGTGTACTAGTACATGGGCTGGAGGCATAGGCAGCAACCGTGTATGGGCACATGGCCAGTGTACACAGAGTGAACCCCAGGTGCTAGGACACAATGTGTAATCCTTCCACACGCCGTGTAGTTACTTTTTAAAAGACAAGCCTAATGATGCGGGTCGTTTACACGGGCAGTACCCGATGTCAAGGAACACGTCATGTGATCCTTCTACACGCTGTGTAGTTGAGTTTTACACAATTTGGACGGATGACCCGGACCGTTTACACGGGCAGTACATGGGGTCAAGGAACACAGCGTGTAACCATACTACATGTCGTGTAACCTGTTTTCCATGGATTGTTCTATTTGTCTTCAATGTCTAGGACTAGCTTTCTTAGGGTTTGTTCCCCTGCTCTTTCCCTTGAAGTTTTCTAGTATAATTTACTATGTACAAGAGTATGATCCCTTCAACAGGACTTCCTGAATAGAGTTGTTGGAATCCCCACTGTGAGACTTGTATTCACATCCTCTACTCATTCCTGGAACCCTAAGTACAGTTCTCAGTATCGACATGACCTACTTTACCCAGGCGTCGATCCTCCACTTAGCTGATTAGCTAAGACTGAGTTGTTGGAATCACTCCATGGATATTGGTTGTGATCCTCATATGAGAATCATATTCTCAAGTACTTTTTGAGTGTGTTCTCCCGAAATGAGTACTTCGTATCTCTCTCTTCAGACCTAGGAGTGGTTTCTCCATGTTATGTGCGTAGTGGAATCTTCAACCTGGATATTAATGGTCGTTTTGCGATGGTCGATCATGTGTGAGTATATCTACATACTCTTGTAATATATTCTGTTAACATATACTGTGTAGAGCTGACTGTATCATTCTTTGGTGGTATTTCCCTTGTTCTATTCCTTTTTGGTTTTTGAGTGTCCTTCTGGGTATTGTTATACTCAACCCTGTACGGGCTTTGCCTGCACATGTTGTGTCTTGTGCAGACGAGTGATCCTTTGACCAGATTCTAGGAGGATTAGGACAAGACGGTGATCAGTGAGATCAGACAGGTCGAGCTACGTTCCTACGGCTAGGGATTGTAGTCCCAGTACCATTCTTTACAGTTTGGAGTTTGTTACAGACTTTCATTTGGTGGGATTGTACTTTTGGTCGAGTGTTTTACTTTTACTGTACTTTACTTTCTTGTCGTACTCTGTTGGTTGGGAGTTTTAGTGTATTCATGCATTTCCATTTTTGGTAGGTTTTACTTTTCATCTTTGTGGGCTTGGAGATGTGTGTGCATGTGTAAAGGTTTATCGGAAATGCCTCCCCTGTTTGTAATGTGCCTACTTGGTGCTAGTCACCATCCCATGGCCTATTGGAGGCGGGCTTGGGGAGTTGCAGCTCGGGCCCCACAGGGATAGGTCGTGAAAGAGTGGTATCCGAGCTTGTCAGTTCTACAGTAGGACTGAGAGTCTGTGTGTTGGGTTGGGGCAATATTGTTAAGTGTTTCGAGTTCAGCTTTCAGGCTATGGACCCTTCTGTTGATACGGGGTGCCGACGTATCCATGCACCAGGACCCTGATAACTTGCTTTTCGACTCGGAACATGAAGACACTAGTTGCAGGGGAATATATTTGTATATGCATCATATAGGAATGGGTTGTGGTTTCCATGTCCTTCCTTTGTCAGCTCTCCAGATATACTCAATGACTGTGGTACATCTTGTTTCGTTATAGGATGCCTCCGCGACGTGCACCCGCTAGGATCCACCAGCTCGATCATGATGATGACCCCCTCAGTAATAAATCTTCATTACAGGGACCTGATCCCCCAGTTTTAACATCGGGTGGTGTGCTAGTTATTCTACCACCTATGGAGTAGTATTTTTTCCCTCTTTGTCATTAGAGGAGGAGCACATGTTGAGCGCACTGCACGGGTTTCTGAGACAGAGACCCCTTAGGTTTCGAGGTGAGCAGGACCATCAGTAAGTAGAGGACTAGCTTGAGACAGTGGCCATAGTCTTCCATTTGGTTAAGACACCAGCAGACCTGATGGTGATCCTGGCAGCGAGCCTTCTGCAGGGCTCGGTAGGGCGATGGTGGAGTTTGGTTATCCAGACTCATGAGGAGGCAACTCTTGCATGGTCATAGTATGAGCATCTCTTCAGAGATGAGTTTTCACCGGATACCCTGATAACAGTACTTATAAAGGAGCTTCTTCAGCACCAGCAGGGAACAATGATGGTGGCTGACTATTCATCAAGGTTTACCATCCCCTCACGGAACAATATGGATATGTTCAGGGATCATTACATGAAACCTCTAACTTTTCAGCGAGTCTTACACAAAGTCATCCGAGATAGCATCATCTCTATGAGCATTCCTACTTATGTTGGGGTTCTCGGGCGGTCTTTAGTGGTTTGGAGATTCTTGGCAGAGTAGAGACAGCCAACTATTGTTAGTAGTGAGCGAGTTGGAGCATAGAACTTGACAGTAGGGAGCCGACGTCAGGGACCCTAGTGTGGGAGACGTTTTCAGAGGAGATCCCAGGACAAAGGATCTGTCGTACGGTGTTCCCAGTGCGTATCCATCTAGCCTCAAGAGAGGCGATGCAGCACCTGTGATGGTAGGAGAAATCTCACTCGAGATTTTCTGACATGCCGTACTACTGACATGTGAGCAGTGGATGGACCACCGAGGTAGAGGCAACCTGTGGAGCAGACATATCCGCAGGGCGGAGTACATAGTAGAGGAGTTGGGAGAGTAGATGGAGGTGGTCGATGTTTTGACCTTTTACCACCACCACCCAAGGAGGTCCACCCCTGGCTTAGGGAGCTGGTGGACAAAGGTAGGGATAGCTACAGGTAGCAGAGGCATATGACCCAGGTTCTCCTGGAATGATTAGAGATACAATCTGTGTCATTTCTACTTTGGTTGTCATATTAATAGAAGCAGGTTCTAGTCATTCTTTTCTGGAAGCTTATCTTGTTCGAGACCATGATATTCCAGTTGAGTCGTTGACTCGACCCTAACGCTTAGAAACACCGACTGGATAAGATTCAGAGATCACACACCTTTACAGATAGTATGACCGTACCCATGGAGGCAAGAGTTTCAGTTGGATCCTCTTGGTTGTAGCATCAAGGCCTTACGATGTAATTCTTGGTATGGATTGGCTATCCACTTTTCATTCAATGATTGATTGTTTTAGGTGAAGGGTGTGGTGTGTCCGTAGTGATGGAATGAGGTTCTCCTTCGTTGGTGAAAATGAGACCCAAGCAGCGCAGGATGGACCTGTGCATAGGAAGGTACATCCGATTTTACATCAGTTGGCTAGCCTAGCCATTGGCGCAACAGATGTTACGAGTTTCCAGTTTCCAACAGCAGTGGCTAAGTACGGGGATGTCTTTCCAGAGGATTTCTCTATAATACCTCCCTATTGATAGATAGATTTCTGCATTAAGTTGCATCCCGGGATGACACGGATATTAGCATCAGCATATCGGATGGCTCCTACAGAGCTTCGTTAGCTGGGAGTGCAGCTGGAAGACTTATAGAGGAAGGGCTTCGTGAGACCCAGTGTTTCACCCTAGGTTTCCCCAGTGTTGTTTACCAAGAAGGCATACGGGAGCCTAAGGCTGTGTGTGGATTACCGGCGCTTGAATCAAGTGACCGTGGAGAACCAATATCCACTACCGAGGATCGAGGACCTCTTCATCCAGTTAAGAGGGGCATGATGGTTCTCGATGGATGATTTACGATCTGGCTATCAGCAGTTGCGTGTACGGGATGAGGATATAAGGAGGACTACATTAAGATGTCGCTATGGTCACTATGAGTACTTGGTGATGCCCTTCGTCATGACTAATGACCCGGTAGTGTTTATGAGACTTATGAACCAGATCTTTCAGCCCTATCTAGATTGTTTCTTAGTGGTCTTCATCGACGATATCCTTGTGTACTCTGCATCCAAGGAGGAGCAAGAGAGGCAACTAAGGATGGTTGTGGACACACTCTAAGAGCACTAGTTGTACGCAAAACTCTCGAAGTGTCAATTCTGGATACATGAGGTCCTATTTCTGGGGCACATTATCTCAGCAGATGGTGTAGCAGTGGACCCAGCCAAGGTAGAGGTAGTGTTAGCATTGGATCCACCCCGGAGCATGATGGAGGTGCGGAGTTTCCTTTGTTTGTCATGCTACTATTGGAGATTCATTATTGATTTCTCATGGATTTCAGCACCCTTGACATCTTTGAACCGAAAGGGGAATCCTTTCATGTGGACCGAGAGATGCCAATAGGCTTTTCAGCAGTTAAGACAGAGTCTGACGAGTGACCTGATCTTGAGACTACTAGAAGAGGGTGTCATGGGTGTGGTTTTCTGCGACGCATTAGGAACTAGGCTTGGTTGTGTTCGGATGTAGAGGCAGGCGATGATTGCTTATGGATCACGTTAGTTGAGGCCCCATGAGAAGAACTACACGACCCATGATCTTGTGTTGGAAACGGTAGTCCTCGGTTTGATGATGTGGCAGAACTACCTGATGGGCGAGCGGTTTTTCATCTACTCTGATCAAAATATTCTCAGATATATCTTTTCTCAGAAGGATCTGAATTTGAGACAGAGGTGGTGGCTTGAGTTCCTCTAGGATTTCGACTTTGAGATCGTTTAAACTCATGGGTCGGGGAACATTGTGGTAGATGCTCTCAGCAAGAAATCCAATTCATAGTTGCTGGATGAGGTGATGAGGAAGTTGGCCTCTTTGCAGTTATCCTTCATGGATAGAGATGAGGGAGCATACCTTCAGTCGATTGTTTTTACCCCTCCAATATTAAAGCGAGTTAGGGAAGCACAGCTCAAAGATTCTAGCTATGACACTTTACATGCTCAAATATCCACAGGCGATGCTGCTAATGGATATTCAAAAGGTGGAGAGCACGTTGTTATCTCCGTAGGGCACACTGTAATACCAATGAAGTTCCATACATCTCCTTTGGCGGTGCATCCAGGCATGAAAAAGATGTAATAGGACCTCTGACGTCAGTTCTGGTGGTCAAGAATGAAGAAGAGTGGCAGAATTGTTTTCTCGATGCCATACCTGTTAGCAAGTAAAGGTTGAGCACCAGGTGTCAGCGGGTTTGACTTAGCCTCTTGAGGTGACAAATTGGAAGTGGGATGGGATATCAATGGACTTCGTGATGGGTTTACCATGTACGTCCAGGGGATGTGATTCCATATAGGTGATCGTTGACCGACTCACCATGTCGGACCACTTTCGAGCCATTAGGGAGCATATTTCAGTAGAGATCTTGGGATACCCCTATATGAAGGAGATAGTTAGACTTCATGGAGTTCCATCAATGATCATCTCAGATAGTAATGCTCATTTCACATCCCGTTTGTGCAAGGGATTGCATTAAGCTTTTGGGACTCAGTTATGCTTGAGCACACGTTTCATCCTTAGACTAATGGTCAGATAGAGTGGACCATCCAGGTTCTATAGGATAAGCTATGAGCTTGCATACTTGACTTCAGTCGTAGCTGGGAGGATCACCAACCAATAGTGGAATTTTCTTATAACAACAGTTTTCATTCCACAATTGGTAAGGCACCGTTCGGGGATTTGTACGGTCGACCATGAAGGTCGCCACTTTGGGGGACTGACCAAGGAGAGTCAGCACTCATGGGCCTAGAGATGGTTCGAGCTACTATAGAGAAGGTGCAGGTCATCCAGGAGTGGATGAAGACTACACAGATTCTTCAAAAGTCTTATGCCAACAGGAGATGTAGGCCCTCAGAGTTTGAGGAGGGATACCATGTGTTCCTTTGGGTCTCGCCTCAGTGGGGATTGCGGAGAATTGGCCGAGGCGGAATGCTATCTCTGAGGTTCATCGTCCCTTTTGAGATTCTGAGTATAGTTGGAGAGGTGGAATACTGCTTGAGTCTACCTCCTCATATGGACCGGGTACACAACATCTTCCATGTGTCGTAGCTGTGGAGGTACCTGCATGATCCATCACACGTTATCAACTCGGGCGAGCAAGAAATCGATGATGGAGTGACCATTGCTGAGTACCCAGTGGAGATCGAGGATCGTTAGGAGAAGATCCTTCATGGGATAGATATTCCCTTGGTGCGTGTCTAGTGGTATCATGGGAATCTCTAGGAGAGCACGTGGGAGTGGGAGGCTCAGATTCATGGGTAGTACCCACATCTTGTTGAGTAGCCTTTGTTTTGGATTTTCGGGGACGTAAAGCCCTAAGGTGGGTATGATGTAATTTCTCAGATTTCCCTCTATTTTATTTATAATATAATGTGGTAATTCTTTCAGGACCAGGCTCTGAGACGGTGTGGAGTTCCGAGGCCCGGCGAGCCTGGAACAAATTTTTGAATTTAATTTAATAATTAAACTATGTGTGCATGTGGTTTTCCTGAAAAAGTGGAATAACTCCTGAATGGGTGCCCGGATCAGAAACCTAAGGTCACCGTTGCGTTCAAAACAGTGAATTTACCTTAGGCTAGGCCTAAATTGGCTGGAGCAGGTCGGTTGTGAAATCTAGTTTTTGGATGTAACTGTAATAAAATATTTGATAAAAATATTTTATTAATTCTTCTTGCAGCAGATATCTTTTATCTTTTCAAATAGAGATTTTTGCATGGGTCCAGGGTAACATACCTCATAACCCTGAATCCTTTTGGAGGCTCTGGAGGCTCGGGTGGAAACCCCAACGAGGAAATGACGTTCTTTACAGGTTTCACTAGCGACGACGACACGTCGACCATATATTTTCCAATGAACGCTACAGATCCAGGTAGGGCATTTGATCTCTTTATGATTCCTTCCATATTCTTGATTCTTATGAAAAACACCGACAAAACCACGAACCGATTAGCCCGCGGATCGACCGTTTTGCGGGCGGGTGTCATTTGGGTTATTATCGCGTGATCCAACGCTCGTAATTATAATTTGTTGATTATTTTGGTTTTGATCTTAGGGTGATGAACCCGGATCGTCACGAACAACGATCTAGGTTCATCCCTCTTGTTCTATTTTTTGATTCTTTCATCATGTTCTTCATGTGCGTTCTACGCATTATTCGCAGAGGTATGAACGACGGATCGTGGCGTATCCATTGCATGATGCAACGATCCAAAATTGATGATATAGCATCGAAACAACCCCATGGAGGTGCGACGATGGTTTCAGCGGATGGATCGAGGCAGATCAGAAGATATCGTTCTTCGAACGATTTTTTCATGGGTGATCGGAATTGGATTTTGAAGCCGATCGAAGGCCAGAAACACGAGTATTCGGCATCACGATGACGAGTTGACCCCCGATATTGAGTTTCGCGGTAAACTGACCATGGAAATAGAAACTAGAATATCGGCCAAGGTGGAAGGGGGAAGATTACGGTTCTAGAAATTTTTCGACTACATGATAAGTAGTATGGTCTACATGGCGTGTGTTCGTCAGTGGGCCGCCTATCGTGTACTCCGGGAGAACACAGACACGAGTTGGGTACACAGCCAAGGATATGGCATGTATACCCTTCCCCTTCCAGATACACGGGGTACCCAGTGTACTGGTAAACGGACAGGTCACATGGAACGAGACCGTGTATATGCACATGTCCAACGTACACAGAGCGAACCCCAGGTGCTCAGACATGGCATGTAATCCTTCGACACACCATGTAGTTACTTTTTATACGACAAGGCTAATGACATGGGCCGTTTACACGGGCAGTACCCGGAGTCAAGGAACACGTCGTGTGATCCTTCTACACGCCATGTAGTTGAGTTTTACCAGCTTGGACGGATGACACAGGCCGTTTACACGGGCAATACCCAATGTCATGGAACATAGAGTGTAACCATACTACACATTGTGTACCCTATTTTACATTTATTGATCCATTTGTATTCTGTGACATGGACTATCTTTGTTTGGGATCATTCCATTGGTCTTTCTCTAGATGGTTTCTGGTATCATTTCCAATGTACCGGAGTATGATCCCTTTAGCCAGACATCATGAATAGAGTTGTTGGAATCTCTTATGTAAAACTTAGAGTCGGATACTCTATTCATTATTGGAACCCTAAGTAGATTTCTTGGTATCGACGTGACATACTTTACCCGTGCACTGATCCTCTGCTTAGCAGATTAGCTCATACTGAGTTGTTGGAATCACCCCATGGCTATTGGTTGTGATCCTCATCTTAGCATCATATTCTCAAGTACTTGAGGAGTGTGTTCTCTTGGAACAAGTACTTCGTATCTCTCTCATCAGACCTAGAAGTGTGTTATCCTTGTTACATGATTAGTGGAATATTCGAGCTGGATCATAGTGGTGGTTTCGCGATGGTCGATCGTGTGTGAGTATATCTGGATATTCTTATTATATGTTCTGTAAACATATACTGTGTAGAGATGATTATATCTATCCTTTTTGGTATTTCCTATGTTGTATTCCTCTGTGGTTTTGGGGTGTCCTACTGGGTAATGTTATAGTCACCCCTGTATGGGCTTTGCACGCACCTTTTGTGTCTTGTGCAGACAAGCGAGCCGTTAACATGACTCTAGGAGGACTAGGACCGGACGGTGCTCAGTGAGATCAAACAGGACGAGGTGTGTTCTTACGGGTACGGATTGGAGTCCAATTACCTTTCTTTATAGGTTAGAATTTTTTACATACTTTTGTTTGGTGAGATTGTACTTTTGGCCCAGGGTTTCAGTTTTACTATACTTTACATTCATGTCGTACTTTGTTGGTTGGGATTTTTAGTGTATGCATGCATTTCCATTTTTAGAAGATTTTACTTTTCATCTTTGTGGGCTTGGAGATGTGTGTGTGTGTGTACATGTTTATAGGCAATGCCTCCCCTATTAGTAACATGCCTACTCGGTTCTAGTCACTATCCCCTGGCCTATTGGAGGCGGGCTTGGGGAGTTGCATCTCGGGCCCCACTGGGACTGGTCGTGATATTAATATTTTGTTTCTTTCATTTAGAAATTATATTAACATATTCTAACTATTTTTTGGGATTTAATTTATGACTTTATATAGGTGTATTTTATTGATATAGTTTTTTGATCTATTAGAAGTTTATTTTATTTCTTCATGATTGAAAAAATTATTCTTGAATTATCATTATTTATTGAAAGAGTTTATCCTATTGTGGAAAATTATTAAAATTATAAAATTATTCATTCCATTTATTAATATTTCGTCATATTATTAGCCTAGATAGTAATAGAATTATTAAACACTTGGAAAATTATATTGAAATAAAAAAAATCCATATTCCTATAAATTCTAATGAATTGATGATCTTTTCAATCCTCCTCGATTTGTAGAATTCTTATCTTTAACATTCTCATGATCAGTCTTTTTAATTTGATCAATGTTCTCTATCAATATCTATAATTATATAAAAATTAATCATTTATTCCATTAAAATGTTTTAACATTCCCATATTTTCAACTTTCTAGAATCCAAGATATGTTATATTCTATATAAGCTTCATATATATTTTTCCATATTTTCAAGAGAAGTTTTATTATCCCTTCTAATGATGTGGGTTTTTAGAAAAATGAACATTCAAATATCATACCCTTGATTAATGATTATGATTTAAAAATATTAGAATGAAATTTATTAAATAGTTTATAATGTAACACCCCAATATTTTAAAATAACACTACATTATATAACATAATGGATATAGAACAGAACGCATAAATGAACCGTTAAATATTATAATTATATTAAATCCATTAAATTGGTGTGGGTTAATTGGATTAACTTCAATATTATATATATATATATATAATATTGGAACTTATTAAAAATCCAATTATTAGTTCATATAAAATAATGATTCAATTTTATGTAAAGTGGTTCTATGCATCACAAAATATATTTTTGTAAAAAATAATTTCAATTTTATTGAGAAAATATTAAAATTAAATTCAGTAACATTTATAAATTCTATTTTATTTAAAGAATATAAATTTGTATGTTATAATATCAAAATAATTTTATGATTAATATTGGATAATTATTGAAAATAATTATATTCAATTAATAGAAAAAATAGTGATTTTCATTGAGAACTGTATTTTTATTTCAAATATTTAAATAGAAAAATATTAATTTGGAATTAATTTTAAAATATAAATAGATCATTATAATTAAAATATATATAATTATGGTCTTTTGGATGAATTTGATCTCTGAATTTCATATATAACTATTTTTATACTTCAATTTCATTTTTTGAAAAACTATTTTTATTTTTATTATTCATTTTCATGTTAAATTAATTTGTTTTTCACTTCCAAGAATTGTATAAGGAAAATATGATTCCATATTTGGAGTTTAGAGGTAATTTTTTTTATATTTTTCAATTTTACTCTTGTTCATAATGAATAGTCACCATATTATATTTTATTTCACTACAAATCTAAAATGGGTAAATTCAGGAAAAAAATTATATAATGTGGTAATAAAATTTCCAAAAAATGATTGTATCATTTTTAACTGGTTTATATCATCTAATTCCATAAAAGTCATGAATATTTGGAATTTTTTTTCATATTTTTCCTTGATAATGAAATTTATAATATTTAAATAAAAGATAACGTCAAAATGCCATTCTTTTGATATTAAATTATCATAAATTTTTACATTAGGAAAATAGAAAAACAGATCAGTTAAAAATGGTATTTAAAATTAAATTTTTTTTCTCAAATAGTTTTTTATTTCTAATATTTAGTATTCATGAAATTATAATAAATTCATAAGAAATTCCAATACATTATTTTTTCAATTAAAAAAAATAAATTATATTATAAATATTTAATGTAAAATAATATCAAAACATTATTCTGTGCCATGAACGTTTTACAAAAGTATTAAATATTTTGAATGTTTTATGGTTTTTTATTGGAATTCTATTTTTTTCTAGATGCCATTAAAAGTAAAATTAAATGAATAATGTCAAAAATGAAATTATTTATATTTTATATAAATAATATATTATTATGTTATTTAAAAACTATGAAAAAAATTACTGATTATAGTTAGAATAATATATCATTGAAAATTTCAGAATTTTTCATTTATTAGTTAGTAGTCAATGAATAAAAAAATTTATAACCCTTTATCTATTAAAACACTATTATCATTGTTAAGGTGAAAATTGGTTAACTAAGGGGTTAAACGAAAATATATGATTTAACATCCACTTTAACATATTCAAATTATATTTTTTTAATGGATTACAAAAACAATCCTCTCATATTTTAGAATATATTACAATTCAAAAAAAAAAATCTTGATAATTTCATTGTTATAATTTAATCTTTTTTGAAATTCTAAATGTGCCTTATGCCAAAATTATAAATTCTCTCCTACTCCCCTCACATATTCACACATTTTGATTCATATGTCTTGACCAAATACAAAAAAATCATTTTCAACTTCCTTAAGCAAATTCTAGAGGTATCGTTCTTATGAAAATACTAACCCTAGGATCTTTAGAAGGATATCATATTAATTTATATCAAAGATGAGGTAATAGAATTAACTTATCACCTTATATTTTAATTATAATTTATATAATCCAAATATATAATATTTATCATAATTTAATAACATTAGTATTGCAAATATAGTGAAATTTAATATGATTTTGAAATCACCGTCATACACCCTCCCCCTCATCAAATGGAATGTGAAAGAATCATTGTGCACACATACATCTTACATACTCCACATAGAGATACAATTTTTTTCACCTTTATATTTAATATATTATTATTATTATGGTTTTATGTTTATATATTAAATTTACCACATAATTATACTTCTTTATGTATAATATCACTTCTGTCTTCTAACCATTCATTCTTTTAGAAATGGTTCAATTGACTAAAAATGGGGTAAATGAGGTCACACCTAAATAGTGAAACAAATGTGAATATAGATATAAAATGGAAGGGAGAGTATCATATATCTTAACAAGAGCTTTGCAACTGATCTGACAAAGGGTTATTTGAATGTGCAATGATGGATATACATTGATCCCTAGATCTTAACGGAGGAGATCCATATTATGGGAAAATAGTCTTCTATAAAAAAATTGGAGGTGAAAAATTTGGGAATTAAAAATATTTAATTGTAAATTATGAACTTTACCTACATAGGTTGGGAAACATGGTTTGGCCACATAATTTTCCAAACCCTTTTCCACCTGTGTGCCAATCCATTGTCTAAGGTGGACCCTTGCCTGGTTGAGGTGCATGGTTTGACAGATCATGCACATATCATAAAAAAATACAATATCATAAAAGGCATCAACCATGCATATGTGTGAGCCTTGGATCACATGGTAGTAGAAAAACCATGCTTCCCCTATAACCCCAATGTCTCACACCACATGGTTTAGTCAAATCATGCATGCTAGTTTGTATGGTTTTTGTTATCCCAGCATCCCGGTCTTCTTCATCAAATTCTAGGGATTTGGGCTTTAAAATAGCTCTAGGAACCCTCATTCCCTCCTTTACTTCTGTATGCATCATTATTATGGGAATACCAAAATATTTAAATTAAAAACAAAAGGATCATACCTTTGAGAAATGTTGGGATGTTACATCCTCTCCTTCCAGAGAATCCTTTTCCCTGAGTTTCCATTTTGAAGGTGGTAAGATGTTATCTGAGAAGAGTTTCGGACACTGCACACATACATCAGCCTCCCACTTTTAGGTATCATCTAGAATGAATCTGTACTTCCATATCCTAAGAACCAGAGGAACTGGCCTACCTTGGAGATCATTCATGGACCGATCAACAATATGTATCAGATGATCCTTCAAGGATGCATCCTTGTCTTTGTCAATATCCTCATGGTCAATTGAATGATATGAGTCATCATGATACTGTTTAAGATGTGATACATGGAATATTTCGTACAAGGAATAATAACTTTGTTGTAATAACCACTAAAAGGATACTATCCCACATCCCTCATTTGTCTCGAAAGGCTTGACATATCATGTTTATAATATTAACTGTCTTGTGATTAATTTATGACCCAATCTAGAAAAAACATGCAAAACTACATGATTTCCACCTCAAAATCTATAGGTCAACACCGATGATCGGTATAAGGCATCTTCAGGAACTGAGCTATATACACACTATTTATAATTTGATGAACTTTTTCATTAAGTCACATGAATGTGATGAGGAACTAGTACTGGTGATTCACCAACCTCTAATGAGAATAGAGGGGAATAGAATGACCTTATGTCAAGGGCCTCATACTGAGCTATCTAAATTGATTACAAAAAGAAATTTCATAAGGAAAACTCCATAATTGATATATATTTTCCCATAAACCTCCCAAATCAATGATATGTCCCTAAATCATATCCTCCAACTATATCATTAGCTCATACTTCTATTTAGTTTCATAGTGATATGTTATACTCAATATCACCTATGAACCCAGTGTGTTCTGCAACCCTTTTAAAACCATGATATATAATGGGATTCTTGGTTGAAAACAATAGAATGGAGAAAACAATGAAGTTGAACTATCTCCCAAATGTAAATCCTTCCTAGATAATCAGTAGGGAAGGGTTTCAATATTAGTAGAAGGTGTGAAATATTGTTCAACCTTTTGCTGATTACCCGTGCAACATCGCTGCCTCAAGGGGATCTCTTCATTTCATATATTAAATCCATGGTTATTTTTTTCCTTTTCCTCTCAAGAATAGATAGAGAATATACAATTCTAACAGGTCACTATTTCTCATCCTTTACCTGGTGATAGGTAGATCAAGAAGTGGTAAAACCTATAATATAACTCTTCATACCTAGACACCAGTACTGATGACCAATGTCTTAGATCGTCTTGGTAAGACCTAGATGAACAATCCAAATAGTGGGATGAAATTCACACATCAACTATTCTGGTATATCTAATGGCCCCAAAACAGTCCAATGGAATAGTAGGGTCTATTTCTTGTCAACATCCCAATAAATAGGTGGGTCTCCACCTATTTCACTTTACCTAATGATGAGGCCCTCAAATTAAGATATATTCCTTATCCTAACCAACTTCATGAGGGAGAATGTCATTTCCAGACATACTAACACATGATGTATGTGATGTTCCTGAACCTCTATGTTAATCTCAGAAAAATATTCCATCAGCTACCACTCAATAATTTTTTCCTTGATATATTATTTTTGAGTCTTTCACTTTAGTGGGATACCCATGGGATTACCCTTACCAGGTTTATCAGTGAGTTCAAACTCAATTGATTGTAGATATTCAACCCACCTATGCTATCTCATATTCAAATATAATTATGTAGGCATGTATTTGAGACTTTTATGATATATGTAAAAAAATAATACCTTCCCCAAAATGTATTCCAATCAACAATTTAGATCAAGAACCATGGATTCTATCTCATGGATATGTATATGGTAACTATGCTCATGAGGTCTCAGTTAGCAGGACAAATACACCACAACCCAATCAACCAACATCTGAACAACGCCCAGAATTATCCTTGAAGCAACAATATATTCATTATAACCTCTACCTGACTCAAGAGGAAACAAGATCATTTCTAAAGTTAGTATTCCTTTAATCTCTAAAAAAATTCCTCCCAAAATTCTGTCCAGTTGAATTTAACCCCATTATTAGTCAAACTCATAATTTGTTCTACAAGTAATGATAAATGCTAGATGAATCGTCTATAATTTTTATACATCCACATGAAATAGAATTATTCAAACACATTAATAGGATTATCTCAGGAATCCATGGTTCTCACCTTCCTTGGGTTAACAAATACACCTTCCTATGATATGATATTGCCCAATAAGTCAACCTTGCTGATCTAAAAGTGGAATTTATTGATCATTGCATATAGCTGGTTTTCTCTTAGTGTATTCAGAATTATGTCAATATGGATGGAAAGGTAATGTCTGGTAAAATATGAAACTAATAATTTAACTATGAAGACTACCATAAATGAAACAAGATATGGGTGGAAAAATCAATTTCATTACAGAAGTGTAAACTATCAGTGTATTCGTAAGGTCAAACGGTATAACCAAATACTCATATAGTATGTTCATTCTCTAGAAAATCATATAAGGTATGGTTTATTTCCTTATATAAACCTAATTATAGACCAAAATCAAATATATATTGGATAAAATAGCTACTCTATGGGTCTAGTTGAAGAGGTCGTCTATATGAGGTAATGGATACCAGTTCTTCGCTGTAAACTAGTTTAATTGGTGGTAATGCCAGAACAAACTAATGTTACCGTCCATCTTCTTAGAAAATGGACTTTCTAACCCCATGTTGGTTTGTGGGGTTATACAAAACCCTTTATCTCAATATCTTCATGATGATTCTTGAGTTTCTAGAATTCTGTAGGTTCCATCCTATAAGGAGGAATGGTCACTGTTGTCGCACATATCAGTAGTTCGATGGTGCACCCAACATTTCTATAAAATTGTATGTTGTAGAAGATTCTAGTGATGACATCCCTGAAATGATCGACCACATGAGTTAATTCCACAAGATCTATTCCTTGATTTCTCATAAAAAGGATTCACATTTCTGTTTTCACTCATCCCATCTCAGTATGATTTTGTCCAACTTAACCATCCTTGATATCATATTCTCCCTTATGAATATATGAGCTACCCTCAGGTGATGTAATTGATACCCAATAGTGATAGATATCCACATGGGCATGATAAAGAACACCCTAGAATATACCAAGAATGACGTCAAAGATGGTCATCCAGATAATGATGAAATTAAATAAGAAATGGTACCTTCCTATCTCAAGGGCAGTTCCTATAATTGGTTTAGGCCCTCCAATATAATCCCTAGAATCATTTTGAGATAAATAACACCTTATAAGTACACAATTTTATGTCTAAAACCATCTATAACCACAAAATATATAATATAGTGTGATTCC
The DNA here is from genome assembly GCA_963277665.1 of Viscum album. Taxonomy (NCBI): domain Eukaryota; kingdom Viridiplantae; phylum Streptophyta; class Magnoliopsida; order Santalales; family Viscaceae; genus Viscum; species Viscum album. The sequence continues at coordinate 1,131,889,835 of OY728150.1, read as the reverse complement.
CCTATATATGTAGGCCAACAACTAAAGTGCATGAAAATAGAATAGTACCTCAAACTTTAGACGGACTTGGACTCTTAGCCTCAATCGTAGCATACACTACATAGATATAAACTAAAACACAGCCCTGGGATACTACCTGACTAGCTTGGGAAGGTCCTCTCTACGTATTATAAGACTCCGAAGGCCGAATCCCTTTTTCATAGCTATTACCACCTCGACCTAATCATTCGAAAGAAGACCATCTCCAAGACATAAGTTTTTTCGCTTATCCAATACCATAAAAAGGTATCAGTACATATCCAAGTTTAAAATAGACTAGAGTACATGTATGCAATTAATGTTAAATGTTACTCATCCTACCATTAGATCGTTACTCGGTCGGGTTCCATAGAATAAATTAAATGGAAGAAAAATGATTTATGTATTATGAAAGTACCCTTACATGGTTATCAATATATTTTATAGATAACATATGCAACAAGTATTGTAATATCAACCATTTCATTTATAAGATTAAGAAAACTCTCCTAAAAGTGATTATCTCTCAAAAAAATTCATATGATGGAATAGTTTTATGCACTATCATGATGAAGAAATAATTCTATATGTATTTGGGATTCAAAATGAAAAAAAAATAATAGAAATACATATCATAAGATGAATAAGGAGAAAAAGAGAAATAATTATTTTCCCACATTTGATAATTTTGGAAAGAAACACACAAAAATTTCTTGAATGAAATGGGAGTTTTCTATTCTTTAGAGAAAAAATCCCACATGTTCGTGATTTAAATGGAACGAATGAAAATTCAAATTTACAATACATCCACTATAAGGAGATGGGGAGCTCTGAAAATTTAATTCCCCAATCCTTATGAAAATATATCGTATGATAAGTTATGTGATCAAGGTCATGCATATGTTATTGATACAACAAATGTAAATTATTACTGTTTTTTGTGTATTTGGATCCAAGATATTTTTTATAAAATTATTTTATTGATGATATTATTATCATAATAATTTTGAAATATATAATGATTTTTTTATTACAATTTCATCATTGAATTGAGAGAATATGTTGAAAAATACTGATGAACAAGAAAAAATATTCATTGGAACGATTAAATACTAAAAACACATGATTGAGGGAAAGATAATAATTAATATGTCCCTAATGTTGATAAAAAAAGGTACCTAAAGAGTGGGTTTATATGGATAAAGTAAATGGGATAATAATAACTACCTTGGAACTGATTAATGACTTGTTGAAAAAATCATTATTCTATTATTTATGGAGTTTAAAATAATGCATTCAAGTAATATATCTAATAATTTATTTTTTTATGTAAGTATTATGGAAGAAATACTTTTTTCAATATTTTTTTATTGTAATTTATTTTATCATCATGATTAAATAGAATACATGATGAAGTAATTCACATGTTTGATGTATAATGATTAAAATTTAGTTTATTTTGTTTTAAGATTAACGAAAAGACCAATTTTTAAATTTTGTGACCTTCTTTCTAAAGATTTGGAACTTGATTTGTTGGATAGGTTCATAAGGATAACCATTTATTAATATTTTTACATTTAAATTTGGATGATGTCTTATTGATTAATATATTGCTTCACTGTATGATGATTTATGTATTTTGGATAACATATTCTAACCATATTGGTTTTGTAAAATGTTTTGAGATATATCTAATGACTTTTCACTCAGTGATGTATACAATGTTCCATTAACATATTCTTACCTCATTCACAATATTAACATTAAAATAAATTTTCCCACTTTTGTGAGTTGTATTTGAAAAAATTGATTCCTTATTCCAAATCAAATGAATTTATATTTCCAAATAAGTTTAACATAAATTACAACTATTTTGATTAGTGGAAGAAGTAAAAATTAATTACCACAATTGTGGTAAAAATGAGTTCATCTGGAGGTTGAACTAGAATGATAATAGATAAAATGATCCAAAAAAAGTTTTAGATTTTATTTAATGAGTTTATTTCTAATATTTAAATAAACATAATTAAAATATGGATATTCATTTCCATATAACACTGAATATGACCCATATAATATGTTATGTAAAGTAAGGGGAATAAGATAATTAGCTTACATTAAATATTTATAAAGCATTGAGACAGGGAAAAAACATCATAAGTTAAGCTATAAATACTATTTTAAAATATAAATTATTTTTTTATAATGATAATTTATATTTACTTTTTTATAGATGAAATCATTACATTTAATTCTTATGAAACAATACCTCTGAGATTATTTAATTATTAATTTTCTAAATAAATGATTGTAAACATATGTAAAGTGATATAAATTGAATGAATTATTATGTTAAATTAATTTTTTATTTTCATACATCATTTTAACAAGTTGTTAACTTAATATATTCATTTTTCATAATTTTCTTGATATTGTTAAATTTCAATTAAATAATTAATTTGAAAATTGTCTTTAATGTTACTTTATAATAAAAGATATTTCAATAAATGATTAAAATTAATAAAGATCATATCTTCTACCAATTAATTTTTAACTTTTAATAAATTTCAAATAAGGCTCATAAATGGACCACTTTTCTTTTATAGTGAACTTATCGACCCCTAAATAGTGAAAACATTATTAGCATGGCTAGGTTTAAAGGACGGTTTTAGCGTGTTACATGCGCTATTATTTAACATAACATTCAGCAAACATGGATTTTTTATTTTATAAATTAAATATAATAATTTAAATCATTAGGTCTAAATTTTATAATAGTTACCAATTAAATAAAATCATAATGGGTCAATTACATATGTCATAAAAATAATAAAATTAGTTAAAACCAAAAATAGTAAAAATTAGGAAACATAGATGTTAATGAAACGAATGTTTAAAACATGTATTTAATTTTTACTTTGATGTGATAATGAACCATATCATAACATTATAAATTTAATTATAAATTTTCTATCCACTTTATGTAATATTTACCTCCCAATAGTGAATAATTTTTACTATTTACAATAATTCCACTACTCATCAACTATAAAATGGTTGTCACATCCCTTAATTATTCAAATCAATCAAGACATTTTATCATTAAAAATCTTCAAAAATAGCCTTAATACTTCCAGAAACTCATCTTAGATTCTATATATTAGACATAAATCCATTCTATGAAGGGCTTAGTGGAAACCAGACAATGATTCTCAAAGAAGTGGTGATATTATTTAACAAGAATCTTTTTTATTATTCTTTCTCCACCTCCTTTACAGATTACTAAACTGTCGTGATATAAAAAAAATAAGCATAATAAAATCATTTTTCTATTTTTTTATATGATCATGTCATAAAAACATCTCCACTTCCATCAAATGGGTTATAAAAACATCCTTTGTGTGTATAGTGGACTTCCACCTTTTATACTGATGCCACTTATTTTTCCATTACCACATCTCAAGGTTGGATATTATTTTCTATATAATATATATCTATAATATATGTGCTGTTATTATTCCAATACAATCATTATATCAGATATAACTTATTAATTTCTATATTATAGGACACACGATAATGTTGCTCGCATGTATGGTGGACTACTGCGTCGCAAATGAATGGAATTCTCCCTCCACTATCACTTTACATGGATAGTAATAATGAATAATTGTATATGATATACATGAAATAATTATGAAATTAATTAAATATTATTAATTATATGAATATAATATATTATTTTTATTTCATTATTTTCACTCAATGAATGACGATAACATCATTTGTGTATGTGTGGACTAACTCATACCAAAAACAATGTGACTCTATTTTCAACACCACACCAAAAAAATGATATATATAATTATATATATGGTATTAAAGATATTAAAATCATTATTCAAAAAATATATTACGTACATTCTTTTCATAAGGTTCATCATAAAATGGAAACTGTTAATCATGCATATGTAAGACCTACCGTCTTTACGATCGTAACGTATTTCATTTTTCATATCCAATTGTCATGACTTGTTTTAAAAGTATAATCTATCAACAAATATTATAGTTATGTCATGATTATTATTGTAGTGATCATTAAGCTATATAATATGTGCATTAGGCGGGTCTTTCATGAAAAACCCCACATGAGAAGCCAATGATATTAAACACCCAAAAATAATAAAAATAATGAAATATAATTAATAAATGACTGATAAGATGTAATAAAAGGATAATTTATGTTATTATAAGTATGAATAAAAATCTATTATAATGAAATTACACTCTAAAAACCACTATACATGAGTTTAATGGATGTTCAACTATATGAAAATGTTTTGTTAAGTATTTTTGTCTCCAATTTAATTTTTTGGCATACATTAATTTATAAACCTGTAACAAACTGAGATTTTGTGAAACATATATTTTTTTTCAAATTAATTTATCTTTTTGATATCCTGCATTTTATGTGACCCTTGAAGTAATTATATATATATATATATAAATGCTATTTCAAACATTACATTGACACAAAACAATCTTGGATTGTGCTACATGCAACTCTGACATGTCTTATATTACATGAAACACTGTATTGACATACCCTACATGAAACACCAACTTGCGATATGTTACAAGAAATACCATGTTCCTCTGAAACATTATTTTGTTGTATTAATTATTTATACAGGTTTTTTATAACCTAGATATTAAAACATAGTAATATGAATATTAATAACTAATTTTAATATTTTTATTATGTTTTTATATAAATAAAACATTTTTAAATTAAAAAAATAATTCTTTTAATGTCCTTATATGATTAAAAATAATATTTTCTCAAATGAACAACATTTAATGTCCTTTTATAAAGATCAAAAAACAATTAGACACATCCAGAACGTTATTTTGATAAACTAATATTAATTTTATAATTTAAAATTATGAAATTGTATTTGGGTGAATTTTTTATATTTTTTCTGAAAAACATCATTTTGTTGACGAATTGAGAAAAATACATCATTTTAGTTAATATTTGCCTTTTTTTTTAATAATTGCTATAGTTAAATTATACATTAAATTTTTTTGGTCATATTATATCAATTATTTATCTATTAATACAATTTATTTTATTATAATGAATTTAACATTGATATTGAAGATAAAAACATAACAAACAATGGAACAGTTTCATACTTTAAAAACATATTATTTTTCCCCTTATATAGGATTAAAATTAATCTTAATTTTATTTCGTAATTGAATTGAATTTTTATAAATATACATACACAATTTTAATCATTACAATATTTATATAATAATTAAATCCTCTTAATTTTTTAGAAAAATTATTAGTAAAAGTTATTATAATTAATCACTATGATTAAAGTCAAATTAAGATTAATTCCATACTAAACCTTAATCATAGGGGTACAAATTACCTATTAAATTTTAAAACACCTATTTTATGTCAATAAGTCTTCTAAAAACATTTAATTATTTTTTTGAGATTTTTTATGACATTTATAGGTATGAAAATGTGTAAACCTAACTTATTATCAAAACTTCCAGGTGAGTCATTTTCCTTCTCTATAAAAGGCCACCACCTATCCCTCTTATTCACACCATTAAAACCTCTTAGGTTCTGAAAATATCTTACCGCCAAACTTCTCAAAGTAAATAACTACTTCTTATAGTCCTCTTTTTTGGAAGAAATCAATCCATGAAATCCTTTCGGAAAAAACCAAATTGAGTTAAACGATTAAGAGGTAACCTCTTCTCTTAAGCTCATTTATTTTATTTTCCTTCTCCACCACTGCAATCCCTTTATTATATTATTTTATAAAAACAATAATATTATTAACATAATAGGATATTTTTATGGTAATTTTTATACCAACACATTTACACACTTATATCTAATGGGTAGTGAACATATTTTTTATGTTTACGATGAACTACAACCTTACTAAATGATGATTGTTTATTTTTTTATTATCGCATCTCATGGTGGATATTCTGATAGAGAATATAATTATATATGTAATATATTTTAATTATTTTTTAATTAACATTATTTCTTATTTTTAAAAATATTTCCTCTTTTTACTTTCAATTTTGTGTAAATATGATAATTTTGATTGAGGATGTGTAGACTATCACCCCATTAAAGCGATGTGATTCATTCACACACAACATGTAATGTATTAAGGGTGAGTTTAGTAGACTTATATTATTTATATTATTTAATAAAGCTCTTATAATAATGATTTAAATATACATATATATATATACATAAATTTCCTTTTCATTATTTCTTTCAAGACCCCAATTAAACTTAAATTACATTCATGTGTACATACAACATACCGCCTCCATGAATGGTGTATTCCATTTCATAATTATATGCATTATATATTATTATAATACAAATATAATTATTATACATTATATTTAAATCATGTTTCAAAATATGGAAGTCATGATATAAATATAACGGTAAAATATATATAAAATTAACATATGCGAAAAATAATGTAGATATTTCTCAAAGTTAAACCTTAATATAAAATTCAAAAAAAGATTGTAATATAAAACCAAAATAAAACCATATATGGTTTTATAAATAATAATATTGTTCTTTTATAGGTTTATAATAAATTAAAATTTTTTATGGATGAGTTTTGAATGATTACGATGAGAGTCAAGACAGGTTAAGGGGATTTCAACTCACATTTTATTTTTTTAGATGAAGGTTTTATTCACCACAAATTCCTTTTGAGTGGTATTTAAACTTCCTATGGATTTTTTATGTGATTAATATATTTAAATTCATTAGAATTTACTTATCTATTTGGTTAAATTTATTTGATGGGGACTGTTCTCAAAAGACAACAAATTGATTAAATAATTTTCTATCAATTTTCCTTCTTTGAGACACATGCCATGTCATGCAACTATATATTTTAATGAAAATTATATAATGACACAGAAATGATATATCATGATTCAATTTAAATTAATAATATTTTAAGATTCGTGTAATTTCATTTTCTTAAATGGGTATCACGGTTCATGGTTTCCAAGTGGTATGTTTTTATTGAAACAATCTCATTACATTTCGTGATTATTTATGATTGTGTTTCCATTACTGAAATATTATGATACATCTATCAAGAAAAAACATGAAGTTTATTATCCTCTATTTATTTTTTATATATTAATCTATTGGTACCATTTTCCACTCTTTGGTTCTTATGATAGTTTAGAATGTTTTTTAAGGAATCATGAATTTACCTCTCTCCGTTGATGGAAATCTAATTTCACTAAAAACACAGTTTTCAATAAATGGTGTCCAAGAATATTATAATATTCTCCTATCATCATTGAAATAAATTTTTAACCTTTTATCCTTTAAACTTCTTTTTCAAAGGAATATTCCTTCCATATTCCAAACAAGTTATTTTGCTTACCATTAAACCATCCAAAAGGAATATTCTTTTTACCTTGTACTAAATGTAATGACTTAGTCATTGTTGTTTAAATGAATATTAAATTCAATGTTTAAAATGATTATTTTTAATAAAATGATTGTAAATTAATTTACAAGGAAATTTTTTTTCAAAATTTTTTCATGTTTATTTCATTATTTATAAAGTAAATACATTTTCAAAATGTTTTCAGATGTACATCATATGTATTCAACATATTATCAATGAATTTTTTTTAAAATGATTCTTAGATTTATTTTAACATTTTAGAATATATTAAAGAATAATGTTTTCTAAAAATTTTCATTCTTATACAATATGTTTTCAATGAAATTGTTTTTCAAAATTATTTCATGTATTCTGTATATTTATTCAATTTATTTTCTATGAAAATGATTTTCAAATGGTTTTATGCATTAAAAATGCCTTTTGAAATAAGAAACGATATTTTACACGTAATTTTTTTTTAAAATGATATAAAAAAATTAATTTCAATCTAATATGACATCTATTGATGTTACTCATACTTTTTCAGGAAATGGTCTAATGTTCCAAGTCATATTATTTCTCTGAAATGGTTATGTTGGATATTGTGGTGTTCATGATACTCATTTCTATTTGGTTCTTTATATATTTATGAAACTCATTTCTCTGTTATGGGTTGTGTATTTATGAAATATTTTACTCTTTAGTGGGTTATTTTCTTTTGAATCCCACATCTCCTCACAGGTTATGAATTAATGAAATGATTATGAAACCTATCTATTTTCTATAGTTAATGATGTGATGAAATGTTTCTGATACCCATTTAATTTTATGGGTTGTGATTTGATTTATATAAGTCTCATCTCTATTAATGGTTCGTGACATAATGAATTTTCATTCATAATCATGTATGATTTTTTTAAACTAGTGGGTCTTATATCTCCCTCCAATGAATTTGGTAATGATAAATGTTTTATGATATCAAAGGGTATATGTGAGGGCATCCCAAGCCCCAAATAAAAGGGTATACATGGGGAAATGCTGATCCGGAAATGAAAGGCTATACAGGAAGAAATCCCAATGTCAAAACAAGTTGGTAAAGAGGAATACATCCCAATCCCAAAATGAGAGGGTATACAAGAGGACATCCCATGCCCAAAATAAGAGTGCAAATAAGTGGACATCACAAGCCTGAAACAAGATGGTACATAGTATGGAATCTGAAAGACAAATTTGGTACATGGGTTATTAACCCAAACATAACATGTTACAAAGGCCTTGATAGGTCTCCATGATAGAGGGTTTTTATATGGTTGTGTGTTTTTCATAATTCCATGTTGTATTCTTATGTTATGTTTTCATGGATTTGGATCATTATATCTTTATGATTTATGTCATAAAAACAACCAATATTTATTATGATATTTAATATGTAAAGTATGATCTATAAATGTTAGGCTAATGTTCCGTACCCTTTTGTTCATGTTATGCTTATGTATTTCCTTTTTTACCCTTATTGAGCTTCTATGATCACACGTTTTTTTATGTTTCCTTTACCTTGTATATTAAAAAATTATTTAGATAGAATTAATAAAGTGGAGATATTTATGAGAGATATTTTAAATCTTCCACAGGGATTGAATATTTTTCCATGTTTCCAAAGACACTAAACTATTATAGTCTTTGGGCATGTGTTTTTGTATTGTAATTATTATTCATCTAAAAGGATGTAATATCCAAGTATGTTAAGCATGGGTAGCTATAGTTGGTATCAATGGAAAGGATTATTCAACATTAGGAAACTATGATCATAAAAAATTAGTGAAATAACTAGGTATAATTCTAAGGATCTGTCTAGTGATGTCTCTAACGATAAATATTTGGATGAGTTAACAATGAGTTAAATGACATGGAATTTTAGTAAAGGATAGAGTGATTAGTTTCCTAATAATACATCCATGTATAGATACTACATGTGGATAGGGATCTGGAGTTTTTCCATAAAGCACACTTTGTTTAACACTCACAAGGGATATTCCTTGAAAATTCAAAAAAATATCATGAGCCATTACGAAAGATTTAAATAGAATATTACTACATATATCCTAGGATAAACCTAAGTTGAAATTTTTTAATGGTATGTGTCATTATTTAGACATCCTATATGTAATTTTTCTTTATTTTGTATCTTTTTTATATGATATGTTATTCTCACTCTGTGATTTCTAGTTTAATCAATAAAAGAGCATGGATAACATTGAATATTTTTTACAAGTAATGTATATCCATTATGGAAATTTATTTCCCCTGTGGAAATATCATAAAGATAATTAGAATGTTGGTATATGTATTGGTTATACTTATGAAGATAACGACACCGAAAATGACATGAGAAAGGTATGTGATATTCTTCCAATATTGTTTACATTGATCATATGAAGAATTATTTGATTGAGGTTGATTAACCATAAGGCTTGATTCATATTTTATAGTTCATGTAAGAGGTTTTAATTAATAAGATGACAAATCCTGAGTAGTTATTTAAGAATAAATATAGATTAATTAAGATTTTAGGGTCTGGAATTCAATGATTATGTAACATGAATCCTGTAATGTATAATTATCATCAGTGTAATTTTACATTAAGGATTAAAAATGATATCCTGAATGGTGATGAATACATTGAAAAGTGATATCATAGCAAGGTCATATTTTGATTAAGAGAAGGTAACCCTTAATTAATACCTAAAATTTAGATAATGATGTTCAGATGTTGATATATTGGTTATGAATAATTAAATTGGAAGGAATGGATTACCCGTGAATAGATTATATAAAAATGGTCTACATCAACAAGAATGAAGATTTTGACTTCCTAGACATATAGAATATATCTATTAATAATTTTAATAAATAAGAATACATGTTTTCCAATATGATTTGTGGTAATTAATGTTATTACCATGTTTCAAGGGAATATACAATGAGGTTATAGAAATGTTTTGAATGTTACAACCAAGAGGTACTTTATAATACATGTGGGATCAATGTTAACCTCATTTCATGAATTTATTTATAAATATTTTAATTTTAATCATTAAAAAGGGTTCTGAGGTGAAAAATTTATGGAAACAATAAATTAAATTTTTGATGATGTTTCTGAGAATAATTTTTTATCATACCATATAAGGTTTTATGCATTTTGGATAACTTGTGCTAACCATTTCGCTGAGATATTATGGGAAGTCAAATGGGATGACTTATTATTCTATTCATGGATCTCATGATATGTTGGTTCTTTATGAATTAAAAATTCACCATCATTCCCTATACTAAGAGTTGAAATGGGAATTGATCACGAAAAAAACAAATGGTGAGAATGTACATATGAAAATGAAGAAAATAATATCAGTATGATTCCTTCAGTTCATAGATATTAAAATAATTCCTCAAATCTAGGAAAATGATATTACAAAATAATTATCATAGAACCTTTATTTCTAATAAATAAGATGGTCCTTGAGATCATTATAGATGTATAGTTTTGTTTCCTCCCTCTTCTATTCATCAATGTTCTCTATCAATCACCATCAAAACTTGATTGTTATATTTTTCTTCCATATCCATGTTTTCATTTCCCACATATTTTCTGCTGTGTGGAAACATAGTTATATTATACTTTGGGTAACTGATATGATGCCAACATTATTTTTTAAAGGAATTTTTTGTATTAATTTTTATGTTGTTCATTTCTATGAAATGAAATTTCAAGTATTAAACCATTGATAACTTGGAATAATTTCAAGGGAAAAATCATTTTAATGGGGGTAGAATGTAACACTTTTGATATTTTCTGAACTTTTTTCTAATTAATTTATCTTTTTGATATTCTATAATTCATGGGACACTAGAAATAGTTATATATATATATATATTATAAAATTAAGTCAAAAATTTATTTCACATAAAACCAACTTGGATTTCACTATACACAGAACTAAAATGTCTTATTGTACATGTAACACCAACGTGGCATTCACTACACGCAACACCGACTTAGTATACATTACACACAATACATGGTTTCTACAAAACACCATTTTATTGTTATTGTTATTCAAATGAGTTACCTATAACATATCCATTAAAACAAATAAATATTAATATTAATAAAAAATTCAAATATTTTTATATTTATATTATATATCTAAAACATATTGACAATGAAAAATACAATTTTACTAAAATTATTTTTATTTTTAAAAATAGTATTATCTCGAATGAAATAATTTTCATAGCCTTCTATGAAGAACAAAAAATTAATTTTAGAAACATTTAGTAATTGAATTTGATACAATAAACTGCATTTTTAAATTTATAATTTTGAAATTATCTTAGTTTTAATGTTTGGTATTAATCTGAGAAACGTCATTTTAGGATGAATAGAGAAAAATAATGAATTTTTTTTAATAACTACCTTTTCATTTAAATAAATATTAATTTTAAATTATAATTTAAATTTGGTTATAGGTAAAATTATATCAACAATAAATTTATTTATACAATTTAGGTCATTATAACCAATTTTGCTTTGATAATGAATATAAAATCTTACCAAACCTATGCACAATTCTCTATTTTAAAAACTCGTTATATTGTCCCATATATTGGATTAGAATAAATCTTAATTTTTTATCTTGTGTAAAGTGAATTTAAAAAATATATACATAAAATTTTAAATTATTATAATATTTATAATATAATTATATAATGTTAATTTTTTACAAAATTATTAGTAAAAGTGACTGAAATTAATCACATCGATTAAGGTCGAATTAAACATGATTACGGACTAAATATCAATATTAGGGTCCCAAATTACCTAGTCACTTATCCAAAACCAATTGGATGTCTATATTTTATCCACAAACATTCAAATCATTATTTTGTTTTCTTCTTTGACTTGTTTGGTATGAACACGTGTACAACTAACTTGTTCTCAAAAATTCCAAATGGGTCATGTTCCATACTTATAAAAAGAAATTGCCTCTCCCACTTATCCGCACCACTAAAAAAACATAAGATCAGCCATGATCTACTTAGTAAACTTTTAGAAACCCCTTAATTACTCTTATAAGACACCCCTTGTTCATAAATCCATCCAAGTAATCCTTTTGCAACAAACCAAAAACAGTAAGCAGATTAAGAAGTAGCCTCTTCTCTCAAGCTCCACTATTTTATTCTCATTATCCAACTGCTAAAATATATTTTATCCATGATTTTATAACAACAAAAATTTCTTAAATATACTCTAATATTGTTATAATAATGTTTCAATTTACAAAAACAAATACTTCCATCAAATGTGTATCGAATATATTGTTTATGTGTACGATGAACTACCAACTCACTAACCGATGATTTTTCATTTTCCATTACCACCTATCTTGGTGGACAATATGATAGAATATATATTTACGTATTTCATATATTATATTAATTATTTCATTAAAATTCATTATTCCTTTTATAGTACATTCCTTTTTACTTCTTAATTTGTGTAAATGTGAAATTTTCATTTCTGGAAGTGTGGACCACTGCCTATTCAAAGCAATGTGATTCATTCACAAACTACATTAAATGTATTATGGAAGTGTTTAGAAAAATTATATGATATATATGATATAAGAAATATATTTTAATAATGATATATATATATATAAACATATAATTACATTACTTTCTTTCTTTTAAGATGACAATTAAACAGAAATAATATACATGTGTACGTGCAACTTCTGTCTCCATGAATATTATATTCTGTTTCATACTTTTGTATTCTATAAATTATTACAATACACATATACTAAATATAAATTATATTTAAATCATGTTTTACACTCTATAAATTATGATATAAATATAATGAAAAAATATATACAAAATTAATACATATATGAAAAACCAAGAAGATATTACCTGAAGTGAAATCTAAACATAGAATTGTTATTAACAGGGAGATATAAAAGTCATAATTAAACCATATATGGTATTATATATAATAATATGTTATTTTGATTTATTTATAATAAATTGTTTTTTATTATACATGAGTTTTGAACTAGTATGATGAGATTCAATACACAAGGTAAGCGGATTTCATCTCACATTTTATTTTTGTGAGATATATGCTTTATTAACCACCCATTCCATTGGTATGGTCTGTATACTAACCATGGATGTATAATATGATTCATATAAATATATTTATGGGAATTTACAAATCCATTTGGTTATATTTCTTTTAGTTTTATATGTTTTAAAAATTACCAAATAGGTAAAATGATTTTGTCTTAATTTTCCTTCTTTGAGACACAGAACATTTTTTGAACCAATACTTTTACCTGAGAAGTATATACTAACATTGAAATTTTACATCAATAATCACATTATATATATATCATATTTTAAGAATCATGTTATTTTTTTAAGGTTGAGTATATTTCAAGGTTACAAAGTGGTAAGAGTTTATTGAAACAATTTCATCGTAATTCTTGATTGTTTGTTATTATGTTTCATTTGAGGAAATCATCTAATCCATATCTTAAGAACACTGAAAAAATTTCTTATCTTCTTGTTATTCATGGTATCATCATACATTGGTACCATTTTAACACACTTTGGTACATAATATAGTTAAGAAGTATTTTTTTAGAATGTCTAAAACTACCTCTCGCTTTGGTTGGAAATACCAATTCCTTAAAAACCATGTTTTCTAAAGAGGGTTTATAGGAATGTTTTAATATTATTATATAATCATTAAAATAAAGTTTTAACCATTTTATCATTAACAGTTTTTAATGAAACTTCTTACTAATTTTCAAACAATACATTTTTCTTAAATTTATACTGTGTAAATGGTATATTATTTTTACCTCGTATGCCATATATGGATTTACCAACCATCATTTATGTGAATATTCCATTCCAAGTTTCAAGGAATATTTTTTAAGAAATTATTTTTAAATTAACTTTTGAGGAAAAATTTTTAATAAATTTTTTCAATCTTCTTTCATTAGTTTTGAAGTAATAAAGTTTTTATAACATTTTCAAACATTTATATAAGATTATAATTTATTTTCAAAGAAATGGGTTCCAAAACAATTTTAATATTTATTTTAATGTTTTCAAAGTGTTTTAAGAGAAAGTATTATTAAATGTTTTTGAATAATATTCTATATGTTTTCAAGGAAATAGTTTTTTAGAATATTTTCAAGTCTTGTTTATAAGTTTTTATGCTATTTTCTAAGACAATTATTTTTAAATGGTTTATGCATTCAAATCCTTTTTCAATGAAGAAAGGATATATTCTCATGAAATGTTTTTGAAGGATATTTGCAATTTCTTTTCATCTAATATGAAATCTTTTGATGATACGTGTACCTTTATAGTAAATGAGCTAAAGGGTCAATTAATATTAATTCATTGATTTGGTTATGCTTGACGTCATGGTCTTTATGAAACTAGTTCTTCATTAATGGGTAATATATATATATAACATGTTTCCCATTAAAGGGATATATGATTATGATATTTTTTACACTCCCACAAGTTACATTCTTTTCAATCTTGCTTCTTTTCAGGTGTTATGATTTAATGAAATGATTTTGATAACTATCTCTTTTCCATAGGTTAGGACATGATGAATTGTTAATGATACCCAATTAATTTCATTAGTTATGATATTCTTTTATTAAAACAAATCTATTTTCATGTTTCATGACATGATAAATGTTTTTTGGGAACAATAATGTAGGATTTCATTATGTGATTGGTGGGACCTATATAACCCTCCAATGCATTGGGTAATGATAATTTCTTTATGAGCACAATGGGTAAACATGAGGGCATCCCAAGAATAAAACAAGAGGCTAAATAAGATGACATCCAAATATTGAAACATGAGGGTATACAGGAGGACATCCGAAACCAAAAAATTAATGGTAAATGGGAGGACATCCCAAGACTGAAACAAGAGGGTATATAGGAGGACATTAAAATCCCAAAATAAGTGGGTAAATGTGAGGACATCGCTATCCTAAAACAGAGGGTATGTGTGAGGGAATCTCAATCCCAAAGAAGGTGCACTGGTGATTAACCTAATCCCGAGATTTTACAAAGGCCTTGGTAGTCCACCTTGACATATGTTTTTTTATTCTTTTTTGTTTTCAACAATTCCATGTTTTATTCGTACATTATGATTTCAGGGATCTTGGTTATTATTTCCTTAAGATTTATGTATAATGAACATCAAATATTATTTATGATCTCTGATATATAAGGTACGATCTTCAAAGGTTATTATATATTTATATACCCTTTCTTCATGTTATTCTTATGAATTTCATTTATTCAACCATATTGATAATTTAAGATCACCCCTTTTTCATGTTTCCTTTCCATAGGTTATGAGAAAAAGGTTTTTGGTAGAATTATTTATGATGGAGATATTTATGAGAGATGTTGAATATATTTCACCCATATAGAGTTTTTTTTTCATGTTTCCAATGAAACTAAACTATTACATTCCTCAAGAATATTTTTTATGTACTTAGTATTAATAAAAAAAATGATGTAATATTCATTTATGTTATGACTGGGTATTTATAGAACATATATTTTTTCACGAGGTGTATATAAAACCCATTTGACATGTAATATATGTAATAATTCAATATTCATATTATTTTACGTTTCAATATGAATTATTTCATCCATGTGGTTTTTATTTGAAATTATAAAATGGTAAGAGTTATTTTTGCAGTCTCACTTTCATTGGTGATTGTCAACTTTTTCTTTAAAAACTCATGTTATTGTAACTATTTCTCAATGTAAATTAAATTAAAATTATATATTTATACTATATTTTTAAGGAGATAAATGTTTCATAAACTTTATTGAATTTTTACATATAGTGTTTACTTAAAAAATTAATTATTTAACTAGTGAATTATTGATAAATCTGTATCCATTACTCTATAAATACCATTGATAAGGAACATTGATTATGAGTAAAATAATTAATTTTTTATATAAGGATTTCATTGGAAAAGTAATACATGGGTTGAGGATGGTTTAATTAATTCCCCTCAATGAAATAGTTGTCTAATAAGATGAAAATAGTTGGAAAACCTTGTACTTTTGTAACTAGTGTCTTTTAAACTATCATGTGAATGATCTTGATCATAGTATGATAAATATTTTTTGAATGGTATTCAATGAAAATGTTTCAAATTTCATGGATATAATATTCCTGAAAATTAATCATGGAATTTATTCTTTATTTGGTAATTACTTTTTGGGTAGTTTTTACTATGGAATTATCTATATATGAATTCCATTATCATTTATTGATTAAATGGAAAGTATTTGTAGTTGTTTATCTTTCTATATTGATTATGAATTATTTATTCATGTAGTAAATTTATATGAATTACATATTTTTGATTAGTTTTTTACCATTGCCCATTGAATATGTGTATTGATTTATCAATTCTTCTATTGTAAAAAAACCTTACTCACCATTTGTGATCAGCCTTGTCACGTTACCTTTCCCCAGGATCCCATGAAGTATATTATGACTTTAAAACATAGATATGATATATGGATTAAACTTTAACTTGAATGAAATTATGTTTTAATTTGGTATTCAAATGTAATATTAAAAAAATGTTTGTATATAGTTAACAAGAATATGAAACTATTTTTCAATTTGGGATGAGATTCCTATTTCTTTCACTAATGTAATGTAGTAGAAAAGAATTATTTTTAGGATAAGGATGATACATATATAAATACAATGTCTTAAGAGGCATGAATAATTGAAGGGAGGTAGTAGCCTTTTATATGTGGGGGATAGGACCAACAGGGATGTTTTTGAAAATAATAAAGTGTACCCAAATTTTTAAAATGCCATAATGATCCAAAATCGTCCATTATCAAACCTCATAGCTGTTATGTTTTTAATATCTCCCCAAAATTCTATTTATCCATGTTTTAGGTTATTTATAACCATAATATTTTTAGTTTAACCAATTTTAAACCTATTTTCACCTTCACCACAAGAATTTATTTTCATTATTTGCACTATTCATTGTGGTAAAAAACCAAGATGACCTGATTAGGTATTATAAATTATGATGATTAAAAACGGGTAATAAATTTATTAAAATTAAATTCATATGATTACAATAATTCAATTTTAAATTAAACATGAAAACATGACAAAAATAGTTTTCCAAAGTAAACACATTCAAATGTTCAAGAAGTTTTTATATCTAAATCAAAAAAGAAATTGATTCCAATGACCTAATTAGGATTAATTAATATATAAATTAACTAATTTTTCTATTATAACCATATTCAAATAAAATTTGTCTTATATATGATTTACAATAACAATGTATTTTTTTAAAATATAATTTTTTCAATATTCAAAAAAATAATATAACAATTATGAAAACCCCAAAAAAATTCACCCTAATATAATATTGATAGGCTGATTTGAAAAATAGAATTAACATTATAAAATAAAAATTATAAAAGATGAAAAACTAAATTTTAAAATAAGTTCTAATTATATAATGAACCATTTTCATTGAAAAATGTTTTTTTACAAAATCATTATTTTCAATTATAATGGTTCTTATTACAATTATAATTAATAGATTTCCATGAAATTTATATTATACATGATCAATCCATTTAATTTTTATAATTTATGTTGTACTATTTATACCATCATATTTAATTTTTAGGTGATAACTTTATTCTTCTTTTATGCTTCCTTTCATCTCAGGGTTGCACATGTCACAAGCTATCGAAGTGATTAAATTAAATAGAAATTTATTTTTTTTGTGTTGTTTATGATTAGTGTTTCATATCACAAACACTATCTAATAATTTGATCATGTGATCATAAATTAATGGTTTGATAATTGAAAATTTCATAATTGGAAAACCACACTGTAAAAGGGGGGGGGAAATAAAACATCATCTTAATAATAGTGAAAGGTAAGTACAATTATCTACTGGAATAACTATGAAATAGGTCTCTATGTAAGAGAATAGTGGTTGAATGTGAATATATAGAAATTGATGAAAATTATAGAAAATTATAGAGATTGATATAGATAATTGATCACAATAAAGTGAATGATCAATGGAATGTTAAGGAAACCAATACCATAAATCTATCATTATTGAAAAGACTATTTGATTCATAAAATTGGAAGATAATAGGATACAATTTTTATTTCATGATGCTTTTCCTAAACTTGATGAATGATTTTACTGTCTAATAATATTGGTAAATATACTAACATGATATCATTCAATTTCATATGCATGAGTACACCCATTTATTTTCCATCTATCAATTTCATATTCATCACTTAATCCAAGAAAAAAGTAACCACAATTGATTTTTCATGTCTCATGTAAGAAAATTCTATTTTAAAAAATTGTAAGATCTAAAAAACATTTAATAGTATTTTTTTTATCACTAACAAGTATCCAAAAACAAATAAATATTGCATAATTTATTAAATATAATATGTTAATCTCTAATCCAAAACTGTAAACAATTAGTATGATAATAATATTTCTCCATTAAATCATTTAAGTAAAAATAATAATATATTTACCCGAATGTGACATATCGTAGTGGTGGTTACAACACCCGTTTATCCGTACGGTTGTTGGTTCAAGCCCCATGGATTTACCAAATGTGAAGGGGTTTCACACAGCATATGAGATTCCCTTCTTGTTAAACCATATTATTATAATTCCAATCATGTTTCTAGAGTGTAATAACCCTTATTTTCCTTAAAAAACATTTATTATAAACCCAAAAGGATACCAATACCTTTAAATTTTTTTCCAAAAAATGTAACTGTATTAATCCTTAAATAAATATTTCACTAAAACAAATACTAATCCAATCGTATTTGTTTCCATAAAATTGTCCCAAAAATATACATAATAATATAATATTCCTATCATAAAAAGTTTAGAATTTGTGATACAGACTTTGAATATATAATCAGTATTAATCACATAACACACAATTGTATCTTGAACTCTTATGGTAATGAATACATATATTCTTCTAAAATTTAAAATAAATCATAGATGTTTCCTTATTTTTATAACAAAAATACTTTTTTAAAATAAATTATAAAATTTAATTCTAGAATACATAAAAACACTATCAATTTTATTTAAATATAAGTCTTCCTTTAGACTATGTTATAACAGTTAATTGAAGGAACGGATGAAGACAATGCCCACATTACCCACATTTTAGAAAACAACCTTTACATTGATCAATGAGATGGAATTTATTTATTCCCATTGTACTCTATATTTTTTCTCATAAATTTACTATTGTATTCTTGTCTTTTCCAAATATAAAACATTTTTCTATTCCTTGGGAGAAATTTTACTTGATGTGTCTCCACATATTTTGACATGATGGTATTCAATAAATCATTCATCTATGGTTACACCATATGATCTCATATAAAACTCCATCCTTCACTTATTTACTGAATATAATATTTGGTTATGTATATATTGTTAATCATATTTCAGGATAACTAATTTGATTAAATCATGATATCATTCAATCCTATAAATTCCCATTTATTTTATTATAATGACCACATTTTCCTTCATATTCAATCATTACATAATTCCTTTAGGTTTTTTCAATTTAATAAAACCAATAAAAATATTCTGGGAAACAATATTCATTTTGGTAAAACCATATAATCATAAATAATCATTTATAGTATGTCTAAAAATGTAACCTACATTTTAATCTAATACACCTTAGGTTTAACATATATCATTCCTTTTCATCATGTATTAAAATACTTCATAATGGTTTCTAAATAAAAATTTATTTTTCCTGTACATATCTTCTAGCATTGTCAATCCATGTGTGTAGTAATGCCCTTTGTTATGCACCATGTGATGATGAATTCTTCCCAATGCACCCTTTTAAGAGTAATTACCACTTTCCACAATTGTACCATCTCTTTTCACACTTATATTTAGGTAAAAATGATGTATTTATAGGGAAAATCGTGTAATGTATTCCTCACTAAATCATTAGGATTTTATTTTATACTTATCTGCAATGCCAATAATAGGGTTATGTTCCCTAATCAGTGTTTTCTTAAATATATTTCACAATATATCTAATAAAATTCTTCTGATACCAACTATAGAAACCCTAGAGATTATATCCCAAATCCGATGTTTAATTTATTACATTGGTATAAGATACAATGAATCACATCCTAAAGTACATAATAGTTTAATAGTCTTGTAAATCAAGATATGAACATGATTCCCATGTTATATTTGAATACAAAAATTAATAAATATCTTTTCAATAATATCATTTATTCCTCTATAATATACATGAATATAAATCTTATTACCCTTATTGAATTCATAGGATAGGATGAAAAATAAGGGTGAGGTCATATGATTAATAAGAGTTATGTAAAGTGTAACCTATCATGAATTAATGAAGTATAATAAATATGGAGTAAACAATATGGTCACCTAAATAATTGAACACACATTTCATTTAACAAAAAATATGATTCTCATGATTTGATATGGAATAATCAATACGTGAAGGTAAATAATTGAACAATCATTCCATTTAAATAACATGAATATTATGAATATATATAGAATAATAAATTAAGAAACATAAATAACTTACAACACATTCAATTTGATAAACAATTTTATAAAGTTATGCATACAAATAAAATATCATTGAAAAAATATAATGGATCAGAAAAACTAAAATCACAATTAAAAAAAGGCTTAATTGTTGGATTTCATACTCCCAAGTATCATTATACACCTACTGTCAAGACCATTTATAAGACAAATTTAAACAGATGTGTACGGATACATAGGAAACCCATTTAATTAATGATAGATAGCTGATTCTTCTGATGAGACTACTAATACATTAAGGGGATATCTATAATCAGGCCACAGACATGTCTTCATGTCCATAACATTCATTATTTATTGAATAATCATTTATATTGATGAGAAATTTGTGTTATCAATAAATTTCTATATTGAGTGTGGATCGTGGATTAAAAATAAATTTCCTTATAAAACATATATATTTCGACGTAAAATAACTTATGAAAAAAATAAATAAACTTTTTGAAATAAATATTTCATTGATAAATAATATTGATATTTATAGGACATTTAATGGATAATGATCATTAGAAAGTGAATATTAAATGTATGGTTAATGACTACAAAATTTAATCCAGAAACTGAATGTCAATAATTTCCATGGTCATAATGGTAATAAAAAATCCATATGAGGAATTAGGATGTTATCACCACAATATTTACCTTATGAAGAATATATTAACTAATTTTATTTTTACATTGACGAATTTAAATACCATAAAAATATCTTTAAAAATTTCATGAAGAATACATCCTTTAAATTTTAAAAATCACCTTATAATACTAAAAGATCAAAAAACATTTTGAAAATAATGTTATTGGAAATTAAAATTCTAAATAAGTCAAATAATATATAAAACATTGAGTGGATATGATGGTGGGAAATGCCATTCACGCTGTCTAAGTTAATAAAAATAATTTCACTATTTTTGTAAAATAAAAAATGGACCTTGTTTAGAAAATGACATGAATATTCTTTCCAATTTGTTTTGGAAAAAATATGACATGGCTAAGATATTCATTACTAAATCATTTTTATAATGTAATAAATTTTATTATATTTTTTTATAATTTTTTTGAAAAATGATTTTCAATCGAAGAGAAAATTGACGTTGTATCATATTAATAAACATCCCAATAAATTATAGTAACAATTATAGGGATATAGTAATTTTAATTGAAAACAGAATAAATAACTATAGAAGAATAAAATTAATGTACAATATTAAAAAATGATAAAAATAATATCCATCAATAAAAATTCATTTATAAACAAATCTAATTAAAACAAGGTTGTTAAAAACCCGATACAGGGACAATGCAATTCCAGTGAGAATAAATTAATGATTATATTATGTGTATCAAATGTAAATACATATAAACTAATTGGAACTAAATAATAATATATATAATATATTTTAGACACTAAAATTTTAATTTCTAGGATAATAAAGAAGTATATAACCTATGAATAGAAATTGAGTTATGAAATTCATTACCACTTGGTAATTTTTGAGTAAAATCCAAATAACTAAAATAATAAAAATTAAAATGTATAATAAAATTATTTATGAGTAATTCATTATATTACATTAAAAGGTGTAATTATTTATATCATATAGGTGAAATTAGGTTCTTAACATTACTATATGCCTCTATGAAGGGAAATTTTGACAATGTCCCTGACATGACACTTTCTTTTGTTTGAGCTTAATTATACATCTTTTGTAATGGTTTTAATAAAATTAATAATTTATAACATAACCACATTGATATTTTTAATATCATATACGATCCTACTATAACATTTTATAACCTTTTTTTAAAAAATAGTTAATTATTTTCATTTTCTCAGTGCTCATTGCCTTATTTTATCATGTTGTGATGTCATGAATGTTATAGTTATTAAAAATATTATATATTTATATAAGATATATAATAATATTAATTTTATAAATTTTAATTTTTGATCATTACATATTGTTTTAAAATAATTATTTAAATTTGAAGGTAGAGAATGGATCACATTGTTACATGGAGACAGTCGGTTGTATATACACATGAACATCTTAATGATATATATAATAGGTGACAGGGATAAAAATTAGGTGATATTGTATTCCAAAATTAATATAATTTCATATATTTATATATAATATATTCATGATAATGTTCCCTATTAAATTCCATAAAAATAATTAGTGAAAAAAATAAGCATATCACTTTGTGAGGCGGTAGTATGTCGTACACACAAGCGACAGAACCATAATTTAAAAAGAATTAAATTAATAATGTATATGTGTTATTCTAAATTAATAATTTAAATAATATTATAAATAAATATATAATTATATCGAAATATGAAATCCATAGTTATATATAATTTTGATATGTTTTTCTAGAAAATGAGTTACATTGGTTTAGGAGGTAGTAGACCGACGTATAGATGATCAACAATTTTTTTTTTCTCATTAGATAGAGTATGAGATGTGTAAATATTATCAAAATTAATAATAACATATTATCATATGGAATTTAATAGTGGTTTTATACTATAAAATTTAAGACATATTTTATGATGGAAAATAATAAATAAAAAGAAATAACATTGTAAAAATGATTAACCTCTCTTAGAAAAACATCTATTTGATTTCCTCTTAAGGACCATAATGTTTGTATTTTTGGAATAATATATGTAACACCCCAATATTTAATAGTATGTTATCACTTCAATGTAATTCACTAACTAGCGATACTGGCGACCTTGAGTTCGAGAGAACTATGACATAAAAAACTAACTGTTCAAAAAGGTTATGAATAGAATTAACGGGACATTGAATTTTATATACTCCATATAATTTTAGAATCCATGTGATTTTTTTCGTAGACATTATATAAGAACAAATTCATTTTCTCAAATAAAAGAAGTATTTTTTAAAAAAATACAATTTTACAGCCTTTTAATTGAGAAACCTTTTTATAACTAATATGTGACACTTTTATATATTGAATTTATTTAAATTAAATTATTTTTTAGAATAGAGACATAAAAATTTAGTTTGGATTAATTTTTGGTACTTTTATGATAACTTTCATTTTGTTATAAATATTTAAAAATACTATGATTTAATTGAAAAACAACTTTTTAATTGAAATAATTTATAGTGTAAAATTATGCATTTTAATGGTTTTTAAGAATAATTAGATTATATTTTTATCATTTAATAGAATTTGAGTCATTATAAGTAATTGCATGATTAAATTTGACATAAACACATGTATATCTTTTGATAGTTTTAACTTTTAAAAAAACATCTTTTTCATTTTGACAAAGGGAATTAATTTTAAATTAATTAGTGAAAGATCTATATTTTAAATTTGGTAAAATAAATTTCATTTTTGAATTCATAATATCAAAATTAGAAAAGTGTGAATTATTGGTATTTTTTCTGAAAACATTCATTTTTTTATGAATAGTGAAAAACACTATGCTATTATTTAAAACTGAATTTTTATTAAAATAGTTATTTATGTTATTTAAATTTATTTTAATTAAAAATATAAATATTATACCATTATAAGTTCTTTTTAATTCATTTGAGTCATTTTTTAATAAAATTAGATGTAAAAAATTTTATTGAACTTTTTAATGTCTTTTGACCACCTTCTAGGAACATTTACAAATTTGCATAGAACATAACTTTACTGCTTCTGTAAATTGAATTTAAAAAATATGAGAGTCATGGTTGACATTAGTAGGTAAAATTCTGGTTCAATAAGATGAAAATAATTTCTGTTAAGTAGTAACTTTTGACTCTTATTTACCACAGTTAAATATAAATAGGGTAATTAAAGGTAAAATGATATTATAATTACCCTAACAGATGTCCTAATTCTATTGGATAAGTGTATTTCGACCAAAAACAACCTTATGAATAAAATATTATCATTTTAATTCACTTGGACAAGATTATAAAATTTATTATTATTTAACTTAAAAAAGTGTTAAAAATGTAAAATTCAATTTTTAATAACAAAACAATTTTTCATATAAGGTTATATATAAAATAAATTCCATTATAACTATTCATTTGAAATATAAAAAAATTTCCTACATCATGGTATTTTATTTATTATTTTTAGACATTAAATAATTAAATTTATTTATGATGTAATGATGATGTATTAATTACCTTATTAATAAAAGAATCAAAAAATTGATATTATAAATATTAAAATAAATATAATTCGAAAATTTTGATGCATTACACTAATTTTATAGGTTCATATGACGTGTTAGAGTTGATTAAATAAATTTGTTTTCAAGCAATAAAGATGTTATGAATTAAAAAAAATTAAATATTATATAGTGTCAAAATTTACATAAATTTCTTTTTAAAACAAGAACTATATTATTAAATTATATAGTTGTCCTAAAATTCTATCAATCAGCCAAAGGACATATATAATAATAGATATTTCATAAATGAAACACTTTGGGTTCTCTAGGAATTATATTGTTATTTTATTTACCATATAATATAAAAATACAAGGAGACATGGTAAATGATGAACTATTTAACTAAAAGTTAAATTTAAAAGATAAGCTTAATATGGTAACCTAAACTTTTCTAAAACCTATTGTTTGAGAAAATATCGACCCATAATAACCTAAGGCTTTAAATAAATTCATATGGATCCATTTGAAATAGAATATGATATTATAATAAAATAATATTTCATGTTTTTCTAAGGTCCCCTAACCCCACTTATAAAAGGGAACTTACTCATCTCTATAATTCACACATCCCAAGAAATTTGGCTATGCCAACCCCTTCCCAAATATCCTCCCAACTATTCTCACATCAGCCTAGAGGCCTTTCCTTAAGAAGAAATCCAACCGTAGGAGCCCTCGTGATCAACTTAAAAGGAAACCCCATAAAAATAAGAGATTAACATACCATCGACAAACGAAAAGTAAAAGGTAAGGGTTAATTTTACAACCTTTTTACTTATCAGAGGTTGTTAATACATAAGTATCTACTGGGACCAATTTAGCATCCACATCCTTGTTTTTTTTAAAATGTATTCCAAAACATTATTACTATAAACAAGAATAATGTTTAAAGCCATTTAAACCTTTATTTGACTTTATATGTTTTGAAAGAAATCTTTCTGTCATTTTCTAAACAAGGTACTTTATGAATTTTTCAACAAAATTATGTTAAGAATGTATTTTTTTGAATTAAAATTCAGATGTAGCTATTTTCTGTTTTTATATCACCATCGAATCATCCCTTACAAGATTATAAGAATATTTTTAAAATAAATGTTTTCTTTTATAATTATGTGACTATTAAATGATTTCAAAATAGAAAGAGATATTTCACTCAAATAGTTTTTATTTCATATATGTCGACAACCTTTGATAAGTTTTACACTTGTTTGAAGTTGATTTATTTTGATACAAATATTCTATATTGTATTTAATCTTTTGTGACATGTTTGACAGTTGAGGTGTTATTTTTATACCATTCATGGTTTATAGTTAAAGTATTGACATTTTATATGCTAGCTTTAATACAAATGTTTATGTAATGTTTCATCCTTTTTATATGAGAAATATATTGGACTTAGTCAGTGATGGGTGGATCCTGTTATAGCTCCTCACTGCATCGATTTGTCTCATGAGACAATTATACATGGAATTGGGTGATTCCTTTCCCAATTTTATATATCGTTTTGGCCGAGGCCTTAATCATTTATAGACGTCTTGGTCGAGGCCTTGACAATATGTTTCAGAATGTCCCACATTATGAATTCCCTCATTATGAAAATAATATTCATGGTTCATGTGATTATTAGACTAGAAGAATACCCATGACTATGTTTTATTATGGCGTTATTTACTCAGCTCATATTCTTTCCATAAATTGTTAATGTTTATTATTGGAAAATGCATGTGTCTTAAATTATTCAACATGCCTAATGTTTATGATATCTTCCACTATATTGCTTACTCTTACTGAGTGTTTGAGCTCACCCCATTATAATGTTTCATTTTCCCATGATATGATGATGTTAGATATGAGTGACTTGCATGCATAATATAGGAGGCTTGGATGTTTCTAATTGAATAAATTAGTGCTTTATTTCTTTTCAAGTTGAAATATTGAACTTATGTAGGTATTTTGTCTGCAAGACTACTGAACTGATTAGAATTTCATGAAATGATTCCTTGTAATAATGTCAATGTAATGTAATAATGTACCGCCTTTGGGTAACTAGGGTCATGGAATTTAAGTTAGTATCAGATAAGTTTACTAAAATCCATTAAAGAATGAGAGGAACTTATTGTAGAAGTACTGTAGTAGCACTGTAGCAGTTACAGTTCAGCACTATAGCAGCTTAAACTATTCACCCGATTTAGGCCTTTGGGCCACCGATTTGGGCCTATGGTTCTCAAGGGACTTAGGGTATTCAAAGTCCTTCGGGCCACATGGACTTTAGGTTACAAAGACCATGGAGTCGCCCAGTTCACAAAGATTATGCACAGAAGTGGATCAGTCCATCAAGAGTAGAAGCCACCAGGAGTAGAGCTAACAGGATATGAAGAATGAGACGGTATGGTAACCGCCATCAGGACTAGGCACCATGCAGCTTTGTAAGGGTAAATACTAGCCGATCAACAGTACGAGGGGGGGAGCTAGGTGATCAATGACGTGGAAGGTGGGGAGGGGCAGTTCGAGTGGGCTGGGCCTACATGTCATGTATTAGGCATGGTATGCCTCTAGGCCTTTGGGTAATGTATTTCATGTCATTTTGGCCCTGTTCCTTGGGCCTACGGGTCATGTACATGTTCCCCTTAAACCCTTAATAGGGGGATTATACATAATAAAATAAAAATGAAGTCCTTTGGTACATTTTTTCTTGGAAACTAGATTTAGATAAACTACGATTAGGGAACTTTAGCCTAAGATAAACATTGAGGATTATTATAGAAGAGCTTCCTAGAATTTTGGTAATGTATAGATTTTGTGAGTATTCTGAGCAATAAATCCATGTCTAGATATGAGAAGGTAAAGGCGGCTCTGGCACAGATGTACTTAAGGGTGAAAAAACTGACAAAGAGTTTTGGGGTTCAATCTGGGAATCCTGGTAAACAACAACATGCCTTACTTCACTCTTGGTTATGACACTCCTAGGGGATATGTTTAGTATAATTTACATTTTCATTAAAAACCATTATGAATGATTTATGAGAAAATATGTCAGAAAAGAAACCATTTTTATTATAATGATACTAGATGTGTTAAAATCGTCAATTAATGTAGATAATTTTTCTAGTTTTTGGATTATATATTATGATATGATCTAACCTAGTATATTGTTTCATTTAAAATGGAACCTAGTAGAAGGAATTAGAACTCCAACAATACATATGATCCAATGAGTAAGAATGGTCATATATTTCATGGTCATAAGCCATCGTTAGAAAGGAAATAGTCTCCCATGTATTCTCATTATATGAAGAAATGGTATCATGTGTTTATAATATAAGTAAACAATTCTCTGAGTCCTATGGATTTGGAGGGAATCAAGAGAAGAAATGGATGGTAGAGAGAAATATGGATAAGTGGAAGATGTGAAAGAATAATTTTTCCATATATGATAACTATGGAAAGAATCACCTTGGTAAATGCTTGAAGGAAATGAGAGTTTTTTAAAAGTGTGGAAAAAGGACACTAAGTATGTGATTGCAAGGGTAAGAAAAAGGTTTCAAGTGTACAATGATTCATCCATAAGGATTTGAGACACTACGCGAATCAATGTCTAAATCATCAGAGTATTCTCCAGATCATTCTACTGGATAATAATCAAGTTACCACAGATGAAGTGGAATGACTAGTGTTCTATTTTGGGTTATTAAAGAATTATTTCATTCTAGTGTGGTATCAAAAATTTAATGGTTATATGAATTATGAAAATAAATAAGGACTATACAGTTGTACTATTTCATTGAGGATTTGAGATTGTATGGTTCTAAGAAAAGTGACTCAATAGAAAGTTAATATTTTTCGAAAAATGATGGTTGAAGGATATATAATCCTTAACATTGTTCTGATTCTGATTTAGTTATTTTGGAAGAAGAAATTATTTATTTGGATAAATTATATTTGATATTCTCGACTACTTTGAAACTAATTATTTGATTCTTTATTCAATTATTGTGGGAGTTTACAACATTTATGGATATAAAGAGTATATCCAATATAATATAAGGAATAAGGGAGCATGAAGATATTAAATATGTTTTTATGGTAATTAAGGGTGTTACCGTGTTTTAAAAGAATACATGTGGAAGGAATTCATGTGTTATTACTTTGAAAAAAAGATCTTCATCGTGTTCACCTTCCTTATAAATTTTGGAAAGTAAGTTTAGACAGAAATATTTTGGATACGTCCAATGTTTAGAATGCATTATGTTTGACATTGGATAATATTTTTATTGTTAAAGCATTTCTTAATATTATTTTTAGATTGTTATAAAAAGGACAACCCATAGCACGGGTGAAAACCCGTCGTGCACAACAAGGTCATGGGACTTGAACCCGCAATTGAAGGGTGACAAGGTTTCATCACCTTCCACTGGGCTACGTGATGTCATGGTTTGTATAATGTCATTTTTTTAAATTTTCTAGCTAATGAATTATATATTCTTTATTTTTGGAACCGTATACAATTAAGATAAATTGAATATTTTTGAATTCTATTATTATTAGAGTGAAAGATGAGTAAGTGGTAGGAATTAGTTGAAGGATGAGACTCTACTTGTCAATTATATTTTCCCCCCTCTTATTCTATGAATAATTTAATTCATAAACCTTAGTGAAGAGATCTTAAAACTAAAAATTTGTTATCCAAATACCTTATGTTTTGTTTAACCGATGATATTATAAATCATCATAGATTGATGGCTTTGAGGCCCTCAATTTTACACGTGTTTTTGATTGATAACCTCAATCACTCCCTATAAATATTTACATTATCCCTCCAATTATGTGTATCTAATTTCCATAATTGTTCTTCTAATTATGATGATAATTTGGTTGTGAGTTTTAATTTCCCTTTCCCACTTATTAAGTCTAAATTTTATTATCCCAATTTTTAATGTGGGTTTTCCAAAAAGGTATTTTTCAAATTTTATCATTTTATTTTTGAAGAATAATTTCAAATTGCCAGGACGCAATTTATTGAAGTAGGGGAGAATGTAACACCAAATGATTTATCAATATGTTATCTCTTTAATGTAATTCAATAATTTGCGCTACACCCAACAACGAGTTTGAGCGCACCACAACTTACCAAACAAGCCATTCAAAAAATGGTTATGAATAGTATTAACTGAATATTAAATTTTATATACTACATATAATTTTAGAATCCATATTATCTGTTTCTTAGACATAATATAAGAAAAAATTCATTTTTTAGATAAATGATGTTTTTTTCAAAAAAAGAAAATTTACCACCTTTTAATTTAGAACACTTTTTAAAACCAATATTTTAAATTCTGAAATATGAAATTAAATTATATTATATTTTTCGTTAGATTTGGGTCATAAAAATTTAGTTTGAATAAATTTTTGGTATTTTTCTGAAATCTTTCATATTGTGATGAATAGTGAAAAAACAATGTTTTAATTGAAAACAACTTTTTTAATTGAAATAATTTATCTTGATAAATTATGCCCTTTAATGGTTTATAATTATATTTAGATTAAATTTTCATCATTTAATAAAATGTAGTTCATTATATGTAATTTCACATTTAAATTTGACATAAAAACTTGTCAATCTTTTGATAGTTTTTTACTTTTTAAAAACACGCTTTTTGGTTTTGACAACAGGAATTAATTTTAAATTAATCAATGAAACTTATATGTTTTTAATTTGGTTAAATATATTTAATTTTTGAATTTGGAATATCGAAATTATATTAATGTGAATTTTTGGTATTTTTCTAAAAACGTTCATTTTTTAAGAATAGTGAAAAATAATGCGTTATTATGTAAAACCGTCTTTTTATTTAAATAATTATTTATTTTATTTAAATTTATTTTAAGTTAAAATAGATATATAATAACTATATATGTTCAATTTAATAGTTGGAGACATTATATAATAAAATTATATGTATAAAATTTTATTGAACTTTTTAACATATTTTAACCACCTTCTAGGCACATATGCAAATTTGCATAAAAATTAATTTTAATGCTTATATGAGTTTAATTTCATAAATCTGAGAGACATGTTTGACATCTGTAAGTAAAATTTGTTTCAATAATATGATAATAATTTTTGGTGAATTGTAACTTTTGACTTTTATTTATCTCGGTTGAAAGTAAATTGGGTAATTAATGGTAAACATGATATTATAATTACCCTAACACCTATAATAATTCTATTGGATAAGTCTATTTCGTCCAAAAATAACCTTTTGAATAAAATATTATCCATTTTATCCAATTGGAATGCATTAGGACATTTATTATTATATTATTTAAAGAAGAGTTAAATGGGAAAAATTCAATGTTTAATAACTAAACAATTTTTAATTTATTGTTATACATAATATAAATTCGACTATAATTATTCATTATAATGAAAATTATATTTCCTACATCATTGTATTTTATTTATAATTTTTAGTCACTAAATACTAAAATTTAATTATGACTCAATGATAATGCAGTAATTACCATATTAATAAAAGTATGCAATAAAAGATATTATAAATATTAAAATATATACAATTTGATAATATTAATTCTTTATACTAATTTTATTGGTTAATATGACAAGTTATGGTTGATTAAATAAATTGGTTTCAATGTGATAAAGTTTTTATTACTTTAACAAAAATCAAATACTAAATAGTGTCAAAATTGACAAAAATGAGTTTTTAAAAGAAATACTATATTATTAAATAATCTAATAGTCATAAAAATCGTAAGATCTGCCAAAAGACTTATATAATAATAGATATGTCATTATTTAACCACTTGGGGTTCTATTGGAATTTAATAGTAACATTATTAACCATATAATATAAAAATACAAGGAGACATGGTAAATGTTAAACTATTTAACTAAAAGTAAAATCTAAAATATAATGTTAATATTGAAACATAAAAATGTCTAAAACCTATTGGTTGTGACTATTTCGACCCATAACCAACTAAGGGTCGAAATAAATTCATTTGAATCCATTAGAAACCAAATATGATTGTATAATAAAATAATATTTCAAGGTTTCCCTAATGTGACCCTCTACCCTATTATAAAAAGGCAATTCCCTTATCTCAAATTCACACATCCAGAGCCATTTGGATTAGCCAACCCCTACCCCAATATCCTCCCAAATATCCTTAATTTAACCTAGAGGCCTTCTATTGAGAGGAAATGTATCCTAAGGATCCCTTTTGATCAACCCAAAAGAAAAACCCCGAAGATGTGGAGGTCAACATACAATTGATTAAGGAAAAGTATAAGGTTATGGTTAATTTGACAATCTCTTTACATATATGAGGTTCTTAATATATAAGTATCTATCAGTACCTCTTTATCATCCACATCTGTGTTTTCCTAAAAATATATTTCAAAACATTTTTATTATTTACTAAACTATGGATTAAAGCCATTTATACCCTTATCTGACCATATATGTTCTGAAAGGAATGTTTCTGTCGTTTTCCAGACAAGGTACATTGTAACACCCCGAGATTTTATGAAAAATATTATTTTAATTTCATTAATGTCTTTTGTTGTATTCTACACCAAGATTACCTTGCGCTATATGCAACACCATATTAGCTTGCAGTATACGCAACACTATTCTTGGACCGTGTTACACACAATTTTGATAATAGTTATTCTACGCAACATTGAGTATATATATATATATATATTCAATGTATAAATGAAATATGGTTGGATTCTGTTATACTAAACAATGAATGATTCTTTCACAACACGCAACCCTGACTTGGCTTGCATTACACGCAATCACGACCTTCCTCGATAGCGTGTGTTGTACGCAATACCGGGTTTTAATTAACAATGTTATATTATTATAATATTGTCATGAACTAGACGTTATGAATAGTTTTAACTAAATTTTGAATTTTATAAGATTATTATTCATCTTACACATTTCTAGAACATGGTATAAGAACAAAATAATTTTTTCGGGTAAAATAAGTATTTTTCAAAAAATGCAGTTTTGCCGCCTTTTGATGGCGCACCCACTTTAAATCTGGTTTTTGACATATTTATAAGTTCAATTTGACAAAATAAAATTATTCTTTGGAATCAAGAAATAAAAATTTACTGTGGATAAATTTTTCATATTATTCTGGTAACTTTCACATTTTAATGAATAGTAAAAACACGCTATATTTTAATTAAAAACAATTTTTTTCATCGTAATATCTTATGTGGTTAAATTATAATATTGAATGGTTTTAAAGTATAAATAGAATATATTTTTACCATTTAATATAATTTATGTCATTAACATTGATTTTACCTTGAATTCATAAGTTAAATCAATTCAATCTTTTGCAATGTTTTAAACAAAACCCCGTTTTTATTCGACAACGGGATTAATTTTAATTTAATTTCTGCAACTTCTGTGTTTTGAATTTTAAAAAATAGATTCCATATTTGGAATCAGTGGTTCCAAATTATGTTAATAGGATACTTTTTATTTTTGGGAATTATGAATAGTAACTACGGTAAATTTTATTTACCCTAGTTAAAGGTAAATCGGGTAATTAAGGGTAAATATAATATTTTAAAATTACCCTAACAAATGTCAAAATTCTATTGGATGACTAAAAAACGACCCATATCACCTAAGGGTCGGATTAGAATCATTTAATGGACATTTGTCCATGAAAATAACTTAATTATTATTAAAACCAAAGAAAGTGACAACATGTCACTCTCTTAAATCTTATAAGTATATTAATTTTAATTTAGTGATAAACTTCATGAAACTTCGAACATGAATAGTCTCCAGAAATCTAATGAAATTATATACATCATAGGAATTTGTTTAGAATTTTTAGGGATTAAATAATTATCATTTATTATGACAGAAAGATGATGTAGTAATTGTCTAATTAATGAAATATTGACAGAATTGATGTTATAAATGCCCAAATAAATGTAATTGGAGACTTTTTATGACTTACACTAAATTTATAGCTTACTATGATATATTAGTGTTTATTTAATCAACTTGGTTCGAACATATAATTCTGTTATGACTTTCACAAAAATCATATATCAAATAGTGTCAAAATTGACACAAAATAGTTTTTAAATCAAATATAATATTATTAATTGTTATTTTATTCCTAAAAATCTAAGGTTCGGCCAAATGACTTATATAAGGATATATATATTAATAATAAACAATTTGGGGTTCGTTTCTCATGTTATAGTAAGTGTATTAACCATATAGTGAAAGAAAACAAAAAGACACGGTAAAAGTTAAATTATTTAACTTAGAGTTAAATCTAATTGATAAGGTTAAAATAATACCCTAAACTTGTCTAAATCTTATTGGTTGATAGGATTTAGACCCATCCCCACTTTATCTTCTAAATAAGACCCTTTGGAACCATTATAAACCGATTTTGACATTAATATAAAATAATATTTTGAGATATTCCTAAGGTGCCCCTCTCCTCCCTTATAAAAGGGCACCTCCTCCCCCCTCCTCCTCACACCAATTTGAGCACTCAAGCTCGGCTAAACCGTGCCATTTTCTCCTCTCCACTTCTCTAGAATAATACTAGAGGTCCTGGTCTTCTTCAAAGACCAATATTAGTTCCCTAAGTGGAGGATTCAAAGAAGCATTCCAAAGAAGAGGTAATATCCATTACCGATCTTTTCAAATTCATTCTTCTTCAACATCTTCTTCTTTAGTTGTTTCATGATAAAGTAATAACATAAGTATTACTTACATACTGATATGTTATTATGAATATGAAACAACCCTATTTCACCTTCTATCCATCCTACGGAAAAATGAAATCACCGCGCGTGCGTACGTACGGAATACCGTCTCCACGCCGTGGTGTAATCTATTTTCCACCACCACCTTACATGGATGGGTATAATGGTGTAAAGAATAACTATACAGAGTTATTACAACATCATATTGATTCTGATATATTGTATAATCCACTCCAATTCAATTCAATAATTATGGAAATGATATCATCGCTCGTGCGTACGTACGGACTACCGTCTCCACGACGCGATGAGATTCATTCTTAATGATTAACCATTCATGAATGATTATAAAGTATATATAATAAGTACTAATGAAATATATGACATAATAATGATACTATATTTATGTATATATATATATATGTCATCTACTTACTTCCATTCAAGACAATAAGGAAAGAAAAACAGTGTTCATGCGTACGTACGGACTACCGTCTCCATGAACGGTGTTTTTCATTTCATTTATCTATCTATTTTATATATATATATACTGAATATATATGATATATAAATCATATTTTATATTCTGGTAGTAATTAAATCATGATATAAGTAATAATAATGTCAAGAACAACAAGTCAAAACACCTACGATAAATGAAACGATTTTACCCAAAACTCTCTTTGACATGGAATTTACAAAAGAACGGGTAAAATAAAGTCATAAGTGAACCATATATGATATCATAACAATTAGTATGATTCTGGAATAAGTCAATGAAATTATTTAAATCATTATACGGGAGGTTCAGACACTTACGAAGCAAATAGGACCTAAGGTAAGGGGAAATATCACAATCTCATTTTTATCCGAGATTGTTTTTACTTTGGCATTTACTTGGGTGTATTTTATCATCCAGATCCATGTTTCCTCAATATGAAATATTATTTACATCCACGTACAATTGTTTAAATCCAATTTTACCCTTCGGTGAGTTTTTAGTAAAAGATATGAAAGGAATCTTTTGTCGTTTTTCGTACGAGGTACTTTTTGACTATTCCGACAAAAGTACAAAGAATGTTTTTTAACTTATACGGCATGAATGGATTTTTAATACATTATTTCCAAGAAGCTTCCTTTACAAGTTTTCAAGTTTATTTTTAATCAACTTCTTTTAGTTTAATGTTGTTTGACATGTTAAGAAAGGCAAAATGTTTTTGAAGAAGAAAGGATATTTTCCTCAAGAATGGAGTTCAAGTGTTTTATCAAAATTATTTTCCATCTAAGATAATAAAGGGTTCTGTTTTTATCCATATTATTACATTGATTTGATCATGTTGTGATAGAATTATTTTTATGAATTCCTTTATCTTATATGAATTTATTTATGATTATGTGGCACACATAAGAAAGGATTCATTATAATATGGGTGGGACCTATATCTCCCTCCAATGCATTGGGTAAAGATTTTATATCTCATGAGATAGACATGGCTGGAATGGTAGGTTATACCGGTTTAGTGAAACAGGACTGAAACGAGGGTTACTCGATTCAGAAAGGGACTTTGTCCACTAAGATAGTCTTGGAAATGAGTCTTGACTAACAAGAAATGATTCTCTATGATTATGTGTGAATGCCAAAAAGTTTCATGTTTTAAGTTATGATTATTGTGATTACATTTCACTGCCATGATTTATCCCATGTTATGAAATTATGATCTCTTTTACAGGTTAAGATTTCCAAAAGTTATGTGCTTGTGTATACGATGTGATTGATATTTCTTTTGTTTACCCTTACTGAGCATTTGAGCTCACCCTTTTATGTTTTCTTTTCCCCAGGAAATAAAGAAAGGGTTTAGGTAAAAAAAGGAAGATCTTTATGGGAGATGTTGAAGATCTTTCACCACGATTAGAAGATTATATTCCGAGTTTCCAAAGACACTAAACTATTAAAATCCTTGTGTGTGTGTTTTTGTTATGTACTAAGTATTCCGCAAATGTAATGTAATGTCCATGTACGTCAGGCTTCGGGTCTCTACAGTTGGTATCAGAGGAAAGGTTTAGTCAACCTTTGGAAACTAGGATGCGAGAACTCTAGTTAGATCCCTAGAGATATTTCTAAGGTATGTCTAGGGATGTCTCTAAGGTTAAGTATACGTATAGGTTATAGTCCTAGAATTGCGCTAACGATCTTAGAATTCAACCTAAGATGTTAGATATTGAGGGTACTCCCACTTTATTATGTTGTTTTCCCTAGCATGATTTTTGTAACATCCCAAGGTTTTCTAAAAATAAATTGAAAATTATTGAAATTTTGTTTAAGGTATATATTTATAAGTATCCTTTAAACATAATTTTATTTCTTCTATGTTCTGAATTTCAAGAAACTTTCATCTACAATTGTGTTCAGTATGTTATTTAGAGTCTGATGGAACAAACATGTTTTTTTGGTGAATAGTAACATGCCCTTAAGAATACTAATATGAATAGTAATATGACCTCATGAATAGTAAATAATATTATTATTTTATTTTCCCATGGAAATAGGGTATTGGGATCTTAATTAATTTTCCAATGTCACATAAAACTAATTGCACTTCAATATTGTTATTTTTCGAATTAACTGTGACCATATTTAAAAATTAAATTAATAATATTTAGAAAATTATTTTTGAAAAATGGAGTTCATTTTTGAATTCTACACATCGAAAAATGGTTGGGGTCAATTTTTGGTATTTTTCTGAAACTCTTGAATTTTCGGTGAATAGTGAAATACGGTAAAATACCGTATAATCAATTTATCAGTAAAAAAGCACTATTTATGACATAATAAGTGATGCAAGG
This sequence comes from Viscum album, assembly GCA_963277665.1. NCBI lineage: Eukaryota > Viridiplantae > Streptophyta > Magnoliopsida > Santalales > Viscaceae > Viscum > Viscum album. The sequence goes on along the minus strand of OY728150.1, from coordinate 1,131,851,655 downwards.
CCACTTGCTTCGAACTCACTTTATATTTTCACTAATTAAGGCCACTTGATTTGAGATTATTCATAGTCTTGATAAAAATATTATAATAATGATTAAAATAATCTAAAATACCTCCCCTCCTCCACTATAAATACCACCCTCACTCCCCTCTTCCTCCCACACCTCTCAAGACTTGAGCATTGTCTAATTTCCTCCAAATTCCCTCCTCAATCTTCTTCCCCACGTCCTAGAGCTTCTGGTCTCACCAAAAGACCAAAATCAAAGCCCTTAAGAAGGATCTCAAGGAGAAGAGATCAAGAGGTAAACATCCTCTTTCATTTTCATTCTTTCCTTCCATTTTATGTTATTCTCTTCCTTTACCTTTGCCTTTTGTTGGGATATTTCATTTAATATATCCCCTTACTGTCCAGATTTTTTATGAATGATGAGATATTCCATTCCTCTCATCAATCTTATTTTTATGAAATTTTAAGAGACGTCGTTAGGCTGCCGAATTTTTGTAAGAAATTTCTCATGTTTTCTTCATTTCAAGATTCCCTTCTCTTCGTTCTTCACTACCTCTTATCCAAGAGGCATGAAATCTCCAGAATCATGTATATTCTGTATGTTTTCATGTTTATGGAAAATTACAAATCATTATTCCTCTCCTCTCTCACTTATTTAAAGAATCAAAAAAATCATTGTCCATTTGTGTCGAATTACCAATATCGTGGACGATGTATTTTCAATTTCCATTAATTATTTCAAGTCTGGTCATGAAACCATTTATATGGTTGAACCAGGTTATAATATATTTTCTATGAATCATATAAGGTTCTGGAAGTCTTTTTTACTCATGATTCAAACTTATAAGACTAAATGAAATTGTAATTATCAAAGAACCACTTAAATGATCTAAACGAACATAATTAATGTTTTAACTTATAAATCATCATCATATAAAGCATCAAAGTGATAAATGGTATCATTTATGGTACTTTAAATATTTAAATACTACTCCATTCCAATTCTGGAGTTTCACTTCCAATCAACAAGAACGATTCATCATGAACCGATTGTGAAAATCACAATATAACTCACCCAAAATAATGCAAGGAAAAAATACTAACAAATAAGGGGTGAAATGAGGTTATGAAATGACCATATAAGATGTTATAAACATGAACATGTTTCTGTAAAATACTAATAACACTATTTTAACCATTATACAGGAGGTTTTAACAATTTTGAAGTAAGACAAGCCTAAGGTAAGGGAATTCTTAACCCGATTTCCATTCTTTGGGTTAATATTCTACTTTATAATTTATGTGCTATTTAAATTGTTTGTGTGATGGGTTTTGTTTATATTATGTTTCATTATGTGTATTTACAGAGTATATACATATTACATCCACTCTATTAAGCCTCACTTCAAGTATATGATGTTTATAAGGGACTTTTCTTCTAAAATCCTCTTTTAAAATTCTGTTTTATAAGAATCAAAGGCAGTGTTTTTATGCTATTGTTTATGTTGTATGATTATGTTTTGGTTATTGGGCATTGTTTATGATGAAGGGTGGGACCTATATTTCCCTCCAATGCATTGGGTATGAGTATGTTGGAGGTCGGCCGTATGGTTACTCCAAGTGTAACTGTGATGGTTACACAAAGTAAGGTAGCCGTGAGGGTTACAAATGTTAAGGTAGCCAAGATGGTTACAAGATTATGTAAGTAATGCCCCAATATACCTCTATGATTATAATTATGTTTGTGTGGATCTTGTGTAAATATCATGTTACGCTAAGTAAGATTTTATGGGTGGAAAGCATGTCTTTTGAAAATGTTTTCAGACGTCATGCATATTCACGGACTAATGTGAGTTTTCCTTTTTTTCATACCTTACTGAGATTTTGTGCTCATCCCAAGTTTTTAAATGATTTTTCACAGGTTAATGATGAGTAATAAAAGGAAGGAAGACATGTTAATTGTTGAAGAATTGTCAAGGAGTCTTTCTTTGTGATTTAATGTTTTATAGTCTGAGGATAATGGAAACTGATTTTATGGTATCCACTATATAACAATGTGTAATGTTACGAATGTTTTGTCTTAATTCTCTAAAGCTCTAAACTTGAAAAGATCCTCAATGTATAAGGACGTTTTTTCTTAAATAAATTCAATATTATGTATGAAATAAGTGCGGGTCCTTATAGTTGGTATCAGAGGTCGATTTAGACAACTTTAGGGATTAGGAGTTCTTGTGAGACACGTGATTAGTCCCTATATCTATTATTTCAGTTAAATCCTTGTTTTATAACTTTTTTTTCAGGTCAAGTAAATTCGGTTACGAATGGAAGGAGAAGGATCTCAAACGACATTCCTATCTCTTCCTGATGACATGCTTGAAATAATTATTGCAAAGTCATCTTCAGATGATTGTGAAACTTTTTCTAGCATACAACTCACCTGCAAGCAGTTTTTTGAGATATCAAACACCTCCTCTATACCTCGTTATCATCGTGGATCATGGGTTGTTTTTAGACAAATACTATTTTCACAATATTCACATAATTTCAAGAAAGGTAAATATTATCAAGGTATTTTCAAATATTTTACCTTATCACAAGAATTTGAAGCATATTATGATTTTAAAAATGGTGCGGAGGAAGGAGACCCTTGTGCAACCTATTTATATTTGCTTTTAAACTATAGTCTCACATCACATACTTATGGTATTTTAAAAGGACCAATAATAGAAAGTTTCAACTCAATTTCGGTCCGACTATTTTTTAGAAATCATGTTTTATCAGATGTTTTGGAATTATATGTCATACATGATTATTTTCCAAAACTGTTTTTCTGTGAACACCCATATGACCCATGTTGTACGAGGTGTATTTGGATGGAGGAAGCAAATGATTTTGAAGGATCTCTAAATCATTTTTGTAATGCATGGGACTTCTACCTATGTGAACAAGATGACGATGAAACCGAGTGGACACCTTGATCAAGGTACCCTTAGTTGTTTAATAAGTAAATAAAATTGCGAGGACGCAATTTCAAGAAGGTGGGGATAATGTAACATCCCAAGGTTTTCTAAAAATAAATTGAAACTGCTTGAAATTTTGTTTAAGGTATATATTTATAAGTATCCTTTAAACATAATTTTATTTCTTCTATGTTTTGAATTTCAAGAAATTGTCATCTACAATTGTGTTCAGTATGTTATTTAGAGTCTGATGGAACAAACTTTTTTTTGGTGAATAGTAACATGCCCTTATGAATAGTAATATGAATAGTAATATGACCTCATGAATAGTAAATACTATTATTATTTTATTTTCCCATGGAAATAGGGTAATTGGATCTTAATTAATTTTCCAATGTCACATAAAACTAATTGCACTTCAATATTGTTATTTTTCGAATTAACTGTGACCTTATGTAAAAATTAAATTAATAATATTTAGAAAATTATTTTTGAAAAATGGAGTTCATTTTTGAATTATACACATCGAAAAATGGTTGGGGTAAATTTTTGGTATTTTTCTGAAACTCTTGAATTTTCGGTGAATAGTGAAATACGGTAAAATACCGTATAATCAATTTATCAGTACAAATGCACTATTTATGACATCATAAGTGATGCAAGGCCACTTGCTTCGAACTCACTTGATATTTTCACTAATTAAGGCCACTTGATTTGAGATTATTCATAGTCTTGATAAAAATATTATAATAATGATTAAAATAATCTAAAATACCTCACCTCCTCCACTATAAATACTACCCTCACTCCCCTCTTCCTCCCACACCTCTCAAGCCTTGGGCATTGTCTAATTTCTGCCAAATTACCTCCTCAATCTTCTTCCCCACGTCCTAGAGCTTCTGTTCTCACCAAAAGACCAAAATCAAAGCCCTTAAGAAGGATCTCAAGGAGAAGAGATCAAGAGGTAAACATCCTCTTTCATTTTCATTCTTTCCTTCCATTTTATGTTATTCTTTTCCTTTCCCTTTGTCTTTTGTTGGGATATTTCATTCAATATATCCCCTTACTGTCCAAATTTTTTATGAATGATGAGATATTCCATTCCTCTCATCAATCTTATTTTTATGAAATTTTAAGAGACGCCGTTAGGCTGCCGAATTTTTGTAAGAAATTTCTCATGTTTTCTTCATTTCAAGATTCCCTTCTCTTCGTTCTTCACTCCCTCTTATCCAAGAGGCATGAAATCTCCATAATCATGTATATTCTGGATTTTTTCATGTTTATGGAAAATTACAAATCAATATTCCTCTCCTCTCTCACTTATTTAAAGAATCAAAAAAACATTGTCCATTTGTGTCGAATTACCAATATCGTGGACGATGTATTTTCAATTTCCATTATTTATTTCAAGTATGGTCATGAAACCATTTATATGGTTGAACCAGGTTATAATATATGTTTTATGAATAATATAATGTTCTGGAATTCTTTTTTACTCATGATTCAATCTTATAAGACTAAATGAAATTGTAATTATCAAAGAACCACTTAAATGATCTAAACGAACATAATTAATGTTTTAACTTATAAATCATCATCATATAAAGCATCAAAGTGATAAATGGTATCATTTATGGTACTGTAAATATTTAAATACTACTCCATTCCAATTCTGGAGTTTCACTTCCAATCAACAAGAACGATTCATCATGAGCCGATTGTGAAAATCACAAAAGAACTCACCCAAAATAATGCAAGGAACAAATACTAACAAATAAGGGGTGAAATGAGGTTATGAAATGACCATATAAGATGTTATAAACATGAACATGTTTCTGTAAATTACTAATAACACTCTTTTAACCATTATACATGAGGTTTTAACAATTTTGAAGTAATACAAGCCTAAGGTAAGGGAATTCTTAACCCGATTTCTATTCTTTGGGTTAATATTCTACTTTATAATTTATGTGCTATTTAAATTGTTTATGTGATGGGTTTGGTTTATATTATGTTTCATTATGTGTATTTACAGAGTATATACATATTACATCCACTCTATTAAGCCTCACTTCAAGTATATGATGTTTATAAGGGACTTTTCTTCTAAAATCCTCTTTTAAAATTCTGTTTTATAAGAATCAAAGGCGGTGTTTTTATGCTATTGTTTATGTTGTATGATTATGTTTTGGTTATTGTATATTGTTTATGATTAAGGGTGGGACCTATATTTCCCTCCAATGCATTGGGTATGAGTAAGTTGGAGTTCGGCCGTATTGTTACTCCAAGTGTAACTGTGATGGTTACACAAAGTAAGGTAGTCGTGAGGGTTAAAAATTTTAAGGTAGCCAAGATGGTTACAAGATTATGTAAGTAATGCCCCAATATAACTCTATGATTATAATTATGTTTGTGTGGATCTTGTGTAAATCTCATGTTACGCTAAGTAAGATTTTATGGGTGGAAAGCATGTCTTTTGAAAATGTTTTCATACGTCATGCGTATTCACGGACTAATGTGAGTTTTCCTTTTTTTTCATACCTTACTGAGCTTTTGTGCTCATCCCAAGTTTTTAAATGATTTTTCATAGGTTAATGATGAGTAATACAAGGAAGGAAGACATGTTAATTGTTGAAGAATTGTCAAGGAGTCTTGTTTTGTGATTTAATGTTTTATATTCTGAGGATAATGGAAACTGATTTTATGGTATCCACTATGTAACAATGTGTAATGTTACGAATGTTTTTTCTTAATTCTCTAAATCTCTAAACTTGAAAAGATCCTCAATGTATAATGACGTGTTTTCTTAAATAAATTCAAGATTATGTATGAAATAATTGCGGGTCCTTATAATTTTTGCCTCTCACACTATTCTTTTTGGGTTTTAGACGATGGCTGGAACCCGAAGGAACCGTGTTGATCAATGCAATGGACAATGCAATGATTGCCCTCCTGAACAAACAAATGTTATGCGAGATGGAGTGAAAAATCTTATTGCTATACTTACACAAGCTATGAATCATTCTGGACTTCCAAATGAGCAGAGAAGGGAACAATATTATATTGAGTCCTTCATGAGGCAACGTCCACCTTCTTTCAGTGGGAATTCCGATCCATCTTGTTGCTGAACAATGGATCAGTACCACTGAAAAGATATTTTCAGTTCTCCAATGTTCTGAACATGATAAAGTCATCTTAGCAGTGTATCGTTTGGAAGGTGAAGGTGATCAATGGTGGAATCTTATCAAGAATCAGAGGCCAAGAGATGAAATTGAGTCCATGGAATGGGATGAGTTCAAGAACTTGTTTTTCAGTAAGTACTTCCCTCGTATTCTTCGAACAAAGATAGAAAAGGAGTTTCTTGAGCTGAAGCAGAAGGATGATGAATCTGTTGGTATATACGAAGCGAATTTTACCAGACTTGCAAGGTATGCATCTGGCATTATCATCCAACCTGAAAGTAAAGTTGATCGATTTTTCAGTGGCTTAAAACCAAGTCTTCGAAGGTCATTAGCTATAAGAGACTTCAGTAGCTATGAAGAAATTGTGCGTTGTGCTATCAAAGTAGAAATGGAAGTTGGTGTTACTTATCCATCTCATAGTTTTGACAAGAAACGAAAGATGGAGTTCAAGGAGAAATCTCAAAATAATGGTGAAAAGAAGATGAATGTTTCCTTATGCACAAAGTGTGGAAAGAAGCATGGTGGAGATTGTCTTAAAGGGACTAGAAAATGTTTTAAGTGTGGAAAAGAAGGTCATCGAGCAGCTGAGTGTCGAAGTAATGGAAAAAGGGTTTATAATGATATGAATAAAGCAAACACTGTAGAGAACGCACCACCAAAACTTCAATGCTTCAAGTGCAAGGAAATGGGGCATTATGCTAATAAATGCCCTAATCCAAGGGTTAGTGATGATCAACATGAGTAACCACTTAAGGCAAAGGACAAAGGGAAGTCACATGCAATCACTATTGGCGATGTTGAATATGACAATGATGTGGTGGAATGATTAAGTATTTATGTAATGGGATTCCAAAATATTGTTGTATCATAAAGTATTGGAATATTTATGTGTTGGTCTAAGGTGGTATTAAAAGTGATTGAGATATTTTTGGAAATAAGATGATATGCGCGTAATGAAGGGAAAACGAGAAAACGAAATGTTTAACAGTATTCATGTGCTCATGATTGATATAAGGACTAAGTGATATCATGGTTTGAGTATATAGAATTTTGAGGATTTTGGTATGTGGAAAGTGTTAACTTTTAACTATATTCATGTTTTCACTGAGGTATTCAAAAGAATACATGATTAAGGACTTTGAATGTTTGGAATGTGACCAACAAGACATATCGTATGATATGTTGGGATCAACGACAGTATTAAATCTCTGGTAATCGTTGTCACTATATTATGAGAGTGGACTGCAGTATTATCTATAAGCCTAAAGATTAGAATGGATTATGTTGGACATAAGTTAGTATTGTTTAAGGATAGAATATTTTCGATATTATTGATGGGATGTTATAGAAACGTAGTTTTAGAAAAAGGACAACCTGCAGGATGGGCGACAGCCCATCACTTCGGACAAGGCTGTAGGAATTGAACCCACAACTGAAGTGCGACTGGCCTTTCTCTCCTACCACTGACCTACAGGAAGTCACTATTTAGTATAAGCTAGTTTTATTATATTAAGCAGTATGATATATGAAGTATAAGTCCATTTTAGGAACCATATATGATTAATCTCACTATAGAATGACTTATGTATATTTAATAACTTTTTCTTACCTTTTGTTTGAGACAGATGGAATGACCCGTCATTCTATCACATGATCTGCTAACACTTCACGAATAACAAATTCAACTTCATTTATTTAAGAGATGAAGTGGAAATTGTTCAAGGCACGAACAACAGTGAGATTGTACCAAAATAAAGTAAGTATTTATTCTAATTCAAATTTTCAACTTTAGGGAAATGATCTTGAAAACCAAAAATGTTGTCCTAGTGCCCTTATATCCGATGAATCAGATGGTACCCTAGATCATCACAAATTTATGGCTTTGTGATTGCTAACTTTTCCATAGCCATGTTCTCTACCACTCTCCATTAGAACATGATGGTTAGATTTCTCTTCCATATCCATATTTTCACCTATGTGGAAACCCAGTGATTAGTTTATTTGGGTAACCATTACGTTTCATACTTTTGTTTTTAAAGATAAGTTTTGGTATTCCTTTTTACGATGTGGGTTTCTATCAAAGAAACTTTCAAATAGTAAACCATTTATAACCCCGACGAATTTCGAGGGCGAAATTCATTTTAAGGGCGGTAGAATGTAACACCCCGAGATTTTATGAAAAATATTATTTTAATTTCATTAATGTATTTTGTTGTATTCTACACCAATATTACCTTGCGCTATATGCAACACCGTATTAGCTTGCAGTATACGCAACACTATTCTTGGACCGTGTTACACACAATTTTGATAATAGTTATTCTACGCAACATTGAGTATATATATATATATATTCAATGTATAAATTAAATATGGTTGGATTCTGTTATACTAAACAACTAAGGATTCTTTCACAACACGCAACCCTGGCTTGGCTTGCATTACACGCAATCACGACCTTCCTCGATAGCGTGTGTTGTACGCAATACCGGGTTTTAATTAATAATGTTATATTATTATAATATTGTCATGAACTAACCGTTATGAATAGTATTAACTAAATTTTGAATTTTATAACACTATTATTCATCTTACACATTTCTAGAACATGGTATAAGAACAAAATAAATTTTTCGGGTAAAATAAGTATTTTTCAAAAAATGCAGTTTTGCCGCCTTTTGATGGTGCACCCACTTTAAATCTGGTTTTTGACATGTTTATAAGTTCAATTTGACAAAATAAAATTATTCTTTGGAATCAAGAAAAAAAAATTTACTTTGGATAAATTTTTCATATTATTCTGGTAACTTTCACATTTTAATGAATAGTAAAAACACGCTATATTTTAATTAAAAACAATTTTTTTCATCGTAATATCTTTTGTGGTTAAATTATAATATTTAATGGTTTTAAAGTATAAATAGAATATATTTTTACCATTTAATATAATGTATGTCATTAACATTGATTTTACCTTGAATTCATAAGTTAAATCAATTCAATCTTTTGCAATGTTTTAAACAAAAACCCGTTTTTATTCGACAACGGGATTAATTTTAATTTAATTTATGCAACTTCTGTGTTTTGAATTTTAAAAAATAGATTCCATATTTGGAATCAGTTGGTCCAAATTATGTTAATAGGATACTTTTTATTTTTGGAAATTATGAATAGTAACTACGGTAAATTTTATTTACCATAGTTAAAGGTAAATCGGGTAATTAAGGGTAAATATAATATTTTAAAATTACCCTAACAATTGTCAAAATTCTATTGGATGACTAAAAAACGACCCATATCACCTAAGGGTCGGATTAGAATCATTTAATGGACATTTGTCCATGAAAATAACTTAATTATTATTAAAACCAAAGAAAGTGACAACATGTCACTCTCTTAAATCTTATAAGTATATTAATTTTAATTTAGTGATAAACATCATGAAACTTCGAACATTAATAGTCTCCAGACAACTAATGAAATTATATACATCATAGGAATTTATTTAGAATTTTTAGGGATTAAATAATTATCATTTATTATGACAGAAAGATGATGCAGTAATTGTCTTATTAATGAAATATTGACAGAATTGATGTTATAAATGCCCAAATAATTGTAATTTGAGACTTTTTATGACTTACACAAAATTTCTAGGTTACTATGATATATTAGTGTTGATTTAATCAACATGGTTCGAACATATAATTCTATTATGACTTTCACAAAAATCATATATCAAATAGTGTCAAAATTGACACAAAATAGTTTTTAAATCAAATATTATATTATTAATTGTTATTTTATTCCTAAAAATCTATGGTTTGGCCAAATGACTTATATAAAGATATATATATTAATAATAAACAATTTGGGGTTCGTTTGTCATGTTATAGTAAGTGTATTAACCATATAGTGAAAGAAAACAAAAAGACACGGTAAAAGCTAAATTATTTAACTTAGAGTTAAATCTAATTGATAAGGTTAAAATAATACCCTAAACTTGTCTAAATCCTATTGGTTGATAGGATTTCTACCCATCCCCACTTTATCTTCTAAATAAGTCCCTTTGGAACCATTATAAACCGATTTTGACATTAATATAAAATAATATTTTGAGATATTCCTAAGGTGCCCCTCTCCTCCCTTATAAAAGGGCACCTCCTCCCCCCTCCTCCTCACACCAATTTGAGCACTCAAGCTCGGCCAACCGCAGCCATTTTCTCCTCTCCACTTCCCTAGAATAATCCTATAGGTCCTGGTCTTCTTCAAAGACCAATATTAGTTCCCTAAGTGGAGGATTCAAAGAAGCGTTCCAAAGAAGAGGTAATATCCATTACCGATCTTTTCAAATTCATTCTTCTTCAACTTCTTCTTCTTTAGTTGTTTCATGATAAAGTAATAACATCAGTATTACTTACATACTGATATGTTATTATAAATATGAAACAACCCTAATTCACCTTCTATCCATCCTACGGAAAAATGAAATCACCGCGCGTGCGTACGTACGGAATACCGTCTCCACGCCGTGGTGTAATCTATTTTCCACCACCACCTTACATGGATGGGTATAATGGTGTAAAGAATAACTATAAACAGTTATTAAAACATCATATTGATTCTGATATATTGTATAATCCACTCCAATTCAATTAAATAATTATGGAAATGATATCATCACTCGTGCGTACGTACGGACTACCGTCTCCACGACGCGATGAGATTCATTCTTAATGATTAACCATTCATGAATGATTATAAAGTATATATAATAAGTACTAATTAAATATATGACATAATAATGATACTGAATTTATGTATATATATATATATATATATATGTCATCTACTTACTTCCATTCAAGACAATAAGGAAAGAAAAACACCATTCATGCGTACGTACAGACTACCGTCTCCATGAACGGTGTTTTTCATTTCATTTATATATCTATTATATATATATATATACTGAATATATATGATATATAAATCATATTTTATATTCTGGATGTAAGTAAATCATGATATAATTAATAATAATGTCAAGAACAACAAGTCAAAACACCTATGATAAATGAAACGATTTTACCCAAAACGCTCTTTAACATGGAATTTACAAAAGAACGGGTAAAATAAAGTCATAAGTGAACCTTATATGATATCATAACAATTAGTATGATTCTGGAATAAGTCAATGACATTATTTAATTCATTATACAGGAGGTTCGGACACTTACGAAGCAAATCGGACCTAAGGTAAGGGGAAATATCACAATCTCATTTTTATCCGAGATTGTTTTTACTTTGGCATTTACTGGGGTGTATTTTATCATCCACATCCATGTTTCCTCAATATGTAATATTATTTCCATCCACGTACAATTGTTTAAATCCAATTTTACCCTTCGGTGAGTTTTTAGTAAAAGATATGAAAGGAATCTTTTGTCGTTTTTCGTACGAGGTACTTTTTGACTTTTCCGACAAAAGTACAAAGAATGTTTTTTTTAACTTATACGGCATGAATGGATTTTTAATACATTATTTCCAAGAAACTTCCTTTACAAGTTTTCAAGTTTATTTTTAATCAACTTCTTTTAGTTTAAAGTTGTTTGACATGTTAAGAAAGGCAAAATGTTTTTGAAGAAGGATATTTTCCTCAAGAATGGAGTTCAAGTGTTTTATCAAAATTATTTTCCATCTAAGATAATAAAGGTTTCTGTTTTTAACCCTATTATTACATTGATTTGATCATGTTGTGATGGAATTATTTTTATGAATTCCTTTATCTTATATTAATTGATTTATGATTATGTGGCACACATAAGAAAGGATTCATTATAAGATGGGTGGGACCTATATCTACCTCCAATGCATTGGGTAAAGATTTTATATCTAATGAGATAGACATGGATGGAATGGTAGGTTATACCGGTTCAGTGAAACAGGACTGAAACGAGGGTTACTCGATTCAGAAAGGGACTTTGTCCACTATGATAGTCTTGGCAATGAGTCTTGACTAACAAGAAATGATTCTATATGATTATGTGTGAATGCCACAAAGTTTAATGTTTTAAGTTATGATTATTGTGATTACACTTCACTGCCATGATTTATCCCATTTTATGAAATTATGATCTCTTTTACAGGTTAAGATTTCCAAAAGTTATGTGCTTGTGTATACGATGTGATTGATATTTCTTTTGTTTACCCTTACTGAGCATTTGAGCTCATCCTTTTATGTCTTCTTTTCCCCAGGATATAAAGAAAGGGTTTAGGTAAAAAAAAGGAAGATCTTTATGGGAGATGTTGAGGATCTTTCACCACGATTAGAAGACTATATTCCGAGTTTCCAAAGACACTAAACTATTACGATCCTTGTGTGTGTGTTATTGTTATGTACTAAGTATTCCGCAAATGTAATGTAATGTCCATGTACATCAGGCTTCGGGTCTCTACATACATTATGACCTATTTGAAAAAATTAAGGTACGAATGTCTTTTTTTAACATATATAGAGGGTTCTTCTATTTTCCACCATTATAAATTCATCGCAGCTTTTGTTACATGCTAATGAAAATATTTTCAAAATAAATATTTTCTTTTATAAATATATGAATCATAAATGATTTGAAAATATAAAATGATATTTCTCTCAAATAGTTTTGATTTCATATATGTCAGCATCCTTTGATAAATTTTACACTTGTTTGAAGTTGATTTATAATGATATAAATCCTTCATATGGTATTTATATTTTTGTGATATTCTTGACTATGGGTGTGTTATTTTTATACCATTCATGGTTTATGATTAAAGAATTTACATTTCGTATACTAGTTTTAATACGAGTCTTTATGTTATGTTTCAAAATTTTTATATGAGGAATGTATTGGACTTAGTATGTGACAGGTGGAGCATGCCATAGCTCATCGGTGCTTCAATAGGTCTCATGAGACAATTAGACGTGTAATTGGTCGTGGCCTTTCCCAATTTGATATATGGTTTTGGCTGAGGCCTTAATCATTTTTAGACATCTTAGAGGAGGCCTTGAAAAAATGTTTCAGAATGTATTGCATTATTAATTCCCTTTTAATGAACATAATATTGATGGATCATGTGGTTATTCGACTAATAGAATACCCATGACTATGTTTAATTATGGTCTTATTTACTCAACTCTTTTTCCTTCTATACAGTGTTCATGTTTATTATTTTTAAAGGCATGTGTTTTAAATTATTCAACATGCCTAATGTTTATGTTATCTTCCTCTGTATTGATTACTCTTACTGAGAAATTGAGATCACCCCTTTCGTATGTATCATTTTCCCATGATATAAAGAAGTTATTTATTAGTGACTTGCAGGAATAATCTAGGAGCCTTGGATGTTTCTAATGGAATAAATTAGTGTTGTATTTATTTTAATGTTTTAATGTTTAGATTATGTATATATCTTATATCTAAGACTACTAAACTACTCGGTCCTTCGGGACTTGAATCCTTGTAAGCATGCCAATGTTGTGTAATAATGCATCGCCTCTGGGGTAACTGGGATTGGAGAATTACACTAGAAGATATATATTGTCTATATATTTTTTAGGGAGGGATTTTATTTTCATTTTTTTATAAAAGGTACATGAGAGGTTTTAATAAGTGAAGGGAGGATTTAGCCATTTATTAGTGGGTGAGAGAACATATATTTATTTTTTGAAAAGAATAGTGTATACCTGCATTTGTTGCATGAAAAAAGGTTCAAAAATGTCTCGTTATAAATCCTTAAACGATATAATGTTTATATATTTCCTGAAAATTGTTTTTTAGTTTCAGGCCTTTTATAACCCTTAACTTCTTTGTTTATCCCCTTTGTAAACCCATTTTAACCGTAAAAGTTGTTATTAAATTTTAATGTTTTAATTTTTCATAACGGTCAAAAATTAAGTTAAAAATATTATATATTATAAATTATTATTATTCCATATATGTACAATATATTTCAAAATTCAATTCACAAAATTGGAGTAATTCAGTTTAATTTAAACTCACAGACACGATGAAAAAATAGTTTTCTAAAGATAAAAATTTCCAGAGTTCAATAAGTTCTTATATAAAAATATTAAAATGAAATTGAATCAATTGACCTATTTTGGATAATTTCATATATAATTAAACTTTTTTTACTTTTAAATTCATATTAAAATTATATGAGGATTTTATATTAATTGAACGAAAATGAACTTTTAAATAAAAATAAGTAATTTTTTCTATTCATCAAAAAATGATAGATTTGAGAAAAATACATAAAAAATATCCTATGATAATTATTTTATACTTATTTCATAAATGAATATATTTTTAATATAAATTTTTCGAAAGTGGTAAAAAATAATTTTATCAAAACTTCTTAAATTAGATGAATGCATTTTCATTTGAAAATTTAGTTTTTTTTTAAAAATCTTTCAAATGATTCTTATTTAAATTATAATAACTAGAGATCCTATAAATTTATTTCATAAATGTTTAAACCATTTTATATTCTGAATTTATTTAGTAATATTTATACCATCCAATTTTACTATTATGTTAAAATAATAATCTTATTTTATTGTTATTTTAGACTCGAGGTTTTGGGAGTCAAAAGATATCGAATGGGTTAAATTTAATGAAATAAATTTCATAGGTTTTTTAAGATTGATGATTCATGTCACATAAAATATCAAATAAAATTTTCTTTATTTTTTATATCATGTTGTAACAACATTAACAAATATTTTTAGGTCCATGGGATAATATTACACTCTTGAGAGGGAATCATTCCCACAACATAGGAAATTAGTTGAACATATTAACCTAATAGAACATGTTTTCGAGGGAAAGACCTCATCTGTGTTGCTAGTTTGCTGCCTCATTAGCAAACACATTTAGTTTTATCATACATATATATTTCATTGGTAATATCATCTTTCGGACCATACATTTAATTTTTTGAAACCAATCTCATTAACCACACCAAGGGGAAAATCCATTTTCAAAATAATAACTAAAAAAATAAAATTTTATCCAATAAATTTTCCTACATTTAACTAATTTTATAATAAATCATATATACAACAATAATTGTTTATAATAAAATCCATGTTATGAAACTACCATACTTGATACACATAGAACAACCACACCAAAATGTAAAAAAAGATAAGATGAATTGAGGACCATAAGAATCTAGAAGGGATTAAACATCCTGAATTAAAAATCCAAAATCAATAATATGACAAGATATAGAATGAATAAAAACAAAATCGAGCACATATTTCCACTATTAGCATGCCACTCTCCACAATTAAAGAAGATCTAATCAAGACCGCTCAATTCGTCAATATATCTATAAAGACTAAAATTGGAATCTAGAATTAAAAATTTCTGTTGTTTCATAGATCCAATCCATAATGAGATTATAAAGGAATTGTAAGAATACGGATATCAATAATTTAAATAGAGATCTGTGTACCATGAAAGGTCAATATATCCTATTGGTGATATGATCTATAATGTAATTTAGTTTAGAGAGATATGATGACCTTAATAGTGTCTCCATGCTTGATGAATCGAATTATGGTCAAACAGGATAGAATACGATTTAAAATGGTAGGTTAGGGTGATTAAAATTATAATACTACCCAAAAATCCATTTACCAGATTAGAAACATTGGGTTACTTGTGGCTCCTATAGATATGAAGAATCTATATACTAGCCTATATGTTGGATCGTGGTGTCACAACCCGGCTTCACCAAGATAAGATAAGGGACAACAGGTTGCCCGACCCTTCCTTCTTCATGTTTAAGGAGAGATAATGACCCCCTGAGACCCACCTTCATTAGGTCCAGGAGTGGCAACTATCCCCAAGGGTATATAATCACACACAAGATATAAGGCATTACCCTTTTTATTTAATAGGATCGGGAGATAAGACAGTAAATCCCAACAACACCAAAATTGGAAGAATAGGTAATGCCAAAACAAACCATTCCCATATGCATGTTCCAAAATTAAATAATACAAGGTTCAAGAAAAACCCTAAAATGAAATTACAAAGGAGAAGAAAAACAACAAAAACAACTACCCCGAATTCCGAACTAGTACGATCCTTCCCGATCCCTGAAGTCCTCCTGGAAACCTGAAAACAGTATTATATATCTAGGGTGAGGATACAAGTATACTCGCTAGGGAAAACCAAAAGCTCTTGTGCTCAATTTGGGAGGCATTCTAAGACCACGTGAGAAAATTGATAACTGAAACACCTAGAAAGGAAATCATCCCACCCATTCCTTGCCAAGGAACGCTCCCCAAATAACGCAAGTCAGTAAATATAATAATAATAACACATCGATGTTTGGGTACCCCGCTCCACTTCCCTACTAGTTATTGAAGATGTCCTGTGCATCGAACCTCTCCCGCCACTCTCACCACAGTCCCACTACCCTACCCCGCCCGTATACGCATGGGCCACAACCACACATCCCGCCCGCAAACACTTGGTCCACAACAACCACGTGTAACCACGCCCTCAAACACCAGGGCCAGAACAACTACTGCCTTGCCCGAAGACACTTGGGCCTCATCCAGAAGACACATGGGAAACAACTTTCCCACACACACCTGGGATACCACTACAACTACCATGCCCGAGGAATCTTCGGCTATAATGTACCATAGGCTGTTACAGACTGCCTGAAGATTCATGGGCTATTCGGGAAAGGGAGCCTAAAAGGAGATAATAACCAACCACTCATAGGAGTGTTGGGAAAAACACCATCCCTTAAGAAATGGGGTGTTCGATACTAGGTGCTCAACTTGGGTGGTGTGCAAATAAGAAACATAAGAACTAGAATTATATAATATATATAACAATCACTAATCCAAACCTCAGAGTTCCAAAGACAAATTATGCACAAACACCCTCGTTGTTATTCATTCACAAGAATCATTGAAGCCACGACCATGTCACCACTCATCCTGGAAAACAATTCCCCATTGAGCCCATTCTTGATTTCATGTTCAAGTGATTTCATTGAAGTAAATTCTGCACTATTGGGCAACCAATAGGCATAAGTACAAGCCAGAGAAAGAGAAACAACCATGCAACAATTTAAGCATTCACAACCTATTCTCTTGTGAATTCACAACAACAAAGGCATCTGTGAGATCCCTAAAAGTACTGGAACCAAACCAAGACTCGAGATACAGCCCCGTACGGCTTCATATTGACAACCAACAACTATTCCATGATAGGGGATCTCATCCCCATCCATATCACCCCAAAATCATCAAGCAGAACAAACACACATACCACAGATTCGATCACATCATTCTATCTGTTTCCCCTTTCTATTGGGTTAAACATGACGATCACACATGGATTGTTGTTTACTAGACATCCATTTAAATTATATGTGTTTACAGGATTAATAAAATTCCCATGTTAGAGCCATTAAATCATCACAGAGGATGGAGGTTCATCAATGCACAAAGAAAGACCACCAACGACCATGATTTTCAGTGGGCATGATTCCGTACAATTCAAAACACATAATTAAGAATGAGAAATACAACTGAAACACTAATCGCACCCCAGTTCTTTAAAACCATTTATTATCTTCATTTAATGTTTGGTTTCATCCATTCCAATAGAAACAATATAATACCCACCCACCATGATACATAGTAAAGAGAGATGAAGAAAACCCCTCCTTGGTTGATCAAAGATTGTTGTTTCTCTCCAGTCGCCGAGAACTGGGTATGCGCAACTTGTAGGGGAGGAGAGTCCGGGTCTCCATGGATGGGTAGTAAGGGCTCTAAAACATGCGCACCACTTGCCTCGGGAAGGGGACTCCAAACGCTCCAAGTTAAGAACAACCCTAGCCAATAAGAAGAAGGGGGGAAAAGCTAGTGTGATATAAAGATAAGCCCAGGCGTTACTGGATATCAAGATCTTCAGCGGCTTTAAAGGAAGATTTTGGTTTCACCACATGGTTGGGTGGTTACACACAACGTGACTAATTGTTATTTAATAACTCTCATCAGGAAAATGTGGCAACAACGGTGGTTTTATAGGATTTTATACAAATAGGGAAAATGTTGCACGGACACATAGCTGGGACCGTTGAGGGTCTCCCCACTCTTATGAATTTAAACATTGATTATGGGGATAAAACCTACCGTGAACCACTTCCAAAAGTTTAAAAAGGATTAAAAGTGGAATTACGGGAAAAACTATAGAAGAAATAATCGACAAGGCTGTGTGACACCGATCGTATCGCACATATCGATGACACACCGATCATGTCACACCGATCTGTGGCACACTGATCCTGTCGCACCGATCGGTGACACACCAACCATGTCCCACCGATCGGTGACAGACCGATACTGTCTCACTGATCGGTCACACTAAAATGACATCCTACCACCGAGACGCCACCCTTACGATCTGGAATTTGGCCAAGGGATGGACCATGAGGTTCTGGGCTATTACATTAGATACCTCTCAATCTATTCTCATCCTTGAGAATAAAATCTTGACCTGAAGAGAAGAGAGGGGTGTGAAACCCCTCCCCCTCGAAGGGTACCTCTCGAGGACAAACCACCCCAAAACAGCCACTCCAATCTCATGGACCATATTGTCTCGACACATGGTTCTGGGAGTTCCTTCATCCATGTCAAGATACTATCCGCTTTGGGTGGAACTGACTCACCCTCACGGGTTTAATCACACCCACCTTAATGCATCATGATTAGGGATCAAGTCCAACCTTCATTATATACCAGGAATTTTTATAACATTCGCATGGTAAGGAAACAAAACATCTCATAAACCCACAAGGTCAGCATTACATCACAAACAAGTAAAAAAAGAAATGGAACAAAACTCAAAAATGCTATAGGTATTGGGCGTGCATCTGTGCATCCCGTTCCCAGGTACTCTCCACAATCCCACCATGCCTCCATAGCACACGAACCAAGGGAATGGTCCATCCACAGAGCACCTTCATCTCACGATCCTCGATTCTCATAGGTCTATTCACAAATGTCATGTCGACCTCAATATTCAGATTTCCCTAGTTGAGGATGTGTGAATCATTTTGTAGATATCATCTAAGTTGTTGCACATGGAAGACATGATGCATTCTCAGAAGTAGCAGTGGTAGCGCTAGCTGATAACCCACTTCTCTGACCCGCCACATCACTTCGAATGGTCCCATGAACCTTGGAGAATTCTTACTCTCCCTCACGTACCTCCATTGCCCACGCCGATGGGAGACCTTCAAGAATATGTGGTCCCCGACCTTGAACTCCAAGGGTCATCTCCTATTATCGGCATATGACTTCTGCTAGTCCTGAGCTGCCTTCATCCTCTACTGTATAAGCTGAACTTTCTCCATCGTGCTCTGCACCACTTCCGGTCCAATAACACCTGCTTCTCTAACCTAGGTCCAGCACACGGGTGAGTGACATGGCCTCCCGTACAAAGCTTCGAACATAGACATGCCAATGGTAGAGTGATATCTGTTATTGTAGGAAAACACTACCAGAGACAAGTGTCGCACCCATGATCCCCTAGAGTCCAGAATACATGCTTGTAGCCAATCCTCTATTGTCTAGATGGTGCGCTCTATCTATCCATCTGTATGGGGATGGAAAGCATTCCTAAGAAGTATCTGGGTGCCAAAACCATGCTACAATCCTCTCCAGACTCATGAGGTAAACTGTTCATCTCTATCTGAGACTATGGACCTCGGAACTCCATGTAACCGCACAACCTCATCCATGGACCTTCGCAGTAAGGAATCCACTGCACCTGACTCCTTGTTCTCTAGAAAGTGTGCCGATTTCGTCAACTGGTCCACCACTACCCAGATAGTATCACTGCTTCCTTGAACCTCGGGTATTCCTATGACAAAATCCATTGAGATGTCATCCCACTTCCACTAGGGGACGTCTAAAGGCTGCAACAAACCTCATGGAACACTGTTTTTAGCCTTCACCTGCTGACACACTAGGCACCTGGCCACGAACTCTGCCACTGCCCGCTTTACCCCGGGCAACCAAAACTGACTCCTCATACCCTGGTACATCTTGGAATCTCATGGGTGCACCACTACGGGTGAGTTGTGCACCTCACCAAGAACACTCTCGTGCATCGTCTCTAGAACAAAAAACATCCCTCAGAAAAGAATATTATTCTAACCATCCTTTGTCCTCCCTTCCAGAGCATCCCCTTGGTTAACTCGGTCACTCATTACATCACCCTCTATGTCTAACCACTGAGAGCCCTACACCTACCGTAGGAGAGAGAAATGAACTATCATCTGAAATAGAAAACCTCTAATACCATTCTTTCACGACCCGCCTTCACCAAGAAGAAAGAAGGGACAACAGGTTGCCCGACCCTTCTTTCATCAAGTTGAAGGATAGATAATGACCCCCAAGACCAGCCTTCAATAGGCCCCGGAGTGGAAACTAGCACCAAGGGTATAGAATCACACACAAGATGGAAAGAATTATCATTTTTATTTCATAGGATCAGGATATAAGATAGAAAATCCCAACAACACCAAAAGGGGATGTACAGGTAATGCCAAAACAAACCATTCCCATATGCATGTTCCAAAAGTAAATG
Organism: Viscum album; assembly: GCA_963277665.1. NCBI lineage: Eukaryota > Viridiplantae > Streptophyta > Magnoliopsida > Santalales > Viscaceae > Viscum > Viscum album. The sequence goes on along the minus strand of OY728150.1, from coordinate 1,131,830,830 downwards.
CTACAAGGTACATGAAAAACCCCAAAATGAAAGTACCGAGGAGAAGAAAAACAACAACATCAACTGACCCAACTTCCAACAAGTACGATCATGCATGATCCCTGAAGTCCTCCAGGAATCCAGAAAATAGATTTATATACTTAGGGTGAGGATGCAAGTATACTCTTTAGGGAAAACCAAAATCTCTCGTGCACAAGTGGGGAGGAATTATAATGCCCCGTGAGAAAAGAGATAACCGAAACACCTAGCACAAAAAACTGCCCACCCACGCCTTGCCAAGGAACGCTCCCCAAATAACGTAAGTCATAAAATATAATAATAATAACACGTCGATGTTTGGTTACCCCGCGCCACTTCCCCACTGGTTATTGAAGACATCCTAAGCAGCGAACCTCTCCCGCCATTCTCACCGTAGTCCCACTGCCACACCTGACCCCCATACACGAGGGCCACAACCAAAAATCCTGCCCGCAAACACCTGGGCCACAAAAACCACGCGTAACCATGCTCGCAAACACCAAGGCCAGAACAACTACTACCACGCCCGAAGACACATGGGCTTCATCACGAAGACACTTGGGAAACAACTTGCCCGAACACACCAGGGAAACAATCACAACTACCCTGCACAAAGAATCATGGGCTATAATAGACCTCATGCCATTACATCCTGCCCAAAGAGTCTTGGGATATTCGGGAAAGGGAGCAGAAAAGCAGTTGATAACTATCCACTCATAGGAGTGTTGGGAAAAAAACCCTCCCTCATTAAACGAGGTGTTCGGTAGTAGGTGCTCAACTTGGGTGGGTATCTAATAAGAAACATAAGAACTACAATTATATAATACATATAACAATCACTCATCCCAACCTAGGAGTTCTAAATCCTACTTAAGCACAAACAGCCTAGTTACTATTCATTCACAAGAAACACTGAACCTGTTACCATGTCACCAATCATCACAGAAAACAATTCCCCATTGAGCCTATTCTTGATTTCATGTTCAAGTGATTTCATTTATGTATATTCTGCACAAATAGGCATCTAATAGGAATAACCACAATCTAGATAAACTGATACAGACAAATAGAAATTTAAGCATTCACACCCAGTTCTTTTGTGAAGTCACAAAAACAAAGGGATCTGTGAGATTCCTCAAAGTAATGGAACAAAACCAAGCCTCGAGATACAGCCCCACACGGCATCATATTCACAAACAACAACTATTCCACAATAGGGGATCCCATCCCCATCCATATCACCTCGTAAGCATCAAGGAGAACAAACACACATACAACAGATTCGACCACATCATTCATTAAGTATCCCCTTTATGTTTGGCTAACCATGGTGATCACACAGAGATTTTTGTTTACTGTAAATCCATTTAAATCAGATGATTTTACATGATTTATCAACGTCCCATGTTAGATCCATTCAAACATTATAGAGGATGTATGTTCATTAATGCACAATGGAAGACCACCAACAGCCATGATTTTTAGTGGTCATGAGCTTGTACAATTCAAAGCACATAATTAAGAATAAGAAATACGAAAGAAACACTGATCTCACCCCCTTTCTTTAAAACCATTTATTATCTTCATTTAATGTTTGGTTTCATCCATCCCCATAGACACAATTGAATACCCACCCCGCATGATACACAGTAAAGAGGGATGAAGGAAAACCCTACATGGATGATCAAAGATCGGTGTTTCTCTCCACGTGCCATGAAAAGGGGACGTGCAACTTGCAGGGGAGGAGTGTCCGGGACTCCAAGGATGGGCAGTATGGGCTCTAGAACATGCACACCACTTTCCTCGATAAGGGGAATCCAAACGCTCCAAGGGAAGAACGAACTCGGTCAAGAAGAAGAAGGGGAAAAGCTAGTGCGATATAAAGATGAACACGAGCGTTACTAGATATCAAGATCTCCAGCAGCTGTAAAGGCAAATCATGGTTTCACCACACGGTTGGGTAGATACACATAATGGGATTAATTTTTATTTAATAACTCTCATTGGGAAAAGGTGGTATCAACGGTGAATTTAAAGGATTTTATATAAACAAGGGGAACGTTTCACGGACACACAGTTGGATCCGTTGAGGGTGTCCCCACTCTTAGGAATTTAAACATTGATTATGGTGATAAAAACGGTCTTGAACCATTTCCAAAAGGTTTAAAAGGATTAAATGTGGCGTTACGGGAAAAACTGTAGAATAAAAACTCGACAAGGCTGTGTGACACAGATCATGTCGCACCGATCGGTGACTCACCGATCGTGTCGCACCGATCATGTCCCACCAATCGGTGACACATTGATCGTGTCTCACTGATCGGTCACACACCGAGCAGTTTCACCGATTGGTGACACAACGATCGTTTCACACTGATCGGTGACACACTGATCATATCACACGATTGGTCGCACACTGATCGGTCGCACTAATCAGTAACACGCCGATTGAGTCACACCGATTGGTGACACACCAATCATGTCCCACTGATCGGTCGCACAGCGATCGGTCACACCGAAATGATGTTGTAGCACCAAGACGCCACTCTTAGGATCCAGAATTTGGGAAAGGGATGGACCATGAGGGTTTGGGCCATTACACGTGCTGCTAGTAAAGTGCCTTCCCCTTTGGACACCCCATTGTCTAGTCAGTGAGATTTTGATTAAGAATCCCTTCATCCTACCTGTAATTAGCTGGTTGGTAGCCCTCACTGGTGATCCAGTAGACTACCTATTACTATTAGGGTTTTAGGTTTTTTTTTCACTTATACCAAAACAAAAGGACACATCCTGAGCCCATTTTCATATAAAACCCACTATAGACATAAGGATACAATAAAGAAACAGGAAAATATAAAAATAAATACAAAAAGGAGTATAGTGGTACCTAAAACCCTCAATGGGATGTTATAATTCTCCCTAGCATGTTTTTTCTACACCTATATATTAAATTCAAATTAGTATACACTTTAAACATTTGAGACCACTACTCCCTCATCAAATAATCCAACTCCTGAGCTTCATTAGATTGAAAACCATTTTGAAACAAATACCCAAACCAATGGTATAGAATTTCAATTTTGATCCTTCACATGAGAATCAAAAACCCCAAGTGGTTGTTCAACCATAGATATATTATGTTCTACTCTGATGGCTTCCAAATTCAGAACACGTTATTGGCCAAGATGATTCTTTTGAGTTGATACACAAGGAGGATATCATTGATTGATGATTACTATGATGGTAAAATATACTGATAATTCACCTTACTAAGCTATTAAATGATCTAGAATGGTCCCAAAAACCTAGGAGTTGGATTAGCATATATTTTGAGTCATTGGTGACCCAATTCAGTAGAGACATTCAAAAAAACATGTTCCCCCATTGAGAATGCCAAAGAATACTGATTTTGCTTCACATAAGACTTATAACACCAATTATTTGTCACTAAGAGATAAATAACAGACCGTATATTCACCATTTTAACTAGATACAAACTTGTTATTACTATGTAAGCTTATCTAACATGAAAATAAAAGAGCATAGCATTGTAAAGATCAAAAAAACTTAAATCAAAGGGTGTCATTCTAATAAAGAAATGTAACTATTATTAAATAAAAAAGAAAACAACACTAGATGGAGATACAAATCACATAAAAGTATAATACATAATCCCAAATCCTATTTTCCATAATCTAATTATCCATTTCTATCTTCCCATCTGTTTGGGTTGGATATCGTGTATCGAACTAGAACTGAGTACTATTCTCCCCTATAGACCCTTCTAACACTATGAGGTAAAATTTTGGTCTCTATCTATGAAAAGTGGTATTGTAATACAATTTACCTTTACAATATATTTCACAAACAATTATCTAAAGTACTCCTATTTTGTGGTATCACATATTAGAATGTAATGTACTAATTCAGAAATTTATTCATTCACTACCCAATTAGTGTACTTACCTCATGGGGTTTAAGGTAAGCAATGAATAAAATCTCTGAAAATTTCACTCCACATCCCTGGTTTCATATGAAGATGCTGAAGAATCCTTGAAGGATTTTGGTGCTCCAACTTAATCTAATTTAAATAATAATAATAACAACATGAATTTTATTTATGTATCATTTCATTGTTGGCCACTAAAAACAATTATCCATGTGGTATAACATATTTATAGATACATGTTGGATATCTCTCAAACAATAGTGAAAATATCCCAAAATGGATTTTCTTGCTAATAAAAGAACAAATTTCTACCTCTAAAGAAAAGGATACCATCAGAGGAAAGATAGCACCAACCTATGGTCGCCCCACTATAAAAATAATCCTCTATTATTGTGAACATTTTGAATCATTATTGTTAAGGGATAATCAACTCACAAGGATAATATGTCATTTGAAATTTCCCCCAAACTATACATGAATCCACTTCCTTTTTTCTCAAGTGCATATGAGAAAAATATCCCAACATGTTTTATTCATTATTTCCTCCATTCAATACCCAAGAAGATAACTTCCTATCAATGCCAACATTACGAATTATAGTAGTGTAGTAAATAAAAATGATAGAGAACTATAGGTATTCAAACCAACATCTTTTTTGAAGGTTCAAATATTTTTTAGAAAAATATATACGCTAAAATTTTATGGTGAGATTAGATGGTAGGAATTTCCTAGGAACTATGGTGACACAAACATTTTAGGGAATTCAAAAATGACATCAGTTCAAATTCATAAGTTGGATAATTAATACCAAGGCATCAAAGATGATATGATCTATAAGTCCTTACATGGTATCTCAATATAAAGATTATTCCCAAACATGAACCTAAAGCATCATAATTGAGAAAATATCCTTGACTAGGAATTTTGAAATTATAAACCTCTGTTGAGTTAAAAAGAATATTTTTTTCATTTAAAGATGTATAAAATAATGAATCCTATAATATATTCACACGGATTTATGTGATAATTGTTATATGGGACAAAAACATTAATATAATTCTTTATGATCTGCTGATGTTATACGGCTATAACTAATAATTTATGTATCTAAAAGACATTCATTCATTCCTCCCTTAAGATAAAAGTTTTCTCCATTTCATGGTCAACTCAGATTCCCTGATATAATATAACATGTTCTACGAACCTGACATTACTGATCAGCAACTGGATCAATGATAATTTCCCATAATAATAGAGATCTCTCGTAACTCCCAAACAATATTTATGTGACACACAATATCTCATTTTGTCTTAGAGTATACTATGATTTCATCCAAAGAAACTATACAAAAATTTTCATGAATATAATGGAAAATTCCATTCACTAATTCTAGATATATAGAAAGACTGATAGTTAAAAGAAACATCATTACAAGGCTCTAAAAATGTTCGTGCGTCTTCATGAAGGTGGACATAGGAATATCAATCTCCTTGATTCTATGTTTTTGAAATGTAGAATACATGTAATATTTATAAATCCCAATTTAACCTTTAAATTGGTTGAATAAGTAGTGAATATGGGGAAAGGATATTTTATTTAATCACCATTAATCAATTTAGATTATGATAATCAATGTATATGTAGAGAGTTTCGCCAACCATTTTAGATAAAAGAATGATGGTTTCCTATGTTGAAGCACTTGGGAATATAAATCTCATCATCATCATAAAAAACCAATATATTTTAAAGTAATTTTAATTTGGATAGATTCATACAATATGATGGAAATGATATATATTGAATTTTAGGGACTCCATCAATCCATAAAACCTCCTCCCACTCTTAAGGAAACCCAAATAAAGCTTCAGAAAAGATTGAAAAAAACTCATTTATTACCAGTGTATTCATGCCATTAATAGATATATGTTCCAACATATCAAATGAATGAAACAAAAAAAATTATAATATAATAAATATATGAACAATATAGACTCAATATTTGATTCAATTTTCCTTTTTAAAAAATGTAATTCTCCATCAGAAGTAGTAATGAAAAACCATATATGGTAAAAATCCATCGGATCCTTATGATTGATCAACCAATATATCCTGATGACCATGTCAAATAGACCCAAGATGAGAATAAATAAATCCCACTCATGATCTACATCGCACATAAATAAATAGATAAAGTATATCAATAACCATGATCCAAATTCATTCTAAATGAATCTCCAATAACAAAATTAATGGAATTAGTTTATTTATATGATTTAAGAGATCCAAAATATTAGTAAATACAAATTATTTAGAGGAACATAAATCTAATAAAGTATTTTCTAACATAGAAGTAACTAAAATGGTTCTTCTCATAGACATTGTACCTATATCATCTTATGATTAAAACTCATTAACAATATATAGATACATCAATTTAGATGTCAATGGATAGAACCCTATAGTTCCTGAAGCATGAGTGTTCATTGAATATCCTCTCATTGATGATGATGATGTACCATAGTTAAGAGAAGATAGATCCCAAAAAAACATCTACAAGTTACCCTAGAACCCCCATGAGTTGGAACCCATTAGAGGTATAAGGTAAATGTGTTTTGTTTTTCTTATTTACCACCACTAATAACATGTCTAGATACTGGATACTAATTATTTTGTAGAAATAGACTAGAAATATGTTCTACCACTAATACCCTCAGGTAACTCACACCTCTTCCTCATAACCTGGAATAAAATACTATAGATAACACCAGAGGGAAGAAAAACTATAATTAATCTTGTCTTACCGACTAGGTCATGATTATTCATTAAGTCTCCATCCACTGCCTTACTATAGGTTGTCATAGACAACATGATGACCTATGTCTAGATATCATAAAAATTACAAATATGAAACCTTTGATTTGTTATCATCTCATTACACACAACCTCAAAAGGAAACACTTATACCATAGATTATTTGTTATATTACTACATTATAGACTATTCACCTTGATCATTCTTGTGAATTTAATTATATTGCACCATTATATAGTGTTTTTTATAACTACTTAGTGAAAATTGCATTGATTACCTTCCAGTCTAAAAACTCATAATTCTTATCTAATAAAACCATTCCCTTCGAAAATCTACATATACATTTGATCTTGGATAAATGAGAGTTAATGTTATTGAGATAGGAGACCCCAAAAATTAAAATGGATTCTTGAGCATTCCCAAACAATCCTCCCACTCTTTAGGAACATTTATACCCTATAATGGCGGGGTTTGATAGTGAATAAATTATTAGGCTCAAATCCTATCTTTATATCTTAATTGTTCTCCCTATATTTATTGAAAAGTTTCATGTTACATACCATAGTCCATATATTAGATCATGAAAACCACTAGTTCAATCATGTTATGATCATATGTTTGTTTTCCCTTTCCTGGTTCATCAATAGCTCCCTCTTGAGGAATCTCTATAAGTCTTTTGTGGCGTATGTTACTATAAATAAAAAGAAAAATATGTGTATGAACATAAGGTCGATGAATCAATTAAAATTAAAATTATATAATACAATTTTAATTAACAAGATTCACAAAAATTAATCTCTTATATTGGTACTCCTCAAATCCGAAAAAGTCATATTACCGAAAAACCTATGGTAACTGATGTCTCATCACAATGGGAGCCCACAAGGAACTCGCTTTATATCTACCCATTAAGTTCCCTCATTCCATTCTCCCACATACCCATACATTCTAAAGTACATACTGAAAATGGAAATTGGAAACACTATATTTGATACCAATATTTCATTAAAAAAATTATATTACAAAAACAATTCAAATGTCGAAATAGTCCAGACATGTTTTGAAGGGCGTTATCGGTCCCCACAGTGTAGTAATAAGCTATTAGACATCCAGAACTACCTTTGGAAATGATTTTTCATTTAAGAAATTTTAAATATAATTATAAATACATTTAATATGTCTATATTCCAAAAAACTTGAATATAGATACAATTGTTAAGAAAAACTGGTGACAATATACATCAAAAAAAATTAATGTACAAAAAATCGAAATCCATGTGACATGATGTCACCTCCAAACTCTCACTCATTTCCAATTAATTAAATTTACACACCCATTACTCTATTTCCATTAAAAATATTACATCTAACATGTTTTATATACCGTCAAGGCTATAAACAGTGACTGAGAAAAACATCCTAGTAGGAACCAACCATGGGTTTCATAAGTAGTCCTATAAACTAGGACAATTATTCTAATTTAGCTTAAAACAAGTATTGAGATAAATTTCAACATAAATAATTTATATATCACCCATTTCACAATTAAAAAATAATCTCAATAATTAGGTTTATAATTAATTTTAGTATATACACCAATATATAATATTAATTATAACTGATAGTGGAAAAAATCCCATGAGAACATATAGTTCCATCTCCATAAGGATATTATTTAAATTATATTGATTAATAGGTCTCCTATTGTGCACATTAAACTATTAAAATAGGTCTATGGGAAAATAATACACTCTTAATAGAGACAAATTTCCAAAAATTTGGTAACCCAATGCATATATTACCATTTTATAGTGGATGTTGGGGGAAATATTTCATCCCCACAGATGGGTTTTTTCCTCATTATCGAAAACATTCATGTTTTTCAAATACATATCTGTAATATGAAATTTCTTTTTTGAAACCATACAATTCATTCGAAAACCCCATATTCCTTTACACACTATATGGGAAATCCATTTTAAAAACCATTTCCTAAACCATCTAATATTATCAAAACAATTCTCACTCATTGAAAATATTTTAATAAAAAAATTCAAAGAGCAGCAAATTGAGGCTCACAATATAATTGCATGTTATAAAACCACCAAATTTGAAGAACATTATAAAGTAATTTCCAATATAAAATGATGATCCATGAAGAGATAAGGGACTTCTATAATTGATAGTGGATTCCATAAAATGGATTCCTAATCATAAATCTTTTATTTCATGAGTCTCAAAAAAATAAAACTAGAAAAGAAAACATATCAATAAAATTCATAATCAGCACTCTATAAAGAATGATGATCTCATATTTAACCCTCAATTACATAAATCATATATATATAATAATATTGCAATTCAAAATTAAAAAAACCACTTATTTATGATGTGGATCCATGACACGAAATAATAATAATTATAAGAAGGAGATACATGATTAAAACTGGGATCATCTTGCAAAGAGTGGTCTATCTCTTTGATAAACAGTATAATATACCATATAATTGAGTTGGGAGGACCAAGATTATCCCAAGGGAGCATCAACATTGAATAAAATTAATTATAGTCAATGGGGGATAGATTATGAAATAAAAATGACGGTTTGTGTAGAAAACATTATGATAATTCCAAAATTTCCTTATCCTAGATAGGTTCTATCACCCAGCCAGTAGTATCCACTAGAAGGATAATGGCTCCTATATATTTAAAAAATATACTTGCTAGTTTATTATGCATAATTCCAACACCTCAAGACACTACCCCAATAGTCAGGTGGTCTTCCACTTTATAATCAGTGGGATTCTTATTGGAAAACCCTTTTACCTAACATACTCAGCTAGTTGATGGAAAACCAAAAAATCTTCTATATATTTAATCTTTCCCACAAATATAGAAAAGCATAAAAACACACATTGAAAAATATATTATTATATACCCTACTATGAATATAAATACACAATCCTGAAATAACCAAAGTGAAATAGAAATAATAATAGGAGTATAATAGGTTCTCAAAAATATAAATGGTATATTACATCATGTAGTGAAAAAAAGAAACCTCATGAGGGACTTTCATGAAGCATTGTGCATCATACATTATGGGGAATACTCATTATTTGAGGTGTGTATGTAGTGAAAACTGTATATCTTGGTTTCCTTCGTTAAAGGATATATGGGTGAGTATTTTCAGATGATGTTATCATGTCAGTATTCTAGTGATCAATATGTACATAAGATTGTTAGGTCGAAATGTGTATTTTAGTTAGAGTAGAAGGATATTAAAAAGAATAATTTAAGTGAAATATCATGGATTTGAAGAGGATGAAAAAGAAAAGTTTATATGAATGTGATATTATCCTCATATGGATATAGAAAATTTGTTCTCGTAATATCATGGGAGGCATAGAGTCAACTCACAGATTGATTAATTAATATTATCTGGTATTTATAAAATTTAAAGAAATAATTTTTTTCAAAATATATCATTAAATATATATTTATAAGGAAAGTGAGGTGTCATACTGATTAAATATAGACCATAATATTAATTATGAATTTTATTAACCTACACATCTATAAACTACTGAATCCCCTTCACTGATTGTGTGCCTAGAAATGATGATAAGGATGTTCTGTATTAGTAAAGAGGGACCAAATGCAGTATAATTTCAATGTATGTCATCATTTATTTGATTTTACATATCTAAAACATTGTATCTATAGAAATTATTAGGATTATTGGATTCTATTTCTTAGAAAAACACCATGTGTGTACTCTTAAATATAGAGCATAGTTGAAAAACATGTTAAATCTGTTTGTTATGTACTAAAATTACATTCATTAATAATTTATAATTAGAGGGCTAGGTTGTATACAATTATTTCTAACATGGGAATAAAATTTTAGTGAATGTTATATACATTAATAAGAAATGTTTTTCATAACACCTTGATCCACCCCCACTGAATTTTCTTTGGATACAATGTCTAAAATATCCTAATACTATAAAATACATTCAAATTGACATTATCAATTTATATATTTGAATGAAAAACACCATTGAAAGATGTCCACCATATAGATATGGTTAATAAAAAAATATATCATCTGATTGATTGTCTAATGAAGAACATATGGATAAAGATAAATCTACATCTATTTTGTTTGTAGAGGGAGTAAAAAATACAATATATTTAATTCTTTCATCAAGGAACGCAATTTTATTGCTAATTGGAAAATTTTATTAGGGGATGCATCTAGTATCAATGACATAGAATCCTTGGATCCCCTTTATGTTTCATATTTTATAAAACCATATTTCTAGTACCAGGATGGACATGGGTAATCGATATCCAAATAAAACTATATATTTTTCATTCATTGAGGACAACCAATGTTTCATCAAAATGAGAAAAATATTACTACGTTTCCGATTATTCTAGTGTATGAAATAAAATTTGTAGTTTGTTACCTCAATTATGATAGTTCATTAGGACTTATTTATTTTATGTTTCTTCATGGGGTATTATCCACAATCATGTGGTCTTAATATTCTATTATATTTCATTAGGTGGAACACTCCCTTAGGTTCAAATGGGTTACTATTATGATCCACATATTTGATGTTTCATATTATTTTTCCTTCAACATGTATCAACTTGTTCATATATACCATTTTTCTAATAAAATTCTTTTTAAAATTATAAATTATATCATCTCTTAATTTTTTACATTGTTGTTATCTAGGGACCAACATGGCTTTATCAATAATAGAAACATTCAAGTAGTTGTTTCCTTGGAATGAGATATGATGGAAGATAATTATTTGAAAGTGGTTCTGAATAATATAATAGTAACATTTATTATGGGAATTTATATTATATAAATGAATGGAATATAATTATGTAGGTTTTAATGATATTTTGTTTCTCTGAGTGTGTAATTGATTTTTTATTCTGGAGTCAATCCCCAAAATTATTCATTTTTTCGCTTAATAGAAATAAATTCTACTTATTCACATTCTCATATGGGGATTAAAATTGTGACCATATATCCCCTATCTATTTAGTGTTCACTCATGACATTCTTTGTTTATGCAAGAACAAGGTTTTTATCAAGGGAATAGTTTGAGCATCAAAGGTAGATTCGGAATCCCTGAAATTGGAGATATCTTTTTTATAGTTGATATAATTTTATATCTTATTAGATGGTCATAATGTATTTAATTTGTCCTTTATTAAAAATATATGTGTCAAATTGTGTGAGAAATTGATAAGAACAACCACAAAAATGTTCTCATTTCTAGAAGTTTTTTGTCAAGATGCTTCAAACATATTTAATGTTGTATTCGGTTATCTAAAATATTATTTTCAATGAAATACATTAGATATATTTCATCATTAGGGAGAATTTAAATTCAACACTTTAATAATATATTTTATTAAATCCTTTGATGCACCACCAAAAATAAAATTATATTTTTATCATTTGGAGATAGGATTACTATTATAAGAAATTTTCTTTCATCCATGTTGTTGTATATATTTTAAACTATACATTCTTATAAATATGTTATTTGGAACATTAAAATTTCTATTAATATTTTCCTAGGAGGTTTCTCAATAGGAAGTTTAGATACATTTGGGAAGATCATCTAGATTAGAAAAACCAAATTGGTAAGGAGATATTGACATTAAAAATAATGAGGAATTGAAATCTAAATTGTAAAATAAGATTATTCTATGAATTTATTAATGGGAAATCTCTTCATTAGAACTTAATTAAAATAAAATATGGTAAAAAAATATAGAGAGTCAATAGTTAGATGAAAAGTAATGTCCTTCTAGAATATCCTTCACGAAATACATTAACTTATCCAAAGGCAATCAATGTAGAATATTAGATGTGGGTATTTACACTCATAGTATAAATACTAGAATGGCTAACCATTATACTTCTAAGGGTTTCCATTTATAGAAATAATTTTTCATATATTAAAAAACATATATATTTACTTATTCATTTTTTGAATGAAAAAAAAGATGGTTTTTAATGATTCCATCACTTTCTCTAATGAGGATGATTCCCTTGTATTCACATCCTCTATATCTTTAAGATTGAGTGCTACTAACCTCTAATAATTTATACAAATCCATTAAATATTGAACCAATAAGCTAGGTTTATCTCGTGGTTGTGTATGCCTCTCAAATTATGATTTCTTTTATAGCATTTCATGTACCATAAAATTCACATCGATGATATGATTCGATATAAAGGAATTATGTTGTCTTCAAATTCTCATGTCACAACTATTTTAAATATGAAACTAGTAATCACCTCTTTAGGGAATGAGAATGGAGATCATTTACAAGTACCTTCTTCTGTGGCTAAATATTAATATTTAATTTCTATTACACTTCTATGACATTATTATTTGATGGTACAATAATATAGAAGCTAACTCCCATTAAAGGAATGAAAATTCATTTATTCTCTTATCATATTGAAATATCATTTTGGGGTTTTATTATGAGGTAAAACAATAAAGATAAATCATGAATAATGGGCCATTCATGATCAAACTTATTTGATGGATTATTGAGACAATCTTAAAAATTTGAGATAAACTCTAGTATTCATTCTTATATATCCTCAAATATAAATGTTTATTAGTATAATATAATATATATAGTGGTTTAAATGATCAATTGTGTGTTGTTGAAATCACTAATTTCATTCTTTAAACTAAACATGGGTTGAGATTATTCCATTAGAAGAATATGAGAAGGTATTATATTACAGGAAAAAGATGGATCTTTCATCTTAGTACTCATAACTTTCTATGGAAATGGAAATTATTTTCATGTTGATTCCTGAGAAATGGAGATATGTTTTCAAAATTTTACACAATACGATATAAAGTTGTCAAAATTTAAAAATTATTTGACCCTACTTACCAACTTATACAAGGGTGTATTACAATCTCCATAGTTCGTGTCTTATTATGCCAATTATTACAGGATACCTTTTGGATATTTTGTGTTGATACTTCACATCTAGAGATAATAAAAAAATTGAATTCATTTTGTAATATGAAGAAATCATTTATAATAAAAACTATATTCTTCATAGAACAAGTTATCTCTCCTTATATTTTAATATTGTGGAGACGTACATGTGATCCATTAATTAATTTTTCCATAAACAATTATTCTATAGTAAATATTTAGTTTTAGATACATGTGTGCCTTTTTTAAAATTATTTCATCATCATCTCCTACAAAATTATCTACACCAGCCGTTATTCATAGAATAATAATATATATAATTCCATGGGAGAAAGGAAAAAAATAATGGTTGATGTCAAATATTTTTTCCCATACCTTTCATCAATATAAAATATATATTGATATAGTAGTATCTACTATATTTTAGATAGAATGACATGAGGACCATAATGGTTTAGGTAATTTAGCGACAAGATAACCACTATTCATATTTCTTTAAAACAATCAACATATCCCGGAAAGATCATCCCATATTGTACTCTTCTTAGATATACCATACCTAAAACATTTCTTCATTAACTGTTCAATAGATACATATAAAGATGAGTTGAGATTCTTAGAAATGGATAATAAGGGGTAATTCATTGATCAGTTAATTATAATATGAGCATAAGTGTATGAGAACATGAGATTAACATTAGAAAAACATAACCTATATATAATAGATATGGATATTGATTCTTGTAGTGAATAAAGGTCATTCATAATACATGAATCAAATAATTACCAAATAACCTGAGTCATAAGTGCATAATATTGACTTGAGACATGTGTTTTTGGAATACACATAATCATAGAATATAATTTCCTTACATGTTAAGTCCCACGAGAAACACAATCAATGTTTATTGTTTTCACTCCCCATTATTTCATATCAGTACCCAAATTTCAATCCCAATACTGTCCCAGTTCACAAATCCCCTTATGGAACTCAGGTCACTCCAAATTCTAGTCCTTATTATCATATAAAATTTTATCTTTAACCCATAATTTTGAGGTATATATAATTCTATGTACACATATCATATAATAATAATCCATTCATATTTGTTCCACAATATTGTAAACCATTTATCATATATTATAACCTATAGAAATGAAAAAGTTATCATGAATATTACAATATTATATTATTACATAACCCAAATAAAATAAATGGTTATCATAAACATTCCAGTATCATAATCATAATCTATCCAAAAAAAGATCAAGGATAGTATCATTCGATCATATCTCTAGTAAATCATAATTTTTATCAATGGATGTTAATTTCTGTGAAAATTTATATAAAATATCTGTAGAATATTTCATGATGAAAATATCATTTTCACATTGAAATCACTTATTTAAAATATAAAAATTTTCCATATATTTTTTATTTTCATAAAGTAACATTGGAAACATAAAAAATAATATAAAAATAATTTATTGGTCATGAATATAAAAAATTTCTTTTATGTTTTGTATGGTAAAACAAATATTCCTTAAAAAATTATATAATTATTCAAAGGCGCCTCATTTGGAAAAAGTAAATAATGTTAATTAAATAAAAAATTTCAAAAATTAATATATGTTTAAATTTTAATTTAAAAAATAATAGGATAATTTTGAGAAACTTCTTGAAAATATTTCTATAAATATCTTCAAAAATATTATTTTGGTATCTTGATTGCGTAAAAAGTGTAAAATAAATGTAAAATCGGTAATCTCTATAAATAAAAAAAGCGGAATAAAATTTAGGGGATTCTTTATATATAGGTTATAAAATATCATCCTTAGAAACATAATCATTAACAATCATTATGAACTATAAAAATGTAACATAAATCCCTTACAACATTGGTAAATTTTGAATCATAAGCCCCAAGAATAAATATCATACGTGAAAAATAAAACATAATTAACATAATTATATTAATGATAAATTATGTCATATAATCAATATATACACCTTATAGACATAAATAGTTTCATTAAATATAATATGTGTGAACAAAACCAAATTTATATGAAAAACACTTTCCTCAAGTGTGGCTTTTTTAAATCATTTTTTAATAGTAAATTTAAATTTTTTATATTTATGTATAAATAATCTTTTAAATACATATAATGTAATAAATTTTCTAATTATATAATTTCAAAACCAATTTTCTAATATTTCCTATTAAAAGTTTTATTTTTGTTTGGAAGGTATTTCATTATTCATGAGAATTTTGGTACGGTAGTTCTGGTCCTTATACATTCATCATGGTTAAATAATCTCTAGAATGATAATATATAAATAAAATATATATAAAAATAGATTTATATATAAATAGTTTCATGTATACATGGTATATACATATAAATGAAATACATTTTTCATGGATATGGTAGTTTGTACAAATGTGTGTATATTGTTCTCACTTCTCAGCAGATGGAATGAAAGAAAAGAAAATACTAATTCACTTTTGAAAACTAATTTAATATCATATATATCATATATAATAAATACATATCCTTATTAACATACATTTAAATTATAAATGTAATATTAATCCCATTGCTTTATCGATGTGGAAGACTACACGTACACGTGAACAATGCTATCATTTTCCAATGAAGGGGAAGGTAAGAGGGAAGAGATGATATTATAATGCATAAGAATAATTATACCACTAAAATTATATATATATATATATATATTATACCCATAATTATAAACTTTATTTAAATACGTTAATGGAAAATGAAATATATCTCTACGTGGAGTTGGTAGTCCGCACGTACAAATAAGTGATACTTCTATGTCCTATTTCATGGATAATATGGTGAAAATGGGGGTTCCATAATTGTGATTAAATTTTAGTAAATTTAGGAAATTAAAGTTATTATTATATGATTAATACCATATAATTATAGGTTTTAGAAGAATAAAATAAATTTAATGTTGTTGATTAAGAGGATTACATGTTCTATTGTATTCCTCATTTAGATCCATTCATAAAGACACAAAAGATGAAAAAAAATATCTAGATAAATTATATTAATGATGAGAATATAATTATTTTTTTGGTTAGTATATATGGATTGTGTTTTCTCTGTAAAATAATTAATGGCCATCCTTTTTAATGTTTGGGATAGGAATGACCTACAATTTCTATAAATATTAAACTATAATAAACTCATTTTCAATAAAAATGCTTCCAAATGGAATGAAGGTAAAATTTGTGATAGGAATATTTCTAAAAAATGACATATAATATCATTTATGAAAAATGGAAAATATGATCCTATCTCATGATTTAAACCCATGTAAACTCATTTTAACATTAATCATCGTACAAAATTTTTACTATTTTTACTCATAAATCTAACAAAAATGTAAGTAGAAAATTTAATGAATATAGAAATTATATATCCAAATATAGAACATTATTTATAATATTAAATTCATATATTTTATTTAATTTAATATTATATTATACCTTCAAAACACGATAAAATTATACTTTCAAGAATATCTATTTTGGTAATTATAAAACATCATAATAACAAAAAGCATTATAAAATTATTTATAATGACCCTAATTTGATTAATAATAATATATTTTACTTTTAAAATAATTTAAAGTAAAATATAAATTTTTAAATTCATTAAACAAAAAAAATTTCGATAAAAATCAGTATTTTTAGTTATTCATCATAAAAAATAAACATTTTCATTACATAATTAAAAATTTACTCAAATGTAATGCCAGAATATTTTTTAAAAAATTAAATTTAGTTTTTTTAATAAGAATTTCCTAAAATTTTCCACAATTTCAATTACATTTTATCTCCCCATAAAATAGAAATTGTATAGGAAAACATAATTAAAAAACATATAAAGACTTTACTAAAAAGTGAGTACATATTTATCAATTTATTTTTTATCAATAAAATTTAGATTTTTTTCAAATGTGGTTATTTCTATTCACTCAACCAACGTAAATGTTATTTTATAATTGTATATTATGATATATTTCATTTAATATTCTTGGTGTGTGTATCACTTGTTAAAGGAAAATAGTTCATTTAAAAATAAATATATCATAAAATCATGGGGTGTTACATTCTACCCCCACCATAAAATGAATTTTTTATATAATTTACATCAATTCATTATAATAAACTGTGAATTTTATTTATTCATCATATACTTATGTTTTAAATTAGTTTCTTTGGATTTATGAATCCCCAATAGAACTTCAACAATGTAAGAAATCCGGTTATTTAGAAATTTAACCATATTATCAAATATTTGTACAATTTTTTTATTATATGAAATATAATTCTATAGTCACATAACCTATTTTTTATCAGTGTTGATATATCGGGTATGTACTTCATCGAGAGAGATACATGAAACACATCGTGAACTTGAGAGATATTAAATGGGGGAACGATGTAATAAGCTACCATCCATACTTGATCAAGAATAACAAAGTGTAAAATATAACTTGGGTTAATAATTTAATTATTTATGAATCTAATAACCTTATTCCATGGTTAAATTAATAGAAATACCTTATAACCAACATTTAATTCCATATATCCCCAATGATTGTCAGCATAACATTTTTATCGACTTTGGTCATCCCTTATGTGCTAAAGAATTGTTCAAAATTTTACTACCATTTATTTATTTAGTGTAAGTCCCAATAGTATTTTTTTCTCTAACATCATCCTATTATATAGGATTTCGATAAATATTTATGCATATTAATTCATAAGGATCTATCTAAATTCTTATGTGAAAGCTACTATTGATAGAAAGCATGACTAAAGTTAGGTGTTGGTCCCAAAAATCGTTAAAATCAATATAAAATAACATAATATTATAATTAATGTTTTGAATTATTCTATCAGACTGACTATATTTATAAGGATGATAATAAGTACTAAAACATGACCTTGAATCCATAGATTTTTAAAAAATACTCTAAATCCCTCTGGAAAAACATTAATCTCAATCAAATACAATGGAATGTTATACTCTATGAAACATTACCACTTAATTTATGAATATTTCAGAAATATGATAAAGATAGAAATCATATCAGATAGTAATATATTGTCCCGAGGTCATAATGTGACCAAATATAACATAAATAACTTTATATCATTTACATTTTTTGGGAATTTCGATGACAAAATCCATGGTGATGATATCTTATTTACATTATTGTATAGGTAATGAATGTAAATTACTATTAAAAGTTTATCTCATAGACATAACTTTATAATAAAATAAGTTTTGACATACATACTCGATAATATCTCTCTTCATGTTTTTACACTTGAAGAACTCTTTCATATATCTACACAAATTTTTACTTATGTGATAAATGAAGATTTATTACATATAAGATTCATCCAATAAATCCATTTTAAAATTTTGTATGGGTTGAAAATAGACATTGTTCATGAACCATATCGATCAATAAAAATAAATGTTAATCTTGAAATCATTTCCCTCATTATTTTTCATCTCAAAATCTTTTTTTTACACCTCTTAAAACATTTTAGGTATATATGGTCGAACTGTTATTTAAGAAATATAATATTTTTCCCTTCATTTTAAGATTTACATATCAATTTGTTAAAATGTAGAAAATTTTTATCTTTTTTGATCATCATCATTGGTAAGCTAGCATGATTTTTTTAACTCAAAACAGTGGCCCAATTTTTTCATTCCCATGGTGATAATTTATTGATAAGTAATAAACATTAATCAATTACATCCATATTCTTAAATAATATTTATCTCTTTCTAGATGAATATGTAATTATAAATTTCATAATATGTATTTAGGGTATACCTTTCCTTAAAAGTACAATTCACCCAAATAATTAATGAAACAATTACTGTAGATATTTATATATAAGGAGTTGGGTAATTGTTCATATGAATGTTCAATTTTCATGACGCATAAGTTGTGATCATGTTATACATCATGAGGATGCATCCTAGTAACATATTTGATGCATTAATAAAGATCAAAAACACTTAACCAATGTAGGGTATTGTAAGGACTGGATCCATGACTATGCTTATCTATAGTTACAAGAAATTTCCATCACATTCATCTATCCAAAGGAATCTGGATCCCTTATGAGTTAATAATATTAGTGGATTAGATAGTTGTGAGAAATTAACAATAATGCATCGATAATATCATTCCAAAATAAGAAGAATATGTATCACATTCACAGTTGTTGGTTAGGTCCAATGTTACATAACATATATATTTTATAGATACATAGGTATACACAATCTTGTTATTATATATCCCAATAATGAATTATTTTGTAGACAAAATTTTCATATTGATAATTTTTCATACAGTGTCTCCTTCCCCATGGTTTTCAGAACTATCATCAAATGATCTTCATGTTCTTATGTACACATGGAATATATAAGAATATCATATATAATGACTACCAAAAATTGATCAGTCTAAGCTATAATGACTCTATTCATTAAATAAATTAGGATATTTGGGTAATTAGACAGACTAAATTGAATCAATAGAAATTCATAGTTTCCATACCTCATACGAAGTACTATCTTAGGTGTGTATTCACTCTTAACCATTGACTAATAGTAATCTATTCAAGTATCCATCATGGATAAATAATGACCCCATTATAATTGATTGAATACTAAATCCATAAAGGGAATATGATACCTATTCTTTATTTTGAACATTTTATATTCTTGATAATCAATAAAAACTCACATTGAACCATGTTTCCGTATTAAAAAAAATATAGGTGCACCCTATCGAAATGCACTTGGACATATTATTCCCTTATCAAGATTCTCCTAAAGTTTCTTATGGTATTTCTATAACCCCATCTAGGCCATCCTATAGGGACTTTTTGAAATAGGTGATTCGCCAGGCATGATTTATGTCAACAAATCAACTTCCTGTTTCACTTAAAGACTACGAAACTATTCCAAACATACATCAATAAACACATATCAACTAGGAATATATTCGATGTTGATTTTCTCTTAAAAAATTTGAGATAAATTACATTTTTTAGTAGTAGTAATAAGAAATACAGGGGATTATATTTCCATCAAAAGTTTTTATTTATCATCATACTGGTAGATGTTCATTTATTTGCTCAGAATATCAAATGTGAGTTCCCATCCCCAAAAATGGTTAGGATATTTATATAATGAATTCAGATCAATTACCAAAACTCAACTAGAGGGATAATAATGGAATGTATAGTAAAACAATTCTAGTTATCATCCAATGGAGAAGAATCGTTGGCATGGGATGTAGTCATCATATCATTATGTGTTTTCAATGATAATCCAATATCCAATTGTAGATGCTAGAAATTAACATTCCTAGAAACATATAATTCCATGGGATAAAGGAAAAAAATAATGGTTGATTTCAAATATTTTTACTCATACCTTTCATCAATATATAATATATCATTATATTGTAGTATCCACTATATTTTAGATATAATGACCTGAGGACCATAATGATTTAGGGAATTTAGCGACTAGATAACCACTATTCATATTTCATTAAAATAATCAACATCTTCTGAAAAGATCAACCCATATTGTACTCTTCTAGATATACCCTACCTAAAACATTTCTTCATAAACTATTTAATAGAAACATATAAAGGATGAGTTGAGATTCTCAGAAATGGTTAATAAGGGATAATTATTTGATTAGTTAACTATAATATTAGAATAAGTGTATAAGAACATGATCTTAACATTAGAGAAACGTAACCTATATATAATAGATAATAATATTGAGTCTTATAGTGAATAAAGGTCATTCATAATACATGAATCAAAAAAGTACCAAATTACCTGAGTCATAAGTGCATAATATTTACTTGAGACATATGATTTTGGAATACACATAATCATAGAATATAATTTTCTAACATGTTAAGTCTCACGAGAAAAAAAATCAAATTTTATTGTTTTCACTCCCCATTATTTCATATCCTTACCCAAGATTCAATCCCAATACTATCTTAGTTCACAAATCCCCTTACGGAACAAGGGTCACTCCCAATTCCTGTCTTTATTATCATATAAAATTTAATCTTTAACCAATTATTTTGAGGGATATATAATTCTATGTACACATATCATATAATAATAATCCAATCATATGTGTTCCTCCATATTGTAAATCATTTATCATATATTATAATCTATAGAAACAAAATAATTACCACGAATATTCCAATATTATATTATAACATAGCCCAAATAAAATAAATGGTTATCAGTAAAATTCCATTATCATAATAACAATCTATCCAAATAAAGGTCAAGGATAGTATCATTCGATCGTATCTCTAGTAAATCATAATTTTCATCAATGGATGTTAATTTCTGTGAGAATTTATATAACATATCTATAGAATATTTCATGATGAAAATTCCATTTTCACATTGAAATCACTTATTTAAAATATAAAAATTTCCCATATATTTTAGATTTTCTTAAAATAACTTTGGAAATATAAAAGATAATCTTAAAATAATTTATTGGTCATGAAAATACGAAATTTAATTATCTTTTTTATGGTAAAACAAAACATTCCTTCAAAAAATTATATACCCAGGAATGTCTGAACCAGGCAAAATCCTGATCCCGCAAATTTATTGAAGAAAAAGTGCAAGTAAAGACAGTAGACAAAATAGACATTACATTACATCAAAGACATAAGAACCCCTCTCCCCATCATCAGATAACTCATCATCAGGGTCAACTGACTCCCATTTGGAAGACTTGTATTTGCGCATCATCTCAAGATACATGTTTTTCTTCCAAAGCATTTCTTCAGACAATTTCTCCTTGATTGGCCGCTTCCCACTGGGCCCTTTGTCCCTCTTCGGGGACCCTCCTCTTCGTTTTCCACTGTACCCATTTACAATGACCGTTTCTTGTGACCCTACATTCTTGTGTGTAGACCTTGTCACCATTGATTTGGGTAGGTCCATATTGTCTCTCCTTGGCTTCCTCCTGCTCTGAGTTTTTTCCTCCACTTCCTTTCTTAGGGTCTCATGAATTCCATTCTTAACAGCATCCATGTAGGATGTTTTGTTACTATGGGGATCTTCTTCATATTCAGATCTATCCCCATACTTCTTTTTATGGGCCAAAGGAGGACTGACATTTCCATCCTTCCCACCCTCCATTTGAGGTATCATGATTGTGTCCTCATCATAGGGGATTTTACATTCCTCACTCAATCCACCCTGGATAACATTTCCCTCTTTCTCTCCAACTTTTTCTGCCATATGAATCTCCTCTGCCTCATTTTCTTCAACATCAACTAGCGCTGCAAATTTGTTTATAGAATAGTTAAACAATTAATTAGGATTTACCTGCACCATGACATTAGTTGTGTTTCTCTGTTCAGACACAAGTTCCACAGGTTTAGAATTGTCCTGCATCAAAGAAAACCCCCTGCCAATGTACTGAAAGTCAGTGTTTCATCTCTCCATCTCATGCTGAACCTTGGATTCAGAATTCACAGATCCTGCCATCTTATGTAGATCTAAATCTTCTGTCACCTTCATATGTGTGTTAGACTAATTCAAAATTTATTCCCCAGGAGGAGACATATCCACTCCAGTTTTTCCCAGTTGGGTTCCCCTAGGGCTATCCACTGGAATCTACCCAGATCCAGTAATCAGAGAGGTTCCATTCATCAAACCCCCTGATGATACTCCCTTCTCCATGATAGCAGTGACAGCTAGATGAGATTCATCTTCTAGGTGTGCACCTGGAATAGGATCATCCAACGCTGTGCATGCATCCAGTCTTCGTGAAGCTGTGCCACTCTTTCGAAAAGCATCCGTCTCGTGCCCCTGCGTATGACAAAAGGAGCATAA
Source organism: Viscum album (assembly GCA_963277665.1). Lineage (NCBI taxonomy): Eukaryota > Viridiplantae > Streptophyta > Magnoliopsida > Santalales > Viscaceae > Viscum > Viscum album. The sequence continues at coordinate 1,131,807,054 of OY728150.1, read as the reverse complement.
TGGCATCCAAGACTCATAGTAAATATATTTTGCATACCTATACTCACACTCCACCACGATCTAGAGAGTACCAGGTGGCATCTTTTAGAGATCCAACTACACACAGATTCGTGCAGATGCAGGGTTACCCATGGAGGTTGTCCTCTGATCAGAGCAAATGAAGAGCCCGATGGAGTTGCCTATCGACTTCAGAAGCCCGGGGTTCTGGAACGGGAGAGGAATTCTCGGGAACTGCAACCAAATGGAAAGATTTGGGGAATCCCAGTACATATGATGTTCAAAAGACCACTGAAAAAGATGGAACAGAGAGGTTTTCATTGGTCTAGACCATGCTCTCCCCAAGTCAGCCTCATCAGAGAAGATGATGAGGATCTGCCGAGGCCCAAAAATCTTGACCGATGCCAGATTCCTTAAACCCCAATCTTCATTCACAATTTTCCAAAAATCCTCAATCAAAGGGTGACGCCGCACAAACCTTGCGATTAAGGCTGTGGAAAGCATCGAAGTAGCTTCGAAAAACTCTCAAACTGAGACTGGAACAATGGGCTGACCAGAAATGCATCCTGGAACCCTCGGCGCTACCGATATCTTAGGAAAGAAAAATCAGATTCAAACATACCTCTATTTGCGAAACCAGAGGACGAAGAAACCCATCCCCCTGCTGCGGGAGGAGGGGACACATCAACCACCATCGGAGATCTAGGTTTTCATCTCGATTCGCCATCGGGGGAGGCCTCGGGAGCATCGAGAGAGGATTCCATCCTCTTCATGGTTACCCAACCAAAACGTGTTATCAGTTTAGGGGGTATTGAGGCGGCCTTACCCCACCCCCTGTCGCACGTCCCCAACTAGGCCCAAGGTGGCCAACCTTGGGCTTGGGCCAGTTCCCATGGAGTCGAGGGGACGAGAGGATCGCTAGCGTATGGTGCACGTTGCCTTTGCAAGGACTCGAACCCGGACCCTCAATGATGGGACGCCACCGCCTTGAACCAACTCACCCAGCCTTTACGGGAAAACGTGTTATCGGTTTAGGGGGTATTGATGCGGCCTTACCCCACCCCCTGTCGCGCATCCCCAGCTAGGCCCAAGGTGGCCAACCTTGGGCTTGGGCCAGTTCCCATAGAGTCGAGGGGACGAGAGGATCGCTGCCGTATGGTGCATGTTGCCTTTGCAAGGACTCGAACCCAGAAACTCAACGACGGGACGCTACCGCCTTGAACCAACTCACCCAGCCTTTGCGGGCAACAAATTAAATAATTATTCAAAGGCGCCTCATTTGAAAAAAGTCAATAATGTTAATTAAATAAATTTTTTTAAAAAACTAATAAATTTTTAAAATTTAATTTAAAAAATATTAGGATAATTATGGGAAACTTCTTGAAAACATTTCTATAAATATCCTTACAAATATTATTTTGGTATCTTGATTAAGTAAAAAGTGTAAAATAAATGTAAAATCGGTAATCTCTATAAATAATAAAAGTGGAATAAAATTCGGGGGATTCTTTATATATATGTTATAAAATATCATCCTTAGAAACTTAATCATTAACAATCTTGATAAACTATGAAAATGTAACATAAATCCCTTACAAGATTGGTAACATTTGAATCATAAGCCCCAAAAATGAATAACATACAATAAAAAATAAAACGTAATTAACATAATTATATTCATGATAAATTATTTCATATCATCAATATATACACCTTATAGACATAAATATTTTCATTAAATCAAATATGTGTCAATAAAACCAAATTTATATGAAAAACACTTACCTCAAGTGTGAATTTTTTGAAAGCATTTTTTGTTTTTGAATAGTAAATATAAATTTATTATATTTATGTAAAAAAAATATTTTAAATACATATAATGTAATAAGTGGTCTAATTATATAATTTCAAAACCAATTTGCTAATATTTCTTATTAAAAGTTTAATTTTTGTGTGGAATGTATTTCATTATTCATGAGAATATTGGTATAGTATTTTTGGTCCTTATACATTCATCAAGGTTAAATCATCTCTATAATGATAATATATAAATATAATATATATAAAATAGATATATATTTATATATAGTTTCATGTATACATTTTATATACATATAAATGAAATATATTGTTCACGGATATGGTAGTTTGTACAAATGTGTGTATGTTGTTCTCACTTCTCATCAGATGGAATGAAAGAAAAGAAAATACTAATTCACTATTGAAAACTAATTTAATACCATATATATCATATATAATCAATAAAAATCCGTATTAACCTACATTTAAATTATAAATGAAATTTTAATCCTATTGCTTTATCGAGGTGGAAGATTACACGTACACGTGAACAATTCTATCATTTTACAATGAAGGGGAAGGTACGAGGGAAGAGATGATATTATAATGCATAAGAATAATTATACCACTAATATTATATATATAAATATAAATATCAAACTTATAATTATAACCTTTATTGAAATACAGTAATGAAAAATGAAATATATCTCTACGTGGAGGTGGTAGTCCTCACATTCAAATGAGTGATAATTCCACTTCCTATATCATGGATAATATGACGAAGATGGGGGTTACATAATTGTGATTAAATTTTAGTAAATTTAGGAAATTTAAGTTATTATTATATGATTAATACCATAAAATTATAGGTTTTATAAGAATAAAATAAATTGAATGTTGTCGATTAAGAGGATTATATGTTCTTTATAATTCTTCATTTAGATCCTTTCATAAAGACACAAAAGATAAAAAAAATCTAAATAAATTATATGAATGTTGAGGATATAATTTTTTTTGGTTAATATATATGGACTGTGTTTTCTTTGTAAAATAATTAATGGGAATCCTTTTTAATGTGTGGGAGAAGAATGACGTAGAATTTCTCTAAATATTAAACTATAATAAACTCATTTTCAATAAAACTTCTTCCAAATGGAATGAGGTTAAAATTTGGGATAGGAATATTTCTAAATAATGACATATAATAGAATTTATAAAAAATGGAAAAATGCTCTTATTTCTTGATTTAACCCCATGGAAACTCATTTTTACATCAATCATGTTACACAAGTTTTAAAATTTTTACTCATAAATCTAACAAAAATTTAAGTAGAAATTTTATTGAATATAGAAATTATGTATCGAAATATAGAAAATTATTTATAATATTAAATTCATATATGTTATTTAATTTAATATAATATTATACCTACAAACACGATAAAATTATGCTTTCAAGAAAATCTATTTTTGTAATTATAAAACATCATAATAACAAAAAGCATTATACAATTAATTATAATGACCCTGGTTTGATTAATAATAATATATATAATATAATTTTACTTGTAAAATAATTTAATGTAAAATATAAAGTTTAAAATTCATTAAACAAAAATGTTTTCGATAAAAATTAGTATTATCAACTATTCATCATAAAAATAAACTTTTTCATTAAATAATAAAACATTAACTCAAATATAATGCTAGAATATTATTTTAAAAAATATATGTAGTTTTTTAATAAGAATTTCCTAAAATTGTACACAATTTCAATTAGATTTTATCTCTCGATGATAAAAAATAGTAATTTTTTAGGAAAACATAATTAAAAAACATAGAAATACTTTACTAAAAAGTGAGTACATATTTTTCAATTTATTTTTTATATATAAAATTTAGATGTTTTCAAATGTGGTTATTTATATTCAGCCAACCAACTTAAATGTTATTTTATAATTATATATTATGATATATTTCATTTAATATTCTGGGTGTGTGTATCACTTGTTAAAGGAAATAAGTTCATTTAAAAAGAAATATATCATAAAATCATGGGGTGTTACATTTTACCCCCACAATAAAATGAATTTTTTATATAATTTACATCAATTTATTATAATAAAGTGTGAATTTATTTTATTCATCACATAAATATGATTTAAATTAGTTTCTTGGGATTTATGATTCACCAATAGAACTTCAACTAGCTGAGAAATCGTTTTATATTAAAATTTAACCATATGATCCAATATTTATACACATTTTTTATTATATGAAATATAATTCTATGGTTATATAACCTAAATTATATTAGTTGTGATATATCAGGTATTTACTTCATCGAGAGAGATACATGAAACACATCGTGAACTTGAGAGAGGTTCAATGGGAGAACGATGTAATAAGCTACCATCCTTACTCGATCAAGAATAACAAAGTGTCTAATATAACTAGGGTTAATCATTTCATTATTTATAAATTTAATAACCTCATTCCATGGATAATTTAATAGTAATACCTTATCACCAACATTTAATTCCATATATCACCAACGATTGTCAGCATAACATTTTTATCAACTTTGATCATCCCTTATGTGCTAAAGAATTTTTCAAAATTTAACTACCATTTATTTATTTACTGTAAGTACAAATAGTATTTTTTTTCTCTAACATCATCCTATTATGTAGGATTTATAAACATATTTATGAAAATTACTTCATAAGGATCTATCTAAATTTTTAAGTGAAAGCTACTATTGATAGAAAACATGACTAAAGTTAGGTGTTGGTCCCAACAATCGTTGAAAACAATATAGAATAACATCATCTTGTAATTAATGTTTTGAATTCATCTATCAGACTGACTATATTTCTAAGGATGATAATAAGTACTAAAACGTATCCTTGAATCCATATATTTATAAAAAATACTCAAAATCCCTCAGGTAAAACATTAATATCAATCAAATACAATGGAATGTTATACTCTATGAAATATTACCACTAATTTTATGTATATTTCAGAAATATGATAAATATAGAAATCATATATGATAGTAATATAGTGTCTTGACTTCATAATGTGACCAAATATAACAGAAATAACATTATATCATATACATGTCTTGGGGATTCCAATGATAAAATTCATGGTGTTGATATCTTATTTACAATATAGTATAGGTAATGAATGTAATTTACTATTACAAGTTTATCTCATAGACCTAACTTTCGGATAAAATATGTTTTGAGATACAAAATCGATAATATATCTCTTCATGTTTTTCCACTAGAACAACTATTTCATATATCTATACAAATGTTTACTTATGGGATAAATGAATATTTATTACATATAAGATTCAACCAATAAATCCTTTTTCAAATTTTGTATGGATTAGAAATTGACATGGTTCATGAACCATATCGTTCAATCAAAATAAATGTTCAACTTGAAATAATTTCCCTCATTCTTTTTCATCTCATATTCTTCTTTCTACACCTCTTAAAACATTATAGGGATATATGGTAGAATTGTTATTTGAGAAAGATAAGATTTTTCCCTTTCCATTTAGATTTACATATCAATTTGTTAAAATTAAGTAAATGTTTTTCTTTTTTGATCATCATCAATGATAATCTATCATATTCTTTTTAACTCAAAATAGTGGCCCCGTTTTTTCTTTCCCAAGGGGGTAATTTATTGATAAGTCATAAACTATAATCAATTACATCCATATTATTTAGATAATATTTATCTCTTTCTATATGAATATGTAATTATAAATTTCATAATATGTATATAGGTTATACATTTCCTCAAAAATACAATTCACCCAAATAATTAATGAAACAATTACTTTAGATATTTATAAATAATGATTTGGGTAATTGTTCACATGAATGTTCAATTTTCATGACGCATAAGTTTTCATCATGTTATACATCATGAGGATTCATCCTAGTAACTTATTCGATGCATTAATAAATATCAAAAACACTCAACCAGTGTAGGGTATTGTAAGGACGGGTTCCATGACTATGCTTATCTTTAGATACATAAAATTTCCATCGCATTCATCTATCCAAAGTAATCTGGATCCTTTATGAGTTAAAAATATTAGTGGATTAGATATTTGTGATAAATTAAACACAATGCATTGATAATATCATACCAAAATAAGAAAAATATAGATCACATTCAAAGGTGTTGGTTTGGTCCAATGTTACAAAAATTTTATAGATATATATATATATATATATATATATTATAGATACACAGGTATACACATATATATATGTTAAATGAATATTTGATCATTCTTGTATCCACCTCACCTTTAGATTTCTATCTACAATTCCTGATAAAACTTAAATGGAATGTATGAAAATAAAACTTCATTAATCATAGTGATCAATCATATAATAATCAAAATTATTCATTGAATGTCTAATTTTTATATGATTTTTTATTTATGATAGAATTGGTTTATCATATTTCATTCATGGTTATTATTTATTCCAAAAACATTTAATGGTTCATAATGAAAATTTTAAATTAACATAATAATATCCTTCAAGTGTGTCAAACTAATTTATTAGTAAGGTCTAACTCATCATCCACCAAAATGATTTTCTATATATACTCGTGAAAAAAATTTCGAGGTTCTTAAAACTAAATGCATATATTCCTAAAAAATGTCTACCTGATTTTTCATGAAATTTATTTATTTCTAGGAAAATATTATAATTATTTCCTTTATAAAAATTCAGTGGTTTTTTAAAAAGACACATCCATTAAGTTTTATGTAAATTTATCTAATCATAATATCTATTTATTGACGAAACCTAACTTTTAACAACATCTATATAAATCCATACATTTCGGAAATATTTATTACATCTTAAATGATCCAAATTTATTACATTTTAAAAATACATACAGAATGACCATATTGGTTTATTGTATTTGGTAACTAGATACAAAATCATCATATATAATAAAAAAGCTTCAACATCTACCATAATGACATTCTCTTATTGAACTCTTCTTAGACATTCCCCACGTAAAATCATCCATCATATCCTATGGAACGTAAACATAAAAATGTTATTCTTAGATACCCCTAAGGGTAAACAAATGAGACATTATTGATCAACTGAAGATAACATTAGAATAAGGGTATGATAACGTGAGACTAACATTTTAATAACACATTGTACATATAATAGATCATAATCATAAGTTTTGGTCGATGTATATGATGTTAATAATCCCTAAATCATAATGTAATCAATGAACATGAGCTATTAGATAATAACATTGGAATAAGAAAAAAAATTGGAATACACAAATGCAAAGATAACCATTTACTTATTATTCAAGGCCTCTTCAAAGACTATAATAGTTTATTGTGTTTATCTATATTATATCATACACATAGTCAATTCTTTCTTTTGATATTATCATATTGGAAAAATTGCCTTACTGAAATTGTATCACTCCTCAGGTATGTCCTTATTAAATAATGACATACCGATCATTACCCAATGAATTGAATGGATATATAATTTTCATTCCACCCATTATATAATAATATTATATAATATTTCATATTATTTAAATAAGATCATATATCATTCATCATATATCATATCCCCTGGAATGTTAATGGGTTTTATAAACATTTACAAATTCCATAATAACATAACCTAAAGAAAATATTTGATTTTCATTAAAATATTATCATCCTAATAATAAATTATATATAGAAATAGTAAAAATGGTATCATTGGATCATATCTCATGTGAATAATAATTAACATAAATGTTTTTATCATATATGAAAATTTTATTTAAAGGATCACTCGAATATTTCATGAAGAAAATACACTTATCACTTTGAAATAACTTATTTAAAAATTAAATGATTCTCAAAAATCTATGAAACATTGTCTTTAAAATAAACATGTAAAGATGTTATGTAAAATTTAATGAACTCTGTGGTCATTATGCTGGGAGATTCTAATCATTTTTTTATTATAAAACAATTATTTCATTGACGTTTTTAGTAAAAATCCAATAGTACCTCACATTGAAACTGAAAATAATAATATTTTTAACCGTATTTTTAAACCAAAACATGTTAAAATTTTAATTAAAAATATAATACGAAAATAGTAACAATTTTATGAAATTTTTATCCAACGAATATAATTATTAATATGTATTTTTTTTAAAGATGATGGAAATGATGGTGAATTTTTTTAATAATATTCATTCAGTCTATAGAATACGTAAAAATATTAATATGAAAGGAACATATTTAATCTCTATAAATGACCAGAATTAAATTAAATTAATTGTATTTATAAGTGAAAAATCCATAAATTTTCAGCATTAGAAACATAATCATAAAAAAATCCTTACAAACCTTGAGATTGTAATATATATTTCAAAACCATTTGGTAACTTATGAATAATAATCCACAAGAAATAATAACATAAAAAGAAAATATATATATCATGAAATAAATATATTGATGAAATATCATGAAAAATGATCTATATATACACCTAATAAGCATAAATATTTTCATATCAACAAATATGTATCAAGAAAAATATAGAGATGAAAAAAGCATTACCTCGAGTTAGAATTTTTTTTAAAAAACATAACCATATATAAAAAAGATTAATTTTATTATAATTCTTTAAAAGAGTAATTTATATATTTATAATATTTTATATGATAAAAATATAACATTTCAACAAGTGTTTATTAGTATTTATTTATTCAAATGAACATTTTTAGGTGTCAACTGTTTCGTTTTTCATGAGAGATTCATTTTTATAGTTTTCTTCCTTGTAATTTGATCATTGTTCTATAATATCAAGAATATTAATCATGAATTAAATATCATATATGTTCATTATAATTATTGTAACATCTAAAATATTTATAGTTATAATGATTAATCATAGCATTCACAAAGACTGTATGTTTTGTGTACACATTCACATTGTGTTAACTTTTAGATGGATGGAATGAAAGAAAGGTAAATAATAATTCAAATTTCCATAATGAGAATTATATGATATATAAATCATATATTATTAATTAGATATATCATTTTTACCAGTAATGTAAACTATAATGAAAAGGAAATCGCATCACTTCGTGGTAGTGGTAGTCCATACATATCCAAGAGCATTGTTATCATTTTATTATAGATATAGGGATAATAAGTAATATATGATAATAGTATTCCCAAAGAATAATTATATAATAAATTTCATTTATATACACTATAATAATCATAGTAACTACTAATGACATATGGTGATGTAAAATTAATTTTAATGTTATATGGGGATGATAGTACATGCACACATGAGTGAGACTTTCAGTTCCCATTTCATGGAATATGATATGAATAATTATAGTTCCATAAATTATAATAGTAATTTTATTATTTATATATGAATAAAATATATATAGAGGATGTAAAAGAATAAATAAATTGAAGGATATCGTGTAGGATAATTACCTCTTATTCAGTATACCTCTATTAGATCTTTTCTTAAAGATCCATGGAGCAGTCCTCTAAGAAGAAAATAACATCTAATTCATGGATAGGGAAATTTATAGGATAATTGAGGATAATTTAGTTGATACTAATGGATCAGATTTGTTTCAATATGTATCACCCCGACCCAATCAAGCTTATAGCTAATATCGTGCTACCAATACATTAGCATAAGATACAAGAAAATCACCTCCCATATGACCAAATAATTTCATAGTCTTGGTAAACTATATTAATACATGAGTATTTTATTATAAATTGATAAAAAAAATTACAACATATTTTTTAAGGACAATAACATTATTCCATATATCGTATCCTTGCATATCATACCCAATACACTTCAGGGTTTCTTGGAGAAAGAAAAAAATATTGGTGAGAAAAAATTCTTAGTAAGTTTAATTTAAATTGGAATTAATAATTAATAGATAAGAATAAGAAATATAGAAAGTAAAAAAACTAAACACACATTCCACATAATATATAAAAATAGAAGGAAATGTATAAACAATATGGAATATTAAAAACATGAAAACACATTTCATTTAAATAACTGGATAAAGAAATAACATTATAGAAAGGTTAGGAAGTAAAAAAAATTCTATTAAAAGAATCCATATAGTTTTTAATAGATATAATGTAACAGATAATAATAATTGAAAAATTTAGGTCAAAGCTTAATTATTCGATATCTTGTTAAAGGGACATGAAAACTGATAACGTTAGGAAATTTCATAGAATGGTTTAAAACAATAGGTAGAAACCCATTTAATTTAAACAAAAAAAATTTCTCTTGGAACATTTTTGTTCCTTAAGGGGATATATAATTTTTGATCCCCTCCTATAATTGTATTTCCAAAGCATTCTTAATATCAAATAAGTGATTCATTTAATAAACATTATACCATATCAAATATCTTAATTGAAAAATAGATAAATATTTTTAATATTTCCCAAAAAAATCATATAATTGTCAATGTAAAACCATATATAAAAAGATATCTAGTTTAGGAAATAAAAATATCCATGATAAATGTTATGCATAAATAGGGGGAATTCGAAGTTCAATTTGAATATTTCATGGGGACTAAAAGGAATCAAGTGAGTGAATGTCAATATTATCCATGGTAAAATATGTCATACACCCTACAAATTAATTATATGTTTTGAATCAATACAACATATCCAAAGTGGCGGAAAAATAATGGGTTTTTGTTTTTGATGAATGTAAATATTATAAAAATGTATTTTAAAAACATTATTGGGGAAGATATCCATTTTAATTTGAAAAACAATTTTAAAAAACTTTCATTTCAAAATAAATTCTTAAAATATTTTATTTAAAATATAATATTTTAAATTTTAAAATGAATATTTGAATAAATGGAGGTGGGTAAATTTGTAAATGTCCTACGAGGTAAAAAGAGCATTACGTTTTGATGGTAAAATGCTAGAAAAATACCTTGTTCAAGAAAGAGACAAAATGATTCCTTCAAAAAAATTTGTAGACATAAAGGTAAAAATTAATTAAATAAAACATTTTTTAGAGGTTGTAAAAAAACAAAATTTGAAAACATTTTTATAAAATAGCATTATTAGAAAAAAAAAATTGTTCTCTAACTAAGGAGTAAAATGGCGCTGGGTTTTCCTAAACATATTTTCAAAACAAATTGAGCACCAAAAAGTATAAAATGGTCTTATTACATGAATACGGTCATGAATAACCATTGGGGATTATATTTAAATAGTTTAATAAACAATGATCATATATAATATATTCATGTAATTTCTTGATTAAAAAATCTTGATTTGAATGAGATTGTGAAATATTCTCTTAAAATTATCATTACATTGATGTAAGAAATATTCAAATAATTGATTATGTGTATCAAATATAAATCCACATAAAATTAGTTTATATAAATCAATTTATATTCAAATTAATTATAGTCAAAATCATATAATATTAATGATAACTAATATTTAATATAAATCAATAGAAAAGTAATCATGTTATGAAATTTTTTTACCACTATGTAATTTTGCGCTCACATCCCCTTAGATTGATTTATAAATATTGAGACTAAAAATAACATAAATATATAATTATTCATTACATTATATGTAAATGTGGAATTATTTACACTATATTTGATAAATTTCATTCACATTATGATGTATGCTTCAATAAATGAAAATTGAGGTGATGTCCCTTTCTACTCATTAACTTTTGAATCATAAGCCCCATGAGTGAGATAACATAAACATAAACTTTAAATACTTTGAATATAAATTTATTAATTATATAAAATAAAATGGTGTCATTATATACACGACAAAAAAGAACTATGTGGTCTAAATGGTGTATGCCTCACAGAATATAATGTGAGACAACAATCCAATACCTTGTATTTCCTTTTGGGTTAATGTCCATTAACCTCTAGTATAAGGGTCTAAAACATGAGAAAACGTACACCATAATCATCCTAATATTTAATATATCATATATTAACTTCTTATAATATCTTATTACCCATTTGTAAACAATCATTCGTTATCATTACTATTTTGAGTATTAATTGCCTAGTTTATTTGAGTATGTATTTACATGTTATTTGTCTTCTTATTATTTTTATTCTGATATAATAATATTTGTAAAGAAAAAAATGATTTAATTATCAAATATATTCATTAAATATTTATTTATATTACTTCATCATATTATGTAAAAGAATTGAAATGTTCTATTCATGAAGACGGTAGAGCGTACATACACTTGAACACTACTTCTCTTTCATTGTCATGTTTTAAAGAACAAAAAGTAAATGATATATATTTATTTGAATATTATTATTCCAATATAATTTTTATAATATATATTTCACATATTTTTATTAAAATAATCCTTAATACATTTTATTTATAGTGTGAATGAATCACATCACTTTGAGGAGGGGATAGTCCAAACTATCACAAACCACATTAAAGTATTTTAAAAAATGGAAATAACTATGGTATGTGTTTTATTACAATTATATAAGTAATAATAAAACCAAAATTTTCCATATACCATATATAAATAGGGTATCTATCTTAATTCCCAACAATGGTAGGTGGTAATGGAAAAAATGAACACATTGTTTCGCAAAGCGATTGTTTTCTGTACATGATGGGTAACTTTGTTACCCATTTGATGAATGTGTGTGTATGTGTGGATAAAAACATTAACATAAAATCATATCAGTATATTTATGATATTTATTTTATTTTATAATCATGAAATAATAATATTTTCTGTTTTGGATATGTTAATGAAACAAAATTGTTTGTTGGAAAATGTTACGTCTTATCGAGTAACTCCATTTGGTTTATACCAAAATATATACGTGGTTTTATTTATTCACAAAGTGGTGCTTCTAGGATGAGGAAAGGGAAGTTGGGATATTATTTTATCCGAAATTGGTTGATACAAATGGCTTTATAGGTTTGAATAATTGAGATGGGTGAGTTTTTTTATAGTGGAGGAGGAGTGTCATTATTTTGATTTTTTGAAAATTTAATTATAAACACATTTTTATAAGATAAGTGGATCCAATAATGGTTTAAATACTATAAAAATTGGTATATGGTAGATATGTGACAAGGAAATTTCATTTTTAAAAGTATATAAGTCATTTTATTCTTAATTTTAATATTTAGTCCCTTATTAAGATATTGTTTCTCATATTTGATTTAGTTAATTTTAATAATTATGCCTAATATTTTTTGGTAAAAAAATAATTTTACATATATAAATTATAAATTATGACTATCTGACATATGTAATAAATTTTTCTAAATTATAATCAATGAAGTGGAAGAAATTAAATATATATTCAGTCCTGCAGATGGGATGATAAATAAGGTTTTAAATCTAAAATTGTTCCAAAGATTGAAATGTTTTTATATTTAATTTCAATGTGAAATTTATTGCAATTACCTAAATTGTATTAATTTATTTATATTTAATATCAATACAATAATAAATCTCATAAAATTTATAACATATCATTATAAATAATTTCTTTGAAAAACTAGTTTTGAATTAAAATTCAGTATTTTTACTATTCCCCAAAAAAATGATACTTTACAAATAAAATACAAAAAACTCACCCTAAAATGAATTTTATGTTCTCATTTTATAAATTGTGTTAATTGTGACATATAAAATTAAAATAATTCCATAAATTGGATTTAAAATATATTTTCCATTAAATAGTGGTAAAAATATCTATAGAAAAATATTAATTTTTATTCATTATATTGGGCTTGCTCTTATCTTGTGTGTATAAAATGTAGTGAATGAATGTAAAAAATATTTTATTGAATATATAAAATATATATTTAATTAATACAATTCTTTAAATTTAATTAATATAATTTATTATAGAATCCCAAATTTGTGAGCATAAAAATATTTCCTACATATTCAATCGGTTAATATTTTCTTCTATTATTAATATGTAACCATTGAATACATATAATATAATTAAGGAACATGTTTTTTCATAATTTATTAAATAATATTCATAATCGCTCATTTATTGGCTATGTTATATCTTACTATACTAAATAAAATTGTTTTATTAATATACATTTGTTTAGTAAAACTCAGTCTGGCATATAAAATCCATTCATCCAATGGCCCGAAGGCCTGCATTTTTTTATTGATTTTTGATAATACACCTTTCAAGGGGTGAGGTGTAACCCTGAAAGTGCCCATAGGTGTAAGTATTTCATGGACCTGTAGGCCTTAGATGAATTCATTTCCCGTAGGATTCAAACATTACAACAACCTCGACTAACTACTTGGAACTACTCCTCCAACATCTTCATCGTCAAATCTGCCCACCACCTTCCCATGGATGTTCAGCTAAGCTATCCAATGCATGCATAGGCTTGTTCCGATGGTAGTTTCCATACCCTATCATTAATGTAATCTGTGTAGCTTCTGATGTGGTGAAAGATCCTTTCTCATTCTCTTACTATCCCGAAGGCTTCGGTAGCCCGAAGGCCTTAAAGGACTCGAGGACCAAATCAGTGGCCCGAAGGTCCAAACGGGGGAAAATTCACAGCTACTAAAGTGAAAAATAGTGCCTACTACAATTCCCGCAAAAGTACATACTACAGTACTGCTACAATACCTAAGAAATTGTGCATCTTCCTGAATTTGATCCTGGGTCTCCTTGATACCCTTAAGAGTCCTCACCAACCGAGCTGAGACTCATGTGCTCTTGCATATAACACAAGCCATTGGAGAAACTCATTGTTATGTGTGATGCATGCTAAATTAGTATCACGTTCCTGACAAGATATATAATGGTTAAACATTATATAAAATAGTAAATATATTATAAAGTCTTTGGATATTATATTCCTTTATGTTCTTGGGGATTCAAATTAGACATGCTATCGAATACAATGTTCTTATTTTGGAATTTCAGGGAGTTTCACTCTTCAGGCATTAATTAAATTTTATCCCCGTGATTTAAAATTGAAATTGGTAATAAATTGGTTGATATTTCATATGATGAAATATAACATCATTATAAGGGTTTGTAAATAAACTCTCTAAAATAGGGTATGGTTATTAAAAAGTTCACATGGATGAACATATTACTAGGTCTCTATGTAGGATAACATTAGTGGAATGTGATGATACATATATAATGGAAAAGAGTAAATATTTATTGGTAGTAATTGAGGATATAAATCATAAACAATTGAATTGGTAATTTAATGTTAAGGGTTTCAAAGTATAAAGTACTTAATTAGTTAGAATAAAATCTATTGCACATGGATTAATGTATTGGGATAACATTTTATTTTAAGATATTTTTCTTAATGTTGAGTAACTCTTCTAGCTGCTAATAATATTAGTAAATATACATACATGACATATTTATATAAACAAAAATATCATCCATTATCTATTATTTGATAAATTTCAAATTAGTCTATTACATCATGAAAAGGATATCCAAAAATGAACATTGATTCTAAAAAAAGTAAAATACATGTTTAACAGATTGTAAGACCAATAAAATAGTGACGAGTATTTCCATTTGACCCTAACTATTCTCCATATCATATTTAAAATATTCATAAATCTATAAACCTAAAATGTATTACTACTCATTTATCATTAATATTGATTCTAAAAATTTTTTTAACAAATAACAGTGACATATTAAGATGAAAATTCTATAGGTCAATGGTTGGCATTAAACCCTTATCATCCTTCGGTCACGGGTTCATGTCCAGTTGTATTGTCAGACATAATGGGATGTCACTCGAAATAAAGGTATTCATTTTATAAAACCAAATTAATATACATTTTTAAAAGAATATGAGGTACACCCATGAAAATTAATTATTAAATATCCTTTTAATATTGGTTTTGAATAAAACCGCAATAAATATATACTTCATCAAATTATTTCAACAAAGGTCCTTCCTTGGTATAGTGTTTTTCCTATAAAAGAGGGAATTTCTTAAAACTAAAAACTATCTTGTAGGAAACAATTGTCATATTGCAGAAACCATATAATCATTCATATGATGTCTCAATCTTAACACTTTGTTTTCTTACAAATGCAGATCAAGTTTAACCTGGTTCATTAATTTTCAGTATTGACTCAAATAATTCATAATGGTTTGTTAAGGAAATGTGAATTATCTTATGCATGTCCCCTGGGATTGTAAAACCATGTATGTAGTATGGCTCATTCTCATGTACCAGGTTACACTTGAGTCCTGACAAATACACCTTTTCAGAGTTGTTACTCCTAGTTACATCTGTTCCAAAACTGCCACCACTTGTAGTATCTAGACATGAATGTATTGATAAGAAAGACTCACATAATTTATACCTTAATTTTTTTTAAGATGTTGTTATATACTTGTCATCAAATTATATCTTAGGGTTCATTTTTTGAATCTATGTTTTTTTAAATCTTGTTACCAATGTTTCTACTAAACATTCTCTCAAACAACCTATAGCACCTCAACCTGCGCATGCCCGGATCTGGTGTCATGCAACCATTAAATTAAAAGAAGATTCAATTAAATAGAATCCTGAAGAACAAAACAGCTTTATAGTGTTGGTAGTCATGATATATAACATATAATTGTTTTAAAAAGAAACACACAAATTATAAAAATTATTCTTTTAGGATAATAGCATTATTACATATATTGTATCTTTTCATATCATCCTTAATACAATTCAAAGAATCATCAGGAAGAGAAACAAAATAAGGGTGAATTGAAATGCTCATTAATAGTAATTTACAATAGAATCGATAATAGATCAATGAGAATGATAAATATAGTAAGGTAATAAACGAACACATCTTCCATATAATTAATAAACTAAGAAGGAAGTGTGTAAAAAATATGTAAAGGTAAATAACAAAAAATAAATTCCATCTAAATAAATGTATAAGGAATAATCAATATGGAAAGGTGAGAAATTGAAAGCACATTCCATTAAATCAATAATCCGTGGATGAAATTCCTACATATATTTTCTCATAGTCAAAATCTCATGGATAATACATACTAAAAAATTAAGGCATTTCTTAATTATTTGTCGTCATTTATAAGGCACATGAAAACATATACGGTCAGAATCATTTACACTAATATTTAAAACTACTAGTAAAACATGTTTATTTTGTACAAATAATATGTCTCATGAGGTCAGGTTGATGCATCGAAGAGCTATATAAAGTTCAGGGTCTACCAGTCACTCCATATCCAAAGTATTACCTATATTGAATAATAAATTCCATTAATATACATTATACCATATCAAATATCCATATTGAATAAATGATAAATATTTATTAATATTTCTCAAAAAATAGTGGTTAGAGTATGCAGAATTTATAAAAATGATTTTGGGTTTAGAAAATTGAAATATCCATTATAAATGATGGGGATAATTAGTAAAAATTCAATGTCCAATGATCATAGAAAACTTATCATTTCAAGGGTACTAAAAATAATCAATGATTTGAATTTCTATACTATTATTGGTCAATGAAATAATACAACATATAGTTATAGAATAAGGACAGTATTAATACAATATATCCCAAGTAGAGAAAAAAGATAAGTTTTTTTCTTTAATTAATGTAAATGTTATAAAAATATATTTTATTAAAATTATGGAGGAAAATATTTGTTTTCAATTTGAAAATTATTTTTAAAAATTAACCTTTTAAATTGGTAAATGAATATCCTTCGAAATTATGGTGGGAAAATATTTACAAATATTAAAAAGTGAAAAAGAACATTCCTTTTGCTTGGTAAAAGTTATGAGAAATGCCTTTTGCAGAAATGGAGAAGAAGATTCCAATGAAAATATTTCAAAAAAAAAGGAAATGTTTTTTAATAAATTTGCTAAAGAATAAAAATGATTTTTGAAATAAAATGAAAATATGTTTTTAAGAGAAAATAGGTTTTCAATACAAATTGAGAATTGATGTTGGGTTATCATAAAAAAAATATAAAAACCTTTTTAGAACCAAAGAGTCGGAAAAAGGTACTATTACCTGAAAAAAATCATTTATAACTACTGTAGAACAAAATTAATGGTTTTTTAAACAATAATCAGATAAATTTAATTAGTATAATTTCAACAATAAACAATCTTGATTAAAATGGGATTTTGAAATAAATACTTAAATTGATTATAAAATTTTATTGGGAGTGGATAAATGAATTTATTATGAGTATCGTTTATAAATCCTAACAAAATAAGTTTAAGTACCTCAATAGATACTACAATAACCAGGAATGTCCAATTTGATCCAAAACCTATGACCATTTATTAATGGGAATGAAAAGGTATTGAATTAAAGGAAACAGATGAGGGCATACAGATTTCCCACATCCAACTGAAAATTCCAACTAGAAAGATACAACTATATATCATAAAATTCACACCCCTCAGCACATTTTTAATAGTGTGCTTCTTCCACAGTAGCTAATTCCCACTCTAAATGTGTTTTGTACTTCTTCAAAAGCATGACATACTTTTTTCTATGTTTCAATTTCTCCAAATTGAGATCCTCTCTATAGGATTTATTATCAACATACCCCATTTTAAGATTGAGTACATGCCCTATTTCCTTCTTAGAAGAGGACCTGATAGACACCGTCTTTGGAGAGTCAAAATTGTCATTCCTCAGACTTCTATTTTTTGGAACAATCACAACTCCTTCAATTTTGGACATCATATTCTTTCCACCTTGTGAAATATCACTATAAAATAGTATGACAATTCCACTATAATTTTCATTTTCACTATTAGAGACATTTCCCCATTTGACTGGGATATGTACAGATACATAATTTTGGAATCCATAATTGGCTCCCAATAAAGTACCATATGAAGTAGAATGATTCCCACCTCCTGTTAGATTGGAGTGCCTATTAGTGTCAATCGGGGATAAACATTTGGAGTACACCTCAGTGTCTTTAACATCATGGGTCTCCATCTTCATTGCATTCTCTAAAATAATGTCATGAGGATGTGTGGAGTCTAGTTTCAGGATCGAATAGCCATTCACTTGATGACCTTCCTTCACATGGGGTATCCCCTCATGCTCAAGTCCATTAAATCAAATACAAATATGGAAATTGACTTGTAACTGCTTCCAATTGTCCTTCATTTCCTTATCTACCATCCCTTTCAAGTTTCCATCGTTATCAATAGGAGCCCCCAAGAGAGATGGGAATACATCTCAACATGTGACTTGTGTATCCTTAATAATTGTTCTATCTTCACAAACCACATTATCTAAAGGCTCCTCATTAACAAAATCCTATTGTGAAGGACGGGTTCCTATAGCATCATCCAATGAAGTCACTTTATCAACACCAAGATCATGATTTAGTCAATAAAAAACCTGACTCGCTTTCGGATCTGATGGAATCCACTGCACCTCCTTCAGTACATTAGAATGCATAGAGACCTCTGAGTGATCAACATTCATTGCCTCCTACTCTGCACTTGAATGACTTTTCTATTCAACCACTGAAAGGCTAATTGAATTCTCCTCTACTCACACTCTTGGCTCATAAGAGACTCCAAGATCATATTTTCCTTGAACATTTATCCACATAAATGCAAGCTTTTGTAGAAGGTCCTTATGATGATCCCCCAACATCATTTAATCCTAACCCTTAGCAGCACAACCACCAGTAGCCATCTTATCCACCACCTGTGACGTCCCATTAAAGTTTCAGCTAAGACATACCGACTCTAGGTGACCAATATTACTACATGAAACATAGAATAACATCTATGACTCAAAAATGACTTCATGTTTCCAGCGTAATTCATTCACATCCGTGTTCCAATCCCAATTCACAATTGGACATGAAACATAGACCTACATGAAAATTCACAGATTGATAGTGTGACACACTACCAATATTTTATGATCGCATAAGAGATACCATCATACCGGATTCCTAAGAGAACACTGAATGGAGGGATTTTGAATGGAAAGGGGTTGACCAAGACGACATACCCATGTCTCAATTTTTAATGGATCACACTACATATAAATCTAGAGTATACTTCTAAATAGTTAAAATAGATATCCATTTCTTCTTTGAGGATCCCTAGATTAGAAGGTGATCAATTACTCTTTGACCCAAATAGGATCACGATGTTCCTCCGATCAACTAATCTGACAAAAACACTCTTCTGTAGATCCTAGGAATCAAATAAAAACCAATCGAACAAAAAAACTGAAGGGTGTTGATGGTTGAAATTGAGAAACCATAGTTATTTTCTATTGATTCATGGTTTTATTGTGCTCAGTTGGGGATAGGGAGAGCTGAGGTGCTTCTCGGAAGAGATTGGTGACTCTGAGAGACATTAGGATATTTGGAAAGGGTGGATGAAATTCAAGATATAAATTTAAATTAAACTATGAATAACCTTAAGATAAATGTATTCATGATATAAAATAAAATAAAGAAATTATATAGACCACACAAAAGAAGTGTGTTGGGAAATTGTTGTATGCCTCGTGGAATGAAAAGTGAGACATGAATCCCTTACCTTGTGTTTCCTTTTGGGTGAACATCCATTAAACTCTAATATAAGGGTTTGAAACATGTCAATAAAAAATAAAAAACCATAATAAAATTTATATTATCATATAATAACTTCATATAATATCTAATTACCATTTTATTAACAAGATTTCATTATCTTTATTATTTCATGTATTGAATGCCTAGTTTTCCGAGTATATTTTAACATGTAATTTTTGTTTTTATTCAGTACTTCATGATTTAATAACCTATACAATCTATTCCCAGATATAGTTATCATATAAATTCAATATATATATATATACAATAATCCATAATCGTTGGATATAGTAAATAGAATGCATTGTTCATAAAGACGGTTGGTCGTACGTATGCATAAATTCTACTTCTATTTCATTTTAATATTTAAAACAATGAGAACTAAATGATATATATACCATACATTTTATTATTCTACTAAAAGATATATTTCATATGTTTTTATTAATATAATCATTAATATATTCCATGTATATCATGAATGAAACACAT
Source organism: Viscum album (assembly GCA_963277665.1). Classification (NCBI taxonomy): domain Eukaryota; kingdom Viridiplantae; phylum Streptophyta; class Magnoliopsida; order Santalales; family Viscaceae; genus Viscum; species Viscum album. The sequence continues at coordinate 1,131,786,007 of OY728150.1, read as the reverse complement.
CTCTTTGCCGAGGTAGTAGTCCACAGATACCCAAATAATGGTATCATATTTGAAAAAAAATGTAAATCATTAAATTATGTGTTAGGTAAAAATTATAAAACTATTAATAACACATAAATATCATAAATATCACATATAAATAGGGTTTACATCATAATTCCCATCCATGATAGTTGTTACGGGAAAAATGAACAACATCATTTTTCAAGGTGATTGTTCTCCGTAGACGAACATTAAGTTCATTACCCATTTCTTAGTAGTGGGAGTTGGTATAAGTGAAAACCTTAACATAAAAACATTTCAATATATTTAAAACATTTTCTTATTATCTAATCAATGAATAATATAATTTTAATTGGTTTAGAATTAAACTAAAGGAATGTGAATGTTGAAACATGTTGCATCTTAATTGGGTATGTCCTTTTGGTTTAATCCAAATGGATTCCATTGTTTTATTTCTTCCCCATGAGATGATTAAAAGATAAAAGTATGGATTTTGTATTATTATTTTAGAATATATTTTTAAATCCAATTCTCTTGATTGTTTTTAATAAATGGGAGTGGTGAGTTTCTTTTTATAGTGTAGGAGGAGTGTCATTCTTCTGTATTTTTTTAAAATGGAATTTCACCAATGATTTCCTTATAAATAATTGCTACAATAAGGGTAAAATTAGATAAAATAGAATATAGGATATACATATGTCTATAAAATTACTATTTTACAAGTTTCATTGTCATTTTGGCCTTTAATTGTAATGTTTAGTCCCTTGTTCAGCTAGTGTTTCTTAATTTTTTTAATTATGTTCAGTCACATTCAATGATATTATATATTCCGAAACTGATTATACCATATTAAAAATTAAAAAGTATGATGATACCAAAAATTGAATATATTTTTATAGATTACAATCATAGAATTAGATGAGTTTAGTTTAAATTTAATAGCATGGATGACAAGAAAAAGTAGTTTTGTAAAGTAAAAATGATCAAAAGTTTGAAATGTTTTTGTAGATAATTTCAAAGAGAAATTGCTTCCAATGGCCTAAATTGAATTAATTTATTTTTTATTGATATAACTAATATTTTAAGGCTAAAAAATTATATAATTTAACTTTATAAATAAATAAGATGGAAAAGTATTTTAAATTAAAAGTCAGTATTTTTCATTATTCATCAAAAAATAAAATTACACCGAAAAATAAAAAAAATTCACTCTAAGATAATATTTATATTCCTGTTTTTAAAATTATATTTATTTTGAAAAATAAATTTTACAATATTTCTAAAAAATTGATTTAAAATACATTCTCCATTAAAATGCGGTTAAACTATCTTTAGAAAAATATAGGTTTGCATGTGTAAAATTGGGATTTATCTTTTCTTATGATTTAAAAATCAATTGGATGAAAATAAAAAATATTTTATTGTTTATATTACATTTATATTTCATTAATATAATTTGATAATCATAATTAAATTAATATATTAATACAACACGACTTTAGATGTATAAAAATATTTCATTTATTTTCGATTGCATTACATATTCATTTTTAATTTTTTGGTAACCAATGAATTCATATTATATTTCTATAGAACATATATTATAGTATTTCACTTAAAATTATCCATAAGATCTAATTTAATAGCTATTTTATATCTTATTATACTACATAATAATTTTTTATTAATATATTCTTATTCGGTGAAACTCAATATTCTATAAATTGATATCCATTGAAGAAACCATTTTTACGTGTAATTCTCCCTAAATTAGTATGTCATGAATTTCAATATATAAAATGGATTAATATTATCTAAAATAATAAATATATTATAACGTATTTGGATATTATATTCCCTTATTCCCTTGGTGTTGTGTTTCGTACATGCAATCGAATAAAAAGTTCTTATTTTACAATTTCGATGAGTGATAAAGAAAGTGAAATATATTGGGTCCGTTTATAAGTGGGTGCGATGACACAATGGGAATTTATTAAAATAAATAAATCATGGTAATTCCATTCAAAATAAAAATAATTTCAAATGGTGGTAGTTTCTATGGTGGGATTTTATGAGTTTGAAATATAGTTATTAAATATGACATAGACATGATTAATTTGAAAACACACCCTTATGTTGTGGTTTAACCCCTGGAAACCTCATTTAACCTTAAATGCATTGAAATATTTTTATTGTTTTTACTATTCATTATAACTAAAAATGAAAGCAGTATCATTACAAAATTTAAAAATTATGAATACAAATAAAAAATCCATTTTATCAAAATTATTTCCCATTAATAGAATGAATTAATTTAATATTAACACTATAAAACATGATGAAAAGTAGTTTTCTGGAAACATTTTTTCTTATTTTTAAAATGGCATGATATCAATATCCAAAAAAATAATTATGCATAAATACCATAACTGGATTATTATTAATAGAAATGATCTATTATTAATATTTAAAATATTCTAATGAAATAACATTTAAAATTCATTACATGAAACATTGTTTCCATAATAATCGGTATTTTTCACAATTCATTGAAATATCATTCATTTCAGAAAAAAGTCAAAAATAAACTCTAAGATCATTTTGACATGATGCTTTGAAAAATAAAGTTAAATTTTAAAAATTCATTTTAAAAAAGTAAAAAAAATATTTTATTTTATCATTAGAATAATAAAATCATTTTGTGGAAAAATATATTTTTGAAACTTATGTAGACATTAAAAAAATACTACTTATTTATTAATATATTTTATTTATCAAAAACACCATTATATATTTTTTTAAAAATAATTTTTTCCATATTCATTCATCCAACATAATAGCTAGGTTATAACTACATAATATATTATAGTCCAGTTAGAATTTCAGTTGTGCGTAATGAAGCCATCAATGAAAATTAATTTTATTTCAAAATTCATATTCCATAAAATCATATATGCTTCATAAAATTTTCACATGTAGAAAAAATTATCCAAAATTCCAAATAGATTTATATTGTTGGCATGAGAGAATACATTAGCATGGGATAAATAATGGAATAAAAATATTATAGGATTATAATATTTATTAATAGGGATTGATAAAAGGAAACAAAACCCCAAAATAATATAAACATTCAATGGAATAGGATTATGATTTAATAAACATGAGCTATGGGGAATAACATAGGTATGTGGTATAAAATAAATGTGTCGCCATGAAAATGAGGCATGGGTTTTGGAATATGAAATATTAACATATGTAAAGGTTGGATACCAAAACTATCATAATATAGTGGATCACACATAAATATGTATTTCAATAAACATTTTGGATAAGTCATAAAACCAATATACTATATTGGATTGAGAAAAAAACTTGTCTCACAAAGTGGATTGAGAAACAAACATTAGTTTTTATAGTGTATTAATCATCGCAACTCATTTCCCAAATTTAATTGAGAATCAAAATCATTCCCCATTTTATCTCAAGAGATATAAATATTTACCCAAAACATTTGAGAGCTATAAAGTCACACTCATCACATAATGATAAACCATACACTTTTCTTCCATATAATATCCTCCATACTTCTCTTCAGGAAATCCCATGTAAAGAATATAGTTAAAATAATAATTTTAAATCACATCTAATAATATAGTATCAAGAATTATATTGGATGAAACCAAAAATTTAATATACCAAAGGAAATATATCACGATGAAATTTATAGATTGATTTTAAGGACCCGTACCCAAGACCTGGGTTCAGACCGTTAAAAATGTTGTGTAATTTTCTTTATAAAATAAATATGAATAAATAACCTGCGTGAAATAAAACAGGGGACATTTTACCAACCCAAAATTTATAGAATTAGAATTAGATATTATATTAAAATATAATTTTACAAGTTCTACTAAACATTTAGAAAGAAATATCAGAGCAACACCACCACATTATAAATTCATCGTATCAATTCCACTAATCCAGTATGAGTAATTTGAAATACATGGGGTGAGTGAAAAAATTCCTTGTAAGGGGTATTGAAAAATGAACATTAAGAAATAATTTTCCTTTAAAACATTTCTATTTAAACACGTGCATTAAAATCATGAAATTAATATTTCACATAACATGTCATCACCATTTTCTTAAGAGATTCTGAAACAACCTTTAGGATAACTCATTCTGAAAATTTCTAAACTTATCTAAGAGTTATAAATAGAATGTATTAAAAATGAGTTGGTACATAAATTCATGAATTTCCACCTATAAGTTAGATAATGACCATACTTAATCATTCCGTTTCATGATAGAGGTGTGGATAAAATTTACACGTGAAATATTATTTATTCTGAATTGCACATAAAATGTTTTCATTTATCGTTGTGGTTTGGAAAATAAATATTAATTTTTTGGTAATATATTTACAATAAATCAATATATTTAAATATAAAACATTAATTCATGAACACATGGAATAACTGATTAATAATGGTTCACAAAATAATTATCATTAGCTATGGATATTTTACTAGTTGAGTAATAACATGGAATTTCACTTACTATAATCATTATGAGTGAATAAATAATGTCGGATAATAATAATCATTTTTCAAGGACACATTCCAAGACCATACATTTCTTTTCTATTGAGGACTCGTACCATGTTATTTTTTTCATCATAAGACCTACCGATGCATTGAGAGGCTATAATAGGCATCACACATCACATAAATATTCCTGTGGATTCTTCATATGTATAATAAAATTATTTATTTAAATAAAAGTGTCTCATATGACATTGATTTATTTGAATCATAGTAACTAGTGAAATAAATTCTGTATTCAACCCAATGTGTCTCATACCACCCTAAATAGATTAATTCATAATCCACATAAATTATCATGAAAAGATTCAAATCATATAAAAATTAATTTTCTTTATGTTTTTGTCATAAATTAAATAATGTATTCAATGAACATTTAATTTCAAATACATTTATTGATTTTTTATTCCTCAATCAATTTTATAAATAAATATATTTCTCACATGAAATGATAACTAGATTTCATAATTTATCAAAAAATGATAAGGTTTATCCCATGAATTTGATAAAATCAATTCCACAATAAATAAATAGGTTATGAACATGAAATGGTAACTTATATCATAGTTTTACCTAAAATAATAATGATTAATACATAAATCCGTTCAAATATGTTGAATGTAAATTTATTACCAAAAGTATTGTGTCTGTTAGATACCAATTACAATATTTATTTAATTGAGAAAGAATTAATATTCCTTATATGTTTATATATAAATAAATATTTGTATATATATATATATATATAATTATATATGTATTTCTTTTTCTGGTTTGTAACCATTAAATAATTCATAAATTCCAAAACATGAACCCTCCCTTGGGAAAACACCAAAAAGATGATTAATACATGTCATGTGTTTACCTTCATATAGGAATACACTTATATTATCATATACATAAATAACCCTTATAAAAATATATTTTGAAACGTAGGTTAGCACATATGTTCTTGGATATAAGACTCATTGAAATGAAACTCTCAACATATACACATATATATTATGAAAATATGATGTTCTATATCTGTATATATGCAGGTATATACACAAATATACACATACTTCTTGGTAAAGGGTCAAATCATGTTAGTAAAATTAAAAAATTTAATTCTTTAGAATTATATTTCTAAAAATAGAGAATGCATATCATTTATGAAAAACGGATTGGAGAAAGTAATTTGGTTTTATACATATTTATATACATATAATTATGTATACATATATATATATATACAAATTATGATTTCATATGAAAATAATAAATAATCCCTTACATGATTTTGATTAGATGTGGTCCGAGTGTTCATGGAGCCGAGAGGGACTAAGATAGACTTGGAGGAGAGAAATTCAGGGTTTCCAATTGGGTGCAAAGTGGTGTAAAAAACAATGTTTCAAATTATTGATCTTAATGGACTTAAGCTAATAAAAAAGTGTCAATTAGTTAAAATTCAAAATGAAATTGGTTTAGTTGAGACCATAAAATTATACAAAAATATGAAGAGGAGGATCCAAGAAAGGGACTATGATGATTGGTTTAAAATAACACCACATTCGGAAATTAATCAAAGGGTGGAGACTAAAATGATCATTTCGGGATACTTCACAATAATGTGGGGATGAAGAGGGGTTGACATCTACAAGATGTTATGGGGAGTGGTTTCACTCCACTGTGATGAATAATAAAGAACGAACATATGATTTAGATTTAATCTAGTCCGGTATAAGGCTTACAAATAAGCATAAATATTTTAGGAATGGAGGTCAAGCAGTTGAAGAAATAGACAACCAAGATGCATCATCGAGTTTGATCGGGCAGTTGGGGAGGATCGAGGTGTTTTAAAAGAAATAGACAGTCGATATTAGATTGGGCATAATCAGATGGCCCTAGGTGGTTGCACAGTTTTAAAATGGATGAGCGGACCAGATCAAACGTGTTCATATAGGAGGGATAAAAAAATGAGATGATTAAACCACCGTGATGGGGGTTCGAACTTCGAATGGGTTGGGATGGTCGAGATCTCATATAGAGAGATCAGATGACCTAGATTGTGTATCGTAGAAAATCATGCATCCCACATCTAAAAATCAGGAGTTCTGGGGGATACTTTATAAGCCTTGGCATGTGACACCTTACCTCGATGACACAAGCACACACAATGAAGTCCTTACACAATGGACTCCACCCACTGGTGACTTATCCAACCCTCTCATATGTCGGTGAATGACATGGCTCACCCTATACATGCACCTGACCAGGCCCTATACGTGGTCTTATGGGCAGCTTGCCTCTACTATACCCACTAGGGTTCACTCCAGCACTTCTCAAGCACCCTGCTAAGAGCATACGTGAGACTTGAGTTCTTGGCCTAGAGGGACACCCTCCGCTGGTAGGTTCCATAGCCATATTTTTCGAAAAAACATATTACATACATTACATAATATAGATATACTTATTTTCTTATTTGTAAAAATGTTAGTTTCCCATTATTTCTATCTTTATAGTTACCATAAAAATACATTAAATGTTGATAAATTAAATTTCATGTTACATTTTTTATAAAACCCCCATCTTTAAGGCAACAATGATTAAAAGAATATGAATACCCATGTTGTTTTTTTTAAAACTGTACATTAAATAATATCCCATAGTTAAAAACCGTTAATTTTATATAACCAAAAATGTTATTTTAAATCATTTAAAGAATTTAACACTTAAAATACCCAACAGTCACAAAACATCGGTGGTCACATGAAAACCACAATGGCTACATATAACGGTCATTTTATTCCATATAAATACCCATTAAAGGAACTCAAATAACATTTATGGTTTTAAGATGATGGTTCTCCACATTCCTTTAACTCTTTGTATTTTTTCTATTCTTCTCACTATGTATTTTTTTGGTGGATTCAGGGGATGAAGGCTTCTTCATCAGTCTTGTTGTGATGTTGGGTGGTCTTTTTTTGTTATATTATTTCTTGTGATGAGTTTTATTGATTTGTTGTAATCCCTTGTATAAATTTAATATCATAGTGTTACAATAAAATATTTCTCTTTCCCTTTAGTGTATTTTGAAATAAAGCATGCCAATACACATGACAACAAGAAAAATAATGATAATAAATGTTGTTATTATTATTTTTATTATTATTATGTTTGGGGTGTTATACTGATCACAAAAATAAATATAAAAGATATTTCCTTTTTAGATAAAGAGGAAAATTGATGTGAAATCATTAAAATAGTTTCCTTAAAACATTTCTAACTTTATTATAAAAAGATGATGTCAACAGATACATTCAAAATTAAAAAAAAAATTAAAAAATATGGAAAGAATAATTTATGAAAAATTATCTTAAATAATCCCCAATAATGAAGCCCTGAAAATAAATACAGGTTGTATTTGTAAATTATAACTCGAATATAAAAAATTGAGGAAAGTTAAGTGAAATACCCATTTCTGATTTTTTTAGTAGTCTTATAGAAAAAACCCCACATCAATAAAAAAAATATAGAATACAATTTTGAAAAAGGATAAGTGTGATAGAAGGATTAATGAATATTTCATATCATTATATTCAAAAATAATTTAGTAAACATTATTATAAAGAAAACATAAGGATATAGAAGAAAAAATGCCATATAAAATGACGGAAATTATTATTGAAAATTGCATATATTTATGATTAATGTAATCCATCAAGGAATATTATTATGATATAATTTTTTTACCATATAAAAGGAAGATGGAAGAATATATTACAATCAAAGGGTAGAATACTGGAATGATAGAATAACATTTTCCAAGAAAAAAGATTATGAATCAAAGAAAGTAGTTTGTGTCAAGAAAACACATACCTTGGATTCCTTAATAGTCAAATGTGACATAACCTTCAATATAAAAAATTTATGATTATTAATAAAATATATAAAAATATATTTTAACTTATTTTACAATACAAAATTTATTAATGATTTTTTATTTCCCATTTTTTAATATTTTGTTGTTAAAATTAGTGTTCAGGTATTAATCACCTTTTTATAATATCCATTTATTTTTTATAGAGGTTTTATTATTTGATAATGCATACGGTGTTAATCAACACCATAATTGAAATTTTGGCCACATATTTGGGCATTGTTTTTTTATTATTAACAAAAATTGTTTTAAATATGTTATAGAGATAGTTCATTAAGAGTGGTTAAAATCCACTTATTTGGATTTTCAATTCAACAAATTAATTTATTTTTATAAATGAAAATACATAATTATATTACCATTAAAAAATCATGAAATAGTATTAAATTCATTATTATCACATTATATTACTCGTATTTAATTTTTCTTGTTCATTCACAATATAATCATTACAAAATTTTTCATGTAGTAAATAAAAATGACCCCAAAAAACATGTCATTACTAATAAATGAGTATTAATGTAGTCTAAAATTATGATAATATCATTTAAAAAAATCATATTGATTTTAAATTACTATAATCTAGTGTTAAATTAATTTTAGTGTCATTTTATGTAATAATGTAAACGAAAAGAAATATAGAATTACTTCTTAATTATTTTGATTGAATTATTTATTCTCATGAATTTTATTATTGGAATAAAGGATTTCAGTCAACTATTTATGATCAGAGTCTTATAATTATGTGGAAAAATAAAAGAGAGTAAAAATTGTTAGGTATTAAATATTTATTTAAATGACAAGACAAGTCTGGAGTGGGTGGAAGAGATCTCCTTTTATATGTGAAAATGAGGGACATTTTCATTGAAAAATATTATAAGTCATGTGAAAATGTGGAATAAAAGAGAGTTATGTGTGTTAGGAAAATAAATGTTGTTCAAAAATTTAGGATTTAATAAACCACCGTTAAAAATTCTTCTATTAATGGTTTATATCATTTTAATTATTAGAAAATCTAGCCACATTAAGTTACAAATTCTTACGTTGTTTTGTTATTTTACATTGTAACTATATTTTAATATATAAGATGAACCATTTACCAAATTTGTATAGGATAATTTCAAATTGAAATTCTATTTATTATAATTAAATTTCATTACATGAGGAAATTAATTTTTAAATTAAAAACGTTGATATATATATATATATATAATTTATTTAGAATTACACTTTTCTACCATTAACTGTTCTTTATTATTACGTCCAATAAATATTTTATGTAATTGTGTCTTTATATATATTTGTTTATATTTTCAAATATATATATATTCATTGTTTAAAAGAGATCAATTTATTCTTTTAAAATTACACAATACTTATTAAAACAATTCATTGAAAACATCCATTTTATCTTTACCATGTTATCTATATTTATCCTAAGTAACTTATTTCCGTTTCTAATAATAATACATAGATTATGACATGATTTTAAAATTCTAATTCAAAATATGGGATTCAATTTATTAGATTCAATTTATAAATATGTTGAAAAATTAATTCTAATATAAAATTAAAAACAAATAAAAACCATTTTTTAGTTAATTGTATTTCTTAATCCTAAAAAAATTTCTTATTATTTTCTATTTAAATTTTTGTTTCAGGAATAATATATATATATATATATATATTAAAAATAAATTTTATGATGATTGATTTAGCTTATTAAGATAAAAATACACAACATATAGAAAAATATATAATTAATCGATAAATATATTTTTATCATTAACGATCTTATTCAAAAATAATTAAAATTAATTACATATTTAACTATAACTGATTAAAATTTATTAATACATGTTTTTAAAATATATAAATTACATTTTAATAAAATTGAATCATTAAAATAATGTTTTATGGAAATTTGTCACGATCCATCTCCCATGGCTCATGTTGTTACTACCCCAAACCCGTCTTTTATAGGCCAGGGGTTGGCAACTAGCACCAGAATGTTATATCCCTAAATAATGGGAAGGAGTTTCCTAAAAACCTGTAGACACAAACCAAAAACACAACAAGAACAAAACTCATGGTATAACTTCTGAAATTATAAGTGTGAACTACAGTAGAATGTTCCAGAATAGAAACCCATCTAAACAAAAAATATAGCAGAAAATAAAAATAGATCTTGTGGTCATCCTCTAAGGATCCTACATGAAGGGTAGGTAGAGCTTGCCTCTACGGCTCTCCACGCCAACCGGTCACCTCCGTACATCATCTAGTCTTGCCTCTGATGTATCATTCAAAGGTTCCAGTCATCTGCACCAAAAACTACAATGTGTGGTAGAATCTAATGATGGGATGAGTATAAAAATACTCAGTAGGGTGCCCGAGTACCCCGACGGTCTCAAATAGTTCCACAAAGAATGTTATTAATCACAATGAACAATGTAAAAGACAACTCACACATGGTATAACTAAAGTACAGAAGTGAGGATTATTAATCATAAATCTAGATCATCTCATTTAGCCGAGAGGCTCTGTTGATGACCGACATAGGATTGATAGAATCTAACCCACATAGGATAGCTAGGCACTGACCCATACAGGATCGCTGAGCACTGGCCCACAGAGGATCGATAGGCGCTGGCCCACACATGATCGATAGGCACTGTCCCACAGAGGATCGCTGAGCACTAAACTACACAGGATTGATAGGTACTGACCACACATGATAGCTGAGTACAGACTCTCTTAAGATTTATAGGTACTGTCCCACGTAGGATCACTATTCATTCTTTGTGTCACAGTCAACCACTGAATTCCCGCACATATAACGCTTGATTCAATGAGTATCTTCTCCTCAAGCCATCAGATGTACCTCAACTACCACTAAGTCTCACGAATATATAACCCGATAAACCTCCCTGTCATAATGGATCCAAAGTAACATACCGAGGGTCAATCAGATCCTCAGTCTAGTAGTTATAGTAATTTTAGGGACAGTGGCCCAGTTGGATTCGAGTCTGATCCAACCCGACCGTACCCCCACATTCTCCAAAACCCAATCAGAGTATCTCTAAAGGAACGATTTATTCTAAGGGCTCTGGCGCCCTAGATGGTTCATCAAACTGGTGTCCGGTTTATGAGATATACCTCGTTAATTCAAACTGGGACCTAAGTGGGTTCGGGTCCTATCCGACCCAACCTGGCCCACTGGGCCTAGCCCGGTTTGACTGGGCCTGGCCCGAAGGGGTAGGGCTGTGGGATAGGCAGTGGGTTCGGCTTGTTGGGCCACTGGCACAACCTAGCCCGCTGGCAAGGCACATCCCGCCAGCTGGGCTAGGGGTCAGATCCCCTCCCGAACGGTTTGGTTGTTCGGGCTCCTCCATCAACAGCGCCAGTTGGTGCCACTCCACATTCTTGGTCAGTGTGGACCAATCACTAACAAGACCCGTGGGATGTGGGTCCGCCCTCCACCACTGCCCTCCTTCACAATATGCTACCGGGGTGTACCACCCCCCTCCACTCGGCCAGCGTCTACCGACTTCCCATGCCTACTGTGGCATCTTCAGTCCTTGTCATCTATTGGGGGAAAGTGAGAGTCGATCGCCACCTCTTCCAGTCATTGGCATCACCTTGCCAGTAGAGCTTTTATGTGCCACCAGTGAAGCCCTGGTGGTTTGATTTTCTTCCCGACTATGCCTATGGGCCATCCGAGATGTCCCAATTATTGTGTGGCCCCTAGTTCCATCTTCCCACCATATTGGTAGGTCTCCCATGAAGAACTCAATCATTCGACGTTGGTGAAGGGTTCAATTTATGTTCGGTTCGGTCCTCTCCCTTTGCATTAGTGTTATAACAAAAAAAGTTTTTGGACATTATCAATAGTAGAAGAAACATAAAACTCATAAAAACAAATAAAGACCAACCCCTACCTTGAGAGCATTCGAAGATGCTATAGATGAGTGAGATGAACCCATGCTCGATGGTGTTCAGCGTCACTCTACGTTGTCCAGTTTGAATCCTCCAATGGTCTTTGTAGCTCGGTTCTATGTTGGTGGAAGACCTCATAGGAACTTAGGCATAGGTTCCTCTTGTGGTACAATAAAACTAATTCCCAAGCATTTTTTTAATAGATGGAATCTCTCCGAAAAAATAATGTGGCTCATTAATGAATTTAATTAATGGGCCTACTATACTCCCAATGGTGCAGTTGCACAAACAAGTGTAACGGGCCATTAAATGATCTAATAGCCCAGTGGTCCCATTACCATCTCTGAACTATTAAAAAGAAAGAAATAAAATAACTCATGGGATTATATGTTATTATTTTTTGTAAAGTCCAAAAATTAACTTTTTCGTCTGACCCTTGTTGGTTGATGTTATATATATCCTTGGTGATTCTTGATGATGTGAATTCAACAGTGCCCTCAGTTTTTTTATCTGAGCATGGGTTCTAAAGATAGCAATTTCCAATCAAAGGTTTGCATAATATACGTTTAAAAAAGGTAAAATATTATTAACAATCACCCTCAATCTGCGCCATTCTATGTTAGGCTTGGACTAAAGGGAACATTCCCTCCCGAGATCAATAGTAATCTTGGATTACCAATCTAAGATACTTTTTATGAGTAATAGGATTTAACAATAAAATAATTTTCACTTATAATTTTATTTACTGCAAAAAAAACATCCATTGGTGGCCCATGCCGACCAATTTTAGGATCATCCTAAAGAAAGCATACCCTCACGAGTTCAGTGGTGGTCTTATATTTTTAATCTGAGTCTTCGTTCGTGAGTTATAATTATTTGAAAATTTCAATAATTTTATTTAATTATTTTATGTACGTTTTTGCCTTTTTCGGGTTTTCTCACAGGAGGCATGCACCGACTAATATTTTGTCACGCCTAGGGTAAACCCACAAGCTTGAAGGTAATGAATCCCTCATATTTTGGATCTTGGCACTTTTTTATGATTGATTTCAAATTTTCTGGAAAACTACTCAATCGCACAATTTAATGATTAATATTTTTCTACATATCATTATGGGAACTCCGGACAATGGAATCAAGTGCCTTCAATTTTCTCTGTTTCATAATAATTACATTTAATTAAAAAAATTACATGAAATTTCCATGTCTTTACATTCTCCAAACCATTGATCATTACATCCCCAAAATCCAAAACAATAGAAAATCAAAAATGTGGGGTACTGAGCATGTATATGAGACTCCCACTCCCATGTGCTCTTCTGGAGGTTCTCATTCAGTCACCGAACCAGCACTAAGGGAATCAACCATCCCCATAGGACTCACTCCTTCAGATCGTTAATCTCTATATGGAAATAAGCAAAAGTTGTCTCATCACCAATTTATATCTCACCCCAATCGATGTCGTGTGATGGGTCATGCACGTATCACCTTTGTTGTGGCATGTGGAAAATATTTTTCACCTAGTAAATCCATGGGAGAAGACCTAGGCTGTATGCCACCTCACATACTCTACTCCATAACTGAGGATGTTTGACAAACCTCAGATATAGCTTTCCACTACAGCCAAATCTCTTCAATCCTCATCAGGGTGAGACCCATAGGAATACATGGACTCCCTCCTCGAAATCAAAGGATCTCTTACACAAGGCCTCAAATGGATTCATGTCGACGGTGGAGTGATAACTATTATTGGAAGAAAACTCCGCCAAGGGAATTTGATCATCCCAAATGTGGTCAAAATCAAGGACACAGGCACAATGAATGTCCTCAAGTGTATGTGTGGCCCGCTCTATCTAATCATCTATCTAGGGATAAAAGGCGACACTCAAACGTATCTGATCTCCAAATGTCCCATGTAATCCCTTCGACAACCGAGCTGTTTAATGAGCATCACGATCACCGGTGATTGTCAATGGTACCCCATGAAGTCGTACAACCTCCTATATGTTGAGGCAACCCAAGACCTCAACTGTTCCCTACTATTGTATGGGTAGGAAGTGTAACGACATGGTGAGTCGGTCAATGATCACGTAGATAGACACATGGCCCCTATATGTATGTGGTATCCCTATTACGATGTCCCTTGAGATACCATACCACTTCAATTCTGGAACCATTAGTGGTTGTGTTAAGCCTACTGGATCTTGATGCTTGGCCATCACTTACTGACAAGTGAGGCATTGTGAAACGAACTCTACCACTACATTCTTCATCCTTAAAAACCAATACTGACGTTGGAGGTCATGGTACATCATTACTACACCATGATGTACCTCTAAAGGGGATTTATGGAATTCCCTCAACTCCTCCTCCTATAACATAATTGATACCATGGTGTGTCCTCTAAAATGGATTATGTGTTCCCCACATTAAAAAAATCCTTCAGGAGAATATCCTAAAGATTTCAAAGAACGTTGAGTCTTGCATTCAACGTATCCATGTTCTGCCTCCCTGACTCGCTGATGGAGTGGGGGAGTGACTTTCATTGACTAGAGGTAAGAAGCTCCATCAATAACCATGACCGATTACCGCAATGTGGCTAGCTACTCTGTCACCTCACTCATCAACTGTAAACCATAACACCCCCAGAGTTCTTTTTCCACCACATTCCCCTTCTCAAGAGTATGGACTGTCTCAAATTTATAGTCATGGAAGAACTCCAACCATTTATGTTGTATCAGCTAGCTAAAATTCCTACGGGAACCTTTCTATCCATACGAAATGCTGCCCACTTTAACTGATTGATGTTCCCATCTATCCTTTGGTAGTTGGTACTCCTGCCTCACTACCACTTGGCTAAGGTGTCTGTAGTCCACACATAACCTCGAACACTGGTCTTACTAATACCTTCCTCTACAAGTCCTCTGCCCATGGCCCCAAATTGGGAAGATCTATAAAAGCCCTTATATATTCTGATGATGATATCAGTGCCATCTCGGGGTGTAGAATGATACAAAAGTCCCTCCCCTGATCGGGACGTAATTATAGAATCACTTATTGAACGGATGTTGGTACAATATCCCACTACTGTTGGGAAATAAAATCTCAAAACATCTACTACCATGAGGGTATGGCTGGAAGACTCTAGAGTGATCATATTCACCCTCCTATGCATGATTTTCTCCCATGATGCATGGGTTTCCTTTTTCACTGACCAAGGAAAACCCCAATCCAATACTGCAGATATACCACATCAATTTTTCCTCAAATATTCAATCAGAGCATGATCTGCGAATGACCAGTCCATACCTAAACAAACATTGTAAGGTCTCTACCTTGAAACCAAGAGGCTCCAACCGAAACTCTCACCATAGGGGTCATATCACGTAGTCTTCATAAGTGTGATTATTGAGCTTCTTCCCATTGGTATTTCCAAATATAAGGGTCAACTCAATAGTTTAAATGGAAATTCTAGGTACTAAATAGGATTCTTGACATGGAATCATCAACACATATGTCTATTAATACAGATGTTATTAGTAGACATAGACCTTTACTTGAATAATTAATGGAGACTTTGGGGCACACTCCTTGATCACTTGAAAAAACTCCCTTCCCCAATCTTCTAGCTCCCTGAGCCTTGTGGGGACTACATTTAGGTAATAGTTTTAGCATATTGAAATGTATACCACCTCTAGTTGTACTCTTAGATCCTCTTCCACATCTTCTTCCCTGTAGATTCAACTGCCCCTATCACTCTATACATTCAAAAAATTTACACATCCTAATCTCTGAGACTAATGCTGGTTTCCTACTTTCCCACAACAGACATTCACTAGATGTATGTGATCACCCAAATAATTTCAACCACAATGGTTATCTATAGCACCCTAAATTATTTAGGAATGCATAGATGAATAGTACAAGCTTGGATGTCCCTCTTATAAGAAGATCTCTCTCATAGGTACAAGCCCTAAAGAACTGATCGTATCGTATTCATCGAGTAACTAGAATGGTTGGTACACCTCGATGAATACTAAGCTACTGATATGTCATCCCACCGAAGATGTAGAAGATTTTGGGAATACATAACCCTGAGATTTTTATGGAAATAATCCCCCTTCTCTGAGGAAGGTTCTCAAGATTTTTTCACAGAATAAGTCACCTCATAATAAGATAGGGGTAATCTAAACCCTTATATCACCCTTCCGGGTCACATAGAATTCTTCCTTCTAGGTCCACCTTCTGATGTAATTGATTCTGGGTTGAAAGGAATCTCAGTCACCACCTCAAGACAATCCATAATCGCCTGTGAGTCGAGATAACCTTGGAACCTAAGGGGTATCAGTCACCAAAACACATGTAAGGCACTGAGCCTACATGTATCCTCTACCAGTTGTGCTAGTAGTAACTGCTAACCAATAGGAAGTGGTATCATAGAGACGCAGCCCGAAGGTATCATCTCTGGTAATAGTCCTTGTACTGAAGCCTCATCACTCTATGGACCATCCTCATGGTCACACATTATAATCCAAGATGGTTGTCGGTTTGGAGGCATCATGAAAGAGAATAAAAATGAGCCACAATCAATATTTTCTACATGGGGATCTGACACAAAAAAAGATCAAGAGAAGAGCATTTACAAAACACATGCATCTAGTGTTTTCATGTACCGAGTCAGAAAACTGAATTTTGGGTCCTGGTTTATGGATATGTCATTATCCGCAACAAAACTAGACTCTATGGACTAAAATATGAACTCATGAAACATTACACTATTTATCCATTGAATAAATATACTCTTATATCTTCTCAAAGAATCAACTCCTATGATATAACATTGTCAGGACCCATCCCCTAGGGCCCAGGCAGTGAATAACCCAAGCCTACCTTCCATATGATTGGGGTTGGAGACATGCACTTGAAAGGAATATCCCTAAAAATGGGAAGGCTTTTCCTGAAAACCCGTTCAAATACATACAAAGAACACAATAAGAATAAACCATGTGGTATAACTAATGAATGTAAAAGTGTGAAGTAATGCAAAATGTTCGAGAATAAAAACCCAACTAAAATTAATATACTACGGAAATAAACAACATCTCTTGAGGTCATCCTCTAAGGATCCTATTTGAATGGTAGGTACAAATCATCTCTGCAGCTCTCCATGCCAACCGGTCACCTCCACACATCGTCTTGTCCTAGATCCCATGTCTTGGTCAAAGTTGACAGTCATCTGCACCAGACCCAAAATTGTACGGCCAAATCCCATGCAGGGGTGAGTATAACAATAATCAGTAGGGAACCTGAGACCCTTGAAGGTATATCATAATTTTAAAAAGTAATAACCACAAAGCATGATCTCAGTCACAAAGCACAAAGCAATAGATAGGTCACATCAGGTATAACATAAATAAGGAAGTGCATGTTATTAATTGTAAATCTAGATCAACTTATTAAATCAAGAGGCTCTACTGTAGACCCACAAAGGATTGATAGATGTAGACCCACACAGGATTGCTAGTAACTAACCCATACAGGATCGTTGAGTGTTATCCCAAAGAGGATCGATAGGCATTGACCCACACAGGATCGATAGTCATGGACCCACATAAGATCACTGGGCACTGACCCACATACGATCGATAGATACTGACCCACACAGAATCAATGAGCGCTGACCCACATAAGATTGATTGGTACTGACCAATGAAGGATCACAATACTAACCCACATAAGAACATTATTCATTCTTCACGTCCCTGACAGACACTGGATTCCTGCACATAGTAAGCTTGGTTCTAGGACGATATGCTCCTCAATCCATTGGTCTTACCTCGTCTTCCATTGATTCCCACGAAGAAGTAAGCCAATTAATATCCATGTAATAAGGGTTCCAATTCAATAGACAGCTCAGCAATCAGACCCCCAATCTATTGGTTATATGCATTTTAATGCCGAGAGCCCGGTTGGATTTGAGTCTGATCCAACCCATCCATACTCCATCATTCTCCAAAAACAATGTGGAGTATCTTAAAATCACACCCTCATCCTAAGGGAGAAAGCACCATAAATTGTTGTTCTAGAGGACACCCGGTTCTGGGGATATAGCCCTTTGATCGAAACTATGTTGTTAGTGGTTCCGAGTCAGGCTCGACTCGGTTGACCTAATTCGACTAGGCCCAGTCTTCTAGGCCATGGCCTCAGCCCGCTAGCCACGGGTTGGGCCTGCTAGGCCATGGGACCGGCCCTTCCCACCTGGTTTGGTGCGGCCCATCAGGCTGCGGAACCAACCCATCCCGCCAGCTGGGCACGACCCGCCAGCAGGGCGTAGGGGTTGGCTTCAATCTAGAATGGCTTGGATGTTCAGGATCTTCCATTAGTGGCACCAATTGGCACCACTCCTCTTGGTTGGTCTACATAGACCAGTACCCTAGGGGACCCACGGGGTGCCAATCCTCCCTATGCTACGGCTCAATGCCAGGACCCACCTCCGCAACGTGATGCAGCCGTCAACGCAGTCGACGTCATTTGGTCACCCTGTCCACTGTGGTTCCTTCAGTCACCACCATCTCATTGAGGCTGGTGAGAGCTGACCGCTTCCGCTTCTGATCACTGGCACCGTTGTGCCGACAGAGCTTCCACCGGCCACCGATGAAGCCCCGATGGTTCGATTTTCATCCCAACTGCACCTACGGGGCTTCCGAGACTTCACCTTCATTGTGTGGACCCTGGTTCCATCTTGTCGCCATATAGGTCGGCCGACCAACAAGAACGCAATCATGCAATGTTGGTGGAGGGTCCAGGCCTTGGTCGGTTCTGCCCACACCGTCTGCGTTAACGTTATAATAATGAAAGGGGTTCGACATCTTCAATAGTAGAAGAAACATAAATCTTTTAGAAATAAATCATGACCATCCCCAACCACGAACGTGTTTGAAGACACAAGAGTTGAGGGAGATGAACCCGTTATCAAAGGTGTTCGTCATTTCTCGACGTTGTTTTGTTCGAATCCACCAATGGTCATCGAAGCTCCATTCTATGTTGGTGGAATACTTCATTGGCACTTTGGCAGCGGTTCCTCTTATTATTCCCAAAAACACATGCCCAAGCATCATTTAAATATAAGGAATAAGAGTTTAACTCACTAATAAAATATTTTGGTTCATTAATGAATTTAATTAATGTACTTATTAATATCATGGCGATACGGTAACTCAAACAGGCGTAATTGACAATTAATTGATCTGAAAACCATGTGGCCCCACCACCATCGCTCATTGGTTATAAATAATGAAATAAAATAAGTCATGGATTTATTTTATTATTTTTTGTAAAGTCCAAAAAATAACTTTTTCTTCAAACCGTTGTTGGTCGAAATTATGATTCGCCTATGGAAATCCTAGTGTAGTAAATTCTGTGGTGCACTAAAATTTTTGATTCGAGCACCAGTTCAAATGATAGAAATAGCCACTTGCATAATTACTAAATGTTTCTTAAAAAAGATAAATTTTATTAATAGTCACCCACGACCCGCATCAGTTGAGATTACACACTGCATAAGGGGAACACACCCTCAGGATCTCAATGGTACTCTCAGATTTCTAATCTAAGTTACCATTTTGTCGTTATAAAATTCAACAATAAAAGAATTATTACTTATTTATTTTATTTACATCAAAAAACTAACTTCCATAGTTTGACCGCACTGGCCAATGTTAGGATCTTCCTAAGGTGAAAAACACTCATGAGTTTAGCAGTGGTCATGGATTTTTAATTTGAGTCTCTTATTGTGAGTTATAATCATTTTTTAAATAAAATAAAATAAAATAATTATTTTATTTACGGTTATGCAATTTCATGTTCTCTTACTAGAGGTATGTGCTAACTAAACATAAATCGCACCTACGGTAAACCCGCTATCCTGAACGCTACCGTGCCCTTAGATTTCAAATACGATCACCTGATTTAGTTTCATTACCCATTTTCAAGAAAACAACTCATGCATGTTATTTAAATCTTAACATTTTTCAAAAGATCATCCTGGGCACTACGAGCACTAGAATCACGTGCTGTAAATTTTCGTAGTCTCAAAATAAATATATTTAATTAAAAAAATTACACAGAATCTCCAGGTCTTTACAAAAAAATGTATAAAATACATATAATAATATAAGTTTTTTTAAAGATTCTCTTTACCAGTTTTCCAAGGTATTTATTAATACAATGATTATTTCTAAAGTAAAATTTTATAAAAAAATTGTAATACATTTATATTTATTTTCAATGTGAAATTAATTCCAATGACATATTTTTGAATAATTGATTTATAATTTAAATAACTATTATTTTAAAACCAATAAACGATAAATTTTAATCATATAAATAAATTTTTGTGAAAAAATTGTTTTAAATTAAAATTCATTATTTTTCACTATTTATCAAAATATGAATCGTCACAGAAAAATAAATAATCACTCTAATATAATTTTAATTTTTTTATAAAAAAAATTATTTATATTTATATTTATATTTTTTAATATATTTCAAATGATTTTATTTAAAATAGTTTCCCCATTTAAATTCAGGAAAACAATCATTAGGAAAATATAGTTTTTTATTTGTAAAATAGAATTTCTCTTTTCATATGACAATAAAATCTACTGGATTAATTTCTAAAATATTTTATTGAATATATAAAACATATATTTCATTTACATAATTTTATAATCATAATTAATTTATTATATTAATGAAATATTCATTTGGAAGTAAAAATATATTTTCATTATATTAAATTGGTTAATATTTTCATTTCTAATTTTTTGGTAACCAATGAATTCATCATCAATTTAAATAAAAAATATATTTTCATATGATTTTTAATATTATTCATAATGTCTAATTTAACGTCTAATTTATATCTTATTATACTAAAAAATAATGTTTTATTAATATATTATTATATGGTAAAACTCAGTCATGTGTGTAATGCAATCCAATGAAGAAACTCTTTGTTATGTGTGATGCTCACTAACTCAGTATCTCATGAATTGGAAGCTATATAATGGGTTAATTTTATCTAATATAGTAGGTATTTTATAATGTCTTGGGATATTATATTTCTTCATGCCCTTGCTCTTAGGTTTCATACATGATATCAAATAAAATGTTCTTATTTTATAATTTCAGTGAGTTATAAGACAAGAGAAATGTTGTGTGTCCTTATATATGTGGGTTAGATTAAAGAATTGTAATTTTTTAAAAGTTTAAATTATGATAATTTTATTCTAAATCCAAATATATAGAAATGGTGGGAGGTTCTATGTAGTGATTTTATGAGGTTTAAATATAGTTATCAACTATGATTTAGAACAGTTTAACTTACAAACATACCCTTATCTCTTGGTTTAACCCATATTAAACTCATTTATCCTTAAATGATGTATCAAAAAAAATTTATTCACTATGATAAAATTGAAAGTTGTCTCATTACCAAATTATTATATAATGAATCAAAATATGAAATCCATTTTATCTAATTCATTTCACATAAATGGAATAAATTAATTTAATATTAAAACCACAATACATAATGAAAAATAGTTTTCTATAAACTTTTTTTCTTTATTATAAAAAGTCATGATACCAAAATCCGACAAATAATTATGTATAATTACACTAATTGGATTAATAATAATAAAAATGACCAATTTTTAATTTTAAAACTATTTTAAAATAATACCATTTGAAATTAATTAAATGAAACATATGTCACGACCCGTCCCCCGGGCCTGTGTTGTAACTACCCCAAGTCCGCCTTCCATAGGCTAGGGGCTGGCGACTAGCACCAAATGCGTAAATCCCTATATCTAGGAAGGCACTGCCTTTATAAAACTTAAAGATACACAGCTATAGTACACGCAGAAGAAAACACTAAGTAGAAAATTGTGTAAGAAAAATGTGTGTTGAAAGTAAAGGGGCTGGAAAGACAAGCCCAGCAGTAAAGTACAATAAAAATGAAAAGCTAGTAAAACTGAAGAAAAGAAGTATGCAGCTACTAGGTAATCCTATGACATTCCCATCTGAAGGATGGGTATAGATGGCCTCCTAAGCACCCCAAGTTCATCTGTTCGCTCCGTCTATGTCTCACCAAGTGGTCCACCTCTGTGTACCATCCAGTATAGCTACTCTCTACCCCGATAAGCGACGTCTGTCATCTATAACCAACACAACAAGGTGCGGGCATAGCCCATCCCTGGGTGAGTATAATGACACTCAGTAGGGACCCCGAGAACTTAAGGGTCTCACAAAATACACCAAGTATAACCATAATGTAATGAAATCAACGGATAACCATTACATAGATATATGCACATACATATACGTAAGTTATCGAATAACCCATCTCAATCATGAGGAAAACACAAAGGTTATTCACTCAGCTCAAACAAATATTTTTATTCAATAAACCATGGATATAGGATAAATCCTCTTATGTCGAGCACAATAGTCCTATCGCGACTCTGAGGTGTTACTCACTAACCTCAAACTGCTAAGGTACTCCTTCTGTCGAGTATTGTGGGTATGCCGCCTCACACAGTAGCGTTCCTTGCCTTGGGTCTGTCGCCTCACATAGTAGCGCTCCCCTTAATAGCCTATAGAAGTACTCCTCCTTTCGAGTACCACGGGCCTGCCACCTTACATAGTAGTTCTCCTCCGCCATGGGTCTGCCGCTTCAAACAGTAGCACTCCCCACTGGGCTGGTCAAGTCACTCCAAACTAATCAATCAAGCAGTCATCAGGTCTCATCCAGCTTCTAGGTCTCTGTAGTCTGGTCACTCGTCCATAGGAGGGTCCACTCCACGAGCTACAAGCTGATACTCCAAGTGTCACGACATCCCACGAAAAATTATCTCAAAGGTCCTCTATGTCATAAGGGTCTCAACACAATAGAAGGTGCATCAATTGGACGACCAGTCTGTGAGTTATTAGCCTTTTTGTCCTGGGGGCCAGGTTGGTTTCGTGTACGAACCAACCCGACCATATCTCAAATTTACTCCGAATTCCCATGGGGTATTTCTGAAGGGACCGTTTCTCAAAGATATAACCAGTACCGCTAATGGTTCATCAAACGGATGTCTGGTGCCAAGGATATGTCCAAAGTAAGCAATGGGTCACTAGTGGGCCCGGTTCCGGTCCTACCTGGCCGGAACGACTCGGCACAACCAAGTCTGGGTTGACCAGGCCAGGGTCAACCCGGTCAGACTCGCTGGTCTAACCTGAACAATTGGGCGGGTCAACACGCTATGTTTTGACCCGGTCTGCTCGGCCCGACCCAGCAGACTGAAAGGGTGGTTCAGCCCGATAGTTGCCACGTAGGCACCTCAGTAACTCTGCCTGGGAGAGCGGTCCGATTCAGCCAGCAACACCACAGGGGCACCGCAGGTCGGCTTAGTAGGCCGGTGGCTGGGAGGCCAGCGGAAAAGCTGTGCTGGGTGCGGGCGGGCCGGCTGGACTCCAAGCAGGCCGCAGGTTCACCGGGCAGGCCGCGGCAGGAGCCATGTAGGCGGGCAACGCTCCGGTAGGGGTGCGGGGCACCGGTTTGCGTGCCGGAGGAGCACGAGGCACTGGGTAGCTCGCCGACAAGGGCGCGGGGCACCGGGTGCAAGCCAGCAGGGGCACGTGGCACTGGGAGCGCGCTGGAAGGGGCGCGGGGCGTCGAGCAGTGCACCGACAGTGGCGCGGGGGGACGGGCAGCACACCGGCAGGGGCACGTGGTGCCGAGCAGCGCGCCGGTAGGGGTGAGATTAGTGCACCGGGGAGCCACGGGGGCAGAAGAGTTCTCGGAGGCTACTAGTAGCACGACCATTGTTTCCTGCCTTCGTCATCGTCACTTCTTTGCCATGTCGTAGGGCGTCACAAGAAAGAAGAACGACGGAGGATGTCAGACCATGTTAGGTTGGCCCGCATCCTCCGCATTTAGAGGGGAAAACAAATGGCTCAATGAGATAACTAGTTCATTAAAACATGCCTGAAACCCTTTCTATCCAATGAATTTGATAAGAAAAGTATAACAACTTCATGAAATAAAACCCTTGCCTTTTTTAATCGACGGATTTTTGTTCGTTGCGGGGAAAGATGTTGTTGACGTCATTCGTCATACGCTTCCACTTCCGAGTTTGTGCATCGGTCCGTTGATGACCAAGAGGAAGGATGAAGGGTCCTCGAAGAGATCCCATGTTGGAAGGGGGTTCCGAGGAAGAATTGTTTGTCACCGGCTTCATCGTGTTCTTCGACGGAGGAAGCGTAATCCTCCAAGTGTTGGGCATCGCGTCACATTGCCAGCATTTCGTCGCTTGGTGAAGTGGTCCCAAAACCTCCTCCCAATCTACCTATATATAGGAGAGGCGGGAGAGGAATGTACCCGTAATGGAATTTATAAAGGTTCATTTATAATTAACCTTCCTAAATTCCAACGATTCGGTTACTTAATTTAAAAAGGGGGGTCAAGCGAATTAAAAAACGTTGGCGCAATTTAATAGGTGTGTTGCCTTAATTAATGGGAGGATTCCAAGAGGCTTTCCCCACTTAGCCTGTATCAAATAAAAATATAGGATTTAATTTTTATGTCGACCCATTAAATTAATTTTACTGCAATTAATTTTAAGTTGACACATAAAATAAATTTGAAGCATTTAATTTTATGTTGACACTCATAATTAAATTGGATGCAGTAAATTTTTCGTCGACACATAAATTTAATTGAGGGGGTTGAGGGGTTTCCTTTACCTCCCCATTAAATAGGGGGTTATGTGTCATGTGGTCCCCACGTCATAACCTCTCACATGAGGTTATGCTCGGGTGGGCCCCACCACCATAACCTATCATGGGAGGTTAGGGTGTGGCGGTCCCACCTCTAACTCCTAAGGGGAGGTTCTAACCAACAAACACTCCACATGATGGCTGGAATAAAACAACATGTGGCTACACTTTATTTTATTATTTGTTAAAGAAATCCAAAAACAAACTTTTATTCCTGACATACCGCCGTCGACGTGAAAGTCTTCTTATGAGAATACTGGTGATGCGAGTTCAACGGTGCCCTCAGATTTCAATTCCAAGCACATCTTCAAAAGATATGAAACGTTACCCTCACATTTACTGAACTTACCCGAAAAAAAGTTTGGAAAATTATTATTACTCACCCTTGACCCACTACAGTCAAGGTTAGGCTCTGCCTAGGTGAAACACGCCCCAATGGACCCAACAGTACTCTATGGTTTTTAATTAAATTCATTGTTTAGATGTTATGAATTTTACAATAAAATAATTGTCACTTAAGTATTTTATTTTCGGCCAAAAACTAACTTTTACTGGTGGCCCGCACCGGCCAAAGTTAGTATCTACTTAAATAAAGCAATCCCTCATGAAATCAGTGCTGGTCTCATATTTTTATTCTGAGATACCATTTGGGAGGTATAAGCATTTGAAAAATAAAATAACTTTATTTAATTATTTTATTTACAGTTATTCCATTTTTGGTATTTCTCACAAGGGATCCGCGCCAACTAAACTTAAGTCACGCCTAGGGTAAACCTACCATCCTAAGCACATTAGTGCCCTCAGATTTCTAATCCGAGTAACCGATTAAGAGTTATTCCACTTTTTCAGGAAAAATGCTTACAGGTATTAATTTAATCATAACAAAACATCCGAAATTTATTCCGAGCTCACCGAGCCACAGAATCAAGTTCTGTTAGAATCTGCAGACTCATAAAATTCCAAAGAATTTAAGAAAAAAAATTCATTGAAATTTCCGGGTCATTACATTTCCCCCACCTTAGGGATTTATGTCCCCGTAAAGCTACAACATACACTAGGGAAAACAAAAAGGGGTACTGAGCACGCATTTGATCCTCCCGCTCCCATGTGCTCTCCTAGAGGTTCTCGTGCTGCCAGCGAACGCACACCAGTGGAATCGACCATCCACGCAGGACCAACACCTGTCGATCCTCAATCTCCACTAGGACCTCCATGAAATTCGTCCCATCATCGATGTCCATCTCACCATGGTCGTTGAAGTGGGACGAGTCGTGCACGTATATTTTCAGCTGAGATACGTGGAAGACGTCGTTCACTCGATGCAATTGAGGTGGAAGGGTCTCGCAGTAAGCCACCTCGCCCACTTTGCAGAGGACCTAGAGAGGCCTGATGAAACGTGGAGATAACATGCCGCCTCGACAAAATCTCCACAATCCTCATCGAGGTGAGACCCATAGGAATACAAGGTCGCAATCCTCAAACTCTAGTTGTCTCCATCTCCTATCAGCATAGGACTTTTGACTGCTCTGTGCAGTCTTCATCCGCTTCTGGATGATCTGCAACTTCTCTATGGTAGCTTGTAGCATCTCTTGTCAGTAGAAAGTGTGTCGACATGGTGATTCAGTCGATGATCACCCAAATATTGTCATGTACCCTAGACGTACGTGGAAGACCCGTCACGAAGTCCATTGAAAACTCATCCGTCTAGCACATTGGGACATCTAAAGGCTAAACCAAGCCTGTTGGAACCTGTTTTGCCACCCTCACTTGCTGACTAGTGAGGCATCAGGAGACAAACTCCACTAATTCCCTTTTCATACCTAGACACTAGTGTTGTTTTCCAAGGTCCTGGTATATCTTCGCCACTCTTGGATGTACCTATAGAAGGGATGTGTGAAAATCCTTCAACACTTCCTCCTGAAGTGACACTAACACCATAGTTTTTCCTCTGAAGAGGATGATGTGCTCCCTACATTCAGAAAATTCCATCAGGTGCATGCCCTGTGTATATCTGAGCACGTCGTTTCTCAAAGTCAGTGTCCCCATGTTGCGTCTCCCAGACTCGCTGAAAAAGTGGGGGACTGACTATAAGAGAGTGTAGAAAGTCTTCTTCATCCCTATCCATGAAGGATATATGTAAGGCATCCAGTTGCTCTGTCGCCTCACCTAGTAGCTATATACCAGTCCACCTGCTGAATGGATCCGCAACAACGTTCCCCTTCCTAGAAGTATATACTATCTCAAAGTCATAGTCCTGGAGGAAGGGAAAACACAAAACACTTGCTTCCACGAGGGTAAGGCAGGCCGACTCAAGAGTGATCAGCTGCACCCTCCTAAGCATGTGTTTATCCTATGCTGCATGGGTTTCCCTTTTCACTGACCAAGGAAAAAAACCCCATCCTAACGTTTTAGATAAACCACAACATTTTTTCCTAATACATTCAATATGTTAATGAATTGTGGTTGCCCAGTCCATACCCAAACTAACGTCATAAGGCCTCAACGCTCCCACTAAGAGGTTCCAACTGAAACTCTCACCTCAAGGGTCGGATCACACTGTGGGCGTATGTGTGATTACCGAGTCTCCCCCCTAAAGTTATCTCCATACGTGAGGGTAAATTCAATGGTTTTAACTAGAATCTCTATGTCTGGGACAAGATTCGTGGAAGGAAGGAATGATTGGTACCTATGTCTATTGATACAGAAACTAGTAGTAGACACAGAACATACCTCGAATCATCCCTAGAGCCCCTGGGTCACATTTCTTGACCGCATACATCTACTCTCTTCCACTGCCCTCCAGCTCCCTGAGCATGGTGGAGATTACAGAAGTAGGTGGTTGTAACATTTTAAAATGGAAACCACCACATGCTGCTCTCCTAGCTCTACTTCCATGTCTGTTGCTCTACAAATTCATCTTTCCTTAACACTTCCACTTCTTGAAACATTTTTCAATACCAAGTCTCTAAGGCTAGCGCCAGTTCCCTGGTTTCCCACTACAAACATTAACTAGCTATATCCGTTCAACCAATGAACATTTAACCACAAAGGTTCTCTCGAGCTCCCTATCATAAGAAGGAATGCATTGAGGAAAAGTGCAGGCTCAAATGTCGGTTAAACACACCTCGCTCTGAGGTTCGAGCTCTAAATCATTGATCGTATCATAGTCACCAAGTACCAGGAATCATCGGTTCGCCACGATGAATACTCAGCTACAGACATGTCTTCCTACCGAAGTTGTGTAAGCTCTAGAAAACAATCAGCCACCTCCTCAAGCCAAACCTCAGCCGCCTGTGAGCCAAGCTCGCCTCGGAACCTGAGGGGTGTCTGATGCTAAAACATGTGTAAGGCAGTAAGACTACATGTGTCATCTATCGATACGCCAGTTGTAAATGCTGACCAACATGTAGTGATATAGCTGGCACACTACCCGAAGGTACTCTCTCAGGCATCAGTTCACGTATTGAAGCCTCATCACTAGGTGGACCAACTTCAAGGTCACTCGCTAGAAAACACTAGTATCCAAGTCCACCATCCACTCTACTGGTGTCTCAACTAGGTGAAAACTCTAGAAATCACCTCCAGCCAGTCCTCTACTGCCTAGGAATCTGTCTCGCCTCGTAACCTCGGAGACCTCTGCAGCTAGAACTCATGCAAAGAACTATGTCAGTGTGCACCATCTGATAGTGCGGCTGGTGGCCCTGCACCGGATCCTCATCGCTCGGTGGGCCGTCATCGGGTACTCTCTCGAAAGTCCAACTAGTTGTCTATGTGGAGGCATCTTGAACAGATGTGACATGGTCAAAATACTTGTACCTGGTGAGCTGACCTGGTTGAGCTGACATAAAGAACCCTTTTGAAAACAGACACTCAATAAGTGTTTTCGTGCACTAAGTTGGAAATCAAAATTCAGGGTTCTGATGTATGGATACGTCGGTCGCCGCACCAACACTAGACTCACAGAACTGAAAACCACACTCAGTACCCTTAACACTATTGCTTCACAGAAAAGAAAGATTAGAGTCCTAAGTTCTGCAGGTAAAACTAACTCCTATGATACCAATTTGTCTTGAACTGTCCACATGGCCCGTGTCTTAACTACCCCATGCCCGTCTTCCATAGGCCAGGGGCTGGAGACTAGCACCAAAGGCGTAAATCCCTATATCTAGGAAGGAATTTCCTTTATAAAATGTAAACATATACAACCAGAGTACAAGAGAAAGAACAAACAAGGTAAAAACTATATAACAAAAGAGTGTGCTGAATGTAAAGGGGCCAGAAATACAAGCCCAACAGTAAAGTACAATACAACTGAAAATCTAGTACAACTGTAGAAAAGAAGTAAGCAGCTACTGGGTCATCTTCCGTCATTACCACCTGAAGGTTGGGTACAGATGGCCTCGTCAACACCCTTAGTCCATCTGTCTGCTCCGTTTACGTCTCGCTGAGTGGTCCACCTCCAGGTACCATTTAGTATTGATACTCTCTGCCCCGATCAGCGCTGTCTGTCGTCTGTAACCAACACAACGAGGTGAAAGCATAGCCCGTGTAGGGGTGAGTATAATGATACTCAGTGGGGTCCTATAGACCTTCAAGGTCTCACAAAATCCAACAAGGATAACCACAAAGTAAAGAAATGAACGGATAACCATTACATAGGTATATGCCCATACATATACCTATGTTATCAAGTAACCCATCTCAATCATGAGGAAAACACAAATGTCATTGACTCAGCTCAAACCATGATTTTTATTCACAAAACCACGATTGTTGGAGAACTCCTCCTCTGTCGAGCATAGTAGTCATGTCGTGACTCCAAGGTGCTACTCACCAACCTTAGACTGATGAGGTACTCCTCCCCTCGAGTACCGTGGGTCTTCCACCTCGTACAGTAGCACTCCCCACCATGGGTCAGCCGCCTCACACTATAGTGCTCCCCCTAATAGCCTATAGAGGTACTCCTCCTGTCGAGTATCATGGGTCTGCTGCCTCACACAGTAGCGCTCCTCCGCCATGGATTTTCCGCCTAACATAGTAGCACTCCCCATTGGTCCATTCAAGCCACTCTGAATGAATCAGACAAGCAGTCATCAGGTCTCAGCCAGCTTCTAGGTCTCTGAAGTATGCTCGCTCGTCCTCAAGAGGGTCTGCTCCACGAGCTACAATCCAATACTCTAAGTTTCACTAAGTCCAACGAAGAAGTATCTAAAAGGTATGCCACGTCGTGTGGGTCTCAACGCAATAGACGGTGCATCAATTGGACGCCCGGTCTGTGAGTTATTAGCCTTTTTGTCCCGGGGCTTTGGTTGGTTTCATGTACGAACCAACCCGACCATATCTCAAATGTACCCCGAATTCCCATGGGGTATTTTTGAAGGGACTGTTTCTCAAAGAGATTACCATTTCCACTAAATGTTCGTCAAATGGACATCTGGTGCCAATGATATGGCCAAAGTAAGCAATGGGTCACTACTGGGCCAGGTTCCGGTCCAACCCGGTCGGACTGACTCGGCCCAACCCAGTTCGGGTCAACCCGACCTGGGTCACCCGATCAGACTCACAAGGTCTGACCCGACCCATTGGGGGGGTCCACCCGCTATCTTTTGACTCGGTCCGCTGGGCCCGACCCAGGGGTTTGGACCGATAGTTGCCACGTAGCCAGATCGGTAACTCGGCCCGAGAGACCGGCGTAATTCGTCCAGTGACATCGCGGTTGCGCCACGGGTCGGCTCAGCAGGCCGGTGGCTGGGAGGCCAGCGGGCAGGCCATGAGGTGTGTGGGTGGGCCAGCTGGACTCTGGGCAGGCCGCAGGAGCACTGGGCAGGCCGTCGTAGGAGCCGGGTAGGCGGGTAGCGCGCCGGCAGGGGACGCGGGGTGTCGGTTAGCGCGCCGGTAGGGGTGTGGGGCGCCGGGTAGCACGCCGACTGGGGAACGGGGCACCGTGAGCGCGCCGGCAGGGGTGCGGGGCACCGGGTAGCATGCCGGAAGGGGCGCAGGGCACCAGGCAGCGCACCGGCAGGGGTGCGGGGCGCCGGGCAGGGCATCGGCAGGGGCACTGGGTGCTGGGCAGCGCGCCGGCAGGGGCGCGGGATGGCGGGCAACGCACCGACATGGGGGCAAGGGTGTGGGTAGTGTACTGAGGCACTGCGGGGGAGGAAGAATTCTCGGAGGCCGCGGGTAGTGAGGCCATTGTTCACTACCTTCGTTTTCGTCGCTTCTTCGCCATGTCGTAGGGTGTCACAAGAAAGTAGAACGATGGAGGATGTCGTGGAAAGTTAGGTTGGCCCGCGTCCTCCAGGATTATAGGGGGAAAAATGGATCAACGAGATAAGTAGTTTATTAAAACATGCATGAAACCCTTTCAATCTAATGAAGGGGAACAGAAAGGTATAATAACTTCATGAAATAAAACCCCTACCTTTTTTAATCGACAGGTGATCGTTCATCATGGGGAAAGATGGTGTTGACATAGTTCATCATATGCTTCCACTTCCGAGTTCGTGCATCGGTCCATTGATGATGAAGAGGAAGGATGAAGGGTAGTTGAAGATATCCCATGTTGGAAGGGGGTTCCGAGGAAGAAGCTTAGGAATAATTTTTCATCACTAGCGTCTTTGCGTTCTTTATTGGAGGAAGGTTAATCCTCCAAGTGTTGGGTGTCACATCACTTTGCTTGCATTTTGTCGCCCGATGAAGCCGTCCCAAACCCTCCTCCCAAGCTCCCTATATATAAGAGGGGAGATAGGTATGTAACCATCATGGAATTCGTGATGGTTCAATTATTAGGAACCTACCTAAATTCCAATGATGCGGTTACATAATTTAAAAAGGGTGGTCAAGTGAATTAAAAAGAGTTGACGCAATTTAATAGGTGTATTGCCTTAATTATTGGGAGGATTCCAAGAGGCTTCCCCCACATAGAATGCATCAAAACAAAAGATATGAATTAATTTTTATGTTGAAACATAAATTTAATTTGACAACAATTAATTTTAAGTTGACACATAAAATTAATTTGAAGCATTTAATTTTATGTTGACACTCAAAATTAAATTGGAAGTAAATAATTTTATGTCGATACATAAAATTAATTGAGGGGGTTGAGGGGTTTTATTTCCCACCCCATTAAATGGGGGGTTAAGTGTTGTGTGGTCCCCATGTCATAACCTCTCACAGGAGGTTATGATCAGGTGGACCGCACCACCATAACCTCTCAAGGGAGGTTAGTGTGTGGTTGTCCCACCTCCAACTCCTTGGTGGAGGTTCTAACCAACAAACACTCTACATGACGGCTGGAATAAAATAAATTTTAGCTTCACTTTATTTTATTATTTCTTATAAAAAGACAAAAACTAACTTTTATTCCCAACCAACCGTCGTCGAGGAGAAAGTATTCATAATTGAAAATAGGTGTTGGGAGTTCAACGGTGCCCTCAGATTTCAATTATGATCACCGGTTCAAAATATATGAAACGTCACTCGCACGTTTACTGAACGTACCTGAAAAAAAGTTCAGAAAATTATTATCACTCACCCTTGACCCAGTACGGTTGAGGTTAGGCTCTGCCTAGGTGACACACGCCCAAAAGAACCCAACTGTACTCTTGTATTTTTAATCCGACTCAACGTTTAGATGTTTTGAATTTTATAACAAAATAGTTTTCACTGAATTATTTTATTTGCGGCCAAAAGCTAACTTTATCTTGTGGCCCGCGCTGGCCAAAGTTAGTATTTGCTTAAATAAAGAAAGCCCTCACGAGTTCAGTGGTGGTCTCAAATTTTTTATTCGAGCTACCATTTTTTGAGGTATAAGAATTTGGAAAATAAATTAACTTTATTTAATTATTTTATTTACGGTTATGCCATTTTTGGGATTTCTCACAGTAGTCCTACGCTGACTAAACTTAAGTCACAACTAGGGTAAACCCTCCATCCTAAGCACAACGGTGCCCTCAGATATATTATCTGAGTAACCAATTAAGATTTATTCCACTTTTTCTAGAAAACTTCTTACTCGCGTTATTTTAAGATTAATAAAACTTCAGAAATTGATTCTTGGCACACTGGGCTTCGGAATCAATCGCCGTCAGAAACTGCGGACTTGTAAAATTCCAAATAATTTATGGAAAAAATTTCCTTGAAATTTATGGCTTTTTAAAACAAATGATTTTAATAATAATCATTATTTTTTATAATTCCTTAAAATATTAATCATTTAAAAAAGTTATAAAAAATACACTCTATGGTAATTTTGACGTGAGAATTTCAAAAATGAAGTTAATTTTTTAATATTATTTTATAAAAGTGATAAAAATAAATTATATTAATTTTTAATAAAAATTAATAATATCAATTTGAAAAAAATGTATTTTTGAAACCAATATAGACTATAAAACTAATTGAGTAATTATTTATCAATATATTTATTTTATCATCAACTCTTTTACATTTTATTAAATATGGTTATTCATATTCACTCTTCTAAATTAATAGCTTAGTTATAACATTGTAATATATTATGGGTCATTCAGAAATGGGATTTCATGCAATGAATCCATTAGGGAAATTAAATATATTTCAAAACAAATTTTCCATAAAATCAATGGGTGTTTCAAAAAAATATAACACCTAGATTAAATTATCAACAATTAAAAAAAATTATATATTGTGGGCATGAGAGAAAACATGAACATGGGATAAATAATGTAATAAAATTAATATATGATCCTAAGAGTTGTCAAAAGTGATTGATAAAAGGATACATAACCTAAAAATATTATAGACATTCAATGTAACAAGTCTATGATAAAATTATTATGAGTTGTGGGGAATAATAGGGGTATATGGTACAAAATAAATGTGTGACCTAGAAAATGAGGCATTGTTATTGGAATATGATATATTAACATATATTAGGGCTGGATACAAAGAGTATCATAACATAGTGGATTATGAATCACTACATATTTCAATAGACATTGTGGACAAGGCATAAACCAAATATAATATATTTTATTGACCATACAAAAATGTTTCCCAATGTGGATTAAGAAAAACAAATCAATTTACATATAGTATTAATCATCACAACTAATTTCTTAAATTGTATAAATAATCACAAATCATTCCCCATTGTTTTCTCAAGAGATATAAATATTTACCCAATATATTTGAGATCAATATAGGACCCACTCAACATATAATGATAAACTATATATATGCACTCCACATAATATCCATCAAACTCCTCATCATGAGAACCCAAAGAAAGAATATGGTTAAAACTGTAAATTTATTTCATATTTAAAAATATGTTATAATGAATTAGATTAGTTCATACCAAATATTTAATATCCCAAAGGATATATATCATGAGTGAATTTAGAGATTAATCACGAAAATTACACATAGAAGATATTTCCTTTTTTTATAAAGAGGAAAATAGAATTAAATTTTTTAAAAGAGTCTCCATAAATAATTTTAACATTATCATAAATAGATTAGGTCATGATATACATTCAAAAATGAAATAAAATCAACATTACAAAATCAGAAATAATAAATTTTGAAACATTATATCAAATAATCCCCAATAATGCATCCTTGAAAATAAATAAGGTAATGTTCTTAAATTATCATTAAAATATACCAAATATAGTAACGTGAAGTGAAATACCCTTTTATTCATGTTATGTAGTCTTATAGAAAAATCCCACAACAATGAAAAAAATATAGAATATAATTTTGAAAAAGTATTAGAGCAATATGATGTTTAATGAACATCAAGTACCATTATCATAAAAAAGATACGAGGAATGTTTTTTTAATGAAAAAATAAGGGCACAATGGAAAATGGTACATACAAACGGATGGTAATTATTCCTGAAAAAAACATATATTTATGAGGAATTTAATCCATCAAGGAATATTACAATGATATAATCCGACTTTTACCCCTAAAAAGAAGGAGGGAAGAGGATAATACAATCAATGGGTAGAATACTCTAATTTTAGAATACAATTTTCAAAGAGGAATGATTATAAATTAATGAATGTAGTTTGTGTTAAAGAATCATTTACCTTGGATTCCTTCATTTTAATATGTGATCTAACCCATAATATAATAAATTTACGGTTATTATTAGTATATATATACATATTTATATTTATTTTATAATATAAAATTTATTCATCAATTTTTATTTCCCATATATTAATCTCGTTTTGTTAACTATAATGTTCAGGTATTAATTACCTTTTTTATTCTATTTATGTAATTCTTATGGAGGTTTCACTATTTGAAATTTTTTATGTGTTAATAACAACCATAATTGTAATTTAGGTTAGATAGTTGTGCTTTGTTATTTATTTAGAACAATAATGTTTTTAAAGAATTTATGGAGAGAGCTAATTAAGTGGTTAAAATTCACATATTGAGAATTTTAATTCAATAAGATAATTTATTTTTATTATTGAAATTACATATTTATATTACCATTATATAATCATGAAATAATATTAATTTTTTCATTAACATTATATTACTAGTATTTAATTGATCTTGTTAATTAATGATTTAAAAATTTTATCATTTTTTACGTAGTCCACTAAATAGACCCAAAAAACATTTCATAAAAAATGAATGAGTAACAAAGTTGGGTCGAATTATGATAATATATTTTTTACGTAATCAAAATGATGTTAATTTTACTATATTCTAGTGTAAAATTAGTTTTTGTATAATTTTATGTAAGAATTTAAATTAAAAGGATAGTAAAATAACTCATTAATCTGTTTGATGGAATTGTTGCTTCTAAAGATGTATTTTCTTAGAATAAAAAAATCATTTCTTCTATCATCAGAGTCATATAAATGTGGGGGAACATTAAGAGATGATAAACGACTATGTATTAAAGAGTTTTTTAAAAAAGAATAGTAGTCTGAAGTGGGTGGAAGGGATCTATTTTTATATGTGAAAATGGGGGACATTTTCTTTGAATCTTATTATATGTGAAGGGAAAATGTGGAATCAATGAGTGTTATCTGAGTGCTGAAAATAAATTTCATTCAAAAATTTGGGAATAAATAAACCACATAGTCTTCCTTAATGATTTATATAATTTTAATAATTAAAAATTCAAGCAACATAATGTTACACATTTTTTTATTGTTTTATTATTTAACTTGGTAAATATATTTTTACATATATGATGACCACATTATAAAATTTTTAAAAGATAATTTTATATTTTAAATCTATTAAATATAATTAAATTTATTGATATGTAAAAATTAATTTTTAAATTAAAACCTTATATATATGTGTGTGTGTTTGGGAAATTATTTAAGAAAAATTACTATTTTACAAATAAGTATTCTTATTGTTACTTTATATCAACATTTCATATAAATTTTTCTTAATATATATATATATATATATATATATTTGTATATACTCTTTGATTAAAATAGATCAAATTATTATTTTACATTACTCAATAACTATTAAAGTTATTCAATGAAAATAACCATTTTACCTTTACCATGGTTACTATCGTGTACCTAAGTTACTCATTTATATGTCTTATAATAAAATAAAAATTATTACATATTTTGAAAAATGAAATTTGGAATATATAATTCAATTAATTAGATTCAATTTCTAAATGTGTTAAAAATAAATTCTAATATAAAATCCATAACACATAAATACTATTTTCTAGATTAATGCATTTATTTAGCCTAAAAAAATTATTCTTATTATTTTCTATTTAAATTTATTTTATGAAAATGAATTTATTTATATATATATATTATCAATTGATTTTATTAATATCATAATTTTATAATGATCAAATTTTTTTATTTAGATAAAAATACCCAACATATAAAAAATATATAATCTTTTATAAATATAATTTTATCATTAATTGACCTTATTCAAAATTAATTCATATTAATTTCTTATATAATTATAACTAGTTAAAATTTATTAATGAATTTTTATTAAATACATAAATTATGATTTAATTAAATTAATTCTCTAAAATAAATATTATATAAATGTAAAATGAATACAATACATGTAATAATATAATTGTTTTTTAATGATTCCCTCAACCAGTTGGCCAAGTTATTTATTTATTCAAAGTAGGTTCTAATGTAAAAATGTAAAAAAGTTTGAACTTTTTTTATATTTAATTTCAACGTGAACATGATTCAAATGACCTAGATTTGATTAATTTATATGTAATTGATATAAAAAATATTTAAATCCATTAAATGATATAAATTATTCTTATAAATAAATTTCCTGGAAATTAAGTTTTAAATTAAAATTCAGTATTTTTAACTATTCATCAAGAAATTAAACTACATTGAAAAATAAAAAAATCACCCTAATATAATATTTATGTTTCTTTTTCAAAAATTATATTTATTTTGATGCTAAATTTTATAATAATTCAAAAAAATGTATTCAAGATAGTTTTCCCATTGAAATGCGGTAAATATGTCAATATAAAAATATAGGATTTTATGCGTAAAATTGTATTTCTATTTTATTATGCCTATCAAATCTATTATATTAATTCCAAAAATAATTTAATAATTATATAATATATATTTTAACAATATAATTTTATAAAAATAATTAATTTAATTATTTAATACAACACACCCATGAAATCATAAAAATATTTCAATTATATTTAATCGGCTTATATTTTATTTTCTAATTAATTGGTAAGTAATGAATTCATATTATATTTTAATAGAACATGTACTTTCATTATATTATTAAAATTATTCAAAATATCTAATTTAATATCTACTTCATATTTTATTATACTAAATAATAATTTTTTTATAAATATATTATTATTCATTAAAACTCATTCATATATGTAATTCAATCCGTTGAAGATACTATTTATTATGTGTGATGCTCCTTATCTCAGTATCTCGTGAATTTCAATCTATATAATGGATTAATTTTTTCTAAAATAGTAAATATATTATAATTTCTTGTGATACTATATTCCCTTATACCCTTGGTTTTGGGTTTCACAAACTCTATTGAATACAAAGTTTTTATTTTATAATTTTGGTGTGTTATAAAATAAGAGAAATTTTGTGTGTCCTTTTATAAGTGGTTGTGATGACACCCATGTAATTTAAGAAAAAATTAAATTATGTTAATTCCATTATAATGAAAATAATTCTAAATTGATGGCGGTTATATGGTGGAATTTTATGAGGATGAAATATAGTTATTAACTATTATTGAGACAAGTTTTATTTGCAAACATACCCTAATCTCTTGGGTTAACCCCTGGTAATGTAATTTTTCATTAATGTAGGGAATTGTTTTTATTATAAATTATGACCAAAAATAAAAGTGGACTCATTACCAAATTTCTAAATTATAAATTTGAATATGAAATCCATTTTATCAAATTCATTTCACACAAACATAAATATTAAATTTAATAAAAACTGACAAAACATGATAAAAATTAGATTTCTTGAAACATAATTTCATAATTATAAAAAATTTTGATTCTAAAATCCAAAAAAATATTTTGCATAATTATAATAATTTGTTTAATAATAATAAAATTTATCTATTTTTAATTTTAAAATTATTTTAATGATATACCTTTTTAAAATCTATAAATGAAAAAAAGGTTTAAAAAAATAATATGTATTTTTCACAATTCTGTGAAATATCAATCATTTCAAAAAATTATTAGATATACTCTCTATGGTAATTTTTACATGAATATTTCAAAAATGAAGTTATGTTTTTAAAATTAATTTTATAAAACTGAAA
Organism: Viscum album; assembly: GCA_963277665.1. Classification (NCBI taxonomy): domain Eukaryota; kingdom Viridiplantae; phylum Streptophyta; class Magnoliopsida; order Santalales; family Viscaceae; genus Viscum; species Viscum album. The sequence goes on along the minus strand of OY728150.1, from coordinate 1,131,746,877 downwards.
AAAGCAAATTATATTATTTTTTCACTAAAATAAATAATGGAAATTTGAGGGAAATTTTATTTTTGAAACCTATATAGATTTCATAAGTTATAGAGTACTTATTTATCAATATATTTATTTTATCCACAAAAATTTTACAAATTTTTTTAAAATATATTTATTTATATTCACTCATCGAACTTAATAACTAGTTTATAACAATATAATATATTATGGGTCATTTACACTTAGGGTTTCATGTAATAAATAAATTAGTGTAATTAAATTTATTTCAAAATATATATTTCATATTATCATGGGTTGTTCCATAAAATTATCACATGTAGAAAACATCGTCCAAAATTCAAAATATATTTTTATTTTGGGAATGAGAGAAAACATGAACATGGCATAAATAAGAAATATAAATAATATAAGATCATAATAGTTATCAATAGAGATTTATTAAAGGACACATTGCCTCAAAAGATCATAAATTAAATGGAATAAGTATATGAGACAATATTCATGAGTCAAGAAGAATAACTTAGGTTTGTTGTGTAAAATAAATGTGTGGCAAAGAAAATTAGACATTGGTAATATAATATGTAATATTAACGTTTTTGAAGGTTGGATACAAATACTATTGTAATATAGTGGATATGGAAACACTACATATTTAAAAAACATTATGAATGATGAATAAAATCAATATACTATATTGGATTGAGAATAAAAACTTGTTTCCCAATGTGTATTGATCAACAAAAATATTTACCAATAGTGTATTAAGCATCACAACTCATTTCCCAAATTGGATAGAGAATCAAAAATCATTCCCAATTATTATCATAAGAGATAAAAATATTTACCCAATATATTTGAGAGCTATAAAGTACCCACTCATCACGTAATGATAAACCACACACATGAATTTCACATATCATCCTTCATAATTCTTCAATTGCAATACAATGGGAAGAATATGGTTAAAACATAAATTTTAAATCATATAGAATAATATGGTAACATGAATTAGATTGGTTGATACAGAAAATTTAATATCCCAAAATAAATATATCATGACTTAATTTAAAGACTGATCATGAAGATTACATAAAAAATAAATTAACTTTTTTGATAAATTGTAAAATAGTAGTGAAATAATTAAAATATTCTCCATAAAACATTTTTAACATTATCATAAATATATGAAGTCAAGAGATACATTTAAAATTAAAAAAATGAATTTGATAAAGTTGTAAATAATTATTTTTAAAACATTATTTTAAATATTATCCAATATTGAAGCCTTGAAAATAAATGAAGGCAATGTTAGTAATTTTTTTGTTGAATATATAAAATTGAGGAAAGTGAAGTGAAATACCCTTTTAAGATTTTTATGTAGTCTTAGAGAAAAAACATACATAAGTGAAAAAAGTATATAATATAATTTCTAAATTTATTGGATTTATATGAATATTAATGAACATTATATATCATTATCATTAAAAATAATAGAGGAAATATTTTTTAAAGAAAAATATGGACATGGAGAAAAAAGAGACATGTAAAAGGATTATAATTATTCATGAAAATGTCATATAATTATACTTAATGTAATCCATTAAGGAAGATTAACATGACATAAAAAAAATTACCCTAGGAAATAAATAGTGTAGAATATGATACAATAAACGTGTAGAATACACCAATGTTATAGTTTCATTTTTCAAATATGAAATATTATGAATCAATGAAAGGAGTTTGAGTCAATAAATCGCTTACCCTAGATTTCTTCATAGTCAAATGTGACCTAACCTATAATATCATAAATTTAGGATTATTATTCAAATATAAAAAAACATATTTATTTTTATTTTACAATATAACATTAATCAATATTTTTGATTTCCCATTTATTAATCTTTTTTTATAATTTAATTTCAGTTAGTAATTAAATTTTATATTAAATTCATGTATTTCTTATGGAGGTTTCAATAAATAATAATTTATCATGTTTTAATCACCGCAATAATTGTAATTTTGGTAACATAGTTGTGTTTTATTTTTTTATTAATAGCAATAATTATTTTACATTAGTTATGGAGAAAGTTCATTAAGAGTGGTTAAAATCTTCCTATTGTGAATTTCAATTAAACAAATTAGTTTATATTTATTAATAAATATACATATGTATATTACCATTATATAATCATTAATTCATCATAAATTATTTATTATCGCGTTATATTACTATTATTTAATTAATTTGGTTCATTCATGACGTAAAAATTATAACATTTTTCATAATGTTGATAAAAGTGACCCAAACAAAAAAATGGCATAACAAATGAATGATTAAGAATGTAGAGTCAAATTGGGATAATATATTTTTTGATAAATCATAACAATGTTAATGTTAATATATTCCAGTATTAAAATTTTTTAGTTACATTTTATGAAAGAATGCAAATGAAATGGAATGTGTAATAACTCATTAATTAGTTTGATGGAATTGTGGCTTTTCATGATGCATTTTCCTGGAATAAAGGATTTAGGTTTCCTATATATGACTACATTCTTATAGATGTGGGGGAAAATATAAGAGATAAAAAAAATTAGGTATTAAAGTGGTATTTGAAGGATATTATTGTTCTGGATTGGGTGAAGGATGCCTCCTTTTATATGTGAAAATGAGGGACATTTTCTTTAAAAAATATGTTCAATGAAAGGGAAAATATGGAATAAAGGAGTGTTATGTGAGTTAGAAAAATAAATTTCAATAATAAAATTATTATTGAATAGGACACCTATACAAATTATTCTATAAATTGTTTTTATCATTTTAATTATTAATAATTCAAGGCATTTCTTGTTATCCATTTTCACATTGTTATATTATTTAACTTTGTAATTATTCTTTTACATAAAATATGACCACTTTTCCAAATTTCTACATGAATATTTTAAATTTGAAATCCATTTAACATAATTATATTTTTCGATATGAGACAAAAAAATTCATATTAAGACCATATATATATATATATGAAAGTTTCTAATAAAAATGCATTTTTTACCATTAAGTGTTATCATTGCTACATCCTATTAATATTTCTTTAAAATTAGTCTAAATATATATTTATAAATATTTAATCATTTAAGTACATTCATTTTTCTAAATATTCCATTTTATTTTTATTAAAATTACACAATACATATTAAAATAATTCATTGAAAATAACTGTTTTACCTAACCATGACAATTATCTTTTACCTCATTAACTTATTTCCATGTCTAATAATAAAATAGAAATTATTAAAATATCTTAAAATCATAATTCAAAATATAGGATTCAATTTATTATATTCAATATTTAAATTTGATAACATTTTAATTCATATTATAAAATGCAAAACACATAAAAACCATTTTCTAGATAAATTTATTTCATAAGTCTAAAAAGTATAATTATTATTTTCCAATTATTTTTTTACAAATACTAATTTATATAAATAAATAAATATATATATATATATATATTCAATACATTTTATTAATATCATAATTTTATGATGATCAATATAGTTTATTATTATAAAAATACAAAACATATACAAAAATATACAATTCTTTAATAAATATAATTTTATCATTAAATGATCTTATTCTAAATTAATTAATATTACTTATTATTTAATTATAACTAATTAAAATTTATTAATGATTTTTTATTTAATATATAAATTGTGATTTAATTAAATTTATTTTATAAAAGTAAGTTTACTATAAATATAAAATGTGTGAAATACATATAATAATATAAACATATTTTTAAAGAGTCACTTAACCAATTGGCTAAGGTATTTATTTATATTAAGAAACTAAAAAAGAGGAATTCACTGGAACTTATAACAATAATCCTCATAAAAGGAAAACACATCAACATGTATCTCATCTGAATAATTGAAAGTCACACCAACGCCCAAGTTTGCAAGCCCATCAGTGGGAACTCTATTGGGAGAAAGCTTCCAGAAAATTGTTAACTGAGAGGGTTTGATCCAATCCTTTTTGAAAATAAATATCTTATTTAATTAAATATTTGTTCCCTTAGTGGAATACTGATAAAAAAATAGTAATGAGAACCCCATTTCTACAAGGTTTCTAGACCAGTAAATATGGGCATGAATCAAAGTCATAGTTATCAACAATAACAAGAATATCATCCTAAAAATTAGGTTGGGGCGTTAACAAAGTGTTTAATAGAAATTTTTTCATCATCGCATGAATCAATGTGTTTAAAATTATCAAAGAGGGCAGAACAAGTCCAATTATTAATCAAATACATTATATTAGATCATTTATTCACAATCAATCATGAGCTTGTCATGTTACTCTGAAAATATATTCTAATTGTTGTCGAAATAGAATAATCTTGACAAGATTCAAATACCTATTTATTTTTATTAGAAAAAAATATTTGATAAACCCTAAAAAATATTTTTTTTTATGAATTAGACTTTGGGTGAGTATAGCTTGTATAGACTCATTGAAGATCCGAATATTCTTTATACCCATACAACCATTGGATATGATCATTCAACAAGACTTCCATGTAATATTGACTAGGTTTCTTTCTTGGATATTTCCATTATAAATAATATTCTTGTACTCACATCTAATATTTTGATATTACCATTCATCCATTTATATACCATGAATGAATATACAAATTTGGAGACAATTATAGTCATTACCATACTAATACTTACATCCATGGTTAAACTCTTCCCCTATAAATTTTATAGCTTCTCAGTGACCTTATCAACAATATATGCACAATAAGAAGCTCTTGGTCTCCCCCAAAATATATGATCTCAAAGATATTTATAGGTTATGGTCCCCTCCTTGATTCCCATCTCTGAGGTAATAAAATTATTCCTAGTATATAAACCCTCTTCCCAAAAAATATGAACGACTTTTATGAACTGAATCTTTTCCCAAAAACACTTTCATAGTGATTTAATATTTGTTTCCGAAAATGAGTATCATTTTTACCACTATATTGTAAAATAATGATGTCATCATAATATAAGAGGCGTGTAAGGGTACAGAGAGACCTATTCACTTGCATTATATTGATATTTTCTTCTACTACCATGTGAGTGATTATCCTACTAAGATAATCCTCAGAAATTAAGAAGATAAAAAGTGAGAGGAGATCACCTTGAAGAACACATCTTGAGCATTTAAAATAACCTTCATGGGAAATATTTAAAAGCATAGATACATGAAAAGATTCAAATTAGTAGGAAAGCAAATAATAAAGGTTCTATTGAAAATAAAAAATCCAAACACCATGTATAAGAAATTATAATCAATAGTATCGAAGGCCTTATTAATATCATGTTTTAATGTAATTATTTCTCCTATTCCTATTTTTTTAACAAATTAAAACATTCTAAAGCCTTGAAATGCATTCTTGGATTTATGTTCATTTAATAACTCCAAATTGGTTCCAAGAAACAAATTTTTTATTGAATTCTTGATATCCTTTTAGAAATAATCTTTCTATTGACCTTATAAATTGTGTTAACCCTAAAAAGGGCCTAAAAAGATGAATTTTACAACGATTCTCAAAATTTTGGATCAAGATGATTAATTGATCATTAACACCCTAATGGAGACCTATATAATTGATGAAATCAGATAACTACTTGTAGAAATATCATTTAATCACATCACAATACTTATAAAAAAAGTGCATTTTGAGTCTATCTAGGGTCACTAATATCAATGAATCTAAACATATCATCATTTATCACAAATTCAAGTGGTATTATAGTGATAAAACAATTTCCACAGAAGTGACCATAGATGAGAAAATTCCATCCATCAAAGTCCCCTCTATTCTGATCCCATTGAATAGATTAGAGTGATAATCAATAATGTGGGTACAAATAAATTCCTTATTATGAATGATTTGATCACTAACTTTTAGAAAATATAAAGGCTAGTTATCCCTCCAAATTATATGAAGGGAGTTGAAAATTTTGATATTCCTATCCCCTTCCAGAATACACCAAATTCTAAAAGATTCCAAAAGTCCCCATTCCTTCATAGTTAAGAGGTAATTTAGTTTGGAAACAATATAAGTTTCATTGGAAAATTCTATACTAAAATCAACCTTAGTTTCCTCATCCATATTTTGATAAATATCATATTCAATGGTTGTAATCTTTATTTTCATCTCACTATAGGTTTAATTAATCCATAATTTCAGCTTGTCCTTGAGAATATTCAATTTAATAGATAATTCTCTAACTCCCAAATCACAATTCATGCAACTCGATAAGTTATTAATGATACTTTCAAAATCACGTTTTAGAGCCTAGAAATTATTGACAAAAAAAGGTAAGGCCTTTATTGATTCCTTACACTTGAATCGAACAATAATTGGATTATGATCAGATAATAATTTACGTTGAGAGATACTGGAAATAGAGTCTCATTTTTCGAAATAAAAATTATTCAAAAATGAACGATGAATATTACTAGTAATAATTATACTTAGATACCTCCTATACCAAGTATATTTGGAACCAACCAAGCTGAATTCAACCAATTAATTATCATCAACTTGTTCTTTGAATTCCCTGAGCGAAATCTATGTGTGTAGAGCACCAATTTTCTCACTATAAAAAGGGTTGTGTTAAAGTAACCAACAAGAAACCATGTGGAAGAGATACCTTCCATGGTTTTCCCAATTTCAGGCCATAAACTCCTTAGGTCATTATATCATTTTCTAACATATATGAAAGAGCCAGATATCCTCTCACAGTCAAACTGAAAAGAGAAAGAGCTCATATTCTCAGAAATTCTTATCACATCATCTTTCCGCAAGGAAGCATGATTAAAGACCCATAAAATATCCACCTATCCAAAAGAACCACTAGTTGTATCAATTGTTATACATATTTTATAAGACCAGAAACCCCTAGAGAGAAAGGATCTTTGGGATCATAAATCCTAAGAGGCCTGGGTTTGTGATCCTGAATATGCCATTGAGAAGAATTTATATTTTTGTAGTAATAAATTTATTGACTATTCTAAAAACGTAAATTCATTTGGAACCTAATTTATATTTAAATATTACCATCATATTTTTTATTTTTTTCATTCATCTTTCCTACAGATTTTTTTGATACATTCATAAGCTTTGATAGGCTCGTAGTTTTCATTATATTGGCATCACCTTCATCAAGACCCACTATTTGTGATGATTCCAATAATGTTTTGTTTCCATCTAATGAATTATCACTTACCTATAATGGTCAGGGGGGATCTTTGAACCTTCAATGCCTCCTCCACTTCCACCATGTCTCTCCATTTATTCTTTATAGGGATCTTACAAAAAATTGAGTCCATGTTAGCCCTTGTAGTTGGGGGAGGATGATCCCTAGTGAAAGTGAAGACTGTAGGGGAAGCATCCTCACTAGCAGCTTCTATGAAATGTCACTAATAAATAAAATAATAACTTTTATCATAAATCTTCTAATTAAATTAGCAACCCGTGAGCTTGAGGTAGGCCCCTAAACCTAATACTTTGAGCCATTATCATCTATAAGAGCTTTATATCTTGGTATAGTATCATTTTTATAGCCCATATGCTCAAGAATTAAATCGCCTTCAGTAGTAGAGTGAACCACCTTGGCCAAATCCTTCTAACCATCACCATCAATCGGTTCATTTAGATTAGATACAATGGAATTCCTACCTGAGAAGACCTCACCATTTGGGGGGTACAATACCATGAGATACCCCTTCACCCAAGGATACCTGCTTAGTGGTGGGAATGGACTTGACATGTGTAGTAACATCATATCTTGATCTGTCTTTATCCTATATACCTGATGGGATTTGTAACAAATTCTAATTAACCCATGTTTTTCCTTACCCAAGTTCGCACCCTTCTCAGGTAAGGGAGCCCTAACATGATTCTTTCGGCAAACCTTCTTCTAGGAATTTTCATTTTCAAATGGAGGGTTCGTCACTAGTTTTTTCAATGTTTCTATAGTTATAAACTAAATGACCAACAATCTTACAGTAGTCATAGAATGGTGTTTTTCTGTTCATACTCAATTCTGATTTCAAACATTCATTCATTATCATAGAAGTGAACCACTTCAGGTAATATTTATTCAATTTTTACTTCAATAGGTATATGAGTATAAATCAAATACCACCAACTATAGTGTGTTGATCCATATTTAGAGGATTCACCAAACAAGAAGAATGATCACTGAGGATTTTGGGATACCAGTCAAACAAGTTAAGCTCATGAACAAATATCCAGGACTGATTTTTTTTTTCATTGTGTTAATTGGTTGGAGTTCCTATCCTATTCAGTCAATTTGAAAACACCTGGTTTCAAAATGGAATCCCCTTTATTCCATCCTACCCTTTGATCATCTATGGTATTGTATATGATGTGAAAAAATACTCTCCAAATTGGGATCTGCTAGAAATATTTCATGTTCTAGCATTGAAAATCCACTGCCTTGATATAATTGTTACTCAATGGATTGTCTCCCTTGACAATTGAAATGTGGCCCACTATAGACAACTTACAGGCTCCAAGTCTTTACATAATAGTATCTAGATCATAAAAAATAGAAAAAACATAATCCACCAACCATATCAGGGTGGTTAATGATGTTAAACTCACATCTCTATTATTAGAGTAACCACACAACACAATAACAAATGTCACAACTTTGGCCTTAGGATCATGATCCAGTTCCACTTCCGTAGAGGTAGCCCCGTCTCAAACCCTAAAAGGTTCATCAAAAAATTATTATTCCAGATCTAAATAATCCATGAAAAATCACTTGGATATAATTTCTAGGTTTTACAAGAACCTCTATATTTAAACATGAACTTCATACTCATCATTCACTACTATACCCAAAGGTTTCATATAATAATATATAAATTATTACATTAATAATTACATGTTTAAAACATATCATCTTTTACTTGAAACACTCTTAATAACTTCACATATGTCCATAGGTTAATATAGAAAATATTTGCAGTTTCAGGTGATGATTCAGCTAGCATGGACCTTATAGTGATTTCCACGAGTTTTCACTTCTCTTGAAAACACATTCTCTCAAGCCATATGTGTTAATGTTCAACACGGGGTGCGTCTAGGGGGAACCCTAGAAATTATACATTTTTAACCAGAATATGTAAATTATTATCATAAATAATACATTTACAACTATATATTAATGATCTCCATTACCAACATTGATTTTTTAATGTGTTCATTTATATTTATACCCACTAATTCAATATCAGTGTTGCAACAAACATATTTTAATAAAATACCTCTTAAAATATTTATGATTATTAATTAATATGTATAAAAATTGTATTAATATAAATATAACTCTAATGTAATTTTAGTTCCAATGACTATATAATCACAACAATGATATATGTCCAACTATCATTTAATCCCAATAGTCATATATATAGTTGTCATATTTTATTACTATATATGTCCTAAAACCATTCATCCTATTTTATTATCATAAAAAAATTGTATTATATTTATGATTCCTTTCATTACTTCTAAACATTCAATTGATGTTGTGATATGAAACAAAAACCACATGGATAAAAATTTATGGTTCTTAGTAATTTTATATATTTTTTAATTTTTTATTTTTTATTTTTATAAAGATATTTGATATTTTATTCTCATAATTTATGAATAATATCATGTATTAAAATATTTTATCCCAATAAAACAATTTTTTTATTTTATTTCAGTTTAGTTGGTGAAAAAATCAATTCAAATAAAGTTTTATTTAAATGAAAATTAATTAGAAAAATAAATGAATGTTAAATACTAAAAAAATTTAAAACATTCATCCCTAAAAAATTCTATTACCCTGATGAAAATGAATTCAAATTATTTTGTCACATAAAATATTCAGGAATACTTTTATAGTTTCCTATAACATCTCTTAAAAAATATTGATCGAGTGGTTTGTCATGTTTCACAATAATTTATCTCTTTTATAAAAAATAACCACTTTTTATTCCTCAAAAAATGTTTCAATTATAAATTTTATAAAATATATGATAATTACATGTGGGGGATCATGTTCATACTTCCTCAAAAGGGATACATGGAACACAACATGTGTAACTCCGTGAATTTAGTATCCAAGATTTAGAGATCATTTTATTACATTTTATAAAATTCCTAGATCATAGGGTGAAATATTTTATAACTATCAAGAAACTAGATACATAATTGTACATTACATTGACTTGAAAACTACAGGTGCATTAAATGAAACCAAAAAACATTAATATTTATTATTGAAAATTCATACATCATAAATTATAATACTCTTGGTTTCCAAAGGAAATAGTAAACCATTTTAGCTTGTGGGATTAGATGATAGCTAAGGGGTAGAAAATAGAGATAAATACTATAAAAAGTATGTAAAAACCAATTATCTAAGAATAATTAAATTCCATAATATTTTGATTCCATGGATTACATACCAATAAATAAATGAATAGATAAGAATAATTTTTTCCATTTTCATGGAACGTATAATGTAATATATCATAAAAATACCATCAAGGCCTTATTCCTAGATATTATATATAAATGAGTATGGATTATACCAAAGGTTCATATAGTTTTTCTTATGATACTTACTTATATATCATGGGGATACATAGTTTTAGGATCCAACCATTAAATAATATATCTAATGCATCCATCATATGAAGATAATGGTTAAAAATGAATATGATAATGTTTTATAGGTAACCTCATACATAAGTGTGACTTAGTAGTCCATAGTATTAAATTTTAGAATAATGGATATATGTAATATCCATATTTCCCTATTCAATAAATCAATATGGATATCATAGTGAATATCCAAAAATCAATATAATAATAATAGGATATTCATTAGTTAATAGAAATTACTCTTTTCAATAGAGTGATACCAAGGTAGTAGTGAAGTGTAAATTTGTGGTGTATGAAAAAAAATTGGAATAATCCTTCATTAGGTGTCATAAAGAGTTTTTGAATTATCCATATTGTATCCCTAAAAAGTTTCAAACACAGTGTGTTGTTAGAAACACTTTTTATTTACCAAGAGATGGTCGAGTAAATATCCAACCAACATTTTTTAGGGTCATTACCCCTACATGAATCATATTCAGATCATTCATCAACTTTTTTGTATTCATATAGGGATGTAATTGCAATGAAACCGCTAACCATTTACAATAACTATATTTTATGATTTATTATGGCAATAGGGGTGTTTTAGCATTATAATATCTTATGATGATATTATAATGAGAGGGAATTTTGGTATCTTTTAGAAAATATAACAATAAATTTATATATGTGAATAATCATAAAAGTTATCCTTAGAATGGAACAAAAATTGATGGAATGAAAAAATAAATTATCAAAGAGGTTAAGAACCCCTGCATATAAAATTGGCTCCTTAGTTCTTGAAAAGAACACCATAAAACCTTAAAAACTTCCTATGAGGAATATTAAGATGGGAAATTAGAGTAAATTCATGATTAATATATTTTGAGTGTACATCAATGGGGGAATGGGGGGGATTTATAGTTGAGGAGAGTGTATTTTTTGTTAAAATATGGATTACTTTATTATTTAAGTAAACTACTATCGGTGGAATTTATTACCATGAAATTAGTAGATTTATTATTAAAAATTAGTGTTATTTGATATTTAAATAAATAAATAACATAATGGAACCACCCCACAAATCCATTAAATGCAACGTATCAAACATGGTTTTTTACTAGGATAAAATGTAATTTATGTTAAAAATAGTCAAATGTAAAGTTCTAAATTCATCATTATAATTTAAAATACATCATTTTAATCAATAAAAATATATTTTCTTAGAAAATGATTAAATAAATTTTTATGTAATAATTATATCAATAATATGTCATAAAAGTTAAATTAGTTGTCAAATTTTTATTTTTTACTTGTCAGCCACAAATTAAATTACTTAGAAAAGTCACCAAAATTCATAGAAAATAATTTCATCCTAAACATTTTTATTATACATAAATATATATACAATTAATTGCATTTAAAATTTATTTCATAATATTGATCCTATTTTACTATATTTAGCTAGATATTCTGCCAAATTACATTGCTAATATGGGTGGTCTAATTTCATTACACCTACTATCTAGTAACAAGAATATGAGAAGGCTCTCCATTATAGGACAATTCAAGTTAGTATATATATTTCTTTAGTTGTGAGTATGTATATGGAGTATGGAATGTAATTTCATATAATTTTGAAATTAAATACTTAATTTAAATTAGAGAGGCTGGGATTAAAGGAAAAATGATAATCCAAATTACTAATTTAGTCAAAAATATCAAAAGGCCTAATGTATATTTGGCATAACTTTCTCTCGGCCATTATTTGTTGGCATGCTAAGCATCTTGACACATATATAGTAATTTCCATCTTTACGTTCTCCCACATTAAATGATCCCCTATATCCCTATTAATATTTTTGATACAATGGTGTATATATAATTTAAATCTATGATCATTATCTAGTAATTTTTTCTTTAAATAAAGCAATGAATGTAGTCAGAGTAACTTTTCATACATCTATATGGAATTTTCATGGATTAAGTATTTCAATATTACATATTCCAAGTATTTAATATTATTTTCTAAACCCTTATAATCATGTTAACACTTATTTATCCTATATAGAGAAGATAGTTGTGAAATAACATAGAAGATGAATAATGTTTCTTATTCCTTAAAATTTTCAATATCCAACTTTACTAAATCCATTAATATAATAGCATTTTCGATCCTCATCATAGAAATGACTCGATGATCATTCCCACCTAATTAATCATCAATTTTGTTTTATTTTATATGTTGGTGGAGTATTACAATGTCATAGTCCTAAATTAGTTCTAGATATTTCATATTCCCGTATTGAGATCTTTCTCTATGAGTATATACATTAAATAATTTTCAACAATATATATGTAAAATTTATCACCATAATGATTGTACGTCAATTTTTTATATTGAATTATTATATATATTGGATAAACATCTTGTCATGGATAGTTTTTTCCCATGGTACTTCAATAGCCATGATGTATAGTAAAGTACTATATCATTCTGCATATGGTTACACCATATTCCATTATTTACTGCCTTAATATATATAACTAATCCTTTCTTCCAATTTTGTTAGTTCAATACATATACATTAATAAATATTTTATTTATATTCATAGTTTACTATAACCATTCCTTATATCATGTGAATTTGAAACCGTTACATGGATAATTGCTTATGAAATTAGCTAATCAAGTAGAATCTTCAATAAATAGTCAATTGATACCATCTAAACTAAGAAAAATAAATATCATGGATATAATAATTATTGTAGAATTTTCTTTAAAATATATTCCTATTTTGGGTTCAACATGTATTTCAACAATAGAGATAATTTAGACATGAAAAAGAAACATTTAAAATCAAAAAATCATATGGACATAATTCACCATAAAATTTTTTCCCTTTTATTTTCAAGAATGATTCTAAAATGTTCATCATTGTCTTCATACCACTTATAGTACATAAAAACATAATTAATAAAAACTAAAAACTATTTATCAATTCGATCCTTGAATACTTTATTCATTAGGTATATAAAAAATGTTTCATTTGATAACCTAAAAGGATATAATATAAATTCATGAATCCCATATCTTGTGTGAAAATCTATTTTTTCTGTATCATCCCCCCTAGAATTTAATTGACAATAACCATAATGGAGAGAAAATTTTTAGAAGAATTGATCCTCATGATTTTGATAAAATTTATCATTGGTTTGAGGTAAAGGGTACTGTTTATTTATATAATGGATTTTGTTTCACTATAATTGATTCACCACCTCATCGACTCATCCTTCTTCATCACATATAAGATAGGTTCTACCCAATGTGAATCACATGGGATTATTAATACCTTATCAAAAAAACTATTGTAGTTTATTTCTCAATTCCATAAATTAAACTTGTTAAATTCAATAGGGAGGTATGGATTCGAGATTCACATCAGGGATACAATCATTAGAATACTAAATTTCATAGTCAGGAATATGTATAGGTAGTTTCTTAGAAAATATATCAATAAAATCCATCACAATAGACACATCCTCTATTTTAATGATATCTTTATTATTAATAGAGTAATCTAATACTATAATTTATTTATGACATTCCACTCGATTTGGTTCATAATAGGTCTCCACTAATGAAGTAACTCCTCTAAAAATAATGGATTATATTACACCCATATAATATATAATATTTTTCATTGTCATTTTAGAGTCAACCCATCTAAATTATTATGTCAAAGTAAATTGTAGGTATAATAAAATAATTTAATACTAATAAACCACAATTAATTTTATGAGTGACAAATAAATTTAATCTTTTCTATTATATTTCTGAATTGTGTTTTTACTTGAAACTCATTCCATAGTTAATCAGGGGATGGTTAACCATTCACTAAAAAATTAAAATATACGAAAGAGTGTATAGATCTAGAATCAAATAATTCAATAGAAAAAATTATTTTTATGATTATAGTGACAACTATAAAATCATTTGGATACATCATTTCTATATTCTTTATAGCACAGGATCAACCGTTCTCCCTTGGACTCTTCTGGGGTAAGTTCCCTTGATAGGATTTGTGTTTATTTGAACAGTGTATCATATCATTAAAATTTAAGCATTGGATAATTATGGATTATTTATTTTTGTTACACTCATGGGTTAAATTTATATTATATTTACACGTGTAAAAAATTATCATTTCCTTTAGGAAGTTCAAATAGTGTTTACTCCCATAGTAAATAAAATTTCAAAATTATAACCTCCCCTTCTTCTCCTTCACAAAATTATTTTTTAACGTAGAATTCAAACATTATCTTATTCTCAAACATTCCAATGAAAGTGATATATTTGTATAAATCGTGTTCATTCTTGATTACACTTTTCACAATCATTATAAAAGATAAATATTTAATGAAACAAATTACCATAACATTTTTAGATTCCACCAATAAAATAAATTATTAATCCTGTTTTATAAATTATTTACATAGTTTCTAGAATATCTATCCAACCTTATAAATCTGACCTCATACTTAGAGAAAATTACACTTCCCTGTATATTAAATTTATACATTTATTTTCCATGTCCAGTCTTTTCTCTCTTAGAAAGTACTTCTCAAAGAAAATCACTACAATAGAATTCCATACATATTATTCATTTCATCATCCCTTTTAGTGTTTTGAATCAAATACCACCATTGATCATCAAATTATTTTATATGGAATACATCCATGATAAAATTACCCATTTCTCTATATTCAAAAGTATGGAAAACCTTTTCAATAGATTTCTGACATTATTTAGATACTATTGGATTAATGGTTATTTCGAATGATGTATTATTCTTCCTCGTGAAAATATATAATATTAATATACTATGATACGGAGATAAAATTATCTACATGAGACATATATTGGATGTAACCTAACTTAACTAACCTATTATAGTAAAAAATTTCTTTACTATAATCCATACCCATTGAATTTTTCTGGAAATAAATCCATACATTAATTATTATTATTGACAAGGTTTATATTATATTAATTACGAATTATTTTTCGAAATTGGAATTTATTAAATTTTTTCATGAATATAGAAATGAATAATAAATCAATCAACTGAATTTATCAAAAATTCATATCCTGAAATAAAGTATGTTTTCTAGAATATCTTAAGGGGTTTTATATAGTTATGGTATCTAACTTTGTTATTCTATATCAAGTTCCCAATAATTCTACTTAATTTTCTTTGATATCAACAGTAACATCCCAACACATGAAACGCAGAGTAATATGTAGTTACACTATATTGGTAGAAAATACCAACATCATGGGATCCAATAGTTTAGTAGTATAAAAAAATTGATACATATTGAAACATTATATTAAATTGAAAACTGAAGATTTAACAGCCAAAAAATTAAAAACATTATTATATCTACAAAAAAATAAATACAACACATGATGTAATCCTATAGGTTTTCTTGGGAAAAGCTAAAAATATAAAATGGTGATCTTAGTCAATTAATTATTGGTATCCCATAATGTAAGTTATTATAGATAAAATGGAATAAATAACACTTCAAAAATAAATAGATTCCATAAAAATTAATACATCCATGAATTACATAACAAATAATAAATTAATACATAAGAATAACTGAAATCGTAGTTTTGGTATACATATTAAATGACATAATAAATATATCTTCAAATATACAAACTAATACATCATATATAATTTTTTAAGGATTATACCAAATAAAAAAATAGTTATTCTTTTGAGACCTACCTATTCATCGAGGGATATAAAATAATTTTCCCTATTCATCATATAATTAGTCGAGTGAATCCATAATTTGAAGAGAGTGGATAAATAATATGAATTGTAATCTTCCCTATGGAACCAAAAATAGAATTCTTGATAATTGATTAATATTTTTCTAAATTGTAATAAAGGATTTAAATAATGTATGTACTTTTTTTAATTAACAGTATGTATAAATATGAGAATTTACTATAATGATTTTACAAACAATTGTATATTCACAAGGTAATGGTATGTAACCTTAATAAATGAACAATAATAATTAATTGGTGAAGAGTACTTAAATAGTGTAGGTTTATAAATAGGAAATAATCATCCATCATAGTTCTTATATAGTTCTTTAATTAACTAAATCATATCCCCTAGTCGTGTCAAACTAGGTGTGCAGTTATGCTCTCTAATCATGTACCGAGTGAAGGTTTTGTTAATACCTAATAAAATATATTTTGAGTTTATTGCCCCTAGGTAAATTGGAGCAACAACCCTTATCCACTTTCATCTATCCTGATAGAGATGTTATTACCTGAAAACCACACACTCGTTAATTTATCTAAATTTTAGGTTTCTTTATGGAGTAGATGGAGTTTGACAAATATAAAGACTTATAAATGTAGTATGATGAGAGTTAATAGATTTATATAAGTGAAAATATAATAATTAATTTATGAAAATGAATTATAATAACTATTATAATGACAAATTGATGGATACTGAAGGATCTCTAAATAAATGAGGGGAGATTTTAAGTACACTTAACTTGAAAAGATTCTTCTTAGAGCATTAGAGAACACCATAGAACCATAAAAATTAAATAGAGAGACTCTTTATAGTTGATATTAAATTCTTTTGTGATCAAGGTATTTTGAGTGGAGATTAATGTGACAATTTATGGGTATTTATACTAGAATAAGGGGGTATTTCATGAAGAAAATATTTATTATTTTTTTATTTACACCAAATACTTTTGGGCAACATTAATTAAAATGAAATTTGAAAACATTTTATTAATCAAATTATAGTTATTTAAAATTTAAGAAAATCCAATACAATATATCCACTCCCATACACTCTATTAAATTCAACAAATAAAAAAATTAGTATGATAAAATATAATTTTGGTTCCCAATTATCAAATATTAGTTTCCAAATTTATCTTAATATATAAAAATTAATTATTTTACTCTGATGATAATTTTTTTTCATGAAAAATGTTAAACAAACTACTCTTTCATAATAATATCATGATAATTTAATAAAATTTATTGAATTGATGAAAACTATATTTTTCACATTCTCCCAAAAAATGAACTTCTTCAGAAAAATCTCCATAAAATCAAAAAAACATATTTTCAAAAAAAGTAATTTCTATATTTATTTCCCATTTATTTAAATAATTCTATATCTATGTGAAATTTAATTATTAAATAAATTAAAATTTTAATTCAAAATTACGCAAACAATGCTTAAAAATCAAAATCTCTATATCTAGTAGGTATAATTTTAATCTGAAAAAATTAGTGTAATTAAAATTAATTAATTAATAGAAATTTTTAATAATTAGTTTTTATAAATCTATCAAAATAATTTATTCATTTTATTTTTATCATGATTAAAAATTGATACATTACCTTGGTTTAATCATGGGTCTTTAATTATGAACTAGTGAGAGTTATGGATGATGTACTAATCAGTAATTTATTACCCCACAAATACCATGAATCAATTAGAGAATAATGTATCTAAGTCTAATATTTATCTTCTTTATAAATCTTATGACCATATTCAAATGAGATATCTAATGTTATTCCTTTTCACTATCTTTAAACTCTAGATCTTGTAAGAAATTATCAACATAGCTATTTTATTGATGTTTTTCTATATTGATGTGTTGTTGAATGGTTTGAACATTTTTATATAATTTCATTAAGAATATCATGTCCCAATATCATCCTTTATAAAAATTCATCACATCTGGTCGGTGCTCAACACCTCCTCCAATTTAGAGCTCTATAAGGTGACATTTGGATGCTTGTGTGAAAACTGTAATTATTTCAGTACTCAACAAGAGTGAGAAATTGGTCCCAAATTCTCTTGAAAATCATATTTAATGATTTCAATATTTCATCCATTTTTTGAATTGTCCTTTAGGATTTACCATCAGTGTAAAAGTAGAAACTTGTGATATAACTCATCTCTATATTCAATGATTGTTGAAGACTCCTCTATAATTTTGATGTTAATATTATACCTATATCAATTAAAACAAAATTTTTTTACTTCATGTTTTCATTCCACTTACTTTATATATATAATTACAACTTAATCAAGTGATATTTCTTATATATTAGAAATAATGTGTGTTGACTATTTATGTTGATCCACCACTACCTGGATGGAATTTTTCTCATTGGGTGTCTTAGGATGTTTGAAAGATAAATATAAGGTGATGTTCTCTCATTTCCATTATACTATTGGTAATGATTGTATCAAAAAATTAGACTTTATATCTTTAGTAATTACTTTCCAAAATACTAAACATCGAGATATATACTCAAAAATACCTCTCTTACCATTATAAAACCAAAATTGTTGTTTAATATCATTATACATCTTTCTGCTTCCTTGGTGAAACTTGAATGACGATTAATGTGTTTCATCCATATTATAATTATTTTGTTTTACTATGAATATGACACATATCATGTTTCGATAAATTATAACTCTATCCCTATCAAGGAATAAGAACAAAATATTTTTTATCTATTTTTTATAGATTAATATTATCTGTCTAGCCCTCATTGATTTTCACATATATATGTTTTTGGGAAATAATTTTCTAAATTTTAGATTTTATACATTTAATTATAATTTATATATGTATCATTTAAATATACATTAATATTGAGTCCCTTTAATTCATAATCAAGGATAAGGTAGCATGATACATTTTTATCAAAGCATCAACTACCTATTTTACTTTCAAATGATGGAAAATTATTTAGAATTCATAATTATTGATTTACTATAACTATATGCATTAGGGAATTCTAAAACCCTTATATGTGTATATGTACATTATGATCTTGTGATTAATATATATTTTAAAACATTTCATCGTAGTAATAATTCTCTAAAATCATTACTAAACGTATTATGGATTCAATCTCCAGTTATTTCAGTGGATGATTTTTTAGATGGGACCTTAATTTATATGTGGCATAACGTATCAAAATTGAATTTTTCATGAGGACACACCCCATGCTCTTTATTTATTTATCACTATATATCAAATAAAAATCTTTACTACTAGGTGGTGTTAGTATAAGTTATGTGACCAACAACATATGTAGAATCTTGAAGCATTCATCATGATTATTTATATAGAAGAACTTCACAACCAAATAAATTATCACGGTTATAAAATTGTATAATCTTGATATATATATCACAAAAAATTGATTATATCCAAAAATTATATGATAACTATAGATCTTGGTCATTGTGGTTGCACTAGTTGATTCATCTATCACTTTAGTCTTTGAAGAATATACAGATATTGACTTTCTTGTGATTACCTGAACTAATAAGGATGATTTTTTTAGCCAAAATTGTGTCTTCAAATTATTTCATATAAAATACCCATTCATATATACTTTACTATCATCCAAAAATACTCTTCATATTCCCCTATTTGTTCTAATATATAAGGATTTCATAAATAAATATGACAAGAAATAATACATGATAATATACTGACTCTATCTGGGAAATACATGGTGTTATCAAATAACTTTATATGTTTTAATGGAATAACTATGAATTTATAGTTTTCACATATTTTATGGATTGTTTTCTTGTGTATATCTTATTTTTTTCCCTATATTGATTGTAATAATAATGAATATCACAATTTGAGAATTATTTATCTTATTCATTTTGATCCAAAGAATCCTTAATTTTGGGTAAAGTATTATATTAATTGATATTGATACTTTTATGTTCCTGATAATCGATGTAAAAATTCATAGGTTCATCCTTCAAGAAAAAGTGGATCATTTCACCCTATAGTTAAGTACATGTGTGTATAAATCCACTGTCATAATTCTCAAGAATTCTCTTTTTTAATTATTATAATTTAATGGGTTTAATTATATAAGGTCTATTATATATAGTCATAGGGAAATTTATGCATTGGATTAAAAACAAAACCTCATTTTCTAGGTGAAGATTATATAATTCGTATGTGAATAAATAAATATAATCATATACAATTGGAATTTATTCAAGCTTATTTTCTCCCAAAAGAAATATATGCATGTATCCATCATTATTAGGCATCATGAATGACATTAAAGAATATATTTCCAAATGAATTTGGTGATAATACATTCATTGATATTCTAAAATTTGGTTATTTAAGATACAAAATGAGATATCCCTCTTCTGAGAATTGATATGATATATATATACATATACTCTATATATTACGAATTTTACTTAAAATTCAACCATGGGTATAAGAACTAGATCTACAAGAAGTATCACCCCACCAACCAAATTCAGAGAAGAATTGTATAACATGGGTAAAAAATCACACCACCATGTGTTTACATCAATAATTCAATATCAAAATATTGAGATAGTGAATCATCATTTTTTTAAAAATAATTATTGATATTGATTAATGTGGAGAGATAGAATAAAATAATATATTCACTTTTATGAGGTGGATAATAAGTTTAATTTTTACTATTTCATTACCATGATCTACTTCAGTAGTGGTTTTTTTATAGGATATCCCTTCTTCCATTTGTCTTTTAGGTTTTTAATGTTAATAATCTTTTTTAACCCTTGGGTTTGAGAATTTTGTTTATAATTCCATGAATCACTCCATGTCACTATTTATTTTATTTAAATTATTCAATAATTTTTAAGTTAGTTTAATGTTTGTTAATTTCCTGTATTTGAATTTGTAAATTTTAATGGTTTTTTAGGCTAACATAGTTTTCCTTAATAGTTAAGTAAATCGGGTGGTGCCTAGATGATAGTGTTTTAATTTTTTTAATTTCATTTATTATAGTTATATCATGGTTAGTAGGACCATGCTAGTTATTCTTGGAAACTATGAAGTGTTCCCTTATGTGTCATGTGAGGTGTGTCCGACTGGCACAGTGTATAGTGAATCATGTGGCCAAATCATGTGATATAACACATTTTTAAATTTCTTTCTATTCTAAAAATTAACCTCATTATTTTAAATCACCCTCACACTTATCATATCCACACATACGCATACATGTATTTGAAGATCCAGGAAAATATCCAACCTTTTTCGTTCATTGATTGTGGTGTCTCTCCTTCGAGTCTCATGGAATTTTCATGGTATTTCTCCACACATTAACCCCAAATCAATTCTAATATATACCCCTTCTTTGTTACCTAATGTTTTATTCATCCATATAACAATAAATAATTTTAAATGTGTAATGATGGGGTTGGATTAGTACAATCATATGTTTTTGTTCTTTTAAGGCATTGAGATGATGAACGCTTTCTCAGTTACACCGAAACCAAATAAGGTGTTTAGTTTCCACACAATTATAGATATATGTTTATTTACCAGAATTTAATATAAAAATTAATTGGGTATAGGGATATTCATGAATTATTTTATGTAAAAATTATTACTACAGTTGTGTCCCAAAATTGATGGAAGATGATTCGAAAAAAGTTACCACTTTCCATCGAATGCCTTCCATGCCATTTTTTTGTAACAATTTCTGACTAGATATTTAAATTTATTGAAATTTATAAAAATGGTGATTTAACCATTTCTATATTGATAAATGTTTTTCAATACAAATGGATTTCAATTAACAAGTTTCATGTTTTCTAAATTTTTTATTTTATTTGAAAGGAGTCTATTTAACATAGTGATTTTTATTTTGAAATATGATCATAGAATTACTTATTTCAAAGATGTTTAAAAATGAAAAAAGTAATTAAAAATGGTTTTAATGGAAAATATAATCATTTTTTGGTATCTAGTCTTCTTTAATATGGTATTTTAAAGGTTGTGACTTGGATTGAAATCCCACGATCAAATTGAAAATTCCAATTTGTACCCATATGATAACGATATTTTCGGAATGGTTTGAGACCCTATTTATGTTCCTTTTGAATATATTTCTTCTTTTTATGGGTGTTGATTCATGTATGTGGAGACCAGGTGGTATATCTAAATGGATATTCTGTATGAGGGTGTTAGAAGTGAGTAGAGGCTTAAAAAATTAAATTATACTTGTGTGGATGATGTTTTTGATTTTTTACTCACCTCCTTTATTTGATGTCATAAAAATATTTGGAATATAATAGGTGTCCTATATGAGAGAAAACATTATTATAAAATATTTTTTCAATGTGCATGTTACCCTATTAGACTAGGTGATCTAATAGGATGTTTACATTGTCCCAAAATGTTTTGCAGGGTATTAGGGTTTAAATTGAACTCCCTACTCATAATGGAGCCTAGTCAATCCAATGGGACTATAAGGACATGATGTGTTCATTACTTTTATCCTAGATTCCACATCATATATTTGTTACTGTATAATTAGATCCCTAAGGGGTCACATATGATTTGAGGATATTATTTAAGATAAATTATTGGATTCCATTATTTTCAATGTTTATAGCCTCAATATATTGTATGATTTCATGGCACATTTTGACTAATTATTTCTTTCTTCTTGTCATGTGACATTAATGTCATCATGATTTTGTTTTTATAAAATACTCTTTCATTACGATATGGATTAATCATAAATTATTTTTAAAATACCATTCAATTTTAGAATTTTTTATGAAGGATATTAGTAAGTTTTTTGTTTAAAATTAAATATTTCATTAATGATTTTTAAAAGGGTGTTTCCAGCAAAATTTAATATAGTGTTTCCTCAATGTGTTTCTGGAACATTTTTATTTATAGTATAATAAATAATGATATCTTATTTTAATAATATTCACATTATTTTATCATAAAATATTTTCAATTAATAATATATAATGCATGGTGTGTGGAACAAAAATATGGTTTTCTTTCAAAGGTTCTTGTTTATTTGTAATGTTTTTTCCTAGTTTGGGAAGGAAATGAGAACTAGTAGATATTTTGTTTCCTTATTATTTTTTATATAAAGCCCCTAATTTTTAATTATGTTAAAAATATCAATTTTGGAATGTTATAAAAATAAAATTAATTATATTCAATAAGTGTAGAACTTTGGAATGTATTTCTTAGTGAAATATTTTATAGGTTCTAATATTGCATTTGTTTGTGGTTTTTGCATTGGTATAATGATGGGTGTGGTGATATGTGGATGGTATCACGAAGTTTCATGAGGAGTTATTATGGTTATTATATTTTGGATAGTGATGCATCAACCAAGAAGATCATTATTTTATCTTTTACATTGATTACTTATCATATAGAGTGATTCCATAATATATCATGTTGTCCTTGAATTATTTTTTTGAGTTTATATAAATGGGATCAATCATTATTGTTGTATTTGAATCATTTTAATTATATGATTTTATTTGGTTGTATTTACTAGATGTTATGTGTATATCCATATTATAAATTATATATTTTTTAATTTTTTGTATAACATATATTGTTTATATGATCTAATTTGATGGTGAAATCATTCCCAATATGATTATTGGGATACACATACACTAGTTTCTATGTTGTAGAGAATTTAAACACCCTTCAAGCTAATGGTGAGCCTAGTCTAGTGTCTGTACATATGGAGTCCTAAGTCAATTCATTTAAAATAGTATCATTGTAGTTTCTCGGACATTATATACATAAATATTACATATACATATATGAATATTAAATACATATAATTACAATCCATTCTATATCCATAAGGGTTTTTTGTAAATATAATCATGGATACATAAAAAACTAGTAGCTAAAATACCTACATCCTCTCCCGTTATGTTATTTCGAACTAGAATACTTCTAAAACATATCATACCCCAAATAATAATTTATATCATAGGGAAAAGGATGATCTCATATGATTGGTATTGGATAAATAGGGATATATCAATCAATGGTTATATGGATCTATATCATGAGTATTAGGGTAATAAGACATGAGATTGACATTTGAAATTCCTAGCCAAAAAATCAAAGATCATAATCAAAATCCATGGAAAAAAATATTAGTTATTTTTAAGATATAACTCTTAATCGAACCAAATACATGATCTATTAGAGAAAAACATTGGCATAATATCGTTTCATAAAAGAGAGGTATAATGTTTTGCATAATAATAATCATAGGAATACAATGTCAAGTATAACACCAAGACATTCATCACATATTAAGATTGGGATAACTACCCTTTCACATTCTTTGGGAATATGATAACATCCCATGAACGCTTTTTTCGGAATGGGTATACCCCACGTGTTCCCACGTTGGGTTTTGGATAAGATCTCATATACCCCCATTTGGGATTGGGATAACCTCACATTACCCATTTGTCTTATAAAACATTAATCTTTACCAAATTAATTTTACCAATATACAAAGTACATTAATAAAATAATTATAATCCATTAATATGTATAGAATATGATCATAAAAACATTTATCTTTTCATCCTAGCTTAACCCCAAGAAAAAAAATTAGATTAATCTATATTTCATCATCATAATCAGTAATCATCCCAATAATGAATGAAGATGTAAATTGGATCATATACCCAATAAATAATAAAAAATACTAATGGATTTTGATATATAATAAAATAAAATTAAAATAGAACTAGAACAATTATTTACGAAAATACACATTTCATTTTGAAACAAATTATTAAAAATATAGAGATTTACATAATATTATGAAAAAAAATTCCTTGAAAAATAACATAGAAACTATTAAGTGAAGCTTAAAATAAAATATTATTCATGATATTAGAAAAATAGTTTCATGATATATATATTAAAACAAATACTTTTTTCACATTTTCTGTAAGAAATAAAAATTAAATCTTTCAAGAATCAAAAATAATATTCCTCATAAACCATTTCAAAAAATTATAAAAATTGTTAAAAATTACTGTATAAACCCATTTGGTAATGTTATAAACATTATTTTAAACAATATAAATAATATATATATATATATGGTAGAAAAATATTCTTGACAAAAGAGAGAAATAAATTCCATTTTCTATAAAAATATTTATTCGGTTTCTTCAGTACTGAAAGAGAGTTAAATGAAATGAAAAAAATATAATATTGAAAAATATATAGATTTTAATAAAAAACAATATTTTAAAGAGTTTAATCATATAATTTCATCATAAAAAATTTATTCATGAACAATCCTAGTCAAAATGTGATTGTAACATCAAGCCCTTACCTCATGTCTATATTTCTGTATAATAGCTCTAACCAATGGTATAATTAGATTAAATTTATTAAAATTTGCTAATAGAAACAAATTCATTACTATAAAATCATATATTCTACACATATTAAATTTCAATGTCATTTTATTAATAATTCCTCATTAAAATTATCATTTCCCGGGGTTAACTATTTTTTACATGAAATCTTCGGTTTGGAAGTTATGGTCCTTGACATTGATCATAGTTCCATATTATCTATAATATTATTCCTATCGTAATGTTAAAATTTAGTAATTATATATACATTTATAATCATTCATATAACATGGTGATTAAAAATTAATTGCATCACATTGTGGGGATGATAGTCCATACAGGCGCATGAGCGAAGATTTTCACATTTCAATGGATGGGGAAAAATGACAAAAATTATTTATTTTCCATTCCAGAATAAGTATTATATCATTACAATCATAACAACACACACAGAAACTAAATAATTCATAATAACCAAAAATGAATGATTTTTTTTTTGAAAACTAATAGTATCGCTACATGGAGGCGGAAGTCCACCAATACTCACAAGATATACTTTCAACACCCATTTGACGTAGAAGATGGAAAAAATGGTTGTGTATTAATCATTATAATATATTATTATATTTATAATGATGTATTCATCTTTTTTTAGAAATTGAACTAGTTTATATAAGGTGTAATAAGAAATAAAATCGAAATAGCATTGTTAAGATTTATATATCATTGTTGAGATACATCAATTTTATTACACCTTAATCTGTGAATGATTCATATTAAGAGAAAAAAAGAATAAATATGATGAATATAAGGAACAGATGAGGGTTTTGGAGTACGTATGAGCCGATGTATGAGGATCAATTTTTTTTAATAAGGTAATTTAGAAGGTTCCGTCATAAAACATAGGGGAGGGACACACATAGAATTATTTAAATGATTTTAATAATATAAGGTATTTTTAGTGTGAATGTTGATCCAAATGGAAAATAATTTGAAGAGAAAATAATATAAATTGGATATATAATTAATAAATAAGGACTTTATAAGTTTATTTATCATTACTACCCTTATATATTATTTTACCACCTATAAAAAAACTAAACATTTAACATGGGAACAAAATTTTATTATTTTTAATACTCATTATGACCAAAACATAAGTTCAATGAATCACATTATATCAATTATTATGATTAAAAATATTGAATAAATTTAAATAGGTAAAATTTATAAATGTTTAATAACTTTATTTTAAATAATCATGTAAAACACAATAGAAACATAATTTTATAAAAATTAATTTTAATGCGTTTTTAGGAATAAAACTGAATTTACATCCATTACATGCCTTGTAACAAATATAAAATGAATGATAAAATATTTTTTATCATATATATATATATATATATTCATTTCATTAAATCCATTAACTAATAGTTATTAATTTATTTTTTTCAAATAATAAAACATTACAAGCATAAAAACCTTTTAATGAAAAATCTGTCTTAATGCATAAAAATAAAATTTTAACAAAATATAGTATAATTTTATTATAATGTAATTAATTATAATATTTATAATTAAAATATAATTATTTTAATTTAACATAAAAGTAAAAACCTAATCGGGCTTTTAAATTACTAGATTTAAGGAAAATAAATGACATTTTTAAAATAATCGTTATTTTTTCCTATTCACTGAAAATAAATATTTTTAGAGAAAAAAATATATATATAAGATAAATGTTTATTTAAAAAATTAAATTTATTATATAAAATATAATTTCTGAAAAATTGCTGAAATTCATTATATTTTTTCCATAGAAATTGCAATAAAACCCATTTTTTAAGAAAACATATTTTTGAAGAAAAAAAGTTGGTTTTATGAAAAATGAGTACATAATTTGAATGAATTCATAAATAAATTTAACTTAATAAAAAAAATTATACATATTTTTAATTATGTGGATACTTATATTCATACTGCCAATTTAACGGTTAGGCTATAACTATCACATTTAAATAATGTTTTTATATTATATTGAAGTTTGTTTGAATCATTATAGTGTGAGTTAAGTAAGATACCAAGAATAGTATTATTTTAAAATATACATTTTTTAATAAAATTATACCCTAGATTATTTGGTGTGACTATATTTTGGAATCAATCCCTTGTAATTTATAGACTTAGTAGTTTTAAGATGATGATGTCGAGCTTAAGAATCTGTAACGGGGAGTGTGTCATAAGTCATTTTCCATACATCGCCTCAAGTTACCATGGGTAGTGTAGATATTGGTATTTATTTTTATTTACTTATTGATGGATTTTTGTATTAGGATTTTATTTTTTTGTTAGTGATGTTTTGATCCTCATTGTCCTAACATGGGTTCTCTTGGGGTTTTTACTTAGTGTCTTGGGATGATAATAGTAATGGGAATAAAAGAATAAGTTCGGCATAAATGGCATTAAACCCATTAAATAACCAATAATATGACTCTTTATATGTTTTAGGTAAAATCACATGATTCTATTGTGGTCCTTTAATGACACATACGGTACATTTTTTTCATAACATTCCACTTATGTTTTTTTATTTAGAATTTGTGGCCCTTCGTTTACTTTTTATTAGTAGTGGGAAAAGAATCTACATAGTCTTGTAATATTTTACTAATTTTGTATTGGTTTATTGGTTGATTTTTATGATGTATTTTCCCTTATTTTAATGTGGTGGAATGGAATTTTTGTGTCTATGAAAAGTAGATATCATGATAAAATTTGTTTCTCTTTAAAAAAGGTCCTAATTGACATAATATAAAATTAACCTTGTTTTCATTACATTTTTTAGACGTTTTTGATTTAATTATGAATCTTATAAAGTGTTTTTTATTTGAAACTATTTGTTTTTAGTTTAAAAATAAATTTATATCCACTTAGGGAGAATCTAAAAATTGGTTCATTTAAAGGTTTATAATATAGAAGGTCTTCTAATTTCAACCCAGTTGAATTTGTTCTGAATTTTAAATATATTTTTATAGATATGTGTTTAGAGTAATTAATTTTGTAATCAAGGGATGATAATTTATTAAAATATTAATGTGGGAGTGGTGTTTTTTAAAATTATTGGGGAATCCAAATAGTGGGATTTTATTTTAAAAAAATAGATTGAGAAATATTTACTTTTTGAAGAGTAGGGGAAAGGGATTTCATTGGTTTCAAAAAGGAATTAAGAAATAATACATTTTAGGAATCTTCCTTTATGGGAATGTATTCAATTACAAATCTTGATTTTGGTCTCTATTTGGGTTTTAATCCTTGGGGATTATTTTTCAATTAGATGATTCAGAATCATTTTTTGAGTATTTAGATTTTAAAATTAAGAATGTTTATCAATTTTTTAGGCAATTTTTGAAAGTGTTTCCCTTTTAGAGATTTTTTTCATTTGATATTTCCTCAACTGTTTAGAAATCCTTCCTATGGGATATGTGATTATAAAAACAAAATTTTTTCTGAAATTTTCTTTTCTCAGATGAGTGGTATTAGTTTTGATACATGACCAAATTATGTTCAAATATCATTAATTTTACTATAACCCTATTAGAATTATCTTGAGTTATGGTACAATGTAAATTGTTATGGTTTTTTCAACCATTGAATTTTAATAATTCCCATATATTGAGAGTATTGGAATGCATTTTCATCTCCTTTTAGAAGTATGTTTTGGAATTATCAAATGAGGTGTTTTATAGTGGCTACATTTGGTAAATGTATTAGATCATTAGTCTATGTCATGATATTTGGATAGATAGTTGGCTCAATGAGATTAGACTTCTTATAGAATTTTATTTGAACTATGATTCAGTGTGACTGTTTTTTTAGGGTGATGCTTGGTCAAGCTTGTAACATTTGAGATTTTTGAAATTGTTATCATTTGATGCTTGTTTTGGGAATCTTTATTCAAATCATTTGTTATTTTTATTCTATTTTTATAACGATCTATTTTAGGATACATTCTTAGTGCATTTGAAGAAGTTGTGGTTTGGGGATATCCTTTCTCGGTGATTTCTACGGGTTCCTTCTGGTTTTTACCTATAATTGGCCTTGATATAGGGGAATATGCATACCTTATTGATCAGTGATAAGTGTTATTTTATGTATGGAATTATCCATGAATTGGGTTTTCTATCGTTTTTAGACTTCGGAAACATAGTTTATATGATATGGTAGCTCAATGTTTGGTTTGTTTCCAAATATACCTTGTGTACCTCCATGTTGAGTGTCTTTATCATGATCGTGACGGGATAGTGTTTTGTAAGATCAAAACTATATTTCCCTCACATGTAGTTCATGACCCTATGTTTATAACCATATTGATTCTAGAAGTGTTAATTTTTGATTTTCATCAATTCATGGTTGTATGCGACTTCACAAATTTAGTGATATGGCCTTGTGGTATATTTGTATATTTCATGGAATGGTTATTCTCTGGAAGATTGTGGGTTTTTAGGGTTTTTTAGTGGTTCACAATTTTTTAGGAAAGAGGATATGTGTTTTTCTAATATTCTATATCAATTATATATTTTTGGTGACCTACTATATAAAAAATCATGATTTATGTAGTATACTTTTTAAAAGATTCATCCCTTTATTTGAGGAGTTTCCTTTTTCGTGATTGTTTCATTTCAGTTCAGTAATGTTTCTTTCCTTTTGATCATCTTATGGAATTAATATTAGATATTATTAGGTTTTCATTTCCACAAAATTATAATGGAAAATATATTTCATGGGGCAATTACCAATAGTTCATTCCTTGAATAATTCACTATTGATAGAACTTATATTGTATCTCATGCAAGATTTTACACATAATACTTAGACTATATATTTTTTTAATAATATTTATGAGAAATTATAACATAACTAAGGATTTACTATGGTTTTTTAACAAAAAAATCATGAATGGAATCAAATATTTATAAAAATATGTTGGAATTAGAAATAGATTTATAATGAATGGGGAAAAAAGATTTTAAAGTAGTAGTTATGGAAAATGTGGATCCTTTAGAATTCCCATTATTCATTACCTAAAATGATTATCAAGTTTTTATTTCCCATGGTTGACCCAAATAACTCGAGGAAAAAACCTAGACCTACCTAACCATTAAACTATGATTTCAATATAGATTTTGTTACCATTATAGATCTGATTCAAAAAATAAATGATATCTGAGTAATTGAACTAGATAAAACTCACAAAGAAAAGTGTAAATAACCTGATAGTGATGTTTGAATAATGAAAATAGTATCATTTTTTAATAAATCCAGAAACTGCATAGAATTAATTTGAATAAAAAATATTTAATAGAGAAGAATAAATATATTTTTTTCAAAAACACGGTTCAAAAAAACCCAAATATAATATAGTGAAATATATTGTGAATAAAAAAGTATCATCCTTGGATCACATGGACACATATACATATGATATTAGGCTAGCATAGCTAACACATCTCTCATCTTCATACTTTTGTATTATAGTAGCATAATATAAATATTCTCATCCTCCCATCACAACATACAACCCTCTCTATCATTTGTGCCCTTTATTCATTTTTTGTCTTAGGTATTAAAAGAAAATGAGAGGAAATATATATTAATTTGATTTTATAATTTATGTATTCCTCATAAGATTCATTTTCCTTTATAATATTTTTTTCAATCAATACCTAGTGGTAACAGTTATAATTTATAGAGTCATCTAGATGATCAATTAATTTATATTGACCGCATGATTTTATTTTTTCTTAAAATAATCATATGACCATCACCTATTTATCCCCCTATTCAATAGAATCCATATGGCCATGGTATGTGGTTTTCCAAAATCATGTAACATATATGAAATCAGCCTTAAAAACTACATATTGTAGTGAATTTAAAATAAAATTTACTTTCTTACATTCTTTTATATCATTTATGATTATATATTTAGAGATGAGGTTCACACATATTACATAAAAACCCATATATTATAAAACTTTTACTTTTTATCAATATCCATTTTCCCATAATATAAAATTGTTAAAATGAAAGACAATTTCTTTTCTTGGAAATTATTCATGAAAATCAACATGAAATTTTATTTTCCATTTCCCATATAAAATATCCTGTGAAAAACATTTTCAAACAAGGGAAAAGAACAAAATTATTAGTAAGGGAAAATAATGGTAAATTAAGAAATAATTGGTCTATTAATACATGTTAAAATTTTCTTTTTTCCAAATATTTTTTGGACTCACAAATATATTTTCTAACCTAATAAATCACTATCTATACACAATGATTTTCATAAAAATTGTAGAATATATATATATTAAAGGAAAGATTATACTCAGAATTATTTCATTGAAATAATTAGAAACTCATAATGACTTTTCAACCAAGTGATACTTTTCAACCATATAAAGTAGAATATACTCTTTTTTAACTTTTTAAATAATAATATTTCCGTAAAAACCAATAACCAGAATAGATAAATCATGTAGATAACTTTAGGAATCATTTTTATATCACCCTTACTTATCATGGTTATAGTTTGACTATCCAATTCATTTGCACATTAAATAACCCTTATAGTTACACATGGAATAAACATCATACTATGTTACCAGAATCTCCTAGGGGAAACCTATTCTATTAACTCCATGTATTTATACAATGAATTGGAGAGATATAATAAATTGACCTGGCCATAGTTTATAAAAAAATAGCCCATCACCATAAAAAATCTTAATAACCATAACATAAAGACAACTCATAAAATATTGGATCATAAAAATGTTATTTTCACCCACAAGAAAGAAATTATAAATATTTAAATATCCATTTCATTGGAAACCTGATTTACAAAAGTAAAATTTTATAATAATGGAATCATTTTTTTCTATAAATAAAACATGTAGTAATGTAAACAAATAAAAAATGAAAAAATTTCTATAATGAGAAAAACATTCTTCTCCACCATATTCATTAAAATATAATATTTTATTTGACTTTTTCAAAGAAAGTCGTAACATTATATAAAACTTTTAATTTTGAACATATTTAATATAAATTAAAAAGAAATAGAAAAATAACTTTATAATTAATTTATTTACCTACAAAAAGTTTATAATATAATTTTAAAAATATTAATGTGGAATATAAAATTATTTTAGGGGAAACATTAATAAAATATTTTTCAAAATAACATTACATACATTGAGTGGGACTTTTCATGTATATTATTTAAATTCCAAATTAATAATCATTTGTTAATTATATACTTTTTTTTAGATTATTTATAATTGTTATTATTTCTTGAATATAATTTATTACAATATTATATACAATTACTTAATCATTTTTGTTTACATCTATCATTTTTACGATATTTTTTTCAAAAGTCCAAAATAAAATTGGTAGGTTGACTATAGTCAATGAATTAATTATTTCATCAAATTAATAATAATAATGAAGTAATTATATATTTTTTAGATAAATAATACTATTTTAATCAACATTTATAGATTATTATGGAAAATAAATAACCTTACAATCATGGATATGTTTGGTCATACATTTGCATGACTACCGTTTCTATTTGCCAATAATCATTACGTAATTATGGTCAATATTATTTTCATATTCCATAATTATCATAATTTCTCCAATATAATATTACTTATTTAATTAAACCTTTACATACCATCCATGTGATCTTGTTATGAAAAATATATCACATCACTTTGGGGAAATTGTAGTCCACACATACACATTAATGACATTATCTTTCTTCATTGAATGGAATTGTTAGAAATTAAATGATATATTATCATTTAATAATAATAATTATTCCAAAAATATATTATATATACATAAAATCAGTTATTCTCTCCAATCAGGATTGACATTGTTGGAAAAAGAATTAAATTGGTTCGTGAGCCAGTAGTCCACTATATACATGAATGATGAATTTATCTCCTATTTAATGGTAGTTGGAGATAGATATAGTAGTTCTATTGTAATAATAATGTATTGTTATATGTAATATCCTATTATTATTATTTTTACATGGTTGAATAGTTTTTAAGGGAGGTGGAAGAAAAAATAAAACTAAAACATTCAGTAAAAAACTATACCTCTTCTTTGGAAAGTCTACATTGATTAACACCCTAACAACTATAGGGATGGTATTATGCCTAAAAGGGACTATATAATGAGGGTAAGGATTCTTGGATGTTACTTTGGTAGTTCATTTCGTAACCAAATGGGTTTTGAAGTGTTATGAAATGGGAAGTGGTTCCCTTTAATAAGGGAGGGGAGGGGAACTCTGGAATTTCTAAAAATTGTAGTCTAATATAAAATAATTGTAGTATAAATGATGATAAAAATTTATAATAATATAATAAAATATTAGAATGGTTCTAAATACTATTATCTAAAAAAAATTGGACAATTCTTGAACATATTTTTTCCCTCATTGTTTTGTTTTATCCCTCGTTAACCCTTTTCACATGACCGTGACAATAGTTTTTTTACACATTACGGGTCGTTATAGTAACTATAAATGGA
This sequence comes from Viscum album, assembly GCA_963277665.1. Classification (NCBI taxonomy): domain Eukaryota; kingdom Viridiplantae; phylum Streptophyta; class Magnoliopsida; order Santalales; family Viscaceae; genus Viscum; species Viscum album. The sequence continues at coordinate 1,131,712,210 of OY728150.1, read as the reverse complement.
AAAATGGAATATAAATACAAAATGGTTGATACATTAATCCATATAATAATAATTTATCAGAATATTGTACCTTCACAAATTTAAAAATTTCTAATAAAATAATACATTCATCGAATGGCAGTAAAGTCAATTTTTTAAATATTCATTTATGTTAACTTAAACAAAATTAGGAAAACCATGTAATAAGAATATAATTAAAAAAATAATCTCTAAAATTTTATAGTTTTTTAAAAAAAATTGGATTTAAATTATAATTTCATATTATATTACTTATAATATTTTTGAAATCATTAATTTTGTTTTTTCAATTAATTCAATAATTACTATCTCATCATCTTTTAAGAATTTAAGGTAATAATATATTTACTAAAATTAAAAAATAATTACCATTTTGAATATAAATAATTTATATTTCAAAATAATATATATATGTAAACAAATAACTTGTTTATTATGATGTTAAAAAAATTGTCGTTATTAAAAAAATATTGCGACTTTCTTAAAATTTCTTTAGATAAAATATTATAATTTATTCAATGACATTAAAATGAAAAAACCATTATATTAGAATTTTTTATTATTATGTATGAGTTAACTAAAAAATTAAAATTAAGTTATGTTCTAGGGTCATTATGTAGTCCTTTACGTTTAATTTTTATACACATTTACCCAATTTATCCTTTACTATTGAAATAAAAATTACTAAGGATACTATTCATATTGTCCAAAAATAAAAGATAAATACATAAAAAATTCGAACCCAATGATTTAAAATATGGAAATACATTTTTCAAAATTCAAGACACATAAGTTGAAAATTTTATTTTTAATATTAAATTAAGAAAACCCATTAAAAAATAATTTTTCAAAATAATTCCATTTTAAGTATAAAATGTATTTTTTCTAAATTCTTGTGTGAAAATAATTTCAACAAAATTTAATGGATTGTATTCTATATAAAAGAATGAATTGAATTTTAAATTTATAAACAATAGTTTTTAAAATTATACATATTTTAAAAAATATATATTTTATTCAATAAAAATATTTATTTTTCAATATTCATTGAAAAATCAATATTTTAAAATAATTCTCAAAAATTCCTCATAAGGTAATTTTTGAATGTTGAATTAAAAAATTAAGTTAATTTATTAAAATTAAAAGAATATAACTTCGAAATTATAATTTTAAATAAAAAAATATAATATATAAAAATCAAATTTGTTAAAAATGTATCTTTTTTCATTTGACTATGAAAATTATCAATAATTTTTTAGTGAATTTAATTGTAGAAAATCTAACTGATGAATATATTTATTTATCATAAAATTTAATACATTGATATTACATGGGGTTTTGCATATCATGAATCTTTATATCATAAATTCTTGAATAAATCATGAGTTAAAACATTGTACTAGGAAAAAATATCATATAAGATGAGAAATACACTATGAGAGACTAAATATATATTATTTAGTCTTGAAACATCCTATTCACGTGAAAATCATAATTACATGTGTGAAAATGTCTTCTAATCCTTAAAGAATATTCCACAAGATATAATTTTTTAAAAAGTAAAACATAATACGAGTATAAAATATCATATATAGTAAAATCTAGAAATATTAAATATCATATTGTGGTAGAAAATTTAGTATGAGGTAAAATGAAAAATTATATAAGGAAGACTATACATTTCTTAAAAACTCCTAAAAACATCCAAAATGTGCTCTTTTATGTGCAAAAGAAAAATTTTATTGAGTTCACATAATTTATATAATAATTATTTCATGATTAAATAAATAGACATTTTTTTACAATACATAAAAAATGGTTTAATCCAATTTCGTTGAAATTACAAAAATATCCTTTAAAAAAAATGAAATTCATCTTAAGTGATAATTTTATTAGGGATTATTAATTTAAATATGCAAGATATTTTATAGAAATGTTAGTTCTATCAATTCCCATGTACATATTTCATAGGCTCTAAGATATGTCAGCAACAAAGATCCCATAAAATATAATTTCCAAAAAACAAAGCATGAGATATACATATGACATACCATGTAATTAAAAAATCATTCATCCTATCTATGCATTATTAAATGTTACCTATTTGGTTTAGTCAATCAAATTCCACTTTATTTATCATCCCATAAACACAAATCTAATACATCATATAAATGTTAATCACTTCACACAAATATGTATTTGCAGAAAATTTTTCTCACCCAGGAAAATTTCAAGAGTTATCATGTTATTTATATACTCATATATCTACCCTTGATATGAATAAAGGTATTGTTAAAAACATTATGTATTCTTGTTTTTGTTATTAATCATTTTTTTGGTGGGTTTTTTATATCAAATCTTATAGTAACTAAAAATGAGATTTTGTCACTTTTAGAATAAAATATGTGGGGTCAGTTCTCATTCAAGTGTAGTCCTCCACATTCAATATTAAAAAAATAAGATCCAATATATAAAAAAATTTAATTCATTATTTTTAAAAAATGATAAATAATATGATTTTCTTCCCAATGACACCAATTTATAACTATGATGCCCAGTTGTTTTTCATGTCTAAATATTTGTGAAATTTTTGGATAATAATGGTAAGAGAAGAAAATTGTGATATAATAAAATTGTTTAAACTCCCGAACTCATTCTCAAAAGATAACAATTATTATCATGCTTTAATAATCTATGTTTCTTTATAATTTTTAGTAGATTTAGGGCCTCATAATTTTCTAAATATTTCATTTTATACATCACTGGGAGACACTCTAGATAGGAATAGCTTCAAAAAAATTACTTTTTTATAGGAAATTTAATCACATTCTGATTTCCCTTATTATAATAAGAAAAAATGATGTGTCTAACATCATGAAAGGACCCCCATAATTGAATAAATCAAATACAAGAAATTTTATTTCATAGATCATTATGGATAAGGAGTATTTCTTGTAAAGTTCCTAACTATATGTTTGCTCATGATTCATAAGGGGAACATTGGGGTATAAATATTTAAGTAGGATGGAATAAATAGTTATTCATGAAAATCATACTTTTGAATCACAAAATAATTTTCTCAATCATTTTCAACAAAAGTACAAAAAACTGTATATTTATTATAGAAGTAATTAAAATTTCAATTAAAAAATAATTATTTAGTTCAATATAGAAAAAATATGAATGTAAAAAAATAAAAACATGCATTATAGGCTTCACAATCTATAAAATATAGATTTTATACATTGGTTTTAGGCGTGAAATTCAATATTTCATTGGTTTTTAATGATATTTTTTGTGTTTGGGAGTTGAAACAAAATTATTTATTCATTAATTTACAATATGTTCTTTTGGATAATTGATTCATTCATTGGATTATTATTAAAAAATTTAAAAATGTGTTCACTTTGAGCTGAAAAGTCATTAAAAACATATAAAAATTGAAATAAAAAATAACATTATCATAGAATAAAATATAAAATACAAATAAGAATTGAAAAGTATAAGAAAAAACATAAAAATATTAAAATAAATATATATTTTCCTCTACACATGAATAAATTTTTCAATGCCCACATTTTATACTCATTAATAAAAAAATTTATAATTTGAGATAATCATTATAGCATAAATAAGTATAAAGGAGAGAGAGAACATGGTGATCATTTATATTAATCTTCTAAAAGGTATATTTCCTAGTAAGGAGGCCTTTGAAAGTTTTATTTGAATGACTTCAATAGAAGTCCATTCAATATGGATGGTGTTTTTTAAGTTCATTGATCTAAATGGAACATATTAGAAAACATGAGTAACAATGTTTGTTTTTCAATTTACAGTAAAATTTATCTAAAAAGTACATCATTCTAGAGTTATTAAACAATAATTAATATCCATATTTAATTTATTTATTTAATAAACATTTATAATAAAATACTTTTTCTATATTCTTATATATCCTAGCACATTCAAGAAGATTTGTTTCTAATTTAATCCATCTCGTATAACAAGAATTTTGTTCAGAAAAAAATAAATAATTTTTACAAGACATTATATCATAAAAAATTAATTTTCTACATCAACTAAAAAGTGAAAATATTTTACATAGACTAAAATTAAAGGATAAATTTCATTTTCATTTTTGAAAAGTAGTTTTATAGCCCCAGAGTGCCTCATTTATTCACAAACATAAGCATTCTCAAAATAGGGTCATTTCTCTTGAACATTCTTGATATTACTATTTAATATTTCATCCGTACTATTTCTTTTTGAATGATAGTTTTTTTAAAAATTGTTTTTAACATTACCTTTTTTCTATACAAATTCTAATGTCCTATTACAATAGCGGGTGCCTTGATGAGTGTTTAAGAACATTGGAAAACCAAATCTACAAAACATAGTTATTTATACAAATTTCAAAACTAATTTTCCATAATCATTCCATATAGATAAGTTGTTATTCATTTTATAAAATATTCAATATAAATAAATATTTAAATATATCTAATATAATTGGTAAGGGGTCTTATGAAATCCATACATCATACAAAGAAATACATCACAATTTGAGAGGGGTTATTGGGGAATTTCATTTCTCTTTAAAATATTACATTAAAACCATCATATATTATATGAGTTAATCAATTCAAAATAATCATTGAAATTATTTGTCAAATACAAACCATAATCATACACATTTCCTTTAGTTATTTGGGATTTAATGTTACATACACATTTTAATGTCTTATTACGACTAATTGGAATTAAGAATTGGGAATGTATCTTCTTTTCATTTCTCCACATAAAATATGCCATAGGTAAGGATGATCCCAAATATAATAATTTTAATTTCACACAAGATTAAATTTTATTTTTAAAAAACAATGTTTAATCTCTACAGTATCCAAATAATTCATTAACATAGAGAAACATGGTATCCTTTTCCAACCAACATACACTTTCTCATCCGGAAAGGATTCCTTGACTGATGGATACTTATGAAATTATTCATCCATAGTAGTCAGTATCTAGATTAGATTCCCAGCCATAGTTCAATAGGTAATTTTATATCCTTAATTTCAATATCCAATATATGAAACAAAAATATATATAATAAATTTATTGGTTTGAATCGGAATTCTTCATTTAAAAATTACTTATAGAATGAACTATTAAAACCATCCTTGTAGAACCCAACACATAACATATAAACATAGATAAATAAATGAAAATATCCACCAAATATTTCTCATTGTATGTATAATTAGATTTGATTCGAAATTATATTATATAAAATAATAAGAAATATATATCTTCACTCTTACTATTATCTCAAAATATACCTAAATGAAAATACAGAAGCATTTGAGATATTTTTAAATAGAAGGATCTATTTTGGTCGATGGACTATGGGTTGTGATATATATATTTCATTCAAATCATAAATGGTTTTTTAACCTGAATCAATGAAAAAAATAGTGACTAATTATATCTAAATCTAAAAAATGGGAAATAAAAATTACCAAAGTATTTTATGAATCTTCTATAGAAACCATAATGACCAAATATTGATTTGAACACTCACATAGTTTTTAAGAAATGTTATAAATAAATTACCTCCACATTAGACTTCTAAACATAGATTCCATGTTGAGACATAAAATTACCATTTCAAAATACTTAATTCACAAAAAAAATAACATTTTTTATAATTTAAAACTACATTTTTTCAAATATATTTAAAGGATATAAGATAAAGTCTTCAAATTTTGATCCATAGATAGTGAATTCTTTCTCAAATACTTCCATAAAATCATTCTAAAAATTAGAAAATAGTACTCATCATGAATCATTTAGATGTTCTTGGTGTATTTCAGAAACCAAATGACATTTTTCTATTGTAAAATATACCATCATATATAGTAAATTTTGTGTTATCTTAACCCTTAGGTTTTAGGTAGAATTCAAAATAACTATATAATCCTTCCTGAAAATAGAATTGGTTCTATCTAGATATCCTCTAAAGAATATGATCAATAAGAGGTAGTAATAAATGATCTTTCCTAGTTTCCACGTTGAGTATTTTGTAGAAAATAAACATCCTATAAATATTTATAATTCTTCAAGGGAAAATATCAATAAATTAATTCTTTGAGATTGTAAAAAAAATTCATAAGGTAAAAATGGTTAGGGATCACCCATTGGATATTATTTATGTTAAATATTATTACAAATAATAGAAAAGGTTTGATTTCATTATTAAAAGGATTTAACAATTTTGGTTTCTATCTTCATTGAAATTTTCCCATATGATTTTAATTTTATCCTAGTAAACCTCTATGTGTATAATTTAAATTATTTATTCTAGTGAGATATTATAAGATATGTCCATAATAATTCTTGTGAGTTTTAAGGAATCATATAATTTTGTTTTCTTGAAATTTTTAAACCACTTTGTAAATAATGATTGGGAATTTTCTATTCACATCTAGATACATATATTTGATATTTTTTAGAAATTATTTTATATCTAACATAGAATAATACTTTTTATTGTAAAAAATTGTGCTTGTGATCCAGTTATATTGATTTAACCTTCAATATATTCACCAAAATGAGTAGATTTTGTATTCATATTGGGTATAAAATATTATGTAGTAGTCTATTTAGATTTTTTAATGTTATTTTCTTGATTTAAATGGTTTTTCAATTTTATATTTGTAGGTTTAGTGTTTATCAATTTTTATATCCCTTTTTGTGACTTGAAGTTTTAAATAATAAAATTATTGGGAATAATAGTTTGTTGTTTCTGTATATTTAAAACTTCGTGTAGCATCATAAATAGTGGGTTTATGTTATACAACAATTTAATCATTGATCTTACATTAAAAAAAGTAAACATCTCATAAACTCAAATAGGATTATTTATTTTATAGTTTTCTGATAATTAATTTGAAACTACCTTCGAAATCATTAACAAATTCCAAAATCAGAAGGATCAAACACCTCTATATTGAAATTAGGTAATATTTCCTTAGAATACCAATCAATTTTATTTAATTTAGGGAGTTAATGATATTAAAATGTGAGTTTCAATGATTAATGAATTTTGAAATGTTTTCATTATCTTCAAAATTATAATAAAAATGTGCCACTATGGATGTTAAGGATTGTTTTAATATTTTTAACGATAATTATCCTAATAATGGGAGGATGGTTTGTGATAAATAGGCATTAATAAATATCTAAGACATAAAATTCACCAAGGAAATCCAGGTTTATTTCTTTATTTAGAACATCTTCAACAGTTCTAGTAGTTCTTTTGGTAATTTAGTAATCTTATTGAATGACAATTATAACATTTTTGATTTATCTAACCCAAAGTTAATGAAATAGATTATGTAATAAAATATATTAAATCTCCCAAATAAATAATTACATACATATACTCATATTTTCTTATGATATATATAATAAAAAATGTTTCAAGATAATTAAATTTTGAATCATTATTGATAAATTTCTCATTATTTTCTATTTCTATCCTCCATTAAATTTTCTTTTGCTAGATCGCATCTCTTTTGATAAAATTTCATACATTGGAATTGTCTCATAGCATTTGAAAAACTTATACTGACTTTTACTTTTGTGACCATTTATAATACTTCTTAAGATAATTCATTTTCAACCCTAGTTTTATATGGTGGGATAATCTTGTGATTGGGAAATTATATTAAATATATTTATTGGTAAATTTGAATATAAGGACCCTATATAATTATCATCTCATTGTAATTCCATCTGAGAAAATCCACTTCTTATGACATTTATTTCTCCAACAAATAGATTCTTAATGTCTATCATCATTTAACTTTTTAATAAGATATTTATTATATTATTTAATTTTTTTCTAAAACATTTGAATGAAGACTTTGAGATGAATCGTAATTTTTTTAGCAAATCATAGTAAAATATTTCATTTTAGGGTTTATTCACCATGGTTTCAATTCTATGTTCAATGTAATTCAACATTCTATTTCCCTTATCTTGGAGGATCCCTTCTGTTTGTCAATGTTGAACTAAACTAATTTGGTTCTTAAGGATAGCCATATCAATATACATTTGTCTTATTTGAGCCAACAAAATTCATTAATATCTATAGTTGTGGTGCATTTTCGTTGTATTTAATCATTTATTATCTCATGGATTCTTCAAAATTGGTTTCTTATTTTTGGATAGGATAACCATATTAGAAATTCCTTCCCATTTGATCATTCTATTTCTTGTTGAAGTGTTTATGATGGTAATAATATGTATTTGATTGAAAAAATTATTTTTCATAATTTGATAAATCAAAATAATTGTTGATTTTTATTTTTGCAGCCATTCTTGTAATTCTGGATGGTTTGAGAAGACCTTTTTTGGTTGGAGTGAGATGGTCTATAGTAAATAAAAGAATAAAAACTTCATTAGGATGTATCATTTTAAATGGATTTGGTTAATAAAATGTATGTTTTATGAGAATATTACTTAGTACACATTCACATGAATGGTTTTTTCATTCTTTTCTTTAGGTTTTGGACTGTTGAAAAATATATTTGATCAAACCATGGCGTTTTGATCAGTAAGTGGGATTACAATGATGTTGTTCTTATGTAACACCCTAAGATTTTTATGACATAGATTTTTTTAAAATAATTGATTTTTTCTGTTATATGCTACATAAATATTAGATTTTTCTACATAAAACCCAATCTTATCTTTCAGTATACACAAAACTATGATATTCTTATTTCACACACAATTTCATCTTCTTTTGATATAATTCATTTCCTGCAAGACTGAGATTAAGTGAAAAACTATATATTATTTTTTTATATTATATCCTAGACATTATAATTGTGGGTATGAACAATATTAACAAAATTATTAAAATATTCTTTACATATGTATAAATAATTAATTCTTTGGTGAGAAAGTAATTATAAATGAAAATAAATCCTTTTTAAAATATAAGGAAATGTGTTTCTAAAAAACTATTTTAATAGGAACAAGTGTGTTTATAAAATTATAAAATCATTTTCGATGGATTTAATTTATAAAATTTATATCTAATAAATTCACTATAGTGTTTAAAATTCAACTTATTTGTATTTTTTAAAATATATAAAAAAAATTCAATTTTTTGGATAAAAGAAGTATTTTTTAAAAATGAAATTTTTCCACCTTTTAATGGCACACCAATTTTAAATATATTTTTTAAAATATTTTTTTAATATATTTTAAAAAATAAATTTCCTCTTTGTAACAAATACTTAAAAATTTACGTTTGTTGAATGTTTTATATCATTCTGATATGTTGCATGTTTTGATTAATGATAGAAATATACAAAATTTTAATTGAAAATAACTTCTTTCATTGAAATAATTTGTATGGTAATGTAATATTATTGAATAGTTTTAATCTATAAATAGATTATATATATTTATCATTTATTATATTTTCGGTCATTGAAATTAATTTTACCTTGAATTTACATGTAAAAACATGTCAATATTTTGCAATGTCTTAATTTTTAAAACATGTTTTCTCATTCCAAAAATGAGATTAATTTTAAATTAATTAATTCAATATCTATGTCTTCTATTTTGAATAATGGATTCCATATTATTAATAAGTAGATTAATATTATGAAAATTTATTTCTTTTATTTTTTGGCATTATGAGAAGAAACATTGGTAATTTTTATTAATTCGGTATAAAGTTAAATCGAATAAATATGGGTAAAAATTAAATTGTAAATTTACCTCAACACTTTTACTAATAATATTTGATGATTGTTTTTTTAACTAAATCATCCTTTTTTCAAAATGGCATCCATTGGAATCCATTTTAATGAGATTAGTACATTTAATATTTTTTATTTAAAGAGAAGTTAAATATGTCTTATTAAAACTATAATAAATTTATCATTTTTAACATAAGGATATAAAGTATATAAATAAGAAAATAAATATTCATATTAAATATAAAAGGTTTTTATTTACCATGGTTATTTATTTTTGATTTTTAGGAAATAAATAATTACATAAAGGATTATACTATGATGATGTAGAAATTATGTAATTCATGCAAAATCATAAAATAATCATTATTAAAATGATTATAAGCACAAAAATACCCAAAAACATGAAAAAAATATTATTTTTTGGGTATATTTAGACCATATTAATTTGATGGTCTGGTTCTTTACCATTTTTTTCCATATGGAAAATATTAAGACACTTAAAATATTTAATTTAAAGTTATGTTAATGTTATTTCATTCATGTTTTAATAAATATAACATTTTTAATGTATGAATTTTCAAGGGATATATTTTTCTATAATTATTATTATTAAATATAGAGTATTTATATTCGTTATGGTATTTAATTTTTAATTTTTACCCAAAATAATATGTGTATTAAACAATTACAGAAAACTGATGTAGTGATTATTTTATTAATAGAAATATCAAATTAATTGTATTAAAAATATTAAAATAAATATAAATTTTGATGATTCATATATAAATATAATTTTGAAGATGGAATTTCCCTCTTAGGAAAATAATAAAATATTATTTTCGAGTATAATATCTTATCTTGATATTTTTAAATATCCATGAAATGAATAGAGTCAAAATTGACATTATTGTTATTTTGTCAATATAATGTTTTTTTAAATTTTTTAAAAATATTAATAATTTCTTTAAAATATAAAATAATTATTATATGGTCAAAAATGTTCTCAATTGTTCACATAAGGTCAAATTGAGATCCAATAATTAAAAATTACACTATTTTAATATCCAAAAAATTGTCACCTTAATTAAAATTAAAATAGAATAACTAAGGGTTAATTAAAATAATATGGAATAAATTAATATAAAAAATCATATAAAATTTATTTTTTGATGGGATTACAACATTATATCATATAAAATTTAAATATATTACATTTTGGTAATTTTTTTGTGATTTTTTTATTAGAAATTAATATTTTTGGAGATTCCAAATACGCCCGCACCTAAATTATAAAAGGACACATCCTCCCCCACAACTTCACTTCACTTTGAGATTTCATTCTCAGGAATACCCTGACTATTTCCCATAAAATTTTCTTTTTTACATTTTATAGGTTTAGGTATTCTCGAAATACCAACTACGGTGCCTTGAAGTGGAGATCTAGATGAAGCTCATAGAAGAAGAGGTTATCTTCTATACTAATTCTTTCAAACTTATTTCCTCTTCTACTTACACTTCATGAGGTGTATACATTATAAAGTAATAAATCCATTATAACCTATCTTCTGTGATATTATTATTATTATAGAAAACCCATTTTCTATCTTCTATCATTCCTAGGAAAAATGAAATCACTACACGTGTGTACGCACGACTTATCGTCTCCACGCCACGGTGTAATCTGTTTTCCACCACTACATTACATGGATGGGTATAATGATGAAAATAATAAATATATATGATTATTATAAAATTATTTGTATTTTAAAATATTTATATCATCCATTTCCATACCATTCCACATTTAAGGGAATGATGTCATCGCTTGTGCGTACGTACGATCTACTGTCTCCACAATGGGATGTGACTAATTATACATGAAACTCATTAAATCATGATTTTATAAATTTTTAAAAACAATAAATATGATAAATAATATATTTATATAATTTTGGAAATTATATATCTATAAAGTACGAAGAGGAATATGAAGTTATCTAAAAAAACATGCATTAGAAAAAAAGTGTTTATACCAGAAGGATGAGTAATAATGTTATTAATAAATGGGTTATAATATGACCTCTAATGATATCATAAAAATGAATATTATTCTTGAAAAAGTTGGTGAAATTATTTAAACACTAATACAAGATGTTATGACACATAAAAAGATCTCAAACCTAAGGTAAGGAATAATTTTGAAATATCGTTATTATCTGATATTGTTTATATGTATGTATTTACTAGGGTTTATCTATCATCTATGTAAAAGGTTTATAAAATTGGTTTAATAACATATATTATTATTATACTATGGATGTTTAATTTATTTTTTATCTATTTTTTACCTCTTAATACACAATTTGAAAATAATCTTTCCTTCACATTCCAAATGAAGTACTTTTTTACTTTTCTAGAAAATGTTCGAGAACAATGATTTTTTAACATATACAAAATGAATATATTTTAATGAATTATAAAATCTTTACTCCCTTAAATATTTCCTTATAATATTTAATTTTTATTTTAGTAGAAATTATATTCTTCTAAAATGTCGTGGTATTTTAAGAAAATTATTCATTTTTTAAGAAGAATTGATATTTTTGTCAAGAATCAATTTCATGTGAATTATAAAAATTATTTTCCATCTAAGAGTGAATTATTTAATAAGGATATATCTCAGTTATATTATATTTATTATTATTATGGGTTATAATGTTTCTTGTAGAAATATATTTATAAAATCCTTTCATTTTATATGGATTATTTTATGATGGAATGATGTCTAAGAAACCCATTTTATTTCATGGATTTTCATATGATGAATGGTTTCTATTTTTGTGAAACACGTATGTGTTATTTCATTATTAGAATGGTGGGACCTATATCTCCCTATAATTAATTAGGTAATTTTGGATTACTAATAAGGTATATATGTTTTACATGAACCTAATTTCATGTTCACAATTCTATGTGTGGTCCTGGTTTTCATGTCCACAATTTTATGAGTGGAAATAGTTTCCATATCCATATCATTATAAAAGTGATTGATTTCATGTCCCTAATGACTTAAATTGTTACTATTTATACTAGTTCACAATGTTTCATGTTTACGTGCCCAAAACATTTTCATACCTTACGTTAAATTTAGGATCTTATGGATTATGTTCATGGATTTCCATAGGATTCATGTTTATGTTTAATATGTCAGGAAAGATCATTTATTGTTATGATCATGTTCACTTACCCTTCATTATCATGTTTATGTCAACATATAAACTTTTTTTCTCTTTATGAGCATCTGATCTCACCCTTTCTTATTTTTTACCCATGTTATAAAGAATGGTTTTAGGTAGGAGTGCAAAAGGGGGCAGATCTTCATGGGAAACATTTAACATCTTTCACTAGACTAGAAGTTTGTGTTCTAATGAAAAGGAACTAAACTGGAATGATATTTGGGCATCTCTTTGTTTAATTCACTAAGTATTATAAAAAACTAATGTAATGTATATGTATGTCAATCTTGGTTCGATAATTTTGGCATCAGAGTGATGGTTTAGTCAACCTTTTGAATCTAGGATTTTAAGACCTTTGTGACACTCTTGAGATATTTTGAAATATATTTCTAGGGATGTCCCTAAGGATAAGTCTAAGTATATAATACAATCATAGAATTTTGGTAGAAACCTTGAATAACCTACGATTAATCCTATGGTTTCATAGATTGAAAAATTATAATAAATTTTCCATGGGTATGTGATTTTCATCAATGCTAATTGTTTCTCACACTTGTCATTATGGACTTATCCAATGGCCAAAACTGGATATAACATGGTTAAAATCGAATGTTTAGGATGTGAAATGTATTGGAATTATGAAAATAGATTTCCTATGTGGAAATCTCATGAAGATAATTATAAATGTGGTATTATTATTACTTATGCTGCTGAGGATAAAGAGATTATAAATGAAATGTGAAAGGTATGGGATGTTCAATCATTTTTTTATATTAAAACTAAGAATACTGGTTATATTAAGGTTTATTATCCTTAATAAAAGAATGGGATTTTAGGAAATAAAAAGATGATGGATCCTAAGTAATGATCTAAGAATAAATTCGGATGATTAAGGTGTATATGTTTCATAATTCAAAGATAATTTTATACAAATCATGAAATATATAAGTGTTTTCAGTATATGTTTTTCACTGAGGATTGTAAATTATATTTTGAATAGTTCCAAAGACCTTGAAATGTGATGTATTGGTATGGTGATATTTTTGGAGAACATATTATTAAGTTAAATATAACGCTTAGAATTAGCCTTATGTTAAAATAGTTATGATTGGGAAAAGATATGATGGATATGAATAAAAAAATTGGATGATACTGGTTTATTGGGAACTAATAATGGATTGTTTGTCAAGAAAGTTATGATATCATAGAAAACTTATACAACTTTTTAGGACATAAGGAATATATAAAACAAGCATTTGAATAAGGAAACATTCTTTTTTTCATTAAGGACATATGGTAATCCATGTTATTACCATGAAATAATATAATACATAATGAGGTGGGTCACATGTTTGGAATGTGACAAACAAGAGATACCCTATGATATATTGGTGATAAATTTTATGTCGATTTAGTGAACCTATTTCTAAAGTATTGGAGATTTATATTTCAGAATAATGTAAGGTTATCAATTAATGGAAAGAACTAGTTAAAATTATTATGGTTTTTGTTATAATAATGTATTATCTCAGTATTGGTGGATTTTTCGGTATTTAATAACATGTACAGATTTTATTATGATAAAGGAAGATGGAATGACCTATCATTATATTAATATATCACATGATCTGTTAACACATTAATAACAACAAATTCAACTTCATTTTTTGAGTAAGAGATAACGTATAATTTGTTCAAGGCACCAACAACAATGATATTTTATTGAAATAGAGTAAGTATATCTTCTCATTAAAATTCATCAACATTAGGAAAATGGATCACGATATAAAATCATGTCTTATTATCATCATTTTTATTTATATCAATGACCTCTTTCACAGTTATTTTGTTTATGGATTTTTTATTGTTAAATTTCTGTATATCACCAACTTTCTTTGGATCGGTGATATTTTACAATATCTAAGATTATTTATGCTTTCCCACCATGCCCAAATCATCACCAATGTTCTCCTATATAAAGAACTAATTTTGATTTTCTATGGGTAGAAATTATTTTAAAATACCTTTTTAAAATAACTTTTCAGTATTTATTTATGATTTCTATTTCTATGAAATCAAATTTTATGTATTAATCATTTTATATCCCATGTGAAGTTTGAGGGAAAAATTCATTATAAGGGATGTATAATATAATGCCTTGAGAATTTTATGAGATATATTCTATTTAAAATATATTTGTTGTCATTTGTTTTATGCTTCACCAGGATATGTTAGCACAATATGAAACACCAGATTAGATGCAGTATATGCAACACAATTCTTAGTTATTTTATGGAACAATTTCATGTTTTTTAGATAAAATTCAATTCACGTAAGACCGAGTTTGAGCACATAGATAAATATTATTATGATACCTTATAACATAGCCATTATAATTGTGACTATGAATAGTATTATATAAATTATGAAATATATTTTACATATGTAAATATAATTAATTATTTATTGATAAATTAATTGTAAATGAAAATAAAACCATTTTTTAATAAAAGGAAATGATTATTTGAAAAACCTATTTAAATCAAATTAAGTGAGTTTAGATAATAAAAAAACCAATATTGATGGATTTTATTAATGAAATATATATGTAACGTTTCCAATATAGTGTTTAAAATTCATTTTATATGTTTTATAAACATGTTATAAGAATAAATTCAATATTTTTGATAAAAGAAGTGTTTTTTTAATATAGTTTTTCCGACTTTTGATGGTGAATCCATTTTAAATATATTTATTAACAAATTTTCATTTTATATTTGGGAAAACAATTATGAATCAAGATATACAAATTTACTTTTTCTTATTTTTTGATGTCTTTCGGATAACATTCATGTTTTTATGAATAGTAAAAATATTCCAAAATTTAATAAAAAATAAATTTTTTAATTGAAATAATTTATATGGTTAAGTGATATTATTGAATGGTTTTAAAGTATAAATAGATTATATTTTTAAAATTTATTATAATTTAGTTCAGTGAAATTAATTTTACATTGAATTTTGATGTAAAACCAATTCAATCTTTTGCAATGTTTTAAAATTCAAAACTCATTTTCTCATTATCACAATGAGATTAATTTTATATGAATCTCTGAAACATATTTATATTGAATTTTAAATAATAGATTCAATATTTTTAATCTGTAGTCTAAAATTATTTAAATATCTTTATTTGATTTTTGGGCATTATGAATAGTAATTTCATTAATTATGTTTAGTTTGGTAAAAAGGTAAATTATGAAATTAAGGGTAAAAATAAAATTATAAAATTACACTATAACATCTCATATTATAATTGGATGATTTTGTTTTCACATAAATCATACTTGGTTAAAAATAATATCATTTTGAAGACACTTGGATGAGATTAGGAAATTTTATATATTTTATTTAATGAAAAGATAAATATGTCTAACTCAAATTTTAATAACATAATAATTTATTAAAATAAGGTTATAAATAGATAAATTAGACTATAAATAATCGTTTGGAAGATAAAATGTTTTTAGTAATAATGGTAACTAATTTTAAATTTTTTGGAAATAAATAATTTATTTAAATTCATATATATTGATGATGCAAAAAAAATATTTAATTGATGAAAAATTAATAGAATATTTTTTTATTAAAATTATAATAACCATTAAAAGACCAAAACACTTGAAAAAATATTATTGGTTGAGTATATATCTACCATAATCATCCAAGGGTCCAGTTATCATATGGATCAATATAGAAAAGATTATGATATTCTAATATTTTATTTAAAGTGATGTTAATGTGGACACATTCATGTTTCAATAAATTTTGCATTTTTTATATTGGATTTTTTAAGAGATTTATTTAACTATAGGTATTATTGTAAAATATTGGTGAATTATATTTATCATAGTATTATATATTTAATTTTTACCCAAAAAATAATTATATTAAATAAATACACAATTCTCATGTAGTAAATATTTTATTAGTCGAAATATCAAATTAATGTAATTAAAATTATTAAAATAAATATTATTTTGGATGATTCATATATAAAAATAATATTATAGATTACCTTGACCCATTAGAGATATAATGTATTTTTTTTTTCTAGTATAAAAACATATCTTGTTATTTTTCAAAATCCAATAAATGAAAAGTGTCAAAATTGACACTATTGATATTTTGTCAAAATAATGTTCAATTAAATTATTTAAAAAACATAATTACTTTTTAAAAAATATAAACTAATTGTGATATGGTATAAAATATAATCTATTGTAAATTTATAGTCTAAATGAATTCAAATAACAAAAAAGTTCACTGTTTTAATATTGAAATATTTATTACCTTAGTTAAAATTAAAATAGAATAACTAAGGGATAATTACAATAGTAAGGAATAAATTGATAGAATGGTGGGTCTGAAGATTATTTTTTGATGATATTACAACCCTATATATTCTCATATTCAAAACTATGAAATTTTATAGGTTTTTTATGTGTTTTGACTTTAATATAAATTATTATTTTTTGAGATTCTAATTGTGCCCCTCACCTCCATTATAAAAGGGAACACCCTTCCTCACAACTAATTTGATACCTAATGGATGATTAATAATGTTATCATCTAATGGGTAATAATTTGATCACTTATGATATAATAAAAATGAATATGATTCTGTAACAAGTTAATAACATTATTTAAACCCGTATACAAAAGTTTTGGACACCTAAGAAAGAACCCATACCTAATATAAGGTATAAATTCTCAATATCATTAGTATCTGAGATTTTTTATAAATTTTTATTTACTGTGGTTTATTTATCATCCATGAACATGGTTTTTAAAAATTCGTTTATAAAAAGTTTTTCTATTCACATATGGGTGTTCAATGACATTATTACCAATTTTGAGCTTTTTAATACATTTTTTTAAAACAATCATTCTTTTCTAGTAAAAGTAGGAGAAGA
Source organism: Viscum album (assembly GCA_963277665.1). Lineage (NCBI taxonomy): Eukaryota > Viridiplantae > Streptophyta > Magnoliopsida > Santalales > Viscaceae > Viscum > Viscum album. Next base: position 1,131,694,195 of record OY728150.1, on the reverse strand, counting down.
ATGGGTTTTTATCTTATATGAAGTGAATGTATTTTTTTGCATCCATGAAGCTTCCCTTTCAATATTTTATGGTTATTTTCCATGATATTGTTTTCTTTTAAAATTTCATGGTATTTTATGAAAAGAAATCATTTTTGAAGAAGAAATGATATTTTCTTGAAGAATCAATATCAAGCATTTTATGAAAATTATTTTCCATCTAATATGGAATTATTTAATAAGGATATGTTTAAATTATATTATCCCAATTATTAGAATGGTTGATTATTTCTATGAGGGAAATTTATTTAAGAAATACATTCATTTTCTATAGATAATTTTATGATGGAATGTTGGTTAAGAGAACAATTTTATTTCATGGATTCTAATTTGATGAATGATTTCTATTTTTGTGGAAAATATATATATGATTTCATTATGAGATGGGTGGGACCTGTATCTTCCTCACATGCATTGGGTAAGGATGGATTACTCTTGAGGAATATATATTCTGTGGGAAACTGATATCATATTCATAATGTTATGTATGGACTTGGTTTTAATGTATATAATTTAATGAGAGGACATGGTTTACAGGTCTATAAGTTTATGCATGGTCCTAATTTCATGTCCTTAATGAGTTACCATGTTACTATTTATACATGTTCAGAATATTACAAGTTGATTTTTTTGTCACAATTTCTTACGTTATTGTAATTTTATGATATTATGGATTATATTATTTGATTTACATATGATTCAGGTTTAGATTTGATAAGCAGGGAACGATCATCTACTATTGTTACCACTTTCTCATACCATTTATGATTTACTATTAAGATCTTTGTGGGAAATATTGAATATCTTTTAGTATACTAGATGTGTGTGTTCCAAATTTCCAAATGAATTAAACTAATAAGGACTTTTGGGATTGATTTGGTTAATTTATTAATTATACCACAAAATTAATATAATTCCAATTTGCATCAATCTTAGGTCATTATGTTTTAGAATTGTGTGTTTTGGTTTCATAAATAGTTTGAACAATTAAAAGGCTTATTTTTTCTAAACCATTGAACATTTTGGGCTACAGTTGAAGGTAAGATTCTATCTGCATCAATTATTATATTATCCAAATAAATTCAAAAAATAGTATAAATCATACTACTACCAGTAATATAAAATCCTTCATAAAATTATTAGATCAAAATATGAACATTAATTTGGTGATTGGGAAAAAATTCTTTAATATTTCCAAAAATTCAGTTAAATTGTCCCCATCTATTTTTTGAATTTCAAAAAATTATACTCTAATGGAATCAGTTCTTGAAGTATGAATACATTTTTTCTAAAATATCTACTTTTCAATTCATTCCAATCACATATTAAAGATAAATTTTGATAAAAGATCCCTTATTTGGAAAAAATTATAAATAAAAATGAAAAAAGATAATATTCACTTTTTTTATTTATTCATTGGGGTCTTAAGATTACAGAAAAATAATTGAATTCATTAAGATTCTTATTGGCCTCATCGCCTAAAAATTTATTCGTTTTTCAATTGGTGAATAAAACCAGATTTAATTTCAAAACTTGTAGAAGGATCATGGTATTATGTATTATTTTACATTATTTACACATATGAGGAATCCAATTATTTTAATGTTATATTTTCATTGATGATAGGTTCATATATTTTAAATCATTGGTATTTTTTTGTAGACTCACAATTGGGAATGGTAGAATATCTATTAGTTCTAACCCTATAATAGCAAGTTCTATCAATTTAAGGGTCTAAAGAAAAAAAATTATTTTTAATCTATTGAAGTATAATATTAAAACTAAAATAAACATAAGAAAACTACCTGGAAATAGATTCAACTGATGGTGGAGGTATATAATGGTTATATTATTAAAAATGCATCCACTAAAGAACTCACTATTTTAGTCCCTTAGATTATCTCTCATGTTACTATACATAACACAAAAATAATAAATTTTCTTCTCTATGGTAAAGGAAAAATTCTAACTAAACCATTGATTTCATTCTTTCTAAACAAAAATTAAATCTTGAATAGAATTAAAAAACAATTAAAATAAAATAAAATTTTGATATTGGAAGAATATTGAAAAATAAGAGTGGAAATAAGATTTTAAAAGTATTAGTCAAGGGAAGTGTGGATCATTTTTACTATCCCATTTTTAGTTTTCTAATATATTTTTATAATTTTGATTTCTAAATATTAACCAAAATAAAACTAGGTAAAAACATAAACATTATTAAACAAAATACCATGACCTCAGTGTAGGTAATTTCCCATTGTAGAAGTAATTCAAAATCTTAAATACCTCTATATATTTGTTTCATCTGGAAATGGGGATGATCTTGTTTGTTTATGGTTCAAATAATCTAATCGGTTTATAACGGGTTTATTTGTAGATCTAGAAACATCCAATGATTCTATATCCATTTGGACCTACTTTCCAAATGTAGGTTCTCGTTAGTTATGGACCGATGAGTCTTAAGAAGTTACATTGGTTGAGAGGATGGGAGGTCAGGCTCATGACACCGTTTGAGGGGTATTATTACCTACTCAGGAACTCTATTATAGATTTAACTTATGTTGATGAATCCTCATTAATTTACCAATCATGAAAATGATTTTTCCATTAGATTTGGCAATCAATGATTGATATGTATGAAATTGAGAGAATATTTTATATGTATTTGAGGTTCTTCATCGATTTATTATCATCCTTATGTATTAGAGATTCTTATTTAATGGTATCCTTCAATACATTATATATAAATCTCTTGGTTATTATGATGACCATACTGGTTTTAAAGCCACTCAGTGGGGCACTTGAAATTTATTGTCATTCGAAAGGATAGATATTATTTCAAAGTTGGGATCATACCTGCAGATGGGATACCTACGTATCCTTGTTAAAGAGGAATCAGAACCCATGTAGTTCGGGAATTAAGATATAGTTTAACATCATATGGGACGGATGTGAATTAATGGGAGATGAGATTGAACCTTAAGAAAGGCTTCCTACGTACTATACTTTTAAGGCAGAGATCAAATTCCACGTAGTTCGATTAAGAAGTGTGGGGCTTGCGTATGATTAATGGACCAAAGAGATGTGTCGTGGATACTTTCACACTCTATGCTCATGTGAGTCATGCTCGATGTGAGAAAAAAGAGGTATCAGTAAACCTGATGATTTGTGCCACGAAAGATGCGGTCACAAAAAATGATATGGGGCTTATGTATGTGTGACTCCCCAAGTAGGTGAAGACTAGGATTTACTTCCGGAAAAAAATCCTAGAAACAAGGTCCATAAATATATTCATGATTTATGGAGATTTGGATAATCTAACTTGGGGCTTACTCCTGGGGAGGATTCCCAAATTAGGGGGGACTTGGGGATTACTTCTAATGAGGATGGCCATTAATAGGGTTCGTAAATGTATTTGTGCTTTATGGAGATTTAGATTCTTAATTTGGGGATTACTCCTAATGAGGATGCCCATATTAAGGGAGACATTAACATATGATTGGGGATTACTCCTGATAAGGATACCCAAATTATAGATTCTCTCATCTTAAGGGATGAGGTTGAATGAAGGGAACCTCTAACTGTAGTGATATAACGTTATATTAATCACAATGTATTGGGGGATATTCTACAGTATTCCTTTCCGATAAGGAAGCCAACAAAGAAACCATGCCTTAAGTGGATTTGAAGAGGGTTATGAAGGATAGATCTGGAATAAAGAAGGTGGATTTGAAGAAAATATGTGAATATTCAAGAGGGGCACCTAAAAAAAGGCAGGCACACAAGTCTTGTTTGGGCGTTCAAGTCTTGTTCTGGAATAGAAGTCCTGGTCACGCAAGTATACGTGTGAGACATGAGTTTACATGGGTGACATAGAACATGTAGGGTAATACTTGGACGAGACATGGATAAAGGCCTTAGTATTATCCCTAGATGATTCCAGAGGGTGGCGCACAAGTTTCCATGAGAGGACAAGGCGGCGCGCAGGTGTCTTCATTTCCCATAAGGGATGGACACTTAGGCGCGCAAGTATTGATGCGTTCTAACACTTAGGCCTTATTCTTCTCCTTTAGATCTTCCATTCAAGGTAAGAAATTACCTTAAAAGTGTTTAGAAGACTTTAAGCAGAGACTAGGGTACCCAAAGCTTAATTCCGAGTTTTGGAAAAATCCCCCTGAAATGGGGGGCCCATGGAGGCTATTTATAAGCCACCTGAGTTTGGGTGAAAAAACACTTTGGGCGCACAACTGACCTATGTGCCCATGACTGGAACACAGGTGGCATGCATGCCCATGTCTGGCGTCCAGGTATCCATGCGTGCCCATGTCTGGCATGCAGGTATACGTGCGCGCCATAATGGCTTTGTGAAATTCTTGATGTTATTCCCACTTTTCTGCTTGAGGTACTTCCCTTAGACAATATTTGGACTCCATGACAGAACAAAGCTTCAACAAAAGTCCCCCCTCAGATTAGGGTCTAAAAAAAGAAAAAAGGATTTTACTCTCAGGAAAAGGAGAAACCAAGATCTAGCAGTGCGCAGGTATGAGGCACATAGGTGGTGGCGCACAAATTTCTGGATCACCTATAAATATAGGTGTCACTTCACGCAAATAATCGAGATTTCGAATGCATCTCACTCTCGTCGCGCAGGTTTCATGGAATTTTGCTTGTCCGTGCTTCTGTTCCTTGCATCTCACTTCCTCAGTCTGTTTCTGACTTGTGCACCAGTACTAGAGCGGTACAACATGCGCGACCGACTTAGACATGTGTGCCAAAATTAAACTTTTGCGCCATAAAGCCTTAGCCATTTTTTTTCAATTTCAACCAAAATTTTATGAGAAACCAACTTACTTAATAGTTAATTATTCGATATTTTTGTAGATTCAATGGCTCCCAGAAGAATTGTATCGGCTGATTAATTGGCTTACAAGAGAATTGATGATATGATGAACATTGTTGTCCATGACTATTATGATATCTGCGATAGCACCCTCCCAGATTTGGCCAAGTACTTGAATAAGTATCCTATTAATTTCCCACAGAGCATTTACTTTCCTTTATATGGTCATGGTCATATGCAAGGAGTCACAATTCCAGAACCAAAAAACTATCTCCCACATTCTTGGTTTCAAACCTACACTAACTTTTCTTCAGCAAATGTTTCAGTTGCAGGATCGTTTGTAAATGCTGGAATAGTGGAGAAGGCATACATAATTCATCATAGCCCATGTTCCCCATATCTGAATCCTTATACACTCAAGATTTAGCCACACTATTATACCTCTATTTCAGTTACGCTTTGCATTATGAGAAGTAACAATGGTGTGAACATTCAAAAAAAAATCTCTATTACATTTCCTTGAAGATATGAAAATAGAAAACCCATGGGTTGATATGTTTTCCGCTGCCGGTTGGTGGAGAGAAGACTATCATGACATTATAACAATATCTGAAAAGATTACTCTCTCCAAATATCTCTTTACATCCAATTCTCTATTTTTAAATTCATATATTCGTCTTCCATGTCTCTTGGATAGAAACATAGTCACTGTTTGATTAGCAGAAAATTTTCTGAAACCGCACTCAAGAACATTCTTTTACAATTGTTCCAAGAAGAGCTGGTATCACTGCATTTCTTATTGCATCTAGTTGAATGAATGAATTCTAAGTGGCTGCTGATGAATCTCGAGATGCTGTAAATAAAATGAAGAGTAATGTTGAAAGCCTCTTTTAATTGTTGAAAAAGGGAAGAGACTCCAATCTTTAGATGTCTTTCTAACTCTTGTACAACAATGAAAAACACTTTCATCTTTAATGATATGTGCCTTCATTCTCTTGCTACTTTCTTTAATTAATTTTACCTAAGTCAATGGGCCCAGTAAGCATAGTTTGATTTTTGCTAGGGTGATACAAACAACCCCACAAACTTTGCATCTTTTGTTTCTCAATATTGCCTAAATAATAAAATATGTCTATTTAGAGAGCTGGGAGTTTACATTTATTCAGAATTTCTTTTACAAGAACCCAATTTAATGAGTACCCTATCTATTTTTGGCAGTTTAAAGTCATGCATGTCGGACATAAAAAGGCTAATGTTTAAGGTCGAATAGCTTTAACTGAATGGATTAAAATTGACTCAATTCCTTGATAATTTGTTTGAAAACATATTACCACATTCAAGTATGGAGGAAAACTTGTAAATTATGACCTAAGAAATTTTGAATCTAAGGGATGATATGAAAATAGGGCTAAAATGAATTATAGGAAATATTTCATAGGAGTGAAGTTACCACTATTTCACAAGCCCGTTATAGGGTTGAATTATGCAGGGCCATGTAAGGGAATTAGCTGCATAGCTGAATAATAGCATCTTTTGGTGGATAGGTCTGTTATATAGACTACTTATGCAAGGCCACTTAGGGGCATGTGATACATAGTCAAGCAAAATAACTCTCAGAAATTTTACCTTTCTATTGCTAAATAGCTGGTGGAATTTTATGGAGATACAAATTTTCAAAAGCATAGATTTTGTTGTATGGAGAGATGTACTAGAATCTGGAGAGGACATTCCCAATCAAGATTGTCAAATAATTGGATGAATGTCACTCATGTGAAGGTCTCACCCAAATGTTGGGAAGGGAAATATAAACCATATACTTGAATACTTTCAGATCATGAAAATGTGTATGGGACAAATATGTTAAGGATGGCTATTTTTTGTGGATCCCTACATATTATCGTTAAGACCAATAAGGGAAAAAGAGGTTTTCCTCCCAAGAATGAAATTACCACTATTTAAAAAACCCGTTATGGGGTTTAATTATACAGGGCCTCTTAAGTCCATTGGATGCATAGTCAAATAATTGCATCTTTTGGCTGACAGGTCTGTTATGTAGACTACTTATGCAAGGTCGCCTATGGGAACATGCTGCATAGTCAAGAAAAACAATTCTCAGGTATTAGACATTTTGTGACCAGAAGACAAGAAAAGGATTATAGAGATCAGGAAGTATTTAATGTTTGGAGTATGACACTGGAAAATGGGTATTTTCTAATGCATGAAGGAGATACATAGACTAATGCTAACCATAATCATGTTGTGGCTGGGTCCTGAATTGAAATGTTGGACTTCACTACATATCTCATTAGGATGAGAATCAAGCCAAATGTAGTTCATGGAATACAGTTTAACATCATGTGGGACGAGATTGTAGGAGATATTAGTTTAGGGTCGTAGAGCTCGAACCATAGTGAGGAATAAACCTTGTGTGTTTTATATACCTGATGTGAATGAAGACCAGGGTTTTCATACAACATTCATGTTTTCACAAGGATACTTTTCATCCTACGGACTGATAGTGGAATTTGGGGTTAGGACCAAAGAGTTGGGTCTATATTCGAGGGATTTTCATACGTTCCTACGTATCCTATAATGATGTGAATCAATCCATACATATTTCTTGAAATACCATATGTACAAATTTAGTTCTTATATGTGAATGGTGAAAGGGGAATTCAGTGCAATGATGGTTGGATCCAAGAATAAAGGGTTGGTCATTGCTATGTATGAACGTAGTCCTTGGAATATAACATCACTGGGGATCAATGTTAATAATGATTCCCTCTCAGGTGAGGGTTTCATAGACTACTGTAGTTTATTGTCATACATGACAAAAGTGTAAATAGTATAAGGTCATATATATGGACCGGTGCTGCATAGTTTAACATAATGTAGCTAGGACGTATTTCTATGCAGTTTAACGTCTTTCAGTGAGGACTGTGGGGGACTGTATAGTTTAACATCATATATCAAGGTCGATGATGAACCATTTTGAATATATTGGTTCCGAGGGGGACTTCACAGATCAACATTGTATGAGATGGAGGTGAATCGGTGTGAAGATGTTGGTTTTGGGCTTGAATATCGGGAGGTTGCCTATGTACCCAACCTAGAAGGAAATAATCAAAGTCTGCATAGTATGATTAAGAATGAATTGGTTATCAAGTTGTACTTGAGGACATCCCGAAGATGATGTTGGGACTTACGCATGGTTAGTGGCCCAAAGAGGGTTTCAGGGTTGAAGCTTACTCTAATCTCATATCAGTCATACTCGGTGTGGGAAACAAGAGTTAACAACAACCCTAATGATTCACAGTTTAACATCATGTAATAAAAAAGGGTGTTGTAACGTTTAGCATTATGTATCTAGGACGTATTGTAGTTTAACATCTTCCAGGACATGTGCACAATTTAACGCCATGTAGGACAAAAGGGACATAGTTTGACGTCATGTTGGACGATAGGGGGACCATATATTTTAAAGTCTTAATGTGAGTAATAATAAGGTGTATTTGTATTACGCAAAATACGTCTTCCAGAATCTTTCATTGGTTGGAGTTGTAGTGAGTTCCCCATCTATTGAGATTAATGAATAAGCTCCATTGGAGTAGATCTTATGTATTGAATATGGTTCTTCCCACTTTGGATCAGGATTGGGAGGTTTCTTTCCTAGTATAATTAGAGTTCTGAGAACCAATACCAATTCTCCTTGAATGAATGAATGAAGATGAACTTTTTTATTGAAGATCATGCTATTAATTTCTGATAGACTTCCAAGTGGTGTAGTGTGGACAATGTTTTTTCTTCCAATTATTTAAATTCATCAAATAGATTATGAGATTTTTCATCTGTGGATGACTAACGAAAAATAGCTACTTTGAGTGAAGGTAATTGAACCTCAATGGGAAAAACTACTTCTGTTCCATGTACTAATGAGTATGGAGTTGATCGTGTAGTAGTGCGGGTGGTGGTCTGATAAGCCCATAAAGCATGAAAAGTCTATGAAGCCATGATTTCTTATCTTTATCCACAATATTCTTTAGTAATTTTGAATGAGTTTTATTGAAGGCTTCTATTTGACAATTGGTCGCTGCATGATACCAAGATGAATGGTTGGATTTGACGTTTTATTCTTGATACAACTTCCTTACATCAGATGAATAGTAGTTGGGGCCATTGTCTGTCAATATGGTATGAGGGACACCAAATCTGGTAATGATGTTAGACATGATGAATCTAACAAAGCTTTTAGAACTAACTTCTTTGAGAGGTATTTCCACTGCCCAATTGGAAAAGAAATTAGTAGCAGTAAGAATATACAAAAACTGCTTCGATGTAGCAGAAGAGTAAGGTCCTACTATATCCATTCCCCATGTAGCAAATGGAAATGCATATTTAGCAGTATGAAGCAACTCTGGGGGTTGATGAATAAAGATGGCACATACCTAGAAATAATGACACTTCTTAGTGAAATCAACACAATCTTTCACTATTGAAGGCCAGAAGTATCCAAGCCTTCTGATTTGACCGGAAACCCTATTTCCAGAACTGGTGGGAACCACAAAAATTTTCATGTACTTATTTCATGACAACCATTATCTCTTCACCATCAATACATCTGAAGAGAATTCGATCAAATCCTCACTTGTCGGAAAAAATTTCTAGGTGATCTGGGATATCATAAAGAGTAAATTGACCACACATCGCCGAAATTGTTCTTTCCTGGATTTATTATGTGGGATTGTTCTAATTTGAAGGTATTCTCTGATAGGTGTCATCCATCCTTTAGTATGACCATATGGTTCTGAAATGGGACTAATTTCATTGATTTCCTCTGTTCTGATTTGAAAAAACGGTGAAACTACAGGACGGTGGGCAATACTGATGATTGTTTCATCCCAATTTGGATCTTCCAGGGATGTGGCTACATTAGCTAGTGCATCAGCTTGGGCATTTTTTGATCACGAGACATAAGAAAATGTCGGTTCCGAGGGAAATTTTGCCATTAACTCTCTGACATAATCACACAAAGGAATTAACCCTTCTTTTCTGATTACATAATGCCCATTGATTTGTTTGATTACCAAATATGAATCACCTTTTACCTTCAAGTGATTCAGCTATGCCTGAAGCACCAATTCCAAGTCTACACTGAGAGCTTGATATTCTACTTCATTGTTTGTACCACCTTTTGATAATAAAAAGGAATAAGGAAACACTGCATTTTCTGGGGAAATAAGGATTATTCCAAATCCAACTTTATTGACTTTAGGATTTTCCATTCTCTTCCCTGTTGGACATCTGGAGGCACCATCAATGTACATTTCCCATGTTTGAGGATTATCTTGAATAGAGAAGACCTCTTCATCAGGAAGTTCAGTATTAAATTATGTATCCTCCACGGATGGATGCTCAGCAAGGAAATCAGCCAGGGCTTGGCTCTTTATTTCCTTTTGAGACACATACTAGATATCAAACTACTACAAAATAATTGCCCACCATGCTAGATATCCTGTAAGCATTCGACGACTAAGGATAAATTTGAGCGGGTTATTGCAAGATACCAATTGGACCTCATGACGTTGCATGTAGTGTCTCAGTTTTTGAACTACAAATATTAATGCTAGTAAGAACATTTCAATACTTGAATATTGATTTTATGCCTCAAGCATAGCTCGACTGAGATAATAAAGGCTGTTTTCATTTACAGCATCACTCTATTGAGAAAGGAAGGCACACAATGATCGCTCTAAAGATGTCACATATATGATAAGTGATATTCTTTCAACAGGTGGCATTAATACCCATGCACTCAAGAGATATTTCTTGTGGATATCAAATACCTCTTGGAAATCTTCTGTCCATTGGTAGGTGACCCCCTTCTTCAATAATTTGGTGAAGGGTAAACATTTTCCTGCTAGATTGGCGATGAAATGATGAATATAGGACAAGTGTCCTTGAAGTCATCTCAATTCTTTAAAATTTCGAGGAGGTGACACACCAAGGATTGATTTTTTCTTCCCATGATAATCTTTGATACCAAGATAGCATACAACAAAGCTGAGAAATTTTCCTGAGGTTACCCTGAAAGCACATTTCAAGGGGTTCATCTTCAAATTGTGTTGTCGAAGTTTATTGAATATGATTTCCATATCAGCCAAGTGATTAGAAAGTTGTCTGTATTTGACCCCCAAATAATCCACATAACATTCAACAAATTTCCCTAAAATGGGTTTGAATATATGGTGCATGGCACGTTGATACATTGCACCAGCATTCTTCATGCCAAAGGGCATTACCCGATAGTAAAACGCATCATGAGGGTCTCTGAAGGATGTATATTCTTCATCTTATAGAGCCATTCAGATTTGATTATACCCAGAATATCCATCCATGGGGGAATGATCTTCTTAACTAGTTGTTGCATCAATTAAGAGTTCTGTGATCGGAACTGGAAAATCATCCTTGTGACAATGCCTATAAAGATCTCTGAAGTCAATGTAAACTCTAATTTTTCCATTCTTCTTTTTTATAGGGACAATGTTAGCTAGCCATTTGGGATACTGAACTTCTCTGGTGAAGTTAGCCTTGATAATCTTATCAACTTCAGCTTTAATTTAGGAGGCATAAGTTGGGTGTGTTCTTCTTGCTGCTTGCTTGAATCCTCGATGTTTTTCTGGAAAACCCAAATGATGAGTGGAAACATCGGGATCTAGACCTGGCATTTCTATAAAATTCCAAGAATATACATCTTGATGTTGCATTAAGAAATAAGTATACATTCCTTTCTCTTCAAGAGTCATGGCCGCACTAATTAAAGTGGGGTGTGGATCTTCATTTGTACCCAGATTTATTTCTCTGAGTTCATCCACAATGGTAGAGATACGCCCTTCAAATGCTAGATGAGAATCTTTGAGATCTTCCTCTTCTTCTTCAATATGTGTTACATCCTCTATTTCTACATGCATTGTAGATAATGAAGTAGAACTTCTATGGTCAAGGGCGAAGTTAAAACTTGAACATATTGAAGAAAAGGCTACCATTTCTGACCCTGTTAATGATGAAGGGTTTTCCAAAGGTGATAGAGAGGAGATGATGGATTGAGAATCGACATCATTATTTTACTCTGGTATTGCTATTATTTTTTTGGCCTGGTTGATGATGTATAGAATTTCTAGATTTCAGTGGACGAAATGATGACATCTCTATTTGAACTATCATCATGGCCTGGTGAATCAACAATTTCTACCATGTTGTCTAGTTTCATTGTCATAATTGACTTTATAGAAGATTCCATAATATTATTTGTATTTGGGTCTATCCCATCAATTTGACTAATATGCAACATATATTTTGTACTCACAGGTATGAATGGGTTTACTAGAATATTTTCCAAACCATATGAAGCATTAATTTTGCAACCTCCTTTTTCGTGGATATATCATTTCACTCCATGTGATAGAATTATGCCTCGATGTATTGAGATTCACATATTTTTAAAGGTTCTTTATCACCATACAATGACCCAATTTGACCATTGAAACAATGTTTGGGACATTGATGGTATGATGATGGTATAGCCGCATTTTGATGTAGCCAAGGTCTTCGAAGAAAAATATTGAAGCATGTGTCATGATGAACTACTATGAAATCTGAATTGGATACAATGTCTCCAAACTATGTTCTGAGTGTAATCATGCCCAGAGGTTCTTACTCATTTTATCATATCCTTGAATCATCAAAGTAGAAGGAGTTAAATCTGATTCGGTGAGGCCCAATCAACGAAGTGTACGAATAGGAATGAGATTGACCCATGAGAAATTATTAATGAAAGATCATCAGATGTCTATATCATTGACTTTTCTAGATAGATGCAAAGGTATGATATGTCCCTGTAAAACATCATCTTCATCTTCATCTGTAAAAGATAACACTGAATGGAATTCTGGAGGATCATTCTCTATATGGTAGACTTCATCCGCAGCAATTTCAGTTTCAAATTTTTGAGGACTTGACAAAGCCTCAATAAGTGCATCCTGAAGCTATTTTGACAGATTCAAGGCATCCATAATTGATAACATTTCCAGTACATGGGCTAAATGTTTCAATACATCATACTTTTGATCCAAAGGTCTGCATTTCCCAACAGGAACATGTGGTTTCGCAGGTGCCTTAGAAAATGAATCTTTGAAAGTAGATGCATATTGTATCAGGGTATGAGTTGTAAATACTCCTGGATTTGGAAAATTAGACCGACTATGTCTATTAATTTTCTAAGAGGAATAAGGTGTAACCTCTAACTGATCTTCCAAAATAACTGAGTCAGGACTGAATCTGACATGTTTGGAAGAACTCTCTTGTTCTTGTTTAGCCCGCTGAAGGGCCGTGCCATGAGTTTTTGCTGCATATAGAGTTCTAGCAGCGGTAGGATTGGAATAGTGGATTTTGAAATATCCATGACTGCCCATGTATCCTATAACTCTGGAACTCCTTCTAATTACTCTATTTGATACAAGGAACTCAGGCTCATCAAGATCGAAACTATGACTGGCATATAGATATGTTATGTGAATCATTTTAACAGAACCAAAGATAAACTCTTTATCTGATGAATATTTTTCCTGATGAACCAATTCAGGTTGTGCCGTTTGGTGGGGCAGTGCCTATGATTTTGAAGTATATTTCATAATATCTACCATATTCAAAGACAACTTAGGCTTTGACATGAGCTCATCTTCTTCTGACTGCTCTTCTTTCTTCGAATTTTGTGGCATCTTTGATGATTTTTCTTCTGATGAAGGGGGATTTGCTGTGGCATTCATATCATAAGACATAATCGGTTGATTCAATTGTGTTCGTAAAATGTAATGTGTTCGATTGATCATTTTTATGACCATCTAATCATCATATTTCTGTGCATTTTTACTTTTTTACTTCATGCCACTCACCTTCTTCCTCTAGATCTGTAGCAGCAACACATGCTACATGGGCTGAAGAACCTTCCAGTTCTTCTTGTCCGAAGTCCACCATCTTTTCTAGGAGTTCTATTAAGAGAAAACACTCTTGAATGGGTTACCCCAACATCTGATGAAATGGGAAAGTGGTTTTCATCGCTTTCCTTGTTTGGCCTTTTAGGCCATTGAAACTCGACCATGTTGTTTTCCAAAGCAGAGATGAAGTAACCCGAAACTTGTTCATTCTAGAAATAATAAACTTTTTTCTTCAAATCTTCGAACTGTTTCCTCCTTTGATATTTTTGATCAACTTGAAGTGGCGGCTGTTATTTTTTACGTTCATGAGGTGGATCCCTTTGATATAATGAATGTCTTAAAGTGAATTCATGTGAAGGTGCTTGTTTAAGTGTAACTATAGCAGTATCTACTTTTCCTATTCTCCTTCTTGGAAGTAATGGAATTACCCGAGTTTTAGTTGTAATACTCATAAGAGAGTCTTCGATCTGCTGAGCGATTGAAGTAAGGTCTCAAAACCCTCTTATGGATTTCACCGGGATCAACGGTGTTTTTAATTCATCAAGAAAATTTTCCACACAGATAGGAATCAATTCTTCTTGAGGGAGTACTAAGGTTAAGGAATATGTTAATCCCTTCCAGCGAGCAATGAAATCTGAAAATCTTTCATTTTACCTTTTCTGACAATTGGTAAGATCGAAACTTGTTTTCTTTGGCAATGTTTAGCTGAATTGAAGAAGGAACATTTGAAGGAGATCTTTCCACTCATTAATTGAACGGGATAGCAAGATTGTATAACCGACAAAAGCAGGCCCTTGTAACGATTGTAAAAAACACCTGAGCTTAACTGCTTCATGTTGTTGAGGAGTTCCCATCATAGGATCACAACGAGAAACAAAATGAGTTAGGTGTTGTTATGTATCTCTCAAACCATTAAAAATTGAGAATGTGGTACTTGTAATGTTTTATGGGGGAGGAATTTCATCCACCCATTCAGGGTAAGCTCCATTTTATAGTTGAATTTGTGAACTCTTTCCTTCGATAGATTAAAACGATGTTTTTAATGACTCAATGGTAGTCATTAATTTTTGAGAAACTTCTGGTTGAGCTTGGACCTGAGCAGGAGCAATAACTAGAGTTTGGACAGGTGTGGCGACCAGGACTGCCACTAATGGTAGTATTTCCAGTTGTTGTGGGGTATAACCCATAGGATTGGACCAGTGAGGGTGTACTGGTAAAGGGGGATATTCTTGATCCATCCCAGTGGCTGTAACAAATTCCATTGATTGATTAACTCTATCATGTTTTGGAGGAAGACTACCTTGAAGTAGTTCTGTATTTAAACTCCTTAACTCCTTCATTTATTCTTCCTGATGTGGAAACCGTTCTCCTACTGAGAGTGATTGGCCTTCTCTAGAAGAAGGGTGGAATATAACCTATCTTTTACCCTTCTACTTGGTATGTTCCTTTCTAGAGTACGGAAGGGAATTACCCAAAGAAATGTCTTTCCCTTGGGCAACCCTCTATCTTTTGGTATGCACACCTCCTTCATTCGTTTTTGTGTGCAAAGCCTCTTGAACAAAAACATATTCATCTGATCCCTCTAAGTGAGCCTCATGTTCTAGGGGGTCAGGGGCAATGACATTAATGACATTTATCGATGCATAACACATTACAGTCCTTTTTTCGGAATTTCTGTGATACTTTCTTCTTCCATGTCCTTTATGAGACATTTCCCTTGGTTTAGATGATCCCTCAATAACTTTTTGATGAACCGTAATTTGGATGGAATCTCTTGATAATTCGGCTCAGTGTTCCTCTTATGGAAACTTCCCTTATTAAGAGAAGACTGACTTTCGCTGAGGAAGACATTGAGAACATGAAAAAGACCCCAGTCTAGTGGACTGGGGTAGTTCTTTTTTTCCAGCTCAACTCTTCGAATCTTATCTCTTGATCCCAATGGTTGTATTAAAAGAGCCCCTAGTCTGGCAAGATGAGGTAGCTCTTGAGCTGCTACATCTGAAAATTTCATAAAATGTCTTCTGATTTTTTGGACATTAGTTCGGAAATTGGCTGAATGCATCAACATAAATCCACTCAAATCACTTGGCTCAGATGACCGTTGGATTATTTCCAACACTTCAGTCACCTGATGATGTGAATGCTCTAAAAAAGAAGCCTATTCAATATTCTCATTTTCTTGATGCAAGAGTAATTAAACAACTTTTTCTTTATATCCCTGATTTTGGGAGGAACTAGTTGAGGACTGTTCTTGGGAAAGCCTTTGATTACACACAAATCTAGGTATCTATGGCCAACCATGGGCAATAAAATTGTGTGACACCACTTTTGGCGAGCTTTGTTGACTGGAGAGTATAGTGAAATGTAGTGCTCCATGAGCACCCCATACCCTGATATGAATACCAGATGGGGCATTGGTAATTAACTGGCGCAACCTTTTCAAGGCGACAAGTAATGAATGCTGAAGGGATCTCTGCTGCTTTTCAACCTTTGGATGTCAGGAAACTGAGAGAGATGCCAAGTCAATTTGGTGTTGCAACCCTTCTATTATCTTGACATGATTTTGATATTCATCATCAGATAATATTTTCTCTTTTAAGTGACAAAGAGTATTCCATATGTTGAGACGAATATTGTGAACACAATATTCTGTCAACATTTCTGGAATATCATACTGAGAGTCCGCCAGAGGACAAAACATGACTGTTATTTCACCTTTTGCCAGTTTTTTTCTCATATTTAGTACTTCCTATTTTTCATTCAATTAATATTCTTCTACCTGATTGGGACAAAGATAGCACTTCTTTGTTGCTTCATCAGATTCACCAATATTGGTAGAGAATTCAGTTTTCAAATTAGAATACGAAAGACCCAGGGGTTGTTCAGAGAATGACCTACACCATGGGATATCTTCTGATTGAGAATGTATTTCACCTTCTAGTGGTAAGGCATCAGACATGACTGGATTCGCATTTGAAAGTCTCTCAAGATAAGAGGGTTTTCTCGTTTCTGTATTATCCATTGAAGAATTTTCCAGGCAATGAGAATTACTACTATGGAGAGGACTTTCATAACTGAATTCATCATCCTAGGGAGGACCGACATGGTTAGTTATAACAAAAGATGAAACCTTTTTCTCAATGGTCTTCTGGCCACACAGAGGGTTATTTTAGATCTCATCTGAAGACGATACATTGAGATTGACCAAATTTTCATGAAGCAATCCTTCATGAGGAAGTGTCTGATGAAGTCCTTCAGAATTATTTTTTTCACTTCCGGAATATGGAAATGAGAGAGTATAATATTGGGTTGCAATAGAAAATTGTCTGAGAGCTTCAAGAACTCCAGCATCGAGCAAGGCCTTATAACAAATTGGCTCTTGATTTCTCGACTATGTTGGATGGGTATTTTTCATAGACACCTTCTTACTCACCTCAGAAACCACTTGTCATAGAAAGTGGTTATTATGGGTAGATGTATGTGCCTTCTCAAGAGAAATGGTCAGGTTAGGCTGATTATCTCCATTTAAATCAGGTGTATGTTCCCAACTTGATTTTCCATATGACAAGGGGGAGTATTCCCCATGACCTTCATGGACTAGAACAGAGGTGTGTATCTGCTCCGGGGTGACATGTTGATGAGTAACTCCACTGATAGGGACATATTTGTATTTCTTTCCCTGTGATTTTGCTGAAGTTGTTATAATATTCTGACAGGTATCCAGAATATGGGCAGGGATTTTCTTATTCTCTTTCACCATTGTCAGAATGTGCTTGGATACTTCAGCTGCCGGAATGGGAATATAAGTCCATTCCATGTCTGGAGTAGGTGTCTGTGCCTACTCTGATCCTCCTTTTTCTATCAACATATTCTGACAGTACTTAGGCATAGCAGCAGAGAGTTGATTCCGCTCTAAATTTTTCATCGGAGCTTTCTGACTTACTTCTCTGGGTGCTACCAAACGAAACTTTTGGAAGCCTTGATGAACATTGGTAGGTGTATGTGCCTACTGTGTATTTTTCATCAAATATGGTTTTTGAATTTCCGTCAAAACTAGAAGACGAGACTACTGATAGAATTGGTGATTGTAAACAGGCGTATGTTTCTGCTTATCAGTGGCCACCATATTATATTGGTGAGCTTCTTTGGATGCAGTCAGACGAGCATACTTACTGGTAGATGAATTATAAACAGGTGTATGTGTCTTCCAATAGTACTCCACCAAAATTGTCTTGCGGGATTGATGTGTTACTACCAGACGAGTCCACTGGGAAATTAAATCAGGATGGGCGGCTGTATATTCTCGCTCGTTTCTTGCCATCATGTTAGGATGATAGAGTTCTTTGGAGGGGGCAGAGATAAGAACCTGCTCCCTGTTGGAAGAATTTTTCCACTGAATATTCATCTTGTGTGCTCGTGTCTGAGGGTCCATAGACAAATATCTAGAGGTGATACCCTCATCATGTTGAGAGTGCACTACCACACAAGTCTTTCGGCGATTGTTGGTGGGAGTCCTCAAGAAGGACTCCTTCCATCTTGAAACGAGGACTTTAGTGACCTATTCATTCTCCTCCCTATAATAGGGGAAGGAATTGTTGTTGCATTCTAGGGATAAAGACCTGAAATGGTTGGAAACGGTGGATGGAACCACCAACTTCTTGACCACTGGTTGTCACTGTCTGAACAACCAGCGTTAATTGTTTACTTAGAGGGCTTATCGAGCAGCCTCCAGAGTCAGGATGATATCATGTTGACGGTATTACCTCACCAATGCATTTGAAACCCAGTGTTTCAGATGCTGAATAGGTGATGTCATCCTCATAGCGGATGAGGATACAGAAGGAGTAGCGGCTGAAACATTCACAGGTGTAAATTTTAAAGAATCCATTTCATATTGCAAAGAGATATTGAAAAAAATTGCATGTTTGATATAACAGACATAATCCTGATAAGTTTGGCCAGACTACATCTTTTGGATGAGCACATATTTTTATTGATTGCTTTATTGGACCTCATATTAGAATTTAATAATGGCCTAACAAATAATTAAAATATCATTTTAACTTGGTTAAGGATTCACGTAGGGTTCACCATTTTTTGTTTCTTTCGGAAATGGGGATGACCTTGATTGTTTAAGGTTTAAATGTTCCAATAGGTTTCTAATGGGTTTATTCATAGAACTGGAAACATCCAACGATTCTATATCCATGTGTACCTACTTTTCAATGGTAGGTGCTCATTAGTTGTGGACCGATGAGGCTGAAGAAGTTTCCTTGGTTTAGAGAATGAGAGGTCAGGATCATCACACATTTTTGAGGGGAATTATTACCTACTTCGGGACACTCTTATAGATTTATGTTATGGTCACGAATCCATATTAATTTTCCAAGCATGAAAATGAGTTTTCCATTAGATTTGGAAATCAATGATTGATATGTATGAAATTTAGAGAATATTTTATATTTATTTGGGGTTATTCATTGATGGAGAATCATCTGTATGTATTAGAGATTCTTAGTCAATGGTATCCTTCAATAAAATATAGAGAAATCTCTTGGTCATTATAATGACCATACAAGTTTTAAAGCCACTCAATGGGGCACTTGAAGTTTATTGTCATTCAGAAGGACATGGATTATTTCAGAGTTGGGATCAAACACACAGATAGGCTACCTACGTATCCTTGTTAAATAGGAATCAGAACCCCGATAGTTTGGGAATTAAGATATAGTTTAACAACATATGGGAATGATGATAATTAATGGGTGATCAGCTTGAACCATAGAAAGGATTCCTACATTCTCCACTATTGCGGCAGAGATCCAAGTCTACGTAGTTAGATTATGAAGTGTGGGTCATATATATGATTAACCGCCCAAAGAGATGTGTCGTGGTTACTTTTACACTCTCAGCTCACGTGAGTCATGCTTGGTGTGAGAAACAAGAGGTATCAGTAAACCTGATTATTTGTTCCATGAATGATGTGGTCACAATGAATGAAATGGGGATTATGTATGTGTGACTACCCAAGTAGTTGAAGACTAGGATTTACTTTCGGAAAAAAGCCTAGGAACAAAGTCCATAATGATATTCATGCTTTATGGTGATTTGGATACTCTGAGTTGGGTCTTACTCCTTAGTAGGATGCCCAAATTAGGAGGGACTTGGGGCTTACACCTAAGGAGGATTCCCATTAATAGGGTTCATAAAGGTATTTGTGCTTTATGGATATTTAGATTCTTAATTTGGGGCTTACTCCAAAAGAGGATGCCCAGATTAAGGGAGACATTAACTTATGATTGGAGCTTACTCCTGAGAAGGATTCCCAAATTAAGGATTCTCTCATCTTAAGGGATGAGTTTGAATGAAGGTAACCTCTAACCGTAGTGATATAATGTTATATTTTTCAAAAACAATTGGGAGATATTCCATAGAACTCCTTTCAGATAAGGAATATTACAATAAAATCATTCCATAAGTGGCTTTGAAGAGGGTTTTGAAGGATAGATCTTGAAGTGTAAAGGTGGATTTGAAGAAAACAGGTGAATAGGCAGGAGGGGAACCAAATAAGAGGAAGGCGCACAAGTCCTGTTTGGGCGAGAAAGTCCTATTCTGGCATGCAAGTCCTGGTCACACAAGTATATGTGCACGACATGAGTTCACTTGGAGGACAAAGAACATGTAGGGTAATACTTGGGTAAGAGTTGGCTCAAGCCCTTAGTATTATCCCTAGATGATTCCAGAAGGGTGGCACGTAAGTATCCATGAGAGGACAAGGCGGTGCGCAAGTGTCTTAATTTCCCTTAAGGGTTGGACACTTAGGCGCGCAAGTATTGATGATTTATAACACTTAGGCCTTATTTTTATTCTTTAGATCTTCCATTATAGATAATAAATTACTTTATAAGTGTTCGGAAGACTTCAACCAGAGACTAGGGCACCCAGAGCTTAATTCTGAGTTTTTGAAAAATCCTCCTAAAATGGGGGGCCCATAGGTGCGATTTATAGGCCACCTGAGTTTCGGCGAAAACCCAATTTTGGCGCGCAAGTGACCTATGTTCCCATGATTGGTGCGCAAGTGACTTTCACACCAATATCTGGCATGCAGGTATACGTGCGTGCCCAAGGCTGGCACGCAGGTATACCTACGTGCCTTAATTCCTTTCTGAAATTCGTGATGTTCTTCCCTCTTTTTTGCTGGAGGTACTTCCCTTTTTCAATCAATGGACTCTGTGATGGAACAGAGCTTCAACAATACTGAACCTGTGAAAAATCACAATTATTAGTGGAAATACCATTAAAAATAAGTTTAAATAATGAGAATAGTAAATTTACCTTTTTAAATTGAGAAACTGCATACAATACAATAGAATAAAATAACACCAAAAAGAATAAGAACACATTTATTAATAAACATGATTTTATAAAAAATAAATTGAAATTACAATGAGTATTATAGTGACATTGATGATATCATCCTTGGATCACACAGTCATAAAAACTTAATAGATTAGTTGATCATAACTAAAATAGTTCTCATCTTCTTCCTTATTTGAAGCATTTCCAAATTAGTTCCTTACACATCTCTCTACAGTATATCTCACTACTTATTATATGTTCCACTTATTCTTTTATGGCTCAGGTCTTCTATAAAAATGGGGAATAAAATATTTTAGGTTTATGCCCATACATTTGTTTCCATGGTAATCATCATGCACATGAAATAAGTTCTATTTTATATTCTCCAATTATTAGTAATAATGATTAATTCAAATATGTGGATAAGAATGTAATTTTCTTGCACCATAATGGTTTTTCTCTCAATGAAATTTTCTAATTAATTTTTCTTGTTAAATTATATATTCAATCAAATACCCATGTCTAGTGTTTTTTGGTTAACCAAAGTCTAGTAGTGTGAAGTTTAATTTCTAGAATTTTGAAAAATTTATCAAAGTAAGTCATCTTATAGGGAATAAATATACTACAAGATGATAAATATTCTATAATATCTTAAAAATATCATATTCACACATGAAAAATCATGTGTGGGTGATAGTAGTTATATGGGTGGTGAAAATGGAAAATGAATTTTTAAAAATATCACCCAATATAATATTTTTGACAAAGTAAAACATTGTTTTAGAAGAAAACATAGATATTTTTTTTATAAAAATTATAGACATGTTATGTAAATAAAAAATAATTTTAAAAAAAATAAGTATTTAATTGGTCAATTTGACTTAAATTCACAAAATCCCATGAAAACTAATAATGATTCAAAGAATCTTGAAATGATAAATGTTTGAGTATTTGATTATTTCAATATACATGAAAATTGATGAAAATATTTGATCGATCATCATTTATTTTACATTAGAAATTAGGGGTATTAATTGGAATGGTTATGAGAATCATGACATCCTCTATGTCATAATGAATTTAATTTCATATTATTTTAATTTTTCAAGGGTTGTTTAATGTATTTATACTTTCTAGAAATTGAATTTTGAAATTTGGATGTTCTTTAGGGTTTCACAGTCATCCCAAATGTTTAGGTATATTTTTTAGTGATCTTGTTATAGTATGAAACTAATAGTTATTTTTTTATTCTTACCAAAATGTTATAAGTACATTGTGGGGTCTCACTAAAATCTTTTTAGGGTACACAATTGTGTCTATTTGATGGGTAATTTATTGATAGTTGTCTTTTGTAAACCTTGTGTCCAAACCGCGTAGAATTCCCAACATTTAAAATATTGGATATCATTCAAAACACAATCATAAAATTAATTCACCCCCACCAATCTCTTATATACACTCAAATGGCCAATCCTTGTGATATAAAAGGGGATCTACAACATCTGTAGTACTTAAATTTTGGTCTCTCTCCTTAAAATCTCAAAATAATTTTAGGGTATCTATCTGTTATTTCATTCCACATCTCATCTTCTATCTTCCCCTTCATTATTCCCTACTTTTTTCTTCCTCCTTAAAACACTATATAAATATGATAGTTTAATTAAGGTTTTTGGATAGTGGTAACATAGGTCTATTCCCATTTCGAACATGGAGAGGGATGAATCTTTTTTGATTGGGGAATATTAGTATAATTTTATTGGTTTTAACTCAATTTTATGGTAGTTTTTATTTATCCCTACATTCTATTACATTCCATTGCGTTATTGGATTCCTTATAATGATTTTATTTTTAAATTATTACACAATTGGGGTCCCATAGAAGATGAAATAAACTATCGAAATTGTTTCAATCTTTAACATGGAATGGTATCCAGGCTAATTGAATATAAAAATACCTGAGTGGATCTTCAAAAATATAAAAAACATTTTTAGCGGTGGGTGTTATTGGTTTACGATTTTGAATGTTTTATTACACAAAATTGGTTCTAATTAATTATTTTCATGTTTTCTAAATGGGTTGTTTAATTTTAATGGGGTGTGTGGACCCTGTTTAGATGCATTTCAAAATGTATCCATAACAGTTATTATTATAAAAGTTTTTAAGAAATTAATTTTATAATTATTAATGTACTTAAAGAAAATGTGCTGATTTTTTAAATTTTGAGAGTTGTTTAAAAGGGGATTAGAGATTATTTGGGTTTCTTGGCATCCCAATATTATTTTGAAAATTCATATTTAGATGATTATGATAAATATAAATTTTTTAATGTTGTGAGATCCTATTTATTTACCATGGGAATATATTTCCACTTGATATGAGTAGTGACTCATGAATATGGAGAACAGGTGATGGATCGAATGAGAGGTTACGTGTGCGGGTTTTTATGGTGATGTCAATTTTAACTTTTTTGAATTGATAATTTTATTGATATTGAATTTAAATTAACTCTCAACTAATTTTTGTGATATAATGAGAATCCAAGCAACATAATAGGTGGCATATATGACTTAAATTCGTAGTTTTAGAATGTGTTTATTAGTATCCTTTAGTTTGATAGATCTAGTGAGTAAACAAGATATTTTATATGGTCCCAAAACAATATAGAAAGGATCAATTTTTCTATTAAGTCCCTTGATTAGGATGAAGCCCAATTAATTCTTCAAGACTACTGAAACATGACAAAATTAATAGTCCCAGACCAGGTTCCTTGTTTCCAGTTAACCTATTTATTACTATATTCATTGGGAGTCACTAGATATACTGGGATTCTATTTGGGTTCACTTAAGGGATTCCTTTATTTTCTTTTTTGTATCCCATGTATATTGTATTATTTATTTTCACCTTTCCATTGATTATTTATATTTTTTTATCATGTGATAGTGATATAATGGGGCCTATTAGGGAACAATTCAGCATCCCTATGTTGTGGGTTAATCTGAATTTTTTTAAAGAGGGTTAATTTTGAAAAAGTTTTAATGAATGATAAAGGTGTGGTTTGGATTTACCTTCAATATTTTTATAAATGGTTTGTGACAGGTGTTTTCAATCAAATATGAGGTGGTGTTTTTCTAAATGGTGTCTGGAAAATCATAATAAAAGGGATAATTAATGATTTTTAATTTAAAAATTATATAATTATTTTACATTAAATTTTTTTAAATAAATATCATTGATGTTGTGTTTTTGGATTTAAAAGTATGGTTTTAGTCATGAGGGTCTATAATTATTTAAAAAAATGAATATTTTGGGATGGGAAATGTAATATGATGACATTTGTTTTAGTTACTATTTCCAATGAGAAAAAAATATTATTTAATTATGTTCAGGCTATCATTTTTGGAATGTAGAATTAAATTTATTTAATATAATCGTGTGGTGGATGCATAAGGAAGTGTATATCTCCCTCATATATTTTTTAGCTTCTAGGAATTCTCTATATTATGGTTTTGTTCTCTAGGCATACGATGGTTGATGTAGGATGTTGAGATAAATCCTATATTATGTAGCTGTTGTATTTTGGTTTGTTATACATTGGTTTGTGATATATCTATGAAGATGATGATTATTTTATCATTTTGTTAGTTTTTTTATTTTACCTTGATCTAAAATGATGTATTTCATTTCCCTTGGATGATGTTGTGTGTTTATTAAATTAGGTTTAATCAATATTAATTGTTATGAATCAATTTTCTTTTCTTTTAATATTTTGTTATACATACATTATTATTCATTTATGTCTAATTTATTGTTGGTACTTGTTATTTTATAAGTTATATTATGTATAAATCTAATTTGATGTAAAAATCATTCCCAGACATTATAATTTGATTCAACATACTATTTTCAAAAAAATTAAGGATTGGGAACACCATATGGACATTGATGGTTGTAGTATGGTGCTAATTCAGATGGTAGACTGAATTTATTCATTGCAAATTCTTAAACCCCTTGAATTTGATTAATTAATGTATATGTGGTGTATCAATTGGTTCCTTCTTCTCCTTAATTTTTTTATTTGGATACATTATTTTTTGAAAATCATGCTATTTATGAATATCTAAACCACCATTAACATAATTTACTAACCCTTTTATGTATTTTATCAGGTGATACCTCCCATGTAAATGTCATATTGGTAGTTCAAAATTATTTCCTCTATTTTATTTATCATTAATGTTCCCATAGAACTCAATTTTCATTTTATATTAAATATATCGATAAGAATAATTAAAGTGTATAATTTTCGTTTACACCTTAAGTGAACAAAAAAATCATCATATGTACCAAATTATCTTATATATAATGTTTTCAATGACATGGTTATAGGTCATTAATGAAATAATTCAACTTTCTTGCATGTTCACTAACAAGATGAGTGTTGTACATTATGAGTTGTATGAAGCTTTTTTCATAGGTACAAATGGATCCATCCCCACTTTGTTTGAGTACTATAAATTCTCTCCCTATTTTAGTGTGATGAATTCAAATAACATATTTGGTGATAATATTGTATTAATTTCATCATATTTCATAAATTCAACATCTTCATTTTTCATTATATTCTTAATGATAATATATTGTGGGTCCAAATAACCTTCTAAATGATTAAAGGGTAAAACCATAATTTTTATGATGTGAGCACTACATAAGAAACAAATATCTATTATATTGGGTAGATACATTATTCAATAACCAATGGATATGAATATTCAAATAATGATAGAGTGTTTTCTCAAATTAATGTCTTAATAGAGAACCATTCCTTACATGTAACATTTATAAGTTTGAAATAGTTCTTATTAGTATTTATTTCTCAATATAACTTCATGAGAAATTCCATGAGTTTTTTTACTCCAACTCCCACTCCATTTGGTTAATTTTGTATAAAATCATCACAATTTCCTTTGAACCCATTTTTAACTTAGTTTTACCAAGCTCAAAACATTATTAAAACAAAAAGGGTTAATTGTGAGTAATAAAAAATAATATCATCTGATGATACATTTATGAAAATTAAAACCCATGCTCATTTAATCTATGTTACCTTCATTTTAGCCTATGATACTTTCATTTGAACCTATGTTTCCTTAGGTTTGGTTTTGTAACACTTCTTAACATAATCCCAAAAAATTATCTACATCCCACTCTAATACAAACTGAGAAAACTAGATCATAACATAAATAAATATTACATAATTTCTATAAATTGAATATTTTATCTTATTAATAGATTTATAGTCCCAGAACCCAAAGGTTTAGTTTGTTTATAGATTATCTATATATTTGTCATAATTCACATTATCCATTCAATATCTTTTAAAAACCCATCACACTATACATATTTCTTAACATAATCTTATATAAAATTATCAAGGGAAGCTAGAAGCATAACCAGTAGTGAGAGAGTATGCTTAGAAACGGAAAATGTTATCAATAAGTGAATAAATGATTTTATTATAATCATCAACTAATATTGAAATATATGAAAAATATATAATTTAAAAAGACATTGAATTGTAATATGTTTTTTTATGGTTGGATATAAGGACATATAAGAATAAAATATTATAATAAATTAATGGTATATTAATATAAGATAGTAATCATGATCCATGGGGAATAAAATATGAATGGGGAATAATATATATATGTAGAATTAAAACAATAATGCAACCATAAGAATAGGAAATACTAAAATATTTCAATGATAGATACCAAGACTATCATATAATAGTGTATTAGATATAACTAAATGATTTCCAAAAAATATTTATATTAACTATCAAACCCTATTTCCCAATATTGAATATGAATCACAACATATTACACATAGTGGATTGGGCATCACAACACATTTCTCATAGTGGATTGAGCTTCACAACTCATTTCCCATAGTATATTAGGAATCGAAACTCATTTACTATAGTTATATCATGATATATAATGACTTACAAGATTAATTAGAGGGATATATATAACAGATTGAGATTATGTGAAATATGTTTTTCGAATTAATTTAATCTTTTTGATTTTTTTCATTTCACGCAACATTGAATACAGTATTATATATATATATATATATATTAAAGCACTATGTTCATCTTGTTTTCACTAAATGAAACACATATAGTATCTTAGGGTACACACAACACTATATTTATCTTCTATTACACACAATATTGAGTCCCTTTGATCTCTTGTGTTACATACAAGGACGAGTTTTTACCAAACTACAATATATTACTAATTTGATTGTTAAAATATTATTACAGCTACCACATAACTAATGGAATAGATGTTACGAATAATATTAACTAAATTTTTATAATTTTATATAAACATGTATATAAAATAAATCCATTTTTTAATTAGTATTTTTGACTGTAATAACTATTTGAAAATAAATAAATTACATTTCAAAGAAAACAGTTGTCTATGCACGAACAAAATTTTATCTCAATAAATTAAACTAAACAAATTTTAAAAATAATTTAAAATATATATATATATATATATTGTATTTAATAAATATTTCTAAGACTCAACGAATATAATTTATATATTTAAGAGTATAAGGAACTTAATTTATTTAATAAATATATATATATTCCTATAAAAAGTAATTTCACATCATTTTAATGGAGACCCCATTTTAAATATTTATGATGAAAATATTAAATTAATATTCGAAAAAATAAACATCAATTTTTAAAAAGAATATAAATATTAGACTAGATATATTTTTGGTATTTTTCTTTGAAGTTTCATTTCGTGATAAATAAGAAATAATACTAAATTTTAATTCAAAATTGTTTTTTTTGTATAATTTATTTATAAGGATAGGTTATGTTTTTTATTAGTTTTAATGATAAATTATATCCCTTATAAATAATTTAATCCAATTTAGTTCATTATAATAATTTTCACTTTCAAAATTGATATTAAAACGTACTAAAATTTTGAACATTTTTACTTTAAAAACACGTTGTGTATTCCTGTATTTGTGATTAAATATAAATTTATTTTTGATTATTCTATCAATTTAATTTGGTAATATGTATTCTATTTTTTGGATCATAATAATTTATAATTCCTGAAATGGTAAATTTTGTTTTTTTAATAAAATATTAGTAAAACTAATTAAAATAGATTACAACGATTAAGAGAGAAATTGTCTTAACAAGGGACTCAACTTTACAATTAAGGGCCAAAATTATCTATAAACTAGTCCAAAATACATTTTTCGGTCCTATTTTGACCACATACTCCATTTAATGTAATTGGGTTTATTATCATAGCCACATTTCATAGGAAAAAACATCTGTGAAATTCTCATTTCAATAATTTTCTAGAGTTCCACTCCTCCTCCACTATAAAAAAGCCACTCACCCCTCCCACATATTACCACCTCTCAATCCCTTTGTCATGGAAAGAAACTTCTTAAATGTTCTATAAAATTAACTACCATCATCCAATAATGCTCTCTTTTTTCATAAATCCATCCAAGTAATCCCTTTGGGGAAAGCCAAAATGTGTTACCCAATGAAGAGGTAACAGCCTTCCTCAAGATATTTTATTTAATTTTCATTATCATCCCCCTAAAATCTTACACCAAGATTATATAATATCCAATGTATACTATATATACTGATATATTATTTTTGTAAATTGTTTACCAACACTTACACATGATTACATCTAATGGGTAACGAACATACCATTATTTTGTATTGTGAACTATCACCTCACGAAACGATGTTGTTCGTTTTTCCATTAACAACTATCGTTGATTTAAATTATGATGAAAAATATATTTTAATATTATATTTATGATATTTATAATTTATTTATGATTTGGTAATTATTATATAACACATACCTTCTTGATTTCGATTATGTATAAATATTGTGATTTTATTTGGGGAAGTGTGGATTACCACCTCCTCAATGCGATGTGATTCGTTCACACTCTACATGGACTGTATTAATGATGGGTTCATTAAAAGAGTGTGATATATAATAAATAATAAGTATACTATAATATATATATATATATATATATATATATATTTACTTTCTATCCTTCAATACGATAATTAAATGGAAATAGTGTTCATGTGTACATATAACCTATTGTCTCTCGGAATGTTGTATTCCATTTCATATTTCTATAATTAATATATTATAATAAATTTATATATATATATATATATATATTATATTATATATTATATTTATATCATTTTTTACATTCAGAAAATCATTATATAAGTATGAGGACCATTAATATAACAAATTAAGACACATGCAAAAAACAACGCATATATTACACGAAACATTACCTTAACAGGGATGTGTTAATAAGAGGGTCATATAAATCCATATATAGTATTAGATATAATAATATGGTTCTATGTTTTATGAATAATAAACTTATATTTATTATACGGGAGTTTTTAATGAGTGTTAATAGATTTCATACGTAAGGTGAGGGTTTTCTCATCTCAATTTTATTTTCTATGAGACACAAGTCATGTTCACCCACAATTTCATTTATGTGGTGTGTTTACATCCCATGGATGTATTATATATATATTATACATAATTTTATGATTATTTACATATCTATTATATGATATTTATTTCATTCGGTTTATGTTTAAATGGTTTCCAAATCTGTAAAGTAATTTTGTCTCAATTTTTCTTTTTTGAGACACATGTCATATTATGCACCCATATTCATTAACCATGTGTATATAACACAATTTTTCATGTTATATCATGAACATCCATATTTTAATGATAATTTATGCTTCATATATTTTTATATTCTTACATGTCAAGTATAATTCAATATTACCAAGTGGTGAGAGGTTATTGAAATAATCTCATCATTTATTGAGATTGTTTATGTTTATGTTTCCATTGATGAAATATTAGGATATATATCTCCTGAGAAAACATTATTTTTATTCCTCTATTTATATTCAAGATTGTAACTTTTGTTACTACCATTTTACCACTCTTTTTTACTTATTATTTTTAAGAAAATGTTTTGATGAAAATATTAATTTATTTCTCTTTTATGTTAAAAATATGTGTTCATCCAAAACTGTATTTCCTAAAAATGGTTTCAATATTTTTTACAATTATTCGATGATATATATAGGACATTTCTACATATTTTTTACCGTTTTTAAAAATGTTTTTAAAGGTAATCTTATTTCAATTTTCTTATGAGGGCATGTTTCCCAATTTTTTAGGTGAAAATTAAATTTTTGGCATATATGGACTTACCCAACATCAGGAAATTCATTTCCCTTAAGCATACATTATATGTATATGAATGTTATTTTTAAAGCAATTTTTCTCTTAATATTATGTATTTTTTCCAAATTTAATGTGGTCTTCAATGAAAATGGATTTCAAAAATGTTTTATGTTTAGAATGTTCATAAAATTATTTTCAAATATTACATTATACGTTTTCAAAAAGTTCATTTATAATGAAAATAAAATAAATGAAATAAATGTTTTCAAAATTTATTTATATTTTATCAAATTATTTTCAATGAATTGGGTTTCAAAATAGTTACAGTCTTTCATTATATGTTTTCAATGTATTTTCAAATAAATAGTTTTCAAAACATTTTCTATCTTTCTTTATATGTTTTCATATTATTTTCAAGGAAATGGTTTCCAAAATTCTTTAAGTATTCCTTTATAAGATTTCAAGGAAAATGGTTTCAATTTTTTTTTAATATTTATTAATATTTTTTAAAATAAATTTTTTTTCAAAATATTGTCAAAGATTAATTATATGTTTTCATGTTTATTTTCAAGAAAATGGGTTGCAAAGTGTTTAATGAATTTTTTACAAAAGATAGGATATATTTCTCAAGAAATTTTATTAAAATATATTTCAAAATCATTTACCATCTATGATGACATCCATTGATGTTACTCATTATTTTTCTGGGGATATGATCCTACGGTACCATTCATATTCTTTCATTGAATGGTTTATGTTTTGAGGTAATTTTTTATAAAGTCTATTTCTCTTTCATTGGTTAACTACACATGAAAACCAATTCCTTTCATGGTTTATTATTTGATGTAATGATTATGAAACATGTATTTTTTATTAGTATAAGATATGATTTTCTATTATTTACACCAATTTATATTCATGGGTAATGATATTATTAATTATGATTTTTTGTAAGATGTATGTATAATTTCATTATTATATGGGTGGGACCTATATCTACCTATAATGTACTAGGTAAGGATTTATATCTCATGATATAATGATGAGAATCATGTTGAAACGTTTGATCCACTATGGAATAAGGGGAAACCTGGTCCACTATGGAAATATGGGGAAATCCAATCCACTATGGGAATATTGGGAAACCTGATCCTCTATGGGATAATGAGGAAACTCAATCCTCTATCGGAAGATGGGGAATCCTAATCCACTATGAGAATATGGGGAGACTTGGTCCCTTACAAGTTAAGGGCCATGATTGGGGATGGTGGTGCTTCCCATATCTTAGGTGTTGTCCCCATTAAGTTCCTCGGTAATTTCTAGAAATGTGTTGTGACAAATAGATAATGATATTACATGTTTATGTGTATTTCAAAATTCCATGTCTTATTCCTATGTTATTATTTCTAGGATTATTCTCCTTATTTCAATATGATTCATTCTTTATATACTACTAACCTTTATGTCATTATTCATGTTTATGACCTTTAATATGAAGGGTATGATCTTCTAATATTATTACCATGTTCAGATACAATTATTCTCTTGTTAATGCTTATATATATACCACATCTTTACACTTGATAAAAAATGGAGGTCACCCTATTGTATATCCCCTAACCCATGTTATAAAGATATATTTTTGGTATGATATATTTAATATGGGTTCTAATCATTGTGAACCTAATGAGAGATAATTTATCTCACATGTGTTCCATTTTTTATGTTTCGATGTTGCCAAAGACACTAAACTAATACTATCTTTGGGATTTTTTTTGTGTAATGGTTTATGTATTCTAGAAAAATGATGCAATTTATATGTATGTTAATACTGGGTTATATAGTTGTTATCAATGAAATGTTTTAATCAACCATTGGAAATTAGGATGGGAAAACATTATCGATAACAATTAACTGCCTAAGGACATGTATAAAGATAAGGAAATATATAGGAAAATGTGATGGAACCTTGGTAAAGGATAGATAGATAGGTTTCCATGAAATAAATCCATTTTTTCATACTAATTGTGGATGTGGTTCTATAATAGATATACCTTGGAGTAATAACTCTAGCAAGGTGTGTTGGGTCGGACTCAAATGCGGTCGGGTACATGACAATGGCCATTACTGTTAAACTAGTTTGAAACTCTCGAGGGTTATTCTCTGAGAATTCACAAACTCTTAAACACCCATCATGATGGATATAAACATTTGTTATCTATGAATAATCTAGAAAAAACATAAGGTTTCATTAATTAATGAAGGATTCATAGTTCAGACAAACTCAAAGTTATTTTTTGATTATGTGGTTCCTCATTATGAACACATTTTCTTACTCTTTTTTTTTTGGTTTAAGTTAATGGTAGGATCCAGAATGAACTAGGCTAATGATTAATGTAAAATAAAACTTGATTATGTGTTTCAAAATGGGATGATCACTAGATTGAAGGTCATTATCAATGTGCCTAATCTGTTTTCACAGAATATGATTAACAACATGTACCTTGACCAACTCTTAGACTCACAAAATTATAAAATAAAGGATTTTGCTAATAGTATGGGTAGTGGAGGCCATGCAGGAAATGATGATTTAGTTTCCAACACGTCAAGAATATGGGATTAATTACCCATGTGAATTTCTTAAAGGAATGGGAAGAAGTTTTGAATGTGGAAAAGGACACAAATCAAGTAATTACCAAGGAAACATGAAATTTTCATTTATCACAATGGATTGGAATATTTTATTCCAATAGAAATCATCAAAGGATAAATGTTTTATGTGTGTAATGAATATAAATTATTCAAATTGATGTCCTACATGGAAATCTCATGATGTTAATCAATAAGGTGATATGAGTAATATTTATATTGCTGCTGATGATGAGAATATCTATGAAATGTCAAAGGAATGAGGTATTTTTTAATATTATGAGGTATCATTTTATTGAATTGTGGATGAAGTGGTGTTACCTAAGTGTTTATGTAATTGTATTGAATAAATATGATATGTTAAATATATAAGGATATTTCAATTTTGGTTTTTCACTGAGTATATACAAAAATATGTTGAATGTTTTCAATGGAATGGATATGAGATTTAATTGAATGGCGATATTAATGAGAAATAAATGATTAAGGGAAATATATCCCTTAATATGTTCCTAAATTTCAGATAAATATGATTGGATAAAAGGAATATAGGATATCAATAAGTAAATTGGACAATACATATTACCTTGAAACTGATAAGGGATTTGATGGAAAATTGGTCTATGTTATCCTGAATGATGTTTAAAACTTCTTGGATTCATGGAATATATCATGGAATATTAGTAATAAATATGAATCACATTTTTTTCATATATTATTTCTGATAATTTATGATATTACCTTATTTCAAGAGAGTATATGATTAGGGTACTCCTATATTTGTAATTTGTCATCCAATAGTTGCCTTACGATGTATGTGGGATCAATGATAAGCTGATCTAGTGACCCTATTTATAATGTTTTTTATTTTTATTTTCTATAAGGGTTATATGTTTAACCATTTATGCAATTTTTATGTTAAATATATGATTTAGTTTGGAATATTAAATTATAAACTCACTAGATAAATATTTATTTATATTGGATAACCTATTATAAAAATATTTTATGGATGGTAACTAATGACAGATGGGATGGTATATCATGGATGTCATGATCTATTAGAGATTTAAGAATGAAAATGTCACCAAACTTTTTAGATAAAAACTTTAGGTGGAAATTGATCACTAAAAAATTGTGAGATTGTGTGGAATCCAATAAGTAAATCTTCTCATAATAATTCTTCAACTCTAGGGAATGTATATTTAAATCAACAAACATTTCCTAGTACCTTCTTTTATATTGAATCAAATGGGCCCTTAGATTATCTTCGATTTATGGCTTCGTGGTTTTTAATTTTTCTTAAACCTGTTCTATATCACTCTCCATAAGAACATGATTGTTAGATATATCTTTCATGTTCATGTTTTAACATTCCAATAATATTCTCCTATGTGGAAATCTAGATATGAGAAAATTTGTGTAACCATCATGTTTCCAATATTACCTATTTAAATGAAGTTTTAGTATTCATTTTTATGATGTGGGTTTCTAGGAAAGATAATTTCAAGTATTAAACCTCTGATAACCTAAATTAATTTTGAAGGAGAAATTGATTTTAATGCAGGTAGAATGTAACAACCCATTCTTTTTGTGAATTTGTTTTCAAATTAATTTATACTTTTTTGATATTTTTCAATTCATACAACACTGAATATAGTTTTATTTATATATTAAATCACTAAATTTTTCTTATGTACACTACATGAAACACATAGATTATTTCTTGGTACATGAAGAACTCTAGTTTTCTTAAATTACAAACAACACCAAGTCACTAGGATAGCATTCGTGACATGCAAGGATGAGTTTTTACTGAACAACAAAATACTATTAACATGATTACTAAAATATTATTGTAGCTATCACCAATTCATTCTAATGGATTATGAGGAAAATATAAACTAAATTATGTAAATATTATTTACACATGAATTTAAAATGAATCATTTTTTATCAATTAATATAAGTGAATGTAATAACTATTTGAGAATAGAGAAATTAATTTTCTAATAAAATTATTTTCTATCTAAAAACACAATTATATATTAATAAATTAAACAAACCGCTTTTGAGTAATGTTTTTAATAAATTTTATATATCATATATTCCGTAATATTTTTTATATTCATCCAATATTATTTATAGGTATAAGATAAGAAGAAATCCAATTTAATGAATAAGAAGATATATTCTTCTTATAAGTAATTTTACAACCTTTAATGGATAACCAATTAAATTTTTTTTGATAAATTCATAATTTTTAATGGATAAAATAAACATAATTCTTGAAATAAGAACATAAAACCTCGATTAGAATGAATTTTTGGTATTTTTCATGTGAGGTATCATTTTTTTCCGAATGGTGAACAATACTAAATTTTAATTCAAAACTAATTTTCTTATATTTTATGTATAAGGTTAAATTATGTTTTTATTGAGATTAAATTTAAATTATATCTCTTATACAAAAATTATACTAATTTATGTGATTAAAATCAATATCAGTTTGAAATTGGATATAAAAACTTACCAAACTTTTAAACATTTTCACATTAAAAACCCAATCTGTCATCCAATTTGTGAGATTATATTTAAAATAATTTTTTCCACTTATATGATAAAAATTTTGAAAAATGGATTCAATATTTGGTATCATAATAATTACTAATGTATAAAAAGCTGAATTTAGTTTTTTTTAGAAAATATTACTGAAAGATAGAAAAATTAATTATAGCGATTAATAGATAAATTAGCTTAAGAAAGGACTAAACCTTACACTTAAGACATAAAATTACCTAGAAACCTATCCAAAATCCATTTGAAGTCTATATTTTTACCCAATACTAACTTTTTCATTATTTTATCCATTATTTTAGAAACTTTTAATAGGTAAAACGTGGGTGGAATTTTATTTAAAAAAAATATATAACACCACTCCTCCATTATAAAAAGTCACTCACCCTCCCAACTTATTCATACAACCAAATCCATTTGAATCAACAAAAATCTAACTAAATCTACTAAAAAATCCATAAATTCATCATATATTCCTCCATTTTAGAATAAATCCACCCAAGGAATCCCTTTGTTAAAAACCAAAATGTGTCACCCAAAGAAGATGTAATATCCTTCCTAGAGATCTTTTGATTAATTTTCATCCTCCAAACATCAAATATTATTATTCAATTATTATAATATAACCTCGGATTACTTAATATACTAATATGTTTTTACATTATGGTTTTTACCTACATATACACCAACATCCATCTAATGGGTGATAGACTTATCGTTCTTCTGTACGGAAAAGTATCGCCTCACAAAACGATGTTGTTCATTTTTTATTTACCACCTATCACAGTTAGGAGTTATGATATAAAATCTATTTTCCTGTGATATATTTGATATTTAATATTTTAAACAATTTTGTAAATTTTATATAACTCATAAATTCAGGCTTTATATTTTGTCTAAATATGATAATTTTGTTTGGGACAAAAATATCTATAAACTAGTCCAAAATACATTTTTTGGTCATATTTTGACCCCATACTTCATTTAATGTAATTGGGTTTATCATCATAGCAAAATTTCATAAGAAAAAACATGAGTGAAATTCCCATTTCAATAATTTTCAAGAGTTCTACTCCTCCTCCACTATAAAAAATCCACTCACCCCTCCCACA
Organism: Viscum album; assembly: GCA_963277665.1. NCBI lineage: Eukaryota > Viridiplantae > Streptophyta > Magnoliopsida > Santalales > Viscaceae > Viscum > Viscum album. Next base: position 1,131,657,294 of record OY728150.1, on the reverse strand, counting down.
TATTAACACCTATCAATCCATTTGTCTTGGAAAAATATTTACATGTTCTATAAAATTAACTACCATAATCCAATTATCCTATGTTTTTTAAAAATCCATCCATATATTCCCTTTGGTGAAATCCAAAATGAGTTACCCAAAGAAGAGGTAACATCCTTCCTCAAGATATTTTATTTTATTTTCATTATCATCGCCCTAAAATCTTACACCATGATCATATAATATCCAATGTATACTAAATATACTGATATATTATTTTTCTAAATTTTTTACCTACACTTAAACACGATTACATCTAATGGGTAAAGAACATACCATTCTTTTGTATTGGGAACTATCGCCTCATGAAACGATGTTGTTCTTTTTTCCATTAGCAACTACCGTTGATTGAAATTATGATAGAAAATATATTTTTTATTATATTTATGATATTTATAATTTATTTATGTTTTTGGAATTGTTATATAACACATACCTTCTTGATTTCCATTTTGTATAAATATTCTGATTTCATTTGGGAAAGTATGGATTACTGCCTCCTCAATATGATGTGATTAGTGCACACTCTATATGGATTGTATTAATGATGGGTTTATTAAAAGTGAATGATATATAAGAAATAATAATTATACGTTAATATATATATATATATATATATATTTACTTTCTATCCTTCAATACGATAATTAAATAGAAACAGTGTTCATGTGTACGTAAAACCTATCATCTCCATGAATGATGTATACCATTTCATATTTCTATAATTAATAGATTATAATAAATAGATATATATATATATATAATATATAATATTTATATCATGTTTTACATTCATGAAATCATGATATAAGTATGAGGACCATAAATATAACAAATTAAGACACATGAGAAAAACAAAGCATATATTACACGAATAATTACCTTAATAGGGATGTGTTAATAAGAGGGTAATATAAATCCATATATAGTATTAGATATAATAATATGTTTATTTGTTTTTTGAATAATAAACTTATATTTATTATACGGGAGTTTTGAATAAGTGTGAAGAGATTCCATATCTAAGGTGAGGGTTTTCTTATCTCAATTTTATTTTCTATGAGACACAAGTCATGTTCAACAACAATTTCTTTTATGCGGTGTATTTACATCCCATTGAAGTATTATATATATATTATACATAATTTTTTGAGTATATACGAATCTATTATATTATCTTTATTTCATGGGGTTTATGTTTCAATGGTTTCTAAATCGGTAAAGTAATTTTGTCTTGATTTGCCGTTTTTGAGACACATGTCTTATTATGCACCCATATTCATTTACCATGTGTATATACTATAATTTGACATGGTATATCATGAAAATACATATTTTCATGATATGTTATGCTTCATATAATTTTATATTCTTACATGTCATGTATAATTCAAAATTACCAAGTGGTGAGAGTTTATTGAAATAATCTCATCATTTATTGAGATTATTCATGATTATGCATCAATTGATGAAATATTAGGATATATATCTCATTAAAAAACATTATTTTTATTCCCCTATTTATATTAAATATTTAATCTTGTATTAATACCATTTTAGTACTCTTTTTTACTTATTATTTTTAAGTAAATGTTTTGATGAAAATATTACTTTTTTTCTCTTTTAGGTCAAAAATATGTATTTATCCAAAACTGTATTTCTTAAAAATGATTTCTAACTTCTTTACTATTATTTGATGATATTTATAAGACATTTTTACATATGTTTTACCTTTTTAAAAATGTTTTCAAAATTAATCTTATTGTCATTTTTGATGAGGGAACTTTTCCAAATGTTTTGGGTGAAAATTAAATCATTTCCATATATGAACATACCCAGCATTAGGAAATTTATATCCCTTAAAAATTCATTATAATTTTAAAATGTTATTTTGAAAGAAATATTTATCTTAATATTTTGTAACTTTTTCAAATTTAATGCGGTCTTCAATGAAACTGGATATCAAAAATGTTTTATCTTTAGAAAGTTCTTAAAATTATTTTCAAATATTCCATTTTATGTATTCAACAAGGTTATTTAGAATGAAAATAAAATAAATGAAGTAGATTTTTTCAAAATTTATTTATAATTTTTCAAATTATTTTCAATGAAATGGGTTTCAAAACAGTTACATTCTTTCAGTAAATGTTTTCAAGGTATTTTCAAATAAATAGTTTTCAAAACATTTTATATCTTTCTTTATAAGTTTTCATAGTATTTTCAAGGAAATGGTTTCCTAACTTTTTTAAGGATTCATTTATAAGATTTCAAGGATAATGGTTTCCAAAAAAAATTCAATATTTATTTATATTTTTTAAAATAAATTGTTTTTCAAAATGTTGTCAATTTTTTATAATATGTTTTCATGTTTATTTTCATGAAAAGGGGTTGCAAAAGGTTTAATGAAATTTTTACAATAGAAAGGATATATTCCTCAATAAATTTTATTAAAATATATTTCAAAACCATTTACCATCTATGATGACATCCATTTCTATTACTCATTCTTTTTTGGGGATATGATCCAATGGTAACATTCATATTCTTTCATTGAATGGTTTATGTTTTGATATCATTTTTTATGAAGACTATTTCTCTTCCACTAGTTAAGTGCACATGAAACCCAATTATTTTCATGGTTTATGAATTGATGGAATGATTATAAAACATGTATTTTTTATTAGTTTAAGATATTCTTTTTTGTTTTTTACACCCATTTATATTTATGAGTAATGATATTATTATTTATGATTTTTTAGAATATGTACGTATAATTTCATTATTATGTGGGTGGGACCTATATCTCCCTATAATGCACTAGGTAATGATTTATATGTCATTATATGATGATGGAAATCATGTTGAAAAGTTTTATCCACTATGAAATAAGGGGAAACTTGGTCCATTATGGAAATATAGGGAAACCCAATCCACTGTGGGAAGATTGGGAAACCCGATCCACAATGGGATAATGAGGAAACTCAATCCTCTTTGGGAAGATGGGGAAACCTAATCCACTATGGGAAGATGGGGAGACTAGGACCCTTATAAGTTAAGGGCCATGATTGGGGATGGTGGTGTTTCCCATCTCTTAGGTGTTTTCCCCAATAATTTCCTTGATAATTTATCCCAAAGTGTCGTTTCAAATAGAGAATGATATTACATGTTTTTGTGTATTTCACAATTTCATGTCTTATTCGTAAGTTTTTATTTATTGGATTATTCTCCTTATTTCCTTATGATTCATTCCTTATATAATTCTAACCTTTATTCCATTATTCATATTTATGACCTTTAATATGAAGGGTATGATCTTCTAATATTATAATCATTTTCATGTACCATTATTCTCTTGTTAATTCTTATATATATAACTTATTCACACTTAATAAAAAATGGAGATCACCTTGTTGTATGTCCCCTTACCCATGTTATAGATATATATTTTAGGTATGATATGTTAAAGATGGGTTCTAATCATTGCGAACCTAATGGGAGATTATGTATCTCACACATGTACCATTTTTTAAGTTTATAAGTCTCCAAAGAAACTAAAATAATACTATCTTTGGGATTCTATTTGTGTAATGTTTTAGGTGTTTTAGAAAAATTGTGTAATTTATATGTATGTTAAGACTGGGTTATTAGAGATATTATCAAAGAAATGTGTTAATCAACCATTGGTAATTAGGATGAAAAAACCTTATTAATAACAAAGACATGTCTAAGGACATGTATAAGGATAAGGAAATGTATTGGAAATGTGCATGGATTTTGGTAAAGGATAAATAGATTGGTTTCCAAGAAATAAATCCATTTTTTGATACTAAAATTGGATGTGGTTTTATAATAGATATACCTAGAAGTAATAACTCTGGCAAGGTGTGTCGGGTCGGACTCAAAAGTGATCGGGTACATGACAATGGCCCTTATTGTGCAACTAGTTTGAAAAACTCAGGGGATATTCTTTGGGAAGTCACAAACTCTTAAAAACCCATCATGATGGATATAAAAATGTGTTTTCTATGAATAATCTAGGAAAAAACTAAGGCTTCATAGATTAATTAAGGTTTCATAGTTCATACAATCTAAAAGTCCTTTTTTTGATTATATGGTTTCTCGTTAGGAACACATTTTCTTACTCTATGTTTTTTGGTTTACATTACTGGTAGAATCTAGAAGGAACTGGGCTTATGATGAATGTAAAATAAAACTTGATTATGTGTTTTGAAATGATATAATCACTAGATTTAAGGACATTATTAGTGTGGCTAATCTGTTTTCACAGAATATGATTAACAACACGTACGTTGACCAACTCTTAGACACAAAAAATTATAAAGGAAAGGATTTTTCTAATACTTTGGGTAATGGAGACCATGTAGGAATGACAATTTAGATTCCTACACATCGAGAATATGGGAAGAAGCGCCCATGTGAATGTCTTAAAGGAATGGGATGAAGTTTTTACTGTTGAAAAGGACACAAATTATGTAAAATCAAAGTAAAAATTAAACGTTCAGTTATCACAATGGATGGGAATATTTTACTCCAATATAAATAATCAAAGGATAAATGTTTTATATGTGGAATTAATAGAAATTATGCAACTTTATGTCCTATATAAAAATCCCATTAAGTTAATCAGCAAAGTGTTATGGAAAATATTTACATTGCTGATGATGATTAGAATATCTATGAAATGTCAAAGGAATGAGGTATTTTGTAATATGTTGAGGTATCCTTTTAATGGATTGTGGATGAAGTGGTGTTACCTAAGTGTTTATATAATTTTATTCAAGAAATATGATATGTTAAATAGATAATGATTTTCACTTTTGGTTTTTTGCTAAGTATTTAAAAAAATATGTTGAATTTTTCTGATGAACTGGATATGAAATTTAATTGAATGGTGATATTGATGAGAAATACATGATTAAAATAAAAAAATATCCATTAATATGTTCCCAAATTTTAGATAAATATGATTGGATAAAAGGCATATTGGATATCATTAAGTGAATTTGACGGTACGTATTACCTTGAAACTAATAAGGGATGTGTTGGAAAATTGGTCTATGTTATCCAGAATGATGTTTACAACTTCTTAGATTCATGGAATATATCATGTAATCTTAGTAATAAATATGAATCATATTTTTTTCAAAACATATTTCTAATAATATGGGATATTACATTATTTAAGGAGATTATGTGATGAGGGTACTCCCATATTTGTAATGTGACATCTAATAGTCACCTTACGATGTATGTGGGATCAATGATACGCTGATCTAGTTACCCTATTTATAAGGTTTTGTATTTTTATTTTCTATAAGGGTTATGTGTTTAACCATTTATGCAATGTTTATGTTAAATATCTGATTTAGTTTGAGATATTAAATTATTAACTCAATTAATAAATATTTATTCATATTGGATAACCTATTATAAAATTTTTTATGGATGGTAACTAATGACAGATGGGATGGCATATCATGGATGTCATGATCTCTTAGGGCTTTAAGAATGAAAAAATCACCTAACTCTTTAGATAAATATTTAAGGTGGAAATTGATCAATAAAATAAGGGTGGTATTGTGTGTAATCCAATAAGTAAATCTTCTCATAATTATTCTTAAACTCTAGGGATTGGATATTGATATCAAAAAACTTATCCAAGTACCTTCTATTATATTGAATCAAACTGCCCCTTAGATCATCGGCGATTTATGGCTTCGTAGTTTTTATTTTTTTCATAATCCTCTTCATTATCACTCTCCATAAGAACATGTTGGTTAGATTTATCATTTTTTCTCATGTTTTCACATTCCAATAATGTTCTCCCATGTACAAATCTAGTTATGATAAAATTTGTGTAACCATCATGTTTCCAATATTACCTATTTAAATGAAGTTTTAGTATTCGTTTTTATGATGTGGGTTTCTATGAAAGGAGATTTCAAGGATTAAACCTTTGATAACCTAACTAGATTTTGAAGGAGAAATTGATTTTAATGGGGGTAGAATTTAAAACCCCATTCTTTTGTGAATTTATTTTCGAATTAATTTAAACTTTTTGATATCTTTCAATTCATACAACACCCAATATAGTTTTATTTATATATTAAATCACTAACGTTTTCTTATGTACACTACATAAAACACATAGATTATTTTTAGGTACATGAAGAACTGTATTTTTCTTATGTTACACACAATACCAAGTCACTAGGATAGCTTCTGTGACATGCAAGGATGAGTTTTTACTTAACTAAAAAATAATTTTAACATGACTACTAAAATTTTAGTGTATCTATCACCAAGTCATTGTAATGGATGCTGAGAAAATTATTAACTAAATTATGTAAATATTATTTACAAATTCATTTAAAATGAATCTTTTTTATCAATTACTATAAGTGAATGTCAGAACTATTTTAGAATAAACAAATTACTTTTCTAATAAAACTATTTTATACATACAAACAAAATTTTATATTCATAAATTAAACAAACCACTTTTGAGTAATGTTTTTAATATAATTTATATATTATATATTCGGTAATATTTTTTATATTCATCCTATAGATTTTATAGGTATAAGATAAGAAGAAATCAAATTTAATGAATAATATAACATATTCTTCTTATAAGTTATTTTAAAACCTTTCAATCGATAACCCATTGAAAATATTTTTTTTGACACATTTATAATTTTTAATGGATAAAATAAACATCATTCTTGAAATAAGAACATAAAAACTCGATTAGAGTGAATGTTTGGTATTTTTCATGTGAGGTTTCATTGTTTTTCTGAATTGTGAACAATACTGAATTTTAATTCAAAACTAATTTTCTTATAATTTATGTATAAGGTTAATTTATGTTTTTTATTGTGATTAAATTTAAATTATATCTCTTATAAAAAAATTAAACAAATTTATGTTATTAAAATCAATTTCAATTTGAAATTGGATATAAAAACTTACCAAAAGTTTAAACATTTTCACATTAAAAACACAAGTGTCATCCAATTTGCGATATTATATTTAAAATAATTTTTTCCACTTATATGATATAAATTTGGAAAAATGGATTCAATATTTGGTATCATAATAATTACTAATTTATAAAAAGGTTTAATTAGTTTTTTTAGAAAATATTAGTGATTGATAGTTAAATTAATTACACCGATTAACAAAAAAATTATCTTAAGAAAAAGACCAAAGCCTACACTTAAGAGATAAAATTACCTTGAAACCTTTCGAAAACCCATTGTAAGTCTATATTTACACCCAATAATCCCTTTTATAATATTCTATCCCTTATTTTAGAAACTTGTAATAGGTAAAACGTGGGTGTATTTTCATTTTAAAAAAATCTATAATACCACTCCTCCACTATAAAAAGGCACTCACCCATCCAACTTATTCACACCTAAAAATACATTTGGATCAACAAAAATCTAACAAAATATACTAAAAATTCAATAAATTCCTAATATATTTATCCCTTTTAGAATAAATCCATCCAAGGAATCCCTTTGGTGAAAACCAAAAGGTGTTTCCCAAATAAGAGGTAATATTTTCCTCGAGCGCTTTTGTTTTATTTTCATCCTCCAACCCACAAATATTATTATTCCATTATTATTTGATAACCTTGAGATCTTTAATATACTAATATTTTTTTTATTTTAAGGTTTTTACATACATATTACACCAACATCCATCTAATGGGCGATAAACTTATCGTTCTTGTGTACGGTGAAGTATCGCCTCACAAAATGATGTTGTTCATATTTCATTTACCACCTATCACAGTTAGGAATTATGATGGAAAATATATTTTGATATGATATATTTGATATTTAATATTTTAAAAAAAATTAAATTTTTTATAACTCATACATTCATGCTTTATATTTTGTGTAAATATGATAATTTTGTTTGGGGAAGTATAGACTACTGCCTACTCAAAGTGATGTGATTTATTCAAAGTGTACAGAGAATGAATTAACGATGGGTTCATTAGATGTATACGATATATAAGAATTATAAATTATACTACATTCAGTATGAAGATATATAAATATTTTTCATTTAATTTCTTTCTTCTAATGTGAAAATTAAACGAAAACATCGCCCATGTGTATGTACAGCCTACCATCTCCAAGAACGATGTATTCCATTTCAAATTTATATCATTCATATATTTTTATAAATATATATATATAATCAATATACATTATAATTATATCATGTTTTACATTCAATAATGCATGATATAAGTATGAGGACCTAATATATAACAAAATATGACACATGTGAAAAACAAAGATGATATTACTCGAAACAAGACCTTAACATGGAAAGTTAATCATAGGATAATATAAATTCATATATATTATTCGATATATGAATATGTTAATGTGGTAGATATATAATAAACATATATTTATTATATATGATTTTTGAATGTCTTTGAAGTGAATCAAGACTTAAGGTAATGGTTTAATTGTCTCACTTTCTTTCCATGAATCACAAACCATGTTCATGAAATATTTATTACATGTGGAAGGTTTAATACCTATTGATATATTATATTATTATCATTCATAAATTTATGGGTATTTTCATTTCTTTTTTATGATATTTATTTTATGTGGTTTATGTTTCAAAAGCTTCCAAATCAGTAATGTAATTTTGTCTCAATTGTCCTCCTTTGAGAAACATGCCGTATTATACACCTATATTCTTTTACAAGGTGTATATACTAAAATTTTAGGCATTATAATTAAATTATACCAAGTGGAAATAATTAATGTAAAAAATATCATCATTTATCGAGAGTGTTTTTTATTATGCATCCTTTGATGAAATCTTAGGATCCATATCTCAAGGGTAGATATGAATTTTCTTCCCCTGGATATATTTAGGATTTATTCATGTATTATAACCATTTTACCACTCTTTGTTACTTATGATAATTAAAAAAATAAATTTATGAAAATATGAATTCATTTTTCCTTTTTGTAGGAAATCAGTATTCTATCAAAATCATTTTTCCTAATAATGTTTTTAAAAATGTTTTACTATTATCCTATGATATTTACATGAAATGTTTTCTCATGGTTTACCATTTTGAAGAAATATTTTCAAAAGGAATCAACTTGTCACTTTTTGATCAATGAACCTTCCTAAACTTTTATGCTCCAAAAAGAATATTTGACATGAACGGACATACCCACCTTCATGACATGATGCTTCCTTTGTATGTTTAGAATATTATTTTTAAACAACATTACTTATTGATATTATATTAATATGTTTAATTTGTCCTAGTTTTTAAAGATAAAGGTTTTATAAAATATATTATCATTAAAAAGCTATTAAATAATTTAAAAAGCATGATTTATATTTTTCCAAAATTTTATTTTCCAAGACAATAAATTCAATGAATAAAATATTTATTTTTCATATTTAATTTTATTTTTAAATAAATTGATTTCATAAACTTTTCATTCTTTATATATATGTTTTAAATGTATTTTCAACTAAATGGTTTTCAAATCAATTTTATGATTTCTTTAAGAGTATTCAAATTATTTTCTATTAAAAGGTTTTAAAAGTGTATTCAATTTTCATTTATATGTTTTTGTAGAAAATGGTATTCGAATGATTTTAAAGCTCTAATTATAAGTATTCAAATAAAAAAAATTAAACAATTTTTTTCATGCTTCCTTTAATATCTTTAAAGTTTTTTTTTCATGAAAATGATTTTCAAATGGTTTTATACATTTTTTAATGAATAATTGATATTTTACTCACAAAATGTAATAAAAATATATTTCAAAACTATTTTATATTTTAGATAACATCTTTTGTTGTTACGCATTCCATTTTTGGAGATATGATCCAAGGGTTTCATTCATATTCTTTTCAAAATGTGTTACCATCCGTCCCTCAGGGCTCATGCTGTGAGAACCCCAAGCCCGCTTTCCTTAGGCCAGGGGCTAGCTACTAGTACCAAAAGTTGTATTTCCTGAAAATGGAAAGGCATTTCATTTATAGCCTATAAATTCACACAACTAAGCACAAATCATGATACAAGCACAAAGGAAAACTATATATAGTTAACATGGTGTGTACAGAAACTAAAAAGGGTCCAGAATACAAGCCCAACTGTAATGTATAAGTAAACTAAAAAGTAAAGGTAAGACTGGAAATAGCTACAATGAACACCCGCCAAGGATCCTACCTGAAGGGAAGGTATGACTTTCAAACGTTCATCTCAGCAGTATGCCTCATCTAAAGTCCACCTTAGAGCTACCTCCAATCCTAGTACCCTCATCTTCAGTCAACGTTGTTTATCATCTACACCAAACACAATAAGGTGCAGGCATAGCCTGTGTAGGGGTGAGTATAATGACACTCAGTAGGGACCCCGAGACCATTGAAGGTCACACAAAATCCACAAAGGATAAACCAAAAATCATGAAAACTTCTATCAACCCTACATACGTATATGACCATACATATACCTAAGTTGTCGAGTAAACCCATCTCAATCATGAAGAAACACGAGGCCCAACTCAAAAGACCAAAACCCAAATATTCCACGAAGGAAAGAATACAACAAATAAAAGACTCATATCACACCAGGTATACAAATTTGAGAAACAGAATTATGAAGCTAACCCACCCAGGATCGTTATGGAAGCTAATAGCCAGCCACATGATTCTATATGGATAGTAACATGTAACATTCCAAACACCTAGTCTAGTGGAAAACTCCTCCTCAATTGAGTACAATGGGCCTACCACGTTACACAGAGGAACTTCCCCCTATCCTTGGACTGCTGAGGTACTCCTCCTATCAAGTATCGTGGGTCTACCACGTCACACAGAGGCGCTCCCCATCGTTGGTATGTCGCGTCACAAAGAGGTGCTCCCCCTTGCGGCCTAATATGGTACTCATCCTATTTAGTATCATGGGCTTGTCGTGTCACACAAATTCACTCCCCCTGGGGGTCTGTCGTGTTACAAAAAGGTGCTACCCACGAGGCTAGTTGAGTCACTCAAAGTCAAAATGGTCAGCAGTCATCATGCCTCATCTAGTCGTAGGGTTCCGTACGTATCACGCTTGGGAGAACCGCTACCCAAGACATAGTTTATACCTAAACATCTCTAAAGTTCCACAAAAAGTAACCCATTGGTCTTTCACATCAAAATAGACCCAACACAATAGACATCATGCCAATCGGGAGCTCGGTCATAAGTTATTATCATTTCCGCTTTAGGGCCCAGTTGTATTCGAGGTCTAATCCAACCCGTCTATACTAAAACCTTATTCAGAACTTAAGTGTATTATATCAAAAGAACCACCTCGATCAAAGGATTCCGATATGATAGAAGGTTCGTCAAATAGATATTTGGTTCCCAAGTTATGGGAAAAAAGGTAATATTGGGCCCGGGTCCAGTCTGACCCGGTCGGACCAAACCCTGCCCGACCCAGTTCGGGTCGACCCACCTCGGCCTGAGTCTGGCCTAGATGGCTTGGTCCTCGGTAGGCCTGGCCCGCTATGTCGTGGTCTGGGGTAGCCCAGTCTGGCCTGTGAATAGCGTGACCTGTTAGCACATCCCGCTGAGCGACTCGTGGTGCAGCTCCAGGTGAGGCCCGCAGTAAGGCCCGCGGTGCAATGCGGGGCATGACATCGCGGTGCGGCCCGCAGGGCTACTCAAGAGGTTAAATGTACTGCGGCATGTAGTGCAGTTCGTGGTGCATCCTAGTTGGCATGCGGGACCACTCGACATTCCCACACTGTGCCCCTGGGCTGACCGGAATGGTCGGCTGGTCTTCCATCCAATGGAAAGAAGGTGATGCGGTCCACCATTAGCCGGCTAGGTGTCAGCCGCCATCCACCTCTGTCATGGCCTCCTTCTCCTCTGGTGGCGGGGACACAGGCTGCTGTTTCCCCGCACAGTCGGCCCATTATCGGCAGCCTTCTTGCCCCACTACGGCTGACGGTCCACATCCTCCTCTTCAACTAGCGGCCCAGACACATGCCTCCCTTCCTTCCTTGTGGTCGGCTGGGTATCGGTTGTTGTCCGCCTCCGCCGCGGCCTCCTGCTCCTCCGGTGGTGCCGACGCGTGCCACCCCTCCTCCCCACACCATGCTGGTTTTCGGCCACCATCCTACCCTGCCACGGCTGATGGGTCGTGGCCTCCTCTTCAACTGTCCGCGCGGACGTGTGCCGCCCTTCCTTCCTTGTGGTTGGCTGGGTGTCGGCTACAGTTCGCACCCTCTGTGGCCTCCTCCTCCTCCGGCGGTGTGGACACGTGCTGCGGCTTCACCACGCAGTTGGCCAGTCTCCAGCCGCCATCCTACTCCACCACGGCCGACAGGCCATGACCTACTCTTCAACTAGCGGTGTGGAGGCATGTCGCCCTTCCTACCTCGCGGCCAGCTGGGTTTCAGCCATTACCTTCTTCCGCGAGCCAATACAGCTTCTTTCCAAGCCTAAAAACTTATAAGATCGCATATTCATCATCCTTGTGTCGAGGGATTCTTTTCCATATTTCGTGGTAAGAGAAACTCCGTGTTTCTATCATCAATAAATATTAGGCGTTGAAAAATTCACGAAGAACACACATAGAATAAAAAGAAAGCGGAGAAAATTATATGTGTGGTATGATGGCCATGTTCATTTGGCCATTATCTTCATGAATTTAGCATATTCATAATCAATAAAATAAATTCAATAATAAATAAAACCCCTACCTCAATTGTTCATTAGAGTTGGCACGAGGAAGAATGATAAAGTCGATAAAGAACATCAGCATTCATTTCATCCGCAAGGCACTTCCGATCCGGGCTCAGGGTGGGTTCCTCGTTCATTATTGGGGAGATGGTTCTTCATTGAAGAAATTTCTTTCCTGTTCTACAACGTTCACTCAACAATCCTTTTACAACGATTTCCAACCCAGAAATAAAGAGCCAACATATATTAAAATAGGTTTTTCAAATTAATTAAGGTTGGCACAATTAATTTGGTTATGTTGGAACAATTAAATGGAACATTAAATTTAATTACGTTGGCCTAATAAAATGTTGCATTAAATTGAATTCACATTGGTACAATTGAATGTGAGGATTCCAATGAATTTTCCCACATTAAAGAATGGTTGGGGTGGTCCCCACAACTAAAATTCAAAAAGTAGGTTTCCAACTCGGGTGTTCCCCGCCTCTATAACTCAATTGGAGGTTTCAAAAAGTAAAATAAAATAAATATGTTTTATTTTATTTTCATTATTTTAATACACCCACAATATTCGGAAAACAAACATTCACTCTTGACCTACTACAGTCAAGGTGAAGGTCTCCTTAAGTGAACACTGGTGCTGCGAGTTCAACGGTGTCCTAGGATTTCAATTCTTAGCACTGGTTCAAAAGGTACAAAAACCCACTTGTAGGTTTATTGAATGTACCTGAAAAAAAGTTCATAGATTAATTTTGGGCACTCCGGGGCTCAGAATCCAGCACCATCAATTTTTTCGAACTCATAAAATTCCCCTATAATTAAAAACAATTCTTTGAAAAATTTGGGTCTTTAAATTCTCCCCACCATAGGGATTTGTTTCCCTAAAATCTATAACATAAACTAGGGAATCATGTTGGGTACTAAGCACCTATCTAAGCCTCACGTTCCCATATGCTCTCCTAGAGTTTCCCGTGCTGCCAGCAAACGCGTACCAGAGGTATCAACCACCCATCAAGGACCCGCTCTTGTTGATCCTCAATCTCTATTGGAACCTCCGTAAACATCTCCCCATTGTCGATGTCCATCTCACCCAAGTCAATTATGTGTGAAGGGTTGTGTAGGTATCTCCTCAGCTGGGATACATGGAAAACGTCGTACACCCAGTGCAACTGAGTTGTAAGAGCTAAGTGGTAAGCCACATCGCCAACTCTACAGTGGACATGAAATGGTCCGATGAACTTCAGATATAACTTGCTGCCCCAGCCAAATCTTTGAAAACCTCTTCGAGGAGATACACGTAAAAAGACATGGTCTCCATCCTCGAACTCCAGAGGTCTCTGTCTCCTGTAAACATGGGATTTATTCCTGCTCTGTGTAGAATTTATGTGATCCGGGATGATCTACTCCTTCTCCATGGTATCCCATACCATATCTTGTCCCACGAGTGTTGTCTCCCCTGAGTTAGTCTAGTACAGTGGTGATCTGCAAGGTCGTATGTACATCGCCTCAGATGGTTCAATACCTATAGTGGAGTGATAGATATTGTTGTACGTAAAATCCACCAAATGTCAGTCATCCTCCTAGCTACATCCAAAATCAATGATGCGAGCACATACCATGTCCTCGTGAGTCTTTTTGGTTTGCTCCGTCTGACCATCCATCTGAGGGTGGAAGGAAGTACTCAACCGATGTTGTTTCCTGAACGCTTCCTTCAACCCCTTCCATAGTTGTAAAGTAAAAAGAGAATCACATTCAGAAACAATCGTAGATGGAACTCCATGAAGCTATACATTCTCCTACACATAGAGGTGTCCCATGCTCCTTACTGATCCCTACTATCGGATAGGTAGGAAGTTGGTTGACACGTTGAGTCGGTCAATGATCACCCAGATTGAATCATGACTCCTTGAAGTGCATGGAATTCCCATCACGAAGTCCATGAAATTCCTTCCCACATCTACTAGGCACCTCTAATGGTAGCTACTGGAACCTAATTCTATGCCTTCACTTGCTGACATGTGGTGCATCGAGAGACAAAATTTTCCACTTACTTTAACATTACCGGCCACTAGTGCCGAAGCTAGAGGTCCTCGTACATCTTTGCCTCTCCTGGATGTACCGCTGGAGGGGATGTATAGATCTTCCTCATAACTTCCTCTCTATGTTCTACTTGTACCATAGTACACCCTCTGAAGAGAATGATGTTCTCCCCACCTTCATAAAATTTTTCAGGTGCATGTCCTGTGGATATCTAAGAACATCGAGCCTCGCATTCTACGACCCTAAGATGCGCCTCCCTGACTCGCTGAAGGAGTGGGGGGTGACTTTCATAGACTAAAGATAATATGCTCCATCTCGATCCACATAGGATATCCACAAAGTGGCTAGCTGCTCTGTCGGCTCACTCAGCAACTGTATACTAGATCTCTAGCTGAGTGCATCTGTTGCTACATTCTCTTTCCCATCAATATAGTGTATCTCGAAGTCATAGTCCTGGAGGAACTCAAGCCAACGTTGTTGTCTCATGTTCAAGGCCTTCTCAGAGAAAACATACCAGAGACTCTTGTGATCTGAGGAGACTATAAAATGTTCATCCATCATGTAATATCGCCACATCATCAAGGCGAATACTACTACTTCCAAATCCAGGTCATGGGTAGCATTGTTCTACACATGTTGTCTCAGCTATCAAAAACCATATGTGATCACTGCTCAATATTTCATTAGCACACATCTATGCCAGACCCCTGATGCATCGTAGTAGACTACGTACCCAACGCCTTCCTTCGGTAGCCTCATGATGGGGTCACTTGTCACTCTCTGCCTCAGCTCTTGGAAACTCCGCTGAATCTCTCCGACCAAATGAAGGGTTTTCTCTTCTTCACCAACGCTGATAAGGGTGCCGCAACTCTGGAAAATTGAGGCATAAACCTACGGTAGTAACCGGCCAATCCCAGAAAACACTACACCTCCGTCACACTCCTAGGTGGCTCCCAAGCTAGTACAACCTCAATCTTCACTGGATCCACCGCAACTCCATCCTCTGAGATGAAGATTCCTAAGAAGTTAACCACTCGTATCCAAAACAATATCTTAGATAGATTACCATAAATATGGTGCTCTCAGAGTGTGTCCAGAACTATCTTCAAATGATAGGCATGCTCCTCCTCCGTCGCTGAGTATATCATAATGTTGTCGATGAAGACTACCACAAAGAGATCGAGATATGGCTGGAACATCTTATTAATGAGTCCCATGAACACTTATGGGGTGCTTGTCATATAGAAAGGCCTAACCAAGAACTCATAATGGCTATACCGACATCTGATGGTCGTCATCTGCACAACCTCGTCTCGTACTCTGAGTTGGTGGTAGCCTGATCTGAGGTCTTTCATCGAAAACCATTGTGCTCCCTTAAGCTGATCAGAGAGATCGTTAATCCTTGATAGTGGATACTTTTTCATCATGCTCACTATGTTCAAGGGCAGATAGTCCACACAGTTTCTCAAACTCATATATGCCTTCTTGGTGAACAAAATCGGGGCTGCCCAAGGGGAAACACTGGGCCTGATGAATCCTTTGCTCTGCAAGTCATCGAGTTGTACTGTCGTCTCTCGAAGCTCTATGGGAGCCATCTGATATGTTGGGGTTGATATGGTGTCATCCTAGGGTAAAAATAAATGTGAAGTCTACCTCTATGCGAGGTGGTAGACCCGAAACATCATCAGGGAAAACATCGATATACTGGTCCACCACTACAGGATAGCTCGGAATCTCAACATCAATCACTCTGAGGGTAATGCTAGCCAACTAATGTGTGATCATCTACACCCTCTTCCGGGTAAGTCCATCATGCACTGCAAAGGATCCCTTCTTGCCAGTAAAGGAAAAACTAGTCCTATCTGTGTAGACACACTGCACTTTGCACCAAATACAGTCAATCTGAGGTTGGACTGTGGATAAATAGTCTACACCCTAGATGACGTTATAAGACCTTGATGCCACTATTAGGAGATCCTATCCAAATATCCCTCCTCCTAGAGTAAGATCGCACTACCGGCACCGGTGCGTAATCATCGAATCCGCTCTCGTATGAGTCTCTTCTCGTAAGAATCGAGCCAACGGGTCCGTCGGAATCTCCAACCTCCGAATGAGGGTCGTTGCAATAAATAACGGACTGGCACCTGTGTCTATAAGTATTGCAGCTAAGGTGGAGTAGACACAGATCATACGACTAATCATCTCTGAGGTTTCGTGGTCATAGGTCTCAGCTACTTGGAGATGAGTTTGTATCTGTCCTCCTACTCCCAGTGGTTGGAGGTGGACCTCCTAGTGGTGGTGGAGGTAGAATCTTAAAACGTCGCCCACTGCCTACTGCACGGCCTGCTCATCTGCCACGTCAGCCTCTAGCCTACAGAACTCCTTGATCGAACCTCTGTCTCTACCTCAGTGTTCCTTCGACCATCTGCTGGTCATAGGTATAGCGGGTTAGGCATTCTCAAGCCATGTTACCCTTCCCGCCGCACATGGAACATTGTGTGTCTATCTTCAGCCCTGCTCTGCCTCGAGAGCCTCTCAACACCGACCCTATATCTCATGGTTGTCCGCCTATAGGTCTAGTCCTCCTGCACCTCTGTGTCATCTGTCTGCTTCCATCTGCTGATGAATCTACTGCGTGTCTTCAGGTGGTGGGTCTCACTGATGAGGACTGCTCATCTAGGAAACTCTCCACTAAAAGTGATCACTCTAACACTTTTTCCTCTGTCGGGATGCTGAGAGAAACCATCAAAGTTCTAATCTCTCGTCTAAGCCCCGACTCAAAATTATGGGCCCTAAATAAAGGGTCTTGCACCATGTTAGTGGTGTATCATGAGATTTCAGTGAACCTCACAGAATATTGAGCCACCATCATGCTACCCTAATACATGTGGAGAAACTCTTGTATACACACTGAGCGTAGGGTCGCTGGGACACACTCTGCCCTAAAAAGGCTCCTGAAGTCTACCCAAATGAGAGTGACCTTGTCGAGAACCTGGAGCATCAAGCTCCACCATCTGCTCGCTGCTTCCTGAAGAAGTATGGTGGCAAGGATCATCATGAGATCATCTGGTGTCCATACCAGTGGAAAGACTCTAACCACAGCCTCCAGCCAATCCTCAATTGCATGTGGATCTGTCTCACCCCGGAACCATGGTGGCCTCTAGCGCTAGAACTCGTGCAACACCCTCAAGTGTCATGCACCCTCTACTGCTAGGGCTTGTGGCATCGGCTTCCCAACGGGTAGTGGTGTAGCTTGTACACCACCCGATGGTACAACTACCGTAAGAGGCCATGCATCGAGGCCTTATCGCTCGGTGGGATATCATCACGTACTATAATAGGAATCCTGGCTGGTTATCTTCATGGAGGTATCCTATAAAGAAATATGATCTCCATGGTCATTATGTTTTTACCTGGTGAGATGACTCAAATAGATCACAAACATTTAAAAAACATACGCAATTAGTGTTTTCGTGCGCTGAGTCGGAAACCAAAATTCAGGGTCCTGGTGTATGTATATGTCGGCCACCTCACCAACATTGGACTCCCCAAACAGAAAACCACACCCATAACACTTAACACTATTTCCACTTAGAAAATATCATTTTTCTACTTCACTGGTAGAACCAAACTCCTCTTATACCAATTTTTCATGACCCATCCGTCGGGGCACTTGTTGTGACTACCCCAAGACCTCCTTTTATAGGCCATGTGCTGGGGACTAGAACCAAAAGGCATATTCCCTAAAAATGGGAAGGCATTGCCTTCCTAACCTGTAAAATCACAAAACTATGCCCAAAGAAGGATACAAGAAAAAATTGTAACTATATATAGTAAACATGGTGTGTATAGAAAGTAAAAAGGGGCAAGAATACAAGTCAAACTATAAAGTACAAGTAAACTAAAAAATACAATTGAAACTAAAAACAACTCATGTGAACACCCATCAAGGATCTTACCAAAAGGGTAGATATAGCTCTCAAATGGTCATCTTAGTGGTACGCCTCATCTAATGTTCACCTCTGAGCTACATTTAATCCTGGTACCCTCATCCCCGGTCAACATTGTTCATCATCTGCACCAAACACAACAATGGGCGGGCATAGTCCATGAATGGGTGAGTATAAAGATACTCAGTAGGGACCCAGAGACCCTCAATGGTCTCAAAAAATCTAAAAAGGTTAAACCACATAGCATGACATCATATGTCAACCCTACTTAGTTATATTCCCTTACATATAACTAAGTTGTCTAGTAGACCCAACTCAATCATGAGGAAACCCGAGGCCAAACACAAAATCCCAAATCCCAACTGTTCAACAAATAAAAGAATACCACAAAGGTAAGACTCTCCTCACACCAGGAATACAACTATGGGAAACAGAATTTTGAAGCTGACCCACTTACGATCACTATGGAAGTTGATAGCCAGCCATAGGATTCTCTAGGGATAATAATAAGTTACATTCCGAACAACTCTGCTGCTGGAGAACTCCTCCTCTATCGAGTGTGGTAGATCTTTCGCATCACCCAGAGGCACTTCCCACTAACCATGGACTTCTGAGGTACTCCTCATTTTGAGTATCGTGCGTCTTCCACGTCACTCATAGGTGCTCCCCATTGTGTGTCTACTGCGTCACATAGAGGCACTCCCCCTCATGGCCTGCTGAGGTACTCCTACTACCGACTACCATGGGTATATTGTGTCACACAAAGGCGCTCCCCACCATGGGTCTCTAGCTTCACAAAAAGACGCTCCCCCACTGGGCCAGTCGAGCAACTCTGAGTCGAAACGGTCAGCAGTCATCAAGTCTCAACCAGTCATAGGGTTTCGTACGTATCGCGCTTGGAAGAACCTCTCGCCAAGCAATAGGTCATACCTCAATTGACCCGAAGATACATGAAAAGTTACCCAAAGGTTTATCACGTCAAAAGGGACCCAACGCAAAAGACAGTGCGTTAATCGGACGCCCTGTCTGTATGTTATTAGTGTTTCTGCTCCGATGGCCCGATTGGATTTGGAGTCCGATCCAACCCGTCTGTACTCCAACCTTATTCAAAACTGAATTGGAGTATACCAAAAAAACTGTATCGATCCAAGGATTCTGACACCATATATGGTTCATCAAATAGACGTCTTCTTTTCATGTTATGGCCAAAATGTTAATACTGGGCCCCGTCGGGCCCTGGTCCGGTCCGACCCGGTCGGACCCACCCAGCCTGACCCAGTCCGGGTCTGGCCCGCATAGACCAGGCCTCGGTGGGCCTGACCTGTGTAGGGGTAGCCCAACCTATCCCACAAAGGTCGCAACCCATTAGCAGGGCCCGCTGAGCAGCTCATGGTGCGGCCCACAGTGCGGTGCACCGAGCAGCGTGGCGGTGTGTCCCACGGTACGGCGTCGCGGTGCATCCCATATGTGGTTCGTGTTGTGGCATGGATGGCATGTGGCACCACTCAGTGTTCCCTTATGGTGTGCCTCGACTGGCTGAAATGACCAACTTGTATTTCTACCAACAACACGATGGTGCCACGGTCCACCTGTGGACGGTCCTGTGTCGGCTAGCATCCGCCTATGCAGTGGTCCTGCTCTTCCGGTGGCACGAATACACGTCGCTGCTCTACCACGTGTCCAGCCAGTTACCAGCTGCCAACCTGCCTTGCCACGGCCGACGGGCCAGGGACTCCCCGTCAACAGGTGGTGCAGACGTGTGCTGCCCTTCCTTCCTCGCTGCTGACTGGGTTCCAGCCATCGCCTTCTTCCATGAGCCATTGCGGCTTCGTTCGATGCCCAATAAATTATACAATCGCACATTTGCGATGCTCGTGTCGTGGGTTTCATGTCCATATATCATTCTCACCGAACTTCCCTGTTTCTTGTGTCAAGATATATTAGGTGTTGAAAAATGCATGAAGAACGCGCGAAAAATAAAAAGAAAGAGGAGCAAGGTTTATGTGTGGGACAATGGCCATGTTTGTTTGGACATTATCATCATGAATTTAGGATATTAAGAATCAATAAAATTAATTCAAACAAAAATAAAACACCTACATCAATTATTCATTAGAGTTTTCATGATTAAGAAAGACATAGTTGATGAAGAACGTCAACGTTCGGTGCTTTCGCAAGATGCTTCCGATCCGGGATCGGGGTCGGTTGCTCTTTTTTCATTGGGGGGGGGGGTGGTTCTTCAATGGAATAAGTTCTTCGCATTTCTACAAGGTTATCCCAACTCTCCTTTTCCAATGATTTCCAACCAGGAAATGAAGACCCAACATATATTAAATTTGGTTTATCAAATTAATTAAGGCTGAAAAAATTAATTTGGTTATGTCATCACATTAATGATGGCACAATTAACTGGCACATTAAATTGAATTACGTTGGCATAATCGAATGGCACGTTAAATTTAATTCACATTGGAACAATTGAATTAGAGGATTCTAAGGAATTTCCCCACATTAATGAAGGGTTCGGGTGATCCTCACCACTAAAATTCAAAAAAGAGGTTTCAAACTCAGGTGGTCTCTACCTCTATAACAAAAATGAAGATTTCAACAATAAAAATAAAATAATTATGTTTTATTTTATTTTCATTCTTTTAACACACCCACGAAAGTCCAAAAAATAACTTTCACTATCGACCTACTATGGTCGAGGTGAAGGTCTCCTTAAGTGAACACGGATGTTGCATGTTCAACGGTGTCCTCAGATTTTAATTCCGAGCACTATTACAAATGTTACAAAAAACCCGCTCGCACATTTACTAAACTTACCTGAAAAATGGTAAGAAATTCATTCTGGTCACTCTGGGCCTCAGAATCACTCCCCGTCAATTTTTACAGACTCGTAAAATTTCCATATAATTAAAATCAATTACGTGGAAAAATATAGGTTCTTACAAAATGGTCTATATTTTTTCAATTATTTTTTGAAAACTTGATTCTATTTTCATTGGTTATATTCTATTGAAACTCTCTTCTTTTCATAGTTTATACTTTCATTAAATGATTATGAAAATTTTATTTTTCAATGGTTTGGGATATAAGGACATGTTTATGACACCAAATCCATTTCAGGGGTTATGATATAATTATTTATGATTCTATTGTACATGTATGTATGATTTCATAATGAGATTGGTGAGACCTATATCTCCCTCTAATGAGTTGGGTGAAGATTTATATCTCATGAGATAATGACGGGAATCATGTTGATGGTCTTGAACTACTATAGAAGATGGGGAAACGTGATCCTCTATAGGAAGATGGATAAACCTGAACCAATATGGGATGATTGGGAAAACTAGTACACTATGGGAATATAGGGAAACCCAAAAAATATGGAAATATTGAGAATCCTAACCCAGTATGGGAAGATGGGGAAACATGATTCCTTAAAAGGTAAGGAATGTGAATGGGTATGGTGGTGTGTTCCACCCCAGTATATGTCATCCTCAAGATGTGTCCTAATGTGTTCCAGAAATTTTTCTTGACTTATAGTGAATGAAATTTCATGTTTATGTTTATTACATAACTCTATGTCTTACTCCTATGTTATAATTTCATGGCTTAGGCTCTTGATTTCCTTATCATTCATGCCTTATGGACTACTAAACATTATTCCAGGATTCATGTTTATGATCTTTTATATGTAGGGAATGATCTTATAAGGTTATAATCATGTTCTCATACCCTTATTCACATGTTTATTCTTATATATCTACCACTATTTCCTTTAATTAGCATTTTATCTCACCCCTTTTTATGTTTCCTTCCCGATGTGATGAAGATGTATTTTATGTATTATATTCCTAATATGGGTGGTAGTCTTGGGTAAAATATTGGGGGATAATGTATCTCACTCATGTACTCGTGTTTATATTTCCATGTTTCCCATGGAAAAAACTACTACGGTCATTGGTTGTCTTTTAGTAAAATGATTTATGTATTTTGTAAAAATGATGAAATTTTTATGTACAATTCAAATAGTTTGTTAAACAATATATGTCCAACCCATTGTTAATGATAAAAGATAAATATTTATTCTTTATATTAACAATCATACATCTAATCATGAAAACAAAAGGAATGAATATTGGTAAATAATACATTTAAATGGATTCACATTAGTTGATATCCAGTATTAGGTCAGTTTATAACAAAAACTCGATTCTCCAAAATAAGTATATCATGGGATAATTCAGTGATTCATCAAGGAAATTACTTTTCGGAGATGTTTATTTATAATATATATGGTAAAATTGATTATAAATCTTCAAAAATAGAAAACAATAATAAAATTATCATAAAAATGTGATGTTAAGAGTCACATTGAAGAATAATAATAATAATCTTTGACAAGGTGAAAGAAAAAATAATTTTTTTAATGGATATCCATTAATTTAACCAAAAAAAATAATGGTATATTAATGAAATATGGATAGAGAGATATAAAATTGATAAAATTGTAATGAAATTCCATTTTTATGACTTTTAGGTAATATGAAATAAAACCCCAAATGGATAAAAAATTTATAAAACATCCTTTTAAAAGAGATATTTAGATAAATGAAGAGTGAATAAGTTAATTCCACTTTATCATTACAAATAATAGAGGATTGTTTCTTTGAAATATAAAATATAAGCATGGAGAGAAAAGATCCATTAGAATGGATAGAATTATTCTAAGCAACAATATATTATTATGAAGAAGGTAACCCATCAAAGAAGAATATTATGAAATAAAAATCATACTACCCCATAAAATAAATAATGAATAATATAATACAAATATTTCATATATTAAATAAAAATATAACAATTTATTCAAATTGGAATGATTCTGACCGAAGGAAAGGAGTATGATTCATAAAACAAACCCTTAACATTAATTTTAGTTTAGTTAAATGTGATATAACCCCATAATATAATGAATTTAGGTTTACTATTATTATATTTTATAACCATATTAATATTTCTTTTTCTATGTAAAACTCATTCATAAATTCTAATTTTACATTTATTAATAGATTCTTGTTAAAATTAATTATTAGGTTTTAATTATCTTGTTTTCTCTATGATAGCTTTCATATAAAGTTTCTGGTAAATGTTTTTTTCTCACATGTTTATCACATATAATATTGTAAAGTAGGTCACATTGGTGTGTTTTATATATTTATAAATTTAAAGGTTTTTTTATAGATGTTATGGTTACAATTCATGATGAGTGTCTTAAATACCCTTATGTGAATTCTAATTCTATAATAGAGTTTATTTTTTAATGAATATATATATATATATATTAAATATATAAAATAGAGAAAAATAATAAATTGATAATTATAACATTATATATCAATTATTTATGTTTTCCATATCATTCATGATATGCACATTTTAACATCATTCATATAGGTTGTAGAACCAACCCAATTGAGAACACATTATAATGAATGAATTAGTAAAAAGTGGAGTTATATTATGATAATATAATTTATAATATTGAATAATGATTTTATTGAAACATAATTAGCATTGTAAATTAAGTTTAGAAATATTATATGTGAGAAAGTTATTGAAAATTAACGATTTTTTTTTATTACATTTATAGAATCACTCAATCTCAAAATGTCCTCCGTCAATATGAAGGATTTAGGTTTACTTTTTTTGGCCAAATATATAAACACGTTTGATAGTACTCTAAGAGAGTAACAATGGGATTGTAATAAATTTTTATTTGAAGGTGGAGTCTTTTTGGAGTTGTTTAAAGAGATATCATTTTACAGGGGAGTTGCTTGAGTTAGGTAAATAAATGTTGTTTAGATATGTGATATTGACTCAGATACGTAAAAAGGGTTTTCTGAAAATATTTTATATCATTTACAATACTAAAAATCATGTTTCTTCAAGTTACTCCTTTTATGTCATTTTAACTTCTTGAATTATTTATGAAGGTAATTATTTTTTTACTAAAATAGTAAGATGTCCCTTATTGCCTAATATTTCTGTGTTGATTATGAAGATGGACACTTTTTTATCAAATTAATTCTAAATATATGATAAAATTAACATTTAAATTGAAAGATCATATATATAAATATATATAAAAACATTTATTGAAAAATTTCATTTTAAACATTATGTTATCATATTCTTATTTCCAATGAATTGATAATTTAAATGGTTTTTAAAATATTTTTTATTTAAGTAAATATTAAATATGTATCACTTTTTAAAATAGAATAATTTAATTGATAGATAATACACAACACATAAAAAATCAATTTTTTTTGAAAATAACCCTTTTATCTTTACTTCTGTAAATAACTTTTACCTTGGTAACATATTTTGGTTTCCAAAAAAAATTATTTTATTAGATAATATTAATATATTCCACGAAAATATAATACCATTTTTATGATTCAATATCAAATTTGAATTATAAATTATAATATAAAATGCATAACACATAATGTTTTTTTGAAACATGCATTTTAAGCATAATAAAAAATCATATTATATTCCAAGTAAAAATATTGGGAGGAATAATAATTTATATATTTTTATATATCATAAAAAATCATTAATATTATTATTTTACAGTGATCAATTTATAAAAATAAGATAAAAACCCCAACATATAGAAAAACAATATAATTCATTGAAAAAAAAAATTTGTCATTAAATGATGTTGTTTGTAATTGCATAATATTGAATACATGTTTAATAAAAAAGAATTAAATTTTATCAATAAAATTGTATTAAATACTATCTTTATAATTTAAATAAAATCAATATTTAAAAGAAACTTTTATAAAAAATTATAAACATATTAAATAATATTGATAATGAAATTATAAAATTTCATAATTAAAAAATTGCATTCCAAAATCATTCTAAATTATACGTACAGACTAACTTCAAGCCTCTACATAGGAACAGTGATTAAGATAAATAATGGTTGTAGTCGTATTTGGGTAATAATATATTATATACCTTAAAACAATTTCTATGAGATTGAACATCCACTACAAAAAAATGTTTTTTATTGAAAAAATGCAACTAATTTGCATCATAAAAGATTAATTATGGAAATAATATTTCATAAATAGTCCATCATGGAAAATTATATATAAATTAATGGTAATTGTGATAAACTAAAATAAATATTCTTAAATTTGATACTATTTTCATTAGGATTATATTCCTTCTTGGAAATTATTTGGGATGGAAAATCATAGTCATTGAAAATATTTGAGTTTAATGGTATAAGAATCGAAACATAAATATCTGCCACTAATAATTTTATAAATTGAGGTATATTATAATTCGTGAATTTTTATTTTTAATGGAACTATCAGTTCATACTATGTAACTATATTAAAATAATAATAAATTCATCAATGTGAAAAACTATAAACAAACATTTATTATAAATTTAAAAGAAATATAATAGAGGAAAAGATTCTAAATTCATGATAATAGTAATATTGTGCGGTGCGGGATCGGTGTCATTGGGAGGAGGGGCCTCCATACCTAAATAATGTGTTAGTCTCCACATATACTACATAATTTATTTTACTATTGACAGACTAGTTATGTTGATTTCACTAATCTTCTTGATACTATGATGGTCTTTCCTATTGTGGTCAATTCTCTTCTCACTCTCAAATTAGTCTCGGTATAATCTCATCCTGATATCATTGTATTTCTTAATACTCTGAAATAGTGTAAAATGTAAATCTTATACATCCCCCCTTCGACTTAACTTATAATATCACATCCGTACCATAATTTTGATCCATATTTGGACATAATCCAACAGAGATCACTTCACCTTTTTGAATGTCACTCATTATCAACAATAGTCAAATTGCCTTTTAAAAATGTGACTCCCATATGGCCTCACCTCCATTGTATGTCCCATGATGGCACTCTTGAATTTGAGAAAACATTTCTCATATATTTTCTATAATTTATAATTAAATTGAAAAGAATAAAATATTATTCTAGTTTTATAAAAACACAAAAAAAAATTGACCACAATATTCCATTTTCTGTCAGAAAAATATATCCTTATTAATAATAGGGTAAACACTTCTGTTCACATCAAACTCTCTATCATTGGGATCTACCATAGATTGTATAAATTTGTAATTTTCATTTAGTAATATATATATATATATATTAATTTGTAAAATTACCTACCAAACATCAATGATGTATACAGAAAGTTTGACTTCCAACTCTGTTTGTGACATCTCATCTCACCCAATTCATTCATACATAATATGGTGTCCTCCAAAAAATTTCTCTTATAAAGTAAGTTAAAAATCCCTCCCAAGCCTAGGAGGTGGTGTAATCTAGTCAATATGGAACACAATACTCAAAATTCATATATATATATATATATATATATTTGTTTCATAATAGCCTTCTTAATATTATTTAATATTTATGGAAACATTCTTTGGTACATGCTTCACATGCCTCTCAGATATAGGGTCTCATACTATCATAAATGTTATATCATATACCCTATTGTAATTAAATATATTAGGGAATTAAAAATTATATAAATTTAATATAAAATATATTTATTTTTATTCATATCATCAAGTGCTGAAATGTGAAATGATGAATTTTGGTATGAACCAAATACTATGATATCATTGGACTAGAAATATAATTAAAAACAATATCACTAGCCTGACCAGTAGATAGATTTGAAAAACTATAATAATATAGTATCTTAATTAATAAAAAAAATAAATGGAAACTAAATTAAATTCATATATAAACCTAATTTCCCTAATGACGATCAATATTAAAGGAAGGATTCCACTCAGGTATGTGATCTAGAATCATAAATCAACTAAGCCCTCTAATTCTCCAAGCAATTTTTATCATTTTAGTAACCCCAACATGCACGATATGAGGCTACTATTCATAAATAAGATCATCAACCAAGGTATGCATCATTTCATAAAACTACACTACATCCATATTAGAGAGATATATGAAAAATTATGTTACCTACAATTAATTTTAAATATGTTTATCAAAAATATAAATGTAATAAAAATTCATTAGAATATATATATTATTAATTATTATAAGTATTCTTTAATAAATCATTCTTCATATTCATATTAATTGATGTCAATGTCTTCATCTTCCTCCAACACATCATAAATTTCCAAATGAGCTCAAATATCATCATCCAATAGTATTTAAAATTTATAGGTTAAATCATCAACATTATCAAGAAAATTATCCATTAATTACACAGTCTCAACATTAATATTAGATTTTAATTGTGGAAGTGATGTATTTAGAGACATTTTTTAAAATATTTCTATATTTTTCACTACTATAATACCAATTTCATTTTCTGTAAAAATATTTTCATTGTATTTGTTTATTATTACACTCCAAAAATCATTTAAATCTCTTCATTTTGTATAATAATTTTTATACTAAATGTGGTGTGATTTATGTACCAACATAAATGGTTAATTTTCAATAAGAATATTGTAATATTTAATGTCAATGAGTCCATTTCATGGATAAATGTGGGATAATAAATATATATCAAACCAAATACGTTTGAAAATTGTTATATTATTCTTTCCATGATAATATAACTAAATTATTTCTTCCAATATGTCAAAAAAGTCATCATCACTTTTTTTTGATTGGTTCCTTTTAAATAAATTTCATTTTTCATTTATTTTTTCTATTCACCATATCACCATGTAGTAGATCAAAATTAATTAACTACAATAACTTTATATTATTTGACCAATTTGGATGGTGGGTTACATAGTTCACTTAATCAACTATTAATTTTAATTCCATGTTGTGATACTTGGAAAAAAAATAATGATTAAAAAAGTATAAAATAACAAATTTTTTCATATGTTCAATTGTAAAGAATTTGATTTAACAGTCTTTGAAGCCAGTATGAAAACAAAAGTTTTCAACATTATTCAAGATATGTGGGGGTAATTTTTTTTAAATTTTTGTTACAAGGGTCATCTTATAATCCATGAAAAATTAATATAAATTTATTTTTAAAAAATATTGGTAAGGGTATAATGTACATAACATTTCAAGTTATTTATTCAAAATTTGGAAAAAAAATATGTACAGTCTCTATGTTTTTCAATTTATAAATATCATTTTTCATGCCCATCGCTAAAAATATGAGCATACTAATTAAATTATTTTAATTTATGGTCTTATACATCATCAAAATTCCCTTAATTGTAACCCAAATAATTATTATTTTAAAGATATATATTGAAAAGAATATGACTGTATATTTGAATTTTCATCATGTAAGTACACTTATGGAATTTACATCTGAATTCGTGCATTTTAAATCCTTATTCTTTATTATTTTCATGCATATATCATATGGTTTCTTCCATCAAAATTGTATCAACCCTCCAAGTATTTCATTATTAAAAAAATGAGACAATTGAGGTTTATTAAATGAAAAAATAATTATAGGAATGTTTTTTCAAATTTAGAGAGATTCAAAATAATATCATATTATATCGTACTCTGTGTACCATTGTATTTTTTCCCAAAAAATGACTTCATAAAAATAAATGATCATCACATCTCAAATCAAATAATTTATCATCGTTCTCAGGCCAATAGGTAGTAAATATTCCATACGGACATCGAAATCATGACTTTATTATCCATAAATATGAATATTTATGATACAGTGAGAAAAATTAAAGGAAAATCCATCTGGTAACATTAAATATATAATAAACTTAAAGAATAATATATTAGATTCTTTAAAAATTGAATATGTAGTTTTTTGCTTCATTGCATTTATTAATCAATCATTTTCAAATAACTCATGTTCAAGATGCATGTAAATTTTAGAAATACCTAGCTATGATTTTATGGAATATTTAATCTTGTAAATAACGTCTACAACTATATAAATAAAGCATAAAAATAAATTTTATGAATATTCATTATATATAACATGTGGAAGACTAAATAATTATATGAATATGGTAGGTCTTAGAAAAATACATTACTTTATCAAATTGTGATCTCTAAAAAACCCATTTATTTTTATTTTTTAAAAATCTATCAAACGGTAATAATAGAAAATGAAGAGACTAACCTAATTGACTTTAATCACTGGTGGATTTTAACATATTTCAATTTTTTCTTTTGTTATTTTTTTCAATAAAAAAGGATGATCTAAAGGAAGAAATTGTGATGAAAGTCAAAAAATTGGTTTTCATCCATTGATAAACGTAGACAATTTATCCCCCCAAGCAGTATGGATAATATTTTAGACCTTATACACTCAATCTAGATAACATAGCATATGTTAAAAACTCATATATTATCAACATTAATGTATCTTTCAATGTTAAATTATGTTCTATTACTAAATCATATATAGTTACACCATCATTCAATAGTAAAATAAACTCATCAAACAAGGGATTCAAATAAGAATAAATATTTTTATTCAGATGTATTAGAATTAGTAACATAAAATGAATATATAGTTACATTATTTATATCACAGGATTTAAGTAGTAAAAATCTGAAAAAATAGGCCAATTTGAATATTGACTACCATAATCACTAAATGGAGAATTGAAATCTTTGTAAATACATGACCATACATCATGAGATTCTAAAAAAAAGATATGGACGAACTGAACTAAAGTGTTTCTACAAATCACCATCAAAAGTGTGATTTAACATTTTAGTGATATAAGTACTTGATCAATTTCATGTCATTAATGTGGTTTTATTCTTTGACAAAGATGATATAATCTGGATGTAATAAAAAAATACATAAACTATTTAACATGAAAAAATCTAGAAATTTATTTTTACACCACTATGAACCGTTATTATAAAAATGTTGTAAATTTTTATAATGAATCATATTAAACCTGATAAAAAGTTGTAATAATTTGAATAATCATAAATTATTTAAAACCTGAGACCTAAGTTATATAGAAACTACATTCTTGTATATAAATTCAATGAAATTGTATTTAACATAGGAAAAAATGATTTAACTAATGAAAATATTTCATCAAAAAAACTATTTAACATTAAAAAAATTATTTAGTATCCATAAACACTATAACATATTCAGATTTTCTTATCATCCATCGAAAATATTTCACATCATTAGAATATTTTAAAATATAAAATAAATGAAATGGTTCTAATCTAAAATTATAATTATTAGTTTGAGATTCTATTTCTTGAAAAGATAAACTAATAAACTCATGAACTAAACATTGAAATTATTAAATATCAGGAACCAAAAAAACTATATATTCTCTTAAATTGTGTTCACCATATTATTATTTGAAGATATAATGATTAATAAAACAAAAATAAGTAGATCAATCCTAACATTATCAATCATTAAAATCAATTAATATTTATTTTCTTACACAATAACTTAATTTTTCATTCTGAAATAAATTTTGAATTTAAACATGAAAATGATATAAATGTTTCATCCGCCTCAATGTAGATAAGATTTATACCAGAACTATTGGAATTTATGAATGATTTATTTAATCATGATATAGGAACAAAAACATGTGTTTATTATTGGGTAATATATTATTTAAAAACAAATATGAAAAATACATATGAAATATGTGTTATGATAAATATGATAGAAAAGAATAATTATTTCGAATTGTTAATAAAATATGAATAATTTCTAAAAAAATATGGATTGTTAGTAATCAGATAGAAGATAATAATTTTTGTTTATTTTTACTAAAATATGAATAATTCATAAGAAATATATGATATGACTAATCCAATAGATGGGGATAGTTGTTAATAATTGTTACTAAAATATGAAAAATGTATAATTAATATTTATATCAATTAATCCAATAAAAGAAAAAAATATTTTTAATTATTAGTAATTATTATAAGTTATTACTAATTTTTAAGAATTATTACTAATTAGTATAAATTATTTCTAATTATTATTAATTATTACTAATTATTGGTAACTAATACTAATTTTTACTAATTTTTCATAATTATTACTGATTTTTCATAACTTTTTCAAATGTTGCTAATTATTATTAATCATTATTAATTATTACTAATTAGTTCTAATTATTATTAATTTTTCCTAATTGTTCATTATTATTATTAATTATTTTTAATTATTTATTATATCCCTAATTATTACAAATTATTCTAAGTTATTCCTAATTACTACTAATTACTACTTATTATTATTATTATTTATTCTTAATTATTCTATATTATTATTATTTATTACAAATTAATATTAATTTTTACATATTGAGAGTAGTTGTGTTTATTTCTTGCAATGTTTTAAAAATTAATCTTAATTAGTATTAGTTATTACTAATTATTTCTACTCATTACTAATTATTACAAATAATAAATAATTTTAACTAATTGGAACTTATAATTAAATATTATTACAATTTATTAAAAATTATTACTAAGTATTTAAAACTATTACTAACTATTCATATCAATTTCTAATTATTCATAATTATTTCTAATTATTGTCATTTTTTAATTATTACTATAATTTTTTAAAAAATTAATTTAATATTCTAAATATTACTATATTTACTATTTTCTACATTAATTAATTTTGAGGAATAATTATCAATTATTAGTAATTAGTTTTATAGATTAGTATTATTTTTTACTTATTATTTTAACACATTTTCTTTTTTTTATTTATTATTACTAATTATTACTACTTTTTAATAATTATTACAAATTGTTAGTATTCATTATTTTTACTAATTATTGTCAATTATAACGATTTATTATAATATTTTATGAATTAATACTTATAATTATGTATTTTTACTCATTATTACAAATTATTTCTAATTTTTCAATACTATTACTAATTATTCTAAATTATTACTAATTATTTTTCATTATTAATTACTAATAGTTATTATTATTTTTTACAAACTTTTTCCAGTTTTTAAAATTTATATAATTGTTGGTATTTTTTACTTTTTAATAATTGTTGAAAATTAATTCAAATTATATCAATTTATTAGTAATAGTTTTAAATTATGACTTTTTCTATTAATTATCACTTAATACGAATTAATATAAATTATTATTTAAGATTAGTTATTACTATTTTTACTCTTTTTTAGTATTTTTACTAATTATTACTAATTATAACTATTTGTACTATTTTTTACTAATTATTACTATTTATTATAAAGTATTTTATAATATAATATTTTAAATTTTTGATTTATAATTATGATAATATCATTATTAATTTCCTAAAATATTAATTAAACAATTGACACCAATAAATTATTAAAAAGTAATGACAAGATAAGCATATTTAATTAGACCCTAGTAAAAATAATTAACCAAAAAATTATACATGAAATGCATATTCTATTAAATTCTAAAATCGATGATTTATTTATATATAATATAAAAAATTATATCTATTAATACATTGTATATAGAATTATATAATTCATCTTCATATTCTTCCAAAAACCACTAGACATCTTCCAAACAATTCCAAAACATGTTCAAACACCTTTAAAAATCCAAAAAACCATTCCCTCACACAATAAATGAATGACCCGATATAATTATTCAATATGATAGAATTTATTGTTAACCAAACTAATTTAGTTTTGGATGATTTTATTTTATGTTTTTGAAGTTATCATGAACTTGCTTCACATGGTTTGAGGTTTTTGGATTTTGATTCTGGAATTTTGGTTTTCATAGTTGCCTAAAATCAATCAATGTACGTGAATAGGTTTGGGTACCGTAGGGTATCTGGAAGAGGATTTTAAGACAAGGGGAAAAAGGCATCGAGTCTCTATCTCTATCTTTATCTCTGTCTCTTCTAAAGAATGGTAATGTTATGCACTAGCTATTAGTTAATGGCCTATTTATAGCCAAACATAGAGACCTGGTCACATGGAGGCTGGGAATGATTGGTGGTCCACATAGTTATCTTGCTCGATGTTGCTTCATACCTCCGGAACTACGTTTATGGGTCTTGGGGGAGCCACATGGGCACTCCTAGGGGACCCTAGGAAAAGTGGATTAGGCACACCTAGAGATTCTTGTAAAATATAGTGGGTCCTCACCATTGGAGTCTCATCCTTCTCTACATTAGTCCTTTTTCCCACAAAGGGATAACCAAAAAATTACCCTCTCTGAATAGGATCCAATTTGATTAAAGATGACCATATTATGAGGTAAAAATTCTTCTAACATGACAATTATTCGAGGCATACATAAAAAATCTATGAATGTAGTTTTAGAGAGTTTCACTTGCCACATGTTTAGGTGAATCGGGAAACCCATTTGATTGGGGTTGGTCTAGCTACGTAATATAAGATTGGTGAAAGGATGATCCCCTCTATAATAATCAGTGGTCCATATCTTAAATTGTTTTATATAAATGGACATTATTCTCTTCCCCCACTCGTCCCACATACCTTCTCATTTTAAGATAATATGCCACCCCTTGTTGAGGGATCTTGGTAAAAAACATTGCTGAGGCACCTTGGTGAGGAACATCGGTAAGAGCACCTTGGAAAGGCACCAGGGTGAGGGAGATTAGGAGAGGACACTTGGGTGATGAAATTGACTTTTTAAAATTCCATCATGTTTACTTTTATAGCTACCACCCCTTACCTTGGTTCACTTTCCTAATTTCTGTAATTTATAATATAGATCTATTATTCCATCCCTTAGTGGGGTTATATTTGATAACTCTTCAAATTTATTCTCAGATGCAAAGGCCACAACTCAAATAAATTAAATGATCGTGGATGTTGAGTTCGACTCTCAATATGTTATCATATCATTCCATTGAGGGATTTCAATCCTTCTTGCCCCATTATAGTACACTATATAAGAACAAGCATACTTCATTAATATGTAGTCGGTCTACAAATTGACGTATCCATATAAGGTTCAGAAAAGAATTTATCTATTGTAAAAAAAATTATTAGTGTGTGGTATTTTCTAGAAAAACATTTCTCTTGATAGAAAAATTCTTTAAGATATGTTTAGTGGGGTTTCAAATAGCATAGTATATCCTCAATTAATGGTAGTTAAAGAGTTTAAAACATAAAAAAATATTAAATAAGTTGGTTGTAAAAGGTCATGAATGATGATGACGCATCCACTGAGACCTTCTAACAATATGGAATTTCTATAAGGATTGTTCATTACCATATTTGGAGCACCATAGTTGTGCTATTTTTTAATACTGACTAAGGTTTTACATGATTTAGAAATCCATATGTACTTCCAAATTTTCAATATCTCACCACCCAAAACAAGTACTATATCGGGTTGTTCATTAAATAACCATGACATATACATTCCATATTTCACATGGGGAAGTGGGCATAAGACATTTGGATATTTACAGTATTGGAGGAGTCCCCATAATGGGTCACATGTATGATGGAGTTCTCCATCATCACAACACCTAGGAAAACACCATGAATACTGTAACTCTCATAAAAAATTTACTAATATTGGTCAAAGATAAATTGAGGAAATAGATTCACCCATCTCTAAAAATCCCATTCAATTTATGGTCCCTGATGTTCTTACTCCCTTTTCCATTGTGATCAAGGTAAAAGGGGAATGTTTATGTCCTAATCAGCATGTATATGAGTCCTAGAACACCAATTGGTATATCCTTAATGATTGTTAGTACTCAACAGGGGGACACCAAATTGTTCCATTTCTCAGATCCAATCTTCACATTACTAGAATCCAAGATATATTTCATAGTTGGAAGATACTACAAGCCTGATAGTATTATTTTAGTGTGAGGGTGAATAACATTATAAAGGCAGAATAATTTGGTCTAGGGCTACAATAAACGTTTTTTTTTCCAATGGTGCAGAGGTTGTATCTTGTTTTGGGCTAAATTAATATCAAGAAAACAACTTATTAGGTGTGACACCAAATTTAATTCCTATGTAGATAGATTACATCACATCTTGCTGGATATATCCCAAACATCATAATAGTATCCCATCGAAACACCTACAGACCCAAACAATTGAGAATCATAGATCTTCATAAAATCAATATGGACATTTAAACCCTAGACTACATCATAGGGTTCAATTCATAGTTTATCTTTAATCCATAAAAATATCCTACTGACTCGATGGCGATGGGAATACATGTATTCATTTTTTCTCATTGTTATCAACTCATGCTACATAATGAGGTCATATAAAAACTTATTATGTGATAATTTTTGTTGATATATACTCTAATTCTTTGATTAGTCACTAGTTTTAGTTCATTATATGGGTGAACTTATCCCCTTACACATAATGTACAGTGAACAACACCTAACAA
This sequence comes from Viscum album, assembly GCA_963277665.1. Classification (NCBI taxonomy): domain Eukaryota; kingdom Viridiplantae; phylum Streptophyta; class Magnoliopsida; order Santalales; family Viscaceae; genus Viscum; species Viscum album. The sequence continues at coordinate 1,131,621,022 of OY728150.1, read as the reverse complement.
TACTCAATTAGTTTTTAGAATAATTCATTGTACAACAATTATATAACTTCAATTATTATTCCATCAACTAATTCTTCTAAAAATCTATATTTTGATTATGCTCAACAGTGGGTTCAGTGATAAAGTTTCACAGATCAATGTTGGGATACCCCACGCAAAAATGTTCCATAATTTCACATCAACGATGGGACCATCAGGATTATCAATAAAGATATGACATGGTCAAGCTAAAAACAAAATTAATGAAGAGAAGTCTCTTATTATAGAGTATGGTATCTATTTTATAAGCCTCCAAAACATGATTTTTAGTTATAATCTCTACATGAATTGAAAACCTTATATGTCCATGATGCCTCTTCAGTTAGAATCATTTTGAGGCCCCTCTTACATCAATATTCTTATACCATACCCCATTTTGTTCTTCTTAAAAACATGATACACCCCCTCTAGTGAACTTATTATTGAGAATGACTTTTTTGTAAAGGAAGAGGTGAGTCAAAGAATAAAGGGAACCATTATGAACAATATTATGTGGGAGATGGAATAGATGACTATCAATTTATTAATAAAAAAACTCCAATTATTGATATTAGGAATCATTCAGCACAACATCTCCATGTGTTCATGGTCTTGGGAACTAAAGGATTCAACTATTGCGATCTATTCAAAATTATTGAACAAATCCTAGATTATTGAATAAATTTGGTGATCCATGATAGTGATCTCAATTTATTTGACATCATGAACCATCGTAGGCTACCTGTGAAGCATGACACCCATGAACTGAAATATAAAACAACTGATGAGTCATATATTCATGTAATAATGGATGATCTTTCCACTGATATTATAGGATATCTTTCTCATTTTTTAAATATTTGGGTGAATTTTTCATGGGATACAACTAGTAATGTGAATTCCTAAAAAAATAAACCATGAATGAATTTCACAAATGGAGGAGGGGATTCTGTTATCTAATGATGAGCCTTCCAAGTGCGTTCTCCTATAATAGTTGGCTGACAACTCTCACCAAGTATCAGTAGACTTATAATGTTCATCATTTTAACTTATTTTATGAGTATTATTATTGTTTTATTCAAAGGTATGATCCATTTTTTAGATTCAATAATTTAAATTTTTATAATAATCAGAATCAAATTTTGACCTCATTCACTTTTCAATTCATTGATCCATATTAGATTTTGACTATTACTATATGATAACAAATAGGTAATTTAAAACTAACACCATGATATCAAGAAACCATTTGAGTATTGAATTCCCAACTGACCACAGCAATAATTATTCCCTACTACTTGAGTTATAATGATTTCCACTTGGGCATGGCTCACATATGGGTATAAGTAGAAATGTCATCACTGTAACACTATTTTTTTTTATTTGGATGAATGACTTGACTCGGTGTGATAATTAGAATGAAGTGTGAATTTTGAATCATGATTAAAATGTTTGTTAGGGTTCAATTACCCTTTAGTTGTAGATTTACACATGTCACATGGATCATCTAGATTGATATTCCATGAAATAATTATATAAATTTTTTCTGGGCCAAGATGACAAGAGAGCATATATTTAGTTTTATTGTGAACACATGGTGGGTCTCATAATCATTTAATTTTGTTATTACCATATTTTTTCCAAAACCTCAATTGGGGATACTTAGCAAGAACATCCATGTAATTTAATTCTGTGAATTTTCATCCTAATAAAATTTATGTCTCTTTATCTCTTGAGAAATTATTTTTTCTAGATCACCTTATATATATGTCTTGTGAGCATTGATTTGGATTTTTCCCATGTCACCCTCGGTGGGTTTCCAAGATATTATGATATATGTCTCATTACTTATATAGCATTAAATATATACAATTTGGACCAATGTGGATGATTAATATGATTGGATAGTACTAGCCAAAATGACCAAGGTATCCTATGCTGAAACATAGGTAAAATAAAACTAATGTTATTAGGGATATAAGTGTTACTAATGTTGAAATCCTTAAGTAATATTTTTTATATTTTATGCTAATGTTTTTGGATATTATAATGCTACATTATTAGTTCTTATATCTTTAAATAAAATTAATCAGACCACATTGCAACACAGTTTAGGTAATCCATAACATGAATAAAGATTCCATTTACACACAGATATATATATATACAACCTCAAGGGATGGTTCGTATAGTTTAAGGAGCATATTATTAAAACAAAATATTTTTAAAACTTACTGTTGGAGAACTCCAATCAAATGTGTGGTGAAAACTAGCTAGAAATTGTTAGAAAAAGCAATACATGATTATAGGTCCCATTACTTAAATATATTATACTTGAAAAAGATCATTCGGTTTATATTGATGAATATAAGGCCAATGTATCTTATCGTTTATGGTACCATGAAAAGGAATTCCAAGGATTTAAAACATGAAATCTAATATCAGACTATTGAAAATGAGAACAATGTACAGATTTTGTAACAACCTAGAATTGTATCAATGTAATTTCCCTTTATATATAAATTTATAACATTTAGTGATGTTATGTTAAATAAACTCATGCACCGCATGATAAAACTAAAAAACTTCTATTATATTTGTATGAATATTATATTTATTTATTAAATATGGCCATAATAAATAAAAATATTATGATCACATAAGAAATATAAAAACACTGTTATAATAATATAAAAATATGAATATGTTAGATCCCCTGGAATAACCGCACTCCTGGAAAAAATAGTAGAAATGAAATAGAATATTATTAATTCCAAATTCATTTTTAAAATGATAATATATGTGAACATGAGATAAAATAGACATGAAAGAAGAATTAATGGAATATGAAATATTTATATAATATATAAAACTCATTTCAATGTTTCAAATCTAACCATGGGATTAGTAATCTGACTGTTGGAATAAAAACATGACCATTAAGAATAGTAAACTAACTAATATAATTTTATCATCACTTGTAGAAGTGTAAAAGAAAAATTATATATCCTATAAAATGAAAATATTTTATACTTAAATCATTATACAATTAAATTAATGTTTTACAATTGTTATAATAAGTAATTTTATTTTTGTAAAACATATATATTTTTGATTTTCATTTTTATTAGAAAAATAAATATTTTAGATAAAAAATATTTTTACAAAATTTACAAGTAAATCAAAATTATGTATCATTTCAATAATAACATAATTTTTTGAGACTATAATTTATTTTTCAAAGGGTCATAAAATTTATCATAATATTAAAATTTCTATTTTTAAAATAAATAATGATTTTAACTAAAAACCAAATTTTAAATATTTGGAAAATTATTTCAATAAAAAATCATTATTTTTTATATATTTACACTTTGAATAATTGTTAGGGTGAATTTTTTTATTTTCTTAAAATATAATTAGTTTTTTTCTATAGAAAAATATATATTTTTTATAAATTTGGATTATAATAGAAATTTCTGATGAAATGAGTCATTGATGATATAAGTGGCAATTATTTTATCCTAAAATTAATTAATTATTTTATATAGTCACATTAATCCACATCATTAGTATCCTAGAACCAAAGTAATAAATTGATGAATTTTATATTAAAAACACTCTCCTCTCTCCCCCTTATAAATTTCAACCCTTCCCCTCTCAACTTTAAATCCTTATATATTACCCAAACACAATCCGAATCCCTACTAAATGTATTCCCATGTCCATAGAATCATTTTTCTTCTACAAAACCAATACCAATGTTCCTTAAGATTAAGCATAAGAGAAGACATCCAAATGAAAAGGCCACACTCTCATCCAAGCATTCTGTAATTAGTTTTTTTATACCTCATCAAAATCATCTAATCCATGATGAAATGATAATTTATGTATTTTTATTATATTTAACAGTAATTATAATTATTTAATATTCCCTTTCTCTATTATAATATTATAAAAACAAAAATATAACCCATATTATTTTTGGTTTAATGCTTACATGGATGATGAGTTTTTTTTTTCTATTTATGCATTCATAGAAGGATTCAATACACATAATATAGCTGAAAATGTTCTAAATATACATTTTATATTTTATTCCAATTTTTTAATGGATATATATATATATATATAATATTATGCTAAATAGAATAAGCTCAACAAGGCTTGGAAACTCAACTCAATACACAAACCATATAACGATAACGTTTATCAAAAATGAATCAACAATATTTTGGAACTCTAATAGAAATTTTGGTCTATTTAAAAAAATTTAAGGTCATTAATATCATTTTATTTCACACATGTATTTTTTTACAATTTGTAAAGAGCATAAATATTTATCCACATACTAAATAGTGATTGAAACCATCAAAAAAATGACCTTAGGAAAATAATTATTAATATAATATCTGCAATAATTGAATTTAGATTAACATAAAATCATGATAATAAATCAACTATATTTGAAGAAGTTTATTAATCATTTATTTAATAAATATAATTTTATTATTTAGGATGTTTAATGCATGTGAAAAAACAATTTTTCCCCTTAGGTAAGGGATCTCTCTAAACCACCCATTTTTATATGGGGTATATTTTTTCTCTATTTGCCTCATTTTCTATATTTATTATTCTTATTTACTTATTATGTATTTTTTTGTATTTTCACAAACATATAGACATAGTTTTATTAAACTTTCATTGATGAATATACAAAAGTTTTAATGGTTACCTTCCCAATTTCTTTCATTAAGAATAGAAAATTAATGGGGACTTATCTACTTTCTTACCTCATTTCATGTACCACTCAATGAATTTTTTAACCCTACATGGAATAAAAGAAAACTAGTTTTTTTATAGATAGATTTTTTATTTTTAAAATGTAATTCCCTGACCCCAGTTACCCAGAGTTAGTGCATTATTACATAACATTGGCATGATCACAAAAGATCATGTCTCGAAAGACTGATTAGTTTAGTAGCCTTGGAAACACTAGATATATTCATAAGTCTTACATTACATCATAAAGTGAAAAAAACTACAACAACATGTTGTCTTCATATCCCCTCATAAATTTCCTGTAGGTCATTCATAAAATACTTCTTCACATCTTGGGAAAAATTAAAACATCGAAAGGGGTGAGCTCAGTTGCTCAGTAAGGATAACAATATAGTGAAAACTTTAATAAATAAACATAAACATTTAATGCAGTGTATAAATAAAACAAAAGCCTTTTAAACTTTAACTTCATCATAATATGGAAAAAATTAAATGAAATAATTCCATTTAATTATTCACATGGATATTCTACTTTTCGAATAATCACATGCAATATCAATAACCACTTTCATAATGGTGGAATGCATAATGCCAGACTGTCATAACCACATAGTAAAGGCCTGGTGACAAGACTACAAACAAGATTTTTTCAAGGCCTTGTGCCAAGACACAAGATTGTCTCATTAGACCTAATGATGCATCAAGGAGCTATAGTGGGCTCCACCTGCCACTTATTAAGTCTAATTCATTCCTCATATGAACAGGTTTACACATAACATAAATATTCGTACTGAAACTAGCATAAGAAATGTCAACAATTTATACATAAAACATGAATGGTATAAAAATAACACATCCATGGTCAAGAATATCACAAAACCTTCATTACAATATGGAAGTTTTGTTTCATAATAAATCAACTTCAAATAAACATAGAATCCATCAATTGATATTGATATAGATGAAATAAAAACTATTTGAGAGAAATATCACTTTTTTATAAAATCATTTAAAAGTCACATAATTATAAAAGGAAACATTTTCTTTGAAAATATTCTTATAAGCTTCTAAGGGAAGCTTTGACAATTTTATAATGGCGTAAAATAGCAGCACCCACCGTATAAGTTAAAAATACATTCTTACCTTAAATCTGTTGAAAAGGTTAAAAGCACCTTGATTGGAAAATGAAAGAAAGATTCCTTTATAAAATTATTATAAAAATTCAAATAAGTTTATAAATTACTTTAACCCATAGTCTATTAAATAGTAAGAATTATTTGAAATAAACTTTTAAGAAACATGTATGTGGATGATAAAGAGGTCCCAGTAGATAATTACATATAAACAACCTCAGATAAAGAAGATATTGTGAAATTAACCCTTACCTTTTACTTTTCCATGGTTGAGGGTTAGTTTACCTCCTGTATATTGGTGAAATAAGTTTTATTAAATTATTCAAGAATCATATACAATAATATGATATCATATATGATATTTTAACATTGCTTTGTTAATAATATCTTAGTATTGTCGTCGTTTCGGGTTTTAACTTACTGGTTTTCTTTTATATGTTTTGTTACATAGGTCATGTTTGTTAGGGATAGGTTGTATACTATTCATATAAAGAATTATTTCAAGTCCTTAAATATTATTTTTAATCATCAAATGAGAATTATACTTTCATGGATATGATGGGGAATGAATTTCATCGTGTTCGTGGAGACGGTAGTCCGTACGTACGCACGAGCGACAATATCATTATTTTGATATTAAAATAATATATAATTGGATCGTATATCATATATAAAGAATCATTATCAAGTTATATTTATTGTATACATTAATTACACATAATTATCATACCCATCCAAATAATAATATTTTGAATGACAATTACACCGCAGTGTGGAGACGGTAAGCCGTACGTATGCACGTATGGTGACATGCCATTCAAAGGATGTATAGAATACTGAATATGATTGCACCATATTTATAATAACATCACAGTATATATAATATACTAGAGTTATTATTTTATAATGGAAATAACAAAGAAAGAAGAAGAGGAACAAGAAAGGAACTTGAAAGAGGGTGGGGAAGACATTACCTTTCTTTTGGTTCTTCCTTTTGATTTGATCAAAATGGCTCTTTAGGTTGGTTTTCTGATCAAAATAAGGCCTATAGGTTAAAGGGAGGGAATTTTAGAGAATATTTTGGTAGGTTTTGGGCGAGCCAAAAGGCTTTGAAGGTGTGAATTAGTGAGAAGGGGGAGTGCCATTTTATAAGATGGGTGAGGGGCACCTTAGAAAAACTTAAAATATTATTTTATAATAAATTCATAATAGGTTTATAATGGCTTAAAAGTGGATTATTTAAGGTTAATGGTGGGGATAGGTCAGAAACCACTCAAAAAATAGGTTTTAGATAGATTTGGGTCACTATATTAACCTTATCTTTTAGTATTAACTCTTAGTTAATTAGTTTGACATTTACCATGTCTCTTTGTATTTTTATATTATATAGTTAATAAACATAATATATACTTCCAGGATACCTCCATTTGGTCCCTTAATAATAAAATAATCCTTATATAAGTCCTTTGGCTGATCCTTAGATTTTTAGGAATATAATATCAATTAATTATATAATATTTGTTTTAAAAACTCATTAATTTCAATTTTGACACTATTTAAAAATTCATTTTTAAGTCATAATAACTTTATTAATACGAACCAAATTTATTTAAGCAATCATAGCACGTCATATTAACAAATAAAATTCATGTATGTTATCAAAACATTCAAATTATATTTATTTTAACATTTATAATACCAATTATTTTATTCTTTCATTAATAAAGAAAATACTACATCATTATTGCGTCATAAATATATTTAATTATTCAATGTATAAAAATTATAAATAAGATACCATTATGTATGAAATATTTTTATCTTTATAATTAATATTTATAGTTGAAAATATAACATATATAACCCTATGTAAAAAAATTTAGTGAAAGATATATGGTTATATCATTTTTGTATTTACTTTAACTTAATTAATATAAAGTGTCCTTATCACTTACAAGTGGCTCAATGGGGTACAAAAATCAACCCAAATATTACCATGGTCGGACATGTATCATCCAATATGGGTAGGACATGTTTTAGGGTAAATTAATATTATTATAATATTAATTTGTTTACCCTTATTTACCGGATTTACCCTTTAACAACGGTAAATAAAATATTTACCGAAGAAATTATTCAAACGGTCTGAAAATAAAAGTTACCTATTTACACAATTTGGGAATCCTGATTCTAAATACGGAATCCATTTATCTTTATTTAAAGCACAGAAATGGCAGAAATTAATTTAAAATTAATTTCCGTTGTTAAAACAAAAAGCGTGTTTTTAATAGAAAATAACTATCAAAAGATTTGCACTTGCTTATGTCCAGTTTAAATGTGAAATTACATCCAATGGCCAAAATTTTATTAAATGGTAAAAATATATTATAATTATACTTAAAAATCATTCAAATTCATAATTTATCACTATTAATTGTTTTGATTAAAAATGTTTTTTAACTAAAATTTTGTAAATTTCACTATTCATAAAAAAATTGGAATTTCTCAGAAAAATCCCAAAAATTCACCCTAAGCTCATTTCGATACTCCGAATACAAAATTGAAGTCCATTTTGAATGAAAAAATTCATTACATTTTAAAAACTGGGTATTACTATTCATAATGGCTACTTTGATTGGTTGTGGTGTGTGTTAGAACTCGAAGTTGCGTACAACACACGCTACTGTATTATTCAAAGAGAAGTGTACCATGGATGCTTGGGGTGTTATATTCTCCCCTCCTTAAAAAAATAGTGTTCTCTAAATTTATATAATATCACTGCATAAAAATACTTGGGTGGTTCTTCATCATAAGTTTTGTGGGTTCCCACGTTGCCTCTTCCATCTTATGGTTTCTCCATAGAACTTTTACCAGACGAGTCGTCTGGTTTCTCAGCACTCGATCTCTCATATCAATAATCTTGATAGAATCTTTGCAATAAGATAGATCAGGTTCTAGTTATTATTCCTCATAGGTGAGTACATGCGTTGGGTCAGGCATGTATTTTATCAATAGTGATATGTGGAACACATCGTGAACTTTGGAGAGATTTGGCAGCATTGCCAAATGATAATCTATAGCCCCAATTCGTTCAAGAATTTCAAAAGGTCTGATGTACCTGGGATTCAGTTTAACTTCTTTACCAAAACGTATAACTCCCATCCATGGAGATACCTTCAAGAAAACATGATCTCCTACCTGAAATTCCTAATCCTTCCTTTAGTTATCGTCATAGCTCTTCAACTTACTTTGAGCTTCTTTATTGTGATTTTGGATTACCTTCACCTTTTCAATCATTTCGTCTACTAGTTCTAGTCCTACGAGATTTCATTCACCAACATCATCCCAACAGGTTGGTGTGCGACATCTCTTTATGTATAACGCTTCATATGGTGCCATATGAATACTAAAATGGAATCTATTGTTATATGAAAATTCTACCAGAGGCAAATATTGATCCCACATACCCTGAAAGTCAAGTAAGAAAGATCTCAACATGTCTTCTAAGGTTTTAATAGTCCGTTCTCATTGTCCATCTGTTTGAGGGTGGAAGGAAGTGCTCAAAAAAAGTTCTGTATCCTAGGATTTCTGAATACTTTTCATGAATCATGATGTAAATTGAGGATCATGATCCGAAAAAAGTGATAGGGGTACTCCATTAAGTCTCACAATGTCATTAATATATAGTCTTTCTAGACGTTCGAGTGGTAAATCTTCCCTTAAAGCAAGAAAATGTTCTAACTTGGTAAGACGATCAACAGTAACCCATATTGAATCGTTCCTTCTACAAGTCTTTGGTAGTCCCATGAAAAAGCCCATCGTGATATTATCACATTTCCACTCAGGTATGGGAAGATGTTAAAATACTCCACCAGGTTGTTTCCTTACAGTTTTCACTTGTTGACAAACCATTCATCTTGACACAAAATCAGCAATCTCCCTCTTTATGTTGTCCCACCAAAAATGTTCCTTAAAATCTATAGACATTTTGGTTCTCCTAGGGTGTATAGAGAAATTGGAACTATGAGCATCGTTCAACAATTATCTTTTTAGATCAGGTATATCGGTAACACAAAGTCTCCTCCCAAATTTCAAAATTCCATCTTCATATAAAAAGTCACTCAATCTCCCATCATTCACACCTTTAATCTTCTTTTGAAATTATTCATAATCGGACTGAGAACTCTTTATCCTTTCTATTAAATATGGTTTGGAAATCATTTGAAAAAGTATCGATGTTTCAACTTCCATGGTTATTCCCATATCCAACTTTACTAGATCCATGAAAATTAGATCCCTTTCAACTCTCATTTTGTTCAAAACTCCATGATCTTTTCTACTCAAAGAATATGCCGCCTTATTTTCCTTCCTAGGGTGGTAGTGTATCGTGCAATCATAATCCTTGAGTATTTCGAGCCATCGCCTTTGCCTCATGTTGAGTTCTATCTGTGAGAAAATATAGTTCAAACTCTTGTGATCAGTATAAATCTCACATTTTTCACCATAGATATAGTGTCTCAAAATATTCCATGCAAATATTACAGTAGAAAACTCAAGATCATGTGTAGGATAGTGTTTCTCATGAATTTTCAGCTATCATGATGCATATTCAATAACCCTATCATTTTGCATAAGGACACAACCAAGTACATTCCTCGATGCATCACTATAAATAACAAACCCATCATTCCCTGATGGTAGAGTCAATATAGGAGCATTGACTAATATTTTCTTCAGTTCTTCAGAACATTCTTCATAGTCATTTTCCCAAAAAAAAATTAACCCTTTTACGTGTGAGCTTTGTTAATGAGTTAGCCAACTGGGAAAAATTCTGGATGAAACGTTGATAATAACCTTCTAAACAAATAAAACTATGTACCTCAGTTATACTCCTTGGTGCTAGCCATTCATGGATTTCTATTGTCTTAGAAGGATCAACATAGATTCCATCCTTAGAGACAATATGTCCACGAAAAGAAATCTCTTGAATCCAAAATTCACATTTTCAAAACATCCCATATAATTCATGTCTTCTCATAGTCTTCAATATAATGAGCAATTGATTTTCATGATCTTAGTAGAATTTTCAGTATACCAAGATATCATCAATAAATACTACTACAAATTCATCAAGATATTCCTTGAAAACTCTGTTCACTAGATCTATAAAAATAGAGGGTGCATTAGTCAGCCCAAAAGACATTACTGTAAAATCGTAATTCTCATACCTGGTTCGAAAGGTTGTCTTCAGAATGTCTTCCTTCTTCACACACAATTGATGATATCCAGATCGAAGGTCAATCTTTGAAAAGTATTGAGCTCCATGCAGTTGGTCAAATAAATCATCAATGTGATGTAGAGGATACTTGTTCTTTAGTGTTATAGCATTGAACTCCCTGTAGTCGATACATAACCTCATAGATCCATGTTTCTTCGTAATAAAAAGGACAGGGGATCCCCATGGAGAAACACTAGGGAGAATAAATCCCTTATTACTAAATTTCTCTAGTTGTTTCCTTTTTTCCACTAATTCCATAGTGGCCATTCGATAAGGGGTCTTTGATATGGGCCTTGAACTAGGAATTAAATCAATGGAAAATTAAATTTCTCATTCTTGAAGATGTCCAGGTAAATCTTCTGGAAACACATCAACATATTCTCTCACAATAGGTACATCCTCTATTTGAAAATTTCTTTCCTCTCACATAGTCATTTCATTCTCTTCCTCCCCGATAATTGAATTTACTTGAGCTACTGGGGGTGGATCTAGATAAGAATCAGGTGGTGATGATTCTGCTCTAAAGATAAGGTGTTCCTTATCATCATCATCAAAATTCATATCCTATTACTTCTTGAAATAAATCATCGCATCATAGTCTGAAATCCAATCCATACTGAGGATTATATCAAACTCAATCATAGGTATAACGATGAGATCAGCAGATAATGAATATTTATATTCTCTAATGGGAACAAATTCACAAACCACTGTTGCAATGATACATCCCTTAAGAGTTTTAACTGACAACTCCCTTGTTAAATCAAATTGTAAATATCTAATTTTCATAGAAAACTGGGAAGATATGAAACAATGCAATGATCAAGAATCAAATAAATAATTTTCTAAACTTGAGTAAACCATTAAATTACCTGCCACCACATCTTTCGGAGCTTCTACCTCAGCAGTAGTGATAACATAAGCTTGGCCTTGATCCCATGGACATTAATGAGGTACGTTCCACTGACACTTAGGACATTCATTTTCATAAAGTCCCATCTCGCTGCAATTGTAGCATTGAACATTGGTAGCTTATTTATTCCTCTTGCAATCACGAGCTTGGTGGCCTGTTACACCACATTTCTAACAGACTCACATTCCCTTCAAGAAAGTACCAGGGTGTTTTTCCCCACATTTAATACAGTATGGATATTCAACATTTCCCTTCTTCCCCATATTTCAATTTCTAGAGTGATCAGTAGATCTCTTCTTCTATTGCTTTGCTTTAAAGTCGTAAGACTTATAGAATTCCTTTTCTGTCTTGATAGCACATGAAACAATATCTTCGTATGATGATAAGTATTGTGAGACTAATGATCGATGGAGAAATGGTTTTAACCCATCAAAGAAATGATCAACCTTTATTCTTGGGTTATGTATATGATCTGCAACATGCCTCGCTAACCTTGTAAAGTTATCCTCATACTTTGCGACATTCTCATCCACCTTTTTTCTCAGACTCCAAAATTTCCTTTTCATATATGCTCGATGGTCATGAGGAAAGTATTTTTAAATGAAAATATCTTAAACTCCCTCTATTCCATATTTGAAACTTCATCACCTTCCTTCATGTTTTGAATCAATGATAACCATTGATCATCATCTCCAGTGAGGTGGTAAACTGTCATGACAACTTTTTCCCTTTCGCTACTCCCCAAGGCATGGAATATATTTTCTCTAAGGAATTTATCCATTGTTCCGCTACTATTTGATTTGTACCCCCATTTAATGTCGGTGGTTTTTGCCCCATGAAGCGATCTAACATTGACCCTCCACGCTACGGATCAGGGTGCTCCATATGGGTAAGGTTATTATTCACAACCTGATTGAGTTTTCCCAGTATAGTGATTAGCTTATCAACACCAGTTTCATCACCAGCTCCACTATTATTATCTTAACCAAGAGGGGAATCCCTACATGGAGTGCGTTCATTGATAAAGTTTCTGTTTCTTCCACTAGGCTCCATTTATAAACAATGGCATACACTAGATTAGTTTATGAATCTCAATACATAAATCCAAACTTGTAAGACACTTAACATAAATTGAACAGTTTATGGACATAATCCAAAATCATAAAAATGTTTTCTTTGAGAAAATTATATACTCATAAACCCTTTATAATGGTTGGTAAATAAAATGAGAATCATCCTAAGCATATCCCTCGGGAGTGTCGTAACCAAGAGTGCAGCAAGGCCCGTTGTCGTGCACCAGTTCATGTTCGAGTCTAGCTCAAAGAGGTGTTTTCGGGTTTTACACCTACATACATCTGTGCCAGAGCCGTCTCTACCTGCTCGTATCCATATATGGACTTATTTATCATAAAACTCACAAAATCTCTACAATACCAAAATTCTAGGAAGTTCTTCTATACTAATCCTCAAAGTGTATCTTAGGACCATTTTCTCTAATCTGAGTTTATCTAAATCCAACTTCCAAGGTTTGTACTAAACTTACTCTGATACCAACTATAACACCCCAAACCTAGTTACCCAGAGTCAGTGCATTATTACATAACATTTTCATGATCACAAAAGATCATGTCTCAAAATACCGATTAGTTTAGTAGCCTTGTAAAAATTAGATATATTCATAAGTCTTACATTACATCATAATATGAAGAAAAACTATAACAACATCTTGTCTTCATATCCCCTCATACATTCAGTGTAGTTCATTCATAAAATACTTTTCACATCCTTGTAAAAATTAAAACATTGAAATGGGTGAGCTCACATGCTCAGTAAGGATAACAATATAGCAGAAACATTCATAAATAAACAAAAACATTTAAGGCAATGTATAATTTAACCAAAAACCTTTTAAAATTGAACTTCAACATAATATGGAAACGATAAAATTAAATAATTCCATTTACATATTCACATGAATATTCTACTAGTCAAATAATCCCATGCAATATAATTAATCACATTCATAATGATGGAATGCATAATGCCATACTATCATAACCACAGAGTCAAGGCCTTATGCCAAGACTACAAATAATATTTTTTCAAGGCCTTGTTACAGGACACTATTTAGTCTCATGAGACCTTCTGATGCATCGATTAGCTGTAGCGGGCTCCACCCGGCACTTATTAAGTCCAATGCCTTCCTCATATTAACAGGTTTAAAAATAAAAAAAACATTCGTAATGAAACTAGCATATGAAATGTCATCAATTTATCCATAAACCATGAATGGTATAAAAATAACACATCCATAGTCAAACATATCACAAAACCTTCAATACAATATGGATGTTTTGTATCATAATAAATCAACCTCAAATAAACCTAAAATCTATCAAAGGATATTGACATAGATGAAATCAAAACTATTTGAGAGAAATATTTCTTTTTTAAAATCATTAAAAAGTCACATAATTATAAAAGGAATCATTTTCTTTGAAAATATTCTTATAAGCTTTTAAGATAAGCTTTGATGATTTTATAACGGCGTAAAATAGCCACACCCGCCGTATAAGTGAAAAAGAAATTCTTACCTTAAATCTATCGAAAAGGTTAAAAGGACCTTGATTAAAAACACCAAAAAGATTCCATTATAAACTTCTTATATAAATTAAAAAAATGGTATAAATGACTTCAAACCATAGTCTGTAAAATAGTAATAATGATTTGAAATACATTTTTAAGAAACATGTATGTGGATGATAAAGAGGTCATAGTAGATAATTATATATAAACAACCTCAGATAATGAAGAGATTGTGAAATTAACCCTTACCTTGTACTTTTCCTTGGGAGAGGGTTGGTTTACCTCCTGTATAATGGTGAAATAATTGTTATTAAATTATAAAAGAATAATATACATTAATATGATATCATATATGATCTTTTAACGTTGCTTTGTTAAAAATATCTTAGTATTGTCGTCGTTTCGAGTGTTAACTTACTCATTTTCTTTTATATGTTTTCTTACATAGGTCATGTTTGTTATAGATAGGTTTTATCTTATTCATATACATATTGATATTAAGTCCTTAGATATTATTTTTAATCATCAAATGAGAATTATACTTGCATGGATACGATGGGGAATGAATCTCATTGCGTTCGTGGAGACGGTAGTCCGTACGTACGCACGAGGGATAATATCATTATTTTGTTATTAAAATAATATATAATTGGATGGTATATAATATATATAGAATAATTATCATGTGATATTTATTATTTACATAAATTACACATCAATATCATACCCATCCAAATAATAATGTTTTGAATAACAATTACACCACAACATGGAGACGGTAAGCCGTACGTACGCACATATGGTGAACTGTCATTGAAAGGATGTATAGAATTCTGAATATGGTGGTACCATATTTATAATAACCTCACATTATATATAAGATACTAGATTTATTATTTTAGAATGGAAATAACACATAAAGAAGAAGTTGAAGAAGAAAGTATCTTGAAAGAAGGTGGTGAAAACATTACCTCTTCTTCGGGTTTTTCCTTTTGATTTGATCAAAAGGGCTCCATAGGTTGGATTTGTGATCAAACTAAGGCCTCTAGGTTAAATTGAGGGACGTTTAGAGAATATTTAGGCAGGTTTTGGCTGAGTCAAAATGATTTTAAGGTGTGAATTACTAAGAAGGGGGAGTGCCCTTTTATAAGAGGGGTGAGGGGCACCTTAGGAAAAACATAAAATATTATTTTATAATGAATTCATACTCGTTTCATAATGGATCCAAAGTGGATTATTTAAGGTTTAAGGTGGGGATTGGCCGAAAAACACTCAAAAAATAGGTTTTAGATAGGTTTGTGTCACTATATTAACCTTATCGTTTAGTATTAACTCTTAGTTAATTAGTTTGATATTTACCATGTCTCATTGTATTTTTATATTATATAGTTAATAAACATACTATATACTTCCAAGAGATCTCCAAGTGGTCCATTACTAATAAACCTATAATTATATAAGTCCTTTGGCCGAACCGTGGATTTTTAAAAATAGAATATCAATTAATAATATAATATTTGTTTAAAAAACTCATTTATGTCAATTTTGAAACTATTTTATAATTGATTTTTGTAAAAGTATTAATAACATTATTAATTCGAACCAAATTAATTTAAGCAATCATAATAGTGATATTAACAAAATAATTCGTGGATGTTATAAAAACATTCAAATTATATTCATTTTTACATTTATAATAAAAATTATTTGATACTTTCATTAATAAAGAAAAATACTGCATCATTATTGTGTCATAAATATATTTAATTATTCAATGTTTGAAAATTATAAATAAAATACAATTATCCAGTAAATCTTTTTATCTTTCTAATGAATATTTATAATCAAAAATATAACATATATAACCCTATGTAAAAAAACGTTTTCTAAAAGATATATGCCTATGTCATTTTTGTATTTACTTTAACTTTATTAATATAAAGTGTCCTTATCACCTACAAGTGGCTCCATGGGGTTCCAAAATCGACCCAAATACGTCCATGGTTGGACATGTATCAACCAATTAGGTTAGGACTCCTTTTAGTGTAAATTAATATTATTATAATATTATTTGATTACCCTTATTTGCCGGATTTACCCTTTAACCATGGTAAATAAAATATTTTCCGAAATAATTATTCAAAATTTCTAATCATAAAAGTTACCTATTTACACAATTTGGACCTCCTGATTCTAAATATGGAATCCATTTTTCTAAAATCCAAACATAGAAGTGGCAGAAATTAATCTAATATTAATTCACACATGAGCCTTAGCCCAGTTGGTGAGGACTCGCTAGGTACATCCAAGAGACCCGGGATCAAATACGGGTGGATTCATATTTTTGGGTAATTGTAGCAGTAATGTAGCAGTACTATAGTAGGAACTGTAGCAGGAACTGTTAGTTACTGTAGCAGCCGAAACTATTCATCCATCTGGGCCTTCGGGCCACCGGTTTGGTTCTCAGGTCCTGTAAAGATTTCGGGCCACCCAAGGCCTTCGGTTAAGTTGATTCTCAAGGCCTCAAGGCCACCTTAAGGCCTTATGACCACCCCAAGGCCTTTAGGCCACATGAATGCAGCCCCTAGACACACTAAAAAAAGGAGCATCCCCAGAAGAGGATTCAGAGCAGGTGCACTAACCAGAGAAAAGCCAAATGGATTGTCAGAATGAGAGGGTATGGCTATGCCATGGGTACCAGCATGTGCTTGCCTGGGAAGCCTAGCCAGACGGTCATGAAAAGGTGGAGAGCTACTATTCAGATGCAGATGCTGGGGAGGGGCAGTTCCTTGTAGATAGTCTGGTTGAATTCTCTAAGACCTTCGGGACATGTAATCTCCTAAACCAATGGGCCATGTAATCTCTGAGCCTACAGGCCTTGTAGGGGTTCCCCCTCATCCCTTGAAAGGGGGGTTATCAAAAATCAAAAAAAAATGAAGGCCTTCGGGCCATTCAGGCAAATTTAAAATTAATTCCCTTTGTTAAAACCAAAGGCCTGTTTTTAAGAGATAATAACTATCAAAAGATTGGCACTTGCTTTTGTCCAGTTTAAATGTGAAATTACATCCAATAACCAACATTATATTAAATGTTAAAAATATATTATAATTATACTTAAAAATAATTCAAATGCCTTATTTATCACTATTAATTATTTCGATTAAAAAATTATTTTTAATTAAAATTTAGTAATTTTTACTATTCATCAAAAATTGGAAGTTCTCAGAAAAATACCAAAAATTAACCCAAAGCTAATTTCGATACTCCAAATCCAAAAATGAAGTCCATTTTGAAAGATAACATTCATAAAATTTTAAAAGTGGGTATTACTATTCATAACAGCTACTTTGATAGGTTGTGGTGTGTGTTAGAACTCGAAGTTGGGTACAACACATGGTACTGTATTATTCATAGAGAAGCGTACAATGTATGATTGGGGTGTTACATAAAATTTATTATTCCCATACCTAGATTAAATATTTTTAGCCCCTTTTACCTAGAACTCCTCTTAAAAGTAATATTTCAAAATTGTTTCTCAACAAATTTTTATTTCTTAAGTTAACTTGTACTTCATTTTCATTTCAAATGAATCATTATTTATCTATAGACAAACATATATGTTTTAATCCCTTTCAATGAATTCATTATGATATTTTGTTTACTTACATTATAACTCATTATAATGTTACCCATTTCCATGACATGGTAGTTTTATTCATATTTATTTATATATTTTTTTTACATGGAACACATATGCATGATCATGTTATGATGGGTGCAATAAAATATTGTTAAAATTAATTCAGTAATGTTTATGTCTTATAATATGATATGTATGGTATTATTGATTAATCCTAATCTGTGATGCAACACTTTCTACCAAATAATGTTTCCTTTATGGTTAGCCATAACAAATGCTTATGTCATTATTAATATTAGTACTACATTACTATGATTCTGTTATATTATTTTTCTTGCATTCTTATGGCATGAATCGATGTTATCATTCATGTTCCATGACTCTTATTATTTTTTGATATGTCATTTGTTTAATTTTTTATGCTTATATATCATTATTATTCAGTTAATATAATTTATAGTTCTCCTGATTGTTTATTTATTCCCTAGGTAATCCTATGATGGTTTAGGAGCTAAAATGGATTTAGGTTCTCAATATATAGATTAAAATCAATATGTTTTATTTTATTTTATTTTCAATTTTTAATCTACCAAGTCTCCCAAATTCACTATGAATCTAGATAATTGGTTTATTATTATATATTTATATTAACTTCGTGCACAAATATGTTTAATAGGATCATTATATTCAAAAAATAAAGAGTATATAGTCCCAATGAATTATTTAAATATTGATTGTGTAAATAATATCCCAAGGAGATTCAAATCAAGGATGGTAAATTGGATGATATATATCAAGGATGGTCATTTATCATATTTAAATGAATCTTTCTTTTCTAATGGTCCTAGTTTGTATGGATATTGTAAGTTATTTTTTTCTTAGTATAGAAACATTCCTCTGATTGTAATTCCATATTGGTTGGTTCATATATAGGATTAATATGAATGTATATATTCATAGACAAATAACGGTTTCCTTTGAAAATGTCTGCACTCATTACCAATATCCATGAATATTTTGTAGTGATTTACACATCTAGAAAATCATGTAGATCCATGGATTATAAGGTATTGAAGTAAAATTTGGGTACCCAAAAAATTATTCCACCACATATTGAACACATTATCAGGGTAAAGAGACATGTCAACGCTCTAATTTTTTCATGATCCAAGAGGATTAGCATGAAGGGGACAAATTCTATTAGGGTCATACAGTTGGCTCCTTAATCATTGTTCCCTTTCAATATATGCATTAATTTTTTTTCTAAACCTTGAAATTGGAAATCTTAGCGAGAGGAGACATTAATTTTTCTTAGGATTCCTTTTATAAATTATTATCCTAAAATTTTTTAAATCTCATTCAACTACATTTTGAGGCCTTGAAATCTTAACCAATGTTGGATAGAATTTATGGAAACATGGATTTGATCAATGTAATTTTAAAGATAAACAAATCTACATATCAATGGAGAACCAAATCCCAACATTGATGGATATTTCAATGATATTATAGATTATCTCACAGGGGAGTGATGATAGATTAATATCATAATTATTGGTCAAAACACAGTTGAGATAGCCTATCTAGTAGTAAGGTAAATGTTTTTATAATGTAAATTTGTTCTTAATTCCCATATAGGTCAACTTGGATGGGACAAAATAGTTTCTATACATGGTGCGTAGAATATTTCATAAAGGGGATGTGTGACATGACATCTAAATTGGGGTTTTAGAGCTATGAAATCTCTAATAGATTTTTTATATAGGGTTATGATGATATAAATTTTGGATCAGGTATCATAGATTAGGATTGATGATATTGTATGCATATAAAAGGGATGATGGCTGAACATATTTAAATGACATGACACATTGCAATGTTGGAAGGGTGTATGATTATTGACAAATCCTTTTAACATGATGAAAAAATACTAATGGCTGGAATTCCATATTGTGGGGTGAATATATAGGATTCATATTGAGTCTTTTATGAAAATCCCAAAAGGTGGTTTGTTTTGAAGACAATGACAATCATTAATGATAACCATGATTGTTTTTGGTAATTTGGGACACATAAAACATGATGTGTGACTTCTAGAAGGGAAAGTATTAAAATGGATATGGAGGCATTCGGAACCTCAATTGACTATGGTTAGGATGTTTTAATTCTTTGGTAAGGAGTGAAAATGTTTAAATGACTATTCTTGAGACCATATTATATAGTCTAGATGTCGTTATATATCTTGAAATTTAAATAATAAATCCACCTAATGTTATTAATCACTAAGAAGTTTTCAAGAATTTTGGGTGTAAAAGATTCCATGAAATTTAAAATCATGTGAAAAGGACACATATACCATATACATTATTTTCATATAAAGAGGACGTTCATTTGTGGGATTTTTTGAATCTTAATCTATAAATAAAGATTATAGATTCATCTAAATACTAAACTAGTGAATAGAAACTTGATAAGAAATAAAAAGTCTAAACATTGTGATAAATTAAGGGTTTGATTAGATGATGTCGATAGGTTCCTAATAAGTGATTTAATGAATCACTACATATCCTATATGGTTGAATAGACCAATTTATGTAAGGGTTATATTTTTTCTCAATGGTAATCAATGAAGTAATAATATTACATTAATATCAATATGTTTAATTAGTTATAAAGTAAATGCATCTTCGATGAAGTACTCACATATTATAATATGATGAACCATATAAATTTTTTGAAGATATGTAGTCTCAAGGTGAGTCCTTGGATGTTTTTATAAGTTCATTTAATAACATTGGGTGTTATATATTAATAATTTCCCTTGTATATTTCACGATAGTTGAACTGGTTCTATATTCAACCAACATTTTTTGAATTTGACACATTGATTATAATAATTAAAAAATATTATTTTAAGAAGTCCATGAAATATTTCTCTATTACAGAAGAATCATTCATGATATTATTTAAAGAGAGTAAAAAATATTATTTATCATAAAGGAGAACCTTTGAATGTTAGTATATTTTCATTATGGTGATTAAAAGGTGAGGAAGTGGTGTCCGTGAATTTTATGGAATCTATTACATACATATTGTTTTACTAATTTAATTTTTTTAGGATTAAATCGAAAATATTTGGAAAAGCCACAGAGTTTCTAACCAATCCCAACTACAGAATATGTAAGACCCAAGGGTCAACCACACCCATGGGAGGTTAGCTCAAGCACCCATAAGGTGTAAAAGGTGATCAGACATACTTCCTGAAAATGCTTGTGGGCCCAAACATATGGCACACATAGTGAATCACTGAGACCATGTATACATTGAGAATGACGCCCAAAAAACAGTTGGACTATGTGTGTCAGGGATCAGGTGGTTATATAGTGCAATTCCATTTGTGTGTAGACCCTAGTACAAATTCAAACTGTGAGAACTCGCTATTTTATTCAAAAACTTAACAAACAATCAAAAGAGATTTCTGTGTGGGGCATTATTAGTGTTCCATTATTCACTCCTACATTAAGAAGATGCATAAACAAGTATAATACAATGGAGTTGATCTACGCTATTACTTTACCATGTTGTTTTTATTTAAAAAAGTCCTCTTACACTTTTTAAGGTCATCGTCTTCCTACTCCCACCTCTTGATGGGGGTACCGGTTCACTGGAGAAGTTGCCTTACCATCATTAATCAAGATACTGGCATCCATGATCATACTATAGTCATAATATTGAGAGAAACGTATTTTACAGATTCTTGAAACGTTGTTTCCAAGATTCATATTAATAATTTGAGAAACATGTTTTGTCTGATCTACAAACGCAGCTATAAGAGTCCATCTGGAATTCAGAATGATCATTTTCATGCATTTATGAAAATATTCTTATGATATGTTCACCAAAAAGGATATACCAATAAAAAATGAAAACCCCCATAATTTTTGGATTCTCTAAACATGTGGTTGTAGTATTCAATTGTTGGTATCTTTAGGGATATTTAAATCGGTCCACTGCAACAAAATAGGGTCTTATCTGCATAGAAAATATCTTTTACTAATGCTTAAAAAGCACCGATAATCAAAGAACTATTAATGCTGGTCCCGTTTATCAGCACTAAAATAATTTCTAATAAAGCCGCCTTTTATTAGTGGAAAAAAAGCCTTGATAAAAGAGGTCTTTTATCATCGCTCAAAAATTGCTCAAAAATGGTCTGTTATTATTTTTTTATTGCTCTTAAAAGTCAAAAAATTGATAAAAACTCAGAAATAAATTTTAAATTTGGAGCCCCCATTTAATAGCTGTTGACCCCCCCCCCCCCTACAGTACTTGGAATCCCTTCCCCCACATGCCCATGCCACCCCTTTATCATGCCTAGGCACCCCCCGACCCCCATTAACAATAATATCCACCCATGCACCAGCCTGCACACCCCTTTCTCTACTTGGATTCAAACCCAATATCTCTCCCTTACTCGTCGGAACCATTACCACTCAACCAACTTATTGAATTCTACCTTAAATGATATATATATTTACATATATATATATATATTTAGTTATATTTATTGGTATATAATATATATTAATTTTAATATTTAAATATATATATATAGTTATATTAATATTTATTTATTTATTCAAATATTAATATGTATATATATAGTAAGTTGCATTTATATATTTATATATTTATTCGAATATTAATATTTATTTATATCTATATATTTATATATATTTAGTTATATTTTTGTATCCAAATATTTATTCATATGTTAATATATATTTAAAATATTAGTTTTAAATACATTTAAAAAATAATTTCTTTGGGTGTTTATAAATAAATATATACATACATACATACATAGACACACATTATTGGTATATAATTACTAACAAGTATATATATATGTCAGAACATATAGACAATATATATCTATTTGTTAACATAGACACACAATAATATATACATACACACACACATTATATAGGTATATAAATATTAATATATTTTTATTTTAAATAAATTTGATATTAGTTTTTATTTATATAAGTCTTATATATTGATACTTATATTTTATATGTAAATATATTTAAATAATTATTTTTGAAATTAAATTTTTATGTGTAAATATATATAAATTATGTATATATTATTATATATTGGATTATAAATAATATTAAATTGTGAAAATGATAAAATTCTAAATCCATAATATCAATATGAATGCAATAAATGGGAATAGGTTTTTTCCCAATGAAAAAAGGGAAAAACAATTTGTCTTAAATGAGGCTGAAATTCATCGAATGTTAAAAATATTTTGTATACCGAATAAAAACCCTGTTTTTGAGGCTTTTTTAAAAAAAATTAACATGAAAAAAGTGAAAGAGGGTCCCCTCATGTTACTAGTGTGTAGATATCATCACAGAATTTAATTTGATATGTTTTAGGGCTCAAACAGACACCAGAATAAAAAGTTGTGGTTGTTTAAAGATTGAGTTATGTTTTCATCTTATTTTAGATATTTTATTAATTTGTTCATTTTTTGGGTCTTCAAATTTTAATTATATGATTATTACTTGATAATAGTTATAAATTTATTATTTAATAAAAAATTTAAATATTTTATAATTAATTGTCACTAAATATCTTATATATTAAGTGTAAATGTCTATTAATACCCAAAACATATTTAATATATATAAATATGTTATATTTAAATAAATATAAATAATTTAATATATTAATATAGTATTATTAATGATTTTTTTTTGAAATAAACCCTTTATCATATCTAGTAAAAAAACTGATAAAGACCTCCCCTTTATGAGTGCTACAAAAAAATTACTGATAATGGGGGTCCCTTTAACATCACTAAAAAATTGCTTATAAATGTACCACCTTTATCAGTGATTTTTTTAGAACTATTAAATGGTGAAACTATAAAAAATAATTTTTGTGGTAGTGTTTTTTAATGTAGTAGTTTTCAGAGATTTATGTTTATAAACAGAATAACTAGATGTGGTGATGTTGTGAAAATAAATGTGGTTTCCCTGAGATGAGGAATTTTTTTGATGCTCTACTATTTTTGAGATCTCTTGTTTTAAAAAAAATAGTGCCTTTCATAAGTATAATTTTACATGAAAATGAAAGGAATACTGGGAACCTTCTAGTCTTCATGAATAAGGGAGTTATGTGTACTATTTTTTTGAAAATAACTATGACAAGAATTAATAAAGAATAAAATCCTAGGGATAAGTCATAACTATAAAACACTCTCATAGTTCATGGTGATGAACATTCCCCATAAAGCTTTTGTCTTAAATGAAAAACTATACTGAATGAAATAGTGAATGAGTTGAGAACGCCAACTATAATTTGTGATGATGTATTTAGAATGAATGTCGTCTGGCTTGCGTGAAGGATGATACAACCAAGTTTTACAATTTTGAAAGGGAGACAATCACAAACTAGTATTAATAATAACATAATACCTGCACAAATGGAACTAAGTGCACAAATCTATTCAAATGAGGTAGTGAATAAACCAAAGTGAAGTGTGTGAAATTAGTAAACATTTTTCTCATAAATAAAATGGCAGGAGGATTTCACATGACAAAGTGAACATAAAAAATACAGTGTATACAAAAAAAAATTTGTGCAAGAAGAATGTTGTCAATTAATACATGCATACATTGATATGTGTATTCATTTTCATATGAATATTTATTTTAGATATTGTGTAAACTTGTGTGAGTAATGTATAAAATAAGGGAGTAAAAATAAAAAAAATTACGTGCATGCAAATATAAACTCATTTTCACCTGAGATCATAAATTTATAAACTCATGATCAAATAATAATTATGTACTAATAATCATATTATTTAGTGGGCCGAATAAAATTATTATGCATGCATAAGATGATGTGTTCAATTTTATTTAATAATTGTTTCCAAAACATTCATTTTCACAAAGAATAACCAATAAACTCATATGTTATTTTTTAGTATTGAATATTTTTTTGTGTTGAAGAATAGGATAGTGGAAAAAATTTAATTGGTTTATTTTTTAGGAGAGAAAAGTTGTGATGCAGGTATGTTGTGATGATATTTAGTGTTTAAATAATCAAAAATAATTTTTTTGATTCTATAAAGAAAAAGTATTATAATATTGTGTTTATCAGGTTTTACAATGAAGATATTGAGACACTATTATAAACTATCTCGGGTATTTTTGTCTCACAGATCAAAGGGAGAAGATGAAGTGACTGGATAAGTTGATATAATTTGATTATCATTTGGTTCTGTGAAAATTCTGTTCATCTGACCCCAAAAAATATATATTATTATACCAAATGATACAATAAGAAGAAGTGTAGATTTCATTTTTCAACTTTGAAGAAAAAGGGTTCTTGTCTTCTTCTGTGAAAGTAACCAAGTGAAGAAGAAGGTTGTGGAAGAACAAAGATATACTATGACATCCAATTGGTCTCAATGGGTGGAAAACAATCTTGTTGATACAATCCATTGAAATTAAGAATATTGTCTTTAGAGGCATTATAAAGATAAATCCATTTGTTTTAAAACATGAACATTCAATTAAATATATTGCATTCCAAGTAAAATAATCTATCCTACTTGTTGTAACCTTATTTAAAGGAGTGTATTCTAAGTGTTTATGTTGTCAGTATTACTCCCAGACCATGCCAAGGACTGGATAATCTTATTGAGGGGTTTACCATGTAAAAATATAATTTGATATCTTTTACTGGTTTCATATATATACGTGTGATAGTGAAAATAGAATACAAGAATCGACATTCTAATAGGTCAAATAGGTAATGGGATAAAAAATTTAAGTTGGATTAAAATGTCCCTAACATTGATTACCCCCCCCCCCCACAAACACACTGTGTTATTAAAAATTCTCTTTTCAATGTGTATAAGATTGAAGGTTCACCCTTGTTTATTTACCAAAGTTAAAGAAATTATTTTTTGGATATTTTATTTTGTTTATTGAGTGAAAAATGTATTGAATGATTAGTGAGGATCTAATTATCTATAAGATAATATCTATTTATACTAAGACCATGATCAACATGAAAAATAAAGAGAAAATAAAGATGAAGAATAAGTCCTTCTAATCTAAGGAAGAGGTAGTATCTAGTTCTCCATGAATTTCTGAAAATGAAGATATATTTCTCTTGTAATGTAAAGATAAGATGGGACAAGTTCCCACCAAAGATAAGGTCAATGTTTATAACTCATGTGAATAAAAATATTTAAGTGGTCAAGATGTATGTGTTATCACTGTTGAAAATTGTCATAAAATTAAAAATCCAAGAACTAGTGGTGATGATCAATATAAAACCTATCAAGCTATATCATTTGTTAGATTAAGAGATATACTACATGGTAGTTCTATAGAAATATACTCCATTTTTTGTCGAGTCTTTCAATTTATGTAGAAATAAAAAACCCAGCTGAGAGAAGAAGAACATTTTATAGAGAAAATCTTGCATTGAATAACTGTTTAATGTTTAAATATCTCTATAAATTTTGGAACCTTTTAAGTAAAAAATATAGAATTGGAAATATATTCCTCGAAATGGATCAAAGAATATGATAAGAAAGATAGAGTCAAAAATATACTGAATGAAAAGATATATTCACTTGAATTAAATTTTAATATGTTCACTAATGTCATGGTTTTAAAATTGGAAGAAATGTCCATGAATATTGATAAAAATGACACATTATTACAAAACATTGTAAAGATACACGAAGATGAATTTTATATAATTAATAAGACTTGTGAAGAGAATATTTTTAATAATGAATACTATAAAAGAATATTCAATATAAAATTTCTATATTTAGTGTTTGGTTTACCAATCCTATTATTAAACATATTGTGAATTCAAAAAATAAAGAATCAATTATTGTTTCTACTCAATGCTCATGGGAGGCCTCTACTTTCAAAATACCTATAAGATGTGATAAGAATATCGTGACTTCCTTCAATAATCTACTGCAAATTGTTGATAAGAAAAAGGTATCATCCATACCATCTTATAATATTGTTTTCAAACCCATTATCATGAACAATGTAGGTTGTAAAAAAAATCTAAACAATTATTTTTTAATAATGGTGAAAAAAACCAACCACCATGGCTATTGTGGATAAGAAAAATAATTTGTAAGTTGGTTCCGTATAGAGAGCATAATAAATTATGAAGAAGGCCTTAGAGTATGATATATAAGATTTAGGGGATCTTGATTCATGGGTAAATATTGGTGTTGCAATGGATTTTGGTCATTTTGAATTAAATTGTGTGTGAAATAGTAATAATTTAAAATCTAAAAGGAATCATATTTTATACGGGATGAATGTATAGAAAAAGAATAAACGTTTACATGACCTGATGAATCTTTATACTAAATCGTATTTTGAATGATTGATGATATCTATGATGTATGAAATGGCCATAGTCACAAGTCTGGTACATGATCATATCAATATTTATCTAAATAAAAGAAGAAAACAAGATAATAGAAACTTGATAAAAAAGAACAAGCTACATTAGGGAAAAAATTGGTGAATTTTGTAAACAAAAAATATCCCAAGAATATTTCAAGTAGAAAAGAAGAGAAGTCCTTGGATATAAAAACAAAGAAGTTAAAAATATTTTAATATTAAATACTATATTAGAAGTATGACACTTATATAAAACCATATAGAATATCCAAATAAGCTACCATAGTTTTTAATGACATGTTAGTTATCTGGAGGTAAGATTTGGAAGGAATGAGGAATCTTGAAGATGAATATTCTAAGGCTAGTGAAAAAGTAAAATATTTGATTCCACATGATGAATAAAAATTTCATGATATTTTAGCAATAAAATTATTGTGTTATGATAAAAAAGATATGTGTGAAAAATGTGTGAAATCTGGTCACATTGAAATTTTTTAACCATTATTCTAAAACCAGAAGTTGTCCTTAAGAGGGGAAGAAGTGTATCATATATTAAAACTATTAAGAATATATATTTCATAAAAAAAAACAGGTGGATTTTAATAAATAAATGGTTCCATGAAATAAATCATAAAATATTTACATATGTGAAAGCATGAATACTAGTTTAAATGGAGATACTCAGTTGAAAAATAACACCTCAGTCATGTTGTTCATATTGATGAAGTGGGAAAGATCAGCCATATTCATTTAAATCTTTGTGTGTATAATTTTTAATTATAATTAATGAAACTGACGGTGAGATAAGTTCTCTTGGTAATATCTCAATAATAAATTTGAAATGTCAATTCTTGATATCCAAGTTGAATAAGTCACCATTTTTGAATTATTCATTGTTTTGTATTCAAATATAAATATGATAGAATATCATATTATATGAATATAAATAATTTGATTTCCTATTATGGATAGCTAAGTAAACGATGATACCATATTGGATTGGTCTTATATTTGTAATTCTAGAGAAAAAAATTCCAGAAGATAATCATTGGTGATGTTTTGAAAATTGTCAATGTAGACAGTCACAGGATGAAGATCTGTTCTAGTGTTATTATCTAAAAAACATATTGAAATCCAACTCTGAAGATATACACCATTATGAATATGTAGAGAATTTCTTTCATTTATGGGGATAAAAATAAAGAAATGTGAAATAGATTCTAGAATCTTTATTTCAATTAGTATCAAACATGATTATTTTAGAAATTTCTTGAAGATCATTTCATTAGAAAATTTATGTCTATCTTAATCTATAATAATTTGTTATCAATAATGAAAATCTTTCTAAAAATAGGTGGTGGAATAGTATTAATGAATTTAATAATAAATTTGGAAGTTCTACATGGTCACTTTTCCAGCCAATTACAGTTGAATGTTTTTGATCTATTTGTTTAAGTGAGTGTATGAGTTTCAGGTTGACCATTTGTAAAAATATTCATCTCACATTTAGTATCTTTATCCAGGAATGAAAGTGAATAATCCTCTTATACATGTATTTTAGTGCTCATTTCATATGGTATCTTGATAATATCATAAATGGATATCTTTTTTTATAAATCAAATCCTCCTTTTTTCTACTACAAGAACAACAAATGTAAACTTATAGTGAAATTATGGATGAAACATTTCTTAAATATGGACTACAACCACTTTCCCATGAACTTTTTT
This sequence comes from Viscum album, assembly GCA_963277665.1. Taxonomy (NCBI): domain Eukaryota; kingdom Viridiplantae; phylum Streptophyta; class Magnoliopsida; order Santalales; family Viscaceae; genus Viscum; species Viscum album. The sequence continues at coordinate 1,131,591,468 of OY728150.1, read as the reverse complement.
TTAATATCAAAAATAGGGATAGAAAGTTAGATGAATGTTTGGAAAACTAATGGGGATAGAGAATATAATGATTCACATATTGACACATTAATTTGTAAAGAACATTAAAAGTATTTCCAAAAAATAACAACAGGGGGATTGAAGTGCCCAAATTGTGTATGAGTTTTATTTGTTGTCAATTATTTTAATTGGGTTTTAATGGTGATAAATTAAATCAAAATATTTCATTTATGTAAAAATTATGAATTGGTTTCAATGTAAATGGATATTGGATGAAGTTATCAAGACTTATAATCTGAAGAAAATATAAATGGTCGGAATACATTTGGTTTCTAGGTGATTCTTGAAGATTTGTTATGGATTCATTTAATGACAATGGGTGTCATGTTTGAATAATTCTCTTACTAAACAATACAGTTTTTTAACTTGTTATAGGTTCAATGAACATGTTTCAATGTTGAGACATTTTTTTAGAATAATAAAGAAATATTATTTTACAAATATCATTCTATATTTCTATATTTCATAAGATTCATGAAATAGATGACTTGAAGAGAGTGAAAATATTAATTATCATAAAGGATAACCTAAAATATTATTATTTTATCATTTAGGATATTAGAGGGTGAATAAAAGGTGGTCATGCATTTCATGGATTCTATTCCATAATTAGTTTTTTACTAATTTAATTTTTGTGGGATTATATTAAAAAATTTTGGGCCAACCCACCAAGTTGACAAGGCAGCCTAAAACAAGGAATATGAGTGACCCTAGGGTCAACCACACCCATGGAAGGTAATCTCAAGAAACCATATAGGTTTAAAAGGGGAGAAGTAAAAGGTTATGTGAAATGAATGTTCACCTGGGTGTATGTCTGGTGGAGTGAACAACTAAGGTTGTACATAGGATCGGCATGAAGCCTGGAAATCCCATGGACCATGTATGTCACGGACCATGTGGTCGTGTAGTGCATTGTCATTCGGGTGCCAACCCCATTTCTAGCTTGAATGGTGAGAACTCATAGATTGACTGATAAACCCAAGAGAGACCCATGGGATGTTTCTATGTGGGGAGTGTGTAGTATGATTCCATTCACCCATTCAACAAAAATTCAGATAAAGTGAGTATAGTTTGATAGTGTTTTTCTGGTCCATCAATTTCCTTTGTCATTTCTATTTGAAAAAGGCCACGTATATTTTTTATGGTCGATATCTTCCATATCCTACCTCTCTATGGAGGTATTAGTTTTATGGTTTATATGTTTGACCATTATCAATCATGGTAGAAAATTCCATGATAATACTGTGGTTGGAATATTGAGAAAAAAATGATTGAAACAATCATGAAACTTTGTTTTCATGACTCATATAAAGAATTAAAGATTTATGTTTCTACCAAATTAAAAACACTATTGTCGGAGGCCATTGTGAATTTGATAAGATTAGTTTCATGTGTTTATGATGTAATGAACATGGCATAAACACAACAATAAAAATGTCGGTCGTAAAAAAAATCCATGATATTTATCTTCACTATGTTTGTGGTTGGAGTGTTATAGTGTTGAAATCATTAGAGATATTAATATAAATCTTAAAATGTATAGTTTCTCCATGATTTAGGTTAGTGGATACATTAAATATAGGTGGTGATCCCTTTTCTATACTTAGAGAAACACAAATCAAAACTTGTTTTATACCTCTTTCTTATTTTTGAAGCAATAATTTCCAAAAAAAATAGAGCATCTATGAAGTAGTTCATTACGTGAGAAGGTAAGGAATACCATGAACCTTCAATTATTTATGAAAATGGAAGTCATGAGTACTAGATTTTATAAAGAAGAACTATGACATGATTTTTGAGAATAGTAAGATCTTGTCAACTCACGGAAGGTGTAAAACACTCTCATCCTGCTTCGTAAAGAACATGATCTGTGAAACTTTTGTCTTGCACAAATAACTATACATCAAGAAACAATTCATGTGTTGTTAAATCTTAATATTCGTCATTTTTATATTTTCTGCATGAATACTTTCTAGCTTGTGTGAATTTTGATACAATCTCCCTAACACTTGTGTGAGGGATACCATTAGGGACCTCTGTTAAAAGTTACACCATACATTCAATGAGGGAAAGAGGTGCACATTTCTGGATGAACAATCATTGAATAAATATATGTTAAGTGTATGATATTTTTATACATTGTTTTCACAATGAAAATTTTAGGAAAATTTCACAAGACATGGTGAAAAAAATATATATTTTGGTTATACCTATTTAGGCAAGAAAAATGTGGATGGTGAATACATTCATGCGTTGTTATGTGTATGCATATGAACATGAATATTTAATGGATATAGTGTATAATCATATCTTAAGAAGGTAGAAAATAACTGAATATTAATAAAGGTAAAAACTACATGAATTGAATGTTGAGTTAAGTGCGGTGAAATTAGTGTTTCCAAAATATTCATTTTCACTATGAAGAACCAATACACTTAATTAGTGATATTTTTTTTTGATTCTTATGTGTTGAATAATACAATGTCTAGCCTATACTATGTTAATTATTTTGGCCAGAAAAGTTATGAGGATTCAATGTTGATATGATATTCTGTGTTTAAATATTCAAAAAGGAGTTTTTGATTCTAGAAGGAAGAAATAGAAGAATATTTAGTGATTTTTTTCCCACTAAAGAGGTCAAGACATTGTTATAAACTATTTAATTTATTTTTGTGTCACGTGTAAAAGGAAAAATAGGAAGTTACTATCCTTGTCGATATTAGTTGATTATCATTTGATTAAGGGGAATTTAATCCATCCATCAGCAACACATTCATATTATTATGACTGAAATTAAAAAAGATTAAGTCAAACACTCTGTTTGCTACTGTGACAAAGAAGGGATGCTTGCCTACTATTGTTCAAGTAACCAAGTGAAGAAGAAGGTTTTGTACAAAAAAAGTAGTATTGTGACATCCAATAGTTCTCAGAAGGTGGAAGACTATCTTATTGTTATAATCCATTGACAAGGGGAAGAATATCATTAGATACAGTATAGTGATCCATCCAAGTATTTTAAAACATGACATGTTAATAGATTATAGTCCATTTTATGTGAATGAGTTTATTAATCTTGTTCTAACCATGCTTAAAGGATTGTTTAGAAAGTGTTTGTGAGGTCATGCTTATTTCCAAACCATTCCATGGACTAACTACTCTTGTTGAGTACTTAACCATGTAAAAATATCATGTTATATCTTTTACTGCTCTCATATACTTCAATGTGATAGGAAATATAGATTACGAGATTTGATATCCTAACCGGTCAAAGTGGTAATGTCTTAATTAGATTAAAAATTCCCCAATACTGATTCACCCCCACCCCCTATCAGTGCTAGGAATATCCCAAACTAATTCTTTTTAAAATGTAGGATTCAGTGCATGAATTGTTCATATTTTATGAAGATTCCCTTTATTGGAATCGATTATATGTAAGGGAGGGTATTTTTTTAAAAAAAATGTATGAGATGCTCAAGGAACCATATTGTTTCGCCCAAGGAGATGTGCCAAGGTGTGGTCAACTAAGAATGTAATGACCTAAAAATAAAGAATTATTAGGGTCAAAAGGGTAATTTTACCTCATTTTTCAATACCTTTTATTAGGTTCTTCAATATATATTTGGAAAATATATAGGGTAGTTGGTTCATACAGAAACATTCACTCTAAGTAGTTTATATTTATGAAGAAAAGACCAAATATCATGTAGGGTTATTTCATTCAACAGGGTATCAAGTGTTGTTTAGTTTAAAATCATGTTACGGTGAGTCAAGTTTTATCCAATTTAACATCATATGATAAATAATATAACAACACATTTTAACATCTTATGGATGTTTAATACTTATATATCCGTTTACACAGATCACAGTCATTTGTAAAAAAACATCCTTATCTAATTGTGAAGTCCTTAAGGGATTGGAATTAGAATGAAACATCGGAATATTGATAATATTTTGTCTTGGAATAGGTGTTTAGAAAAATTCCATATTTTTGAGTCCTTTTATTGGTTGGATATCACAAGAGACAACAAATTTTCATGTATGTAAAATGAATAATGAAATCCCATAACCCCTCACCATTTGGGGGTTAGGTTTTAGTGGGACTAATGGATGGGCCTCAGATAAAGGATCCAACTACTAGAATTTTAGGCTATGTACATGAATTTATACTAATGGTTTAGGTTAACCATCGGTATAGTGTTAATGGTATAACTCTATAAAAGATGTTTTTAAAACAATTGGAATTGAGTAAGATATAACAATGGTTTTATAAAAATAATTGTATAGTGTTTCATCATTTGTGGTGTGTAAAATCCCCTCATCCCAATGACCCCTAATCCCCCTACATAATGTGGTATCCTCCCCTCTCATCTCCTCAGTGATCACCCCTCACTTATTTGTGTTTTTATATTATTCTTCTTCTTTATCAAATTAGTGAGTTCCAAATCCATCATATATTTTGATGAGGATCATTTTCAATTTTATATTATTATCAAACAGTAACTAAAATTTAATTATATCATCAATATTCCCAATTCCTTGAATAAAGGCCTATTTAGATTATATTTCATATAATATTGAATAATAAATGTGATCAGATTTGATTTTTTAAAAAAAATTATAACTCTATACCTCTATTTAAATATAATATAAAATTACTTTTTTATATCATTTAAATTCATAGATTATATAATTAATTATTTTAGTAATTAATTAATCTACTTTTTATATGAATTGGGTGTCACAAAATTATTTATTTTATATATTTATTTTAATTATTAAATGATCAAAAAAATTATAATTAATTTAAATTTAATGTGTTGTGATGTGATTGATTAATCCTATTAGTAATTAATAAAATTTTCATTTAATAGTCACTCAATGTCTCTGTCAAATCCCATAATTTTTATTAGATTTTCTAATTCAATGTCTTATACTTTTTTTTGTCAGTACTGGAATGTATTGATTACAGTATATGAATTATCTTATTCTTTAATAGATAGATAATAGTTGGTTTGATGACATTCAAATTAAAATTAGTATTTGGATTACCTTATTCTAAATTTTAATAAGATATGTGATACAAAAAAATTTCTTGATGGTATTATGAATATTTCCCATATAAAAACATATGTATCAAAGAAAAAAAATCAACATTTGTCGGATAATTTTATTATTCAGGAATTAATGTTTTCTATGATAATGATATATGTATTTAATTGGATTTCTTATTCAATGAAAGTAATTTCTTTATAAGACTGCTTCATAAATACATACATATATATATAAAAGTATTTTATTATATCCAAACCAACCTGAACTAAACTAAATTAAAGAAGAATAATGGGAACTATATAATATCAAATAAATAAGTAGTTGAATGATTTCAATTTATATAAAAAAGACCCAGGGTTGTCATTAAGTTGGTAATTATATCTTAATAATTTTATATTTAAAACAATCATGTAACATAATGGAAAAAATTTGGATTTATGGTACTGATTGGATCTCAACATAGATTTGATTGATGTTTTGTTTTTCATTTAGATTTTTCATTTAAAAATTTATATAGATGTCTTATGCACTTCTCTTTTTATGATTTTATTGTAATATTAATATTAATTCAACAATAAATTAGATAACATATAACAATTTTTTTCAAACAAATTTTATGTGTGGTATCACAATTGATAAAAAATAAAATATAATACTATTTTTGATTGAAATAAAGTAAGTGGACTCTATAATTTTATATTAAATCTATTTTTTTATTCATCGTCATGAGAAAAGTTTTATTTCAATGCAAAATGAAAATGTTACAAGTACACATGAGTAAACTATTGATAATGATGATGTTGAGATCATGAAGGAAGTGATTTATAATGCTATAACCTAGGTATATCACACATGTGGTAAAATGGTAAAGATATACATTTTTATTATACTATCTCATGGAAAAATGATTTAAATAATTTTATATAATACCATCGATTATATTCTTACCTTCTTGAAGAAATTACTTTCAAATATTATAGATAATTGCTCAAATCATTATAATTCAGTGAAGTTAATAAATAAATTTCGATTTTATACAAATAAAAATCATGATTTCCTAAAATGTGTTAGCTTATTATTATAATTTGAAACCATGGGTCTAAAGGATTATAAATAATTTGGTACATATTGATGAAATCCAACTATATATGGAACACCAACATGTGTTCTATATAATTTAATTTGTCACTATACATTTATTTATAGTCTATAAATCCTTTTTATCATCTAATGAAATCTCAACAAATATATATTACCATGATGATGAGAGAATTAAGAAAATTAGCGAGTTAGTTCATCTTACAGATAGATTCTCATGGAAGATATTTGATAAGAGGTATCCTGATTTTTCTATTAGGGTGTGTAATATCATTTTTGTTCCATAATGTGATGGTTTTAATGTTATTTTCATACAGTTCATTTTAAAATTATATGAACAATTTTCCTTCACATAAATGACCTTCCACCTGGGATGTGTACTAAGAAACTATTGAATGTCATGACTATACTTATATATAATCCTTCTGATCTAGAAAATTAAATATATGTCTATATTAAATCTATAATAAATGATTCGAATAATATTTGTAATGTTAATGTGAAAACTATGATGCTTTATCAAAAGACATATTTAATGTGTTTTTTGCACTTATGTGGATGATAAATGATTTTAAACAAATATAACTATGTATATCTAGAGAATGAATATCAAGAGATCATATCCTATTTGTTTGACGAACACATCATTTAAAATATTTAAATATCGTCATAGTTCTATCATCATAAGAAATCATTGATCAATTTCATTGGATCATCCATAGAAAAATAATCACCAAATGCATGTAGTACCATTGATACTATGAATCCACATTAGTATATGTATGAATCTATATTCCTTAAAAAAATTCAGAAACACAGTTTTTCATTCTAGAATGGTGAAAAATATATAATAATGATAATAATGTTTCCAAAAAATCCTTGTATAATTTGGAGAAGAAATATATCTTCTTTTTTTCTATATTAGTCAACCAATTTTCTACATTATTGTTTACAGATTTTTCACATTGAGAAATAAATAAGAGAAATATTTCCTAAAACTCTTTTAAATTTATAGGGTCATACCAGCAATAATATGAATTATCATCCTGACTTTTTGGATTAGGGTATCACACACAAACAACATTCGATGTATAGAAGTGAAAATAAATGGATTGTTCTTTGTGAGGGAACCATCATAAAAATTAAATTACAAGAGTTATCAATTATAGTCATGGTTCATCATGGATTTTACGTTGTATATCAAAATAGATCAACTAAATATATATTAAACCGAAATATCTAAATACTCATGACTACCACATCCTTCAGCATGAATTAATTCTAAAAGCAATCTAGAATTTACTTCTCAATAATTTCAGTTTGATAGATTAAATTATAACATTTTTATATAGATCAATGTGCTAATATTTTCACAAGTATTTCTTGAATAAAATTTTAGAATAGGTGTTATTAATTCAATGTAGTTTATATATAATTTTTCGACTACCTTTGTCACATCCATGTTGCATATAACTATCCATCTTCCGATAGAAATACTTATTAGGGGATCCATTTCATTTTCATGGATGTATCATATAAAAATAAATATTTCCACAATGAAGTGTTATGGCTGGAACAAGAATCATCCTGAAGGTTCCACTGTAAAAGATTACATTGATCAATAATATTGGGATATCTATTCAATGTATTTGTGTGATGTTATCATGAGATGTAATCCACCAATGAGAAATGAATAACAAAATAATAATGAAATTTAACCCTATATTTCATCACTTACATAAACAAGAATTATTCTGGGATTATAAACATTTTATATATTGAGTCTTCAAGATCAGGAGATAGTTTAACACCCCATGATTTTATAAAAAATATAATTAATTTAATATTTTTGATAATTTACATTTCAATAAATACTGAATATAGTTTTTTATATTAAATAACTATGTTTTTCTACACTACAAGAATAACTTATATTAGCTTGTTCTACCAACAACACTGACATGGATTGTGTTACATGAAACACTGAGTTTCTACGAAGTATCATTTTATTTTCTATAATTATTTATATCAGATAGTTATAACCAAACTGTTAAACATAAAAATTTGAATAGAAATAATTAATTTTAAATTATTATTTATAATGGTTTTATATAAATAAAACATATTGATAATAAAAAAATTAATATCGGTAAAGTCATTATATGCTTGAAGACAATATTTTCTTAAATGATATTATTTTTATGTACTTCTATGAACAATAATAAAATTAATTTTATAAAATCCTACATATTAAATTTTATTAAATAAATATCATTTTTGAATTTATAATTTCCAAATTTCCTTAGGGTGTAATTTTAGAATTTTTCTATGAAACATCTTTTTTGGATGAATAGTGAAAATAATAAATTTTAATTTTAATTTTAATTTTTTATAATTTATTTATATAGTTAAATTATATATCAAATTTGTTTTAATGTAAAAATTAGATCAATTTTTATCTTTTAATATAATTCAGTTCATTTTAATAAATTTTATTTTGAATTTAGATATAAAATCATAATGAACTTTTGAAGATTCTCGCTTTAAAACACCCTTTCTGTCCATAACTATGGGATTAGCGTTCAACTTAAAATTTCTAATTCAATGAATTGAATTTAGGAAAATGGACATAAATGTTAATAATTAGTATAATATGTATAGTCTAATAAGATCAACTTAATGTTTTACCAAAAACATTAGTGTAAGTTATTAAAATTAGTTATAATGACTAATGTAAAATTAAGCTCGATAGGGGACTAAAACATAAACATAAGGGCCCAAATGTCCAAGAAACATTTAAAAATTCCATTGTAATGAAATATTTCGGAAATTAAGCTTATATTATTGTATTTGGTTGATTGTTTATGAAATAGTTTTGACAAAAACATGCATACACCTAAAATGATTTCAAAATTTCATGTGTGTCCCCTGCCTCACATATAAAAGTACAGCAACTATCTCCTTTATTCACACCTCTCAATCCACTTATGTTTAGAGGCTGTCTTCAAAAGTAACATCTCAAAAAATAATGCTTCCTCATTGAAGCCAAATTTTTGCAAAAACCCATCAATGAAATCCATTTAGTGAAAAATAAAAGGATTTATCCAAAGAAGAGGTAACGTCCATCCTCAAACCCCTTTCATTTATTTTTTCTCTCTACCACCATGATTGTTCTTATTCAATTATAAGTTAATAAAACTAATGTACTCAAAATATGAATATGTTTTAGTTTATTTTTTTGTACATACACTTTCATTCAATTTCATTTAATGTGTATTGAACATACCATTCTTATGTATGGTGAACTACCGCCTCATGAAACTATGTTGTTATTTATACATTTACAACGTCTCATGCTTGGAAATAATGATATATTCTCTGATTTTACATGATTTATATGTTATTAAGTATGTATTTATACTTATTTTGTTATTAAATAAAACCTAACTTCATTCATATAATTGTTTATAAATATATTAGCTTAATTTGTGAGCGTGTGGACTACAACTTTCTCAAATAAATGTGACTTTTTCACCCTATGAATAGAATGTATTAAGGTTGAATTTAGTAAAAAATATAATATATATATATATGATATTTATAATTCATTTATTATTCTTAAATTTTTATATAATATTTATCTTCCTATATTCCTTTTTGTTTAAATACAATAACTTCATTTGTGGACTTGTGGACTACCGCCTCTTCAAAGTGATATGATTCATTCACACTTTACATGGAATGTATTAAGGATGGGTTTAATAAAATTATATGATATTTATAAAATAATAATTCTACTATCATGATATTAGATATTTATATTCCAGTTTCTATGATTCATTCAATATGAAAACAAAATGAAAGTAGTGTTTTTGCGTACGTACGACCTATCGTCTCTCTTAATAGTGTATTTAATTTCATATTATGATTTATAGATTAATATAAATATTTATATAATGAATATATATGACATATACATAATATTTTGCATTATATAAATAAGTAAATCATCATCTATGTTAGAGGATCAATAATAATAAGTCAAAACATGTACGATGAACAAAGCAGTTATTACATGAAACATTACTTTAACATGGAATTGTTAATAAACGAGTAATATAAAGTCATACATGAATCATAAATGGTATTAAATATAATAATATGGTACTTTATATGATTTATTATGAACTTATATTTATTATAAGGGACGTTTTAAATGTGTATGGAGAAATTAAAGACTTAAGGTAATTGAATTTCATCTCACTTTTTATTCTCTTAAGATACATGTCTTATTCACCACTCGTTTTATTAGTGGGGTGTGTATAATAACCAGGTATGTATTATATGAAGATTATATTTGTATTTATTTTACTTAAATATCTATTTTCTGATCCATATTTCTTAATGGTTATGTCTCAAAAGATTCCAAATTGGTAAATTAATTTTGTCTCAATTTTCCTTCTTTAAGACACATGCAATTTTATGCACCTATATGTTTCTATGAGGTGTATATAATTAAATTTTTAAATGATATATCATGAACAAAATTTATTTATCATATATTAATATTTATGTAACATTATTATTTTCATGGAATTATAAATCAAATTTACCAAACCGCTAATGGTTTATAGCTTCAATCTCATCGTTTGTCAACATTGTGTATGATTAGTCATTAATTTATTAAATATTATGATCCATCTCTAAATAAATACCATGATGTTTCTTAAAATCTAGATATTAATGATATATCTATGTAATGGTACAATTTTTCCAATCTTTATTAATTATTAAAATTAAGAAAAAAATTATCAAAATATGAATTTATTTCTCCTTTCGATCAGAAATCTCTATTCTTTCAAAGTCATGTTTTCTAAAAATGTTTTAAAAAATGCACTAAAATTATCTTATTATGATACAAATAACTTTTTACCCATTTAATTCATTTTTAAAAAATGTTTTTAAAGTGTCTCTTCTTTTCATTTTCTAATCAAGTCATTTTTTTAAAAATAAATGGGGAAAAAGAAATATTTCACATGTACTGACCTACATGCCATCATGAATGTCATTCACATGATTCTTACATTGAAAATAAACACGGTTAATTTTTAAAAATAAATATTTTTCTTAATATTATGAAAATTTGTTTATTTTAAAATTGTTTTCAATGAAAAAGGGTTCCAAAAAAATTTAAATTTTATGAAATTTATTTATATATATTCTAAATAATCTATTATATTTACTAAAAAAACGTTATTTTTGAAGAAAATTATTTTAATAATATCAAAGTATCAGTTTTATTTTTTCAATTTATTTTCAAGGTAAAAGTTTTTCAAAACGATTGCAAGATTATTTTATAAGTTTTCAAGGAAACTTTTGTCAAATTTAAGTTAATATTGTTTTATCTAGTTTCAAAGAAAAATGGTTTTCAAAATGTTTTCATGATTCTTTTATAAGTTTTTAAAATATTTCTAATGAATATTGTTTTCAAAACATTTTATTTTCTAAAAATACTTTATCAAATTATAAATGATATTTTACGCAATAAAGTTTTTTGGAATACATATAAAAATTATTTCCCATGTTAGAAGACATCTTTTGATGATACCCTTGTCGTTGTGGGAAATGATCAAAAAGATTCTTTAAAATTCATTCTCTGAATGTTTTATATTTTTATGGCATGATTTTTTTGAAAATATATTTATATTTTAGGGTTTATAAGGGTATGAAACTCATTCATCTTTCATGGTTTATATGTTTATGAAACATATTATGTTGAGTAAATAAGTTTATCTAATGAATTATCCACTCCTTATGGTTTTATGTTTTGAAAATCACAAACACATTTTCCTAAGTTCCAAATTTGTTATTCCCTTTTACTTGTAGTTTGGTTATTTTGTTATACTTAGAGAATTCTTATTAAATTTACTTACAGAAATATCATTCCATTATACTTACAGAATCATCACTCTGTTATACTTATGAATCTGTCATTATGTTTACCTACAAATGTCATGTTGTTTTCATAATACCGATTCCGGTAAAAATGTCATGTTGTTTTCAAAATACCAATTCTGGTATAAATTTCATATTTTTTTCATGATACTGATTCTAGTAAAATGTCATGATGATTTTATGATACCGATTCCGAAACAAATGTCATATTGTTTTTATGATACTAGTATGTAAAAATAGTGATACCACTTTTCTAAATCTAATTTTCATTTCCCTAGGAATCCATTTTCTTGATAATGTTAGAATTACTAAATGTATAATTCCAATATTATTGGATTCAAAATTTTCATATCCATAATAGTTACCATATACTTAACATTGGTTCTTATACTTGAAACGATGTTGTGCAATTTGTTACAAACTAACCATTGTCCATTTGACACGTTTCCAGGTCCCTCCAAATTTTAAGGGAAATATGACCATTGGAGTGGAGATGACTATTGGGATGTTTTTCATATAAATACAAGTTCATTTGAATGAGAAAAGTAATGAGTGAACTTCGATGATGAACAATGAAAATAAAATAGATCAATGTTTGTGAAGTGATTTTTGTTGAGTCAAAAGTTTTCTTTTGACTTTTATGTCTTGTTTTGGAAATAACAAATCTATTCTGACAATGTTTATCATATTTACTATGCTGATCGTATTGACTATGTTGATCTTACTGACTATGTTGATCATACTGACTATGCTGATCGTACTGACTATGCTGATCGTACTGACTATGCTGATCGTACTGACTATGCTGATCGTACTGACTATACAGATCGTACTGACTATGCTGATCGTACAGACTATACTGATCGTAATGAATATACTAATCGTACTGACTCTGTCAATCGTACTGACTCTGTCAATCGTACTGACTGTAACAATCGTACTAACTCTATCAATCGTACTGACTCTTTCAATCGTACTGACTCTGTCAATCGTACTGAATCTGTCAATCCTACTGACTCTGTCAATCGTACTGACTCTGTCAATCATACTGACTCTGTCATTCGTACTCACTCTGTCAATCGTACTGACTCTGGAAATCATACAGACATTTGTGCATCATACTCTATATGTATCATATCAATACATGACAATAAGTAATACTAATATTACTCATATTTTACTTCTATAACTTGCTTGTTTTTATCCTTTATCAACACATGTCAATCGTACCCATATTTATCATCTTCATATATATTTTATTTTATCCAAAACGATGTCGTGGAGTTAGTTATAAACTAATCAAAATGATGTCGTGTTTTCTATTTCAATATGACCGTGATAATGCCAGGTGTCCAACTCCCTATGAGTTTTCCCGAGAAATATGATCGTTGGAGGAAATATGACCATTGGAACCTGAGTTCAATAAATAAAAGGTCATTTGAAACAAAGAAACACAACTGAGAGACTTTGATCATTCTATGCTTCTATCAAGTTCTAGAGAGAGACGTTGTGACTTCTCTCCTGCTTCCTGTGATACCCTTGAAACTACAAAATGTGAATGGCTCGTTCTTAGTTTTTTTATTTCAAAAAGTGCTCTATTTTTCTTTGTGTAACCAATCAGGTGATAACAACCGAGGGCTGCCAGGGATAGGCAGGCGGTGCTATCGATCATCATATTGAGGGCTTTCAAGTGATTGAATGACATAGGTGTCGATTACCTGCCAAATCGAGGGCTTGCGAGGATAGCCAGACATACGTACCGATCATCGTATCTAGCGCTTTGAAGGGATTGAAAGACAGAGATGTTGATTACCTATAAAATCGAGGGCTTATGGGGATAGCAAGATAGACATACCGATCATCGTATCGAGGGCTAACCAAGGTGGTGCTAAGAAAGACCTCTTATCCTAGGTGAAAGGATAACACTACTCTTTGGGATAAAATAATTGTAATACTATTACATTTCCGCTTCTGTTTATTTTAGAAAGGTAATTGTATTGTTTCCTTTATTCGTTTCATATTCAGTTGTAATTGTTTCAATTATAATCATACTGTTACATATTGTATCGATTGATTCTATACGCTTTATGGTAGAATCCTTCACTATTGTATTACTCTTTTTATTGTTTTCATATTGAATACAATTACGTTACATTTCTTATAGTATTAAATTATACCATACCCTTATATTCAATAAAATTGTGGTTTTTTGTTTTTGTGGTAAATTGTATTAGTTTAAGATCATTTAAACTAATTTCTTATGTGTTTAAACACAAAGTTTTTAAACCAAGAATTCACACCCTCTTGTATTGTTCCATCTAATATACATATACATATACATATTTGATCCAACAATTGGTATCAAAGGAGGTTTCCACTGATTTGTATTACTAGCTCTATTTCTTTTAAATTTTTGTTTCAACTATTTACTACACTAACGTGTGGAGTGGAAAAAATTTTGTTTTATTAGATGGCAGAAATTAATATTGGGTAAATTGACAATCTAAATCCAACTAGACCACCTATCTTTGATGGGAATGATTATCAGTACTGGAGAGATCGAATGAATTAATTCGTTATCAATACTGGTGTAGACAATTTTATTATGCTTACTGGAGGTTACAAAATTCCTGACAAAGAAGTCAGTACTTTCACTAATCAAGAGAAGCAAGAATATAAACTGAATTACAAGGTATACAATACTTTACTATGTTCTATGACCAGGAATATATACAACCATATATCATATTGTGAAGCAGCCGAGTGTATTTGGAAGAAATTAGAAGTCACACATTTTGGTACATCAAAGGTTATAGAAACAAGAAGAGAAATGCTTCGAGCAAAGTATCATGGTTTTCTTTTTCCTTATAGAGATCCAGTATGTAAAGTGCAACAAAGATTTATGACAATTGTCAACAGTTTAAAATATCTGGAAGAAAAAGTTCTTGATGATGAATCCCTTGTTGATAAGATTATTGACATTATGCCAAACGAATAGGAGTCAAAAAGGACAGCCGTTGATGAAAACAGAAAAGTTTCCCAGATTACACTTGATGAACTCTTTGGAAGTCTTCTACAGCATGAGACAAGAATGAAGTGGGATGGTTATTTCAATAAGACGATAAATGGGAATGGAATTGTAGCTTTTACTACTACATCTAAAGCTAAAACACGTGGAAGGATAACAGGATCCAAATCCATGAAAGTTGTTATGTCAGATTCAAGTGATTGTGATCATTCAGATAATGGGTTAGCCAATCTTGCTCGAAGGATGAACAAGATTGTGGGAAAGAAATACTTCCAATACAAATTCAAAAATAAATATAGGAAGGATAAGAAATATTAAAAGGTAACATGTTATGAATGCAAGAACGTAGGTCATATAAGACCTGATTGTCCTTTACTAAAGAGAAAAGGCAGAAAGGAGAAACATTCTGAAAGAAATAAGAAAAAGTATTACAAGACAAGGACCAAGAAAGTATTGAAAGAAAACTATACTTGGAGTTTATGTGGTAGTGATACATTAGTTAATTCTTCAGAATAATAATTCTCAGGACAAAGTAATATTGGACTTATAGCCAGATTACAAACTGAAGATCATTGTCTCATGGCTAAGGTACACAATGATGAAGCTATTACAAATGTTTCTTTGAATGCCAATTATAATGATAATAAGTAAATTGAATCTTCAGATTAATATTCATAATCAAAAGATAATACATTACCTTCATTTGAAGAAGTATCTAGGTTTTCTAAATTACTTGAGAATGAAAATTCTAAACTCAAGAAAAATCATGATAATGAAAAATCTAGAATTTCAATTTCAACTAAAGAAGTATCAGATCTTTTTAATAATATTGATATGAAAACATCTGATTTTGAAATTATTTTAAAAACCCTTGAGAAAGTCAATTTTGAAAAGGATAAACTTTCTAAGGATCTAGAAAATGTAATTTCTATGAAAAATGTTTTCGAGCCTAACTCTATTTCAAAATTTAATGTTTTGGAGGATAAAAACATATTTTTAAAACTAAAGTCATTAATTTTTTCCTTGAAATTTTTTTGGTCAAAATTTACTCATGGAAAGGAAATATTCGACAAAATGTTTTATCAAATACAACCTTTGAGAAATCATTCTGGTTTTGGATATACTCATTCAGAACTGGTTTTTCGTAATAACTATTTTGTTCCTAAAAATACTCCTTTTTGTACTAAGTGTCAATGTGGTGGACACTAGAAAAGAGATTTTTACTTTAATAGAACTTATTCTTTAAGATTTCATAAAGTTCATTTTGCAAAACAAATGTGGATTCCAAAAATTCTTTTATCTAACCCTTCTAGATTGAAACAAGTTTGATTCCGAAAAACTAATTGTTTGTTTTTCATGAAAAACTAATTGTTTCCCTTTATGTATTTCTTAAATTTTCTATGGACTTCTTTATTTGTTTACTTTTTTGGTTTGTTATATTACATTTCTGATTGTCGTTTTGAGCTTTGTTATAGGTTTAATAATTTTTCATCTTGTTTACCTGAGTATCGTATTCTGTTATTTTCCATCGTCTTGACAACCTATGGTAATTACTCCATTTTCCATCGACTTGGCAACCAATGGTAATGAAATTTTTTTCAATCGGCTTTCCAACCTATGGTAATGACTTTGTTTTCATTAGCTTGACAACCGATGGTAATGACTTTGTTTTCCATCGGCTTGACAACCTATGGTAATGACTTTGTTTTCCATCGGCTTGACAACCTATGGTAATGACTTTGTTTTCCATCGGCTTGCAACCTATGGTAATGAATTTGTTTTCCATCGGCTTGACAACCTATGGTAATGACTTTGTTTTCCATCAGCTTCACAACCTTTGGTAATGACTTTGTTTTTCATCGGCTGGACAACCTATGGTAATGACTTTGTTTTCCATCGGCATGACAACCGATCGTATTCTTTCTCATTGTACGCTTGTGTCTTATTTTAATATGTTAAGATTATTAAACCAACAATTAATTTACAATCTACGGCAGGTACATACTTACCTTACCTTTTATTGTTTTTACGTTTTATTATTTATTATTTTTCTAAAAAACACTTTAAATCCAATCTGTTTATTTTTTTTTCATATAATCTCAATCGTAGATGATCAACAGTCATCCTTTTTCCCTATAAATGGACACCTACCCTCGCCAAACCCTCACCGATTCTTCAGAATTCTCTGACGAATCTCTTCCCCTTTTCTATAAGACTTCGTACGAATTAATGTTGTTATGTCTTTCTATAAACAAATGAGTGTTATTGTGTCTTTCCATGCTCATCTCTAGAATTCTATAGACTTGTTATCTTAATGATATTTATGTAACCTTTCCCATTGTCTTGCATTTATTTTCTCTAACTCTTTCAGGAAACTCAAGATTACCCCATTCTTTTTGTAAATCACAAAGGGGGAGAATGTTTTATAAAGGGATAGAATGATTAATATGGGGGGAATGTTTTATAAAAGGAGAAAGTTTTAATCAAATAATTCTAAATCAAGGAAAATCTATGAATACAATCCTTAGGAAAGTACATACCTAAGGGGGAGTGAGTTGTATTCAATTTCATATTCTGAAGAGTTTTCAATAACTCTGGGGGAGATAAGTTTTTTTGTTCTTAGTTTATGTTTTCTGATTTCCAAAAGGTGGTGATTGTTGAGTCAAAAGTTCTATTTTGACTTTTATGTCTTGTTTTGGAAATCAAAAATCTATTCTGACCATGTTTATCATATTTACTATGCTGATCGTACTGACTATTCTGATCCTACTGACTATGATAATCATTCTGACTATGCTGATCGTACTGACTATGCTGATCTTACTGACTATGCTGAACGTACTGACTATTCTCATCGTACTGACTATGATGATCGTACTGACTATGCTGATCGTACTAACTATGTTGATCGTACTGACTATGCTGATCATACTGACTGTGTCAATCATACTGACTCTGTCAATCGTACTGACTCTATCAATCGTATTGACTCTATCAATCATATTGACTTTGTACTGACTCTGTCAATCTTACCGACTCTGTCAATCATACCGACTCTGTCAATCATACCGACTCTGTCAATCGTACTGACTCTGTCAATCGTACTGACTCTGTCACTCGAACTGACTCTGTCAATCTTACTGACTATGTCAATCATACTGACTATTGTGCATCATACTCTCTTTATATCATATCAATACATTACATTAAGTAATACTAATAGTACTCATATTTTACTCCTATAACATGCTTGTTTTTATCCTTTATTAACACATGTCAATAGTACTCATGTTGATCATCTTCAAATATCTTTGGTTTTAACCACAATGATGTCGTGGAGTTAGTTATAAACTAATCATAACGATGTCATGTTTTCTGTTTCAAAATGACCATTATAATGCTAGGTGTCCAAGTCCCTCCGAGTTTTCTGGAGAAATATGACTGTTGGGGGAAATACGACCGTTGAAACCTGAGGCCTATAAATTGGAGGTCATTTGAAACCAAGAAACACAACTGAGAGACTTTGATCATTCTATGCTTCTATGATGTTCTTGAGAGAGATGTTGTGACTTCTCTCCTTCTTCGTGGAAATGCCTTGAAACTAAAAAACTTGAATGGTTAGTTCTTAGTTTTTTTATTTCAATAATTGCTTTGTTTTTCTTTGTGCGACCGATCAGGTGATAACAATCGAGGGTAGCCAGGGATAGACGTAGGTTGCTACCAATCATCGTATTGAGGGCTTTCAAGTGATTGAAAGACATAGGTGTCGATTACCTGCAAAATTGAGGGTTTATGGGGATAGCAACACAGACGTATCGATCAACATATCGAGGGCTTTCAAGTGATTGAATGACAAAGGTGTCGATTACCTGCAAAATCGAGGGCTTGCGGGGATATCAAGATAGACGTACCGATCATCGTATCGAGGGCTAACCAAGGTGGTGGTAAGAAAGACCTCTAATCCTAGGTGAAAGGATAACCCTACTCTTTGGGATAAAAGAATTGTAATAATTTTTCATTTCCGCTGCTGTTTGTTTTAGAAAAGGAATTTTATTGTTTCCTTTCTTCATTTCATATTCATTTGTATTTGTTTCAATTACCATCATACTATAACATATTGTATCGATTGATTTTACAGGCTTTATGGTAGAATCCTTCACTATTGTATTACTCTGTTTATTGTATTCATCTTATATACAATTTCTTTACATTTCTAATAGTATTTCATTATATCATACCCTTATATTCAATACAATTGTGGTTGTTTGTTTTTGTTCTGAATTGTATTAGTTTAAGATCATTTAAACTAATTTCTTATGTTTTTAAACATTATGTTTTTAAACATAAAATTCACCCCCCACCCTCATGTATTATTCCATCTGATATACATATGCATCCACATATTTGATCCAACCATTTCTAGAGAGATAGGATCTTATAACTCTCAATGCTTTATTCAGATGTCGTGAACAACTTGTTCCAGAGTAATAAACTTGTTAAGACTCTCTTTGTGCAGAATCCAATCGTGCTGATCATGGGATTCGATATTTGGAAGGCAGAGGTTTTGATTTCCTTCTAAATCAGGGGCTTTGAAGGATATCATGATAGATACCAATCTTTGGATTGAGGGAATACTTGGGATTGAGTAAGACAGACTTTCTAGAAAGTAAAAAAATCAAGTAACCTTTATCTAACGTTGTTGGATACCCTTCTCTTTGGGTTTAGAGAATCTTATTGTTACTTGTTTTCTATTTCATGTTGTGTTTATTTCGCTACTATTTTTACATTGTTAATGTTAAAAAGTATAACATTCTTATACTTTTTAATTCTGTTACTATGATTATATTAATGATTCTATATGCTCTAAGGTAGAATCATTCATTTAGGGAAATATTTCTATGATTTTATCATAATACTATAAAGTTTACGAAAATGTTTCTTTAGGAGGGTTTGTGAATTTTGTTTAACTTTTTTAAACTATATTTTCTTAAAGTTAAAAGCTAACCATAAGAAATAGATTTCCTTAAGGAAACGAGACATTCCTTAAGAAAGTTTTATATCATCTTTAACAGTTACAAAGGAATATATAATGTATACAATTCACCCTCCCCCCTATTTTATTTGAGCTTCTCATTTTACATTTTTTATACTTCAATTGGTATTAGAGGAGGCCTTTGAAATACATAAATTCAAATAAAAGTTTTCTTGCTTAGTATTTCAATGTTCTTAACCCCTTTGTATTTTTTAATCTGTGTTTACAAACTTTAGCAACTAACAAGTTTTGTGGAAAGAAATCTTCTTTTATGTATGGTAGTCATTCATGTTAGATCCTTGGACAATCTCAATCCTGCAATGACCACCGAGTTTCAATGGAAATGACTATGTGTACTGAAGATACAGAATGATGACCTTTGTGATAAACATAGGTGTCGACAACTAAATTATGATAACTAGAGATTATAAGATTCCTGATAGAGAAAATAGAACCTTCACTAATCCAGAAATGGTAGAATACCAACTGAACTTTATGGTACGTAATACTTTTCTTTATTCCTTGTCTAAAATTATATAGAGAAAAATTTCACCTTGTGAAGTTGCATATAGAATTTGGAAGAAGCATGAAGTTACCCAATTTGGAACTTCTACAGTCATTGAAACTAGAAGTTCCATGCTCATAGATAAATATCATGGTTTCTGTTTTCCTTATGGAGAACCCATATGAATGGTTCACAAAGATTCATGACTATTTTCAACATCTTACAATCTATTGGTGAGAAAGTTTTAGATGATGATATTAATGTAGAAAATATTATAGACATCTTGCCTAACGAATGGGAATCTAATAGGATAACAATAGATGAGAATAGTAAAGTTACTCAAATTTCTATTGATGAGCTATTTGGAACCCTTCTTCAACATGAAACCATAATGAAGAGTGATTCTGATAAAATTAAGATAATGAATGGAAATGGAGGTGTTTTTTAACAACTACATTGAATCATATGAAATCCAATACTCTTAAATGAGTGTTAAGATCTGAATCTAAGAAGATTATGATTCAATCTGAATCTTCTGAAAGTGATGTTTCGGAAAATGAGTTAGAAAATCTTACTTAGAGAATGAACAAGACTGTTGGGCAGACGAAATTTCAATATAGATACCAGAAGAATGAAAGAGAAGAAAATAAATATGGAGAAGTGACAAGCTATTAATGTTGAAGAACTGGTCATATTAGACCTGATTGTCCCTTTCATAAGAAGTGGGAGAAGAAGAACATGAATTATTAAAGGAACAATAAGGAGTTATATATATCAAAGCATAAGAATGTCCTAAAATAGAGAGACACTTGGAGTGAAATTGGTGGATATTCATCTAATGATTCTTTAGAATCTGAATCTTATGAGTAATAGAATTTTGGTATAGTATCCAGAGCTTCATTTCAAAATCATTGCCTACGGCTAAGGTGTGAATAGCTGAATCCTTACCCAATATGTCTTTATATGAAAATTTGACTGATAATGATTTTTCTTCAGATGAAGAATCCACTTCATCAGATAGTGATAATTATTTTCCTTCCTATGAGGAAGTTTCTAGATTTGCTATGTTTCTTGAAAAGAGAAGTTGTTCGGATTCTAAAAAACATGAAAAAGAAAATTCTAGATAATTTATTTATCAAAACAAATTTTATATCTTAGTAAAGATCATGATAATAAAAATTAGGTTTTATAATATCTATCTAAGAAACATGAGGATGTTATTTCTGAGAAGGATAAACATTCTAAGGATCTAAAAAATCTATTTTTAGGAAAATTTGTTTTAGTGGATAAAAATAAATTTAAAGATGTTATTATAGAGGATAATAATTTAGTCTTGAGACTAAAATATGAAATATTTTCCTTGAAGAAACTTTTTAAAAATTTTAATTCTGGTAAGGAAAATTTTGATATGATGTATTCTCATTTCCGACCTCATGATAATATTAAAGGATTAGGTTATTCTCATGAAAAAACTAATTTTCAGAAACAATTATTTTGTTCCTCCAAGAGATCCTTCTTTTACTAAATGTCAAAGTGGTGGGCATTGGATGAAGAATAGTTCTTTTAATAATTTTCAATCCATTGGTTTTCATAAATCATACATTTTTAAAAAAATGTGGATACCCAATATTTTATTATGTAACAATTCTGGATCCAAGAATGTTTGGATTCTAGAAACCTAACTCTTTCTCATTTTTTTTGATAATGAAGGAAGTACCAACAACATATGGTACGTGGATAGTGGATGTTCCCGACACATGATTGGTAACAAAGACTATTTCAAATATATTTTAAATACTAAAGGTGGAAAAGTAACTTTTGGGGATAACTCTCAAGGGGAAATTATCTGTATATGTAACATTATTCTTATTGGTAAAGATGTTATTTCAAAAGTTCTTTTTATAAAAGGAATTAAGAAAAACCTCATTAGTATAAGCCAATTATGTGATGAAGGTAACCTTGTGAATTTTAAAAATGATAAAAGTTTAGTTCAAAATTCCATGTATGAGTTTATTCTCTTTGACATTCATCATTATAATGTGTACACCGTAAACCTAAAAGACATTAGAGGTCAAGATCTACCTTTCCCTAGTGCATTTGAATACCATGCTTGTCTTGGGAATAGAATACTAGGAAACTGTAACTTAAAGAATATTAGAAAACCTTCTATGAAATGACTTGTCAAGGATCTATCAGAACTCAGGTTTGATTTTTCAAAAGTCTGTGATCCTTGTTAATTTGGAAAGCAACATAAATCTAGCATTAAATTTATAAGTTAAGTTACAAAATCTAATACCTTACAGTTAGTGCACATGGACATATTTGGTCCAACAAAAACTAGAATTATTAGAGTAAAATACTATGTGTTTTTCTTAGTTGATGAATACACTAGATTTACATGGGTCTATTTTCATGTAAATAATTCTGAAGCATTTTCTTATTTCAAAAAATTTTGAGCTCAAGTTATAAATGAGAAAAATCTAGTATTGATAAATATTCATAGTGATCCTGGTTGATAATTAGATAATTCGGATTTGATAACTTTTTGTTGTATGAAAGGTATTACTTACAACTTTTCATCTCAATGAACTCCTCAAAAAATGGTGTTGTTTAAAGAAGAAATAAAATTCTTCATTAGATGACTACAACCATTTTGAGTGACTATTCTTTAGCTAAACATTTTTGGGCTGAAGATGTGTGTATTTCATGTTATACTATAAATCGAGTTTTAATAATACCATTTATTAATAAAACAACTTACGAGTTATGTACTAGCCTAAAACCCAAATTTTCTTACTTTAATGTTTCAGTTGCAAAGTATTCATCTTGATTACTAAAGATAACATATGTATCTCAACAGAAGTATATCAAATATCTTATTAAGAAGTTTGGGTATGAAAACACTAATATTATAAGTACTGCAATCAATACCTCTAATACTCTTGATATTAATGAAGAAGGGAAACCTGTGGATTAAACATCTTATAGAGGAATGATAGGAAGTCTACATCGCTTAACATCCAATCGACCTGACTTAATGTTCTCAGTATTATTATGTGAATGATACTGAAAAAATCCTAAAGAATACCATTTAAAGGTTGTAAAATTAATTTTTCTGTCTTTAAAAGTAACTTTATATTTGGGACTATTTTATTCATCAAGAAACTATTTTAAACTTAAAATTATTTTGGATGATGACTTTCGTGGTTGTAAAATGGATTGAAAAAGTACATCTAGAACATTTCATTTCTTTTGAGATTCTTTAGTTTCTTGGTCTCGGAAGAAACAACATTTTTAGCAAATTCCACTAATGAAGCTGAATATGTAGCAGTTGAACGTTTTTTTTCTCAAGTGTTGTTGATGCAACACGCACTCACAGACTATGTTATGAGTTTTAATAAAACTCAATTAATGTGTGATAACATAACTGACATTGCCTTAAGTAAAAACCATTCACATGACTCTCATGAGAATAACATAGATATTAGACATCACTTTCTTAGGGATCACACACTTATAAAAGATATTATTGTTCAATTCATCAGAACACAAGAACAACTTGATGATATTTTTACAAAACCATTACCTTCCGATATATTTGAATACATTAATCAGAAGCTAGGAATGGTCTCTATAAGGTAGTAATTCATATCTAATTCTTGTTGAAAACATCTCCTAACATTAAGTTACCACTTATTTCAGGGGGAGTACATAGGATGGTTTGTTTTTCCTTACTTTTTTTCATTAACAAAATTATCTTTCCTTTAATTTTTTTCTCTAAGGAAATCCATATTACATTTTTATTCAGAATTGAAATTATAGAAATTGAAATTCTCAAAATTTAAACTCTCGAAATAAAAGTCACGGTTTCTAAAACTTCAAAGATAATTCTTATAATAACAATAAATTATTCAAATTATTTCAAAAGGTACACTTTCCTACTATTCATCTTATAATTTTATGATTCAATTGTTGGTATTTCAAATTTATCAATTCCTGGTTTACCTTACTTCAATTTATCAGAATTAATTTTTTTCTACAATCATCCTCAACCGTCAGATAAGATCAGTATGTTTTTAAGCTGTTTGATTATCTTATGAAAGCTGAAAAGTAATATCTGTGACTATATAACGGGTTCTTCGTTTATGATCATCGCACCACCTTCCCTGATCTCTATGCTGATTTTATATTTCCTTTAAATAATTTTTTATGACTCTGCAATTTCATTAACTTTGAATGTCTCTTGAATCCTCAGCAGATCAGATTCCAATTAGCAAAGAAATAAAGTATTGGGTAATAATTAGGGAAAGACTAGTATGCCCAAAATTCTTATCAAAGTATGAATCCCATATCTCTATTGTAATAAGAACTAACAGATGGAAATGTGTTTGTGTGTCTAAGGAAAAAAGTCAGGATCTGGTTTACCCTAACATAATTATTCAATTCTATGTATCTGTTACTTTCATCCATAAGTATGGAAAAGTTATATTCAAGTTCAAGTGTTTTGACAAGGCTTATACAGTTCCTTATAAGAAGGCATCGAATGTTCTCAACATACTGTATGAAGTAGAGTATATTTTGTTCTCTCATAGACTTTACTCTAAGGAAGGTTATTTATAAAAAGACAAGGCTCTAGAATACATTGGTCTTAAATATGTTAAGAATCTAAAGATTACAAATCATACAAAAAATCACAAGCTGGTAGCCCTGTGGATGTAAGGTTTTCTTATTCCATGGAAAGCCGATAAGGACTCTCTAAATATTTGTGATATCTTTCTTTTATACATTCTTGTCAATATAAAGAATATCAACATGATCAAGTACATAATTCTCACTATCTAGGCAGTTAAAGGTGGAACTATCCGATCTCATATTCTTATGTATCTGGAAACTATCTCTAGGAAAATTGGTATGTTCCTTCAATAGATGAATGTCCCTTGCCAATCAGTCTTGATTCCATTTATCATTTTTTTGCTCAATGATGATACTCTAAGGAGAATGAAGGTAGATTATTTACCAGAATTCAAATGTTTTGAAGAAATGGTTGTCCAGAACAAGGGTGATGTTATGGAATCTTAAAAAGTTGTACCCAAGAAAATGAAACATGAAGAACCAAGATTACTAGCACCGATTCTTGATGTTCTGGTATCGACACCTCATTCTTCCAAGAAGCCAAAATCATATTCCGATGCAACCAATACAAAATTCATAGAGATGTCAACTACTATAAAGGAAATTGATCCTTCCTTTGGCTTATATCCTGCAGAGTATAAGGCCTTAAAAATCAAGAAATCTAAAATTTTAGAGAAAGAAAAGAAGGAGAAGATATTGAAGAAGAAATCCTTAGAATATCAAGTGTGTTAGTATTTACTGAAAGGTGTAGAGAATTACTATCAACAAGTACAAGAACCTCATGTTGTTCATAAGAAACTGGTTGCAACTCTAGAAACTCATAATTCCAAGAAAGTCTTAACATTATTAGAACTTGTTCAAGAAATGGATGATCAAATCATTCACAAAGATGTTGATGATGTTTTAATGGAAGTGTAAAATTAAATTGGAACTCTTTAGAGTTCAAATTCTAATTCTGGTTCTGAAGATCAATAGATTGAAGAAGAAGTTGATGTTGAAGAAGAATTTGAATTTGAAGATGAAGTTGTAGTTTAAGTGGAATAACAAGAGAAATATGAGTTTGAACAACAAATATATGAAGAGGAAGAGATCCAACATGAAGAAAGATAAGAAGGAACATAAGAAGAAGATCTTGATGGGGAACTAGATGGACATGGAGATCTTAATGTTATCCAAGAATCAAATGAACAAACCCCAGTTTGAAATCCAATCAAAGGAAAAGTGTTGTGGTTGCCTCATGTGAAAAATAGACGCCTCAAATGTCTTCAAAAAGGATAGAGAGACGGGATTCCATAACTCCAAGAAGGGTTGAGAAAGGAAAATATGGTTCAGATTCTAAATCATCGTCTTCTGTTGAGCATGACTTTGTCAAGTTGTCTCTAAGAAAGTTGGTCAGGATTATTCTGGTTCTTGCATATATAGATTCCTAAAGTCAAATGATGTCAGATGCCCTAAATAAAAAGATGGAATCTACCAATATTCTTTAGGACATGGTGGTCAAGAAAGAAGTAGCTTTCAAAAATCATTTTATTGATTATAAAGCTCCGAAGTTGACATGTAAGAAAGTCTTTAACGCACCAAAATCATCAATGAAGTGCTTAAAAATTGATGAATTCATGGATTCAATAAAAGGGGCTTTCAATAAATGTGAACCTGAGTTCAATAAAGTCAATCCATCCATTTCATAGAATGTATTCCAACTCATTTCAGTTTCCCAACCTGTAAGTACTAAGAAGGAACTCAGATCCGAATTAGTGAAAAAGGTGGTTATTGAAGAAGAGTTCATTAATAATCAAGATAATAGAATCAAAGTTCAAGAAGAAGGGATATTTCCCATAAAAAAAGAACCAGGATTATGAGATCTTGTCGATGAAGATTCAAGAAGATCACAAGGAATTGAAGAAACATAAATGTTTGATAAATAAAATGTTTTCTGAGCAGAAGAAGGATGGATGATTTTTTCTTACATTTTGATCTTTGGTTTTAATTTAAACATTATTCTGAAAATTTCCATAATAAATTTCTTTTATATCTATAGTTTTTTCGAATGCATGTTTTCTTAATCATACATGAACATAATATACTTCTCCATTCCTTTTTGAAAATCACAAAGGGGGAGAACTTATTTTGAATTAAGAATTTAATGAAGACTCCAAAGAAGGAGAATCTATTAAGAGGGAGTGTGGTAAGAAAAATTAGTGCCTAAGTAAGGGGGAGTTTCTTTTAAGAAGGAATGTTTATCTATGGGGGAGTTATATTCTTAATTAAAAAAACCGGATGCAAAAGATCTAGAATACGATCCAAGGGAAATGTTAGGTCCACAAGGCTGAATACCCTGAGAGGGGGGGTGAATCAGGGTATGACTAATTTAAAATTAATGTCCGTTCTGATCTTGTTTCGCTGTTAATAAAAACACTCTTCTCTCTCTTTCCTATTGCACAAAATAAATATAAAGTAAAGGAAGCACAGGACACATCAATTATACTTGGTTCACCGCTAAGGGCTACGTCCAAGGAGCATACGCCGACAGGTTGCCAGTCGTACCAAATTCTACTATACTTCACTAGTTGTGGATTACAATGTTTGGGTATATTCACTCTGTCCCAGGCTCACTACCTTTGCAAGGTTTAAGGTCAGCTCAATGCTTTCACAAGGGTCACTCCCTATTTCTCTCTCTCTGGCTCACTCCCGGTGGATAGGATCACCTTTTTCCTCTTCCTATGCTCACTGAACTTAGAAAGGATCCACTCATAGTTTATAGACCTGTAGGTCTCTTCTCTTGCATGAAAGAATGCATCCTCAACTGTTTATAGATGCTCTGTTGAAGTACAACTTTCATCCACTGATGAATACCACTTTTCCACTTAACCACTGGGCAATTCACTTTGGAAACACCTTCGCAAAGCACCATACTTTGCGAGGCTCCCAATTTCACGAAGCTCAAACAAGCCTTCGGGAAGCTCCTGACTTTTCACGAAGCACTCTCGCGAAGAACTATCGCGAAGCTCCTGACTTTTCGTGAAGCTCAAGTCGTTGTAGAGCAACTTCCCTCACGATTCTCACTGAGCCAACGTGGAGTGCACAACTTTTTCGGAGCTACAATAGCCGTCGTGAAGCTCTTCTTTCATGAAGCACACAGGCTATGCGAACTAACTTCTCGAACCGAGAGCAAATGATTTTCTCTGAAAATTCTCTCTACTTATCTCGAGGGGGTTGGCCTCTATTTATAGGCGATTCCACCGACCCTCGAACTTTCCACGCGAAGTCAATACCACGTCATCTCAAATCACGAATCTCTGAAGTTCCTGCCGGAATTCTCTCAAAATCGCGAAGCACCACGGCAATTTTCCGATCGCGGAGTTCGTCATAATCACGGAGCATCCTGGAAATTCCATCGTGCCTTCACCGCGAAGCTCCCTCACAATGCCCTTCATCGCCACGAAGCTCCCTTGCAAATCCCTTCACCGCCGTGATGCGCTTCAGCCTCTCTCGTTCGCAAAGCTTGTCGTAATCGCGAAGAATCACCGCCTCCATTCTTCTGGTCTTCGCGAAATCCAAACCATGAAGCCTCTCTTCACGAAATTCATGCCATTGCCATATTTAATTATGATCTTCATGGAAATCCTATTTTCACGATGCTCATCAAACTCCAAATTTTGGACCCCGAAAATTTTGCAAACACTGGGAAACAGAACCACCTTGTACTCCTCTTTTGTACCACCTCCAGATCATCCATTCCTTTGTCATCGTTCTTTTTCAACATGGATTGTCAACAACTTCTCGGGAAGTCGACAATTCTCCATGGAAACCTTCTTTGTCAAAAAACACAGTCAACCCAAAAATACTGCAATGTTACCTTGAGGGATTTTTTCCCAACAATATCCCCCATTGGGTTTGTTGAAAATTCTTCATATCTCTTCTCAGAATGATTTTCTACATGTTGAAACCTCACTGAGTCTTCTTCCAGTTGCTACCACCATTCTCATCTTGCGATTCTGATAGCATTCAAGGATTCACTTAACACGTACTCTAAGCCCACATGAGCAATGCTCGGCGTGTGAAATAAGAGTAGTATGAAAAGATCATCACTGAATCACTTCATGTCAAACACCTATTGTCGATTCCAACCTGATACCAATTCTTAAATTGATACCAATTGTTGAACCACACTGTTCCCAATTGGTTATAGCTGGAAACATTCTCTCACCATTCCAACACCAATGTTATGCTTTTATCACGATCCTTAGTTGTCATGATTTCTATGATTTGATCGATCACTTCTAGCATCATCAGATTCAAAACTCTCCCCCATGCTCATTTTTTCCCATATCTGGATGCTCCACTGGTCTGCTTCTCCCTGTATCTGTCATGATTTCTCAAATAGCCACACTGTCTCCCCCTTGAACAATAACTATTTTCTCCCCCTTTTTCAACGAACCCAAAGGTCACTCCGGTGTAGTCTGTAACAGAGTGGAGAACAGATATCAGTACATTATGGAAAAACACATCATACCTATGGGAGAGGGGTGGTAGATTCCATATCCCCACTATTTCAAGTGCGGGGAGTTGACTGAACTCCCAGAGCCAGTCAATGCCATTCAAATGCTTCCTTGGGTAAGGCCTTTGTCAGAATGTCTGCAACCTGTAGTTCTGTAGGCACATACTCCAACTTCAAGATTCCATGCTCAACTTTCTCCTTGATAAAATGATACTTTATCTCAATGTGCTTTGTCCATGAGTGACAGACGGTATTTTTGCTGGGATTTATAGAACTTGAGTTGTCACACTGGATTCCGATCGGAGACTTCACTTTGACTCTCATATCTTCAAGTTTCTGCTTCAACCACAATAATTGTGTGCATGCTTGAGTGGCCATAATATACTCAGCTTCTAGGGTGCTCAATGAAATGCAATTTTCTTTCTTATTAAGCCAAGAAATACACAATCCACCAAGATAGAATGCACCACCTAACGTTGATTTTCTATCATCTGTTGAACCGGCCCAGTCTGCATCAGTATATCCCAATAACTCTGTCTATGATTTGTCAGTATATGTCAAGCCGAAATCCAATGTGCCCTGGATATACCGAAGTATTATTTTCACTACAAGCATGTGGCTTTCCTTGGGATTACTCTGATATCTTGCTGCTTGGAATGTGGAAAAAACAATATCAGGCCTTGTTGCAGTTAAATATAACAGAATTCCAATAATTTGCCTATATTCTGTGATATTAACTGCCTTGCCATCCTCATCTTTTGATAATTTCATCCGGGTAGAAACCGGAGTCTTCATCTCCTTGGAATTCTCCATTCCAAACCTTCTCAGAACCTCCTTGGAATATTTAGATTGTGAAATGAATGTTCCATTCCTTCCTTGTGTCACCTGTAGACCAAGGAAAAATGTTAGATCTCCAATCATTGACATTTCAAACTCATTTTTCAGGAATTCGGAAAACTGTCTGCACTGAGCTTCATCTGATCCGCCAAAAATTATGTCATCGACATACACTAGCACCATCATCCTTTGATTACTGTCATTGCTGAAATAGAGATTGTAATCAACTCCTCCACGCTGAAAACCAAGCTTCTTCAAGTACTGATCAAGCCTTGAGTACCATGATATTGGTGCTTGTTTCAGCCCATACAATACCTTTTTCAGCCTGCAAACTTAGTTCTCATCCTCATGAATGAGAAAACCATCTGACTACTCTATATACACCTACTCTTCCCGAACACCATTCATGAATGCGGATTTGACATCCATCTGGAACACTTTGAACTTCTTTTGCACTACGATGGCTAGGAATAATCTGATTGTCTCCAGCCTTGCAACCGGTGCAAATGTCTAATCAACTTATATTACCTCGATCTAGGAGTACCTCTTGCGCACTAGTCGTGATTTGTTCCAAATCACTATTCCATCTTCATTCATCTTGTTGCGATAGACCCATTTAGTCTCGATGACATTCCTATCTACTGGCCTCGAAACAATCTCCCATGTTTGATTCTTCTCAATCTGATCTAGCTCTTTATTCATTGCCTAAACGCAGTTTTCATCTTCAGCTGCATCAGAAAAACATTTCGGCTCCACTTGAGACAAAAACGATTTTTGATGTAATGATTTCATTATTTGAGTCTGAACTGGAGCTGTCTGATCACCAATGATATTCTTCCTATCAATTTCAGCTCGACTCTTTGGCTTCCTCGCAGACAGAGACTTGACACATTCTTCTTCATCATCAATATCTTCTTCTGAGTCAACTTCTGCCACTTCTTCTCCCCCTGGGAAGCTTACCTCATCATCACTTTCATCCAGGAACTGCTCACTAGATCGTTGAGTATTCTGTTCATTTTTAACTATAGTGACTTCATTGCTCTCAATGATTTTTCCCAGCCTTTTGTTGAAACATTTATATGCTTTTCTTTTCCCAGAGTAACTATGGAATATCCCCTCATCTCCTCGGGACTCAAACTTCCTTTGATTTTCTCTGTTGAGAATGAAACACTTACTTCCAAAGATTCTAAAGTATTTCAACGTTGGCTTCTTTCCATACCATATTTCATACGGAGTCTTCCCTTGCTTCAGACACAACAGATACCTGTTCGAAATATATACCGATGTCAACACTGCTTCCTTCCAAAATTTCTCTGGTAGGTCCTTTTCAATAAGAATAGTTTTGGACATGTTGTTGATGATCTGATTTCTCCTCTCAACAACTACATTCTGTTGGGGAGTTCTCACTGATGAAACTTGATGCCTTATCCTAGGTTTCTCGAGATATTCTTCCACTAGAATGTTTGGGAATTTTGTACCATTATCTGTACAGAACATCAAAATTTTCTACCCAAGCATCCTTTCTGATTCCCTCCTGTACTGCTTCATGCAACTTAACACCTCTGTCTTATGGTTAATGACAAATACCGAGGCCATTCTACTATAATCATCAATGAAAAGAACATAGTACCTTTTCCCATTTATAGCTCACTGTGAGATAGGTCCACATACATCAGCATGAACCAATTCAATCACTCTAGTTGATTTCTGTTCCTTTGGCTTGTATGTCTTTCTAATAATATTTCTTTGTTGTCAAGGATCACACGTATGAGTGCGATCACATGATAGTTTGGGAAGGTATCTAGCAGCATCACACTTTACCAGACCCTCCATAGATGGTTGACATAGATGACCAAGTCGCTTATGCCATAGCTGGTTTTCTTACTCTTTGGATAAAAGGCATTTATCTTCTTCTCCACCTACAAGGTAGAGATTTCCCTTTGTCTTTTTTCCATACAGAACAACTACCCCATCATTTCCTTTCACAACACACATCTTCTTGGTAAATCGGATAGAGTGCCCAGAGTCACATAGTTGACTGACACTGAGTAAGTTATGACTAAGACCCTCTACTACCAAGACATCAGCATGTCTCATTTCTTTTCCCACAAACTTAGATTTCCCTGAGCCAACAATCTTTAGGCCTTAATTGTTTCCAAATTTGAAAAATCCTTCTTTGTCCTATTTTATGCCTCTAACAAGATCCTTATTACTCGTCATGTGGGATGTGCAACCACAGTCAAGGATCAACACACCAGATCGATCTGATGCTTTAAGGGAAATTTCCGCAACTACTTCCTTTTCTTCTTTCTTCTTCTTGGTCCATACTTTTTCCTTCACACTCGGTATAGATTGAGACTTCTGTTCTTTCTCAAAGTATGATGGACCAGCTCCATCTTGCAAAACCGCAAATCTATTATACATTTTAAACTCACCTGTGGATTTTTTCATCTGCTGCTTGCGAACGTTTTGATTCTTCTTTGGCATATTTCTCTGAATGATCGAAGTGCAGTACCTAGCCATGTGTCCAAATCCTCCACACCAAAAACAATGTCCTTGAAAATATGTTCTGGACAATCGTTCTCTGTTTGGTTTCCACCTCTGTTCTTGTTCCCTTCAATATCTCTTGGCTATGGAACACACATACTATGAATGTCCCATCTTCCCGCAACAATAACACATGATATATGGTTCATTCCTTCATGGTACTTCAGCACTACGATTTTCCCCTTGGGATCTATGAATAATCTGATTCTGCTTTGTGCCCAAATCAACCTTCAGTCTTGGCACTTGTGCTTGCGGTCTTACTTCAATTGTCACAAATTTTTGTTTCTGATTAAGCCCTAAAACGGCTTTAACATCTGAGCTCAAATGTTTCTTCTTCCCAACTGAACTACTTGGCTCCTCTTTCATCTTTTCAGTATTTAAAATAACCTGCTTTCCGAAGAATGTGTTTGGAATCAAAAGTTTTTCCTGTTCTTTGACTTTTCTCCACAGAACGACAACTTTCTCTTAAAGATCTTCGATATGCTTGACGTGATCTTTCAATTTTCTGTTCAAGCCATCGATCCCCCTTTTTTGTTCTTCAATCTTGAGCTTATGCTCATCATCTTTTTCTGTTCTTTCTGGCCTTAATGACTTAAGGATTTCTATTTCTTTTACGAGATTTGACTTCTAATCTTTCTGTTGTTTCTTATAGAGTATGGCATCATGTACCACCTTGTTGGATTTCTTTGTTTTTAATCTCCAAATATCTATCTCTTCAAGAGATGCTTCTAATTCAGCTTCCATGTCAACTTTGCCTTCAATTTCTTCTTCTTCTTCATCAGCGTCGGTTTCTTCCTTTTCTTGAGTACTACCGACAACAGCCACCATTGCATTTTTTCCATGATCTTTACAATTTTCAATGTCCTCAACCTCTTCATCATCAGACTCGTCTAGACAATCTATTTCTTGTGAAAGAAGAATCTTCTTCTTGAAGAAATTTCTCTTGAATTGTTTCTTCCCTTTCGCAAACGCTGAAGACTTCTTCCTTGGAACTTAGACTTCATCATCATCATTATCATTGTCTTGAATCTTTTTGGGGCACCTTGCCGCAATATGACCAACCTTTCCACATCGAAAACATACTATTGGAAGTTTCCCTTTAAACTTTCCTTCTCCTCTTTGCAGATTTGAAGAAAGGTATGATACCACCTCATCTGTCTCTTCTTCTCCCTAAGAATATTCAATGGTGACCTTATTCATGGCCTTAAATACCATCTCTTTGGATTTCACCTTTTCCACAGCCTCGTTATCATCATTCCTCATTTCATATGCAACCAAGGTACTGTGCAAATTGTCCAATGTCAGCTATTTGGGATCTTTATCTTCTAGTACTGAATCATTCAGGTTGAACTGAGGTGGAAGCTTCCTCAAGATGCACTTTACGATCTTTATGTCTTCAATGACTTCACCAAGTCCTCGCATATCTTCCACAACAATATTTACCTTGTCAAAGAATGCATCAATAGACTCATTCGGGTTCATCTTCAGATCTTCATACTTATTCCAGAGCACTTGCAGCTTTGCCTCTCTGACCTTTGTATCTCCTTCAAATATATTCAATAGCTTTTCCCACATGGCACGTGACATTTTTCATGACATCACCTTTGTATAGATAGGATTGGATAGAACTTCCCCTAAGGCATTAATTGCTTTGGCATCTGCATCCAACTCTCTACGTTCAGCTTCTGATAATGCGCCACTATTAATATCAGTTGTTATGCCATGTGTTGCTGCTGTGAATACATCCATTCCCAAAGATCGTAAGTAGTGTTGAATCTGATTCTTCCATAGCTAAAAGTTGTTCCTGCCGAAGATCGGAATCCATTTCTGATTGATGACCTCCATTGAGAGAAGAACTAATATCAACATTCCCTCTGATACCAATTTTTAGGTCCACAAAGCTGAATACCCTGAGAGGGGGGGGGTGAATCAGGGTATGACTAATTTAAAATTAATTACCATTCTAATCTTGTTTCGATGTTAAGAAAAACACTCTTCTCTATCTTTCCTGTTGTACAAAATAAACAGAAAGTAAAGGAAGCATAGGACACAACAATTTTACTTGGTTCACCACTAAGGGCTGCGTCCAAGGAGAATACGCCGACAGGTTGTCGGGCATACCAAATTCCACTATACTTCACTACTTGTGGATTACAATGTTCGGGTACAGTCACTCTGTCCCAGGCTCACTGCCTTTGCAAGGTTTAAGGTCAGCTCACTGCTTTCCCAAGGGTCACTCCCTATTTCTCTCTCTCTGGCTCACTGCCGGTGGAGAGGATCACCTTTTTACTCTTCCTATGCTCACTGCACTTGGAAAGGATCCACTCACAGTTTATAGACCTTTAGGTCTCTTCACTTGCATGAATGAATGCATCCTCAACTGTTGATAGATTCTCTGTTGAAGTCCAACTTTCATCCACTGATTAATACCACTTTTACTCTTACCCACTGGGCAATTCACTTTGGAAACACCTTCGCAAAGCTCCCTACTTCTTGAGGCTCCCAATTTCATGAAGCTCAAACAAGCCTTCGCGAAGCTCCTGACTTTTCCTGAAGCACTCTCGCGAAGAACTATCGTGAAGCTCCTGACGTTTCATGAAGCTCAAGTCGTTGCAGAGAAACTTCTTTCACGAAGCTCACTGAGCCAACGCGGAGCGCATGACTTTCGCAGAGCTACAATAGCTGCCGCGAAGCTCTTCTTTCGCGAAGCACACAGGCTACGCGAATAACCTTCGCGAACTGAGAGCAAATGATTTTCTCCGAAAATTATCTCTACTTCTCTCGAGGGGGTCGGCCTCTATTTATAGGCGATTCCACCGACCCTCTAACTTTCCGCGTGAAGTCAACGCCACATTATCTCAAATCGAGAAGCTCTGATGTTCCCGCCAGAATTCTCTCAAAATCGCGAAGCACCACGGAAATTTTCCAATCACAGAGTTCGTCATAATCACGGAGCATCCCTTCAATTCCTTCGCGCCTTCGACGCATAGCTCCCTCGCAATGCCCTTCATCGTCGCGAAGCTCCCTTGCAAATCCCTTCACCGTCGTGATGCGCTTCAGCCTCTCCCATTCGTGAAACTTGTTGTAATCGCGAAAAATCACCGCCTCAATTCTTCTGGTCTTCGCGAAATCCAAACCATGAAGCCTCTCTTCTCAAAATTCATGCCATTACCATATTTAATTATGATCTTCATGGAAATACTATTTTCACAAGGCTCATCAAACTCCAAATTTTGGACCCCAAAAATTTTGAAAACACAGGGAAACGACACCCCCTTATACTGCTCTTTTGTACCGCCTCCAGAACATCTATTCCTTTGTCATATTTCATTGTCAACATGGATTGTCAAAAACATCTCGGGAACTCGAAATTTTCCATGGAAACCTGCTTTTTCAACAAACACAATCAACCCAAAAATAAAACAATGTTACCTTGAGGGATTTTCGCCCAACAGGAAACATAACCTAAGGGGGAGTATTCGAATTCATCGTAAATTTATTTCAAAAATAGAGATAGGTTTTACCTTACTTGTTTATCAAAGATAATATATCATTCCTTAGCAATGTTCATTGTGCTTTCCAAAAAAAGGGAGATTGTTGAGTCAATAAGGTAATTATATGACTTCTCCATTCCTTATGGTTTTATGTTTTGAAAATCACAAACACATTTTATTATGTTCCGAATTTTTAATTCTATTTTACTTATTCTTTTTTCATTTTTTATACTTGCAGAGTCTTCATTATGTTTACATAATCAAATTTCATTTTGTTATACATATAGAATCGTCACTCTATAATACTTATGAATCAATCATTACGTTTACCTACAAAGGTCATGTTGTTTCCAAAATACCAATTTCAGTACAAATGCAATGCGGTTTTAATAATACTGATTCCGGTACAAATGTCATGTGGTTTTCAAGATAACGATTCTGGTACCAATGTTATGTTATTTTTATGATACCAATTCTAGTACAGATGTCACACTGTTTTTTTATACCAGTACCGAAAAATAGTGATATCGTTTTTCTCAATCTAATTTGCATTTTCTTAAGAATATTTTTCTTTTAATGTTAGAATTACTTAATGTATCATTCCAATATTATCGTATTCAAAATTTTCTTATACATAAAATTTACCTTAAACATAACATCGTTTCTTATACTTGAAACAGTGTCATATAATTTGTTACAAAATAACAATTGTCTGTTTGAAAAATGACCAGCTCCCTCCAAAATTTAAGGAAAATATTACCATTGGAGTGGAGTCCATCATCGGTAAGTTTTTTATCTATAAATACACGTTCATTTGAATGTACAAAGTACTAAGTGTTCTTTGATGATGAACAATGAATTGAAAAGAGATCAATGTTTGTGAAGTGATTTATAGAGAGAGGCTCATACAACACTTAGTGCTTCAGGAAGATATCATGAACAAGTTGTTCAGGTGTGGACAACTTTTTTAGACATGATTTGTGCAGAGTCTGATCATGCTAATCATGGGCTTCTGGATTCAGAAGATAGTGGTTCTGATTTTCTTCTAAACCAATGGATTTAGGGGATAGCAAGAGAGATACTGATCTTCAAATTGAGGGATTACTTTGGTTTGAGTTAGAAAAACTTTCAAGAATGTATAAATCAAGGAAACTTTATCCAATGTTATTGGATACCCTTCTCTTTTTGTTAAAAGAATTTCATCGTTACTTGTTTTCTATTTCATGTTGATTTTATTCTGATACTATGTTAACTTTGTTAAAGTTAGAAAGTATAACATTCTTATACTTTTTAATTCCGTTACTCTGATTATATTAATTATTTTAATTTCTCTAAGGTAGAATATTTCTTTTATTAAAATGTTTCTTCAGTTTGTATCTTAATATTGTAATGTTTAAGAAAATTATTCTTTAATAGGGTTTGGGAATTTTTTTAACATTGTTAAACTACATTTAATTAAAGTTAATATCTAACCTTAAGAAATTGATTTCATTAAGGTTAGGAAACATTCTTTAAGAAAGATTAATATCAACTTTAAAGGATCCAAAGTAAATTTTAAAGTATACAATTAACCCCCCCTGTATTTGAGCATCTCATTTTACATTTTCGATCCTAAATATTCATCTTCCATAGTTTATATGCTTACGAATTCTATTTCTCTTAGATGGGTTATACCATGATAAATTCCTATGAAACCTAATTGATTTTACATATTATTCTAGGATGAAATGATTTTAAAATCTCTATATTTTCCACAGATTATGGTATGATTAAATGTTTATGATACCCATTTCATTTAATGGGTTATGATATAATCATTTTTTATGGGTCATGTTATGATGTAAGGTTTTATATATTGTGTAACATGTATGTATTAGTTTATTATATGATATATGGGACATATATTGGCCTCAAATGAATTGGGTATTGATGGAATAATCCGAAGTATAAATATTTTTCATGAACCTGATTACATGTTCACAATGCTAGGAATAGACCTGGTTTCATGACTATAATTTTATGTCTGAACATGATTACATATTCAAAATTTTATTCATGGACCTGGTTGGATTTCTAAAATTTTATTGGTGAACTTTATTACGTTTTCACAATATTATGTGTGAACCATATTGCATGGTCATAGCGTTATGTATGGACCTAGATGCATGTCCATAAGCTTATGTGAGGGATGGATTACATGTCCTTATCCTAATGAGTGGTCCTATTTCGATTTATACATGTTCAAGATGTTATATGTAGATGTGTATGACACAATTCCGTGTCTTATTAATATGTTATTATATCACTGATTATGTTCCTAATTATCTTATGATTCATGTCTTATAAACTACTATTACGTACACCATGATTAATGTATAAAATCATTGATATTCAGGGTATGATATTTTAATTATTCAATCATGTTCTAATTCATATATGATCATGTTTTGATTACATGTTTCCTTTATTTACCCATACAGAGAATTTGAGCTCACCCCTTTCTAATGTATTCTTTCCACAGTTTATAAAGAAAGGTTTTTAGTAGGATTACTAAGTGGGAGATCTTTTAGGAGGATGTTGAAGATCATTCACCATTCTAGAAGAATGTGTTCCATGTTTCCAAACACACTACACTATTATGGTGCCCATACATGTATTTTTGTAATGCAGTTAATATTCCTCTAAATTGATGTTATATTCATGTATGTTATGCTTGGGTCCTTAAAGATAGTGAATCACACAATCTTATTTAACTATTATTTATTTTATGACTATATTATGTAAGTAATATGAACATGTGTTTGTGATATCATGTTATCTAATTTCACAAATATCATAAAATATTATTATTTTTATATATAGAGAGCATAATAAAATTATATATAGATTTATTCATTTATTATATCTAATAAAGAGATAGACATTTCATATCAAATAATTTTTAATGTAGTTGAAATTTAAGGTACAAGACATAGTTATATAAAATATAAAAAATAAATATTCATATCATTTAATTATTCATTTATATTGTAGGTATTTTTTACAGATTGAATTTTTATCTAATCAAATTAGACGATTTTCTATTTTTCCAAATTATTTGTACATGAATGGAAATAACTATTCATTAGTGATTTAATAATTGTTATCACTAATTGAGTAGTGAACATTCTAACACATCATAATAGTGGGATATTAACGAAAATGATATTCTATTAATGTATGGTAATAGATACTAATCCCTAATATAGACATGCTTCTTAATATGTAGTGGTGGATAAAATACTAATATTGAATAATTATTTATATGTTCGTGTGTATATGATGAAATGCAAGTGGTTTGATTCTAGGTTGTGGTATGTAACATTTATTGATGACTAATGATTCAACATTATCACCACAACTCATTTCCTAAATACAGATGAGATATATTTATTGGAAACATTGGAGAAACAATTATTGTATGGGAAAGATCATATGATTCCTAAGTTCAGTTCCATGGCTGATGTAATAAAAATATAAATTTTTTATGATAATGGGGATCAAGTTGAAACCATCATTCCCCTCATCGGCCCTGATCAATATATTACATATGAGGACTTGATTAGACTAAATCTCAAAGTTTATTATATAGCTAATGTAGTTTTTGGTATTATATAAAAGTAATTATATGTGTTCTTAGTTCATTCACTTTATCTCAACTATGGTATTTTAGGATGGTAATATTGAAATTTATTTCATTTGGATTCATTTTATAATTCTATGTATGGTTTACTTTTGGTTTCTGTGTTTCATTTAATTCGTGTTATTTTACATTATTAAAAATGAACCATTGAATCTTACGTGGGATGGATAATCCCTAATGTACTGTACACCTGCAATGCTAAATAAGGATTTCCATCCCCAACACAAAAAACATAAAATTAATAATCAAATTATCAGATTAAAAGTTATTAGTTGAAATCTAAAAATTTCAAATGGAGAACATGTCTTAAAAATTATGATACCACTATAGGGACATCCCATATATGATTTAGAGGGTTTTCCAACTAACAATGAGAGTTCAGATACCCAATAATAAGAAATGATCATCTATTTGAAGAATAATGTGGTTAAGGTTTTATTCAAAGTAAATGAGTTTTCATTAATAATTATATTATTATGGTATTTATTAATACATTGTTTGTATTCTAGAATTTTTTATCATTAATCCATAAAAAGAAATAATAAAACAAGGGTGCTACGAAGCATATGAAAATTTTATGGAGATCTACAGTGTAGGAGTGTGAGATAAACCTAGAATTTTTTATATATAAATGAGTTTATTTAGATACCTATCATACATGACATGACTAGAGATGAATAAAAAAAGAGATTTTAGTTGACGTAAACTAAAAAGATATAAACAAAAAAATTGACATGGATCAACTATATCAAGTATGTACTAACCGATCCCTAATCAAAATGATAAAAAAACCTCCAAAATCAAAATAAACTAACATCGCATGTTCCAAATAGATTTATGGTTGACATAATAATACCTCTTATAGGTCAATGTTTTATGATTAAAATAATGAGTATATTATAACATGATCCATTATGACACTATTAGGGTATAATGATGGACTTTGAAACTAATCAAACACAGTAAAATGAATAAAAACCCATATTTATATTCCCATTACAACTAAATAAACTCCATATCATCATTTAGTGTAAAATACACATGATTGATCCCTAAAATTACATAATTTTTTCCATATCACTATCAAACTTGTTATCCATCAAAGAAGCTACTTCCCATTTCAGTGTATACCCAAACATCCACCAAGAGGGATAAAATCTAAAATAACCCTAGAAAACAATAAAATATATACGTAATTATACCCAAGGAAACCGTATATAATTTTTTATACAATAAAACTATTCTAAACTCTATCCCATAGATATGACCCACAATCAACACTATCCTTCCTCTTAAAATAAAATTCTCAAATTTTATCTTTCTACCAATCACAACCTATTATCATAATCACTCCTAAAATAAATACAACCAAATATAAACATTTTTATATGGTATGATGAATAAAAAATACTATATTTTCACATATTAGTTTCAACACTATTAGGTTATAATGAAAGAATTTAGAACCAATATAACATGGAAACCTTAATACCTAGAACCACAAGTTTCATCATGAGAATGGTTAATAACAATAAAATGTTCTATTAATGATAAAATATGAATGTTTTAACTATAAATTTTCATATTTCAATCAATATGGACATCAATATTTTTATCAGTGAAATAAGCTACTACCACTTCCTGTTTATACCCCATGCATCCCCCAAAAGGGGAAAATCTAAAATTACCATGGAAACCAAAACACTATTATCTAATTCCAAACAAGGATAAAATATATAATGGTTTTATAAAATATAAATAATTATAAACTCTAGATCACATATAAGTTCAAAAAGCAATATTATCCTTCAAAAAAACATAGAATTCTAAAAATTCATCTTCATACTAAACAAATCATTAAAAATAATTTCCTATATAAAATATGATAAATTATTAATTCACATGGCTATGATTTTATGAATAATATAATCCTTATATTATAAAATATTCTTTTATAACATTATCATGGTGTAATGAGGACTATATACCTAATAAAACTCATCAACCGCACTACTAAAAATCACAATTCACATCCACAGGACACTTAAAAAAATAAAAATTATCTATTCTTGAACAAATACACATATTTAATCAATATGATTCAATAATTTAATCTCTATTATCATAAAACAAGTAATATATTAAAGAATATATTTCCCCTTTCCATTTATACAGAAAAAATCCTCAAAAAGTGATTAAATCTAAAATAACCACTCAAACGCAAACACTTTTATGTAATTCCATACATGAAAAACATATAATAGTTTCATCAAAAATAAACCATTCAAAATTACAGCTCAAATATATTACCTAAAATAAACACTATCCTTAATTTCACATAAAATAATGAAATTTCATATTCTTACTAAAGGAAATTGAACAACTTATTCACTCATCAAATATGTAAAACCCAATATAATTACAAGTAAAAGAAACCATAGAAACAAAAAAAGAAATTAACTCAAAATATCCCTATAGATAACCATAATACCATGGATTTAACCACAAAATCATAAACATCTCACAAGATCTATATTAATTGAACAAAAAAATGTTTAAAAATAGAAATTTTAAGAAGTCATTTCTATCAAAT
The DNA here is from genome assembly GCA_963277665.1 of Viscum album. Taxonomy (NCBI): domain Eukaryota; kingdom Viridiplantae; phylum Streptophyta; class Magnoliopsida; order Santalales; family Viscaceae; genus Viscum; species Viscum album. The sequence continues at coordinate 1,131,548,452 of OY728150.1, read as the reverse complement.
CAAAATCATGGTTCTTAAGCAACACAATCATATAAGATTTTAAATTTCAAAAATGAACCCTTTTAAATTGAAAACCAAATATTCCAAAGATTATAAAAAACATTTTCATTATCCTAAACTGGTCAAAAAACTATCTTGAATCAATTTTTTTGAAAACTCTATGATATTATTACATTTAACATGATTTTATAAAAATTAAGGAACTAAAAACACCCATAAACACAAATAATGATTTTAATAAATATATATATATCATCTACCAACCACATTCATGAAACTTTTAAAAATAAAATAATGAAACCCATATCAATTAAAGTAATTAAACCCAAAACACCCAAATTAAAATTAATAAATGTAATTATTGTGTATTTACCGTCAGAATAAATTAGCACTTATCATTTTAATCTCATGTATTTTAATAATTAACTAAATTATCAAAAATTAGAATCTTTAATTAAAACTAGTAAAATTAAATTCAATATAATAACTTTAATAAGAAACATATATTCGTTCTACACCATACAAGGATGTAATTAAATCACTAACTCATTTTAAACACTTATTACCCAAACCCAACCCACTTTTATCATTAAATAAATGGAATATAAATTTTTTAGCCATAATTGTTTCATTATTTTAAAAAATTTAATTTGTATCAAGTGGTATTGAATATATATGATAAGGTTTCTAGAGACAAATGGTTTTCTCATGTAGAATGAATAAATATAGGAGTTATGTAAATAAATAGATGAAATAAAATATTTGTTGTATTGAATTAAGTTTCATTCAAATTTTAATATATAATTTTAACTAAATATCATATTTATAAAACACAAAACATTATTTGAAGACACTTTATGTGTAAAGGGATGAAAAATTCATTCCAAAAGATCGTTTGTGGTGGATAATAGTTGTGGATTATCAAGAGAGAGTCTAATGTTTACTTGGGAAGATTGTTGTCCCCACTAGTTATTTTCCCACTTCATACCCCACTAACTACGCTGATAGTACCATGTTTTTTGTGGCCCATGTTGAGGAATAATAGGATCATACCGAGGTATAGCAGTCCAAATAAGTATGCATAAAAGGGAAATAAATATGAAAAAGGGGAAGTGAGTAGTTTCTAAAAGCTATTAATGATTTATGTAAATAAATTCCTCTAGATACCATTACGCTTTCTAATATATTCATATCAATGAATTAGTCCTTATATGATGAATATAGTGACAGAGATGATGCTTCTAGTAGTTGTTGGGGTGGAAACATTCTGGTTTTTGATGGATTTGGAGATGATTATGTAATAAGTGATGAATCTTGTTAGGACACACAAGATGATAGTAATGATTTTGATGTCCATAATGGTAGTGAAGGTAATGGGGGATATATTGATCACCAATATTTCTAAATTGATATTTTTATAAAAACTATTTGAATGTTATTGGATGAGGGAAACAAGTTGTACATTTTTTATTTTATTTTTAATTTAGCAACTGATTAAATATAAAATGTACATTATATTTTCTATATTAAATATCTATTAAGAATGTTCGAAGACTTAAATGTTTTTCTAGTCTATAATATATTAGTAGATTGGTTTTTTATGTGTCAATGAATGTTGTTTTTAATCAATGATTAATATAATCCTATATTATTTGTCCTCAATCTACAGGTATGGGATCCATAAAATAGTTAATATAAACCCTTATTAATATTCAAATTTGACCACCCACATACCAACACTGGCCATCAAACCATCTGTATAGATCTATCCGAAAATTCCATGTTATAATGGTTCTATGAACCATTGGGATAACATACACAAAATGTTCACAAGCCGGTACTATTGGTTTAAAACCATTTGTATAGTGAATTTTCCAGCAATGTCCAAGAATCACTACTTATCCAACTAGAGTAGGACTCAAGCCATACATTGATCTTGAATACATGTACTATTAACACATACTCATGGGTGAAAAATTCATTGATAAAGGATTCTATATAGATCAAGGTCACATGTATAATAGAGGAAATTTTGGTTGAATGTGTTTCTGGTTGGGGAAATAATTGAAGATCTGTGCATTACCACATATCTTAAAAGATTATAAATTGATCCACACATAGTTCCTGAAAGTCCTCTGCATCACAGATCAAATTCATGTTCATATGTAAGGAATTGGATTCCATTTTAACAATGGGTCATTGAGAAAGATCAATTTGGATTAGAATTACCTATCATTAAGGTAAAAGGAGGAATTATTTATTGAAAAAACATTTAATTGGTATAATGGTAGTAGATCCAACAATTACATCATATTTATGAGAGTATAAATCAAGGAATATGAAATTTTTATAAAATGGTGTCCCACATATAATGTTTTTCATATATAGGGTTAGTTTATTTCATTATTTTAATAGTGGAAGAGAAAAAAGAAGCGGGTTCCATTATTACATATTGTACTAGATTATTTTATCTGAATATAGATTATTTCACAAAGAACACCTCACATGTATATTTCTCTAATGTAAGGGGAATGATATCACTAACAAGACACTACTAAATGATTAACGGTTTAAGTAAGATGGAACTTATGTCATCAAATTTAACGTTAGGTGAATATTACTAGATTCAATAACTCTTGATATGTCAAATATTGATCATGTTGATGATATTGATTTATTCAAAGACCTATATGTTCACATGAGTAATTATTGTTATGAGAAACAAGATATAGTTAGGATATTGTCTGAATTTCATGATATTTCATGAAATAGAACATATGAGTGGCATTTTTATCATGATGATATCAATATAATGCTATAAGGAATCGATTATTATGTAAGGAATAGAGGTGTTGAATGATGAAAATTTATGGTTGGGTCTGGGATAGATGATCCATGAATCATTATGTATCTTATAAATGGAAATAAGGACATAAATATTTCATAAATATGGGGGAATTTATTTATTATTTAGTGTAAAATATTCAGAACCAAGAGTCATATATTTTTTCCATATAAGGATCTAGATCTTTTGTAAAGTTGATGATCCATATCGGTTATGGTACTCTAGATAATTTTAATGTCATGTAATATTGAAACCTATGAGATGTATTTTTATATCATATGATCAGGAATAAATGGGGACATTGTTATTTTATATAGTACATATGATTGTTACAAAATATACATTCAGATTCCCACATGGATATAACTCTCACATGGGAAAAAGTTTCATCCTACATTGGTGTCAATTAATGAAATGGGTAAATTGGGCACCAAATACAGACCACTCTATGTAGTATAAAGTTAGTTATAGTGGGTTTAACAATATATAGTTTAATTTCATGTTATAATTACCAATTACATGTAGATTAATTTCTTATAAAATGTGATTTTTCCATATATTTTTAAATACTTATAGTCCGTACATGTACAATGAAACTTAATATCATAAATAAATTATGATATCATGCATTTTTACTTCATGAAATTTGGAAAAAATGTCATATAATTTTATTTTATGTGAAAAATGATAAGGCCTTACAAAATATTTTAATGGGTTTGTGGGTCTCATTTAACATTTCTGGAACATACAATTTAGGTTTATCCAACCCATATGTGAAACCTGGGGGGATTGTTGTTGGAGTGAACATGTGGTTTGGTCACTGATTGGTTATATTAGATGTCACTAAGGATCTTAAATTAACCCCACATGTAGTTTTTATGAATACCTATATGGGTTTATCCCATATACAATATAAAAGGGTAATTATTTTATGAATATAGTCATGAATAAATAATATTTTTTCAAAGGATCAAATATAAATATGGATCATTTGAAATAGAGAAGAATTTTCATGCTTTAGGAACACTCACCAAAATAGATCAAGACCATAATGTGTGACCCTAGAATAAAAAAGGTTTTGATTGTCATAAAATCGTGGATATGCCTAATGTAAGGTTTCTAAATATTTACACATATCCTATGGGATTGAGAATCAATCCAAAAACATTTCTCAAATAATGGTATGTTTGGATACCAATTCCAATAGTAGATTATCTTCTTTAATTAGGTTGATTTTTATATAATTTAATATCATTTGTGAGGGATGATATCTCTTAGGTTTATATCATGCGATTGGGACAATATCATCCAATTTTATGTCATAAGACTAGAATGTTGTCGTGCAGTTTAAAGTCTTGTGAATTTTAATTTCTCTTGCAGTTTGATTTCTTATGACTAGGATGTTTTTCAAGAAGTTTAATGCCATATTATGGGAATTTTATCTTGTTTTTTTTACATCATGATATTTCGATGATTTCATACATTTTTACACAATGTGACTAAGACATGGGTGAACAGAAATAGCTTTATGCAATGTATTTATTGATATATATTTCATTTTATGGGGGTGTGACAATATCCTCATACATTATATCCAAGGAGTAAGATCTATTGAAGTATAAATTTTGTATGGTGTAAGGTCCTTTCTATTTAGGTTTAATTTTTTAAGGCTTCTTCCCTGGTATTGTTAGAATCCTGATTAAAAATAATAGATCTCCCTACATGAATAAGAACGGGTAAAATTTCATATTGAAGGATCATGAAAGTTGATTATAATTTATTTATATGTTATGTAATGTATTCAACTTCTTCTCACATTGTTTCTCTAACTCATCATGTCACTTTTATGAGTGCTTGTATTTAGGGGGCTGATTAAAGCTGGTGACCTGAATTCTTGTCCATATCCAACATCTATTTATGACATTTAGATACTATCTAATTAAATTCCTATATATATTAATTTTTTGATTTATAATACGAGAAGGAATGGTTAGACCATATGTGGTAATTTATGTCAATCCTTATCAACTTGAAAGAATAGATATTGGTGTCATTGTAGGTCATAATTATATGTTCCAATCTAAATTTGGCAATGATATTTGTCTTGATGATGTTTATAAAAGCATCAATCCTAAATTTATTGATGTTTATAGTCTTAGATCATTTAAAAATATAGTCAAAAGTAATAAATATGTACTTGACCAACCAGTATGTGGCATGGGGATGCGGCCCCATGATATACATTCCCTATGTGGTTAATGGGAAATAATATTTTGAAATATACAGTAATTATAAGGGTTGATGAATGAAGTCAGAATGTATATGGTAGTAATGGAAATTATTAATGAAATCTAAACAATATTATACCATTGAAAACTAATATGAGCCAATACTTCTAATTTTATTGGATATCATGGTTCTTGATTGATGAACATTACAAAAAACAGAATAGAAATCTTGGATTACAATGTGGATATCCTTCCCCACGATGAGTCATTGGAGAACTATACCAAACACTCATTTTTAGAGGATCCCTTGGGATCTAAGATCACCTTAGAGTGTGATGTTCACCACCCAATGATTAATCATCTCTTTCATGGCTCTCTCTATATAAATATTTTATCATAGATGTAGTTTATATTAGGGTACATCCATTCATTGGTTGTGGAGGTTTATAATTTTCATTGACGGTTTTGATTCAATGTAGTTCAAAATTCATTTATTTCCCTCGTTTTCTATCCAATGGAGGGGAATACCAACTTCTGCTCTGAAATCTAGTTAATTTTCTCATCCTTTTCTGGATCTTCTAGGGTGGTATCTCTATTTGTTAGACCATCGATATGGGAATTTTGTAAAAGTATGACATGATTATAAATCGTATTTAAGCATAACTCAACCATCAATTCTCTAATATAATCACATACAGAGATTAGGTATTATTTTTATGGAATATTCAAAATTAATTATTTTATCGTGGGTTTTGAATCACTTTTGATATTGAGGTGTTCCATTGGTATATATTAGTATTGCAACAAACTAGTGAAGAGGGACTTGTATTATGCCTCATTTTTTATGATACATTTTAACAGTATCAAGGAATATGGAAATAATCCCTTGAATTGTAAAATTACCAAAATATCCAAACTAACCTGGTTATCTTTTGGGTTAACCATTCATGTGCATATGAGGATTTAAGAAGCACCATCAAGGCACATAAACCAGGATTAAGGTTCATTCTTCATCGGGAAGAAGTCCTCGCCTTTGAGATCTATGTTTAATGGACCGCTCTCAAGAGTTGGGTGTTTTGTAAGAATGTATTCAAATACATACCTCTTAAAAAAAATTCCATGAACCATATGTGAAGTTGTTACATGATTAATTATCATTGTAAAAAACATCCCATAAACATTAGGTGGTTGTGTGTTCACTTGAGTATCTCAAAATGAGTGACCATATATATCTTTTGATACTAGAGATAAAATATTAGCTTTTATGTTTTGAATATCAATTCGAATAAAATATTTTTAATATTGGAATATAGATTCTCAATGTCCAACATGATCTAGATTAGATAATATAAATAATTAAATATTCCTTTAAAATTCTTCTAAGATAAGAGTACTCTAATTTAACACTCTGAGGATTCAAAATACAAGATATATTGATTTATTTAAACTGGTGGCTTCAATGGGGGTACTGTCACCACATGGTACTATGACCTATCCATTTAAACAATACTTCATGTATTGATGGTTAGATGTTCGAACCCTAATTTTTTTTTGATCAATAATCTTCCATAGAGAACATTAAACCTTTTTCCCAATCGAACTATCAAGAACATGAAGTTGGATTCGTATCTCAAAAAAGGGTCCTCTTTTGTCCCAATAAAGGGGTTTTCCTAAAAAAAATTACAACCTTCTACGGTCAACATCGAGGGAGAAATATAATATTACCATATATTAAGCATTATTGAAACCTGACTGGAATCAGATCAATTAAATAATAATTTCTATTTAATTCATTAAGAATTTCAACATTGTCAATATATTCATAGATATTTAGGTGTTTGATATAAAAATAGATTATAGCATCCTTATCCTATTTTATGAATGAGATAACTGTATAGATTTACACATGGGTTGTCTTTACATGATACACCACATCCACAACATATTTATCCTCAAAAACCCTGGGGTACTAAAATTTAGGAATAAGTACTTCAATATATTCTATTGTATGCTTAAGGTTATCTATAATTGGATTCTTGGTTTGGATGGCTGCCAACTAATTTAAAGCATCAAAATAACTTTAAGATATTATAATTATCTACTAAGGGATGGTGCTTTCCAATATGGGTTTGATCCTTGTCCTGAGTCTTGGTGGTTGAGGAATTTTATATAGCTTCATCATGGTTTTTTATAGAACCTCATTTATGGTTTTTTCTAGAGGTTTTGTTATGTTTTCTTTCTAATATGCCAAGGTTAGTTATAAAATAAGGGACCTAATGGCTGATATTCCTAGACAATTGGGATTGAATGATTTTTGTAAGAATAAAGTTATCTCTATATTCCTTCGGGCATCAATGATAAGCTTAATATCATGTTTAAGCCCCATTTTTGGCTTCGATAGATACATTGAAAGAATGTTGAGATCCTCTATATACATATCATCTCTAATTTTCTGAGCATTTTTACCACTTTTAATAGATCTATGGTAATGTAATATGAACTCAAGTTCATAATAATATTATTTTCTTGGGATATAATTTTCCAATTGAATTTATTTATCATTGGAAAATAGATCATTAATATAATGAGGGTGTGATTTGTGGAGGTGTTTCCCATTCCCAAAATTTTAAAACACCTTGAGAATCTAGACTAAATTAATAATTTATTTAATCTTCTTTTCATACACCCTATTATGTTTTTAGTTATTATGACTACCTCTAAATGATGGGTTTAATGAATTTATTTGTAGCCTACAGTTGATTTTCATTCCTCAATTAGTTGATCAGATTATTACTTGAGGGTAGCAAGATCTTTATTAATTTTCATTCATGTCATCCAATTGACACGCTTTTGTTCACATTTGGATATGTCTTGATTCTTATCATCTTCTACCTTGGGTAGTGTAGTCGAAACTTTGTCCACTGGTTTTGGAAATTTTCCCCATTTAATTATTCACACATTAACCATTTTTAATGGATATTATGAAATATGAAGAATTGTTGAAAATTGTTTCCGAACATTTGGTGGAAATATTAAAAATTGTGATAATCACTAAGACTAAAACAAATGGGTTACCCAGCATCCGGAATCATAAGGATATATTTTTCAGGGATGTGATGATAAGGCTAGTAACCTACACCTTTTAGAAATAGTAGGTGTTGTTTCATCAGTCCTCATACCAAGGGTGTCTATTCTCCTTCCTTGGTTCTATATATATAAATTTTTCTATTTTTGTTGCTCTCTAGGAGGTGTTGGTAGATACAGTCCTATACGGGAACCATGTTAGTTTTCATTGTTAGTTTAAGTGTAATGGTTTCACTTTCCATTTTACTAATAATTTTGACTAGATTAGTTGATGTAGGAAAATTTATAACCCTAGTTCACTTAATGGAAACATATAGATGTTGTGTTATGGTTGAAAACTCCCTAAATAATCTGGTGTACTTAAACATAATTTGTTGTGTCTGAAACTGATCAAAAATATTATCTATATAGATATGCAACATATACTCTACACATATCTATAGAATATTCTCCTAAGGGAGTTTCTTATTATGTGACTACTTCATTACATTATATCATGTGATGATGTAGAAGACCCATTTATTTTCATGTTGTGTTTAATTCTAGAGGAAAATGATAGTAATAGCTTATATCATATATATAAATTGGTAAAAGAAATAATGATTAATGTCTTAGTTATATTTGATGGATTTGATTCCAAAAAATTTAGTCCCAATGAATTATTTCCACTATATATATTAATAAAATTGTTTGAGTTTTTCTTTTTTATTCTAATCAAGTGTGCACAGTATATAACCACATATGGACTTGAAATTTCAGAATTATTGTTCCAAATATCTCAGGCTATATAAATTTTGGAATGGGTGATTATAGATATTAGGAAGAAAAGTGCTATCAACAATAAATTTAAGATGTGGTTCCCTCTAGGGATGAATAGAGAATTCATTCATTCAATGGATTCTACTAGAGTGGTTATAGACCTGATGGAGGTGAGGATGTCTGGAAAAAATATTATCTAAGATGAGAAATTCAATGTGGATATATTGTAAAAAAATTAATACACATTATATATATGTTTTTGTTTTCATATTTCTAGGTAGGGCTTGATTAATTTCATGAAAGAAGGGGATATATTGTCATAAAGGGTTAAAATATTATGCATCAAAACAATTTGGTTCAGGTAAACTGGTTGTTTGGAATTAGATCCAACCCGGTGGTCAAACTCTATTCTCAAAGGTAAAATGAATCCCTCATTGTTAATGGTATTAAAACAATCCTCCTAAAATTAATATTATACTCAATTGGAATATTTCTCTAAATTAACTCAACATTATTTCATTTCAAATAGTTTATCTAAACTTTTCACTACACCTACTTTCATTAACATAGAAGACATTGACCCTTTCAGGTTTTGAGTTTGATATTTCTATTACATTACCATTTTCTATAGCTAAAGAACAACAATAATGTTGAAACTGAGTAGTTGGAACTAACATGTTCTTATTTTTCCTCTAATTCTAGGAATGAACATGTTCCACACTTCATTCAGTGTGAATTGTCTCTCTAGAAACATTATCTTCATTTAATGCCTTTAAATATTTTTCCTAGATAACATACATTTATATATTAATTATTATGATTCAAAGATGTGTATCCAACAGTGAAAATTGATTCACCCTAATAATGATAATATGGTGAATATTTTTTTGGTACCTTCTTCAAATTGAATATTAATATTCTATTTTTTGTCGCCTTTTTAGCATTTTATTTATTCTTATAAGTTATACCGGGATCAATAGTTTTTTTAGGATTTTACCCTAGATGTTATTTATGTTGAGTGATCATATGGGGACCCATAGTTCCTTTAAATAATGTTCTTATAATCATAGATGTGTTTCATGAAATGAAAAAAAATGGTTGGGGTGATAGTTTTCATAGGTCACTACCGAGATTTTAAAATACCAAATTCCCCAAAGTAGGTGGTACCAATTCCCCAATACATGATTGATGGGTTGAAATGACCTATAAACTATCACATCCTGATTAAATTGAGTATAAAATTATCCTTGTTGTGGTGGTGGTGGTAAAATTCCCCCAATCTTTGTGGGATAGGGATGCTCCTGAATGGCTTTCATAGTGGGATCCAATACAATCTTTTTAATTTTTAGTTCTTTCAATCATCCATAAATCATGTGTAACTACTTATATAAATGTGATCTAAAAAACGCTAGATGTTTTCCTATGATGTAATAATTCTGCTTTATTAGATGAGATGATTTAACATAACTTTTAGAAGATTTTATGAGGATCTTATCAATTGTCCTCTCCCTTCAAGCATGCATATTTTTATTCTTATTGGCAAAAGAGTTTTTTTATATAAAAACTATAATATGCAGTATTTGTTCTTAAAAAATCTCATGTGTAAATTAAATTTCGTAATTACATCTTTGGATGACTTTTGGGCTAAGGGATAGAGTAATGTGTGGTCCTCCACACTCCCCCATCCTTAAATACACAAATTGGATGGGATATCGGGGATTATTTTTTAAATTAGTTACTTTGGAAACAAGAATACCACATGTTCTCACAAATTTTTCTCCAGTATCAGATTTAGAGGTTCTATGAAGATAGTATAGTAAATCTAACTATCAACCTTATTCACCACCTAGATATGGTTTTCATACATTAGATAAGGTAGGACTTTGACCTTCGGATGATCAAGAGTCGACTATATATTTTGGAATAGTAAGGGAATAAAATATATCTTCAACACATTTGGGGTGTTATTATATGTAGTGTATATGAGATATATTATGATTTGGAGGTTACCCTCGGCCAATTCTTACCTCATTTTCTTATCATCTTCATCATCTCCTAGTAAAAATTATTCCAATTGATCTAAAAACAATGGTCATTTCAGAATTTTTTATCCTAAATGGGAGTGTTACCATTGGGATATAATGTTGTTGAGAAAAATTGTCACACCGTATTTTTTTATTTATGAATATTAATTAAAATATATGGGGGTTTAGGTTGTGTACATAATGGGAATCGATCCGTTGAGCGATTCTTGGCATGATGCTTATCTTGGAAAATCATTGACAAGGGGAATACCATCATTTCATGATGAAATATCCCTATAGTGGGGACCTTCACAGTATGTACATTGGAAAGGAACTTAAAAAATAAATATAAGAATATCACATGGAAGACCATTGGGGTTGAAGATACTCTCACATTCTGTTGAATATTCAACAAACACTAATGCTACCATAGATTGGTGTTTCGGGGCATCAAGTATATTAGTGATGATCAATTCAAGAATATTGGTATACAATTATTTCATTGTCTACCTTATGTGATGAATTATTTTTTATTCCCTATTTAAGATCAATTGGATACCTTCTTTGATAGTATCCTTTTTATGTGACACTCATTTTGTTATTTGAGATGGATGGTTATCTTTTTGATGTTGTATTAGGATATTGGCATGTCTGCTATTTTCCATTAAATTATACACATGGATTCCTTCAAACAAATAAAGAATATATTTTCTACTTTTTTAACAACCAAAACATGTCATCAGTTATCCTTAGGCTAAATGTGTTTGGTGATATGTGTCTATATTTGGGACTCTGCCAATATATTCGAATGTTCTTATTGGATGAATGTGGGAATATGATCGCACAAAATTGTATCCATTATAATATGTTTATGGTCCTTCAAAATGAGTGTGGTCATACGATTCCATTCTTGATGAACTACTGGGATATGATGAAAAAAAATCTTCGACGTTGGCAGGGCCATGAATATAGGCCTACTTCTTAGTGATAGTCAGGATATGTTGAATATCAACATCCACAGTCACCATCAGAATATGTTGATAATTTTCTAGGATATGGGTAAAGAGAATGTTATATCATTGCTTTCAACAAAGATGTTTTGATGGTCTCCTATAGTGGGGATAAGAATAAATGCTTGTTCTTTAGTGGAGCGGGAATATGCACTTTCTCTTGTCCTTTGATCACTGTCAGTATATATCAATGAAGTTCATATGTGGGGGATAAAATATGGGTATTCCACTTCATTTTTATCAAAACATTCCAACATTCACCTAATTAATCTAGAATTCACTTTTTCACTTGGTTGGTTTGAGAAGGGATATATTCCTACCCCTCCACTAGTTTATGATAATAGATTTTATCCTAGGGAATATGACTATAATATTATTCCCATTGCCTTAGGGTTTTATTTTCATCAGAGAGATCACCTTTTGTGTTCCATGGCCTTAGTAGTCGGGATTGAGATCTTATGGAAAACCTTATTAGTATAGTCTTGGGGATCTGGGCCGGGATGATATTTTTTGTGGTTATGGTTGGTGGAATGATCCCTCCTCAACATCCCATATGAAATGATGATTTCACAAATGACCTCATTATTGGCCTACCCAAGGTAAAGTAAGTATTGTTTATCATTTTGGGGAGATTATCTAAAATATTTTTAAGGATACGTAAATTTTCACTTGCTTTATAACATCATTCTCCATATTTGATGGGACAAAAGGATTTTTTAATTAAATATTATCATGAAAGTCTTCCAAGATTGGAATGGTATTTTGGTATCAGTGCTCCCTTACACACATATTTACTATTTTTTTCTAGATTTCTTCAATTTGAAATTTCATCCTTCAAATTATATGAGTCTTAGAATTTATTATTGTTCGTGAATAAAAAGTATAATTGACCATGAATTCATAATTTTATATGAATGGGGGGTCCTGAAAGGTGTACTTATCTCATAAGAAAAACACAAACAATAACACTAATTAGTAAAGAATAATATGTATGTTCATTTTTGACCTATTTTTTCACAATTGAATGTTTCACATTGGGTTTACCATTTTTTTTAAATAACATTTGAATAAATAGCTTGAAACAATATTAAAATCTATAATTTTTTTATTGAAAGGTTCACAATGGTTTCACCATTTTTATTTCCATACACATTTTCATTTACACCAGAATCATGTATGTTTAGTGGAAATGGTTTGGGGAATTCAAGAAAACATCTAACATTTATTTCCCACAACATTTTGATTCATTATAGGCCTTCTTTCCAAAGGAAGGTGGTTATTGGGACTTTACCGATGCTAACTTAGAATGCACATTGGTTGTGAGGATAGGGGTTCAAGCTCATACACACAATTTTAGGTTGAATTATTTACTTATCTAAAATTCAATGATAAATTTACAAAATATTCATGAAACATTCCCAAATCCAAGAATGAGACTAATTTAAAATGTCCTATCAATTATTGATCGACATTCATTAATATTGGTATATATGTGTATTAGATAATCTCCATATTTTCCTTTAGTAACTCTTAATTTTTGGATTTTGTGTTTTAAATCCATACCATTGGATTCTCTATAGCTTATCATCATATAAGGATGCATTATATGTTAATAATGTTAGGAAGACACCCATTAGAGGGGATTCCTATGTATCCCTGTGAAATGAAGTAGATTTCACATAGTTTGGTGAAACATAATAGGATATGTCAAATATTTGTAAGACTTGTGACAAATGAACTATCCCTAAATTTTTACATCACATTGAATGGAATACAAGAAAAATAGTGTCTAGTGAGGTTCCGTGTGGGGCATAAATTAGAGTGGCCCCAGAAATTTCACCATGAACGTAATATAGCCCTATTAAGATAGGTTGGTTTCATAAGGGATGTGGCCCCATGAGGTTTGATGTGGATTTGACTAGCAAGAGTATGACGCATTAGAGAGGATATGGACACATAAGGAATATGGCCAATAGAGGATGGTTCATCATAGAATGTGGATCCATTTATAAGAGTTACTAGGAAATATTTCTATAGGAACCAAAAATTCAATCTCACAAGAAATATATAATACTGAAACAAGATATAAGTAACATAATGAGTAATATTAACTCATGAATATGGAAATTAGAGGATTCAAGATATTGGTCTTGAACCTCTAATAGGAATCATAAACATTCTCATTTATAGGAAAAATGAACACATAGTTTGGGATACATAGTTTAAAATCCTACAACATTATAGTAATATGCAGTGTAATGTCATGTAGTAAAGAAGTATATATAGAAAAAGGAAAAAATAGATTATTGAGTTTGGATTATTCATGGGATTCCTATTAAGTTATTCTTTTCTAATTTAGAATAAAAAGTCCATCATTGGGCCTAAATTTGCAATGTATACATGGAGGAATCCCTAGATTATGTGGCTCGGTAATTAGAAGTGTAAATTAGAATGGGAACATTGACCTAGAAGATACAACTACAAAAACCTCTGAAAAGGATCATTGTAATTTAGGAAATCCATGGTTATGATTCCCTTAATGTTTATACCTATCTTTTATCTGAATTCTCATGCCTCCTTTTATCATGGATAACAATGATTTAGGAGGTACATGCTGGTGTCCACTCCATGGACCCTTGTGTTTGGTTCATTTAGAAGATGTAATGATAATTATATATTCATGTAAAAGACAAGGTAAAAGGGATGCTCAATCTATTGTCTTGGGGAATATATGAAACCCTGGTAAAGAAATTGGGTAATAAATTTCACCCTATTATAGGAATTATTGGTTTCATCACTATAGTGAAGACCCTTGGGAAATGGGTTTTCTTAGTTGATGTCTATGGGTGATAGGCCACCCAAGTGAAGTGTGTTGAGTGGTTTTTTATCTATGTAATGAAACAAGGGTGATATGTCTCCCATACAGAGATCCTTTGGTAATGTGTCTCTCATGTATGATGGATTTGGTGATTGGTCACTCATGTGGAAGGCCTTGGTTGATGGCTTACCCATGTTATGTTCCTTGGGTAGTGGATTTATAAAGTAAAGTTCCATGGGTGATGGTTTTCTAATGTATAATGTCTTGGAATATTGGTCACCCATGTGAAAGTCCTTAGATTATTGGTCGCCTAAGTGAATTTTCTTTGGGTGATTGGTCGCCCATGTGGAATTCTGTAGGTGATGGGTCTCCCAAGGGATACTTATATGAATAACTTCACCCTGGTGATCAAGGGTTCCTATGGATACCCTTGGACATACCACACTCTTATATGGTTGATGATAAATGTCCTTGAACTTAGTGTATTAAGACAAGGGGAAAGTGGTATATCCTTAAGGGTTTCCTCTTTGGATGGTCCAATTACCTCTTAATTTAATTACCATTGGTTATGAGTACCATAAGTTACCTAACAAGGGGATTTTGAGACCTTGTTTAAATGGATCTAACTCTCTCTATCTATATCTCTTATATATGTATCAAATTTTGTGACCTATTAATGAGATGATGTGACATCCCATCCCTAGTTCCAAACATATGTTCCCTAATTCAGTTCTCCATATAAACTCAAGTGTGCATCCTCATACGCTAAAGGTTTCTGACTAGCAACAATGGTCTAATATCAGTCATGGGGAGACTATACACTCTTTGTGATAGTAAAACACCAGTGGAAAATAATTGAAAATAACAAAATATAAAACCATAACCATAAATATTCCAATATAACCTGATGAAAAAAACATAAGATATAATATCAAAACTAAATAATATATATTTCATGCCAGAAAATGTGTCACTATCAAATTAAAACTCAATGTAAAGACACTAATGACTCTCAAAAGGATCCCAAGACATGTCTGGTTCTCTTATCGATGATCCATCCCAAAATCAATCACCTAATTATGGGACCTTTCCTTTAACATGTTTATCAATTTTGAAATCTATTTGGATACTGATTAGGTTTCCCATGTTGGGTGTGTGTACTACCCCGCAGGCCACCAACAATGGTGACTAAAACAATATCCATTCAATAACCAGTGTATGTAGTCGTATAAAGAAATAATAAAATACATAAATAAAAAGTTATATCATTATCAATTTATTCTTCATTTATCCACCCAAATTCCTAGGCTTTTGAGGATACCAAAACATTAATAACTTCTTTAGCCCCACTGGAGTCCTCACTATCCTCAATGGATAACATGTCATAGAATTATACTAGTACAATTCTATATCTCATCTCCATATCATAATATCATTGTTACCATTATAGATATTACTTTTCATATGAATTAAATTGTTTACATTCATCATTTCATTAATTAATTCATAATTTAAATAATCATCTCAAACTCATTATTTAACTCAACAATCAATTAATATTCTCAATCTCATTAATTAACTCAACAATTAATTAATCTTGTCAATCTTCTTAATAACTCAAAAAAAATTAATAATTTAAAAATTAATAATTAACTCAAAAATTAGTTAATCTTCTATATCTTATTAATTAACTATAAAATCAATTAATCTTCATTATCTCATTAATTAACTAAACAATTAATTAATATTATCAATCTTATTAATTAACGTGAAAATTATTTATTCTTCTCAATGTCATTAATTAAATCATCAATTAGTTATTCATATAAATCTTATTAATTAACTAAGAAATTAATCAATCATTTCAATCACTTTAGTTAACTCAAAAATTAATTAATCTTCTCAACATGATTTATAATTCAACATTTAATTCTTCACATAAAATCTATTTATTAATTTTCAAATTAATTAATCAATATCTATCGTCCCAATATTCCCATAAATAATTCAACAATTAATAATCCTTTATTAAAATATTATTATCATGTAATTAATTCCTTATTTAGTTATTAAAATTCAAAATCTCATAACTCAATAATAATTAAACAATTAATTACCCCTATTCCAATGTAGTATTATTCAATCAAATCAGCATCCACTTAATTATTTAATTGACCACATTAATTAATTCAATTTAAGAGTTTACAATTTCTAAAAAATATTGTAAGTTATATAATTAAATAGATATAATTGAAATCATGACAATTGGATTTGAATAATAAACCACATACCTTAGTTATTTAACGAATGATCGGCCAATGGAATTACCCAAAATTCGAGTAGCAGAATAACATAGAATGACAACAATATATATAACCATAAATAAAGATTTTAAAAAAAATTATCCTTAAACTATACATCTAGATCTATAATCCTAGATCTATATCTAATCAAAATATGATGAAAACCCATTCCTATGATAAGAGAATAATGAATGAAAAATAAGAATCCAAGAAGAAAAAGATTCTCTAACTCGAAGGGGTGTAAATATTTGATCTGGGATATGAATCATGAATAAAGGAGGTCAGAAAGGTTTATAAACTATTCCGGATTATTGAAAATCATGAAATAACATCTAGGGTTTAATGGGGGTCAGATCGGGTGCGTTATAGGGGTTTAGGTGACTTAAAATCTAATTTTCAGGTAAATTAAATTCTCATGCACTATTTGTTTAGATGGGGCACATAGTTTTCCCTAACCATGCGCCTAATCCACACGCCCCTAATATTGGGGTGCATAGATTCTCTTAAAAGGGTGCATGGTTTTCCCTAACTATGTGCCTAATCCTTGCACCTCTACTTTTCAATGATCAACCACCAAAACTGTCATAATGGGTCATCGTACATTTTGGTAAAACCTGGATTCAACGACCACATTGACACATGAAATTCCCACATCAAATCCTCTCACATGATCAAATGAATAACAACCCAATTTTTGACGTAGATAATCTCATCCTCGTCTATCACAGAGGCTAAAAATGTCTCCCAACCATCAAATATTTCCCACAAATATAAAAATTCTTGGTCATCATATTTCATATCCCTAGTCCTACTCAAAAGTGTATACTCTATTAAAAATGATACCATATTCATCTACATCTGATTCTCTTGAACCACCACATGATTCTCTACAACAAGAGTCATCATCTACCACTCTGAAATAGACTCTTAAATAGCCTGACTCAGTATTTTTCTGCTTAAAAACCAAGGAACACTATTTTATTTTATTAGCATATATTCTAGTTAAAAATCAAATGATTGCATATATTCTTCCCATCATTACTTTTGAAGATTTAAACCCCTCTGCAAGAAGATATGCTTTATTCTCTTGTGATCAGTAAAAACTGTTAATTTCACTCCCAATTGATAATGTTTCTAACACATCAAAGAATAAACCACTATAGCTAAATCGATCTCATGAATAGGGTAATTATTTTCATGTGGCCTCAACTATTGAGGCTTGTGTGCCACAACACAATCTCCCTACATCAACCCTGCTCCATGAACTATTTGAGAAGCATCGCAAAATCCCATGTACTCCTCACCTAACTCATGTAGGATCATGTTTGGTGCTATTTTCAAGTGCTTCTTCAACTATAGGAAGGAATTTTTACATTCCTCCAAAAATTTGATCTTTAACCCCTCCTTTTTACATCCAATATAGGTGCTTCAAATCAATAAAATTCTTAGTTGATACTTCAATAATATCCATGTTACCCTAGAAATCTATGTATATCAAAAAAATCATGGGATTCTCTCAAGATACCACTGCCTTCACTTTATATGGTTAAATGTACACACCTTCCTCCAATATAATGTGTCCCAAGAAGTGTACTTGATCAATAAAAAATTGAAAATTTGATATCATGGTGTATAGATGATGATCTCTCAATGTACAAAGTATAATTTCATGATGCTGTGATTGATCTTCACGAATTTTTTAGTACATTAAGATAACATCCACAAACACTACCACAAACTGATCCAGCAACATATGGAAGATTCTATTCAACAACATCATAAACACTTTGGGTTCATCCGTGAACCCAAAAGGCATTATGAAGAAATCATATATGAAATACCTACTTCTGAGAGTAGTCCTCAGTGTATCAAAATTCTGAACTCCCAGCTGATGATTCCCTGGTCTCAATTCAATCAGGGAAAAGACACAAGCTCCTCTAAACTGGTCAATAATATTGTTGATACATGGAAGAGGATATTGGTTCTTCACATTCATCTGTTTCACTAATGGTAATTGATACAAAATGGAAAAATCCCATCAATTGTTTTTTCAAAAAACTCATGTGATACCCAAGGAAACATTTTCAGACGGCTAAACTCGTTATCCATCAACTCCTCTAGCAATGTCTTGAGATCTTGAAGCTTTTTCAACACTATTTGGTATGGTCTAATAGAGATTAGCTCAACCACCAGCATGAGATCAATATTAAATTCCACATCTCTCTCAGGTTGAAACCTTTAGAAATATTCTGTAAACACATCCTTAAATCAGTCCACTGCATCTAGAATGACATCCTACTTTAAACCACCAACATCCATCAATAGACTAGAAACGTGGTTTGTGAACTCTCCCATTTGATAATGAATTTTCCTTGCTCGAACTTCCTAGATATCCCGTTATCCAAGGTGAATGTTCTTTTCACCCTTAGGATACGTAAACATCACTGACCTCTATTACAAATCAATATGTGCTTGGTATGGTACTAACTAATACATACCCAGAATTTGGAAGAATCCTTACATGTGTAGAATATAGAGATTCAATATAAAATTATACTCTTCAAATTTTATAGAACATCCCTTCCACAAGAATATTTTCCTAGACTATATTCCCAATGGTGTGTCTATCATAAAAACCATACTCATGAACTCCACTTCCATGATCAAATAATTAACAATTTATTTATAAATAAATGCATGAGTAGCACCAATATCAAATAAGTCATTAACTAATGTATAAGTTAGAAGAATATTACATCTCGCTATTGATGGTTTGGCCTCTCTATTCAAATGTGTAGGCTACACCAAATTCAATTATCCTTCCCCACTTCCCTATGATGTTGTCTGACTCCCCTGAGTTGCACTACTCTGTTGATATGAGTTCTCTTTCCCAAAATTATCGTGTACACTGCCTCTACCACCATGGTTAGTAGAACTACAACTTCGGGCCTAATATGGTGTAGACTATCTCTATCATACACTCTAATCTGGTCTATATTCCCCATCACTACCCCTATGTTGAAGGTTCTAGAAAAACTTTTCCAAATGTCCCATCTTACCGCCAGATCGGAACTCCACTGGAGGTCATTGACATTGCCTTTGATAGTGTAATGGCCTACCACACAGGATTAAAATCACTAGGTAAAGGTCCTATGTAATTTAATTTTCTCATCGAACACTCTATTTTCCGCTTCAATATCTAATGGTTTCATAACTAAAATACCTCCTCTGAAAGGCATACCTCTTGATCATCCACAAAGAACCATATTTACTGTATTGAAAACCTCTTTTAGGTTCCCCTCATATTTGATTGCATGATTCACCACCTCTAAAAACATATTTAGTCTGAAGACTTCCACCTGGTCCTTAATCTCACACTAAAGTCATTCCTAAAATAGTTTTGTCCAAGCAGCCTCATACAATTCCAATACTAAAGTAAGACACTAAAAATCTATAAATAATCTTGCTGAATCCATCACAAACATAATCTCCTGAGTCAACCTCCTGAACTTATCTACTCTCTCAGGTCTCATCATCTTTGGATATAATTTTTCTGTGAGCCACTCCAAGATGTCCTTCAATAACCTACCATCATCCTTTGTAGTTAGAGTCTAAACATTATACCAACTCTTTTCAGATCCTCATAGCATATAGGCTATGATCTTGACCCTCTTCTTAGCAGTAGTCTCCAAGTGGGGAAGTGTAGTCATGATAGACTCATTGTAGAACTCATCTCCCTTGGGTCCACCCTCTCATGAAAATTCCAAAATTTGATGCCAATAAAACTCTATCATCATGTCATACATGTTCTTTTGGACCCACCAAGGGTCACATTCCGTAAATTGCACAAATCAAACAAAGTAATTCTGAAACTTTTCTCCAACATCCTCAACTGACACCATAGCTGCCTCAGGATCCACGACTAGATGATCATCTCTAGACATGTCCTCATGCTATCCTCTTAAAATTAATTGTTTTGGAGACATAAATCTATAATAAAAGCACCCACCTTCAGATACTTTACCATCATTAACACATTTACTTGAAAACCCTATTTACAAGAAGTCTTTTTTCACAAACACCACCACACAGTCAAACATGAGGCACTAACAATACCCTTAACCATCCTATATCTTGTCTAAGATAAAAAAGGTACTAATTTTCATTATTCAATTTTCTAATTTACAAATGTAATTATTTTCATCATGCATCATTTTACCTTTTTTAATTTAATATTACGCACCATTTTTTATTCAATTTTACCCAAAAGGAAAAACATTTCAAGTTCAATCACTCACCCAAAACCACTTTTTCATGTGGGCCAAAAAATGATGCGTGTTACAATATAATCATGAGTTCCTAGTACGATGCATTCAAACTCAACTATCATTCCATATTATACCACAATTCAACTATCCAGAAATCTCATAAACAACATCCTTGTCACTCTACAAGTGAATCATCCAAGGGGAACTAATATTAAATTATAATGGAAATCATCAATAACAGTAATCCTAACATGGGAACTTGGGCCCTCCCCCATATATGGGTCTGCTACTTCCATGCAGATGCCCATATCCAAGAACACATCTCTGTACGCCAGAGGCTATTTACTAGAATCAAGGGTCTAATATTAGTTATAGGTATATTATACCCTCTTCTTAAGATTAAAACACCAGTAGAAAGTAAAACAAAAATAACAAAATATATAACTATAATCAGAAATATTACAATATCAAATAATGACAAAAACTGAAGATAAAATATAAAAACTAAACAATAGACATTCCTTGCTAATAAATGTGTTAGTGTCAAAATGTAACTCAATGTTAAGATACTAACGACACTCAAACAAGTCTCCAACCACATATTCTTTCCTCATCCATGCTCCATACCAAATTTGTCACCTAATGTTGATCCCTTTACATTAACATATCCTAAAATCATGAAATGTATTCAGGGAGATATCATGTATCCTAAGTAGGGTGTGAGTAAAACATAGTAGTCAACCACCAATGGTGTCTAAAACAATATCTGGTTAATAACAATTGTATGAAGATTTTTAAAGAAATAAGTACAATGAATCTATAAATAGTTATCACATTGCCATTATATTCTTTATTTAACCATGTAACGTCATTGGTTTTCCAAGGATACCCAATCCTAAATACCAGAATCGTCCACCTCTAATGACCACATTATCCTCCAAGTGGTGTTGTGTTTTATAATGCCACTATTACCATTCTATATCTCATGTAAATTTCATAATTCCAATGTAACTATTCTACATCTAAATTTTCATATGAATTTCATCATTACCATTCATTATTAAATTAATAAATTGAACCATTAATTAATCATATCAATCTCATTAATTAACTCAACAATTAATTAATCTTCTAAATCTCATTAACTAAATCAATAATTAATTAATCTTTTTAATATCTTTAATTAACTCAACAATTAATTATTCTTCTCAATTGTATTAATTAACTCAAAAATTTATTAATATTATCGATCTTATTATTCAACTCAACAATTATTTAATCTTTTTAATATCATTAATTAACTTAACAATTAATTAATCTTATCAATATTATTAGTTAACTGAAATATTAATTAATATTCTCAATATCCTTAATTAAGTGAATAACTAATTAATCTTCTCAATATTATTAATTAACTAAGAAACTAATTAATCCTTTAAATATCATTAATTAACTCAAAAATTAATATTTATTCTCTAATTAAAAAATTAGTTCTTCACCTAAAACCCCTTAATTAATTACCAATTAGTTAATCATAATCTACCATCCCAATAATACTAAAATTAATCCATCAATTAATCATCCAATTTTTCAATCACATTATTATATAATAAACACATAAATTATTTTTTCAAATTCAAATTCTCAATAACTCAATAATTAATTTAAAAATTAATTATCCATGTTCCAAATTCACATTATTCAATCAAATCCACAATCCCTTTATTAATTAATTGGCCACATTAACTAATTCAATTTAAGTGTTTCTATCTCCTAAAAAACCCTTTGAATAATATAATTACATAAACATTATTGAAACCATGAAAGTGAAATTTGAATAATAGATCACCTACCTCAATTAATTGATGAACGATCTCTCAGTGAAAATACATAAAATTTGATTAGAACATTGATGTAGAACAAGATCTGGATCTAAACCCCTAAATCAAGACTGAAAGAATTAGGATCCTTCACTTATTAATCTATATTTTCAATAACAGATCTAGATCTAATCAATATAGTAAGAACAACCCTTTCTAGGATAGGAGAATAAAGAATTTGGAATGGAAAACCAAGCAGCATAGGATTCTCTTACCATGAGAGGTGTAGATCATCGATCGAGGCTTTCAATCGTGAAGAAAAGAGGTCGAAAAGGCTATGAATCCATATAAGAGGCTCTAGAATCATTAATGAATGTCTATAGGAAAATGGGGGTTGAATGGGTTGATTTTTTGGGGTTCATGTTATTTAAAATAAAATTTTCAGGGAAATTAAATTCCATTGCATGGTTTGATGGGATGGGGCCCACGGTATTCCCTAACAGTGCACCTATTCTATAGTGGTACAATGTTACTATTAAAAGGGAACATGGCTTGATAGACCATGCACGATCCATTTAAATTCCATTATGAAGGGTTTCTTGGATTGTTGGGATGGGGAGTATAGTTTTCCATAACTGTGCACTACCCAATTTCTTCTATTTTTCTCAAATCTTCACCCTAACACACACCGATGTAAATCCCAATGTGTACTAAACACATAGAAAAATATTACCTAAAATGATGCATGAGACACCTCCAATAATGTTTTGGATCATATTTATGATGAGGTTTATTTATAGTAAATCATGGAGACCTAAGAATATGGGAGATAGAAAATATATATAGTATATATAGGTGTTTCTTATGATGTGGTTTCGGTGTTCAGGCACTACACATAGGTGGATTGGGTGATCTCTTTGAGAAAAATAGAAGGAACCTAGGTGCAGTGGCCTGGGTACACCCCTGAGGTCTTGGGTGACATACTGA
This sequence comes from Viscum album, assembly GCA_963277665.1. Lineage (NCBI taxonomy): Eukaryota > Viridiplantae > Streptophyta > Magnoliopsida > Santalales > Viscaceae > Viscum > Viscum album. The sequence goes on along the minus strand of OY728150.1, from coordinate 1,131,524,306 downwards.
GGCCCCTATAATGGCCTCATTGCATTCTTAACATTATTAATTTATCCCAAAAATAGACAAACGACAATAAATATTATATTTTTTCAAGCATATGTTTCTTCTTAGAAGCAAATATTTGAAATATGAAATGATCCTCATTGAATAAATCATATTCTCTCTAAATGATGTGTAACTCGTCTGTTTTAATCTATATATAGAAAATTAAAAAATCAAAGTGTATTTCTATATATTTATTTTCTTTTTATATATAAGATATAATATTTTTATTTTTGAGTTTGTTTTCAAATAAATAATGTAAAATGTCAAAAACATTTGGTAGTATGTACGTTTTTCAAAAATTTATCTCATGGACATTAGATGAGAATAATATTTAATGAAATGATATTTCAAAATATTATGGTGAAATCTAATCTTTTTATTGAACAATATATTTAAGAAACCCACCCTATGAAGGATACAAGGATTCTAAAAAACCATACATAAATGTAATTTCATACACTGATTTGTGAGAATTTCTTTCATCAAAATATGAAATTACTATGCAAGGATTTTTAAAGTAATATGTAATGACTTCCAACATTAAAATTCAAAAATTCATGAAGACTAGCACTAAGGTACATAATTTATTTAAAAAATTATGAATGTTTTCAAACCTAGAGAAAATTATGGTTTCTAAAAAAGTAATATTTCATGATTTAAATAATTTGAATAGTTATTTAAATAAGATAATGACTGAGGTGTTCTATAAATTATTAATCATAAAAGTAGAAAAATGTTTTTATAATTCTAGATAAAAAATTTAGACGATTCATTCTATAATATAAATATCATCCCTTAAATGGTTTATGCATGAATACATGCCAATGTACGAGGAATTTAAAAACTAGTCTATTTTATGGATGATTTTGAAGTAGAATTAAATCCTAAATTTCATGGGATTATTTTGAACATGTTTTAAATGATAACATCTTCTAATTACAATAATATGAATTTCAAATTTAAATATATGAAATTCATTATCCTGATCAATTGAAGAAATTTTCATGGTTTTTTACTAGTGTATATTCTATTACTGGGAATTTAGAGATAATATTTATATATAATTATAGAAAAACGTTCATAGAATTTTAAGATTATAAAAAAAACAAACAATTATGAAGAGAAAATATATATATATATATATATCAAAAATTGAGATTTAGGTGTTGAGAATGTGTTATAAAAATATTATCTTGAAGAATGATATAGGATGTATCGATCATCAATTCTACACCTCAAATAATCATATTTAATAGTGTAATACAACATTTTGATGACCATTTAGGGGGTGTATTTTGTGGAGGATAAATACTGATCCTAGTTTATATGCTCTCTGGAATAGATAAATTTTTATAAAAGATTAAAATGTAATGATACCATTAGTTCTACTCATTTTATATTATTCTGGATGATAAAAAAATTATTCTGAAAAATTTCTAATTATAATATTATTATACAAACTAAAATAAACATAAGATCATATTCATACTATGAACATATTAATTTGAGGATAACTAGTGGTTCCACCATAATTAACGTACTGTTGTAATTTACAAGTCGATGATACTAGACTTGGCATGTGGATAACATATACCCAATCATTTTATGTAATAGTTAAGAACTATTAATCATATAAATTTTAAATTTTAATATAATTTTTGTTATAGTAACAATTTGAATAGCCAAAAGATTTGGTTTTATCAAGGTATTAGAACCTTATAGAAATAATATCTTCATTTCTTTTTCATTAATGATTCATATAGGTGAATAAAATATTAAATTATAGTGGATAATTACCGTGATATATTAACATATTTTAATTTCTAAATGTAATTTTAAAATCATGTACCACTGATTCAACACTCCCCCCACACCAAGGTGGTATGTCATTAACCTTGGATATTCAGGTGGTATCAAAGATAACCAATTTCTCTATGAACTATTACACTATTAAATAGTAAAATAATGAAAAACATAAAATCTATCAACTATAGTGGAGTAAAAATATTAAATACAGGGAACTTTCCCACTGGAAGAATAGAATATAACCCTTTATTTTAACCCAAGGCATTGAATTTGGTTATTTTATGACAGTGGGTCTTTCAATACATGAAAGAGATTCCCCCATGAAATTTATAGATAAGAAAAATAAATTGGTAGATAAAAAGGAAATAAATTTCCTTTTTTATAATCCATGCCTCATAAAGTGTGCAATAATGTAATATAACACATATTAGCCATAGGGATATGGGTTAGGAATGATAAAATTTAAATGGGTAATTTTAACATTAAGAAATCCTAATTGAATATCTAAAGAGACGCACTGGATGACATCCTTATGAATAATGATTAGAAAAATGATGATTAACCTAATCATAATAATGAGATAATGAGTCACATATGGAGTTTTGGACATACTCATAAAGAATATACTATTATTTATTTAATAAGATATTTTCAAAAAAAGGTTCGACCAAAATATTTCATCCATATAATAATAAATAGAACATATCTATATATGAGTTACATAACATGTTCATAAATTATAAAATAAGAATGAATCCTATGTTAAAAAATAAATAGTATAAATAAATGGATTTCAGATCTATGAAAAAATAATGATAAAAGGGGAGAGATATAATTCATTTAATTAATTGGAATATGTTGAATAAAATAAGGATGATACAATAGGATAATAGACCTTATATGTGAAAAAATCAAAAGGGGGAAGGGTATATAAAAATAATGGATTCCAAGTGTGGTGGAATAGAAAACATTGTAACCAATTTACTAAAAAATACAATTATAGTGTATAAATATAATGTGTATGAATAAAGGATCTAGATAAATAAATGGGAAGGAATTTCCAATGATACCATGACGTATGAGGAGAATTGAGATAAATATTATAGAATAAAATGGAGAAGTATGATGAGTTAGAAAGGGATGACTAATCTACCTCAATTATTCATCCTAAAGAATACATTATTTGAAATTTTAATAACTTAATTCCTAATGTTAAAAAACATTATAAAATATTATGAGGTGATAAAGAGGGATAAGAAACATATACTGAACACATGATAAAAGTTGAGCACAAGTTTTTATTTGGAGAAAAACATAATATAAGAAGAAAATTAAATCCGTAAATAAAAAGGTTGTGAAGATGAATTAATAGAAATATTAATTTCAAAATAAAGAGAATTATTATGTTGAAGAAGTTTATATTCTCAATGCAACACATTTTATAATAAAAAATCGGTATAAGTGTGTATGAAAAAAATGTTTTTAAAAAATTTAAAATTGAACAATACACAACCATGTTTCATTAAGTTATAAAAAACCCTAGTAAAATGAGATATGTCTATGATAAGGATAGTTTAATGTCATTATAACTGAGAAATGTGATATAAAACCATAGCCTATGATTGTACAATATCTAAAATAAAAAAGATAAATTCACTTTAATTTATAGTTCTAGTCCAAAAATCTTATTTGGGAAATCCTAGTTGAAAATAACTCTTATAAGATAACTTCTATATCCTGTAAAATTTAAAATAGTTTTAAAAGGAAGGATTCACCAAAACTAATGTAAATTTAGGATATAAATTTAAAAAGATATAAATATAGAATATGGTGTTAGAATTGATGGTTTTAAGATATATCTAGTTTTATATTAAACTATTTGTGATGTAAGGTACTTAAGGATAAGGAATATGATTTTTGGTATAACATTTCTCTCTTATGGATTGAATGAAATGAATAAATCTAGTGGCTGGAGTAATCTAGAAAAAATGAAGAACATATATTAGAAGAGGGGAGTATTAAACATAAGTTCATAATATTTATCTATCAAAAAATATATTTGATATTTTGGAGTAGATCTATGGAATGTATTACCATAAAAGACAATATTATGAGGCATGTATGACCTTTATTAACAGAAAAAATCCACAAGAAATTTCAAATAACATTATCAGAATGAAGTAATTAAAATGTATACTTCATGTTAATGTGGATCTCAAGGCTATAAAATAGGTTTAAAAAGGTTTCTTGATATCATGTACTCCTAAAATATGATTTATGAGGCCATGATCTTATATAAAATTTAATAACACTATTTTTCTGGTATTTTTATAAATGAGATATCCTTGATGATCAACCAAAATTTTTCAAATAAAATTAAACCTAAAAAATTAAAATTTTATGTTGTTATGTTTATTTATGGGCTCAAAAATAACCTATTGAGTTAAATTAAACTCTATAATAAATGTAAATTTCTTATTTTAATTATAAACAGTACCCTTATCGTGAAAATTTAATATAGAAGGATCATTAACTAATGGGAATGAAAAAATGGAAATATTTTTTAGAATATTATTCAATGTAATTAATGTCATTACATTACAAAAAAAGAATACTAATTTAGGAATAATAGTCATGGATAACATTTCCAATGGAGTCCAGGTAAAATTTGAAGAGATGTTTATGTAATATATCTAACCTAATTAATAATAGAAAATGATGTAGTTTTCACAGTCAAATGGTAATGACTATACAAGGTATTTCTAATAGATTAGATATCAAATCAACCAGTCTACTTAAATTATATATAGATACCAAAGAGAAATCAATTAATTATTGTTGAATTATTATTCATGAAACTTATTTATTGTTTTTAGATAATGATATATTCTCATATTATAGAACATAATTTAGAGGCATTGGATATTTTCAGTGTTTTGGGAAGGGATGTTGAGAAATAGATGGGGAATTCAATAAAAAAATTAATAACATAATATTTAAGGTAGTTTATATGGGATTATTTCAAACATTGTCTTGCTAAATATAGAATCAATCGTAAAAAAATACTCCATACACATCGTGGTAAAATTTTGTTTCTTAGATAATGAATATAATACTTTAGATATGAAATAAACAATGTTTTTTGAGTTTTATAGGTCAATTTGTTTCAAGAGAGGAACTATTTTCCTTGTTCAACACATTTAAAATTGGTTTTTATTGAGTCATAAATATAATATTACGTCTTATTTTATGTGGTAAAAAAGAAAAATGATTTTAAACTACTTCAGAGTCTTTAGAAATCTATATTTTATAAAAAATAAAAAATAAAATTATTGATGTTTGATGAAAAGTTTAAGGAAGGTATATTTCAATTTTACTAACATTATATTAACATATATATCTCCTTGAATTAAAATCTTCATAATTTGTATAATAGTTTTGAGGTTTTTTTTTGATAATAAATACATATTTACTGTTCTAGATGAAAAAATGACTATTCTGATAGACATGATGAGAATCCTTCATGAAAAAGAATGAACAAAAATTATTAAATTTACTATATGAAGATGTTATTAACTCTAAATAGTCTATATATTAATAATATTTTTCTAGATATGAAAAATATAAGTTTTAAGAGATAAATACATATTTGGATGTATAAAATAATATTTGTAACTAGAATGAACCAATTCAGAACTGAACGACATTGAAGATTGATAATAAAATATCTATTTTCTCAAAATTAAACCAACATAATGTTATTGAGTCTGTGAAATAATAAAATAAATGATTTATTCTATAATTAAAGAACTATGTCATATTGATACTAATTTCACATTAGATGTTTTTTATTGAAAAAAAAACTGGAAAATGTGATTTGAAGTAAGTGGGTATTCATGAAAAAACTAATTGATAGAGGGTATGTTTCAATGAAAAGGTCAAACTTATTTTTTAATTCTATTAACAAGTGAAAGGTTGTCACCTTAATGAAACCTTCACCATTGTTCAAGATTTTAATAAATAATAATATTCCTATAAATTTTTTCCTATATGTTTTATAAACTATATCAAATGGAAGTGAGATATACATTTTCCAAAAGAGAGTGGGATGAAAAATTCTACATTATATTCCCTAAAGTATTTATTCTATTTAGTGACAGAAAAAATAGTGTGAAAGATGAATAAGGATATCTATTAGCTACAAAATTCCCCCAAAACATAGTACTCAATGTTTAATAGTTTATTGGAAGATACAATGTTCACTAAGGTAAAAGTGGATAGAAAACTTTATACAAAGGAGATAGAGGTCATTATTATCATTATAATTGATTATCTTAATGATATTAATTATATACGTGACCAATATTTTCGTAGAAATTAATATTCTGAAAAAATAAAGACTCTCTTTGAGATATCTATGCTAGTATAATTGATATTTTTTCTAGGATTTGAAGTGATTGAAAATAATGGTTTTATATTAATATCTTATGTAATGTATTTAAGGGAGTTGATAAGGAATAATGGTATGGATTACTCAAAAAAAATTCAAACCCTATAATAATTTGGATGGGTCTTTCTAAGGACTCTGAAGGGAAATGTTTGAATCAACAAAATCATATATTTATAATTAGTTTCTTAATTAATCACACTATATCCAATATTTTTATTTTCTATGCAGTGACCGTGATTATTAGGTTTTAAAGTGATCCCGAGGAATCATGTTTAATATTTTCCAATTTAAATAACATGAAAATTAAAGGAACCTTTTTTATTTTTTCATAGATTTGCAAAATAGGAGAGAATATAAAACTATTTTTATATACCAATATTGATTGGGAATGATATTTTTATGAATGTATTCTTATTTTAGTTGGGATATTTCTTCTAGGAGGATGATTTATAAGAAACCACATTAAAAATTAGAACTTGGTTACATTAATAATTATTGAGGCTGAATATGTGTTTTCTACAAGTGATTTTTCCAAGATGATGGATATATAATAACAAATCGAATACATAAGGGTGTATATTAAGAGGCCATAAAAAATATAATATGAAAAATAAAGTTGTTTTGATATCTCTAAAATAAAATAAAACACTATTGGTATGAGAAAATGAATATCATTTTTGAATTAATCAAACATAGTGTTTCTAATAGATATATAGTGATATAATTTATTCTTACTAGAGATAAACATTCTAATATCATCAATACAGATATCTCAAAGGATAAATATGAGATTTTGAGGTTTAATTTAAATGTTCAGCCATTCCTTATCACTTGAGGGACATTAAGATAAACCTACCACTATTTTTGGATTTTATTTTTAAAGGGGATAATATATAAAAAACTTTTCTCCTTATATATATATATATATTGTTCTTTCAGGTACAATTACGACAAACAAACATACACACCTCACACACAAGACATAAATGTAGGGCATATCCCCCCCCCCCAACTAAGGGGATAACCTACCCATCAGGGCTTATTTATTATATATGGATCACTCAAAGGACCAGTAGGAATGAATCCCATTATATGGATCAATTCCATTTATTGTCCCAATAGCCCTGTACAGCATCATACCTGCATCATCCAACCTACATTGTCACCTGCATATAGCATTCCCTCATCCCCTCCTAGTGGAATCATGCCTTCGACTCCACCTACATCATAATTCCCCTAAAGAGATTGCTTTGACTTTAATCCTAGACTTTTTATATTGGATTATAGGGATTACCACTCATGCACCACCCCAACTATATTTCATCTTTTTTATTTTTAATATATACATTTTGTTGTGGTAAAAGTGGTGAGAAGGCGTTCGATGAGTACATTTATTGATGGGGGTATCTAGATCACTTGGCCAAAAAATGATTTTCATGAAGGGATATAATTCTATAAAAGACAATATTGTATCTTGAATTATGGAATCAAGATTATTATCCTTGGGAGATTATATTTTTTCATAGAGATATGTATTAGGGATTACAATAAATCCAAAATATTTGATTGAAAAACTCAGTGGAATTTTTAACGAAGCATATACATGAGAAAGAAATATTAGATGATGTTTTTGTATACTTTTTGAGAAGTATATAACTTGAATTAGATGGTTTGATATAACTAGATTCCATTTCTAGAATTAATTTTTTTAGGTTACTTAAAATATATCAATGTGTGTGAAAACGTATGATATTTTTTTGTGAATATTTTTTTCTCATAAGTAAATAATTGTTAAATGAAATGATCCTCCATGTATGCATAACATTATTTCTGAATGATATTTAATATCATTGTTATATATTATATCCATAACATTAAAGATAAAGTGGAATATTATATATACATGTTTATTTATATATATAAGAGTTAATTAATATTTTTGTTAATGTGAATATTTTCCACTAAAGATTGTACAAATGAAAAAACCTTACACTATATGTACATTTTTTAAAAATATACACCTTGATAAAAAGTTGATTTTTTTTTGAAAAATAATGAGATTAAAAACTATTTTAGTTATATAAATTCATTTATTTGGAGAATGGAGTAAAGTGAAAAATACTTTCTACAGAAGTAATAATTATTTAAAAAACCATACCTGAATGGGATTATAGCTGCTGATATATGAAAATTTCCAATGTCATGAAACATATTCATTAAGTAAGGAGTAACAAAATGAAATTTATGGCATTCCTAACTTGAAATTTGGAAAATTCATAAATAATAACATGGTGGTATGTGTTTTTTTGTAAAATTTACAAAAAACTTTATACATGAAAGAAAGATATGTTTCTTAAAGATGAAATAGTTATATAATTTAATAATTCTGAAGAATAATTTAAATATAATGTTTCAATGTATATTCCTTAAATTATTACAAATCACAACACTCAAATGGTATTTTGATAAATGTTAACAGATTCAAGGGATTCACGCTATAATTAATGATTCCATGTTGTGATGGATTACTACGAGAAGATATATAAGTACTCGGCCTTAAAATATTACATATTATAGATATTTCATCAAGATTTTAATTCTTTACCTTCCCAAAGGAAATTTTGGTTTAGATTATTAGGAAGTTAGTACATAACTCATACATATCAACCCACAGGAAAACAATGTGGGTACTGCTAAAAATGTATTCATTTCTTCCAAAACAATAAATTTTTAACACAAAACAACAACATGATTTCTTTGAGAAATATTCATAACATTTAAATTGACTTACATAATTACCTTACACATCCGTATAACCAATGAAAAACATTTAAAATATGGTATGTGAATAAAAATCTCAGTAAGAGATATAAAAAGAAGGAAATAAATTATAGTCCATAAATACTTATTATCATATGAAATAATTTTCACAAAAACAAACTTCTCACCAATATATACTTACTTTTTGAAACATGAGATTTTCCATAAAACAAATAGATAATATATATAAAACCAAAAATTTATCTTGGGTCATTACATAATTATATTGTAACCCTCACAACTACCATACAATATAACCCTCGCAGATACCTTATGGTGTAATCATCATAGTTACACTTGGAGTAACCATACGAATGACCTCTAACATAGGCATACCCAATGAATTGGAGGGACATATAGGTCCCAACCTTTTCATAAAAAATTCCCAATAATTTGGAAATAATCAATAAAAATTTATAATTTCATAAAAACATTGGTTTTGAGTTTTGTAAAATAGAATTTTAAAAGAGATGTTTTAAATAAAAGACCCTTATAAATATCATATAATTGAAGTTACAATTCGTAGAATGAATTGAATATATATACGCACTATAAATACACATAATAGAACATAATATGAATTAAATTCACTTTACAAATAATCTTAGTACCACATAACTAATGAAATATAAGGTTAACCCAATGAATGGAAATTGGGTTATGAATTCCCTTATCATGGGATTGTCTTACATCAAATGTGATTAACCATACATTATAATGGTTAAAAGGGTATTGTTGATATTTTTTAGAAACATATTCATGTTTATAGCACCTCATATTATCATTTTATAACATCATTCCACCCATTAATTAAAATTATTTTGTTCTTTACATTGTTTTGGTTGTATTCTTTACATGATTTCCATAGTCAGTTAGTAAAACAATTCCTTATGGAATGGATTTGAAACTCCAGAAGTGGAATGATTTGTTATTTATATGTAAACATAGTATTAAATTATTCCATAAATCATTTTGGATACATATTATGAGGATGAATCATTAGGTAAATCATTAGTGAAATTTGATAAGATCATTTTGGTGGTTCTTTGATAATCACAAACTTGTTCCATCATATACCATAAATATTATGCATATAAGTTAATACCAGAACATAATAGAGGTCATATAATACATTTTAATTTTTTATTAGACCATTAAAATATTTTTAAAACCATATTTGATGGATTTAATAGAAATTAAAAACACATCATCCACAATTTTGGTAAATTGGCACATCACGGACGGTGTTATTATTTTTACAGTAAGACGGGGAAGAGGAGAATTAAATTGATGAATTTTTTAGTTAACAAGATAACATCAAGAATATATAATATTATGGAGCATTATTTCCTCTTGGATAAGGGGAGGGTAATGGAGTATAATAAAAGTAAAGGAATTGAAAAGAAAATAGAAGGAAATGAAAGATGATTCTTACCTTTTGATATCTTCTCCTCGAGATCCTCCTTAAGGCCTTTTGGTTTGGACTTTGGATGAGGCCATATGGTCTTGGAAGTGGGGAAGGGCCTTGGGATGTGTATTTGTCATAATTTTGACGATTCTCAAAGCATGAGAGGATTGAGAGAAAGAGGGGGAGAGGGTGGTATTTATATTGGAGGTGAGGAGGGGTTTTCCATTATTATAATCATTAGTTTAATATTTTTACTCAAGACTATGAATTTTCTTTTTTCATGTGACCCAAATAGTAAAAAAATTATTTTAGTTCGAACTAATTGACACTTACATAATCCATGACTCAAGAATGATGCAAAAAATCATTTATTTAGCATTATTCGTAAATTATCGAATTTAACTATTCACAAAAAATTCAAGTGTTTCAGAAAAATCCCAAATATTCACCATAACAATTTTTTATCCTATACAATTTAAAAATGAAATAAATATTTTAAAGATGATTTTTTAAATATTATTTATTTAATTTTTAAATAATATCATATTTTATTCCAAATATAACAATTTTAATACTATAAATGACATTATATCACCTTGAAAATTTAATCATGATCCTATTATCATATAACCTTATAAAAATAAAAAAAGATTATTATTTACTATTTATAAGGGCCATATTACTATTAAATTTATAATTATTATGGTTATGTATCTATTCACCAAAAAACAAGTTGATTCTATCAAAATACAAATAAATTATTGATCACAACTGTAGATGTCCGTTTTTTGAAATTCAAAACAAAGAAACGGAAAATTTATCTTTAATGGACTGTTTATAAATATGTCCATAAAAGAGTTTTATTAAGTAGATAATCATTGTATCATGAATTTCAGTTCATTTCTAAAACCATAGGGTGTTACATTTTCCCCACCATCTGGAAATTGTGTTTTCACAATTTTATTTACTTATTAAACAAGTGGGGGTACCTTTACCTCATATTATTTTCATATTACCGTGATTCTTCTTCAACCATGCGGTTTCTAAAAAACATTTACCTAGTGGATTTCCTTAATTCACAAAACTTGTTCTCTTTAATAAAATATCTAAATAGGTTTCCCTTCATCAAAAAGGATCTCTTTAAGTTTCAACTACTTCTATGATCAAAATATGAGATGAATCTAGAACATACTTTCTCAACATTGAAACATGAAAAATAATGTGTACCAGAGATAAAAATAGATTCAAAGATGCTCGATAGGCGACTGGTCCTTCTTTCTCTATGATTTTATAAGGTCTCATGAACCATGGACTTAGCATTCCTTTCTTACAAAAATACATAACACATTTACTTGGTGATATTCTATGAATACACTATCACATACCTTGAAAGAAAATTCATTAATCTTGTTATCTGCATAACTTTTCTACCTACTTCGAGCTGCACTCATGTGTTGTTGGATTATCTTCACATTCTGAGCAACTTCCTCTTATAATTTTTGTCCTTCCAACATCCATTCCCATAATTCATCCCCAAATTATAGAGTTCGACACTAATTCCCATATAATTCAACAAAAGGTTCCATCTTTATATAGGAATGAAAACTATTATTATAAGAAAACTCAAATAAATAAATATATTGATTCCAACTTCCCTGGTAATCAATTGAAAATTCTCGAATCATATCCTCCCAAGTCTAAATCATCAGTTATGATTGCCCATTTGATTGAGGATTAAATGTTATACTGAAATTAAATTTTGGTCCCAACTACTTTAGAAGGACTTTCTAGAAGTTATAGGTGAACCTGGGATCATGATAAGATAAAATAAAAATAGAAACGATATGTAACATGACAATATCTTTGTGGTATTGTCAAGAAAGATAATAACAAGGCATATTATCTTGAATAGAAAGGAAATGATCATATTTAGTTAGTCGGTCAACAATAACCCACATTGTATTATTACCTCGAAAATACTCTGTTATTCCTATAATGAAGTCTTTGGATATATTTTCCAATTTATACTCAACAAATGGTAAAGGAGGAAGCATCCCCTTTGGTAACTATTGTGCTTCTTTGAACTGTTGACATGTAAAATATTTAACGGTAAAATCTAAAATATCTCTTTTCATCCCTTCCCACCAATAATACTCCTGATAATCTTTGTACATCTTTGTGCTGACAAGATGAACTGAAGACAGAGAAATATAAGGTTCTCACAACCACACTTTCTTCAAATGAGAATTACAAGTCACATAAATTTTTTCCAAATCTCAAAACACAACCTTTACCAAGGTTAAATGCTAGTAACATACCCATTTTAACCAATTCTACATTTTCATGTAACTCCTTGTCTACCTTTTGTGCTTGCTTAATTATGTCTAAAAAAGATGACTACATTGAAACCTGAAAAAATAGGTATATTTCCTTCACCAATAAATTCCTCGTCTAAATTTATCAAATCATTAATCAAGTTATCATGTTCCATTTGTAACAATCTTAATGATTCATGATTTTTTCAACTCAAGGAATCCACAACTTTTTTTTTCTTTTCCCAAAATTTAATTTATCATGAAATCATAATCCTTTATCAATTCAAGTCATTTTCTATTCCTCCTGTTGAATTCCTTTTTTGTGAATATATACTTTAGAATTTTTTGGTCAGTATATATTTCATTTTTGACTTCGTATAGATGTTGCCTCCAATTTTCACTACAAAAACAATAGCTTCTAATTCAAAATCGTGTTTGAGATAATTTAACCGATGATGTTTTGGTTATCTTGATGTATAAGTAATTACCAGATTATTCTGCATCAGAACACAACCAATTCCCTTCAATGAAGCATAATTATTGTAGAAAAAACACCATTTCTGAAAGGCAAGTCCAAAAGCGGGGAATTCACTTATCACATCTTCAATTCCTGAAAAAAAACATCACATTCATCTGTCTAGATGAATTTAACTCCATTTCAATTTCACATAGTCAGTGGACTAGATAACCATGCAATTATTTCAATAATCATCTAGTAATAACCTACTTATCCAAGAAAACTATGAATCTATATAACATTTTTTGGTATTTTCCATTCATCAACCAATTTTGTTTTAGAAGGATCAATTGTTCTTCTATCCTTATTTACAATATTCCATTGAAAACAAATCTATTTCAACCAAAATTCACACTTTCTGAATTTTCCATATAGTTTAACTTCTTTTAAGGTTTTAAAAACAACCCTTATATGTTTTTCATGCTTCTCATTACATTTAGAATATACAAGAATGTCATTAATAATAATAACCACAAAAATATCAATGAAATCATGAAATATTCTATTCATAAGATCCATGGATACAGAAGGTGCATTAGTTAACCCAAATGGAATAACACAACAATTATAATGACCATATCTATTTTGAAAAGATAATTTTTATAATATCATCCACCTTCAGATTCAGCTAATGGTTCTTGGATCTGAAGTCAATCTTGGAAAAATAATGAGCTCCCTAGATCTAATTAAACAAGTCATCAATATGAGGAAAATGAGAATTATTCTTAATAGTAATTTTTTTCAAACCTCTATAATCAATGCAATGTCTCATGGAACCATATTTATTTTTAACGAAAAAATTGGGGGCTCCCTATGATGAAGTGCTTGGATGAATGAGGAATTTATCAAGAAACTCTTGCAACTAATTTTTCAATTCAAGATGTTCTGTTTGAACCATTTGATAGGGGATTTTGATGTTTTTTTAGCATCAAGAACTATGTCAATTGTGAATTCAACTTTCCGATCAGGTATAACAAAAAATAACTCATCAGACAATACATCAAGGGGATAACAACAAATACCACTGGCACACCATTAATCTAAAAAATTACATTGTTTTCAAAAATATGAATATGATAACATTAATTTCTCTCTTTTAATAGTTTCTTAGAATCCTGATATGTCATCAATTGTATGGATTCATTATGGTATACAAATAAAAACTTTTTATGAAAAAAAAAACTTATTTATCTCTAAAATCAATCATAGAATGATAAAAAACAATCCAATCCATACCCAGAATGACATAAAACTATACTGATGAAAAAACAACACGGTTTGGAGGTAAATTATTTTCCCATACCATGATAGAATGATTTTTATAATTCCTCTTTACTGTAATATTTCCCCTGGTGTTTTAACAATATGTTCTACTCTCATTTATTGAGGGGATATTTTCTATTCACTTGAAATAAAGGAATGTGTAGACCCCTAAAAAACAAAACATACAAAAATATGAGTAAACAATCAAGGTATGTGATACAACTTCATTGTATAGCCTGACATCTGCTGATGTAGTTTCGATGGATCTCACTACACCTTTCAATATATAGTATGTATTCTTTTCATCATTTGGATCTCCCTTTGGGAAGGCATTTAAAAAATGAACCATATCACCACTTTTAAAACACATTATGTTATTCTTATCATGTTTAGTCTTAAGATAATTTTTTCTACAATCTTGGTCCATAGGTACAAACTTACCACATTTAAAACAGTTTTTTGTTTTGGTATGGCATTCCCCAGGGTAATTTTTACCACACATTTAACAAAATAGAAACTAAACTTTCTTACCATTATATTTCCTTGATTAATTATTATACATCACTTTCAATCTAGACATATTCTTCTATTTGTGGTCAAGGTACATGTAGTCTTCATAAAACTCCACTTCTACCCTCTCTGTACATCCGAGAGTATTCTCATATCTATTTAACTCTTGGGAAGCCAATGCCCTTGGATATCATGGCTTTAATACAGAGTACAAACTTTTGATTTTTATATCAATATCCAGAATATGATTTGGAGCATATCTCGCTAGTTGGGTGAAGTTTGCTTCATACATGTCCAGTTAATCTAACTCATTCTACTTCAATTCAATGAATTTATACACTATCCTAAGTTGAACCACCTTTGTAAAAAAAATTCAAGGAAAATCCTTTTAAATCCATCCCATGCTAAGGCATAAATCGTCTCTTTATCATTTATATCCATGACCATTGACTACCACTAATTAGATTCTCCTTCAAAAAGATAAATGGAAAGATTAATCTTTTGATTATTTTGAAATCCTTTAAAATTGAATATCTTTTCAGGGTCATTAATCCATCCTTCATCTACTACTAGGTCATAAGATCCATTGAATGAAGGAGGGTATTGCCTCATTAAATGTACCACTATCATCATGTTCCATTATTGTAGATATGGTTCTTCTATTTCATGGATTCCAATTCCATTTATTTCTTATATAATCAGATCAATTACTATTACAAACATCTTGATTCCAATTCCCACCATTCACAGTTGCGGAATCAAAAAGACATTAGCCTCTCGGTTCCATCCAAATTCAGCATCCAAATTTCATCTATGATAAACCATTCAAAAAAATATATATATTAGATGAAGAAACATGGTAATTTTTAAATTATATATCATTTCAACATAAATATATGGTATTAATAATTTATTATATCCTATTAATGTCATCTTATCAATTAAAGTTATCTAAATTGTGATTTGATACCAACTATAAAGACTCAGCCTTAAAACATTTCATATTTTAGTTATTTCATCCATATTTTACTTCATTGAATTCCAAAAAATCTTTTTTCTCTAGAGTTTTAAGGAGTTAGTACATAACTCATACATATCTACATATAAGAATACAAAGTGTTTACAACTAAAATATTATCCATTTATTCTAAAACATAATTTTTTTAACATAAAACAAAATGATTTCATTAAAAATTTTCATAAAATTTAACCTAACTTCCATTATTATCTTAGAAATCCGTATAACATATATATTTATTTAAAAACATGGTATGAGAATAAAAAACCTAGTAATAGATATAAAAATAAGGAAAGAAACCATAGTCCATGGATACTTATCATCATATGAAATAATTTTCACAAAGATATACTTCTCACCCGTATATACTTACTTTGTGAAACATGATATTTTCCATAAAAAATAGAGAACATATATAAAATCATAAAGTTATTATTTGGAATTACTTACTTATATTGTAACCCTCATGGCTACCTTATGATTTGTATCCCTCACGACTACCTTACAATGTAACCCTCACAGCTACCTGATGGAGTAACCATTGTATTTACTTTTGGAGTAAACATGCGGCTGAATTCGAACAAACACATACCCAATTCATTGGAGAGAGATATAGGTACCAAAATTTGTCATAAAAAAATGCCTAAGAAGCAAACCATAATAATAAAACATAATTAATTCCATAAAAACATTGCATTTTATTTTTGCAAAATATAATTTTAAAAGATATTTTTTGAAGAAAAGACCCTTAAAAATATCATATAACTGAAGTTATAATTGATAGAATTCAAGTGAATGGTTTCTGAACTATACATAAAAATAATAAAACATTATAATAATTAAATTAATTACACAATTAATCTTAATATCACATAACTAATGAAATATACGGTTAACCAAAAGAATGAAAATTTGGTTAATAATTTCTTTTTCATTTCTTTTGTCGTACTAAAAATGTGATTAAACCTCTTGAATAATAGTTAAAAGAGCATTATTATTATTTTATTGAAATATATTCATGTCTATAATACCTTATATGATAATTTTATAACATCATTCCACCCATTAATTAATAATATTTTGTTCATTTCATTGTTTCATATGCGTTCTTTACATGATTTCCAAGGTCGGTTGGTAAAGGACTTCCTTGTCGAATGGAAAACAAATTACAGAAGTGGAATGATTTGTTATTAATATTTTTCCAGAATATTAAATGATTCCTTAAATCATTTTTTTATATGGTATGAGTATTAATAATTAGATAAATCATTAGTGATATTCATTAAATCATTTTAGCAGTTCTTTGGTAATCAAGAACTTATATCATCATATACCATTAATATTTTCAATTGAAGTTAATTATAGAACATAAGAGAGGTCATATATTACAATTTATAATTTGATTCAACCATAAAATAGTTTTATAACCATATTTGAAAGAGGTAATGGAAATTGAAAACACATCATCCACGATTTCAGAAAATTGGTACATCGCGGACGGTGTTCTTATTTTTAGAATAAGAGGGGAGGGTAGAGTTAAATTGATACATTTTTCCTTAAACATGATAAAATCCATCATATAAAATATTTTGGGGCTTTAATTACTCTTGTATAAGGTGATGGGAATAGAGTATGAGAAATGAAAAGTAATTAAAAAAGAAAACACAAGAAAATGAAAGAGGAGTGTTACCTCTCGATCTCTTCTCTTAGATATCCTCCTTAATGACTTGTTTTTAGCCTTTTGGTGAGACCAGAAATTCATAAACATGAGAAAGTTAATTAGGAAGGTTATTTTGAAAAATTCAGATGATTGTGAATGCTTTAGAAGTGTGAGAGGAAGAGGGGGTGAGGGTTGTTTTTCTAGTGGAAGATAGGAGGGGTTTTCCATTTTTTTAATCATTAGGTTAATATTTTTTCTCAAGAATATGAATAGTCATGATTAATGTGACTAAAAATTGTAATAATTTCTAGTTATTTCAAACCAATGGCATTTTACATCATCCATGACTCAATCATGATGCATAAATTCATTTATTTAACATTTTTTGTAAATTATCGAATTTTACTATTCACTAAAAAATCAAGTATTACAGAAAAATACCAAAAATTCACACTAACCATTTTTTGACCTGTATAATTCAAATATTAATTCCATTTTTTCAAATTTATTGTCTATATATGATTAATTTAATTTTTAAATAATATCACATTTTTTTCCAAAAATAAAAATGTTAAAACTATAACTAATTTTTATATCACCATGAAAATTTAATCAAGATCGCATTACCTTATAACCATAAAAATAAAATAATAATATTATTTACTATTCATAAAAGCCATAGTATGTTACTATTCACCAAAAAAAAAACTAGTTTGTTCTATGAGACTCTAAATAACTTACAGTTCACAACCGCAGATGTCTGTTTTTTGATATTCAAAACAAGTAGAAGAGAAATTTTGTTTAATGGGTAGTTTATAATTACCTCCTTCATAAATTTTTATTATATAGGGACTCAGTGATTCATGAATTTCAAATTATTTTTAAAATCTTCGGGTGTTACAAGATATGACACCATTCAATAAATATTAAATACCTATGATTTTTGTTGATGCTTTTAATTATATTTAACTAGGGATTAAATGAGAATATAGTGGAATGATATTTATGTTAATTTCAAATAAAAATATTTTAAATTCAATATTTTTATCATATCGAGAATTTCTCTATGGATATTAGCCATTGCTAATTATCTTACTGAGAATTAGGGGTTAATTTTTATATAAAATTGTGGAAATAAAACTCACATTATCATATGAATATAAAAAAGTTAAATATGAATAGAGTGAAAATATAGAGATTAAAAATTTATATCAATATCTCAATACTATGATATTTTTTAGAACTAATTTATCCAATAAATATATAAAATAAGTAGAGTATATTCATCAATGTTGTATCTAAAATAATAAACAAGATCAAGGCAGGGGGGATTTTTTTGACTATTTGGTGGATTTATTTTTATGAGGAAGAAGATAGAGGTATGTGTTCATTCTATCATGTATTTTTTAATTATTTTAAACTATTGATATGGAAGCTAGACATGCATTCTTCTCATTTGATAATTTTCTCACAGTTGAATACCTGAATTTGAATAATAAGATCCTATTTTCAAATGTTGAGACATCAAAAAATAAATTAAGGATCATGTTCACACAAGGAGAATAAAAATATCTTGATGACTAGTGGATCATGTAAAAGTAGTTCCCTATCGCAATGGGGAAGTGGATTATACCTTTTATAGGAAGTAGATGATACCCTCCAAACCATTAGGGGTTAGTGTTATGAAATAAAAATCATTATTTACAGTGATATAATATTAATCATCATAAAAATCGAGCAAAATAAGTAGTATATTTCCTCATTAGAGATGAACCATTTCAAAACTCATGTGTGCCATTAATTTTCAATAAAGATTCATACGATAGAGTAAGATATTAAAATAAAGTGGATAATTACTTTAAAAGTGTCACAATTTCTAATTTCTAAAAGAAATTATAATACTATTTACGACATATTCACTCCCCCTAGATATATATCATTGACTTGGGCACATTAATAAATATTATTTTATGTGATATTGAATAATATATGTGTATTGAAAATAAAATATACAAAATATACTAGGACATTATATCATTTTACACAGTTTCATTATACTTACAAAAATCCATTAAAGGGATTCTACTTCAACTTCATATCTTATTACCTTTTTCATTTTTAGTCTCAGTAATCTACTTAAAAATATTATTTTCTAAACAACAACTGGCTAGTAGCTCCACTATTGAGGAAAAACAAAACAATATATTGATACATCATATAATGTTTATGGATTGGAAACAATGATCAATTTAACCCTTTATAATGACCTCATAATCACCTCTGATGACTGTGAACAAATTCTTACTTCTTTTATAGTACTTAAGGATATTCTTGAAATAAATCTAGTCACTCTTACCATGATTGGATTGGGGTATTCTTATTATGATCAAAGCATAAGAGACAACTTGTGGTGAAAAAATATAAAATACAAGATATATCCATGGTAGATGTATAAGGAATCATATCCTTCATTTCTAACTCTTTGTGAGGATCTTTACTCATCTTATGATCTATTACACAAAACCCAAGTAAAAGAACTACATTTTATTTCTCCATACTATATTGTTTTACTATTTTACAAATATATGTGTTTTTACATAGTCTAATTAACATATTAAATCTATCCAAATAGTTATTCATACCCAATATATAGGATTATTATAGCATTAATTTTTAAAATATTTATTTTCACAGTAATATATTTTAAGAATGTTAATTTGGGACATTATTTCCCATAAAAAATTATGTCATCTACATAAAAAAAGGAATATCAAAATATACCACTAATTATATTGTATACATAGGAATAGTCTATATTATTAATGAAATGAAACCCTTTAAATTCCTTACAATACTAGATTTTCCAACTCTAATCATTATTCTTATATCTATAAATGTACCATTACAACATAAAATCAATAGTAAACTTATCTAAAACATGAAAAAATTCATGTTCTATAATATACACATCATTGATTAGATTACTGTTATGAAAATTGGTTTTAAAAACCATTTAATATATATCATTATCAAAATAATATTCTACAGAAACTAATATCAAAAAGGTTTTTATCACTTCCACTAGTGAAAAGGATTATTCATAATCCATACCATAAATTTATTTATAACATTTAAATACCATATGATATTATTATTAGAATGTAACTTCCTTGTTAGTTTTCTTAAACGATACATACTAGCACACTGTGTATCTCACTCCATTAGGTCCATCAACCAAGATCTAAAATTGGTCACTATGTATGTAGTTCATCTCATATTTCAATTCATTTACCGATTTCTAAAAAAAATTATTCTCAATATCATAAAATATTTCATCCATATATATATAAAACTATTTTTTAGTGTGGAAGTAAAATATCATCTTATCAAATAAAGATAGAGAAATCAAATTTTTATTTATGGTCGGAATATAGATGCAGTTTCGTAATTCTATGACTAGTAAACATTATATGATAAAATCAAATTCATTGAACTCTAATATAGAAATTCATTGCACATTTAAAAATAATATATAAAAATATACTTCCATTATTTATCTCTTATGTCTAATTCTTCATTTATCATCACAAATGTGTACTGAATTCTCAGTATAAAATAACCATGAGTCGTAATTTAAGAAGTTTATTTCTGAAAAATTCAATTCCATATTTTTAGAGAGTTTGAATTTTAGAACACATATCAACCATAAAAAAAGTAATCTAGAATTTCTTTATAGGTCCTACATATAAGATAACTAAATATGGTATTGATGATTTATCTCATAATCTTTAAAAAAAATTCAATTGGTGAGTATCATTTTTTTATATTTCTAGTATTGAATTTTTATATAGGTACTCTTGTTAAAATTATAAACCCATATATCATCAAATTTTGAGAGATAAGATTCATATTTTAAAAATATTGGTTAACTTCCTCATTTCACCCATTACATGGATATTTAGTTAGGTAATCATGATAATGATATTAAATATGAATCTTTGATTTTAATATAGATTATAATTTTCCAAAATTACAACATATGGAAAAACACAACTATATACCTCAAGTATTTGAATCCTATCTGGGATTACCAACTATGTTTAACCCAAATATTATATTTTAATGTGTGAAAATAATCATATTACGTTCAAACATACCCCATATTCCTTACACAAGATAATCAATGGTTCTATAACTTTATCCTAACATTATTTTTTGGATGATCGAGGTCTTGAAATTTTTTTCATTGGAATTAATCAAAGACATTTTATTTGATGGTTTTTCTCAGTCACATCATTTTCATATGAATCATATTCATGTTATTTGTAAATATTTAATCACATAAAATATTTATTACTCATGATTTTCTTATATGAATTATTTTAAAAACATATCATATAAATTAATGAATATATATTATTCATAGAACATAAACACAAGTAAATATTTCAATAATAATTTCATAAATAACTGAATGATTCAGTTATTTAAAATAAGATATTGAAATTGTAGATAAAAATATCATCAACATTGTTTTTGATAGGTTATAATGTCACATGGATTTATTGTTGGATTTTTGGTCACACACTGTGGAGAAAATAGTTTTTTTAAGTATTTACAGACAATATTGATTGATTATATTTGGTGTGGTTCTCAAGTAGTAAACAACCTATCATCCACCACCAAATACCCGGGTCTAAATACAGATGGGGAATTATTTCTGATGTTATTGTAGTAGTACTATAGTACTAAAACTATTTATTCAAATTAGGCTTCCTTTCCACATAATTGAGCCTATGGGACACAAGGCTATCAATCTATTGTGACATCAGGACACCATTTTGCCCTCGGGCCATATGATATCTAAAAAATCATGGGCATTTAGGCCACAAGGACTCTGATCCATGGAGAAGAGAAGTTGCTCCTTATTAGAGAAACCCAAGGCTAATGAATTAAAGTAGTATCCATCATGAGTTGGAGTAAACAAAACTAAATATTTAAGATGTTTTATAGGGGACATGTCATTAGTTGCTATAGAAATACATATGGAACATTACGCTGTTAGAAACATCATGTTTCGAGCTAGCAATATACATGAAGAGGTGATATGTTTGGGATTTTCTATTATAGTTAGGTCAAATAATGTTTTAAAGTAATTTTTCCTTCATACATCTAGACCATTTAATTATAGAATTTTTACAGTTGGTCTCTGAGTTATGTAAGGGTTCCCTCACAACCAAATTAAGAGGAGGGATAATAATAATGTAAAAAATATTTAATTGGAGTTAAACACCATAGATTTCAATATGGTAGTTTGATATCGACTGAGATGTTTTGGACAATAAATGGCCCTCCTCAAATTACAAAATAGTGAAGTGCTTCATGTTATTTTAGCCCTTTGGTCTTACTAGGAACTAAATCTTGTACATACCATATTAGATGTCATTTTGGAACCATAACTCATTTTTTATTTTGTCTCACCATTAAATAAATCATACTATTAATTTTGACCATTCCATTGTTTGTCAACATGGTTTGTTTGATCATAGTGTATTTTAGGTCTACCCCTCTATAGTAGAATCAAAATGATGTTTTTTTCAATTGTAATTAAAAATGGTGTTTTGAACAAAAATAGCTAATTTCCCTAGAAAAATATACCAACTAAAATGTGGGGGTAATCTAATCATTCTATTTTTTATGAAAACCCATATAAGCAATGATGTTGTGTTATGATCACAGTGTAGTACTATGGAAAAAACCAATCTAGTTTTTATAATCTTATATTCATCTGATTAGTTCATAACCACCCTATAATTTTATACCAATAATGGGTTTCATGATATATCATTATACCTTATTATTTTGAAATAATATATAAAATTCGTGCTAATATCTACTGGGAGATAAATCAATAAGATAAAACAAGAAAAATCATAAAATTTTTAACCTCATTATCCAATATTTTTATATTCATTAGTGGCGAGTTTCATTGAGTTTCATTAGTAAACTCCAATCGATTCCTACCTCTGACAATATCCACCTTCCATTATAATTGTTTAACAATTTTGTAATAAATTTTCTCTACAATGGTGTACTAACTACTCCTCTATGATAGAGAATAGGGGGAATTGGATTCACAAAAGTTAAACATAGAAAACGATCAACACTATTGTTGAAAATAAAGTTTAAGAAACTCCATTAATAGTAGTCTTTAATTTTATTAAGGATACTCATGGTGTTATAACATTTCAAATTTTATCAAATAGGTTAATCATTTTACTTCCACTGTAATTATTGATCTTTTAACTAAGCTTCTTAAAAATCAATATTATATAAGTGTGTCCTCATGTCATGTGTCAGTGAGGTTAAATGAATAAAATTATAAGTATGGAAGAGTTTCTCCAAGGATATTATATATCATTATTCTTTGGAATGTTGGCATATCACTAATCATTGTGGGATGAAACTCACCATGGTGTGGATACTTTCACTGCTTCATGGTGGGTAATTTAGTGTATAATAGTCCAAAAAATGTTCATGTTGGGTAGGAATTTACTATTCACATGTTGTAAAATAAGGGAACATATGTTATCTTTAATATATATTCAAATACTCAAGAACGTATTGATTAAATCCATTATATTTTACTATATATGTTCCCCTAATAAATAATCATAAATTAGATGGAGAACCATCATTTTTTTATAAACATTTTTTACCGAACTATTAATGGATTCAAAAAGAGTAATGAAAAAGGATATAGGGATATTGAACTATTAATTTAATATGTTGGATAATGATAAGAAGATTCTTAAAAATATGGATGAATAATTAATTATGATATATAGATATTGATATATACATTTTGTCATATTGCATATGTAGGGATGATTTATTGAGATATAATAATAAAGATAATATCAGTCAATATTAGCTTGATATTGATTATGATTCAATGAAATTAAATCTCCTTTGTGGAGATATGAGGTACCATAAATAAATAGTATGGTTGAGGTACTAAAAATGTCCATTTTTCGCTCATAAGGGGGGATATAATTCCATTGGAGTTCATGGATTTAGTCCCCATGGACTAGAAAACTCTTGGATGTGTAGGTGAGGTTAAATATTTATATGTAATGCTTTTATTCTTAAGTGACATCTTTAGAGGGTGCTTTTGAACATCTCGAGTAATCCTCAGAGGCTCGAGTGGAGTGTAATTGTGAATATCCCCATTCATCCATTTTTGAAGTCCCTATAGTAGTCTCATCACTAAAAACCTTTTAGTAGACAAAATTGTCATCTCATCATTAGTAACCCTAGAAATTTCAAAATTAGTATGAGTGGTTTATGATACAACCCAAGCTTAACATGTAATTATTTTACATCATTTTCATAATTTAAATATTACATCATAGAAATAGCCTCACAATCCCAAAACCCATAGATATATTATCTTCAGAGACCAACTTCCTAAATATATTATTGTGAATTATTTATTCCATATCTCCAAAAAAATCCTTATAGAAAAATTCCTTATAAACATAGTCCTATAGATAATTTTCTTCGTAAGTTGAAAATAAAATGACTGAGCATAAATTTTTCTTAAGGATAAATACATATCAATGAGTAATAAATTTTTAGGTTATAAAAATATTAGTCAATGTAAAAATGGGATATATATTTATTTAAAAATAAAATGGTATCATTATATTCTTCGACTGGGTTTTATAGAATGACATATAATACATAAAAACATTCTGATATATAGCATTTATAAATTAGGGCACAATAATATGAATAAAAAATCATAACATATATAAACGTTTTACTACAAAAACTATTAACAATATAGTGGATTAGTTGTTAGAGTATATTTCTGGTTACATATTGGAATAGGTTTAACTATCGGTTATCCATAGTGTATCGAGCATCAAAAATTGTTTCTTGTAATTATATCATGAGATATTAATTTTCAACACTTGAACTGGAATTCCATATAGAGACCCACCCATCACATAATGATATTCCATATATATGAATGCCTCATTAAATAAATCATTCATCATATCATGATAATCCTATGGAAAAATTGGGTATTATATCATTTTCAAATGGAATCATATAACATTATGTCTATAGTATAATAGTATATAACCATGATTCAATATCCATAAAATATTATAATATAATTTAAGTATTAATCTTGAAAATTACCATGTAGGACACATAACTTTTGGATTTATAGAGAAAAATTCAAGTGCAGTTATGAAAAAGAGTTTTCAAATATAATTTTTATCCTTGCCATAAAGGTCAATGTTACGAGTCACTTTCAAAAATAATATTCAAAAAAGTCTAAAGAATAATGTATAAATCATAAATTTAAAATTATATATAATATTTTATCCCTAAAAAGAAATAAATTTTATGTATATAAATATGAAGTGGAATAATAAAATGTACGTGCGTGAAATAAATACATTTTAACATTTGGGCATTTATTAATTAAAAAACAACATCGAAGAAATAGTCAAATAAATATTAGTAAAAATAGAATGGACAGAATTTGAGTAATGTAGAAGATAATACCTATTTATACTGTATAATAACAAAATAATACATTTTATCGTGACCCGTCTACTGTGGTCCTTGTCGTGACTACCCCAAACTCGCCTTCCATAGGCCAGGGGCTGGTGACTAGCACTGGAATGGCATATCCACAGAAAGGGAAGGCATTTCCTTAAAAAATTACACACACACACTCAACCACATCTCGACACAATGAAAGGGAGGAACAATTATACCACTAAAACAAAGTTGAGTAAAAGTGCTAGAGAAAGTGAGTGGGCCAGGATACAAACCCAACAAGGAACTAAAAATAGTAATGTCCAAAAAGGAAACTATAATAGACTATTGTGGAAAACCCCACCGGATCATGAGAGTAGGGAAGCTACTGGAATCCGAAGTAGAATTTCATTCCCACTCGGTCCTAATGGGCCACACCTGTTCCTAGGACACCAAGTCCAATGTCATAGCGTCTGCCAGTCCCATCCCACTGAGCTCATCAATCGAAAAGTCGATTATCTTCCCCAAACACAACATGTGAAGGAAAATATCATTCATTGGTGAATATACAAATAATTAGTGGGGACCCACAGACCGCTGATGGTCTCTTAGTAATCCACTAAGTAAAACACCACAAATAAAATACCATAGAGGTCATACCACCAAACAAGACCTCATCCACATAGCATAAAGAAAAAGATGTACCTCACACTAGGTATAACTTAAGTACATAAATAAATATGATTAGTCTAAAAGATATATCATTTTATTCTATCTAGAGGCTCTACTATTAACCCACAAAGGGTTACTCGATGTTGACCAATAGAGGATCGCAAGGTGTTTACCCACATATGATTGTTAGGGGCCGACCTAGAGAGGATCAGTATTCTTTCTTCACTTCATAGCCAGCCACTAGATTCTAACACTTAGCACACTTGATTTCCAAAGGAACCACTCCTCAAGACATAGGTTTTACCTCAACTACAACTAATTCCCATACAGATTATCCCCAATGGAAAGTCTCTTCATAAGGGTCCCAACACAATAGATAGTGCATCAATCAGACGCCCAGTCTGTAAGTTATGGGCTTTTTTCTAAAAAGGGCATCGATGGATTTGAGTCTGATCCAACCCAGATATACTCCAACTTCTTCCAAACCCCATTAGTAATATAGTAAAAAGATTGACCCATCATTAATGGTACCAAATCCACTTACGACACGTCAATCGGACATGCGGTCTGAGAGATACAGGCATTATACTTAACAGGGGTTGGTTGGGTCTGGACCCGGTCCGGCCTGGTCGGACCGCCCGACTAACCCAGCCTGAAGATCCATATAACCTAGTTCAATTTGATAGACTCTACCCAACCGTTTTTAGGTCAGGGTTGGTCTGGTCCGGCCTGTCCATTGGGAAAGGCACAATGGGCCTTGCTGGACCCTGCCCGGTTTGACCGAGGGTCCATCCCTACGAGTCTCATGTTGACAGGGTCTCATCCGACCCACCATGAAGGGCGTGGGTCTGGCCCATTGATGTGGGTCTGGCATTTCGATGTTGGTCTATCATGCTGGTGCAGTTATGGCCTAGCTCGCTGATAGGGGTGCATCGCACCCACTGAAGACTTTCCATGCGGTGCATCCAATGTGGCATCATCCATCTGGGATATGGCAGCCAGGCCACATCCAACTCCCCCACTATCCATAAGGATGTGGGCCCTCCTCCAGCCATGGTCAACAGTCCCTGGCTCACCCACTTCCCATGTTGATTAGATGAAGGTCTTCCCTCCATGTGAGGCCCGCTAGGCGTCGCGGACCCCTACCGTCACGATGCACCGATAGACTTCTAGACGAACCACTGGAAGCACTCTGGTGGTCCATTCATCACACCTCATGTGATAATATCCTCCATGAAAAGTCCTCTTCACAAAAA
The DNA here is from genome assembly GCA_963277665.1 of Viscum album. Classification (NCBI taxonomy): domain Eukaryota; kingdom Viridiplantae; phylum Streptophyta; class Magnoliopsida; order Santalales; family Viscaceae; genus Viscum; species Viscum album. The sequence goes on along the minus strand of OY728150.1, from coordinate 1,131,496,010 downwards.
ATGTCTGCAAATAATCTTTTCTCCCCTTCAAACAGTCCATTCACAAAGGGTTCACCTAAAGTGGGGTCCATGACTTTGTTCAAATCTGTCTGCACCTTCTATGATAGAAGTTTTAAATCCAAGGAGGCCTAGGGGAGAAGTTCAATCATATCAAGTAATGTTGAAACCTGAATAGAGAGATCCCAAAATATTGTTACCTCCTACTTTAATGCCTGAATGGCAGATCATCCTATTTGTGTGTTGATCTGCATTCTTCATTTCGAGAGAAGAACAGGGAAGAACGTCAAATTTAAAAAACCCATACCTCATTGACGTTTGATGCCATAGTGTTTGTCCTCGAGGGTTCAATAAGATGATTTCACTTTTGGCTCTATTCTTTGAGGCATGTCTAAGTAGATAAAGTCTCACATGTATTTTTTGTTCTTCATTGGGGAGGAATCTCATTGGAGGTTTGTCAGAGGATCCTTGTTGATTAATCCTTGTCCCATCAATGAAAAAAAATTAAAAGTAAAACAAGTTGTAGCGTTTCATTTACACTACGATGTCGCGTCATTATTTTGTTTCATTTAGGAAACAGTATCACTATTAATCTTCATTTATTTCTTCATAATGTTGTGTGATACGGGCCATTAATGAGCTCCATTATTGTTCCACGTCACCACCTGGTCGCTGCATCGCAGCGTCGTCATCTCCCACCCAATGAAAAAAAAAGACATAAAATAATTCTTTTAAATTATTTTATTATTTTTCTCAAAAATTCCAAAAAATAACAATTCTGTTATGCCATTTATGGCCCAAGATAAGTCATTTTTAGGAGAATCCTGGCATTCCATGTTCAACGGTATCCTTTTATTTTTTATCCAGTCACTAGATCAAAAGATAGAAAATCTCGTATGAACATTAATGTACCTTAAAAAAAGTTCAAAATTCTATTTTGGGATCTCCATGCCTCAGAATCACATGACATCAGAGCGCGCAGTCTCCAAATACTTCCATATAGATAAAAAAATACCCGAAATTTATGATAAATTAAATTTTCCCCACCTAAAGGATTTATTCCTCCGAAAGCCGAAACAAAACTAATCAAACAGATGGGGGTACTGAGCACGAATCTGAGACTCCCGCACCAATGTGCTCTCTAGGAGATTCTTGTGCTACCATTAATCATGTTCCAAATGAATCAACCACCGAATTAGGACCTACTCTTGTCGGTCCTCTATTTATACTGGGAACTCCACATATAACGCTCCATCGTTAATGTCCAGCTCTCCCCAGTCAATAACATGTGATGGATCATTCATGTACCACCTCAGCTACAACATATGGAAAACATCATGCACGTTGTGAATATTTGGGGGAAGGGATAGGATATACACCACCTCACAAACTCTTCCCTATACCTAAAAAGGTCTAATGAACCATTAATATAGTTTTCTACCCCATCCAAAACTTTGTAATCTCCATCGGGTTGAGACCCAAAGGAAAACATGACTGCCCTCATCAAACACCAAGGGTATCTGTATCCTATTGGCCTAAGACTTATTCAAGCTCTATGTAGTCCTCATCTACTCCTGGATGACCTTCACCTTCTCAATGGTATCCTGTACCAACTTCGGACCCACGAGTGTGGACTCCCCTAGGTCTGTCTAGCATAGGGGTGATCTACAAGGATTCTCGTACTATGCCTCAAACGGTGCCATGCCAATGGTTGAGTGATAGCTGTTGTTGTAAAAAACTCCCCAAGTGGCAGGTGGTCCTCCCAACTATGACCAAAATCTTAAACAAAAGCACGAAGCATGTCCTCCCAGGTCGGTATGGTATGCTTCGTCTGACCATCCATCCGGGGATGAAAATATGTTCTCAAATGAAGCTGAGTCCCAAATGCCTCCTGCAACCCCTTCCAAAATCAAGATGTAAAGTTCACATCGGAGTCTAAGACAATCGTTGAAGGCACCGCATGGAGCCGCACTATCTCATTGACATAGAGGATTCTCAATCCCTCTACCGGTCCCTACTTCCGGATGGTTAGGAAGTCGTCCGACTTTATGTGTCATTGAACAATCACCCAAATGGAATCATGGCCCCTGAATGTACGTGGTAACCCCATCACAATGTATATAGAAATACCATCCCACTTCCACTATGGTACCTCAATTGGTTGGGCTAAGCCTGATGGAACCTGATGCTCGGCCATCACTTGCTGACAAGTGAGGCATCGCGAAATGAACTTTACCACCGATTTCATCATCCCGGGACACCAGTACTGACATCATAGGTCCTAGTAAATCTTCAACACTCTAGGATGTACCACCAAAGGGGGTGTATTGACTCTATCAACACCTATAATCACAACATCACTGGTACTATAGTGCGCCCTCTGAAAAGGATGACGTGCTCCCCACCTTTTGAAAATCAATCAAGAGCCCGTCCTTAGGATAACTGAGCATGTCGGGCCTCACAATCATCATCCACACATTATGCCTCCCTAAATCATTGTAAGAGTGGGAGAATTATAATCAATGAAATTAGGTAAGCTTATCCATCCCTATCCTATATAGATATCTACATCGTGGCAAGCTGCTCTATCTCCTCACATTGCAACTGCAAACCAGACCTCCTATTGAGTGTGTCTGCCATCACATTTCTCTTCCTAGAAGTATAGATTATCTCAAAGTCATAGTCTTGTAGGAACTCCATCCATATTCATTGTTAATGTTTAGGTCATTATGTGAAAATATATACCTAATAATCTTGTGGTCTTAGTAAATGATAAACAGTTCACCCATCAAGTTGGGCCGCTACATCATCATGGAAAAGACCACTAATGCTAACTATATGTCATGGGTTTTGTAGTTATACTCACATTGCCTCTACTGTCGCAAGCCATGGGTGATCAATTATTTCTCCTGCATCAAGACACAATCAATTCCAGTCCCTGGTGCATCATATTAGACTACATACCCAACACCCTCTTCTGGTAGTCTTAAGATGGGTGCACTTTTCATTCTCCACCTCAGCTCATGGAAACTGTACTAGAGCCTCTCCATCCATATGAAGGGTTGTCCCTTATTTTTCAAAGCTGAAAAGGTTGATTCTACTCTGTAAATTTGGGTATGAATCTCCAGTTATACCCAGCCAACTCCAAGAAACTCTGCACCTTAGTCACTCTCTGGGGTGGCTCTTAAGCTAGAACTACCTCTATCTTCACTAAATCCACTGCAACTCTATCCTCTGAGATGATGTGTCCTATAATGTGGACCTCCTGAATCCATAACTGATACATTAAGAGCTTACAATAAGTCTGGTACTCTCAGAGAGTATCTAGGACTATCCGCAGGTGTGTAGAGTGATCCTCCTCCGACTCCGAGTACACCAAGATGTCATCAATGAAGACCACCATGAAACGATTGAGGTAAGGATAGATGATCATATTCACGAGTCTTGGGAACACTTTTGGGGAATGGGTCACACTAATGGACATCAACAGGAACTCATAGTGGCCGTAATGTATGTTAAAGGTTATCTTCGGTACATCCTCATCTTGTACCCAATGTTGGTGATAGCTTGATCTGAGGTCTATCTTCAAGAACCCCCTCACTTCCTTATGCTGGTTGAAGACGTCTTTAATCCTCGGATGTGGATACTTTTTCTTCATAGTCACCTAGTTCAAGCTACGAAATTCCACACATAGCCTCAAGCTCTTGTATGCCTTCTTGGAAAATAACATCGAGGATGCACATGGAGAAACATTGGGCCTTAAAATCTCATTCCTCTACAATTCCTCCAAATCTCCCCTCAACTCATGTATCTCTATAGAAGACATCTGATATGTTTGTGTTGATATCATTGGTGTCCTTATCTTCAAGTCAATACCAAAGTTTACTTCTCTGTGAGGTGGTAGTCCTAGAACATCTTCTAGAAAGACATCCTCATATTCATCCACCACTAAAAGAAAACACAGACTCCCCACATCCACCATACCGAGGGTGAGGTTATCCAATTAGTGTGTGATCGGCTGAACCCACCTTTGAGGAAGTCCATATTGTGAAACAAAGGATCCATTATCACCGGTGAAGGAAAATGTGGTCCCATTCTTGTATACTCGCCAAACTTTCCACCTAAAACAATCATTCTAAGCATGGATTGTGGATAATCAATCCATACCCATGATGACGTCGTAAGGCCTCGATTTGGTTACAAGGAGATCACAACCAAAACTCTGGCCTCCTAGAGTAATATCACATGTCGTACACTAGTGTGTAATCATCAAATCCTCTTTCGTAAGAGTCTCTAATCATATGGACCAAGCTAATGGCTCCACCAAAAGCTCCGAGCTCATAACTGGAGTCATTTCAAGGGAGTGATGACTAGAACCCTAGTCTATAAGAACTTCATATAAGGTGGAGTAGATAATTATCATATTTCTAATCATCTCTGGACCACCTTGGTCATTTTCCTCTATCACCAGAAGCTTTCCCCGCCCCTGTCCCCCAGCTCCCAGAGCTCATTCTAGTCCTGTTGGTTGTGTTGGTGGTAGTACCTCTAATCGTCATCCACCACCTGCAGATAGGCCTGCTCTCATTCCATGTATGTTACTCTATGTTCGTTTTCAATCAAACCTCTATCGCTATCTTGGTGGTCCCTTGACTACCTTTTGTTCATCTACATGGGGAGTCTGACAGTCACACGCCATGTTCCCATGTCCACCGCGAGAGTAACAAACTCAATTCCCCATATGAAATCCTCTACATGACATGCTTCGCACCTCTGACACTACATTTTGGGGTTGTCCCCCAGATGGCTTGGCCCATTTGGGCCTCTCCATCATCTGCATAATGTCGGCTACAGATGACTCATCTAGCTGTCATCCTGTGGTGGCTCTCACCATCTTTGCCTTCTCGGCTGTAAAAATCTACACAATGAGGGCTCACTATAGCACTCCATCATGCATCGGGATGCTGAGTGAGATCATCGATGCCCTAATCTCCCATCAATGTCACAGCTCAAAGGTATGGGCCCTGTAGAAATGGTCTCATACTTTGTCGTTGGAGTATTGGAAGAGTTCGGTAAGACTTGATGAGTACAGGGTCATAGTCAGGATACCCTCTTGCACGTATAGTAACTCTTGAATACACATTGAGTGCAGTATCCCTAGTACGAACACTACCCATAAGAGGCTCTCCGAGTTTGACCAGAAAAGGGTCACCTGCTCATGTGTCTGGAGTGTCAATCTCTACCACCTCCCTATCGTTCCCTAAAATATGATATTGGATAGAACTACCATCTATTATTTCAGTGTCTCTGCTAGAATAAAAAACTATGTAACTTCCTCCATTCAATCCTCAATCGCTTGAGGATCTATCTCACCTCTATTCTATAGAGGCCTCTATCTCTGGAACTCGTGAAGCATGCTCAGTTTGCGTGAAATGCCTTCTGGTGGGGTTGGTAGTAACTAATTCACTCTGGGTCGTGGTGCTACAGGTACACCACCCAAAGGTTCAATCACTATAAGTGGTCCCTTCACCGATGCCTCATTGCTCGGTGGACCATCGACATGATCTCTCACTGAAATCCTGTCAGGATGTATTCGTGGAGACATCCTATAGAAAAAATGATATGCCACAGTCAATAAGTTATACCTGGTGAGATGACTCATAAGGGATCAGGAGAAAAACATTTCCAAAACACATGCAACTAGTGTTTTTGTTTACCGAGTTAGAAAACAGAATTTAGGGTCCTCGTGTATGGATACATTAGTCACTGCACCAACACTGGACTCCCATGAATGAAATCCAAACTCAAGAAACTTAACATTATTTCTTCCATCAAAAATACAGACTCTTACTTCTATTGGTAGAACCAAACACCCACTGATATCACGTTTTCATGACCAGTCCCCCACGGCTCATGCCATGACTACCCTATTCATGCCTTCCATAGGCCAGGCGCTGGTGAGTAGCACCGAAAAGCAGTATCCCTAGAAAGAGAATACATTACCATTAAACTTGTACACACACACACACACAACCACATCCCAACACACGTGAAGAGTGAAACAAGTATACCACTAAAAATGTGAGTTCTAGTACATGAGAACATAAGTTGTCTAGAACAAAAACCCAACAAGGAACCGAAATAGTAAAGTACAAAAAGGAAACCTTGATGCCCATCCCCAAAAAAAACCCAAACTAATCATTAGAGTTGTGAATCTCTTGGATGTCGAAGTAGTATGTCCTGCACGCCTTATCCTACTGGGCCACACCTTGTCCTAAGACACCAATTCCAGTGTCGTAGTGTCTGTCACTCCCGTCCCCTTGAGCACCTCTGTCAAAACGTTGATCGTTAGCCCCATACACAACACGTACGAGTGAATCCCATGTAGGTGTGAGTATAACAATACTCAGTAGGCACCTCGAGACCCCAAAAGGTCTCTCAATAATCCATGAAGGAAAACACCAAAAATAAAATACCACAGAGGTCAACCCACCAAACAATACTTCGACCACATATCATAAACTAAAAGACGTATCTCAAACTATGTATAACATATGTACAGAAATAAACATGGTTATTCATAAAGGTAGATCTTCTTATTATGTTGAGAGGCTCTACTGCTAACCCGCACAAGGTCACTAGGTGATGACCCACATATGATCTCTAGGTGTTGACCCACATTAGATCGCTAGGTGATAACCCACAGATGAATGCTAGGTGATGACCCACAGAGGATCGTTATTCATTCTTCACATCATAGCTAGCCACTGGATTCCCGCACTTAGCATGCTTGATTTCCCAAATATCATATCCTCAAGCCATAATCCATACCTCTACCACCACAACGACCTATATATAGTATCACCATAAGACTGTCTCATTGTAAGGGTTCCAACGCAACAGACGGTGTGACGATCAGACGCCCAATCTGTAAGTTATGGGATTATTAGTAAAAAAGGGGCATGTTGCATTTGTGTATGATCCAACCCAGATGTACTCCAAATTCTACCAAAACTCAAGAGGAGTATATCAGAAGGAAAACCCCATCGCAAGAGTCCCAACACAATTGACGACATGTTAATCAGATTCCCAGTCTGAGATATACATGTGTTTTAGTAAATTGAGGGTCAGTTTTGTCTTGGCCTAGTCTGACCGGTTTAGACTGACCTGACTAACCCAGCCCGGGGGTTCCAGATACCTCAGTTCAATTAGATGGACTCGACCTGACTCGGTTCAGGTTGAGGTCAGTCTAGTCTAACCTAGCCAATGGGCCATGCGCAATAGGACTCACTGGATCGGGCCTAGTTTGGTAGAGGGACCAGCCCGCCGAGTCACCCGGTGACCCGGTCTTGTCTGGATCAGCTCAAAGGGAGCGGGTCCAACCCTCTGACGAGGGTCTAGCCCACCAATGTAGGTCCTTCCTGGCCCTCTAGCTAGGGTGCGGTCTACCCACCGAAGACCGACCGTGTGGTGTAGCCAGTGGGGTGATATCTAGTCGGGACACGGCAGCTGTGCCATGTCTGGCTCCCATACTGGCCCCACGGATGTGGGGCCTCCTCCAGCCGCGGTCGATGAACTGAAGCTCTCCATCTACCCGAATGTCCCAAACACTGGCTGATTAATTGCGTGGTACCTTCTTGGCAGTGCAACTACAACTGCCATGACCAGTTGGATGTGGCATGCTGCCACTACAGCGTGCCAATGGGCATGCTACCGCCAGAAGATTTCTCAATAGACCACTAAATACGCACCGGTGGTTCGTTCTTCTCACCACCTACGCCAACATCCTCCGAAGAAAGTCCTCTTCACCATGAATGTCCTGAAATCATCTTGCAGCCACTTTGGACAATCTTTTCAAAAAGAGCACACTAGCGGAAGGGTATGATTATTTATTCATGTTGGCTCGCGCCTTCCACATTAGTAGTTTTAAATCCATGGAGGCTCAAGGGATATGTTCAATCATATCAATTAATGTTGAAACCTAGAGAGATAAATCCTCAAATATAGTTACCCTCATGCATAAATGCATAAACTGTGGATCAACCTCTTTGTGGGTTGATTAGTGTTTATCATTTTTAGAAATGAATAGAGAATAACCCCAAATTTAAAAGACCCCTACCTCATTGGTATTCAAATTTCGAAGCATTCATCCTCAAGGTTTCAAGAAGATGACGTCACTTCCATTTCCATTCGTTGAGGCACATTGAAGACAATAAAGTCTTGCTGGCATTTTTTTCATTCTTCATTGGGGAGGAAGCACGTTGGAGGTTCGTCATAGGATCCTTGCAAATTAATCACCATCCCACCAACAAATCAAACAATTAAAAGGAAAAAATGTTGCAGTGTTTCAATTACGTTGTAACACCATGTCGTTACACTGTTTCATTTATGAAACATCATCACTATTACACATCCTTTATTAAATCATTACACTACGTGATACAGGCCATTAATGAGCATCATTAATGCACCATGTCACCACTTGGTCACTACACCGGAGCATCGTCGTCTGCCACCCAATGGAGAGAAATGAATTAAAATAATTCTTTTAAATTTTTTATTATTTTTCTTTAAAATTCCAAAAAATAACTTTTCCGAACAGCCTTTTCCGGCCAATGTTATGTCATTTATAAGTGAATCTAGTCATTCTGAGTTCAATGGTTTCTCTATATTTTCGATCCAAGCACCGATTCAAAATATAGAATGTTTTGCACGCATGTTTACTGAATGAAGCTTAAAAAGATCAAAATTCTATTTTGGGCACTCCGGGCATCAGAATCACATGCCGTCAGAGCATGCGATCTCAGAATAATTCCATATAAATAAAAAAAACACATAATTTCAAATACATTCCAACATTTTTTGTAATAATGAATATGACCATGATAGAGACATAACCATTAAAAATGATTTAATTAATCTTAAAATTATCATAAATTTTAAGAGAGTGAAATTCATTAAAGAAGAATATTTTGAAATAAATATATTATTTCCTAATATAAAAAATATATAAAATGCAATTGATTAATGGGTGGATGAACGAATCTTATTATAGCATAGTCAATGAATAAATTATACGGCCCAATAAACAAAAAATTGAGTCCATAAAACACTTTCTATGGATTTATTATTAGTTGGACATGATCTAACATACCTTATAATAAAATATGTATATTAATACTTTATATCCTAACCCTTTTGAAAAAAAATCATTTTTATGGTTTTTTTTATATTTCATTCATTTATTGTACAGTTTTTACTCAAATCCCTAACTAGGGGTATTTCGTTTCTCTAAAAAAATCAATATGATGAACAAAGTAAAAGGTGTTACGATGTTGTTACATAATATCCATTTTTTAGGAATATTTTGTATTTACCATTATATTAGAATAAAACTTATACCTCTCATCCTATTTTATAGAATAGTTAATTTTTGAAATATGTCTCAGTATGTTTGTATTTTTGAGCAATTAAAATCACTATGATCATTTATTATTAATATCATTAATATAATGGCCAATTTATCTTTAAAAAATTTTAATAATGTAATAAATATCTAATTTATTACTTAAATATATTTCATTATCAATCCATGTAAAGAGGTGAAGAAAATTTAAATAAATTAACCCAGGAGGTTGTGAACCAACCATAACACGTGCAATGTTTTCATTATATAATTGGTGGGTTAAAGGTAGAGAATGGTTATTAAATTAACATAATAAAATTTAATTTTTTTAATTATATGAATTTAATTATATTATTATTGTTACAGTTTATTTTTAGGATGTATAATAATAAAAAATGATATATAAATGAAAAGGACTAATTATGAGTTCTTACATTATTCATCAGGATATCTCCTTTTCTAATTGAATTAATCCTATTAAGATTGATATTTTAATGATACCAAAACCTATTAGACGTGTATAATTTTTTTGGGAAATGCTTATGATATATCATATTTTAGGTAAGGTTGTCTAGATTTAGTTTAAGTGGAGTGGTGAATGAGACTATATATAGACAACCAGGGTGACATTTTTGTAAATATTAATTTCTAAATATTAATGGGATTTTATTACTCAATTAAAGTGGATGAAAAATAGATAATTTATGAATATAAAGAAATATCTAGTTTTTAAATCCCTCATCCACCCATTTAGAAATTAAGTTTTGAGATATTTTGTGATTTTATGGCTTGATTTAATGCTTTTACATCATTTTAACTTTTACATTTGTGCGTAATTTTTTCCATCATAACTAAATTTATTCCATAAAATTAAATTAACATTGATAACTAATAATTAATATGTTTATTAAAATTATAAAAAATATTTGTCATTAAATTTATAAAATGATAACCACAAATTTTAATATATATTTGCATAAAAAAATTGTTTTATAATATATATTTTATAAGTAGAAAAATGAATTTAGATTGATTTGGTTCAGAGAATATGAATATAATTTATACACATTACATTTATTTGTTTATATTAAAATAAATTATGTTTTTACTTCTGTAAAACCAATCGATTACCGAATTTCTTCATGTGACTTCCAAATTAATTGAAAATGACCAAAAATTATTTTCCTATGAAAATAAATTAAAACATAGTTTTGAAAATGCCTAATATAGGTTTATAAATTAAAAATATATTTTTTCAATGAATTAAGTTACTCATTAAATACATATTTATTCAATAAAATGGGTTTATAAATTTTTATTTTAATCTTATATCGTGATGATTTCATAAAACATGCTATTTTTTAAAACAAAATGAATTTTCACTATTCAATAACAATTTATCCTTTTCAATAACAAATCCCACAAATTCACCTAAATGATATGTTAGCATGAAGAACCCAAAAATTAACATCATTACGTGAAACTAAAATTATAAAATATATGAATTTAGCTTTTTATTTAACATATAAAATATAAGGGAAATTATTTTTATTAATAATGGATTTTTAAACATTAGTGGTTCTAAATATTATTTCAAATACATTATAACTTAAATGAGTATTAATATATTTATTTAGTATATTTTAATTTAATATTAATTATACTTTAAAAGTATCCAAATTTATTTATAAAGGAAAAAATACAGAATATATAGAGAAAAAAAATCTTTATAATATATGTCTTCTCAACATTTAATAACATATTTTTATTAAAAACCCATTAAATTTATTTTAAAATAAATTTTTATTAAAATTATAAATAAATTAATGAGAAAACAATAAAAAATTATTTAATTAAACCATAATATCATTCTAACATCTACTTATTGAACCCTATCAAGACCTCCATATAATTTATAAGGTTAATATCATCAATGGTGGCAGTAGCTGGTGGTGATTCTGAAAGAATGGATCTCAAAGTGATTTCCATTATCATGTGAATCTAATAATGATTGTTTATCTCAATATATATTTATTGAATTTTATCTAGGTATTTGTCTTGGAAAACCCCATATGATGCTAATTCCTTTCCATGATTGGATAGATTAGCTTTATAAGGAAGACTATCATTATATGATGTCCTTGATTATTATATTTTTATAAATTTCATAATGTTGTTACTTTTATCTATACCAACTAATTCAATAGTCAAGTTATAATGGTCACAGTTATTAATTGAATTAATAGATTATGGTTCATATTTTTATTTTGACGTGTTTGAAATATGAAATCGATCACAAAAAAAATTATTTAAATAGATATACATACTAAAATCATAGCTTGTTACATTTTACCCCCTTAAAGTGAATTTATCCCGTTAAATTCAATTACATAAATATAAAAAATTATGGTTAAATTTTTATATTCTTCAAACTTATGATTTCCCCATATATATTTGACATGTTTAGTGGTCTTGTTCTATAGAAAATTATCTCTTGGATCTATGATCACCACTGATTACACCTCTTAAGATTGATTATGTTCTAAATTCACATCATTCGAGTGTAGTTTATATGATAGAACAAGTATGTTCTTTCTGAAAATGGATACATTGAAAAACTCGTGTTCTGTAAATAGGTTTGGTTTAAGTGTTAAGCGATAATATACTTTCCAAACATTATCAAGATTCACGAATGTACTATTGTCTCTAGAGCTGAAATTTTACTTCATCAGAAATCTCATTCCCCTATTCAAGGTGATATTTGTAGACAAAAATTGTCACCAATTTCAATTTGGAAATATAACTTATGATTATTATAGTAACACTTTTTTCAAATTTTTACTACTATTATATATTCCTGGGTGATTTTTACCTTCTCCAATATTTCATCAACATGATCATGTCCCAAATGTTTCCTTTATCTGACTTTACCAATGTATGTCATAGTTATATAAATATTATCCTATAAAGGCTCACATAGTGTAATGTTCATAATGGAGTGGAAGTTTTTTGTATAATATAATTCATCCATAGGAGTATGTTAAACCTAAATTATATTGAATTTCATTGAGATGGATCTAAATATTTACTCATTCATTTGAATGGTCTTATCAGATTGACCATTGGTTTGTGGTTTATAAGTTGTTCTAATGTGAGAATATAATCAAATTCCTGTCAAAATCTCTCTAAATATACTATTAAATCCTTGGATCATGATCAAATATAATTGATATTTGTAAATTTTGTTTCCTTACCACTTATTTATTATTTAATTTGACATGTTTATTGAGTAAAAAATCCCATCAAATTGTAATGATGTGTGCAAACATTGTTAGTAGATCAACCACTAACTAGATGGTATTATTTTATTTGGATGTCTTATGAAGACTTATCATAAAATCCATGGTGATGTTATCCAATTTCTATATAGGTATAGATAATGCTTTCAATATATTATTGGATTTTTTTTAATTTTTCTCTTATTTATTGTATACGAAATATTGTTATACATACTTTTCAATCTCCCTATTCATGTTATCCCCCCATAAATATTACTTCAGATATCTAGAAAAATATTTTCTTCATATATGAAGAGAGGAGGATGATATATGAGCATCATCTAACATATCCTTTTTAATTCTAGTGTTGAACGGACACATATTCATTTCTTAGTTCTTATAACTCTACTATTTCCAAAGTTAAACTCTAGAATACTTATTACTTTTTTCATAACTCTATATCATCTTTATTTTCCTATTTAATTTTTATATTGATATATGGTTTAGAAATCATTGGATAATGGATGGGTTTTATTACCACTTTTGGGTCATAGTATAGATATATATGTATATTATATTTCACAATACTAGAGGGGACTGAATTTTATGTCTAAAAACATTGTATTAAAACCCTGATGAAAGAACATAGTTTAAGAGGACTTAAACTAATACAATTGACAATCAATACAAGTTTCCACAATGTTCTTGAATCTGATAGATATGATATGATGTAATATTATAAGTAATGTAAAACAAATTGTATTCAAATTGAATATAATGATAATATTAATACAAGTAAGAAATATTACACCATACATCATATAGAATCTATTAATACAATATGTATAAAAAGAATAATAATTTAAACAATTACAATAGAATTGAAAATGAAAGGAAAGAGGAAACAATACAATTCACTTTCTAATACAAATAATATTGGAAATGTAAAACTATTACAATTATTTTAACCAAATGATAAGGGTATCATTTCACTTAGGATAGAAGGTCTGTCTTACCAACACCTTGGTAAACCCTCAATATGATGATTGCTACAACCATCTTCCTATCCCCGGGAGTCCTCGATTAAGAAGTAATTGGTACCTTTTTCCATTAATCACATAATGGCCCTTGATATAATGATTGGAAGAACGTCTTACTATCCTCAGAAGACCTTGATAGTTATCACCTGATTGGTCACACAAGGCAAAAAAGCACTTGTTGGAATAAAAAATCGATGAACAATCTATTCACATTTTGTAATTCCATGGATTTCACACGAAGCAAGAGAAAAGCCATAGTTTCTCTCTCTATAACTTGATAGAAGAAAAAATTGGTCAAAATTCCATTATCTATTTCAAATGACCTTTTATTTATAGGCCTTAGGTTCCAACAATCATATTTTCTACAACGGTCATATTTCTCCAAAAAACACTCAGAGGGACTTGGACACCTAGAATTTCAACCGTCATATTGAAACAGAAAACACAACACTGTTTTGATTAGATTATAACAAACTCATCGACGTTGTATTGGTTATGAACAAAAGATATATGAAAATGATAACATTAGTACAATTGATATTACTTAGTGAAATGTATTGATTTGATGCAAAGTTAGTATGATGCACAATGTGGGTACGATGAATATCTTCTGTACGGTGGACAGAGTGAGTATGATAGACATAGTCAGTACGATTGACCGAGTCAGTACGATTGACAGAGTTAGTACGATTCACTGAGTAATTACGATTGACAGAGTCGGTACGATAGATAGAGTAATTTTATTCAAAGTAAATCCTTTATATGAGAAATGTGTAAAAATAGCTTTTTTATTTCGAAAGTAGTAGACATAAAATTCAAAATAATCCTTTTAACATAACACCACTTTTATGATTTCCATATGCATCCTTTGAGTATGCATAAATATGAAATCTGTTTTGATCCTCATTAATGATACGATAGTGTGATCATTTTAACTAAAAATATTAACTAACTTAGTTGTATAACTCTTACATGGAATGTACAAGACGATCTTGACAAACCCTTGTTGTTCGTGACATGGACGGGTACACGGCTCAAACTGCAGGACATGTTACACCCGCACATGGTGTGTACACCACCCTATTTCCCCAGCCACATGGTCATATCCACACGGTCACTCGCCGGTCAAGACCACACAACATGTCCCACAGGTACACAATGTGCACAAGAAGAGGTAACACCGACCTGTGTTGTTATTCATGTGTCCGGATCCCCAGATTAAACGACACGACATGTTCAACATTGACACAATGTGTTTACCCAAAGTTATCTATGTCTATTTTGTTAGTCACATGAAAGACATAGGGTCAACATGACACTACGTTTACAATCTATGTTCGTCAAGTTCCCTCAAGAGTTTCCCGATCACATGTTTCTGCCTACAAAGCCTATAACACGGTTAAAAACTACACTGCGTGTATGTATGGTACACGGCGTGTACTTATATTTTTTCTATTTCTTCTTGAATAGAATAGTACATGGTGTGTCTTCATAGAACCACAAACCATAGTGTCTGGTTTTCCTGACAGTAGACCTCAGAAACTACTCTACAACCCCATTTCCTTAAATTTCAAGCATCGGTATACCAAATTCATATCCATGGGGGACATACTCCCTATGAACCATGGTTTAGAAACCAAACATTTACATTATAGTACAAATCACAACAAAAACTTGGATCATGATCCACTAAATTACAGTCCAAGGGAGCCCATACTTCTCAGGAACCAATGTTTAGAGTTCATAAACCCAACCATAACATGTAGTAATACCCTATCAATAGTAGGCATATCAAATAAGGTAACTATAACCATAGTATGCATTTTCTATTACATCATCAATCACAACAACATGAAATTTCTAATGCACCTACATGGAATGTAAACTATGCATGGCATGTTATTATAACATGTGCCTAAATGATGAATGAGATGGCCTACCATAATCTCATCGTGTTGAGACTAAATAGAACCCAGTATAAAAATATAAATAGCTCAAAACAAGTACGTCACCCAACGGTGAAAATGAGATCAACTGTAAAGTGAAAAATTAGTAAAATTACAATACAAGGTAAATTGGCTTTTCCCTATACACGGGTAAGCTACTCCTGGACATAGCTTATTACCAAGTACTTATTCTGTCATATCCCTAGCTATAGGCTCCCAACAGTATGTCAAGAAGAAAATAAATACCTTTGATACCACTTTGTAACATCCTGGTTCCAGATTCCACATAACGGGAGCCCTGAACCCGATTGGTCACATGATCTCAAGTGCATTTCCCCAAACGCTAGAGGCTGCTGACTAGAAGTGAGGGCCTAGGTCTGGTAGTGGGGAAACTATGCCCTCATTTTTCAAATTTAAGTGCTGCGGAAAAATATAAACATAAAAAAGTGGAAGAAGTAACAATAAAAAGTTGAAAGGGCAATGGTACTGAAGCAAAAGATAACCAATACTCATATAAATATGATGATACAATATGCCCTAATTCAACGAAATCAGTCAAAATAGGATACACTGCAATCAGATACAATACAGTAAAAAGTACCAAGTACAGCAAAGAAAACTAAATTAGAGCAACATGAACTCAGCAGCATCGCAAGCCTAAGCTCGGTTTCATGCTCTACTACTCATATGAAAAAATCATGTACCTATATAGGGACCTGTTATCTTATCGACACCTACAACAATATAAACTGTTTGGGCCCAGGACATGACCCAAACAGTGTGTGAGAAATAAATCTCAGTAGGAAACCACCAAAGGCCTATGCCCAACTGTCAATGAAAATGTGTAGCAACAGTGTGCAATAATAAAATGTAGTAACTAGGCAGTACTCAAAAGTAACAATCTCTACCAGTTACATTCCCATTTTAATAATTATTTATCAATTCCAAGATTGTGCTTTAGCTTGGTAGGTACAACATAAGAAATCACCACAGTGAATATTTAATGTAAACATTGTCCTCAGACATGAAAATCCTTACCCTCAGGAAATCAGAATAAAAACCCATAGGTGACTACCCATAGGCATAACGAATATCTCCCTTAGGCATACGAGATGTCACCCTTAGGCACAAAATCTACTACCCACATGCATGAGAAGAGTTTCCCTCAGGATAAACAAAACACTGCCCTCAGGCTAAGAAAAACACTGCCCTCAGGCTAAGAAAGTAACCAGGACAATCCCAACACCTAATCAAGTAATAAATCTGTTTCATCTCATGAAAACCCAAAACATGCTATCATTACGGCATACCCATGGGTATCCTATCCAAACGGAAAAACTAGGTAAACGCACCCACGGGGTGGCCCTGGATCCAAGAAATGATCCCAAATAGTAGTTTATATTAATCATTAGATTATATATACAATTCTTGATATGTTATCAGCTAAGGCCTCAGCCATACGACACCCCAAACATGGGTGCGCAACACAATTGTACACAAAAATGACTCAACATTTGGAAATTAAAACTAGACCACCTACCTCAATCCTCTCTAATCGATATACGTGAACAACTCCTCCCGAATCAACTGAGAATGATGTAGATCTGGGATAAATGTTCTCCCGTTAAAACTAAATTAATTTCCCCTCAAGAAATAATTGGAAGGAGAAACACAAGGAAAGAACTCACTCGCACGGTTCAAACAAGATTGACAGAGAAGAAATCGGGGTCCCAGTGTGTGGTCAAGAGATCTTCTAAGGTCCGACCTCCTCTCCCACGGCTCTTGGGTGTTCTAAGCATCCTCTTTCGAAATAGGAGGCTGCTACCTATTTTTAAGAAAAAAACATAACTACACGGCATGTACTCTCAAGTACACTGCGTGTACGTTCCATTTTTTTAACTGTTCCTCTGGCGGCCACTTTCAACTGCCTCACGGTTCATCTGTCGACTTTATTACATGGCATGTAGTTCTAATTACATGGCATATATAGTCGTTCCACTAGAAAATACTCCCACCACTTTACTGTTCACCTGCTGACAGATTACACCCTGTGTATATACTATGTACACGACATGTAGTTTGTTTTTACACTCTTCATCTCTGACAGGCCTACACGCCCTTTATTCTAATCCCACATGGCCAAAGTACACGGCATGTACCCATAATATTTGGGATTTTTCCTCATTTTCCTTATTCTCTCTAAACCACTTAAGGAAAAAGGAAAGAAGAAACCCATACCTCAAAAATAATAACCCGGTTCTTACACATAGACTATTATATTCACACACAAGTTATTGAAAACAAGGCATACAACCCATCTCACAAGCTCAGTAGCTCATCCAAGGGGAGAGTCCCTCAGAACCTATTCCCACATCTAATATTTCTCCCCAATAAGGTTTAATCCACTAAGACCTAAATGAATCATAGTATCATGAAATTTCAAAAGGGTATATCCCTCCCTAGCCTCATAGAAGCGAGCACGGTTCCATAAAACATATCCAATTCAATGATGTGAACACTCTAAGGGGATAATCATTATCTCATAATTAAACTAGAGCATTGATACCAAAATCAATTCAACAACATCATATTTATGTATCACTGGGAAAAAAATAACATACTAATAAATCAAACCCATTGGGAACATAAAATATTAGTCTGGATTTAGAATCTATGCTTTTCTAAGGCAATTCCAAACAAACTAAAATGAAACAATTAATCCCCTTAAATTTCGTTTTAAAACCCAGTCAAAATCCTTTTTTAAAACTATTTCAAAATGTATCACATGATTTCATAATGATTCTAGTCCATTTTAAAAAATCCTACCATTTTTTTTTTTGAAAACAGTATTTTGGTTTGAAATTCTATATCAAACCCATCCTTGAAATCATTCGACATTAATCAAACCACTTATAAAAAATAAACACAAAAAAGAAACCACATTCCCTTTTAAATTTAACTCACGCCACCCAATAATAAATTTAGTGGGGCACAATCACTTATTTGAATAAGAAGCTGGCATGGAACCATTTAGTATGTTATGCGGTTCATATAAACTATTAAGCTACTGTGAGGCCATCCCAGTCTATAGGAAAAACTAATAAAGTTAAGAAAATATGTTGGCAATAATTAAAATGATGTAACAAAATAATAAAATCCCTAAAAATAATAGACATACTAAATTCATGTCCACCTAACTCAATAGATGATCCAGAATTAGATCCCAAAATTGTACCAAATTCCTCAAAGTCTATGAGCGCCTATCAAATCATTAAACACAACAAGATTAATAAATAAAACATTTAAAAAAAGAATTCCAAAATTGAAATAAATGATGAAAAACTAAATGGGTTTCCTAAAAATATTGAAACCATACGAAATTATGTATGGTCCACTCCTGACATTCACCTCGACCTAAGCTGTACAAAATCCTCAAATCATAATCCCAAATAAATGGCTATTTTTACCAAATTCACTAAAACCCAAAATAATTTTATTGGGAAACATTCATATAATCCAATAATGAATAGATACATGAAAATATGCTCTTGATACCACCTATACAATAAAACGTGAAATCCTCATCATGCAGGACGATTCCACCATGATTTAGAGAAATCATCTCCAATAAACTATAACCTAGTGAACAAAAAAAAGTTGATAGAGGAGAAGGAACAAAAAGGATAATTATTGAAATTGTACCCTAAATTTTTTTAACAAATCCCTTATAAATTATTAGAATCAAATTGGGGAAAAATCAGAGGGTGGGATAGTCAGAAAGGTCTCTCTCCCTTCTTCTGTTTGAACAGAATAAGGGGAGCTTCAGGGTGATTATAAATAAGATCACCAGTAATTACAAAAAATACCTTAATGAAAAAACAAAGGGGTATTTGTTGTATGGAACATATGTTCATAGTGTAGAGCACCTCACCTAGGTTTTTTATATGGGGATACCCTCTGGGTTTTAGCATAAATCCCTACCCAAAATCACCCACTACAAATAATGTTTGGGATCAATGGAATATAAATACACCGAGATAATGCCAGACCCTCTACCTCTTATTAACCCCCCATAGTGTAACCTATGTATTTTGGAATATTAATCTACCTAGGGAAAACTATGACACGACCCTCCTAGTTGTGGTGTAATTAAATTAAAAGTAAAAGAGAATAATTCCCCTAAAAATCTTCATGGAACAAAAATCACGGCCATTCTGTGAGGTATCCATCCCATGGAACAACTATCCCTATTCCACATTTGGCCTTCTACCCCTACTCAACCCCAAGATGGAACAACCTATATTGTAGAATAATCCTCTACTAGGCTATAAAATTCTATAATAAAACGCCCATGAAATAAGTATGGGTGTTCTTACATCAACCCACCACTCCCAAAACATCTCATGTAGTATTTAAAACATGATCAAAACACTCACTTCTCTATCTGAGTCCAAAAATTGAAATTTACCCTTATTATCACCTACCAGAAATGACACACATTGTTACAATATTGATCCATCCCATGATTAGCTAAGCCTCAATTCTTTTATAAGAAAAATATCAGAGTATAAAGGTTCCCATACTAGGTATATAGCTAATCTCAGAAAATATGAATTTGTAATCATAACACAATCCCATGTATATCAATGATTTTATGACATCCCATGGGATATACATTTGTGGGTTGGTCTAAATAATTAGTATCGATATATTTTCCCTTGAGTTTATTACTCTTGTTAATCATGACATATAATCACAACCCATAAAACATTATGATGATCATCAGTTAGGGTAAATTAAAAGTCATATTTTTTTGGGGATTTTAGCACATTTTTGTTCATGTAATGTAAGTTATAAAATAAGTGAATGGATGATAAATTGATATTTAATTAATTATAAAATACTTATAAATTTATAACCATTATATTCAGTCACATATATATTTTATAAAAGTGATTCGGCATGGAGCCCATAATTTTTATTACAATTGTTTAATCAATGTATCTACTAAATTACACATTATAGCTACCCAATAGGTCCTAACATCACCTCTCTCAAATATATCACTTATGAGATGGTGTTTAAGATTGATGTGTTTGGATTTTTGATTAGATGAAGGTTAATTTTCTTAAGATGTTACTTTAACGTTATCATAGATAATCTTTATTTATCCATTTATTCTATGATCCACCACGGTATTAGAAATAAAATTTCTAATCAGAACAACTTCCTTCATAGTAATTGGTGTAGCGATGTACTCTACCAATATTATTGAGTCCATCATAGTTACCTTATTTGATTACAAATAACTAAAAGATCCCCCATTTAGGAAAAACATGAATCCAAATTGATATATCAGGCCTTCCATATCATATTGGAAAATTTCTTTTATGTAACCCTTTATATCAGGATCACCCTCTTCTCAAAATACCACTGACGTATCCTTATTTTTTGCAGTAACTTTTGGTGATTCATAACAAAAATCCAATGACTATTAGTAGTACTGGATTATTTTATTGTATTAATTCTAAGAGCATAAACAACATGATTTTCATTATAATATATGGAAATGTATGATATATCCCATATAATAAGAATATGTATTTTTATCCATCCTAGTAATGTGAAACTCATGGGTCGTCCAGCCATGTTCACACATGCTTGAGCCTATACAATCTTGAACCCATTAAGCCTATTTCTCAAATGGGTGGATTTATCTATATTTCCCTACCCCACGATGGGTACGAGAAGGCCCACATGCATCACACAATACATGTTTTTTCTATAATTGTATAATTTTTGGGTAAAACCAGGAATAAATCATATTATTTAATAACCATATATCATAAAATAAAATAGATATGTTCAAAAAATTGAAAATGTTAGATGAAATTATATATATTTTTAAATGTAAAATTTATAATTAATATTGAGTAAAATTGAATAAAAAACATATAATTAAAATATGAATAAATAAAATAACAATATGCAGGTGTGGGTGGTCGATGTCATCGAATTTTACGAGATTCACTGTGTAGAAGGTGTCGATGGTGATAGGTAAGAGACTTGGGTGATGGTGAGTTATGTGAAAATAATAGCTAATGTTTGTATTAAGGAGGTGGGGGTGATGATTCATGAAAATGTTTTATTTTTTCAGGAAGGATATAGTGGGGAGTTGTGCATCGATTTTGTAAAGGGTGGGAGGCGATGTCAGATGACGTTGAAGGTGAACATGGTGCTTTTGGTAGGATGTATATGGATAAGGGAGGAATAAAGTTGGGTGGGTAGTTGGTCATGAATATAGGTGTTCCAAAGACATAATGAGTGTGGCTATGTAGTGTGGGAATCAGTGGGACATGTTGGGGGGTCATCGGTGGATGTCGATCACATATACAAAGTGTGGGGCTAGAATGAGGCCGGGTCGGGGGGGATATGTTGTGTGGAGCATGTTGTTGAGGTTAGTGTGGGGGTGGAAGGTGTAGTGGGGCTTGGGGATGATGTAGATTAAATCGGCAATTCCATGTATTAGGCTAGAAAGAGGTGAGGTTGGAAAACAATGTGAAGATCGGCGAGGCCTGGCATGGGCGACATTTTGTCTTTATTCAATGGTGAACATTGTTGAAGAGTGAAACCATTGAAATGAAGATTAAATAAAATTAAAGGAAACAAGATATTGGTAATGGAAATGGAGTCGTTCTCCGAGGCGGGAGGGGAAAATTTTGAGTAAGGGAGTATTTTTCGTTTTTGGGGTAGAGTTCTTTTTTATGGAAATGGAGCAATCTAGAGCCAATTGAAGTGGTGCTTTAGAATAAAACACATTGCACAAATTGAATTGGCGTTGATGGTTCTTTGTTTTTATTTTTTTTCCACCCCCTCCCAAAACCATTTTTTATTAAATATATATATATATAATTATATATATATATATATAATTTCATATACTGATGTTAAATATATTTACAAATATATATATATGTGTGTGTGTGTGTGTGTTTAAATATATATATATATGTCATTATATTTATTTATAACTGTACATATATATTTATATATAATTGCTAATAAATTTAAAATGAATATATAAATATATTTTATTAATTATATTTGTGTAAATACTTTTATATTTATTTATAATTATATTCATAAATATACTTATTGTCATAAATATTTATTTATTTAAAAATACATATATAATATTTTTTTACATATAAAAAATTATAAATAAATATTTATAAATATGATTTTTTTTATAAATTTAAATATATATATAATAAATACAATTACAAATCTAACTTTATAAATAAATATATCTAATTATATAATATAAATATTTATTATGAATAAAATAAATAAATTATAAATATAAAATATAATAAATTTATAATTATACATATAATAGATGTATAATTATAAATATAATAAAAATATGATAAATATAAATTAAATATATATATGTTTACAATTATATATTAATTATATTAATAATATTTTAAAATAATAAATATAAATACTATAAATATATAATTATAAATTTACTTAATATATAATCATAAATATCATAAATATATAATTATAAATATAATAAATATAAAAATATAATAAATATATATATATATTTAATTTAAAATTTGCATATATTTATTAGTACATTTATTTATAACTATTCATATATAATTATATATATATATAGCTAAATATATATATTTATAATTATATTTATTTATATTTTTAAAAATATATTTATATAAATAAATTTATATTTATAAACATATATTTAATTAATATATATCTGTATGTATATATATAATACATAAACATTAATATAATAAATATGTATTTTATCTATAAATGACAAATATAATTACTAATCTATCACTAAAAATATGTATTTATAATTATTTAATATATATATACATATATATTTATTTATTTATAAATATGTATATATAAATAATTATCTTTATTTATAATTATTTTTATTTGTATTTGTAAATATATATTTATATTTATATTCAGTTATAATTGTTAACATATAAATTTTTATATATTAACTTATAATTTTTAATATATAAATATGCATATATTTATTTAAAAATATATATATAGTTATAAAAGTGTATAAAATTAATTGTAAAACATTATTAATATAATTATAAATATATTTACAGAATTGTAAGTTTGTATTTATAAATTAATTTTTCCAACGAGCCTATACCCGAGTGGTATAGGCTCCTACGTGGCATCCAAGAGAAACAGGATCAAATTTAAGTGAGGCTGAATTTTTGGGGGTACTGTAGCAATACTGTAGTTGTTACGATAGCGAGTACAGTTCAATATTATAACAACTGACACTATTCATCTGTTTTGGGCTTATGAGTCTTAGGGCCTTCGGACTGTAGGGCCTTCGGGCCACCAATGGTCTTCGGGAAACAGGGCATTCGGGGCATAAAAAAGGCCCAAGAAGCACAGACTACACGAGAGAAGGCCCAGACGAGGATTCAAAGAAAAAATAGAAACCACTAGAGAAGATCTAATCAGATTTGAATAATGAGAGGGTATGAAAACTACTATCAGGACCAGGCACTGTGCAGCTATGCACGATCCAATGTTAGCCGATCAGCCATGCAAGGTGGGGAGCTAGGTGGCTTCAAGATGTAGATGCTAAAAATGGAATGTTTCAAGTGTGTCAGGTCTTGGGCCTTTGTGGTTATGTATTGAGTCGTGTATGAGCCATGTACATTGGGACTACAGGTCATGTAAGGGTTCCCCTTCAATATTAAAAGAGTGATTATCCAAAATCATATAAAAAGAAAGCGTTCTAGCCATTCAGACATTTATAAATTTAATTTTAAATAAATATAAATACACAAACTTATAAATATAATAAATATATTTATTAAATTTATTAAATTTATATATTTATTAGAATTATTATATGTATATTTATTATATTTAGGATTATATATTTATTATATTTCTGAAATACGTGTTTATAAATATAAATTTATTTATAAAAATCTACATTTAAAATTATTAATAAATATAATTTTAAATATATATTTTTAGCTATATATATAAATATATAAATAAATATTAATGATTAAAAATAAATATAATTATAAATATATACATATTTAAATATATATATATATATATATTACATTTATTACTATTTAGTTATAGATTTAGATTTGTAATTATATTTATTATATATATATACATTCCAATTTATACATATATATAGATATAATTATATAATTAATGATTATATATATATATATTTATAATTATATGTATATTTATTTATTTATAATTTTATACTTATTATATTTATATTTATTATATTAATAAATATATATTTATTATATTTATGATTATATATTTAATATATTTAAAATTATAAATTTATTATGTTTATATTTATTATATTTATAATTATTTATATAATTAATATATAATTATAAATATATAAATATTTACATTATATGTGTCATATATTTATTATATATATAAATATATATATTTATTATATATATAAATATATATATTTATCATATTTTTAATTATACATTCACTATATTTTATATTTATATTTTATTTTTTATATTCATAAAAATATATTTATATTAAATAATTATAAATATTTATTTTTAGAGATAGATTTGTAATTGTATTATATATATATTGTTTTAAAATTATAAAAAATATATTCTTATTCATAAATATTTATTTATAATTTATAATTTATTATATGTTTAAAACATTATAAATTTATTTATAAATATATATATATATTAATAAATATATGAATATATTTATAAATATAATTATAATTAATTATTAATATATTTATACAAATATAATTATTAAAATATGTTTATATATTGATTTTATATATATTTTCAATTATATATAAATATATATTTACAATTATAAATAAATATAATTATATATATATTCATATTTATAAATATATATATACATATATCTATATATCTATATAAATATATTTAACCTCAATATATGAAATTATGTATATTAATTTATAATTATATATATAATATTAATATATGATGGTTTTGGGAGGGGGTGGTGAATAAAAAACCATCAATGCGAATTGAATTGGCGCTTTGGGTTTTATCCAAAAGCGCCACTTCAATTGGTGCTAGACCACCGTATTTCCCCAAATAAAAAGAACACTACCCCCATAAACTAAAAAAACCCTTACACCAAATTTATTGATGGGAGGAGGTTGGGCAGGTGGGGCGCAATGCATGTGGCATAAAAACATGAATGAAAGAGGTATCGAAGAGGAAAGACACAATTTATTTTCAAATTAAATTAAAATAAATGGAAAATAGGCAACCCATATCACTGTGGATAAACCAACACAACTCAGCTTCTAATGTGGGCACTCCAAATAAGCCTATTTTAAATTGCATTTCAACCTTGGCTCCATGCACTACCACAAAACGGGGCAAGGGAAGCACCTTGTTTTATCAGTTCCAAACAGAAATCATTGATAAAGGGGGGGGGGATTTATCAGCAGTAGATAATAGTGCTGATAAAAGTGTTTAATAATAATTAATATAAAATTATTATATTTATATTCTAAAATAATGTTTCTTTAGGCAGCGTTTTTATAATCTTCTGGTGCAGAATAAGTTTATCCATGATTCTAGCGGTGCGGTTGTCTCTTGCGGGCAACCAACTTTACCGTGCGGTATACAGACGAGTGGAAAAAGTTCTTTGAGTTAGAGATTATCCTTAGTTTCTCTTTGTTTGTGAATCATGTGGGAGGGATCTACTCTTTCATTCCTATGGTTTATAGTTGTGCCACTCTAATAAAAGATACAAATGGGACGATTTAATAGAAAGGGTTGATGGGGTTTTTTCTCATGTTATTAGAGTTTGATATTGATGGCGATGTTGTGAATTGTACGGGCTAAACACCCAACTAAAAATTGGGGTCGTTGGTTGTCCATGTTTGCACACTAAACTAATTGCATGTTACTTGGTTTCTATTGAATATAGAGATTGGTAATTTACAGTGAGGCATCCTTCATATGAAATGACTTGAAATAATGACAGAACTATTCATCGGACACCAACCCATAACATAGATTCTTGGTGTTTTACATAGTTTAAAGTGGTTTCTTAATTTTACTAAGTTTTCCATTTTTTTTAAATTGAGACATATGTGTTAATGAAGTATATAAAAACACTACATTATTTTATCAAAAATTCCATCTAAGATGGTGGAATTACCATACATCATGGTTAATGAAAGATATTGGTATGTGGGTTGATACAAATGAAGGCATTAAGAATTTAATGACATATTTTTCTCAAATAATATTTTCTTCTCTGCATAATTTTATATCTAAATAAATAAACTATTAAATTTATTATATCTTTTTCAAATTATATTAATGAATTAATAAGTATTGATATTCAATGTTAAGAAGTGGTTGTGGCATTTAGTTTGATGCATCCATCAAATATACATAACTGAGATTTTCATTATGAAATTTTCTATGAAAGTTTCTAGACACTTTTGGGACATTATGTTGTTAACATCATGAATGAGTTTTGGATAGGTAAGAATTCTTTTGAGACTTATAATGATACTCTCATCACATTGATTATATAGGTTACTCATATGAGTCCAGTTAAGTATTTTAGAATTACTAGTCTATGTAATGTCATTTATAAAGTATTTTTGAATATTTTAGAATATACACTATGGAAAATCATACCATCTATTAGTTTAGTACCATAGTTCTTTTCGTGTGTTAAAGAGTTATATGATATGTAGTCTCAAAGCATAAAAAATATTAAGAATGTGAATCTTTACTGATTTTTTGATTAATTCAACCAATAGTAGAGGTGTGAGAAAATAGCCTCAATTTTTTTATATAGGAATTAGTTAGTTAAATATCCTATAGATGTTGTAATTTGAAAAGATGTGATTTTATAATTGGATGGTGTAATGGTACATAGTACATAAGTTATGAATAGATGTTGTGGATTTTTAAATAAGGGTTTTTAACAGTGATATGTTAAGGTATTGTCCTCGTTGTATTGAGAAAATGGTTTAGTAATGTAATATTCATTCATTGAAAAGTAAGAGTGGAATTAACTATTCATAAAAACTGGAAGGTTTTATATGGATATGATATAAGTGATAAAAATTACACATGTTAAATGGGGATACTTCAATGAAATTTCGGATGTCTGTGAAACTAGATGAAAAATGATAATTTCTATAATCTAGTAGGAAAACACTACTACAAAATGGGGCTTTATCAGCACTCAAAATGGGCTTTAACAGTGCTAAAAAGAGCTGTAAATCTCAGTACTGATAAATGGTTCCTTTATCAGCACTTAAAAAGCACTGATAAAGGACTCATTTATTAGGGCTAAAAAACTGATGATAAAGGATGCCATCATCAGCGCTAAATAAGCTCTGATAAATGCACTGTCTGTTGTAAAATACAATTTTGAAGTAGCATACCCAAACAAGACCTGCAAAAAATTCAGCATCTCAACAACTGTACGCATAAAAAAAATTAACACATAATTCATAAGGTAATTACACCAAGTATACCCATACAACTAGTATACCCATACACCATTAACACATTATTCATAAGTTAATTAAAAACCTAAATAATTTAATTCATAGTTTAGGGGGATGGGGGTTGTTCATGGTTTTGGGGTGGTTGTCCAAGGGGGGTAGGGGGTGTCCGGGGGGATGGGGGTGTCCGGGTGGATAGTGGTGTTCAAGGGGGTGGGGTTGGTCAAAGAGGATGGGGTTATCCAAGGGGTGTGGGGTGGTGTCAAGGGGGTGGTGGGGGCTTTGCATGGTGGTGGGGGTGTCCAGGGGGTGGGGTGGTGTCGAGGAGGGGTGGGGGTGTCTAGGTGGGGGGGGGGGGGCGTCCAGGGGGTGGTGGGATATTCAGGGGGGGCTGTCCATGGGGGTGTCTAGGGGGGTGGGCTGGTTTCCAGGGTGTTGGGAGGGGTGGATTTCCAAGGGGTAGGGATGTCCAGGGTGGGTGGTGTTCAGGGGGGTGGGGCGGTCCAGGGGGTGGTGGGGCTATCCAAGTTGGGTGGGGTAGTGTCCAGGACGGTGGGGGTGGTCTTCCATGGGTGAGGGTGTCTAGGGGTGGGGCTGTCTAGGTGGTGGGGTGGTGTCTAGTAGTGGTGGGGTGCCATCTAGGTGGTTGGCGGGTGTCCAGGGGGGTGTCCGGGGGGGGCATCGGGGGAGCTGTCTAGGGGGGGCTATCCATGGGGGTGTCCAAGGGGTGGGGGTGTTTAGGGGGTTGTGGGGACTTCCATAGGGTGGGGGTCCATAGGGAGGGGTGGTGTCTAGGGGTTTTGGGGTGGTCCAGGGGGTTGGTGGGGCTATCCACGGGTGGTGGAGTGGTGTCCAGGGGGTGGGGTAGGTGACAAGGTGGTGTGGTGGTGTCTAGGAAGGGTGGGGGCATCTAGGGGGTTGGGGGGCTGTCCAGGTGGGGTGGGTGGGGGGGTGTGCTGTCCTGGGTGGTGGGGGTGTCCAGGGGGAGGGTATCCAGGCAGTGGGGGTGTCCGGGGGGGGGGGGGGGGGATATACATGGGAGTTTCCAGGGGGTGGGGTGTCTTGGGGGTCGGGGGGCTTTCCAGGCGGTGGGGGTGTCCAGCGGGGTGGGGTGTCTAGGGGGTGGGGTGGTGTCCAGGGGGTGGGGCGGTACCGGGGGTTAGTGGGGGTGTCTAATGGGGTGGGGTGGTGTCTAGGGGGGTTGGGGTGGTTGCCCATGGGGGTGGGGTGTCCAGGGGGTGGGGGAGGTGTCCATGTGGTGGGGGTGGTGTCTAGGAGGGGTGGGGGCATCCAGGGGTGGGGGGCCATCCAGAGGGTTGGGGTCCATCCAGGGGGTTGTCCAGGGTGGTGGGGGTGTCCAAGGGGTGGGTATCTAGGGGGTGGGGGTGTCTCGGGGGGATCGGGTTAGGGGTTGTCCAGAGTGGGGGGGATGTCAATGGGGGTGTCCAGGGGGTGACGGTGTCTAGGGGGATGGGTGGGGCTTTCCAGGGGTGGGGTGTCCAGAGGGGTGGGGGTCTCCAAGGGGGTGCAGTGGTGTACAGGGGGATGGGGGTCAGTCTAGGGGGCTGGTGGGGTTGACCAAGGAGGGGTGGGGTGGTGTCTAGGGGATGGGGTGGCTGTCCACGGGGGTGGGGGTGTCCAGGGGGTGGGGTGTCCAGATGGTGGGGTGGTGTCTAGGAGGGGTGGGGGCGTCCATGGGTTGGGGGGAATCCAGGGGGTTGGGGTGTCCATGAGGGTGGGGGGTGGGCTATCTAGAGTGGTGGGGGTGTCCAGGTGGTGGGGTGGTGTCTAAGAGGGGTGAGGGAGCCGTCCCGGGGGGTTGGTGGGTGTCCATGGGGACTATCCATGGGGGTGTCCAGGGGTGTTGACATGTACAAAAATTACTCATTGATCGGTACCCTAATGGATCAACACAATCTGAATGTGTTTGGTCGGATTTCTGTAAGTCAGTTGTTGTTTCCACTTAAAATTTTGTCCATTTTAAACAAACGAGAAACACATTGAGTGATAATGGTCACACCATTCCTCGGATTGAGGTGGGGTAGTCTTGTACACATCACAAACACACCCATGGATCATTCTACTAATGTATCAACACAATATGAATGCGTTTTGTCATATTTCTGTTGGTCAGTTGTGGTTTTCACTTAAAATTTGGACCATTTTAAAAAAAGAGGGACAGATTGAGTGATACCGGCCACACCGTGCCTTGGATTGAGGCATGGTTGACTCGTACAAGTCAAAAATGAAAAATGAATCGCTCTACTAAAGGATCAACACAGTCTGAATTCATTTGGTTGTATTTCCGTATGTTAGTTGTTGTTTTCACTTTAAATTATGTCCACGTTAAACAAAAGAGAGACACTTTGAGTGATACCGGTCACATCGTGACTCGGATTTAGGCGGGGTTGACTCGTACATGTTACCAATGCACCCATGGATCGTTTTCCTAAAATATCTACATAATAAGAATGCGTTTGGTCATATTTTTGTAGGTTAGTTGTTTTTTTCACTTTAAATTTTGTCCATTTAAAAAAAATAGAGTCACTTTGAGTGATATCGGCCACACTGTTACTCAGATTGATGGATGGTTAACTCTTACATTTCAAAAATGACCCATGGATCATTCCCCTAAAGGATCAACACAATATTAATGCATTTGGTCGTATTTTTGTATGTCAGTTGTTGTTTTCACTTAAAATTTTGTCCATTTTAAACAAAAGAGAGACACTTTGAGTGAAATTGGTCACACCGTGCCTCAGATTGAGGTGGGGTTGACTCGTACAAGTCACCAAATAAACCAAGGATTATTCTCTTAAAGGATAAACAAAATATGAATGCATTTGGTTGGATTTCCATAGGTCAGTTGTTGTTTTCACTTAAAATTCTGTCCATTTTAAACAAAAGAGACACACTTTGAGTGATATCGGCCACACCGTGCCTCGGATTGAGGTGTGGTCCACTCATACACATCAAAAATGACCCATGGATTAATATTCTAAAGGATCAACACAATCCAAATGTGTTTGGTAGGATTTCCATACGTCATTTGTTGTTTTGACTTAAAATTCTGTCCATTTTAAACAAAAGAGGGAGACATTGAGTGATATCGGTGACACTGTGCCTCAGATTGAGGTAGGGTTGACTTATACACATCCAAATCTCACCCATGGATTGTTCTCCTAAACTATCAACATAATAAGAATGTTTTTGGCCAGATTTACATAGGCCAGTTGTTGTTTTCACTTAAAACTTTGTCCATTTTAAACAAAAGAGAGACACTTTGAGTGATACCAGCCACACTGTGCCTTAGATTTAGGTGTGGTTTACTCATAAAAGTCAAAAATGTCCCAAGGATAAATATACGAAAGGATCAACACAATCCTAATGCATTTGGTCGGATTTCCATACGTCAGTTGTTGTTTTCACTTAAAATTGTGTCCATTTTAAACAAAAGAGAGACATATTGAGTGATATCAGCCACACGGTGCCTCAGATTGAGGAAGGGTTGACTTGTACACATCACCAACACACCCATGTATCTTTATACTAATTTATCAACACAATACAAATGTTTTTTGTCAGATTTACGTCGGTTAGTTGTTGTTTTCGTTTAAAATTTTGTCCAATTTAAACAAAAGAGAGACACTTTGAGTGATACCGGCCACACAGTGCCTCATATAGGGGTGTGGTTGACTCATAATCATCACCAATGCACCCATAGATCATTGTGATAAATTTTATACACAATGTGAATGCGTTAGGTCAGATTTTCATACATTAGTTTTTGTTTTCACTTAAAATTCTGTCTATTTTAAACAAAAGAGAGACACTTTGAGTGATACGGGTCACACAGTGCCTCAGATTGAGGCGGGGTTGACTCGTACACATCTCCAATGCACCCATGGATCGTTCTCCCTAATTATCAACATAATATAAATGCTTTTGGTCAGATTTATCTAGGTCAGTTGTTGTTTTCACTAAAACTTTTGACTATTTTAAACAAAAGAGAGACACTTTGAGTCATACCGGAAACATTGTGCCTCGGATTGAGGTGTGGTTGACTAGTACACATCTATAATTCCACATGGATCATCCTCCTAAAGGATAAACACAATGCTAATTTTTTGGGTTGTATTTCCATACGTCGGTTATTTTCACTTAAAATTCTGCCCATTTTAAACAATAGAGAGACACTTTGAGTGATACCAGCCAAACCATGCCTCATATTGAGGCAGGGTTGACTCGTACACATTTCCAATGTACTCATTGATCATTATACTAAAACATCAACTCAATCCGAATGAATTTGGTCAGATATGAAGGTATTTTGGATATATTACAGGTTTTTCTTATCAAAAGACCAAAAAAAGTGGTTCATCATTCTTTCATTTTGCTGGTGTATTTCTTCTGTTAAGATGGGAAAATGAATCATTGAAGAAAGGATGTTTTATTTAATAACAATTACAATTTTCTTATGAACATTTACATACAATAAAGTTTCATCATTTGTTCCCCTTGACCCCTCTCAAAAATAACCACCAATTTTACATGTTCCCAAGTCAAATCTTCATGTTATTTGTGTAAAATATTCAATCAGGTATGCGGCACACTCATTTCGGAACAAATATATATCTTTTTGTGAGTATGAGAATTTTCGGTAGTCAGATTAGTACTAAAAAATATATAAATAAATAATTAATTAAAAATTTTAATTAAATAGTAGTTGTTTTTGAAAATACCTCTTTAGGGATGATAGTTTTTTGATGAAAAATGATCTCCTTCATAAATTTACAAAAAAAATAACTATAATCATTATCATTTGTTTATTTTGGACACTGTAAAAAAAATTGATAATTAGAATAATAAGGAACTTGTGTTGATATGTGTTTGGATAGTGAAATTTTATTATATATACCCTGATATTTGTCTAGACGTAGTACTTGCTCACCTCTTTATGCTTAGCCCCATCCTCATTCCTTTTTTAGAAGATAATGATACACAACCCTATAATAACATAATCCTTAGTAAAAGATAATATAAATTATATTACTTGATTTTTAGACCTAAAACATAGGATATAGTGGTTTACAGATTCACAAACTCCATCATGTGTGGTCGGTTTGTTTTATATCCTTGCATTGAATCCAAAAAATAAATCTTTGGAGTACCCATGTTCACCACATTTATCATCCAATGTTGCCTAAAAACACAAATAGGAATAAGTAATATAATAATTTAAAATATAATTGATATTATTTAATTATAGAGTTTTACCCCTGCATGGTTGATATTAGGAAGAGTCGGTCATCTGTAATATTGCTTTCAAATGTTTTCAGAAATCCATTCACTATTTCATCATTTTTTGATGGCTCTAATTTCGATAGATGTGTTGATGTGGTATGAGGACTAATGAGTCCGAATTTTGGCTCATGGGGAAATTCCTTCAACTGTTTTTCATATACATGTCTGTCAATAATATAAAATGCATTTAGTCATAATTTTCATATTTTATCAGCGTTTAGAAAATCAATTCATGAAAACATACCTCATATATAAATTTTCAACTATGACGCCTAGCCAACCGTTTTCAAGGATCTCGTTTACATTTTCAGGAGAAATGAAATCATGACTTTACTCTCCATATATATTCTTTTCGAAAACCGCTATATGACTACTACCACCTCTTAGCTTCGTATCCACATGAGTCTTCAATGCTAGTAAATGTGGATAGAGAATAGGTGGTTTCATTGTTCTTTCAGTAGCTATTTGTGAATGGTTGGTCGATCCTTTTGATGCTTTTGAGCCAATGTTTCTTTTCACCCCCTTCACTTTTTCCATCTATAATAACATTCATTGGTTCAGACCCTTTTTTCATTAATTTTTAAAGGTTTAGCTAGAAAAAATGGAAATAAATACCTTTTTGTCCCCATTTACTATTACAAGTTTTGATGGAGATACAATGAATGTCCAAATATCCTTTTCGACCGAATGAATATCATCATCATCAAGTGGAATAGGTAGCTCTACATTTTTCTCATGAGCTATAGTAATCCTCACTTTCATATGATCGTTCGGAAGTGGTCTATTATGCAGCTTGTCCTCTGGAATGTTGAACACTATAGCCCTCGCTACAAGGTGATAGGTTGGTGTTGAAAGATATAAATCACAGTCATTATCACCATGTAGAAGATCAGTACATGAAATGTATTAGTGTTTTTCTGATTCACATTTCATGGGAACAATTATTAGAATATAGATTACCACAGCTAAGACAGCTCATTGAGGGGAATGTCTTGCCTCAAAGCTGGTGTGGGGTGGTGAAGGACCTTTACGTGCTGGATGATCCTATGTTTTGTCTTCTCATTACTTTCCACCCATAATATTTTCTAGCAACTCTCCATACCATTGAAATCATTCTTCAAGAGTTACTAGTCTTTCACTCGTTTGTTTCAATTTTTCATCTCTATCATTTGTTTCTTTTTTTTCTCAAAATATACTCGTGGTGTCACCCCTAACCCCACACCTATGACATGACCGTATTGTTCTCCCTGATTCAAAGCCATCGATAATTAGTCGGCATCCTCTACAGGAGTAGCTGATTCCTGTGACTGTCGAATATAGAAAAATAACTAATTATTTTTATTTAATAGAAATTTAAAACAAATATTTTTATCATCGTGTCATAATTACAAATATTTCCCACACTTTTGTGTTTTTTTTTCTACTAGTTTACCTTCCTTATTTACATGTGCCTCCTTCCATAGCACATGACATGGGATGGAAGTGTCTTTGGTTTTAGACTCATCAATCTTGATATAAATATAGAAAAAGAATTATGATGTTGTTTCATGGAACCTAACAATATTACTGTAAATTTAAAATACGTACCATTTTCTTTTCTAGTGAAGCGTACCCCATCCTTGGTTTACAATAGGGGTACGCTGGTTTTGATGCATGTTCCTTATTTTCAGTACAGAGATGATTTTTCATAAATGAAATATTGACAATCAAAGTGATGAATACACATATCCTCAAGCGAAGTATTATCACCCACAATGTACCTGAAACTTCTCATCCACACGGTGGCCAATAAATGAATCACATGCTTCATGGGATATCAGGTGAGCATAGAAAAGTGGTGGGTGTGGGTTTATTTTACCTTTGGAAACTTTCAGGTGACATTTTGTTAAAATAGTGCAAAAACATCGATGAATATTTCCTGCAAGGCTTAGAACATAATTCTTGTGTGGATCATCTACTATAAATGTACTCTGCAAGAGATTGAGAAGAGTAAGAAAATGTTTTATTATTTTATTTCCTATTAAATTAATGAAATAATATCATAATGTTACCGTAATTTCTTCTTAGATCACAACCTTCAACTCGGACACAACATGGGGCCATTAATCTATGTGAATAGGAACACGTTGTCGAGTGACAATTCAAATGTAGCTACAAAACATAGCCTTGTTGGGATTTACATGTTGGCCCTGTGCATTCTATCTGACATCAAATTTGATACCTTTTCTTTTCTCCTTAAGAACTTTGGCTAACACCATCAAACTACGATGCACATGTGTTTTATGCGACGTCGGTCCTTCATCCCTGACCATTTCATCGATATCAACATAATCTATATGTTCATATGAAATGGTAGTAATGACATGTGCTGATGGTTGTTGGAACTCAACATTAGAAGCAGCAACAGGTTCAGAAACCTGTTGTTTCTCTACACTGTTTGTAGCCGCAGTAGAAGCAGCAGTAGCAACAGTAGAAACAGCTTGAGAGACTTGTTTAGCCTCGAGGATAGGAGCACTAGAACATGCAGAAGTCATTTTCTGCAAAATTGGTTGAACAGTTAATTTAGATTACATAAATTCAGTAATGATGAATTAATAACATGAGATAAAAATATCTATATTACAAACAAAATATAACATGTCTATTGAATTCTCTTTCTTTTTATCAAATGTTGAAGGGATTTGAAACCTCTATCGATTATCCAAATCCCTTCATTGTGGTCTCCTCTAAAATACAAAGAATCATCTGCATTGGGAATACTACGAAATGATTACAACGTACCACTGAAAAGATCGCCCTCAACTAAATTTTCATCAGACCCTTCAGTAGTTTTGTACGATAATTGAACAATAGACCACTTTGAGTTTGTGGGATTGGTAACATAAAAAACTTGTACCACTTGTGATGCAATTAAAATTGTTCATCTTTGTACCCTTCTTCACTAAAATAAACTTTCCCAAATCCCCATTCATCTATTTTAACACCACTATTTTTATCAACCCATTTTCATTGAAAAATCAACAATTGAAATGTCGTATAATCCCACTCCCATATTTGTTTGATAATGCCAAAGTATGATATATTTTCATAAATTGGATTTATATCCTTAGTACTGGAAACATGCATCACTTCATCCACAAGTGTAACTCCACTATTTTGTATGGTACTATGTTCATCTTGTTCATCTGTATAGAATGTATAACCATTAATTTCATAACCATTGTAAGATAATACATACACACATGGTCCAATAACTATCCATCGAAGTCATTCTGAAATTGAAATATTATTTTCTTCTAATTCTTTATAAAAATGGTTTTGAAACCAACATGTAAACTTGTGATTATGTGTATTTGATATCCATTTTTTATCCCTTGATGGATTCAACTACCTAAGAATTTCTTTATGAGTTTAAATATATGGAGCAACCTCCCAACTGTTATGAAAAAAAAGGGTGGGCCTACTCTCGATCTATAATACTGATTTTCACAACATCTCTTCTAGAAATTCCCTCACCCTCAATGCATTTAGTGTGACAAGATTTCAGGAGACCAATGCTTTCCACATTAGATAGGTATTCGGTACAGAATTCAATGGCTTCCTTAAAAATATGCCACTCCACTATACAAACCTTTGGCTCACTTCGATTTTTGGCATACCCTTTCACAATATTCATATACCGTTCAACGAGGTGCATCCATCTATAGTGCACAGGATCACAAAGTTGAATCTCTCTCAAAAAGTGAATTATTAAATGAACCATCATATCATTGAATGTTGGTGGGATGAGCATTTATAATTCACATAATATGATGAAAATTTATTTGTCCATAGCTGGAAATTTCACCAGGTCTAAAACATTGCTACATAGAGCTTTGAAAAAGATACAGAGATTGGTTAACATATGATGTAAATTCTTGGAAAAAATGAAACGTAAAGCTGTTGGAATTAAATCTTTCAACAAAACATGGAAGTAATGTGATTTAAAACCTTTTAACATCAAATAATTCATTGATACAATGTTCATGATATTTGATGAATACCCCTATGGAACCTTTACATCAATGAAGAAGTTGAAAAACTGATATCTCTCCTCCCTAGAAAGAGTGTATGCAGCTGGAGGAAGAAACATTCTATTTTCACCCTTCAATGGAGCAAACTCTTCTCGTATTCCAATGTTAATAATGTCCAACCTTGCCTTAATTCCATCCTTTGTTTTTCTAGGGGAATTTACCAACGTTCCAATAACACTGTCACATACATTTTTTTCTACATGCATGACATCAAGAAAATGTCTGACGTATAAATAATTCCAGTATGGTAATTCAAAAAAAAACTGATATCTTTTTCCAACCGAATTTCTTAAGGTCTTTCGAAAATGGTTTACCAAAAACAGTGTTCACATAATTTACATTATCAAATAGCTAATCACTTGTTAGTGGAGACGACGTTGTGCATTATTCTGAACCTCCATTCAAAAATGTTGTCCATGATCAGTACCTATGCCGACGAGGTAGAAATCTACGATGTCAAAGAAACACATATTTCAATGAATGTTTTAACCTAATTGATTCTGCATCTTCTTCGCACACAGGACACCCTTGAGTTCCTTTAATGCTATAGCATGACAAATTTCCATAAGCAGGGATATAATTTATTGTCTCATACAACATTGCTCTCAATGTGAAGTATTCACTTTTATATGCATCATACAACATAACACTTGAATTCCACAATAACATCAAATATTCGATCAAAGGATCCAAATAAACATCAATATCGTTACTTGGTTGTTTTGGTCCTAATATAAGCATAGATAACATGATGAATTTCCACATCAGGCATAACCAGGGTGGAAAGTTATAATTTACCAACATAATAGGACATGTACTGTGAGTGCTGGTTTGAAAACCAAAGGGATTCACTCCATCTGTAGATAATGCAAGATGAAGGTTTCTTGGATCGTTTCCAAATTCTGGATACTCATGATCAATTTTCTTCCATTGAGGAGAGTCGGTCAGATGATGTAATTTCCCATCTTTATTTCTTTTATCTTCATGCCACGACAATTGTCTTGTAGTTTATTCACTTCTTAAACTGTGGAATGATTGGAAAGTACAATACAACTTTCGTAGGACTAGATTATTCATTCTTGCATCGAGAACCACCACACTTTGGGCATTATGTAAGTGATTTGTTCTCCTTACGAAAAACATATATAGTCTTTCGGGCAGGCATGTTTTTTTAGAAATAATACCCATCTAGTGTAGCATTTGTTTAGCATTATATGTTCGTCTTGGGAGCTCATTATCTTCCAAGAGTATGTCATTCAAGAGAGAAAGTAGATCCATAAAAATGACATCACTCCATCCATTTCCTGCTTTAAATTTATACAACTGACAATGTGGTATATTTAGGGCAACTAACATACAATGGAAACTTTGCACAATTCTTTATCTTCTCAAATA
The DNA here is from genome assembly GCA_963277665.1 of Viscum album. Classification (NCBI taxonomy): domain Eukaryota; kingdom Viridiplantae; phylum Streptophyta; class Magnoliopsida; order Santalales; family Viscaceae; genus Viscum; species Viscum album. The sequence continues at coordinate 1,131,456,994 of OY728150.1, read as the reverse complement.
ATTTTGGGCAATCACGGAGTTCATATTCAATTGTCCTTATCATTTACTCAATACGATTTTCATCATCATTGACATTTGTAATAACATCCTCTATATGGTCTTCTTCATTATTCATATTTGTATTCGTATCTGATGATCCATAAAACACAGTTTTATCCCAGTCAGTAGATACATTCACTTTTTCTCTATATTTATTCCAACATTTATAACTCTGATCTATTTCATGACATATCAAATTTTCTTCTAGCTTCTCTGGAGTAATTAGTCTAGAATAACAACAACGTAAACACGAACAAAGGATTTGAGAAGGATCCTTTGTGTTAACCTTTACAAACTTGATGAACTCTTTCACTCCGTTCTCATACTCTATTGTCAAATGATTAGCATCCATACAATATTTATTCATCTCCATCCTATTTGAATCTCAAATATTAGTATTTATGGTTCAAATACACAAAACAAGACTTCCAAATACAATAATAATCAAGAATGATACATCTACCACTCCTAGGTCTCTGCCATACATTCAATGTCATCTTGCCTAATATTTTTGGTAATCTCAAGTTACATACTTTAAATCATAGGGGGGATAATCACTTCTATCATAGATGGTCTCCCATGTTATTGCATATGAAAATTTTAACAAATATCATTAACCTATCATCCCATTCAATCATCATGAATGTCTAATTCCAAACACCATCTTAACTCTCAACTAAAGCTCGGATACCACAGTATCATAACTCACCACCACTCAGAACCGCTCCTAAAATGGCAGTGAAAATAAGTGTAATTCATGAATCCTACCTATAATAGTATATATGTTGGAGACTAGCATTGAGGGTATAAAATAATGAAATGGGACGTGTTTCCCTCATAAATCCCAAGAATAGAGATAAACCACTAATCAACTATATATAATATTAAATAATATCCAATCCATAATTCATGTGAATTTCATATAGAAAAAAGGTATCTAAAATAAAATATCAATTTACCCATATGGATTTCAATCGGGTTACTCGAGTCAAGTGGTGGTGTGTCAGAAATAATAAGAAAATATAATAAGTATATAGTTACACATATTTCTTTCCTAAGGGTCACACCAAACTAACACTGAAAACACCCACGTCAACCATTTCCTTGTTACTACCACCCTCTAAAAACCACTTCCATTATAATTCCACAAATAACATAGGCATCCATATCAACATTACCAACTTCTCATTTCATTTATCATTATAATTTCTTTGATTTTTATTACTATATGCATTTCAATTGTTAACCATTTTAATATAAAACCAATCATTAAATCACTTCCCACTATAATCCATTCATTAATCATTAATAACATTTATTCTATCTTTAACCATTTATTAATCCTAATTATTCCAATCATTATCATTAATCATTCAATAAACAAACATTTATCATTTCCAACCCATCACCCATTACAATTTTCATTTATTCCAACCATCTTCCATACCAAAAGGAAACTGTAACACCACCCAATAACAACTACATTTTCATGACATAAAATACCACTATACACATTCTAAAATCCATAAAACCACATATTTTCCCCCTAAATAGCCATATCATTGCCATCATAACCACACAATAATCCATCCATCACTACCGTATTAATTACCACACCACATGCTCCCGACCACATCATCAACCATCACCCTTATAATCATAGTGATAAATACCACATACATAGTAGAATGAAAGGGCAAACATATAAGAAATTCACACTAAACCCCCCCCCCCTCACCTTAAACATTATTTCATATTAAAGTAGAATTTAGAGTTTAAATATAACACTTTAATTACCGATTTCCATACAACCAATTCATCACCTACCTTAAGTGACTAGAAAATTTTGAAAGGTGATTATAACATATTATTAGTAGTAAGAAATTTGTATCACAACATCAAGAATAAATCACTTAGCAAAAACACCAATAAATCCATAAATATATAAGATATATTATGGAACTTCATAAAACACATGCAAAATTTCATCTTCACATTAATTTCCTTTAGTGTAATTCATTATAGTATTTAGGTAAATAAGTAATATCCATACAAAGGAAATAAAATAACATGATAATTATACAATTTACACATAATAAAGAAGGAGAAATTTCATGTCCCCAACCTCAACAAATGATTTGACAAATATTTCATAAGAATGAGAAGAATACTCAAATAAACATGACTTAACACATCAGGGTAATCTAAACGGCCCATGTATGAACATTAACTATTAAAAAAATTACAATAAAAACACAAAAAACAAATAAGCATTATTTTCACATCCTTCCTTGAAAGAAAGTTCAAGAAAAGAATCAAGAAGAAGTGGAAAAAAATCACCTTAGATTTTAAAGAGGTTGATCTCTTAAAATTTTAGAATAAAACCAATCAAAGGGTTGCTAAAGATATCCAAATATACATCACTAATCACCTAGGGTTCTTGGAAAGTTTTTTAAAAAATAAATATGTTTTACAAAAGGCCTAAATTTATAACCATTTTTTAAAATTACAGGATAATGATGTGAAAAAGGTCACCATTCCATAATAAAACTCTGATCCAAAAACCATGGCATGTTATCCCTTAAATCTATAGGGTCAAACCAAATTAATATTAATATTAATATAATAAGGTCCATGAATCAAAAAATTCAACCATTTCATGAAACTCAAACTATCTAAGCCCACAGTTTGATACATATCCTCCTCCCTCAAACTCAGAGAACCTTAAACCAAACCACGATGTAATAGAAGGTAGTATAGAGAAACATAACTCAAATAGGAACAACATAGAAAATTACCACCTAGGTTTCCATATCATAGAATAGAGAATCACTCTATAATACCCCTTATGGAATATTAACCAAAATCTTCATGTAATATGAACTTAAAACAACTTAAGAACCTCACACTGCATTACCACCCCTCTTAGCACAACTAAGATCGCATAAGATAAACCCAAAAGGGAGTATATCAGATTAATCTAGGGACATCCCTATATAAGAATAAACTAGTGAACATTACCACATGAAAAAAATACTTCATGTAGTAACCAAAATTACACTTCAAAACCTACCCACCAAAAATAATCCTAAAAGGAGAACTGAGAGATTTACCTAGAGTAGATCGCACCCGTGATGGAGGGAAAGAAGATGTGTCTTGCGGTCAGGGGTCCTTATGCGCTATGTCGGGAGGGGGAGGTGTGACTACCAAAGGGGTTGGTGCACCAGAGCAGCCTCCAACCATTGAGAAATGGATGAGTAGGCTTTGTGGGTAGTAGGGTCGAGAAGAGAGGAGGAGAAGTAGGGGTTGTGGGGAGGAGGATCCACGGAAGGGGTTCAAGGGGGAGGATAAGGAGTAGGGCTAGTGGCGAAGGTCCAGCAATGAGAAGATAGGGGGAGGGGTATTATCACAGGGGTACAGTACCGCAAGAGCTTGAGGGTGCGATAAACAGGGGATACTGTGCACCTGATTTTATAATATATGGGACTACGGTTTTATCAGTGCTAAAAAGGGATGATAAAGACAACCTTTATCAGCGCTAAAAAAGCAATGATAAAGGGTACCATTTATAAGCGCTAAAATTTTATTGTTGATAGAGGGATTATTTATCATTAATTTTCTAGCGCTTATAAAGGGCCTCTTTATCAGTTCTAGAAAAGCGCTGATAAAGAATAACCTCTATCAGTGGTAAAATTTTAGCGCTGATACAGGGTTTCTTTATTAGTAGTTTTTTCTTAGCGCTGATTAAAGGTAGTGCTTCCCTTGCCTGTTTTTGTAGTAGTTCAACATGCAGAAGAAACATGTTATAAAGGTGTTTTTGAAATACTCATTGTGAAGAAAAATCATTGTAAAAAATCATTGGATCATTAAATGAGAATTTTATTATGGTTGTTCTATGACGGGTTCACTTGTATTACTATAGGGTCAACCAGGATTTTTCCGGATTCGAATCACTTATAAGGTCTTAATAATGAATGTGGTATGGTAACTTTTCTTATATGTTCATGATTTATCCTCCTATGATATTAATGGTAGATTTCATAACCATAAATGTGTTGTGTAATGAGTATGGATTATATTGGGATATATTAGGAGTCGGGATTTGAACAGTTCTAGTCTATGATGGTCATCTGGTAGCTTATGAATCTAGACAGTTAAGAACACATGAGAGAAACATCCCAAATCCATTCCAAAATTTGGAAATAGTGGTTCCTTACAATAGAAGTTATTTAAATACACTAAAAAGTGTTTTATATATATTAAATCACAAAGTGAAATGAACCATTGATAGCGGAAAAGGTATGAGTACCTATAGATCTTTAACATTGACCTAATGTATACCCTGAAGAAGGGGAACATTTTTTTTAATGTACCGTATTGAAAGGATTAATCTTAGGTAGTACATGATTCAATCATCAAGTGGAAGATGGTTTCCCACCTTGAAGAGATCTGACTAAATGTTCAAAAGGGTCATTGTCAAGTGACACTTATGTTTTTATCTATCACTTATTCACTCTTCATTAGTATTATGGGAGTAAACTATAGAATTAGTACTATTTCTTCAAGAGATACATGAAAAAACATTTATAGATTTATATTTTATAAAATGTTCATTATTTTTTATTCATGAATCCTTTATAAAGTGCCTCTCTTAGGATTTATGTCTTTGTGAAAATGCCTAATTGGATATTTTAAAATAATTCAAGTTTTTTGAAATGTTTCTTAAAAAAATACGTGTCTTCAATATAACTTTTTTCTTATTTTAAATACCATTAAAATGATTTAAACACTTGGAATGGACATAGGTTTCATTCCAAGTGTTTTTATATTAATTTATTAGATTTTAGAGAGGGATGTGAATGTTTGGAAAGTGTATGTAATGCTGGTTTCATTTTAACAATGGGTGTGTGAAGTTTAAAATTAAATTTTGTAAAATACGGAGGGTTTTAGTTCATTTTAAATGATTAATATTGTTGGGTCATGAAGATTCCATGACTTATATAAAAAAATGAGTTGGGGTTTTTATAAAGTGTTTTTGAAACATATTGGTTTATTTTAAAAGGGTCGTATTATTTTGAAGATAACTTTGGGTAAATGGTATGTTTTTTAATGGAATTTTAATAGAAATATGATAAATAGTTTTAATGGAGTCATAATGTCTGTATATATTTTTTAACCTTGGTTAATTTTTATGTCAACATTTTGTGTATTTATTTTGTTAAATACTAATATCATCGAATCAAATAGGATGGATATGAATAAAGAATGAATGGATTCTAATCATTTGATAATAGAGTATAAAGATAGAGTAAAAGTGTTAATCATGTTTTCGAATTATCATGTATATGAAACTTCTCAAATCCATTTTCAATGTTTATGCTGTTGTTATTCAAGAAAAGTAGTCCTGGGGAGTTTGAAGAACCGTTGATCTGTCGTGGAATAGATTAATGTAATATATGATGGGATAAATATGGAAAATGTAACTGTAGATAGTAGGTGGGAACACACTATGTTTTATGGATCAGCTGATATTATTTCAAGTGTGGAAAATGAAGAAGACTGTATTGAGGAAGTGATTATAGATGTGAATGCTGATGAAGATAATATTGAGGAAATGACAAGTACAGTTGAAGATGAACTTCTTGATTTCCCAAAATTTTTTGACATCTTAAAAATTAGTGAAAGTATTCCATTATATGGTGGTCACAATAAATATACATCATTGTCAGTCATACTGAAGCTTTATAATTTGAAATCGGGAAATATTTGTAGTGGCACTAGTTTTACGGAATTACATTATCTTGTGAATGACATGTTCCCAGAAGATAATGAGCTCATGATCCAAACAGACGATGTGAAAATAATGATACGCTTTATGGGAATGATATTTGAAAGAATACACAATTGCCCGAATGATTGTGTACTATTTTACAAGGATGAAAAAACTATTAGAGAATACCCAAAGTGTGGTTCTTCTCGATACAAAATATATGAATCTGGTCATATGAATGTTTTTTGGTACTTTCCAATCATTACATGGTTTAGGAGCCTATATGGATGTGAGGAGACTACAACTAAATCTACGTGGCATGATGAAAGAAGAAATAAATATGGGAAACTACATCACCTAGAAGACTCTTCTCAGTTTATGAAAATTGATCATTAGTATCATGAATTTGGAAAGGAGTTGAGAAACCTTCATCTTGCATTAACTATAGATGGAGTGAATCCTTTTGGTTTTCAAAGAATCACTCAAAATACATGGCCGGTTATGTTGGTATATTATAAATTCCTATCATGGTTAAGCATGAAATGAAAACACATCATTTTATTTATGATTATATTTGGACCAAATCAACAAGGTAATGATATTTGTGTTTATTTATTTCCTATTGATCAATGATTTGAAATTATTGTGGGATTAAGTTGTTACGTTGTATGATTATTATAGAAATGAAGATTTCACGTTGAGAGCCATGTTGTACTGGACAATAATTGACATTCATACTTATGGAAAATTTTAAGGATATATCATTAAAGGAACTCATGGGTGTCCCATCATTGAATAACATACACAGTCAATTTGGTTGAAAAACTCATCAAAAACTGTGTTTCTAAGACATTCAAAATTTCTACCCTGATGATATAAGTACTGATCTTGGACAAAATCATTCGATGGAAGTTTAGAAGAACATACAACACCATCCCCACTATCTGGTGATCAATTATTTGAGAATGTAATATATGTGTACACTTATTTTGGTAAACTATTTTTGAAAAACCTTTTGAAAACCAGTTGGAAGAAGAGATCTATTTTTTTCAATTACCATAATGGAATTTCCTGAATGTTAGACATTTTCTTCATATTATGCATGTTGAAAAAAAATGTATCTGATAGTTTCATCATCACATTGCTAAATGAAACCAAAAAAAGAAAGGATGGAATTAAGGATAGGTTGGAAATGATTAACAAGGGAATACAAGAAGAGTTGGCGCCATTAAAGGGTGAAAATTGAAATTTTCTTCCTCCAACTGCTTACACTCATTCTAGGCCGGAGAGTTATCTCTTTTGAAACTTTTTCAATAACATAAATGTTCCAGATGGATATTCATAAAATATTAAGAACATCTTGTTGATGATCGATTTAATGTTAAACGGTCTGAAATCACATGACTACCATGTTTTGATGTAAGATCTAGTACATATAACTTTATGTTGAATTTTTTCAAGGAATTTCCATCATATATTAACCAAAATATATTTCCTAATCAAAGCTATATGAAGAAAATTTATAGACTAGGTGAAATTTCCATGTCTTAAAAGAGATATTTCTTTCATATTATGTGAGTTGGAAATGTTCTTCTCGCTAAATTTTATTGATATGGTTGTTAATTTTATGGTTCTCATAGTGAGAGGTATTCGACTATGTGGTCCAATACACTATAGATGGATGTACCCCATTGAATGGTATATGATGATTTTGAAAGGATATGTCAAAAATCAAAGTCAATCAGAGGGTTTTATTGTAGAGAGATATATTGTTTAGGAATCCATTGAATATTGTTCCAAATACCAACTTGATGTGGAAATAATTGGGCTACCGAAATCTCATCACACTGGGTGGCTTGTGAGTGATCGAATTTCTATAAGAGATGTTGTCATAATCAATATTGTAGATTGGGAGCAAGACCACCTTTATGTTTACCATAATATTATGGTTGTTGTCCCATATGAAAAAAACCACAAAGAAATTCAAAGGGATTTGAATCGACGAAGGCATGAAATATGGATATCAAATATAAATAATCAATAGTTTATAGGATGGATTTGGGACCATATTTTAAAGGATCCATATGTAAATCTGGATTCAATTTCAGAACTACTTCGATGAATATCTGTAGAACCAAGTGTCTATGTATAATCATTCAATGGTTATGTAATTAATGGTTATATGTTTTATAAAAATGAGAATGATGAAGACAGTACCACATAAAATAGTGGAGTTACACTCATGGATGAAGCGGTGTACGTTTTGGTATTAATGATAGAAATCCAACTTACACGAATATGTCGTACATTGGCATCCTAAAAAAAAATGGGTGTTGGATTATTTCACATTACAAGTGCCAATTTTACAATGCAAGGGGGATGATAATATGAGTGTTGTTAAAATAGATGAATTAGGATTTGTGGAAGTAGATTTTAGTAAGGAAGGATACAATGTGGAACCATTTATAATGGCATCACCAGTGGTGAATGTATTTTCTGTTACAAATCCCGCAATACAAATGTGGTCAATTATTATTTTATCGACCAAAACCACAGAAGGGTCAGAAAAAAATTCAACTAAGGACGACCCTTTCATTGGGACATTAAAATAATTTCATAGTGGTCCCAATGTAGAGGACATTTCTTTATGTCTTAGGAGACCACAATGAAGGGAATTTGTTCATCGATTGAGGGTTCAAATACCTTAATCCTTTAAAATAGGAAAGGCAATTTCAATAATCATGTTACATTTTTTTAGTAAAATAAATTGTGTTATCTGATGTTATCATCCATTTTTGTTGGATTCATGTACTCTAAATTAAATGTTAATCCAATTCTGTATATAATGAATTCCACATGTTCTGGTGCTCCCAATCAAGATGAAAAATAGGTCTCTAAACCTATTTTTTATCTTAGTGTAGATGATAAACCTTATGAACGTGATGGAACTCCCATTACTAAGGAATAATAGGTATCTCAGCCTAAAGCTACTCACAGTGTAGTGGAGCAAGCTTTTACACATGCTAGTGCTCCCCTTCCTAAGGAACAACAGGTTTCTCAACCAGCTACTACTCCTAGTGTAGAGGTACGACAACCATATGCACATGTTGATGCCACCGCTCCATAAATAAATATTTATTATGTGGATTCTAGAGAAATTGTAGGTGAAGAATGAATGGCATTGAAAAACAAAAGAGCCATAGTTTGATGGTTTTACCCAAAACCCTTAATATGAAAGCCAAAGGAATCAAATATGATTTTAGATGGAATTTGTGGGGTCATCATATTAACCCCAATAAGGCCATGTTTAGTGATTATATAGGAATCATCACTTGGGAATGCATGTCGATTGACGTAGATTCCCGGAACCATGTTGTGACCGATATTAAGACACTGATTTTTGAAGATATTACAGTAGCATTATGATAGCATTTCTTTATATTACTAATAAATAATGTAATTAATCTTTGACATACTCTTAATAATCCATTACAGAGTGCATTTATAGTATATGACTCCTACAAGAAGCATGTATTAATGGTTTCTGGAAGAATTCAGAGAGGATTTTGTACTATCCTAACAAGACATCATTTTAATGATATTGAAAGGAAAACAAACCTACACCCACCGCTTATCTAAGCACACCAGATAACCCAAAACATTGGGATTATTTTAATAGCCATCATAAAGATGTGACCTTTTAGGTACATTATAGACAATAATATGTTGTTTGAAGATATTTGTATTCATAACATTGATTGAAAATTTTTTATCCATGAAATAGCAACTGAGTGTTAAAATAAGGAACAAGCAGCAAAAATAGTGTACCCTTACCAAAAAGCAAGGATAGGGGACGGTTCATTTGAAAAAAATTGGTACATATTTAAAATCTACAGTAATAATTTTATATGATATGAAATAACACCATAATTATGTTCCTCTATTTATATACAGATTGATGAATCGAAATCTAAATCCACCACCTTACCATTCTAGGTTCCATTGAAGGAGGCAGGTGTAACTAAAGATTGGATACTAATAGAAGAGATCACATAAAATGTTTGGGGATGAATTGTAAGTGTTACATAATAAAAATTTGTTTTCCTTTAAATTACTATTACGTATAAATGATCACATAATTCTATACGGCATAGTTATAGGAATAAAAAACAGCTATTTTGGATGAACAGAAACTATATATGGCCTTGAAGAGGCCCAAACAATATGGTCGCGTCAGAGGTGTGGGTTTGGTGGTAACACCCAAATCATTTTTCGAGAAAAAGAAGAGGGTGATCAAAGTAAATTAATAAAATATACAAGAGAAAGAGTAACTACCCTTAAATGAAAATACCAAACGGTAGAGGGAGATTATAGAAACTTTAATAAGGGATAAGAAAATAGAATAAGAAAGTCATGAACAACCACCACATGAAGATCTCTCCCCGCCCCTCCAATTATGAGGCTATACATTCCCCTAAAAAGGTATCTTAATAGAGGTAATCAATGTTATAATTAATGTTTCTCTAAACTATGAATCAGAATGACAATGATAACTTTCCTATAATTATATTCTATAGGGTGATAATGACTATGATTTATATATAGAAACACCCACCCATCGTATTTTTGAAAGGGTTATGGTGTTCAATAATCAAAAGTTCATGCTAAAAAATACACCACTTCTTGTACATCAAGTGTGAGTGTAGATCAACATATCTCATGAGCCGAGTGCAGAGCTACCTATACCAATTCGTGAGGATGATATTGACACAATTAAAAATATGTTTGAACATTCATCGCATGGAATTCATATCTTGTAAAATATCATGTCGATATAGAGGTAGTAATTTTAAAATTAATTTTCAAGCTAAGACATTAACAGTTAATGAAATAGATCTAAATTGATACATGTTATTATAGGCATACAAAGAGAAGGGGATGAAATGAAAGACCATCTCAAACCCATCTAAAGGATTAACCAACCAATCAAAAAGATTTACCAAATGCATAATTACCCCACACATTTATGTCCACATTTACTAATATTCAAGGATCATATGGATACAAAGTTAGAAAGATTATGGAAACCACATAGTTGAATTTGAAGAAAATATATACGGAGACAATGATCAAGACCTCAATGGTGTTGAGCGTGAAACTGAAATCCTCAACTATGAATGGATAGGTGGCATAGTTTTAATTGTATAAATGAGGTATGTTATCATGATTTCATTTTCTAAAAGTTGATATACTGTGTTAATAATGACTAAATACATTTCATATTTTTGGAATATGTATATATGAAAAAAATGGAATATATTTTCCCTTGAGAAAATGATTGGACTCATTATTCGTCACGTCACCTCAATAGTAGAATCTAAAATAGAACCCGAAAAAAGGAAGAAATAATTGCACTTATGATCAAATCCTTTGAAAGAAAAAATTACGAAGATAGAATTTATTTAATACCAATGATGTAGCGGTAAGACTCTACTATTTATTCATATCGAATTTATTTTCATTTCTTTAATTACATTTTTTTTATGTTTTTAGGCATCATTGGATGCTCATTGCAGTAAATTTAAAATCTAAAAATATTTATTATACTGGATTCATTGCATGGATAACCAAAAAAACATCTAAAAATAATGGATTTGGTCACATTGTAATACATTACATCCAAATTCTATGAACTAAACATCATCTTATATAATTCAAATTATCATTTAATAATGATTCTGTTATGATTGGGTGGTGCATCACTATAGTCTAAAAAAGAATGAGGCCAGGGGATAAGGATAAGGAAGAACACAAGTACTACGATTGGATAAGTACTGGGGTATAAATAATAAGATTTTACTATCCAAACACATATCAAATCAAATTACTTATTATCCCCAATGTTTTCTTCTGTGTCTGAAGCAAAGCAATGGAAAAAATTGCAGTTATTATGTTTGTAAATTTATGAGATAGATCATATTCCAAGAACTAACTAGCTTTCCTGAAGAGGTATTTTTTAAGATAATTACTACTTAATTAAAAATATTCATTAATCCCTTGTGTATTTGTATTTTTCAAGTGCTACTATGACAGTCGAAAAGACTCATATTTTCAAAATGATATAGATGTGATCAGAAATGATATGTTAGCATACCTTATGAAATATTGTACATTAATAGCCTAAAGATATGACTTTAATATGTAGGGTTTGAATTTCTATTGTTAATATCACATTCTAACATATTTATTCTCATGTTATCCTTATATGATCATTGATATCTCCATTGTTTACACTAATTGGACATATATGATCACCCTTTCTTATGTTTCATATCTTTATGTTATTAAAAAAATTAGAAATGATGTCTAAGAATGATGGTACAACTCAAAGTGTCTATTTTTATTAAAAATTGACATTAATTTAAGTGAAAAAACAAGTGACATTCTGATAACTAAGAAAAAAAATTCTGATGGTTTTTATATTTTAGGAAAATGGTCTATTATTCATTTTTTATGTGTGGGGGTCATCCACACCTCAATATGAGACATAGAGTGGCTAGTAGAACTCTATGTGTCTCTTTTTATTTAAAATTAACAATATTTTATGTAAAAACAACAAGTGAGAAACTAAAAACCAAGAAAACACATTCATATTGTTTGGATACTTTAGTAAAAATATCCACGAGTCATTTGTGACATGTTGGAGTCAACCGCACGTCAATATAATGCACAACGTGGCTAGTACAACTCAAAGTGTCTTTTTTTTAATTTCCATTAATTTAAGTAAAAACAACAAGTGGAATACTGAAGACCATGAAAACACATTCAAACTATTTTTTATTTATAGAAAATTATCTATTAGTTATTTTTGATGTGTAGGAATCAGCCTCACACCAATACGATGTACGATGTGGTTGGTATAACTCGGAGTGTCTCTTTTTATTTAAAATTAACATTAATTTAAGTAAAAACAAAAGGTGACATACTTAAAACTCAGTAAACATACTCAGGTTGTTTTGATACATTAGGAAAATGATTCATTAGTCATTTGTGACAATTAAGAGTCATCCATTTCTCAATTCAACTCATGGAGTGGCAATTACAACTCAAAGTGTCTCTTTTTATTTAAAATTCACATATTTTTAAGTAAAAAAATAAGTGACATACTTAAAACTGAGAAAAATCCTTTAGATTGTTTTGATATTTTATAAACATTATCTATTAGTCATTTTTGATGTATAGGGATCATCTTCACCTCAATACAACATAGGATGTCACTGGTATAACTCCATGCATATTTTTATTTAAAATTGACATTAATTTAAGTAAAAACAAGAAGTGACATAATGAAAACTAAGAAAACACATTAGTATTATTTCAATATTTAAGAAAAATGATCTATTAGTAATTTTTTTTGTTTAAGAATCAGCCTCACCTCAATACAATGCACGGTGTGGCCAGTATAACTCAAAGTGACTCTTTTTATTTAAAAACGACATGAATTTAAGTAAAAACAACAAGTGACATATTGGAAACTGATAAAACACATTCAAATTGTATTGATAATTTTGTAAAATGATCCATGAGTCATATGTGATGTTTAGGAGTCACCCTTATCTCAATCTGATGCACTGCGTAGCCATATTGAAAAAACGTTTCTGTTATCAGTTTAAAATTGACATTTAAGTTCAAAAGGATTCACTCACTAAAACAACAACAAACACAATTTGATTGTATTGATAATTTAGGATAGTGATTCATAAGTCATTTCTAACATTTATGAAGCATTATCATATCAAACTGACATATGAAGTGATCATTATGACTCGAAATGTGCGTTTTCAGCTTGAAATGACAATTTATTAAAAAACACAACTGACATACTAAAAACTGAAAAAAAAACACATTTGGATTATTTTGATACAATTGGAAAATAATACATAAGTTATTTTTGACCTGTAGAAATTATAATAACCATAATACGATTCATGGTGTGGCTGGTATAACTCAAAGTGACTCTTTTTTATTTAAAATTGATATTGACTTCAGCAAAAACAACAAGTGACATATTGAACGTCAAGAAAACACATTCGGATTATTTTAATACCTTATGAAAATGATCTATGAGTCATTTGTAACTTGTAAGAGTCCCCCACAACTCAATACAATACACAGTGTGATCGGTATGTCAATATGTGTCTCTTATCAGTTTAAAATTGACATTTTAGTTCAAAACATGTCTTTTATTGAAAACGAGACAAATTAACTTCAATTGTATTGATATTTCATGTAGGATATTTATAATTCATTTTTTATGTTTATCATGTAGCCTCACATCAAACCAACATATGACGTTATCGGTATGAATCAAAATTCATTTTTTCAATCTGAAATGACATTTTAGTAAAAAAAACACCACTAACATACTGAAAACTGAAAAAACAAATTCAGATGGTTTTTATCCATTAGAAAAACAATCCATAAATTTTTTTTGATAGGTGGTGATCATCCTCACCTTAATTAAATGCATGATGTGGCTGGTATAACTCAAGGTGTTTCATTTTATTTAAAATTTCTATAACATTAAGTAATAACAACAAGTGACATACTGAAAAACCAAAAAAATGCATTTGTATTGTTTTGATAATTTAGGAAAATGATCCATGAGTCATTTGATACATGTAAAAGTCACCTGAACTGCAATATGATGCATGGTGTGACCAATATTACTAAAAGTTTCTGTTATTAGTTTAAAATTTACATTTTTTCAAAACATGTCACTCACTGAAAACCAAATGAATACGCTCTAATTGTCATGATAATTTTGAAAAACGATTCATAAGTAATTTGTGACATTTATTTAATAGTCTCTCATGAAAAAGACACTAGATATGATAGGTATGACTCAAAATTCTTGTTTTCAATTTGAAATCATGTTTTAGTAGAAAAAACACAAGTGACACACTGAAAACCATGGAAATGAATTCATATTGTTTTGATACATTAGGAAAAACATCCATCAATATTTTTTGATAGGTGGGAATAAACCAGTCCACAATATGATGCACAGTGTGGCTGATATAACTCAAAGTGTCTCTTTTTTATTAATAATTGACATTAATTCAAGTAAAAACAACAAGTGACATACTTAAAAATGAGAAAATCTATTCATATTGTTTTGATACTTTAGTAAAATGACCCATGGGTAATATTTGAAGTATTGAAGCCACCTGCACCTCAATATGATGCACAGTCTGACTAGTATGACTAAAATAGTCCGTTATTAGTTTAAAATTGACATTTTAGTTCAAAACATGTCACTAAATGAAAACTAGAAAAAAAAATTCTTTTAATGTCTTGATAATTTAGGAAAGTGATTCATAAGTCATTTTTACGTGTATGAAGTAGTTGTATATCAATCCGACTCATGGTGCAAGTGATATGACTCAAAATGCATGTTTTTTGTTTTAAATGTCATTTTACTAAAAAAAACTAACATACTGAAATCAAAGAAAACACATTCAGATTGTTTTGATACTTTATTAAAAAATCTATTAGTAATTTTTTATATGTAGGAATTAACTGCACCTAAATACGATGCACGGTGTGGCCGGTATAACTCCAAATGTTTCAATATTTAGAATTGAAATTAATTTCAGGAAACGAATAAGTGACATACTCAAAACTAAGAAAACTCCTTCATATAGTTTTGATATTTTCGGAAAACGATCCATAACTCATTTGTAACATGTCGGAATTAACCCTACCTTAATAGGATGCATGGTGTGACTGGTATAACTTCAAATGTGTCATTTTTATTAAATATAGATATTTTATTAATGTGTTATTTAATATTAATGTTTAATTTTTTTATTTTTACTATTACTAACATAATATTTGTTTTCGTATATATATAGAATCTTTTTCTCGGGTTGAGATGAATTTCTTGGCAACTGATACAATGGGTGGTGATTTTTGAGAGGGGATCACATGCGTCAAAAGATGAAATATTATTGTTTTAGAATGTTTATTGGACAATTTTATATGTAATTATAAAAAACCTTTTATTAATGTAAATAAAAGTGTTTATTTTTGTGTATAACATGGATGGAAAATTTTATATTACTAATTTCAATTAAATGTATATTGTAGGTTTTCCTTTGGTGTTCTTTTTAAATTACAGTTTTCTTCTGTGTGTTCTATGTTTAAATCTGAGGTTGGGTGTGTTTTTATATCTGTTTAAATTCAGGTTGGGTGTGAAATTATATAAACAACAAATTACTGGTGGGTTTCCCTTTATTCTATCTATTTTTAACACTGGTAAAGGCGACCCCCTTTCAGAATTGTGATTTATATTTCTTTTTTAGCATTGTTAAATGCCATTTCATGTGCTGTTAATGGATCATTTGTAGAAGTAATGGACTGCGCCATGTTCAACCATTATGAGAAATCATATGGGAAACAAATTAATTCCCTAAAATCGTTTTTTTAGAAAATATTCCCACTACCAAGGTGCCAAGAGCTTCCGAGGATATGTGGGTTTCCTCGGTGGATAAACATCAAAAGTACTTGGGGCTCCAGACATCCTTAAGAAGATCAAAATAACATGTTTTTATTCAATTATGGATAGAGATGATAATTTGATTAGTCTCTGGACCTGTATGAAATTCTATAAATTTGGAAAGGATTTGATGGTTAGATCTATGGCCCATGTTATTTCCTCGTATGACATACGGTTATTCAAGTTCCCACCAATCCTTTTTGATCATATAAACTCTCGGTTGGTTAATTTCCAGTGGGGATCAGCTAATTGAAAAAAAAATACCCACTTGTCCTCTTGGGATAAGATATGTGTTTCTAAGTCCTTTGGTGGCCCGTATTTTAATAATCCCAAATGTATTAATGAATCTCTTTTGTAAAACATGATTGGGATTTTATGAACCACCCAAATACCCTCTTTTCTAAGGTCTTTCATGAAAATTATTTTCCTCACTTTGATTTATTACATACCTCTCTTGGACCAAGGCCTAGCTTTATGTGGAGATGTTTTTGGGGCATTGTCTCTTTACATGAATGAGTATGTGATTGGAGGATAAAGATGGGAATAGGGATAATGTATGGAATGATCAGTGGTTGGCTAAGGGGATCAATATGAGACTCTCTTCTCTTGTTGTTCCAGGGTTAAAAGAAGCAAGATTTTTTCATCATATTAATTACTCCCAAGAGGTGTGGGATTGGGATATAGTTTTCACATGGATTAATGATGAAATATACATATCATAATCATCATCCTACTTATGACTGGAGTGGGAGGTGACAAAATTTGTTGGGTTTGGGAAGCTTCTGGAAAGTATACTGTCAGGTTGGGTTATATCATGTTGGTTCGCAGGTTCTATCAAGTCTTTCTAGATGATCGGTGGAGGATCATTTTGTCACTTATCACCCCCCCCCTAAAAGTTAAATTATTCTAGTGGAATGTTTTCTCAGGTGTCCTTCCAACCCACAACCTTTTGGCCAAACACTACATGGTGGAGGATGATAGGTTCCCTCTATGTATCCAACAGTCCGAAACTCTTTTAAACTCTATACTCCTCTTTCAGGGAGTGCAAGGAGTGTGGAATGAATGGTCCCTAGGTTATAAGGATTCTATGATCCCATCATTGGAGTTGGACCATATTTTCAGCAAATGTGTGTCCTCAATTGAACCAAATGACGATGGGATATTGTGCACTCTTTCTTGGATTATATGGTATCATTGAAGTGAATGGATCTTCCATGGAAAGTCTAAATTGGATTAGATTTGGCTGGATAGATCCCTAGAATGGGTGGATGGGTGGATGTCAAACATTGAGGTTTCTCTAGTGCCCTTACTATGTCAATCTCTACATCACCAGGTCCCCCCTCTAGAAGGCTTCATTAAAATTAACAAGGATGTTGTTGTCTCGGTAGGGTATAGGATTGTGGTGGGGCTCATTACCCAATAATGTTATGAATAGATTGTTGAATCTCAGAGCATGGGAGTCCATGGATGTTGGATCCCTATTGTCAAAAAAGGATATGATATTCTTGATTGGATTCTACTTGCTCAGGTGAAAGGATGGAATCATGTTGTTTTAGAGTCAGATTGCCTTGAGGTCGTTAATGTATTCTCAAATAAAATTGATGATTCATAGATGTTTGGGCTTATTTTGAGGAAACATTGGACTCTAGGTGAGTCTCTTTCCTATTGCAAGTTTTCATTAATCACGTGTGGGGGTAATCTCACAGCCATTGGTTGGTGAGCTTTGGGATGTCTTGGGGTAACCACTACTAGTTTGATCATTTCCTCGATTGGATTTGTATGGTTTATTTGATTGATAAGTAATATATGTCTACTTTGTCATAAAATAATGTGTTTCTTCCCCATAACCTCATCCCTCATCAAACTCTCCCTTGTCCCATATCTCCCATAAGAACGCATCACGTTTCTCATAACTAATCATCCTTTATGATTATCTAGAGTGATAATGTATCTTTATAAGATTTTTTCCATGAAACACCAATAGAGACCCATTTTTATATTTCTCTAAGATAAACTTCTTTAGAACTTTACTAATTTATGTGTCTTGGATTAGTCATGGAAACCTCATAGATATATCTCTATTAATCTCCATACCTAGTATATATAATGGATTACCATTTTCTTTCATAGAGATCCATTTATACAACCACTCTATTATTGAATATAATGAAGGTATATCATTTGAAGTAGAAATAATCCAATGGGAAATATCAAAAATACTATAACACTCCAAATAATCTACTTATACACATATGATTAATTCTTGTTTTTTATGAAACCAAACTCTTTGATCACATCATCAAACCAGATATTCCAACTCTATGAGGATTGATTCAATTCATTATGTAATCATTGAATCTTGTATACCATAGAAGACATATTTGGAACTTAAAAACCATTAGGGTATATCATATATGAATCTATAATTATATTTTCATTAAGGGAAGCAATTATAAGCTCCGCTTGATCAATCTACTAATTAAAATTATTTTTAGATCATGAAATATCATAATATACTTTATCATCTCAATAGGAGGAAAATGTATCAATGTAGTTAGTGACCTAAATTTACTTATAACCCACTTCCATTAGTGATTCATTATATGTAGAATCTTCTAACAACTGATATTCAATTATATTAAGTAATATTTTCCTCCAAAAAAACAATAACACATTGGGGGTACCTTTATTCAAGAATATGATTAAATCCTAAATCACAATTTTTATAAATTTTATTTGATTAAATAAATTTTATTTCTTGAATAAATATGTCAATATTATCTTATGATGATATTTTGGTATATTTACAACAGGATTTATTTTCAAATGAAGAGTGAATAAAATATAGATTTTTAAAAAAATGAATCTTCATGACATTAAAATGACATAAAAATAACATGAAATATCAATAAAATCATTTTATTAACAAAATATTTTTTAAGTAATTCTATGTACATAAAAATATAATTTTTAACTTAAAAATATCATTTAAACATTTTAGAAATCTAATTATTGATTTTCCATTATAAAAACTATTTTCATTGTTTTATCTTAATCTAAAATTACATGTTCTATTTTGTATTAATTCGGTTTTAATGATAAATAAGTTTAATTATATTTATAATAATCCCATTAATTTAATTGGGATCAATTATATACTTTATTTTTCATTAAAACCATTTTTATGAATAAAAAACAATTTTTTTAAAAATTATTATCATTGCGTTTTGTGCGTGTTTGTTGAAATTAATTTCTCTAGATTATAAACTTTTAGTTTTTTAAAATATATTATATATTTTTAATAATCATAATTATTATTACTTAATATTTTAAAATTAATATTTAATACTATGAATAGTTAAAATGAGTAAAATAATTATTACAATGTTTTGGGTTAAAACAAGTTTACATGGGGTTTAATAGTGAGATAAGGGTACAAATAGAACATAGACTTCTATAAACATAATTTTTAGTTTAATTTAGTCATTTTCCTTATGAAATTATAATATTTGAAAATTTATAACAACTTTAACAATAAAAACACATTATGTTATTATAATCTTTTAAGTAATTCTAAGTGTATCATTTCCATCTCTTATAAACGGGGACAACTTGTCCTCACATCATAAAACCTATACAACCACTAAACTAGAGTAATACCAATAAAAATATCTTCCATACCTTCCTCTCTACAACTTACAGGGTTTTATCTAATAAAAAAATCAGTCAATAATGCATAATTTTTAAGACAAATGCAGTCTTCTTAATAAGAGGAATAACTTTACACTGAGGGTTTTTATTGTATTTACTTATATAAATTATTAAAAAATTATTTAACAATGATCATATAATAAAATTTGTATATAAAATATTAATAAATTTTATTATTAGGGTGGAACAACCCATATTCATCACATTTCTATCCTCTGGACAAATGAAAACATCGTTAATGAAAATTTATTGTTTTTTGTCTCCATATAGCAGTGCAATTCATTTTCCCGCACCACTTTTCGAGGATGGTTAAAATATGGAATTAATTACCATATATAATATTAATGACATAATTATTATTCTGGAAATATGATATACCATTTACCTTCTTATCCATTGACCCATTAAAAAATTATAGTGTCACTCATGCATATGTGTGGACTACCACCTCTATAAAGGTATGTCAATAATATTTTATTTCCACAATTCAATGATGATTATATGTAACACCTAAAGTCTTTAAAAAAATTAATATATCCTATAATGTATAAAACACTAAGTGTTTGAAAAAACATTTTTTATTATAAATATTAGTAATAACTACTATTAAATGTTATTTATAATGGTTTCACATAAATAGAAGATATTTATTATGAAATGTATAATTTTTGGTAAAGTCGTTATATGTTTACATATACTGTTTTTTTAAAAGAAATTATTTTTATGCCCTTCTGTGAAAAACAATAAAAATAATTTTATACACTCTTAGAAATTGAATTTGGTAAAATAAAAATCACTTTATGAATTCGAAATTTTAAATTTAACTTAAGCTGAATTTTTAGTATTTTCTTGAGAAGTTTCCTTTTTTGATGAAAAGTGAAAAATACTATATTAAAGTTACAATTTTACATTTATTTTAAATAGTTATTATACATTAAATTTATTTTCTAAAGTCCCAATAGATAAATTATACATATATCAATCCAATATAGATTATTGAAATCATTTTTATATTAAAATTAGATTTAAATACATATTGATCTTTTGAACGATCTTTTACCTACCTTCTCACCACACCTAAGAGATTAGAATTAAACGTAATATTGTCACTTCTGTGAATTGAATTTAAAAAATTGGACATACATAGATGCAATCAGTAAGTTATTTAGAGTCCGATGGGATCAACATATTTGTTTAGTGAATAGTAACTTGACCCTTTGGGATAATAATGTTACCTTTATGACTAATAATTTGACTATTATGAAAATTAAATCATCCAACTAATAGTAACTTCACCCATGAATTTATAAATAAAATTTAGGAATCTTATAAAAGAATTTATTATATAATTATATCAAAGTATTAGTAAATGAATATTTTAAAAATTATTCATTAAGTGGTGGTCTTTTTGGGAGTCATAAGTTTTTAATTGCAATTTTATAATTAATAAAATGATTTAAAACAGTTTTTTTTCATAAATTTTATTCAAAAATAAATATTTTTTAATTATGATTTTAGGTTAATTTTTTTAGACCTTAGTTAGTTTTTTAGAGTGTAATAACATCAGTTATATCATTTAAATCATTATTTTTTGTGTAAATGAGGGGTTTTTCAAAAAAAAATAATTTTCTCATATTTCAAAGATTATTTTCATAAAATAGAGTTCATTTTATTAATTCTATATTTCAAAAAATTGTTAGGTCAGCTTTTTGGGATTATTCTAAAATACCAGAATTTTTTGAATAGTATAATATGATAATTTAAAATAAATGTTAAATACAGAATTATTGAGTCTTAAGTGATATATGGATAATTGAAGCCCATATTCTCAAAACGTACATCACTATTTTTATATATGACGCGGCTCTATTTTTGAATATTTTTGCGACATCTTTTAACCTAGTTTTTAATGATTTAAATAATTATTTAATCACTTTATACTAAATAGTTTCACTTTTTTATTTTTATAATTAGTTTTGTTAATTAAACAATTTTTATAATTAATTGTGTATTTTTATTCTTTAAATTAATAATTTTATTCTTACTTTACTTTTCTAATTTAATTATGTCATATTTAGTTTCGTTAATTTAAATATGTTTAACTTTTTAATAAACTAAAATTTTTAATAAAACAATTATTTAATCATTGTAATTCTATTTAATTAACTTAGTCATTATTTTAATATTTTATCTTCTAGTTTAGTTCCTTTATAATACGTCAACAATGTTAAATAATATGTCTAATCACCCTGCTAATTAATTATGATAAGAATTTTAGTTTAAATTAAATAAAATACTTTGCTTTTAATTTTATTTTTTCAATTAGTTATTTAATTAATAAATTTAGAGTTTTAAAACATTAAATATTTAATCTTATGTATGCATTTATATGATATATTCATTTTTTATTGATTTTAGTCTATTGGTGAGGTAGACAAGAACTATCTTTAACCAACTGGGTCACCGATGCTCTTCATTTTTATTCGCTGCTACTCTGTAATTAATTTAAATAGTTATTTTAATTTAACCCTTTTATCAATTCAGTTTATCAAATATCAAGTTATTAATATAAGTGTTATCAATTAATACTCAATATTATACTTTTAAACTTTTATGTTTTACAAAAATTTTGTTTTAATAAATGGTGTTTAACATTATTTTAATTAATTATATTCTATCTTTCTATTTAGTTTTATTTATGTTTTAATTTTAAGATTAATCTATTTTTTTAAAGGTCACCATTATTTTTTTTATTCTATCAGTGACCCTTGGTTCTACCGGTAACCCTTTATGTGTTCCTTTGGTTAGTTTTCCTTTTTATTAATGTACCAGTGCTGTTTTATTTAACTATATCGGTGAACTTTTATTTTTGACGGTGGCCTTTTATTCATTTGTAACAGTGAGATTTTATTTTTATTTTTATTTTTATTGGTGACCCCCATGCCCGTTCTCCTATTTGTTTCTAAACTACCAGTGACCCTTCCCTTTTCATTTTATCGGTAACCTCATATCTCACCCTCACCATTCCCTACACCTCATCGTTAGTTTTTTATTTTAGTCTAACAGTGACCCTTGTGCCGCTGTGCATCTTCTCATCTCACCCTGTCTTCCCTAGCACCTCACCACTACACAACCCCATTCCACACTTTGGCACACCCACAAAATTTCACACAAGCACAAAAATTTAATTCTAATAGCAGATAAAATTCACAAATCAGATGCACCGCTCCTGCCCTTCTTTGCGCTCAACTCCAATCTTCCCCATTTGGAGCCGCCTAACATCGATCTGATCCGAGAAAAACTCAACACCGCTCACGATGGTTGCTGCATTACAGAGGCTACATGCACAGCTATGACCTGCCAACCCATTACCAGCCGAAGTGGACTTGAGCGGTGTCGTTGTCGTTGGTCAAGTGAAGCTGTAGAACGAAAGTTGAGCAAGACCACATGTGCTGGAGGAACCCTCCATATGCCACCGCAAATCCATGATGAGCTGAATGTGGGGATTTTTTTTGTTTATGATGCCTGGATCATGGTGGAAAGAAGGAGGAGACCGCTGAAACAAAGAAGGATCCAGGCCTCTGTGATCTGTTCACTGGGAGACCTTGTCGCCGCCTAGAATCATTTTATTGTGAACCCCGAAGGAGGCTTCCTCTGGAAGAAATTAGAAACCCCACCCCCATTTTGCTATGTGTCATGGGGTTTGGGGAAGAACACCATTGAAAAAAAATAAACTTAATAAAAATCAACAAATAAAAATAGAATAACCGAAAATAAATAAATAAAATAATAATAATAAAAACATAGAACTTTATAAATAAATAACTAAAAATAACTAATTGATAAATAATATCAATTTTAAAACAAATTAATTAAAATATAAAAAAACTAAAATATAAATGCTAAAATTATTAATAAAACTAATATAAATAAATTTAATACTTTAATGAATATAGTAAATTATAAATTTACTCTTTTATGAATAAAATAATTATAAAATATAATAACTATATATAATTTTATAAATTGTAATAATTAATATTTAAAAAAATATATAATAAAAACTAACAAAAATTTAATAGTCTAATTAAATATAATTATTCACCTTCATAAATTAATTATCTGAATAACAACATGTAATAACATTAATTAAAATAAATTAATTAACTAATATAATAAAAACTAATATTTATTAATTTAAATTTCATAACATATAATCATTCTTTAATGAAACTGTTATTTCTCTATAAAAGTTAAAATTTAAATACTATTTCATTCATTTATTTTTCTATTCTAACATTGCAGTTCATCCAGGATAAATTATCCTTTCCAAGTGTAGGTAACTAACTCAGTAGGAGTTAGTTACGTGAGAAAAGTTATTGCGATGTTCCAGTCACAGTAAAGAGCATGTGTGCGGTGCATATGTGAAGAGCTTTTGAAGTCGGTGGAAAAGGTTCGGTGACAAGCAGTAGAAGAAAGTGGCTACTTAAGCAGATCAAGTAGCAGATTGAAGGGGGGAACATTCATTAGCGGGATATTCATTCGACACATTGAAAGATCCAGTTCTGAGTAGTGAAGACCAGAGGGCGACTCTGGAACCACTTCGTGTGGGTGGAGGAGGCCCGGAGAAGTAACAGGTCATGCTAGCAGCTATTTTATTTTTAGTTCTTCTCATTTGTAATAGAATGATATTGGTATACATATTAAAGATGATGTCTAGGTAAATCGTTATTTTGGGGATAATTTGAAGTTCCACTAGTTATCATTAAATGTTATTTTCACTACATAATTAGATGTATTCAATATTGATCGACGAGATCGATACTGAATTAATTAAATTGTACTGTTATGCCAAATTTTAATTTCAAAACATCACAATTAATTGGTGATATTGACTGTGAATAAATTTTTAAAAAGAAAATAAATTCACAAATACTTTGGGACTTACGAAGAGTTCGTCCTGTTGTCATTTTCAATTCGAGCTTTTAGAAGTTTATTTGTTTTGGAGTAGCGAACTCCAAAATCGATCAGCCCGTGTGACTTAGCTCCTAGCGAGGGTGGTAAGTCATTTCTCTTTTTGTTGGTACACTGCTGTAATTTTTATGTGAGTTTAATTGTTTTAAGAACTAGTAGAATGGAGATTATTCCCAGAGAATTTAAATAGATTATTCTCTTATAAGCGTGTTTTATCTCAGTGTCTCTTTATTTTCAACTATCACTAGCTTCAATTTAGTTTTTAAACATGTTATCCAATTTTCTATCACACTACTTCTTATTAAAAAAATAAATAATTATATAAAAAGTGAAAAATAGAAAAATCACTCCACTACTGACAATAGTGGAGTTTTCCAATGTTTTTTGAAGAATAGTGGTCAGAATTTCCTTCCCTGTGGGATTGACCCTACTTGCCACATATACAGTAGTTAGTAGGATTATAAATTTTAAACTTTTACTGACTTCACCGACAGTTCAGGTCATGTTTTTGGCACTGTTTCTGGGGAAGGAATGAGTCATTATTTTTCTAAAAATTACAAAAAACATATAAAAACACACCAAAAGAATTGCTAAAATTAAAACTGTAAAAAATATAATTCATTTACTTCTGAATTTCTATTGTTTTCTATGTTGTTGAACTATTGTTAGTTCTACTATTGTGCTGTTTTGAACTGTTATTTCACTTTTCATGAGCACAAGAGAATTCATTGTTACATTAGAGCCTTCAAAAATTGAAGTAGAAAAACATTTAACTCCTCCTTAGAAAATATTGTAATGGAGAATCGGGATAATAGAGTTGATCAAAACATGAATGTTCCATAGCCTATAGTTCCAGACCTTTAGTTATCTAGACTTATGGAGTTTCAAATTCCAATTGTTTCATGTAACCCATCTTGTATTAGTTTGACCCATTGGTCTAGAAACCACGAAATTAAGTAGTCTCATCTTTCTTCATTCAATGGTCTTCCAGGAGAGGATTCACATGAATTTATTAGAGTGTTATATAGTTCTGTACAACAATTACCTCTGAGAGGGCTTTGTGAGGAGGGTTTAAGATTGAGAATGGTTCCTTTTTTCTGAAGGGGAAGGCTAGGACATGGTTTCAGAACTTTGATGAAGACATTTTTTAGATCTGGGAAGAGGTGTTTTCTGTCTTTATATCAAAATTCTGTCCTAGGAACACCACCTCTGAGATTAGGCACAAAATTACTTGGTTTTTCCAGGATGTGGGAGAGTTATTTCACAAGGCTTGGGATAGGTTTAGAATTCTCCTTAGACAAAGTCCAAATCACCAGTTTTCTCCCCATTTACTCATGGATATCTTCTATAATGCTCTCACCCCTTATAACCATAATTTAGTTGATCAATTCTGTGGCGGTGACTTTTCTGACTCCAATGCTGATGAGTTAAAACATTTTTATGACAATATTTTTCAAAAATTTCAGCACAAGTGCTCTAGGAAGAGGTTCATCCATAGAGGTGAAGTCAATCCTCAGACTGCTGATGTTAGTGATAGGGCCTTAAGGGAGAAAAGTGATCATTGTGAAAAGTTTGGTGACACTCATACATGTTGTCCTAATTTTGATCTCCCTATCTAGTTTGATGAGAGTGCCAAATTTATGGATTTTAGGGCCAGAAACTGAAGGAAAAATGACCAATTCTCCAATCAGTACACGTCTATTTATCAAAATCACCAAAACTTGTCCTCGAAAGAACATGTTGTCATTAAACAGGCCACTACCCCTAACTAAAAATCGCACCCTAAAGACTATAACTCAAATCGATATGAGGTTGACTCTTATAATTCTCAAGGGGAGTTAAAGGGGATGTTATGAAAAGTTTTTGGAGAGATCAGTTCATTTAGAACGGAAATGGATGGTAAGATTCACAATTTAGAACATCAAGTAATTCAAATGGCTATGGATCAAGGTGATAAAGAAAAGGGAATGATTCCAAACAATTCAATTCTTAATCCAAGAGAGAATATCATGGTTGTAATCACTATATATGGCCTTCAAACCAAAGAACATGTAAAGATGCACTCTTGGAAAACTAAAACTGATGAAAAAACTAAACCTGGAAAGAAAAATCTTTTTGATACAGAATCTCGGAATCGGGAAAACATTGTTCAACCTAAATAGAATGTTGAACTTACATCTAAAAAAGTTTATGAACCGAGGAAAATTAAGTGGAAATTAATTAAAGAAGAAAAGAAAAACAATATAATTGAGGAGAATGAGAATAATCAACCTGTTCTTAAAAATTATTCCCCTCTCATTCCCTTACCGGAAAGAGTGACGAAGAATAATGAACCTGATTATTTAAAGATTCATAAAATTATTCGAATCTTTAGTATCAACATTCCATTGGTATAATCCTTAGATAAATCCCTTCATATGTTGCTTTTTCAAAAACGTTTCTGAAAAATATAAATGATTATAATAAGTGGGGAAAAGTTAATCTCAATGATGAGTGTAGTGAAATCTTGTTAAAGAAGTTGCCTCCAAATTAAAGGACCCTGGTTTATTTATTATTAAATGAAAAATAGGATCAATTGAGAAATTTAATTTTTTGTGTGACTTAGGGTAAGAATCAATCTTATGCCTTACTCTTTATTTAGAAGGTTGGGTCTGAGGGATTTTCAACCAACTTCTGTTTGTATTCAACTTTTTGATAGGTCCCTCACAAACCATTTAGGGAGCATGGATGATTTATTAGTCCATGTAGGAAAATGGACACTACCAACAGATATCTTTATTTTAGATATGGAGTGTGATGAAAAATTCCCAATCCTATTAGGGAGACCTTTCCTTGCTATAGATGGTGCTGTCATAGATGTGTCTAAGGGAAAACTCACTCTCTAAGACATTGATGATGTGGATGAGTTTTTATTTTTTGAAAAGCCTCAACATGTGGTTGGTTTTGATTTGATAGATGTTTCTAAGAATCAATGTTTTAAAATTGAGGTCCAAGCTGAGTATGGTTCTTTTCCTCTTTAGTTCATAGAGATTTTGAGTCCCCATCCTATTGAAACTTTTCTTCATGCTTCTATTCCTGTCCCACTCCTCCCTCTAGATGAGTAAAATATTTCCCTAGAACCCATTATAGAAGGTGAGTGACATTCTTTTCTTGAACTGTTTAAACCTATTTTTTAACGTTTTCCTTAGTAAGTCAATTGTTTAATGGTTTCTGAAGTTAAAGAATGTTCTGGGATGAGTGCTGATGAAAAATTAAATTGTGCTCATTATGAGCAAGTGTATTTTCTAGGAACCTTCCTTCTTACTCAGTTTGATGTTGATTGTGATGACTTCCAACCTAAACTTGAAAGATTCACATCACTTTATTCATATGTGTACATTGGGTACCACCTATTGGCCCCAAAATATGATTCCTTCTTCTGAGAGTTTTCTGAGTTTTCCTTTGTGCATGCTGTGCTGGGAACATTCGATGAAAATACTAAAGATTTTGATGTTGTTTTTTCTTTGGATTTTGGGTTGGAGCCGACCTCTATGAGTGGGGTAAGTTATATAAGTATTCTTGGTCAAATTGGTAATTTTCATAGTAAGATATTGAACATTTTTTGAGTTGATGAAGTGGTTTTTGGATGCCAAAATAGGCTGGACAGTATATTAGCAATTGTTTTGTTAAAAGAACTTTTGAGAATATTATTTGGAACTGTAGATGAGAATGTATTGGTTGATCCTATTTATGAATAGTTAGATAATAGTGAAGTTCACATTATTAATAATTCATTCCCATTAAATAATCATGGATATAAATATCTAGGGAAATTAAGTCTGGCCGGGGACTTTAAATCTAGCTCTTCATTGGAGGCAACCCATGGGTTTTTGTTGTGTTAATAAATAAAACACTTTTGATTAAATAAAGTATAAATTAAGACTTTAAATTCAATGATTCATGGGATTCAACTCAAACTCTTTCTTTGGTTTTACTTTTGTACTATTTTTTGTTGAATAAAGTGCTACCGTGCTGCTTTTGTGCTTTGTTTTTTTAGACATTGTTACTGCTTGTTCCTGGTCTCCTGGTTCTGTCTCAGGATGCTGCTTGTGTCATTAAGAAGGTGGAATTCACAAGATACATAATTATGATAAACCTAATCAGGACTTTATTCTATTCATTAGTTTACTTGTTCTACTCCTTACTACTTTCTAAAATCTACTGCATATCTTGCATACTAAATTTTTTTTGTTTCATGTCAATAAGTTGAATTGAAAAATTCGTCATGTTCCTCTTTCTTAAATTTTAATTCATTGATAAATATTGAAATAATCTTTCACCGTATGAAATTAAGTGTTTGGGGGTGGGTTACATGCTTTTGTTCTTTTGAATCTGCTTTGGGTTGGGGTTTTTAGCATGAACTTTGTCTGCTTTATTGATTACCCAACATAATTAATTTTGCTAAACTTAATTCCACCACAATTCAAAGTTCACTTACACTTAAAATTTAATTTTGAGATATATTGAAAATCTGTGTCATTAGACTTAAATTTTAATGTGTATTTTTCTTGTGAACTTTCTGTAAGTTAATTTTTGTGGAAAACAATTCTTTTTGAACTTCACTGAGACCTGTTTTACAAGTCATAAATCTACTCTAATGAAAATTTGTTTTGAACCTTAATTGATTTTCTGTTATTCTCCAAATTTGGATGCCAACTTTGGAGACAAAGTTGGGTTTTGAGTGTGGGGGAGGGGGTAAATTCTTAACTGTGCTAAATTTTGCTTTAATGTAAACTCGTCAATTCCCATTTCACTTCAATATTTTTGTAAAAATGGTTAAATTTTTCAAAATTCTATCATAAATTTAGGATTTACACAGTCTTTCAAATGGTTCATGCCTATGGACAGTACTTCTTTGGTAGTTAATTTGAGAAATGAGTATGAAATTAATTATATTGGATGACTATGGAGTGAAATTTACTTAGTGGCTGAATGGATACCTTGGTTTATGAATTATATTTGAAGAGTGATTTGGGGTACATGTTTGTGGGGTTATGATCATAGCCTTGGAGCTGGAAGTTTGAATTGATCCTAGGGGACACACATTTTTTATTATTTATTAATGAAATTGCCTTAATTAGACAATGTAATTTGTTTTCATAAAAATATTTTGAAACTGGAGTACTCTGAGCATCTGGGATCCCACGGTGAGTCTCTGAGACCCTAGATTCTCGGTGCCTTTCTCTTTACATTAAGCCCTCTGTACACCATGAATAAGTTCATTGCACAGTTCTTATCACATGATACATGGCTTGGAAGAAATAAAGAAATTATCTAGGGTCAAAAATGAGTTCATTATGGTCAGGTGAATGATTAACGCCAGGTGAATAAGGGGTCAATTTGTTTATATGGGAGTCATTTAGGTTGTATCAATAAGGTGATTCAAAAAAAATTCTATTTGGAACCTAGGATTCTGAAAAGGTACAACGTTCCTCGGTGAAGGTCTTAATTTCATTGATATTTTACCTCATGCCACTCTTGGACTTAGAACCTGAGATTGGATTGAAATGAATCATTAAGTAGTATCAAATATGAGGCATGAAATCTTCATTGCTTGATGATTCATAGATTTCTTGACTACTTGTTGATTATTTGTTCTAGGCAAGACTTAAATTGAAACATAATTTTCAAAAAGCCTGTTGACAGTTTTTTCCTCTATTTCTAAATGTTGGACATGTTACATTTTGAGAAAAATAATAAACATTCACTATTTTTCAAAGATAATTAATCATGATATTGTTTGAGGACATACAATGCTTAAGTGTGGGGGAATTTTATGTGGCTTTATTTTTTCATAGATTTACCACATCTTTTTACATAATTTTTAATGATTTAATTAATTATTTAATCACTTTATACAAAATAATTATACTTTTTTATTTTTTATTAATATTTTTAATTAGACAATTTTTATATTTTATTATGTATTTTTAGTCTTTAAAATAATAATTTTATTCTTACTATAATTTTCTAATTTAATTATGTCTTATTTAGTTTGGTTATTTTAAATCTTCTTGACTTTTTAATAAACTAATATTTTTTAGAAAACAATTATTTAATCATCATAATTCTATTTAATTAACTTAGTCTTTATTTTAATATTTTATCTTCTAATTTAGTTTCATTAGAATAGGTTAACAATGTTAAATAATATGTCTAATCACCCTGCTAATTAATTAAGATAATAATTAGAGTTTAAATTGAATAAAACAGTTCACATTTAATTTTATGTGTTCACTTAGTTATTTAATTAATTATTTTAGAGTTTTAAAACATTAATTATTTAATCTTATATATGAAGTTATATGATATATTCATTTTCTATTGATTATAGTCTACTCGTAAGGTAGACAATATCTATCGCTAACCAACTGGGTCACTGATGCTCTTCTTTTTTATTTGCTTCTACTCTATAATTAATTTATTCAGTTATTTTATTTTAATCCTTTTATCAATTCAGTTTATCAAATATCCATTTATTAATTTATGTTATATTAATTTATACTCTTTATCATAATTTTAAAGATTTAGGTTTATCAAAAATCGTGTTTTAATTAATGGTGTTTAACATTATTTTAATTAATTATTTCCTATCTTTTTATTTAGTATACTTTGAGTTTTAATTTTATGTTTAATGAATTTTTTTTAAGTCCACCATTAGTTTATTTATTATATAAGTGACACTTCGTTCTACTGGTAACCCTTTATGTGTTTCTTCGGTCGGTTTCCCTTTTTATTAATTTACCTGTACTATTTTATTTAATTGTATCAGTGACCTATTATTTCTGATGGTGACCTTTTATTTATTTGTAATGTTGAGATTTTATTTTTAATTTTATTTTTATCGGTGACCCCCGCACCGGTTATCCCCTCTGTTTTTAAACTAACAGTGACCCTTCACTTTTTATTCTATCGGAAACCTCGTATCTCACCCTCATTGTTCCATGCACCTCACCATTAGTTTTTTATTTTTGTCTAATGGTGACCCTTGTGCCGCTGTGCATCTTCTCATTCCACCATCGCTTCCCCTACACATAACTTCTACAAAAAACCATTCCACCCTTCGCCACACCCTCAAAATTTCACACAAGCACAAAATTGTAATTCTAGAAGCAGATAAAATTCACAAATCAGATGCGCCACTCATGTCCGTATTTGTGCTCAACTACAATCTGCTCCATTTGGAGCCTCCTGATGTCAATATGATCTGAGAATAACTCATCATTGCTCATGAGGGTTGCTGCATTGTGGAGGATAGATGCACAGATATGACCTACCAACCCATTATCCACTGAAGTGGACTCGAGCGCTACCGTGGTCGATGGTCGAGTGAAGCTGTAGAACGAGAGCTGAGTAAGACCACATGTGCTAGATGAACCGTCTGCAAGCCACCGCAAATCCAAGACAAGCTGGAGGTGGGGATTTGTTTTGTCGATGAAGCCTGGATCATGGTGGAATAAAGGAGGAGACCGCTGAAACAAAAGAGGAGCTGGGCCGGTGTGATCAGTTCGCTAGGAGACCTTGTCGCCGCCTTGAATCGTTGTGTTGCGAACCATGAAGGAGGCTTCCTCTAAATGAAATCACAAACCCCACCCCTATTTGTTGTGCACCGCGAGGTTTGGGGAAGAAAACCAAAGAAAAGAAAAAGAAATAAATATAATAAAAATAAAAAAATAAAAATAAAATAACAGAAAATAAATAATTAAAATAATAAAAATAAAAACATTGAACTTTATAAATAAATAACAAAAAATAACTAATATATAAATAAAATCAATTTTAAAACAAATTAATTAAAATATATGAAAACTAAAATATAAATTCTAAACTTGTTAATAAAACTAGTATAAATACGTTTAATACTTTAATGAATATAGTAAATAATAAATTAACTCCTTTATGAATAAAACAATTATAAAATATAATAACTATATATAATTTTATTACTTGTAATAATTAATTTTCATAAAGTATATAATAAAAACTAACTAAACTTTAATAGTTTAATTCAATATAATTAATCACCTTCATAAATTTATTATATAAATAATAACATGTAATAACATTAACTAAAATAAGTTAATTAACAAATACAATAAAAAATATTAGTTATTAATTTAAATTTAATAACATCTAATAATTCTTTAATGAAACTATTATTTGTTTTTAAAAGTTAAAATTTAATTACCTTTTCATTCCTTTATTTTTCTGTTCTAACTTTGCAGGTTCATGCAAGAAACTTAATCTTGTCCAAGTTCATGCAACTAACTCAGCGGAAGTTACTTATGTGAGAAAAGTTAGTGTGATGTGCCAGTCACGGTAAAACACATGTCTGCGGTGCATATGTGGAGAGATTTTGAAGTCAGTGGAAATGGTTTGGTGATAAGAAGCAGAAGATAGTGGCTACTTAATCAGAGAAAGTAGCATATTAATAGGGGGAACTTTCATTAGAGATAAATTCATTCGACACATTGAAGGATCCAGTTCCGAGTAGAGGAGACCAGAGGGAGACTCTGGAACCACTTCTTGGTACTGGAGGAGGACATGAGCAGCAACAGTTCATGCTAGAAGAATGAGTTTACTTCCAATGTTTTCTTTTAATTATTTTCTTTTGTAATAGAATGATCTTGGTATACATATTAAAGGGGATGTTTAGCTAAATCATTTGTTTGGGGAAAATGTTAAGTTCTACTGGTTATCTTTAAATGTTATTTTCACTTTATTATTATATGTATTCAATATTGATCGATGAGATCGATACTGAATTCATTCAATTATATAATTATACCGATTTTTAATTTCAAAACCTCCAAATTAATTGGCGAGATTGATTGTCAATAAATTTTCCAAAATAAAATAAATTCATAAATTCTTAGGGACTTACGACGAGTTCGTCCGGTTGTAATTTTCAATTCAAACTCTTTGTAGTTGATTTGTTTTGGAGTAGCAAACTCCAAAATCGATCATCCTGTGTGACTTAGCTCCTAGCGATGGAGGTAAGTCATTTCTATTTTTAGTGTTTCACTGTTGTAATTTTTATGCAAGTTGAATTGTTTTAAGAACCATTAGAATGGAGATTATTCCCCGAGCATTTAAATAGATCGTTCTCTTTTCACCGTGCTTTATCTCTGTGTCTCTTTGTTTTCAACTTTCTATATCTTCAATTTAGTTTTTAACCATGTTTCCCAATGTTCTGTCACTCTACTACTTATTAAATATATATATATATATAAAGAGAAAAATAAAAAAATCACTCCACTGCTGAACACAGTGGAGTTTTCCATGTTTTTAGAAGAATAGTGGTCAGAATGGCCTTCCCTATGGGTTCGACCCTACTTGCCTCATATACAGTAGTTAGTAGGATTATAAATTTTAAACATTGACCAACTTCAATGAATGTTCAGGTCAATATATTTAGTGATAATACTCAAACTATTCATAGTCAAGATCCAAAATAATAAAAAATGAATAAAATATTCAAAAGACACCCCTCTCCTCCACTATATATACCACCCCTCACCACCTCTTCTCCTCACACATTCCAAAAATTGAACCTTGTCCAAATTATACCTAATAATATTCCCAATCCTCTTCCTCATGACTAAGACATTCTGATATCACCATTAGTCCATAACCAAGGGCCCTAAGGAGGTTCACAAGGAGGAGAAATCTAGAGGAAATAACCTCTTTCCGTTTCATTTTAATTTCTTTCAAGATCTTTTATTTTATTATCTTCATATCACCTCCAAAAAAAATTAACATGACATCTCCACTATATTTTATATACTGAAATATTATTTTGTTGAGGTAATAATCCACCATCAAATCTCTTTTCATTTTCCTTTTATTTTGAACAAGAAAACATCGTCCATGAGATGCCAATTTACCACCTTTATGGACGATGTATTTTCATCATTCAATTACACCTTCAAAGATGGCCATGAAACCATTTTTTATGAACTATCTTATAAAATATTTATTTAATACTATGTAATATTCAGGAATCATTATATAAATATGATGTTATTTAGTAAAATAAAAATTGTTTGTGATGATCAAAAAACCAGCTAATTAATTATGACTAACATCTTATATAATGATTCATCCTCATCCCAAATAATGAAATGAATTATATAAACATTTAACCCTATGTATGTTCATTAATAAGATATAAATTCAATTATAGATATCTTTTTCTCTTTTACATTTACTTTCATACTCATATACAACTAAACTGGTCATGAAAACAAAGGAAACTAACACTCTCGAATGATGATATTGTATATTATAACTCATATAAAAATAGATAAATGAAATTATTATAATTTTAATAAAATAATTCATAGAGAAATGGTTCTTAATTAATTAATTAATGGATTTAATTTGATGATCTATGACATTAGGATCAGGTTTAGAACACAGACAGATACAAGGTAAAGAGTTTCTCATATCAATTTTATTCCTGTCATATTTCCATTATCCGCCACTTATTTCTTGTATGTGTTTTATGTATAAATCCATTTAATATAAAATATCATTAATATATTTATATTCATGGTATTATATGTTTTATTTTATGATTATTAATTTTATGCATATGATTTGATTGATTGCAATGAGGTAAGAGATTCTCCCCAAATCTCCAAATTTCATTTTGGATACTCGCTCTCTCTCTACCATTATGTAATTATTCTTATATTATCTTCATAAATTCTGTTTTAACGTTCCAAATATATTTACGTAACTAAATTTTCTATTATTTTATGGAAAATGCATGGTTATAAGTACTTCTATTTCAATCCATCCTAACAAGCAAGCCCAATTAAAAGTATCTTCCATATTCCCTATCCATTTACAAGTGCCATCCATAATCTATTTCAAATTACCAATATTTTTCAAAAATAAATCATTTTATCATGAAAAACTGTCTTTTTTAAATTATGTTTTTATACAAATAATTATTCATTTTTTCATTTTAAAGAGTCATTAATATTTTCCCATAAACCGCACTAAAGTGTTTATGTATAATGTTTCTTAAAAACTCTTTTTAATAGTTTTTCACTCTAATTAGACATCATTTATAACTAAAAATAAATTTATTTTCCTTGATATTTCCATTATGAGGTTTACATTCTTATAAAATATTTTTTTGACATATACAAAAGATTTTTCAAAACACATCTTCTTTGGAAAGTAAAAAAGAGTTTTCCCATATCATTTTTTACTTCGTTGAGATATATGACTTGTTCACCACTTATTCCCTATGTGTGGTATATTTATTTACCTTGATATATCATTTCATGAGTCCTATTATTATCATGATGTTATAATTTTCTCTCAATGTTATTCCTTAATAGGGATTATGATTTAAATGTTTTAAAGTGGTATGAGATACTTTGGAATATTTAAGGATTATTTTCCACAAAAAAAAGTTAATGGTATCATTTAAAATTATATTAATCTATGTTGAATATTACACTCAATATAGATATTTTTATAAGTCATATTTTTCATGTATTGTATCTATGTATGAATAATTTTTTGGACTTGTAGTGACGGGTGGGGAATGATATATCCCATCGATGCATCGACAAGTTTCATGAGACCAAACAGTTGGAGAAAACAAATTCAAATTTTTTTCAAATATATTTAGATGGATTTCTACCCACATAATTAAACTATATGGATGCTATAATGCTTATTGTTTTATATACATTACTTCTAATAATAAATAATTTCATTTATTTAGTAATCTATTTTTATTATCCTGAGGATTTTTACTATGAAAAAATTTATTAATGCATTTCTATATCCCAGTGTATTGATGGATTGTGGTTTTAATATTATTTAACATTCCATAATTTCTATGCCTTATTGACTTTACATATCTTATTATTGTTTCATATAACTCTTACTGAGTGTTTGAGCTCACCCTTATTATGTTTCCATTCCCCATGTAATAAAGAAAAAAACATTGAATAGGATTTCAAGGATGCAATTTATTTAATTTTATTATATGTCTTTTTGTATTTTTTTCCAATGTATTATGATTATCATGAAAGTAATCTGGTCTTTGAATACTGCTAAACTATCAGTAATTCTAGATTTTATTCCTTGTAATCATGCAAATGTAACAGAATAATGCACCGGTTCTGGGATTCTGGGGTCAGGATATTGCATTCGGAATAGGTTTATAAAGAAAATATATTATAATTATATCATTACTAACATTCTATATATGATGTTACCAAGTGAAATATGTAGTAACTAAAACTACCAAAATGAAAAGTACATGAAAAATGAAACAATTAACAATCGGGAACATTGATTTTATTAAAT
The DNA here is from genome assembly GCA_963277665.1 of Viscum album. NCBI lineage: Eukaryota > Viridiplantae > Streptophyta > Magnoliopsida > Santalales > Viscaceae > Viscum > Viscum album. The sequence continues at coordinate 1,131,419,561 of OY728150.1, read as the reverse complement.
AATTTTTATTAAACATGTTATCAAATATTATAAGTGGATACTATATGAAATTATAATAATGTAAATGGTTTTAGAATAGAATTATAATTAAATTAAATTTATTTTAAAACTATCTAGAATCACTTGAAAAGAATGTCATGCAAGAAGAAAGGGTTTATTCAACAATTTTCTCACTATTTGAGGTTTTTTATGTTTAAGATTCATTTGGATGAATTATATGATATTTTTATATTAAAATAAAAATAGTATATTATTCAAAAAATATGTCTTTAAATTAAAAGTTTTCGATTAATTTCCCTCTATATGAGTACTCAAAAATTTGAATGATTTTTAAGGCTAGCATGCTTTGTTTTTCCTTATGTCGGTAATATTTTTATTCCATGTACATATTTTCATCGAAGTGTTTTTACTATTGTACAGTTATTGATTAAATTAACCATTAATCACTTATTAATTTTTATAAAAAATCATAGATTTAATAATCTTGTTCTTTTTGGAATGTGAGATCTTTTATTAAAGGTTTAAATAAAATCTATGTTTTAACATACACCACATGAAATATTTTTCCTTATGTTCTGATTTTTCTTGTCATTGAAGCTTACTTTTACATTATCTATTTTTAATTACAATGAATTGTTTTACTGATTATTTGTAATTTTTTTATATTAAATAAGTGATTTCATAATGATATGGGTATTTTCCTCATGAAATATTCTAGTGGTCATTGAAAAATATTTGCATTTACATCAGTATCTATTGATTAATATTTTATATTAATGAGGATATAATCAGATGAAACCAACCATCAAATTTCTATCTAAGTATTGTGATCATTTTGACTGGGGGAAGTGTGTGTATTTTTTATTCTATTTCATTTAATATGCATAGTCGTTAATTATCAAGTTTTGTTGATTAAGTTGTATTTTATATACATATGATAATTATATTGAAATTATTATGTTGTGGGGGGGCTAGAATTAAATAGACCCTCAATGCATTAGTAGGTATTATAAAATACAACAGGATATGTATTTCACCTACGCCTTACCCATTTAAGTATGATGTCCTGGAATAAGTCCTCCATGGTATGTTTATGATTTTGGGCATTATTCATTACATCATTGTAAAATCATTTTTATGTGCATGTGATTATTTCAATATCTATATTATCCATATATGTGTTTCAAGATCATTTTATTAATTATATTAAATTATTTTATCATCATTTATATCTTCCATATTATTCTGTACTTATTGATTCTTTGATAAGTTCAACTAATTGCATTCCCTTACAAGCATCTAATTTCACCATTTTATTTTTCTTCCTTTCCCAAGGATGATATGAAATTTAATATGATTGGTATATAATGAAAATTCTACAAGTAATAATAGTATTTAAAAAAATTATATTTTTTATTTTATGTTTTTAAATGTAATGTGGTATTAAATAATGTAACTTATTTTTGTAAACTACTAAATTATTAATCTCATGGGATGTGATATCTAGTATATGGATATAATATAATAAGGTTACCATTTTCCTTGGGATAATACAGATAGGGTTGATTTAGTTCATATTAGAAACGTTTTGGTATAAATTTTTGGGAGTATATTTAAAATAACATTTATTAAAGAAAATAACCTTATGACATACTCCATGGATAAGTCAATATAAAGGATAATAACACTATGTTTTTATAATGTAGAGAATGTAGGGTTTTCTAGTAAATACATCCCTACCTAGATACTATAATGTTGGTGTAACTATGTCATAATGCACTAAGGGATGTTAACTCTAAAAATTGGTAGATTAGCTATTTAGTAGATCATCATGGGTGCACGATTAGTGGGTATAAGACTACACACCATGTTAAATACTCCTATGGTAAATGTGTTGTTTTATTCAACATATATTTACAAACAATTATGAATATGTGAATATATTTCTGTGATCTGAATATATTCCCAATGGGACTAATCATTTGATTCTAATATTATTTAGGAATAAATTTTTATTTCTTATTAAGCATTTCACTATTTTTTTGAATTATATTTTGTGAGTGATAATGTTCTTAAATAATCTATTGTATGATTTTTTTTGAAACCAAACATAGAAGAAGGAAGGAAAACTATATCAATGCACATAATCTTTGTTGGGATTTTCATCCTGGGAGAGATCAATGAAGATAAATCAACAGATGATAAATTTATAACTATATTAGAACAACAAACTCATGCTATAACAAATTACCTTTCTGATATGAAAAAAATATGGATAAAAAATACAATTTAACAATGATAAACCATTTGATGTGACAAAAACCACCATAATTAAATGGAACAACAAATCCATTAGTAGTTTATCAATGGATAAGTTCATAAGGATAGATATTTTTCTCTTTGTAATGTAATGAAAATTAGAATATCTTCTTGGTAATTTATCATATCATGGGGTATGTATATTAATGGTTGAAATTGATTCAAAAACTATGTTGTGGAGGAAATTTGGGAGCATGTACTTGAAGGATTTTAATGTACCCTCTTGGACAAATATTTTCCTCATGAAAAAAATGAGAAGATATGGTGATATAGACCCAATTTCTAGCTCAAAAGGAAGAGGAATATTCTGTAATGTATGAATATGAATTTACACAGATAGAAAGGCATATTATGGATTACATACATAATCCAATGACTATGATTCATCATTTCTTTTATGGGAAATAGACAATCCTTTGAATTGAACTAGTCTCCCATATATTCTAATCATATGGTGATATATTATATTGTGTTATTAAGATATATATATAATTCTATATGAATTATGAATTTGAAGGGAAAAAAATAAAATATGAGGATGTCCAAACACCTCATGATGCAATAAATGGACAAGGGTTAAATGAGAAAAGTTAATTTCTTACATGTGATACTTATGGAAGGAAATAACCTAGTACATGCATGAATGAAATATGAGTTTAATTTATGTTTGGAAAGAAAGGAAAACATTCTGATGAATGAAAGGGTATGTGTTAACTCATCAAATTATAGTGATTTAATTATATGGATATGCTGGGGAAATGTGGGAGCTCCCTTCCTGGGTCTTGCTGCAACCATGTGATACTTGCTACAAATTATTACTATTTACAATCCTCTATATTTCTATATTAATTTCAAAGATGTGTTCATCCCTCCGCTGAAGGGTGCTTCCTCAAATCCCGTCGATGCGGTGAAAAATGATGATCAAACCCCTAAGGTAAAATTTGACCGGCCCAAATCACTTGTATCAAGATACATGTTCTTTTCTAGTCTTCATCATATTTCGGAGCCCATGCATAAGAGAATCACCAATAATAGATCTATTTCATTTGTGGAAGCAAATCCTCAAATCCTTAAGGATCGTCTTGTGGAATGTCTTTTTTCTCTACTTCTGTGAATTTCAGGATCTCGGAGGGAATATCCTTTGACGATATAGGATATGATAGATCGAATACATAAAATATGGGGATTTAGTGATGGGAATTTAAATTCCATCAAGAAATTTTGTATCACATTTTTTTCCATAAAAGGAGCTTTATAATTTTTCCTTGGGTTTCAGTCAGGTACCTTTGAGACCTGGGATCATTGTGTTTCAGTAATGGGATCCTGTTTAGTATCCCATTGCAATAAAAAGCACATCCATGCAGACGTGTGTTCGAATCAGTGGTCTTAGTTTTTTCTTTTAGCACCCAACAATTCTTTGGGAAATCACTTCTGCTATAGGTGATCCAATTAATGTTGATAAGAAGATAGGGTGATCTAGGTATGGCCATTTTTCTTATGTTCTTGTTGAAGTTGATCATTCTCGTGATCTGATTGATACAGTTCTTCATGTTGTGGGTGAGTTTAAGTTGGACCTTTCTATTAAATTTGAATAGTTACCTAGTTTTTGTAAATCATGTTCTTGTATTGGTCACTCGGTCAAAAGATGTCGAAAAAACCTAAAATGCTCTCAATGGAATTATTGTGGACAAACCTCTAAGTAGTATAAGAGTTCTCAGCCTAAAAATTCCCCTAATGGGAGAAATATAGCCTACAGGAAGGTTGACAAGGATGTTGGGACCACATTTTCTTTTTTCTTTAAAAAAAGGAATGCCTGAGGACACTTGTAGTTCTCCTAAGTGCACAGATGTTGTAGTTACCATTAATGGTGGTGGTTCTATAGACTGAAAAGTAGTAGATATTGGACCATCTGGTGGTTCTGAACCATGGGTTGACATGACTGATAACTCAGATCATGAGGTAGCTATTCAAGAGGTAGTCAATCTGAAAATGGGTTATGTTGATGTGACTTATTCTCTAGGTAAGGGTAAGATGATGTTGGTTGATGCTGGTGGATTCAGGTGGTGAAGCCTAAAAAATCATGAGGTATAGTTATTAAATAGGTTCCATTAGATAGTGTGGGGTGTCCTGTGAGTGCTTCTGGGTTGGATAGTCCTTTGGTCCAGTAGCCTGATTCTCTTATGGATAATCCGAGTGAGGATAATGTAAAATAACCCATTAATGGGGATGAAATTACTGTAAGGATGAACCCTAGGTTGGGGCATGGAAAAGATAACATGAATTTCTTCTCCATGTTATCTTCCATTAATACTCTTGAATTTTATTTGATTAACCTTCAAGGACTTGAGAATTTATGTTGTAGTAATCAGAGAAATTATCCCTTGTTGAAAGCACGGAATGGGTCTTTGAAGGGGCTAGTTCTGGAGAAGGATGTGGATTATGCCTCACATGATGATGCCAATGTTGGTCCTATTTTGAGTCCTAAACTAGAGTGGATTGTTGGGTCTCCAAAGGGGATGGTCTGGGGGAAAGATATGAATGAGGATATGGATGGGTCTAGGTAGGCCAAAGAACATGTTGTGGCAGATGGGTCTTTCCAAGGGACTGGACATGGATCAAGCTGTCCAGGTCATGATGCCGGATTTACATAAGGCTATGGATGAGTCATCAAAGGGGATGAACAATGATGAAGCTGTTGATACTTCATCTGCTATGGAAGGCTCAGTCTGGAAGATTGTTACAGATGACATGCCTCACAATGAGTTTGTACAAGTTGAGATTGTGATGCATAATCCATGGAACGAGGAGGATAATGAGATCTTGGTGGGGGAGCCTTTAAAACCAATGAAATGGAAGCATAAGAGACATCCGACTACTCGGGGATCTCATGGCTGGGGTGGGTACAAAAAGAGGTGATCTATCTTGTATGTGTTGATTTTTCTATCTCCTGTTTTGGTTTGTTCTGTCGCAGTTTAAACATTGCCCTTTTTTTATCTTGTCTTGTTATGTTTTTATTTAATAATTTTGGGGCTATATACATCAGTCCATGGATGAGTCATTTGGATAACTATATGGATATGGTTCACTATGCCAAAAAAATTCCCAATTGTCAAGGGGGTTGTGAAAAGAATTTTCTAATGGGGAAGAAATGATTATGAAATTACTACATCTGGAGATGAAGTTCATATCGATGTGGTGGTAAGTAATTTGATCAAAACTCAATGTTAGCTAATTCATTATTTGTTTATATATCCAACCACTATCTTATATCTTCCTCGTTTTCTATGAAAACTAAATATTTTATGATTATACTGAGAAGGGAATTATCAATCATGAAACCAAGAGTAAATATTAATAAAACAATTTTATATCAGTAAATACCTGTTATTCTGCATGTACAAGGCCTATTAATAAATTTGATTATTATACCCATGGTAGGATTTTATATATTCCTATGTATGGATTGGATTTTAATGAATAATATAAAATTATATTTCGAAGAGAAGAAGATCATGATTTGTAATAAAGATGTGTCATTTCATATCTCTATACTATAGACTTCTTCATCTGAATCATGTCTGAATTCACCCCAAGTAGCTATCTTTAACGAAATTATTGGAGAATAACATAAGATAAAATCCATGGATGGGAAATTTTACTTAAGTATAGAATATTTTCTTATTATACAAGAATATATTGATGTGTTTCCTAAAGAAAATATTATAAATCCACCTATTCATGAAGTTTAGTTTTTTATTAATCTCATCCCTGATATGAATCCTATAACTTATAATCCCTACAGAATTTCAACAATGGAGATAGTGTAATAAAATTAATAGCAGTAAGAGTTTTTTGATAAGATATTCATTTGACCATGTGTTTTAGCTTGGGGTGATGGTGTTCTATTTGTGAAAAAAGGATAACACTATGATACTATTAATTGATTACAGGGAAAATAATGGAATTAAGAAGAAGAAAAAGTATTATGTTCCTCTTATTGATGAATTAATTGATCAACTTCTAGGTTCTCAATATTTTTCATTATTTTATATTACTTTAATGTATCATCAACTGTGAGTAATGAATTAAGATATTCCAATGAAAAATGCATGTGTGAGGCATGAAAATTTTGAGTTTAATTTAATTCCATTTAGATTGAATACTTCACCCTATTATTTATATCTAACGAATTGAGTGATCAATTAATAACTTGTTAATTTTTTTTATTTTTTGATTATATATTAGTACAATAAAAAAATCATGAAGAGAATAACAGTCATTTACGAATCATTATTGAGACTCTTTGAGAAAATATGTTATATGGGAAATTTATAAAGTGTAAATTTTGTATCTATGATGTTCCTTTTATTGGCTATTTGCCTCTATGGAGAAAATATAAGTTTATTATTCAAACAGAATGTAAGCCAAAGAATGGCCTACACTGAAAAACATAACTAAGGTACATAGCTTCCACATATTATAAGGTTACCATCATTGGTTTGTTCAAAATTTTACCTGGTTAGCAAACTCATTAACCAAGTTTACATTAAAATGAGTTATGTTATTATGGATAGAGGAATACAAATAATGTTTTGAATAATTAACAAGAAGATTGATCAATGTTCATGTGTTGAAATTGCCACGCATGGGTATAGATTTGTGATATATAGTGACCCATAAATGAAAAAGAATGAATAAATAAAGAATAATAAATTTATTATGTCTGCATCAATGCAATTGAAGATCCATAAATTGATCTATGTAACCCATTATTTTGATTCTTATTCATAATTTATTCCTTGAAGATAATGATTAAATATCTCTATGGTGAAAAATGTGACATTTGTACGGATTACATGATCTTGAAATAAATTGTTTCAAATAAATATCTCAACATGAGGAAATGATGATGGCTAGAGTTACTAATGGATTATGATTTTTCTATACAAAACCATCATGGGAAGGATAATATGGTATTTGATGTATAGTGTCAGAATGATCTTATTTTTATGACTAATAAGATGATTTTTAAGGATTATTTACTCAAGTAAATAACAATTTTTAATATCGGAATTATTGGCTAAGTGATAAAATCAATCATGTTCCAATTGATATTCAAACCATCCTTATTATAAAAGATAAAAAGTTACCATCTCAATGATAACAGTTTATAAAAGAAAATAAAAAAGAAAATTGAATGGAAACTGTTGGATTTTGTTTATGAAGATAGTGTGATTTTATTTGGAAAGATATTATATGCTTCATCCACACCTAAGGTAAAGTTATAATTATTTGGGGATGCTCATATCTTGAAGTTCACTCTAAAACATGATATAAAAATGTAGAAGGGATTGAATAAAATGTATTGGTTGGATAATAAGAAATGGGAAGTTGAAGACTATGTTTCCGGATTCATGGTTTATCAATAGCTAAATTGTGAAATAAAATGTCATAGAAGAGTTACGAAACATTTACCTATTCTTTTGTAGAAATTGTATGATATTAATTTGAATTTCTTTACTAGAGTCCCAAATACTCCTTGAAGAAATGATCCAATATGGGTTATTGTGGATAACCTCATCAATTACACACATTTACTCACTATAAGGGGTAATTTACCTCTTGATCTCTATTCACGACATTATATTAATGAATTTGTGAGACTTTATGGAATACCTCGTTCAATTGTATCTGACTGTGATATGTTTTTTACATAGAAATTTTGATAGAGTCTTCCAAATATTGTTGACACTGAGATTTGTTTTTAAACCTCCTATCATCCTCAAATTTATGGGATGTATGAAATGAATATATATACATTATAATATATATTTAGGTCATTCCTTACTAACATTGAAGTTTTATGGGATGAGTATATACCTCTGATGAGATTTAAATATATTCATATCTTCTATTAAAGTATTTAAATGGAACTATATAAAGCATTGTATGGTAATATATGTCATACTCAATATTTTTGGATAATGATAGAGAAAGGATGGTTGCAGTCAATGATCTCAGAAAGGATATAATAAAAAAAATTGATTTTTCATAAACATATTAAGAATGCATAAAGAAGGAAAGAAGATCTATATTGATATTCAAGGGATGGATTTGAAATTTCATGTGGGATATCATTTTTTGTTGATTCTATATCCATGTAATGGTATCATTTTGTTTGTAATAAAAGGAACACATTTCATGGGTACATTATTACTTCGTAAATTATTGAATGAATTGGAGTTATAGCTCATCAGTTTGATATTCCACCTAGCCTCTCAAATGATCATGATATGTTTTATATCTCCTTGTTAAGGAAATATATGTTATACCCAATAAATGTGCTCACCTCTGAAGAAATAGAATTGGAACCAAACTTTTATTATCGTGAAGTGACTATCCAAGTTCTTAACAATATAGAATATGATCCCTAGAGTTAGATGACCTGGCTTGTAAAGGTATTTTGAAAAAATTATAAGATAGAAGAGGCATTTTTGGAACCTGAAGTAGTTATGGTGAATAACTACCAACATTTTTTCAAGAGGTTATATTCTAAAAATTTAGAATATTAGATTTTTAAAGCTAGAATAATGAACACCTGATATTGAATTATAGTAAGTAATATTTTTTTCTAAAGAAATAGTATGGCAATATACATAGATTTATTCATGAATATGATTTGAACAAAAATTAACATTTTAAAAAATTATACTTTTGAAAATAAATATCATTTTTGAAATCTCTTTATATGTATTACATTAGATTGAATTTTATTTATTTTCTAAAAAGGTTTATTTTTCAGTGAATAGTGAAAAAATATGGATTTCACATAAATTTCACTTTTATGAAATTATTATTATATAATAATAATGTAAAATATAATGAACCATTTTTTATATAAGATATATATATTTAATAATTAATATAATGCATATTAAAATATATTTTTTAACATGTCAATATATAATTTTAATTTTTTATGTCTAAATAGTTTTTTTTTAAATAAAAAATATTTTCTATTATTTTCTTCAAATTAAGAATTTTTATGGTTTCTTTTGTTTTAAGTTTACTTTTATAAAATATTCACTAATAATTTATTTAAAATAATCTAATTAATTCTATTGGGATCAAAATTTTACTATATTTTTTAGAAAATTAATTTTTTAGACTTAAAACAGACACAAAATTCTATAGATGATTTCATTGTGTTTTTAACAATTATATTAACATTAATTTAATTTACTTCTAAAAATTTAATATTAAAAATTGATACAATATTTTTGTATCATAATAATTAATATTATGTAATAATTTCAACTTAGTATTTGGTTATAATGAATAATAAAAGCAGTAAGAATTTTTAGGAAGGTTAGTGTACCATTACAAGTAAGTAATGAATAATAGATATTCTTACCTATGTCTATTTATGAATTATATAGTCTTTTAGAGGCTTAAAATGAGAATAAATCCAATCTTAAGCATGGAATACACTAATATTTTTAAATGATTGTTTTAATGCCTTTTGATGGAAAACAATTTTTAAATCATAATTTTGACAATTTTATAGACTATATTTGTAAAAATAAACTTATTCTTTATGATAGGGACATTAAAATTTACTTTGGATAAATTTTTGGTATTTTTCAAACAATGTTCGTTTTTTTAATGAATAGTGAAAAATACTGCATTTTACATCAAAATTGCTTCTTCATCTAATTTAATTATATGGTTAGATTATCTTTTTAATTGGTTTTAAAGTATAATTAGAATATATTTTTACCATTTAATCCAATTGTGTTCATTATAATTAATTTCACTTTGGAATTGGGCATAAACAAGTGCCAAACTTTTCATAGATATTGTTTAAAAAACCCCGCTATTTGTTTTGACAATGGGAATTATTTTTAAATTAATTATTGAAATTTCTGTCTTTTTAATTTGGTAAAATGGATTCCATATTTTGAATCATAAGGTCTAAATTATGTAATTAATACTCTTTTGTTTTTGGACTTTATGAATAGTAACGACGGTAATTATCGTTAATTATCTTGATTAATTAGTAATCGGGTAGCTAAGGATAATAAAATAATATCATAATAATAAAAAATGACACCAAAATGTGTCCTTATACTACTGCTTGTGTCATGTCCGACCATGGGATGCCTTCTGCAAAACTTGGGGACACCATGGAATCACTTTTGTGTGATAATGACTTTTTATCTTTTTATTTTTAAAGAAAGTAAATATAACAAAGAATGTATCACCTGAGTAAAACATTTTTAATTTTGTCTACATAAATTATATCTTGGACAATGAATATTCATTGGAAAGATAAAAAAATTTCCTACATCATAGTATTTTTTTATAAATTTTAGACATTAAATAAATTAAATTATATATGACACAATGATGATGCAGTGATTACCTCATTATTTAATGATTTAAATAAAATGAAAAGATAATATAAAATCTAAGACCTATACATGTCAAAAACACATTAGATGGGTGGATTTAGGACTCTTATCACCTAATCCTAGAAATACATCAATGTGGGACCCCTAAAATCCGAAACTCATTTGAAAATAAAGTAACATTTTATACCTTTCCAAGAGTGCCCCTCCTCTCCTCTTATAAAAGGCCCCCACCTCTACCTCCTTACCAACACCTCTCAAGCCATTGGCTCAGAAAATCTCTGCTCATATTATCTCCACACATCCCTATATTCATTCTAGAAGCCTTACCATAGGCAGGAATCTCTTCAAGAAACCCTTTTGGTTCAAACCAAAGAGAGTTACCCGATTTAAAGGTAATGTCTTCACTTTTGTTCTTTTGTTTTATTTTTCTTCTCCAAACCCATAAACTCTTTTTATTCATTTATTTTGTAACAACACAACTATATTAAATATACTAGGATTTTTTTATAAGAATGGTTCGAGCTAAAATTACACACACCTGCATCTAATGGTTAAAGAACATACTGTTTCTGTTGATGGTGAATTTCTACCTCATGAAATGATGATTGTTGAATATTATTTTAACACCTTTAGAGGTGGCCATTAAGATGTCACTATATTTATATATGATATATAATATGTTTATGTTTCACTTAATCTTATGTATTTTTCATTTATGGCATACCTTTATGGATTTCATTATAGGTAAACGTGATATCTTGATTTTAGGATGTGCGGACTACCGCCCCCTCAAAGTGATTTGAATCTTAAATACCATATGTGGTACGTATAAAGGATAGATTTAATGATAATATATATAATACCATACTGTAATTATAATACTATTATGTATCATTATGTTTTAATTCCATTAAATATGAAATAGAAATAGAAGTAGCGTTCATGCGTACGTACGGCTTACCGTCTCCATGAACGGTGTATTTCATTTCATACCTCTAAATGTTATGTAATATTATAAATTCATGTATATACTGGATATATATGATATATATGATATATACATCATGAAGATATTTCTGGATATAATGGATATTTTACCCCATGAAAAACTTGTAATAATAAAGAGTTTATGTTTGACACAAGTACCAATGTTCAACAAAACGACCATTATTAACTTAAATAATTACATAGTGTTCATAACATGGTAATAAGTGATATAAAAGGAATAATGATCTTGATCAAGGTTCATAAGAAAGTATAAATTAACTCAAGTTTATTATTCATGAGGTTAAAGAACGATCAAGTCAAGTCAGACCCGAGGTACGGGACTTCATCTCAATCAACCTTCATTGAGGCATATTTTGTTTTATACACAACCTTATTTTATATGGTGTATAAACCCCTTTTAATTTTATGTTTATTCAAAAGGAATATTTTTTATATGAAGCGTTTGACTCAATGACAAAATGGAATGTTTTTGACGTACATATGCGACGACAATGACTTCTCTACCGCCATTTCCATTATTGAGTTTCAGCTTCCTATACAATCCATAACATTTTTTAAATGAAAAATAAATACCATGTTTTAGTTTTCTTTTATTTTGGTATTAAAAGTGGGTTTGATAATGTTTTTATTATATCAATTTTTTGTATTGATATCTTGTGATTGAAATGTGGAAATGTTATGTTTCATTTATGCGTGTTTTATGTGATACGATTATGTTATAGTTCTCTGACATTGTTATAAAGACGGGTGGTTCTATGATAAACTAATGGTGGGTGAGCCCGATATAGATCTCCAATGCATTTGGTAACGCGAAGGAGTTAAACGTTAAGGTTTTTCCGAAGAGATTTAGGGAATATACTGTGATGGGTATTCCAAAAGTAACCAAGAGGGTTACTCCCTACGTAAGAATGTTATGAGTGCCTCAAGTTACCTTTATGTCTTCTGATTTCTATGATTTATTCATGATTTAATGAGTATTGTTAATGTGTTTATGTTTAATGAGTAAAGTATGATTTCATTGATTATTATGTATACACGTACTCCTTTTCTTTTCCATATTTTATATCCCTTACTGAGCTTTTTATGCTTATCCCATGTTGTTCAAATGTTTTCCACAGGTCATGGATAAAGTATATGACGTGATGATAGTTTCAAGGAAGAGTCATGAAAGAATCCATGTTTTGTTTTAAATATGTTTCCTTTGATGGGAAAAGTGAATATTGTCTTTAATGTAACCACCTTGTTTAAATGTGGAATGTAATGCATGATTTATGATCTAATTGTAAAGAACCGTAAAATTCAAGGGAATTTTTTTCTTCTAAATTTTCTTTGGGATTTTACAAGAACGCAGTTTCTGACGGCGCCTGATTCTGAGGCCCGGTGTGCCTGGAATTAATTTCCGAAGTTTACCTCGGGTACATTAAGTGAACGAACGAGTGGGTTTTTCTAACTTATAACCGATGCTCGGAAACGAATTCTGAGGGCACCAATGAACTCGCAGCATCGGTAATTTCTTTAGAAGACCCCTTTATGGAATTTCATTTTCTCTGGATGAGTTTTCTAAATAAAGTGAGGGATAATAATATAATTGTTTTACAATTATATTTTCTTTTCTTGTTAAGTTGATTAAGTGTTGTGTCACAACACATTTCCCTCTCTCTTATGTGGTTATAACCTATGTAAGGGAGTTAGGAGTGGGACCCACTTTTTGATAACTACATTTGAGAGGATTAAGGTGGGGTGGGGCCCACACGAGCCCAACCCCTCACCTTCCCCTAACTTCAGAACGTTTCCCCTCTTAAATTGTGTAACTCTCAAAAAGAAACCACCCTTTTTAAATAAAGTGAAATCCTTAATTGTGTAGGTTTTTCAAGTAATTATTTCTTGGATTCGTTTGAATTGTAAATGAATTCCATTGGCTTGTGTGTTAATTAAATAAGACTATGTCCTATTTCGTTGGAGAATAGTTGATGGTGCGAAAGGATTTGAAGAGAAAGCTCTAAGCTTTGAAGAACTTCTTCTTTCTTGAAGAACGCGAAGAATTCAACTCTCCGATGAAGAACACTGACACCAAAGAGCGGCGACGTACCCATTTCTTCCTTCTCAGCGACAAGAGGGGATACGTTACATCTTGATTACACTTGGGCGATTTCAGGCCTTCCAAGACCTTTGACGAAGAATACTTCCCAGTCTCCATCAAAGGAGGAGACACCGCCGTGGGAAAATCGCAAACGACGATGTCACCTTCCGACGTCAACGAACGACGCTACCTCTCCACAGATCCATCGAGGGATCACATCACGAGGTAGGGGTTTTATGCGTTACTATTTCGTGATTACTTCCGTCATTTTCTTCCTTTCAAATTGAACCACATGTTATCGTAATAACGGGAGGAGGTAAGACTGCACGAACACGGCCGACACTCCTCCCCTTTTTGGATGTTGATATTGATGCGGTACGAGCAAGGCAATGTGATGCCGAAGCACCGCGTGGAAATTGTTATAGGAAGGGCAGAGAAGCGCGGCGTCGTCACACCGCACCATTGGAAACACACTAATCTGCGGCGCTGTTGCGCCGCGACGTAGAAGACGAACCAAAGACGTAGCGTCGTCTCACCGCGCCAGACGAACCAAGGCCGCGGCCGGTTCTGGGCCGCGGCGGAGCAGGGGAACCGGCGACTGACACCGGGCCACCAGCGTCGGAGCAGAGGGACCGGCCTTGCCGGTCTTGTGGCGGCAACAGCTGGCTGGCCGGGGCGGGCCGGCCAGAAAGGGGAAAAGACGGGCGTTACAAACCCCCGGCCGGCCAACCGAGCGGCCCCACAAAGGGGTCGCGGTTTCTCCACGCAGGGGCAGCGCGCACCCCACCCACTTCGCTCGGCCGTAACGGCCAAGCCGGCCGCCTGGCCACCTGGCCAGCGCTGGCGTGCCCAGCGCGCCGAGCCGAGCCGCCGGGCTGGGCCGAGCCGCCCATGCAGGGTCGGGCCGCGCCCAGGCCGGGCCGGGCCGCGCCGACCGGACCGGGCCATGCCCAAGCGGGCCGGACCCGGACCCAGTTCAGGTAGACCCGGTTCGGGCCGACCCTGGGGGTATCGGGTCAGGTCGGACCGGGCCCAAACCCCTTAATATCGAACCTCCTTCTGTCTGTTGCCCATAACTTGAGATGTGGACCTCCGATAGACGCACCATCAGTTGCGATGCGATCCTCGGATCGATACGGTCGTTTCATTATATTATACTCAAGGTTTCTGAGAACTTTGGGTTCGGCCGGGTTGGTTTGGATATGAAACCAACCGGGCCCTCAGAGCGGAAACGCTTATATCTTGTGCTCTGGAAGTCCGATTGACGTGCCGTCGACTTTGTTGGATTCCTCTTGATGAGATGGAACTTTTGGCATACTTCGCCTGTGTTTTGGATGCAGTTGGATAGTGTCCATGTTGGATTGTACCCGAAATCCAACCGGGCCCCTGGAACGGAAAAGCTGATAACTTTCAGACTGAACGTCCTTTTGACGAACCGTCAGCGGCGTTGGTGATCTTGTTGAGAAACGGTCCCTATGAGGATATCCTATGATAGTTCGGGGTACATTTGAGATACGGCCGGGTTGGTTCGCACACGAAACCAACCGGGCCCCTAGGACGAAAAGGCTAATAACTCACAAACTGGGTGTCCGATTGACGCACCGTCTGTTGCGTTGAGACCCCTATGACGAAGTGGTCCTTTGAGATACTTATTCGTGGGAGTTTGAGATACTTGGCATATCTACCTGTAGCTCGTGGAGCGGACCCTCCCAGAGATGAGCGTGCAGAGTACGGAGACCGTGTAGCCGGCTGAGAACTGACGACTGCTTGATCGACCCGACTTGGAGTGAGTCGACTAGCCGAGTGGACGGAGCACTACTTTGTTTGGGTGCAGACCCATGGCGGACGGAGAACTACCTGTGTGAAAGTGCAGACCCATGGTACTCATCCGGAGAGTACCTTTGCAGGCTACTAGGGGGTGTGCACTACTGTGTTTGGGTGGCATACCCCGGTGGGAAGCACTACTGTGTTTGGGTGGCTGACCTGAAGTACACAACAGGAGGAGTACCTCAGCAGTCTTAGGTTAGTGAGCAGTACCTTGGAGTCGTGACAGGACCACTGTACATTCTAGAGAAGGGGCTCTTCAGCAGTTACAGTTTCGATAATGAAAATCCTGGTTTGAGTTGAGGCTTTGATCTTTGTGTATACCTCATGTTTGAGATGGGTAACTTGATAACTTAGGTGTATGTATGGGCATATACCTGGGGAGTGGTTATCCGTTGATTTCATAATCATTGTGTTTCCTCATGATTGAGATGGGTTACATGATAACTTAGGTATATGTATGGGCATATCCCTAAGTAGAGGTTATTTGTTGAGATATTTTTTGTGGTTATACATGTTGGTTTTAGTGATACATTGAGGGTCTTGAGGTCCCTACTGAGTATCGTTATACTCACCCCTGCACGGGCTATGCCCGCACCTTGTTGTGTTGGTTGCAGATGAAGAGAAGTGCTGACAAAGGCTGAGTGTTCGAGGACTGGATGGTACCCGGAGGTGGACCAAACGACGAGTCAGTACCCGGAGGTGGACCTCATGACGAATCAGTATCCAGAGGTGGACTTTACGACGAGACGACAAATGGAGGAGGTTGACGGGCGAGAGCATTATGGAGGCTATCTGTACCTACCCTTCAGGTAGGATCCGTGGTGGACGCTCCAGGAGCTGCGCCATCTGTACCTACCCTTCAGGTAGGATCCGAGGAAGACGACCCAGGAGCCGCTTCCGTTCTTCCCGCTGTTGTCTTTTTATGTTGTACATTTTTTCAGTTGTAGCTGTACTTTCAGTTGGGTTTGTATTCTGGCCCATTTACTTTTCAGCACATTCTTTTGTACTTAGTGTTTTACTTCCGCTTGTACTCTGTGGTGCTTTGTTTACTTTTATAAAGGCAATGCCTTCCCAGTTATCAGGATTTATGCCTTTGGTGCTAGTCGCCATCCCCTGGCCTATGGAAGGCGGGCTTGGGGTAGTTAAGACACGGGCCCCGAGGACGGGTCGTGACAAATTTTTATCAGAGGGGTCGGTTCTACCGCAGAACTTATAACTATGATATATTCTTTCTATGAAGAAATAATGTTAAGGGTACCGAGTGTGGTCTTCGGTTCAGTGAGTCCAGTTTTGGTGCGGGCAGCCAACGTATCCATACACCAGGACCCTGACAACTGATTTCCAACTTTGTGCACGAAAACACTGATTGCGTTTGTGTTTCAGAAGTTTTTACAAGTCAGATCAAACCAGGTCAGCTCACCATGTATAATCGTTTGACCGTGTCACGTTGTTTCTTTCAGGATGCCTTTCCACGGATGACCAGCTAGAGCCCAGAGGGATGTGCGTACTGACAGCCTGCTGAGTGACGAGGCTTCGGTACAGGGCCCTCTTGCAGTTGAGGCACCAGTGGTACTACCATACGTTGGACCACCGATGCCACCAGCCCCAGTAGTAGGTTATGTACGCCACTTGAGCACGCTGCACGAGTTCTAGCGCTAGAGGCTACCCAGGTTCTGGGGAGAGACGGACCCGCAGGCGGATGAGGATTGGCTGGAGGCAGTGTTGAGAGTCTTCAGGCTAGTGGGGATGCCTGCAGACTTCATGGTGATCTTTGCTGCCAGCATTCTTCAGTTTGCAGCAGGTAGGTGGTGGAGCCTCTTGTTCCAGTTTTGCGATGAGATGACCTTCACATGGGAAGAATTAGAGACCTTTTTCAGGGTGGAGTTTGTACCAATATCTCTGCACCCCGAGCGTGTTCAGGAGCTACTGCATTTGCCGCATTTTTTTTTCAACAGTAGCTGAGTCATTTGTAGGCAGTAGACAAATGATTCTTAGGTCCAGGAGGACCAGACCAGCATGTGGGTGACCTCGGGTTATAGGATCAGTAGTGTGGGACACCCAGGGTGGATTCAGAGCCAGGCGTGCTAGAAATGGACAGTGTTTCTCCTGCGGAAGGAAGGGTCACATGGAACGTGACTGTACGACTCCTCGCACAGTCGATCCGCAGGCGTTGGAGGAGCCACCGAGGCAGAAGAAGTGGTAGGTGCTTGAGCAATAACCGAGCAGTGGATAAGGCAGTAGAGCTCCGGGAGCAGGTGGACAGGAGCGACACTAGTGGATACGTCCCCTGTACTTCTAGTTCCATATTGCTGTTGTGTTTCTGTCTTTGTACTATGAGCTGAAATAATAAAAAGACACTTATCTTTGTGATGTTTTCTTTCCTGTCCTTTTGTTTGGTTTAAACTGAGTGGTTCTGGTTAAAACTGTTGACCTGACCCTCACTTTCGAGATTTCTACTGGAGGAGACCCAGTGACCTCACACCGATGCCGACAGTGTGACTCGACCCTTGGAGGCGAGAGTGACAGTTGGATCTCTTGTAGGTTACATCGAGGCCTTATGACGTCATCCATGGCATGAATGCATCATTCATGTCAGGATTGACTATATTAGAAAATGGGTGTGGTTCATCCAGGGGATGAGACTGAGTTTCTCTTTTCGGCAAAGGATAAATTTTAGCAGCTCTGTCAATTCGTATGCAATGAAGGTGCTGATCATCCAGGAGCGGATGAAGACTTCACCGTGTAGTAAGAAACAAGAAACCGGTGCCAGTCTTATAAACTTGGGCGTGTTAAATGTTTCAAGAAGATGAAGCTTTAAGGAGAGATGAGTCTGTGAAGCAGCAGACGTGGAGGCAGAGCTAGGAGAGTAGCATGAGGTGGTGTACATTTTAACATGCCACAACCACCCGCCTTAGTTGTTCCCGCCAGTCTCAGGGAGTTGGAGGGCGGAGGAAAAGTGAGGCTTCATGCGATCAAGGAGTGTGACCCAATGGATCTAAAAATGAATCAAGCGATAGTCTGTGTCCACTACTAGCTACCATAGTAACAGACGTCGATATGAATCATTCATTCCTTTCACAAATCTTGTCCCAGACCTAGAGTTTCCGGTAAGCCGTAGACTTGACCCTCACGTCTGGAGATACCTTGGGAGAAGACTCAATAATCACAATTACGCCGACGGTGTGGTCAGACCCTAAAGGTGAGAGTTTCATTAGGAATATCATGGTGGCAGCGTCGAGGCCTTACGACGTTGGTTTGAGTATGGACTGGGCAATCACAGTTCATACAGAAATTGACAGTATTAGGGAAAAAGGTTTTGGTTTAACTACGACGTCGGGATGGGTTTTCCTTGGTCGGTGAAAAGGAAACCCCAGGAAGCACAGGATAAACTCATGTACAGGAGGGTGCGACCGATCACTCTTGAGTCAGTCAACCTTACCCTCATGGCAGCGGTCGTTTTGAGTTTTAGTTATATCAGGAATTGGAAACCTCTAGAGTTCGAGGATGATGATCACGTCTTTATACGGGTCTCACCTCAATGAGGATTACAAAGATGTGGCCAAGGAGGAAAGTTATCTCTGATGTTCATCGGACCTTCTTAGGTCCTCAGCTGGGTAGGCGTGGTGGTTTACTTCTTGACTCATCCACCTCAATTGCACCAGGTGCACGATGACTTCCACGTATCTCAACTGAGGAGATATTTGCTTGACCCTTCGCATATCATCGACCATGGGGATCTGGATGATGGTGATGGGGTGACTTCACGGAGGTTCCAGTGGGGATCAAGGATCGACAGGAGTGGATCCTATGAGGACGGTCGATTCCTCAGGTGCACTTTCTTTGGCAGTACGGGAACCTCCAGTTAAGCACATGGGAGCGGAAGGCTCAGATGTGTGCTCAATATCGCTTTTGTATCCCTAGTCTCTGTTAAAGATTTACAAGGACGTAAATCCCTGAGGTGGGAGCAATGTAAATACCCGTAAAATTCATGGGAATTTTTTTTATAAATTTTCTTTGGGATTTTACAAGAACTCTGTTTCTGACGGCACCTAATTCCGAGGCCCGGTGTTCCCGGAATTAATTTCTGAAGTTTAGCTCGGGTACGTTCAGTGAATGAACGAGCGGGTTTTTCTAACTTTTGAACCGGTTCACGGAATTGAATTCTGAGGGAACCGATGAACTCGCAGCGCCGGTAATTTCTTAAGAAGACCCCCTTCTAGAGTTGTGTTTTCTCGGGATGAGTTGTTTAAATAAAGTGAGGGATAATAATATAATTTTCTTAAAATTATATTTTCTTTTCTTGTTAAGTGGATTAAGTGTTGTGTCACAACATTTTTCCCTCTCTCTTTTGTGGTTATAACCTATGTAAGGGAGTTAGAGGTGGGACCCACTTGTTGATGACTACTTTTGAGAGGATTAAGGTGGGGTGGGGCCCACATGAGCCCAACCCCTCACCTTCCCCTAACTTCATAACTTTTCCCCTCTTAAATTTTGTAACTCTCAAAAAGAAACTCCCCTTTTTAAATAATGTCAACTCTTTAATTGTGTAGGTTTTTCAAGTAATTAATTCTTGGATTCATTTGAATTTTAAATGAATTCCTTTGGCTTGTGTGTAAATTAAATAAGACTAAGTCTTATTTCGTGGGAGAATAGTTGATGGTGCGAAAGGACTTGAAGAGAAAGCTCTAAGCTTTGAAGAACTTATTATTTCTTGAAGAACGCGAAGAACGCAACTCTCCAACGAAAAACGCCTACACCAAAGAGCGGCGACGTACCCCTTTCTTCCTTCTCTGCGACAAGAGGGGATACGTCACATCTTGAGTAAACTTGGGTGACATCGGGCCTTCCAAGACCTTCGACGAAGAACGCTTCCCAGTCTCCATCAAAGGAGGAGACACCGCCGTGGGAAAATCGCAAACGACGACATCACCTTCGAACATCAACGAACGATGCTACCTCTCCACAGATCCATCGAGGGATCACATCATGAGGTAGGGGTTTTATGCATTTCTATTTCATGATTACTTCCATCGTTTTCTTACTTTCAAATTGAACCGCATGTTATCGTAATAACGGGAGGAGGTCAGACTGCTCGAACACGGCCGACACTCCTCCCCTTTTTGGTTTTTGATATTGATGCGGCACGAGCAAGGCAACGCGGTGCCGAAGCAGCACGCGGAAATTGTTAAAGGAAGGGCAGAGAAGCGCGGCGCCATCGCACCACGCTATTGGAAAAAAACTAATCCGCGGCGCCGTCGCATCGTGTCGTAGAAGACGAACGAAATACGCGGCGCCGTTGCGCCGCGCCGGACGAACCAAGGTCGCGGCCGGTTCCGGGCCGCGACGGAGCAGGTGAACCGGCGGCCGGTACCGGGCCGCCAGCGTCAGAGTAGGGGGACCAGCCTTGCTGGTCCCGTGGCGGCAACAGCCGGCTGGCCGGGCCGGCCGGCCAGACAGGGGAAACGCCGAGGGTTACAAACCCCCGTCCGGCCAGCTGAGCGGTCCCATAAAGGGGCCGTAGTTTCTCCACATGGGGGCAGCGCGCCCCCCGCCCACTTCGCTCTGCCGTAACGGCCGAGCCGGCCGCCTGGCCACCAGGCCAGCGCCCTGTGCGTCGGGCCAAGCCATCGGGCCGGGACGCGCCACGCCCAAGTGAGATGTACCCGGAACCAGTTCAGGTCGACCCGGTTCGGGCCGACCCTGGGGGTATCAGGCCGGGTCGGACCGGGCCCGAACCCCTTAATACCGAACCTCCTCCGGTCCGTTTCCCAAAACATGAGTTGTAGACCTCCAATCGATGCACTGTCAGTTTTTATGTGATCCTTCAATCAAGACGGTTGTTTCAGTATATTATACTCAAGGTTTCGGAGAACGTTGGGTTTGGCCGGGTTGGTTCGGATACGAAACCAATCGGGCCCTCGGAGCGGAAACACTTATATCTTGAGCTGTGGACGTCCGATTGACGTGTCGTTGACTTTGTTGGATTCCTCTTGATGATATGGAACTTTTGGAATACTTCTCCTGAGTTTTGGATGCAGTTGGATAGTGGCCGGGTTGGATTGTACCCGAAATCCAACCGGGCCCCTGAAACGGAAAAGCTGATAACTTTCAGACTGGACGTCTGTTTGACGAACCGTCAGCGGCGTTGGTGATCTTGTTTGGAAGCGGTCCCTATGAGAATACCCTATGAGATTTCGGGGGTACACTTGAGATACATCTGGGTTGGTTCACACACAAAACCAACCGGGGCCCTGGGATGAAAAGGTTAATAACTCACAGATCGGGCATCCGATTGACGCGCCGTCTGTTGCATTGAGACACCTATAATGAAGAGGTCCTTTGAGATACTTCTTCGTGGGACTTTGAGATACTTGGAGTATCGACCTGTAGCTCATGGAGAGGACCCTCCCAGAGACGAGCTTGTGGAGTACAGAGACCGTGTAGCCGGCTGCGACCTGATGACTGCTTGACCGACTCGACTTGGAGTGAGTCGACTAGACCAGTGGACAGAGCACTACTTTGTTTGGGTGCAGACCCATGGCAGACAGAGCACTACATGTGTGATAGTGCAGACCCACTGTACTCGTCCGGAGAGTACCTCTGCAGGCTACTAGGGGGTGTGCACTATTGTGTTTGGGTGGCATACCCTGGTGGGAATCACTACTGTGTTTGGGTGGCTGACCCGCGGTACTTGAAAGGAGGAGTACCTCATCAGTCTTAGGTTAGTGAGCAGTACCTCGGAGTCGTGACAGGACCACTGTACACTCCAGAGACGGGGCTCTTCAGCAGTTACGGTTTCGATAAAGAAAATCCTAGTTTGAGCTGAGTCTTTGATCTTTGTGTATACCTTATGTTTGAGATGGGTCACTTGATGACTTTGGTGTATGTATGGGAATATACATGGGTAGTGGTTATCTGTTGATTTCATAATCTTTGTGTTTCCTCATGATTGAGATGGGTTACTTGATAACTTAGGTATATGTATGGGAATATCCCTAGGTAGAGGTTATATGTTGAGATCTTCTTTCTGGTTATCCATGTTGGTTTTAGTGAGACCTTGAGGGTCTCGGGGTCCCTTCTGAGTATCGTTATACTCACCCATACACGGGCTATGCCCGCACCTCGTTGTGTTGGTTGCAGACGACGGGCAGTGCTGAAGGAGGCCGAGTGTTCGAGGACTGGACGGTACCCGGAGGTGGACCACACGACGGGTCAGTACCCAGAGGTGGACCACATGACGAGTCAGTATCCGGAGGTGGACTTCACGACGACACGACACACGGAGGAGCTTGACGGGCGAGAGAATTGTGGAGGCTATCTGTACCTACCCTTCAGGTAGGATCCGTGGTGGATGATCCAAGAGTTGTTCCATCTGTACCTACCCTTCATGTAGGATCCGAGGAGGACAACCTAGGAGCTTCTTCTGTTATTCCAACTCTTGTCTTTTTTTGTTTTACTTTTTTCAGTTGTAGCTATACTTTCAGTTGGGTTTGTATTCTGGCCCATTTACTTTTCATCACTTTTTTTTACTTAGTTTTTTACTTCCTCTTGTACTCTATGGTGTTTTGTTTACTTTTATAAAGGCAATGCCTTCCCAGTTATCGGGATTTACGCCTTTGGTGCTAGTCGCCAGCCCCTAGCCTATGGAAGGCGGGTTTGGGGTAGTCACGGCACGGGCCCCGAGGACGGGTCGTGACACTAATTCTCTGAAACTCTAAACCTGAAAAGATCTTAAATGTGTAATCTTATAATAACTCAAGATTAAGTAATTTTTAAGGAATGGGGCCTTATAGTTGGTATTAGAGGTTGGTTTAGATCACTTTAGGAGTTAGAATTTTATTAAATTATTATCCAAAAATATTTTTTTATGGTCAAATTGAAATGATATAGCATTTGAAGATTACCATGTTGCTTCATTTAAGACATTTTTGTTCAGAATGGTTTTCCACAGAGGAAACAGGGAAGCAGTGCTAGGAAGGAATACAGAAGGAAATAACCTTCTGAATCAGCATCCTAAGATGGTCAGAATTTGAACTGAATAGTTTGTTGCAGTAATGATGCAGTTGACTCAAGAGATAAATGGTGGTGGTATCCATGCACGAGATCTGCCAGATCAACCGTGGAGGAACATGTCAGTGTTGGATCATTTCATGAGGCAACATCCCCCATCATTCAGAGGATCATCTGACCCTGTGCTAACTGAAGGGTGGATTAAATCACTGTAGAATATTTTCGATGTCATGGGGTGTTCAGACAATCAAAAGGTTAGTCTTGTTATTTACCATTTGGAGGGTAAAGCAGATCAGTGGTGGTCGATGGTTTAAAATATCATGGACGCTGATGATATTGATGCTCTCGACTGGGATGAATTCAAAGGTATGTTTCTTGAGAAATATTTTCCCAAGGATATTCGACTTAGGATGGAAAAAAAATTCTTGGAATTGAGGCAAGAGGACGACTCAGTGGCTTCTTATGAAGAAAGGTTCACCCGATTGGCAAGGTATGCTCCAAATTTTATCCGAGATCATGATAGTGAAATCAATCATTTTTACTCAGGATTAAAGCCAAAATATCGAAGGTATTTAGCTTCTCGTGAGTTCAAGAGTTATGAAAAGCTTTTTCGATGTGCTGAGAAAGTTGCAATGGAGTTTTCCGATGATAAAGTGTTCTATAACAACCAGCAGAAGAAGAGACCGAGGTGGTAGGAGAAAGCAAAGAATTTTTCAAAAAGGTCTGACGGTAATAAAACTCAGTTTCCAGTTTGTGATAAATATGGTAAAAGGCATGTTGGGGAATGTCTTCGGAATTCTAGAAAGTTCTATCGATGTGGTAATATGGGACATAAGGCTTGTGATTGCACTGAAAAAGATTAGTGTGATGGTAAGACCAAATTTGATTTACAGTTAGTGAAATGTTTTAAGTGCAATGAGATGGGTCACTATGAAAACAAGTGCTCGAAAAAGAGCTTGAGTGATGGGAAGCAGTTAGACTACAAGCAGAAAGGGGTGGTGAAATCCTTTTCAACTACTTCAGCAGATTTCAGGACATCAAATGAAGTTGTATCAGGTACTTTGTTTGTTTTTTCAGATTATGCCAGTGTGTTGTTTGAGTCGGGGTCTACACATTCTTTCATCTTAGAAAAATTTTCTAGTAAAATGGGAATACCATATCAAGAAATTACTCCTGAACTTGTGGTAAAAACACCTAGGGGAAATGTTGAGGCAAAAAGAATTTATAAGAATATTCTTATCATTATCCGTGGAAAGAACCTACTTGCAAACCTTATTGTTTTACCTCTAGTAGTGTTTGATGTTATCCTGGGTATGGATTGGCTCTCTATTTACCATGCTAAGATTGACTGTAGTGCTAAATAAGTTTCTTTTCAGAAAGGATTTCAGTTTGTGTACAAGAATGAACCCTTAATGTTGATAACATATCAAGAGGCTGAGAAACTTGTAAAAGATGGAAATGAATGTTACCTTGTAGATATTGTTGAAAATAAAGGAACTGTTCATATTAATGATGTGCTAGTGGTAAATGAGTATCCTGATGTTTTTCCTGATGAGTTTCCTGGAATAATACCATATCGAGAAGTTTAATTTACCATTGACTTAGTTCTGGATGCTAATCCAATTTCAAAACCCCCTTATAGAATGGCTCAAATTGAACTTTTAGAGTTGAAGGAGGAATTGCAAGATTTATTAGAGAAAGGTTTCATTCGACCTAGCACATCACCATGGGGTGCTCCTGTATTATTTTTTAAAAAGAAAGATATTTCTATGAGACTTTTCATTTATTATAGAGCCTTGAATAACATCACTGTTAAGAACAAATATCCTTTCCTCATATCGATGATTTGTTTGATCAGCTCCAGGGAGCTCAGTTTTTTTCAAAGATTGACCTGAGATCGGGGTATCATCAGCTGAAGGTAAAGGAAGCAGATATTCCAAAGAACGTGTTTCGTTCAAGATATGGCCATTATGAATTTGTAGTTATGCCTTTTGGTCTAACCAATTCACCTGCTGTATTCATTGACTTTATGAATATAATTTTCCATGAGTTCTTGGATAAGTTTGTGGTTGTTTTCATTGATGATATTTTGGTTTTTTCAAAAAGTAAAGAGGAGAATGAAAGACATTTAAGGATTATTTTGCAAACCTTAAAAGAAAAGAAATTGTATGGGAAATTCAGAAAGTGTGAGTTTTGGTTACAAAAAATTTCTTTCCTTGGTCACATTATTTCGAAGGATGGTATAATTGTTGATCCTGCAAAAACAAGGGTTATTGAAGAATGACCAAGACCCACAAATGTAACGGAGATTCGTAGATTCCTTGGTTTGGCAGGATATTACCGAAGGTTTGTCAGAAATTTTTTCTGGTTATATAGTCCAATGACTAAGCTAACTCGGAAGGGTGTTAAGTTTATCTGGACAAAAGAATGTGATGATTGTTTTCAAGAATTGAAAAGAATATTGGTGAATGCTCCAGTTTTGGAACTACATTCCAGGAATGGTGAGTTTGTTATCTACAGTGATGATTCATTGAAAGGACTTGGTTGCATCCGAATGCCGAATGATCAGGTAATTGCTTATGCTTCACGTCAGTTGAAAACTCATGAGGTAAATTACCCTACACATGATTTGGAATTAGCTGTTGTTGTTTTTGCTTTAAAATTTTGGAGACATCATTTTTATGGAGTAAAGTGTGAAATATATACCGATCGAAAAAGTTTAAAGTATATATTCACTCAGAAATAATTGAACATGAGACAGAGGAGATGGATAGAATTAATCAAGGATTATGATTGTACAATTCATTACCATCTGGGAAAATAAAATAAAGTGGATGATGCTTTGAGTCGAGAAATTAATGCTTCATTAACAATGTTTCTTTTGGAACATGATCCTTTGGTTAAATATTTGATGAACTTTGGCATAGAAGATGTTGGTGCAGGATATCCTTCTGTTTTGTTTCTGGTATCAGTGAAATATTTTCTATCAGACAGGATTAAGCAAGCACAGAAGCAAGACTGTGAGTTGTAGAAAAAGGTAGAGCTGGTTCAGAAGGGTAAGTTTCCTGAATTAAAAATTGATAATGATTGTGTTTTGAGATTTGGGAAGAGATTGTGTGTGCCGTCTGATTCACAGTTTAAGAGAGAGTTTTTATGTGAAGCTCATAGTTCTCCGTTTTATGTTCATCCAGGCAGTACTAAGATGTATAGAGATCTTCGAGAGTATTACTGGTAAGATGGAATGAAAAGAGATATTGCTGATTTTACTATGAAGTGTTTGACTTGTCAACAGGTTAAAGTAGAGTGGTAGTTACCAAAAGGGATGCTTCAGCCTTTACCAGTACCAGTGTGTAAATGAGAGAATATATCCATGGACTTCATTGTGGGATTGCCGAAGACACCTTGAGGTAATAATGCAATATGGGTTATTGTTGATCGCTTGACTAAATCTACTCATTTCCTTTCTATACAAGATACTTTTTCCCTAGATAAACTTTCCCGTTTATATCATAAAGGGAGAGTCATGTTACATGGAGTTCCCCTCTCCATTATATCTGATCATCATCCCAGGTTTACTTCTAACTTTTGGAAATGTGTTCAGAAGTCGTTGGGTACTAAATTAAATTTTAGTACAGATTTTCATCCTTAATAAGATGGGAAGTTAGAACAAACAATTCATACTTTAGAGGATATGATATGTGCTTGTTCGATGGATTATCAGGGAATTTGGGACCAACATCTTTCATTGGTTGAGTTTTCTTATAATAACAGTTTTCATTCTAGTATACAGATGGAACCATTTGAGGCGTTATATGGGAAGTGGTTTCGAACTCCATCATTCTGGGATGAAGTGGGTGAAAGGAAGTTGATGGGCCCAGAATTGGTAGAAGAGTTGGCCAAAAAAATTGTTCTGATACAGAGATACATGAGAATAGCCCAGAGCAGGCAGAAGAGTTGTGTAGACAACAGGAGGAAGGATCTCTCTTTTGAGGTAGGTGATCATGTCTTCCTCAAAGTCTCACCATGGAAAAGTGTGATGCGATTTGGTAAGAAAGGAAAGCTGAGTCCAAGGTTCATTGGACCCTATGAAATTATGGAGAGAGTTGGATCGGTTGCATGCCGAGTGTCTTTACCTCCGAGTTTTTCTCAGGTACACAATATTTTTCATGTTTCAATGTTTAGGAAGTACATTCTAGATCCATCTCATGTTTTGAGTCCAGAGGTAGTTCAACTGGAAGAGAATCTATCTTATGAGGAACAACCGGTCTAGATTCTTGACCATAGGGAGAAAGTGTTGCGGAATAAGTTTATTCATCAAGTAAAGGTTTTGTGGAAGAACCACATGATTGAAGAGGCAACATGGGAATCTGAAAATGCAATGAGGGATAAATACCCCCACTTATTCGATAAGTAAATAAATTGCGGGGACACAATTTTCTAAAGGGGGAAGGATGTAACATTACAAGTAAGTAATGAATAATAGATATTATTATCTATGTCTATTTATGAATTAGATAGTGTTTTATAGGCTTAAAATGAGAATAAATCTAATCTTAAGCATGGAATACTGTAATATTTTTAAAAGACTGTTTTACTGCCTTTTGATGGAAGACTATTTTAAATCAAACTTTTGACAATTTTATAGACTATATTTGTCAAAATAAACTTATTCTTTATGATTGGGACATTGAAATTTACTTTGGATAAATTTCTGGTATTTTTCTGACATTGTTCATTTTTTTAATGAATAGTGAAAAATACTGCATTTTACATCAAAACTGCTTTTTCATCTAATTTAATTATATGGATAGATTATCATTTTAATTGGTTTTAAAGTTTAATTAGAATATATTTTTACCATTTAATCCAATGGTGTTTATTATAATTAATTTCACTTTGTAACTGGGCATAAAGAAGTGCCAATGTTTTCATAGATATTGTTTTAAAAAAACCCGCTATTTGTTTTGACAATAGAAATTATTTTTAAATTAATTATTTAAATTTATGTGTTTATAATTTGGTAAAATGGACTCCATATTTGGAATCATAATGTCTAAATTATGTAATTAAGACTATTTTGTTTTTGGACTTTGTGAATATTAACAACGGTAATTATTGTTAATTATCTTGATTAATTAG
Organism: Viscum album; assembly: GCA_963277665.1. Classification (NCBI taxonomy): domain Eukaryota; kingdom Viridiplantae; phylum Streptophyta; class Magnoliopsida; order Santalales; family Viscaceae; genus Viscum; species Viscum album. The sequence continues at coordinate 1,131,390,764 of OY728150.1, read as the reverse complement.
TAATCGAGTAGTTAAGGATAATAAAATAATATCATAATAATAAAAAATGACACCAACATGTTTCCTAATACTACTTTTTGTGTCATGTCCGACCATGGGATGCCTTGTTCCAAACTTGGGGACCCCATGGAATCACTTTTGTGTGATAATGACTTTTTATCTTTTTATTTTTAAAGAAATGAAATATAACAAAGAATGTATCACCTGAGTAAAACATTTTTAATTTTGTCTACATAAACGATATTTTAGACTATAAATATTAATTATAAGGCTAAAACTATTTACTACATCATAGTATTTTTTCTATAATTTTTAGACATTAAATAAAATAAATTATATATGACACAATGATGATGCAGTAATTATCTCATTATTTAACAATTTAAATAAAATGAAAATATAATGTAAAATATAAGACCTAAACATGTCAAAAACCTATTGTTTGGGTGGATTTAGAACTCTTATCACCTTATCCTCAAAATACATCAATGTGGGAACTTTAAAATCCGAAACTCATTTGAAAATAAAGTAACATTTTATACCTTTCCAAGAGTGCCCCTCCTCTTCTCTTATAAAAGACCCCCACCTCTACCTCCTTACCCACACCTCTCAAGCCTTTGTCTCGGCATATCTCTGCTCATTTTATCTCTCCACACACCTCTCTTCATCCTAGATTCCTTACGATAGGTAGGAAGCTCTTAAATAAACCCTTTCTGTTCAAACCAAAGGGAGTTACCCGATTTAAAGGTAACGTCTTCACTTATGTTCTTTTGTTTTATTTTGCTTCTCCAACCCCCTAAACTATTTTTATTCATTTATTTTGTAACAACACCAGTATTATAAATATACTAGGATGTTTGTATAAGAAGGATTCGAGATAAACTTACAGACACCAACATCTAATGGTTAAAGAACATACTGTTTCTGTGGATGGTGAATTTCTTCCTCACGAAATGATGATTGTTCAATATTATTTTAACAACTTCAAAGGTGGACATTAATATGTCCCTATATTTATATATGATATATAATATGTTTATGTTTTACTTAAGCTTATGTATTTTTCATTTATGGCATACCTTTATGCTTTCCATTATGGGTAAATGTGATATCTTCATTTTAGGAAGTGCGGAATACCGCCCCCTCAAAGTGATTTGATTCGTTAATACCATATGTGGTACATATAAAGGATAGATTTAATGATATTATATATGATACCATACTGTAATTATAATACTATTATGTATCATTATGTTTTAATTCCATTAAATATGAAATAGAAATGGAAGTAGCATTCATGCGTACGTATGGCTTACCGTCTCCATGAACGGTGCATTTCATTTCTTAACTCTAAATGTTATGTAATATTATAAAAGAATGTATATACTGGATATATATGATATATATGATATCTGTATCATGAATATAATTCTGGATATAACGGATATTTTACACCATGAAAAACTTATAATTATAAAGAGTTTATTTTTGACACAAGTACCAATGATCGACAAAACGACCATTATTAACTTAAATAATTACATATTGTTCATAACATGGTAATAAGTGATATAAAAGGAATAATGAACTTGAAAAAGTATCTTAAGCAAGTAGAAATTAACTCAAGTTTATTATTCATGAGGTTAAAGAATGATCAAGTCAAGTCGGACCCGAGGTATGGGACTTCGTCTCAATATCCTTTCATTGAGGCATATTTTGTTTTATACACAACCTTATTTTATACAGTTTATAAACCCCTTTGAACTTTATGTTTATTCAAAAGGAATATTATTTATACGAATTGTTTTACTAAATGAAAAAAGGGAATGTTTTTGTCATATGTATGTTGCGACAATGACTTCTCTGTCGTCGTTTCCATTATTGAGTTTCAGCTTCCTCTACAAGCCATAACATTTTTTTAATTGAAAAATAAATACCATGTTTTAGTTTTTTTTTATTTTTGTATTTAAAATGGGTTTGATAATGTTTTTATTATATCAATGTGTTGTATTGATATCTTGTTATTGAAATGTGGAAATGTTATGTTTCCTTTATGCATGTTTTATGTGATACGATTATGTTATGGTTCTTGGACTTTGTTATGAAGATGGGTGGTTCTCTGATAAACTAAGGGAAGGTGATCCCAATATATCTCTCCAATGCATTGGGTAACATGAAGGAGTTAAACGTTAAGGTTTCTCTGAAGAGATTTAGGGAATATACTGTGATGGGTATTCCAAAAGTAACCAATAGGGTTACTCCCTAAGTAAGAATGTTATGAATGACTCAAGTTACCTTTATGTCTTATGATTTCTATGATTTATTCATTATTTGATAAGGTATGTTAATGTGCTTTTGTTTTATGAGTAAAGTATGATTTCATTGATTCTTATGTATACATGTACACATTTTCTTTTCCATGTTTTTATATCCCTTACCGTGCTTTTTATGCTCATCCTAAGTTTTTGAAATTTTTTCCATAGGTCAAGGGAAAAGTATATGATGTGATGATAGTTTCAAGGATGTGTAATGAAAGAATCCATTATTTGTTTTTAATATGTTTCCTTTTATGGGAAAAGTGAATATTGTCTTTAATGTAACCACCCTGTTTAAATGTGGAATGTAATGCATGATTTATGATCTAATTCTCTAAAACTCTAAACCTGAAAATATCCTCAATGTGTAATCTTGTAATAAATCAAGATTAAGTAATGTTTAAGGCATGGGGCCTTATAGTTAGGGTTACAATGATTTTACCATGGGGTTAAAATAACAGGTAATTGTAGAAATTACACATAAATTTTAATAAAACTCATTGGTTGTTTGTATTTAGACCATCACCTAGTCATATTGGAATCTTTGAAAATTTGTAGACACTTTAAATATAAAAATACATTATATTATTAAAATATTTTATGTAATGTCATGTGTGCCATTTTCTACACTTATAAATGTGATCCACTTCTCCTCTCTTATTCACGCAATTTGAGACAAAAATTTCATCCATGAACAATCAAAAAAACTACCATACCAACATTCTTTCACATGACTTATGTTCTATTTTTTCATCAAAATACCAACATATACGAATTAAGGTTCAAGCTGAAGGTTGTTTCCTAAATAATTGGTGTAACTTTTTACTTGGTGTTTTTATTTTATTTCTTCTTCTGCCATGTTAAAATATTCCATAACCATGATCATATAATAAAATCGATATCTTCCAAATAATTAAATTTTATTATGTTGTTGGAATAACACATATTATTCTCCTTTATATCCTATGAAAGAACCAAATCATCACTCAACCATACATGTGGCTTACCATCTCCATAGTGCGGTGTAATTCATTTCTCATCACCACTTACATTGTTGGTTATAAATATGTAGATTATGAATATAATATATATATATAATAATTAAGTTTCTCTAAATATAATTTAACATTTATGTTCTTACCCTTCCAATCATTAAAAAATGATAATGTCACTCATGCGTACATATAGGCTTCCATCTCCATGATGTTATGTGATTTATTTTTCATGTACACCATTAAAGGATTTTTTTAAATATTGATATATTTCTTATATGTGGTATTTAAATCATGATTGAATTTATATTGATTATATGACCTTGAGAATTATTTAAGGACCACAACTATTGAACTAAAACATATATAAAAAATGGAACATTTAACACATGGAAATGATTATTTTAATAAATAATTATTAATGAAAGTGTTATGAAATTTTATAAATTGATTATATATGATATTATAGATATTCATACTATATTAATATATAACATTAAAAAAATTAATTTTATTATATAGTAGGTTAACATCACTTACAATAAATTTTGAGCTCATGTAAGGATTATTCAAGAGTTTTTATTTTCATGTTTCTGTAGAAGGAAGTATATGATATATCTATCTTGAACCCAATATAATGTCTTATCCTATAGTTATTTTGGGGAAATTAAAAATTTTCCCTGCATTTTCCTCTATCTAAGTACCTAATATTCTGAAAGTATATTTTTATGGAAACTCAAAATTTATTTTCATTTAGTCAAGAATCATTTTCCTCTATTTTGATATTTTTTTTAATATTTTCTCAAGAATAATAATACCATTTTTCATTGACTTATTAAGGTCATCTTCGACAATTTTTTTATTTTTTTAAATACAAATTATTTAATCTTATTCTCATTTTCCAAATAAGGAACATTTTATTGGAGTTATTAATGGAATCCTTATTTCAATATACACATAATGAAATAAATTTACTACCATCACGGATACAATTTTAATTAAAAATTCCCTTAAATGTTTCCATAGTTGTTAAACAATACATGGTTTTCCAAATGTTTTAGAAAATTTTAAAATTAAATAATTAATTTAATTTTTTTTATTTTCCTCCAAAAAAAATCAGTGATATTTTTAAGTGTATTCATATATATCCACGTCCATTGATGAATTCTATAATTTTTTTAGGATTTAATATAATGATACCATCCAACAGATTTCCCTAGATGGCATATGATCATTTTTACTTGGAAAAGTATTGACATTTTGTATACTAATTTTTTCACATATTATATAAAAGTGATTATTAAGGCATGCGTATTAGGTTGTGTTGATTGTTCTTATAATGAATAAATAAGGACTATTATGATATGGGTGGAAATAAAAAATTAAATATTCCCTCAATTCATTGGTTGGAATAAAGAGATATAATATATTTTGCATTTGTCATAGGACATACCAATATATTTAAGATGTGATTCTATGAGGCATTGATGGTGGGTTTAATATGTTAGGCAATATATATTCCATCATTAAGAAATTAGTTATTTATGCTTATGTGACTCTAAAATTGTTATTTATCGATGGATAAGTTTCAGGAAAATATTATTATTTACATGGAATTATTTGATCATCATTATTCATACCATATTAATCATGACTTAGTTATTCAATGATTGCTACTATTGTATGTATTCCCTTACTGAGAATATATCACAATTTTTTTAATTCCATAAGATTCAAATTAGATTACTTTGGTTAATATGCATGGATATTATAGATTAAATAATATTTTTAACAAATAAAATTCTATGTTGTATTTTATATTATCATATGTAATGTGATATCACAACATGTATCTAGTTTTCCAATAGTACATAATTATTTGATCTATCAGGACATGATAGTTTTTATCTATTACTAATGTAATAATTTTACCACGGGATTCATGCTACCGAGGTTGGGGTTGTTATATACACTAACTTTAATTTCATTTTTCATTCAAAAAAACACCACTCGCACCCTATGGGTTTTACCACTTCTTTTACATCCACAAAGTTTAAACCATTTCTCAGTTTACATGGATTCCATTACGTATTCCTTATATTTTATCCATTTGGTGAAATTAGAACTCTCGACAACCTCTTGGTTAGTACTAGGTTTATCACCAATGAACAATATTTCTTCATCATTACCCTTGAGAAATCAATATCACTCTGGATCTAAAAGTGTAAAACCCCAAATTTATTTATAATAAGTTAAAATTTTATTTAATACAATTTGAATGGGAAAAGAAATCTAATTTTATAGGATAAATACGAAATTTGAACTTACTCGGTGAAAATATGCCTGGAATGATTTTTTAGAAATTTTCATTAGAAATAAGATATTATGAATAATTGATAACGGAGTTTTTAACTATTACTAATTTTTCATATATTATTACGTTATGAAGTTTTTAAATAATCAGGTATTGATCATAAATTTTACCAAAATAATAACAATATCATTTTGGGGTAAGGATAGATATTTTTCATAAATTGTTTTAAGTGTATATTATTTTTCCAATTTATTTAATTTAATTAATATTTAATAATGAATTATTAAAATGAAATTTAGCTTTTATATATCAATATATATTCATTTAAATCCACATAATAATTATTAATAGTCATATATTTAGTGGAATGCCATCTTATGCTTGAAAATTAAAATTTCCTGAAAAACTGGTTTTCATCACATTTTGTGCGATTATTTTTAAATTAAATTCTTCCACTTTTTTAAACTAAATTTAATAAAATATAATTAATATTTTTAATTATAATTTTTACATTTGGTAAATTGGTTCATTTTATTTCTAGACATTATAAATAGTAATCGTGGTAAAATTTGTGACTTCGGTAAGGGTGAAATAGGTAAACATGGTTAAATATTTGGGATAAGGCTATAAAAAAACTATTACACATGAAATTATTGTATTGAATGATTTTATATCTACCATTATCATCCATGTCTCTATACTATGACCAGTTGGGGAAATATTAATGTCATATTGACCATTAAATTATTTTAAGAAAAGGATAAATGCTTGGTGTCACTCTCTTTACATTAATATGTCTAACATTTTTTTATTTGGATAAAAACTGGTTATAATATATTTCAAATGTTTATTTAAAATATAATTTATTTCTATATTTTGGTAATTTATATTAAATTTTTCGTGAATTAATAATTAGATTCAATTTGTACCAATGCCGAAATAGTGTTTATTCAATTAATAGAAAAATTAACTTATTGACTTGATGATTATTAAAATAAAATCAATTTGGAAGAATTATTTTTTTCTATGAATTCAATTGATTAATATATAATATTACGGTTGTTTTAAATTACTATATTCAAATTTTATTTTTTTATTGGTTACTTTAATTTCAAATTAATTAAATATTTTCAAAATAACATTAAAGATGTTTTATGAAAATAATATTTTATTAGATTATTTTTAAATCATAAAAATCATGAAAGTGGATTATTAAGGAAATATATTGTCTAAATATTTATACTATTTCCATTTATGTGCAATGTTTTCATTTATAGGTATAATTATTACACATTATTATTGAAAAATTCATTTTCAGAGTTTAGGTTAAAACTTGTTTATTATGGGTTAAACCTAGAGATAAGGGTATGTTTTAAATTTTAACTTTTTTAAATAAAATTGGATGGAAATATATGGACATAAGCATCTAAAGTTTTTTAATATTTTTCCATTTGGAACCATTTTTATTAATAACAAAATTATAATATTTTAGTCTTTTAATAAAACCCAAGTCTTTCGTATCCTCCACATAAAAAAAGGAAAACACTCCTTTCTCTACATTGCACCAATTTGAGACATGTATAGTGACCATAACCTACCCAATTATCTCATTAAAATTATTACACTCATTCAATATTTATGGGTATTCTAAAAATACCTACCCCATGATTCTTAAGATGGGATCCAAATGGTGTTTCTCTAAGAGAAGGTAATCATTTTTTACAACACATTAAAAATTATTTCTTCTTATACATACTCAAAATATGAGGAATCCATAATAAAATAAAAAATATTGTAAAATAAGTATAAAAAGACTTTATTATGATTTTGGAACAACCATTTTCCTTCTCTTATCTATCCTACTAAATGTGAAAAACATTTCTCGTGCATACGTATGGTATATCATCCCCACATAGTGGTGCAATTCATTTTTCATCATCACGTTACATGGATGGATAAAAAGATATAGCTAATGAATATAAATGATATTTATGAAATTATTATTATTTTTCAATTATAATGTAATATATTCCTTCAAACATTACATCCTTTTGATAAATGACAATGTTGCTCATGTATATGTGTGGAAACCACCTCTATGAAGAAATGTGATCCATCATCATTTTCCTCATCAAATGGATGGTAAAAAGGATATATTTAATGAATATAAATGGAATATATTTGATATAAATTGATATAGTAATTTTAATTATTATTTACCTTTATTTTTTTCTATCCATCGAAAGGTGAAAATATCGTTCATGTTTAAGTATGACCTATCGTCTCTATGAGTGGTGTCATTCATTTTTCTATCTATATAATTTATAAATGAATATAAATATACATACATATATATATATATAATAAATATGAATTATATTTATATCAATATTAAAATTCTTGATATGATGGAACCATATAAAATTCATAAGGACTAAAACATCCATGAAAAAACATGTGTGAGGAAAAGAAATCAGTTAGCACCCAAAACAATGATACTAATAAAAGATTGTTAATTAATGGGTGATATGATGTAATATGAAGATCATATATGATGTTATAAATATGAATACGGTTATGGTATAAATTAATATCAATTTTAAAATCATTATACATGAGTTTAAATCACATTTAACTAAAGGGAAGTGTGAGGTAAGGGATTTTCTCTCAATTTCTACTCCATTGATACATATTTGGTATTATGAACACGTTTACATTTATATGGTGTATATAATTAAATAATGATACATTTAAAATAAATATTAATATATTCTAGATTATTTAATTTTTCAATAAATTTTTCCTCTTTCAATAGTTACCAATTTAGAAGTTACCAAGGATGAAATCATTTATTTTACAATCGCATTTTTTAGATGGTTCTTATTTTAATTGAAGGAATATCATAATCTATGCTACATAAAATCCATATATTTTATTATCCTATGGATATTTAATGAGTTTAAATATTTTATTCCACATTTTACTTATTTATAACTTCAATTAAGAAATTAAATGTTTAAAATAAATGTCGATCTTATTTCTCTTTCAATTGAATATGTTTTTCATCCTTGTCCAGATTTTTAAAAATTGTTTTACAATAGTACATTTTTTAAATAAATGATTTATTAATAATATGTTAGGTTTTATATAAATTTTTAAATGGTTTGAATATAATAATTCTAATGTACACCCAGAAGGTTCATTTTTTATTTTCTTTATAAAAAGTCAAAAGTAATGTTTTTTTAACATATACAACGTTAACAAACTTTCTCACTGGAAAAACCATCTTACAATCATTAGCTTCTTATTCTAATTTTAAATGATTTTATGATGAAATGTATATATGAAAACTTATTTTAAAAATTCTAATCCATTTTCTTCAATTATTTAAAAGACTTCATTTTTTAATATCATCTACTATACTGATGGCCATCTCTCATCTAATTATTAGTATTGTGGTAATTATCGTTATCTAGAAACATTCACTTTCTTGTGAACATATTTTATTTGGAAATAAATTTTATTATATATTTATATTATTTGTATCGTGGATATTATTATTTTCAAAATTTTATATCAATGTTACATATGTTGTTTGAAAATGAATGTTATTTTATTGATTGGGGAAATGTTGATATTCTGTATTAATTACTTAATACAAATAGTATATGATAATTATTTTTGTTAATGAATTAAATTTATCATTCAGTATATGAGTGATTAATTTGACATTTAGTGATATTTGAGTATCATAATTATAAATCCCCTCAATGAATCGGTATGTATCATGACATAAAAGTATTCGTTAGCCTAATTAAATGTTTTTGGTGTATGTCTAAACAAAGTTTAAACTCTTATAGTGTAAGGACTTAGTGGAAAACATTTCATGATTTTTAATATCATGGTTTCAAAAATTATATATTTACTTCATTTTAAATTATGTTGTTATTATCAAAAAGATTATTAAAATTTAAATTATCAATGGATGCATTTCATACTTAAGTTATTGATTGAATAGAATGTGTTTTTAGTAATTAACCTTGTTGAATTGATTTTTCATTATTTACTCATGAAATATTATGAAGTAAATAAATCATAATAAAGGATTGATCTGACCATTGATTTGTTTCTTTCTTCCATTGATATGAATAATAAATAATTTAATGAGTTTCATGTTTGTTTATTTTTTTGTTTTATATTTTACTTCCAATTTAAACTGGGAATAATGTTTTTATCTGGCCTTCAAGACTTCTAAATGGATCGTTACATTAGGATGATATCCTTTGTATCTTATTCCAATGTAATAAACTATACATTATTTATGGGTTATTAGATTTGGGTTTGATATAGTATATAATAGAGGATGTTTAATAGAAACATTGGGAAATTGTTTTTTATAAGAACATAACTAACATGAGAAATATTATAACCCATTATAGAATTTGAGAAATTTTTCCATTAGTGGTATTTTTATTTTATGAATAAATATTTAAAATTAATATGTGATAAATAATTATGTTCTGTTAATTAGTAATGGATCCAAATGGTTGAAATTTAATAAACACCTCTAACTAGTACATGGATTTCCCTATCAAGAAAACCAATATGTCTGGTGTTGGAGCTGAGAAGATCATGGTCATATTAGATAATACTCCCTAGGTAATAACTATCAAACTTGAACGTAAGCATAAAATTGTTTTTCAAATAGTATAATACACTAATATTGGATTTACAGAATCTTCAATCATTTAGTGGAACTATAAATCCATTAGTAGCTGAGCAGTGGATTAATTCTATTGAAAATAAATTTATAGCCTTGGGATGTAATGAAAGAAAAAACGTTATGTTGGAATTGTATTATCATAAAGTCAATATTTATATATTGTGTTATTTGATCCACGATACTAGGTAGGAAGAATAAATATAATAAATTGAAAGAATATGATATAATCTTAAATTGTTGGAAAATTATTTCTGTGATGGGAAATGAACTAAAATGAATAAAAAGTTCTTTATCTTATTGAAAAAGTAATAAGTAAAATTTTCAGAGTATGAGGATACCTTTACAATACTATCCTAGTATTATATAGATTATATACACAATACATTGAGAAATATTAACCATTTAAATGAATACCTTAATTCAATCCTCCAAAGGGAATTGTTTTCTCAAACATTATCATCATATGAAGAAATAGTATTATATTACATAAAAATGAAAAATTAATTTTATTAATCCTATATCTTTATGGTGAATCAAGAGAAAAAATTGGTTGTTTGTGCACTATGAAAAATGTAAACCATAAAAAATAAAAAGGGAAAAATGGAATTTAAATCTTGTGAATGTTGGGGGAAAACATCCTGGAATATTCTTGATGAGCGTTGGAGATTGTTATATGATTTGAGAGAAGGTACTTCTAGATAATAAAGGTAAGGGGAATAAAGAAAAAATATTATATAGTTCTTTAACTATAGATAAATTTGATATTATTCACACTAATTTCCAAATATTTAAGGGAAACTACACCAGAAGAAGTTAATGGTATATGTCCATGCATATGTAATCACTAAAGATAAGGTTAAAGTTCCTAGACATATTGTGGTGGGAACATTAATTATTGGATCAAATTTAGCAACTAATTTATTTTATTGAATATCATCACACACTTTTATGTATTATAGGTTTTATAATCAAATTAATCATTTCTATGTCACGCTAAGAATAGAGTTTTTAGTTATAAATCATAGTGGAAGTCTCAGGTCAACATTGAAGTGAATGTTAGTTCCCATTATGAAACACAAATATGACCAACATGAAGACTTGTTTATTATACAAATGGTTGATGTAATATTCCAATTTTTCAATGAGGTATGAATCCTTTGAATTTTAGTTTGAATCTCTTATTTTATGTATATGAGATTGCCTAAAGTACTAAAGAAAGTCTTGGAAGCACCAGGGGCTTGTTCGAAGCATAGATCTCTAGTTTTTTTGAGAAGCAGTAGGAGGTGAATGGTTATAAAATAGTTATTAGTAATCTTGCAGCTCAATTGTGTAGAAAAAAATGGGGGTGCATAGTCATTTACCCATGAATGAGGAGGTACAGGTCTATGAAAACCCTATAAAAATTTCCATGTCTATTAAGAACATGTTGAAAATAGTTTGTCAAACTATGTGACAAATTTTATGTGGTGGATGTCTATTTGGACATTAATCATGCATAGATTGCAGACAGTTTGTGTAATAATTAATCGATCCCATGCGAGGAGTGTTCCATGGTACAATGTCCCTACATGGGTGGGGGATGTTTTGACCAATCACACCACACTATTAAAAAGAGAGAAACATATATTCTCCGTTATTTAATTTAATCATAAATCTAACATTTATTCTCTAATTTCATGCATAACAGCCTCCACCATTTTTGAGATTTCTCCTCACCCCTATTCTTATGATTTCAGATAACTCTTTTGTTCAACATCTGATCCAATCATTATTTGACATGTTGGATATCCAATGGTATGTCTATGATTCTGCTTCCTTATTTTCAGTATCTATCTCACCATATAAAATACTATTTTCAAGTGATCTAATATGACCTATTTTCATGGAGTTTTTTATTTATTCTATTTCTATATTTCCATCCCAAATTATAGGATGATAATGAATGAGGAGTTTTCCACCCATCTTGGTGGTATATTCATCTTCCCTAAAAGTATTGATGTTTATTTATTGCATTGTTGTTTGAAACACCACATTTTTCTAGCATTGATTTTAAAATGTATAATCCCACAAATAAATTTTTTAGAATATGGCCTAGATGCTTTTGGACCCCCTTTGATGTGGTTAGAGATTGATGAACTCAACCCAAACCATCCCTTCTGGTGGGATCGATTAAATTCGTATAATTAATCCGTCCCTTAGGATGTATTGATCCTTGCACTTATTTTTTTCTGTTATATATAAATTAAATGATTTATTATTTTTTCAAAAACATATTTTCCTCTATTTAATTTATAAATGTGATTGAATATTAAATAGAGTAAATGGAAACTATAATATTATATTCTTCTCTTATTAAATTATGTTTGTTTTTTATATTTTATTGTGGTATGTAATAGACACTATCATGTCCCCTTAGAATCATTTTTATAGTATGTTTGAAATTGGATAATATAGCATGACACTGATGAGGTATATTATGGTATGGGACTGATGAACCACTTATTTATTTCAAAATTGGATGTCTAGGATTATCTCAAAGGATTTGGATTTCTTAGACTGAATCCTATTTATTCCTTGGGATCTTCCCAAGTCTTATACTATGTTTATCATAGACATACATCTCTTAGTCTATGAGGATGCCTCATCTGTGGAACATGGGTTCAGGGACCTTGTTGTACTACATTATAATTATATTTCCTTGGATGAGCTCCTTGGACTTGAGGAGGATAACTTTTTCAATGGACTTGGGTCCTAGCCCATGTAGGTCTGCTACAAGATATATTTGATGTATGTCATAGATGACTGTTTTCTTTAGTACATTGTTATTCTATAATTATAAACTACTCCTGACATATATTATACTTTTATTTCATATTGTATCAAAATATTATCTTAAAACATACTCATGTTATATTTTCACATTATTATAGAACATATGCATTGACTAGATTTGTTATAGACATCATTGTGGGTGGCCTACTGATTTTTAGTCACACCTTGTTTGGGATGTCGATTGGTACTAGAGAAAACTTCAGAAATGTGGTCAGGGATAAAGGGAAGTGACCTTCTTTCGACTCTTGACCACATGTTCTTGGATAGAGAATGGAAGAAGAGGACAACACTTGTGCTTGGAATACTATTGGGGATGGCTTTTGATATTTTTTTATAGATCATTTAACCATGTATTCCTACTTCCTATTTCCTATACTACTCATTTTTATTGCATCATGTCATTATTATTTTCTATATGATCCCGGTTATTGTTTATGATAGTTTACTTTTATTTGGGATATTTACATATGGTGTATATTTATTATATTGTTTATTCTATTTAATGTTATTATTCACCACTATGACCTACTTTGATAAAGAGGGTATAATAACTCCTCCATGCCACCATAAACATTCCCTTCTAGTTAGAAGACTCTGGAGTATGAGGAGGCACCCTTAAGACCATGTGGCCAACAGAGTTTTGTTACATATAAGTGAAACATGTCCAAGATGTCACAGGATGTATTTGAGATTATTTTCCTTTCCTTTCTATTTAATGTTGGTAAATAATAGATGTGTATGGTTTTAGAATTTGTTAATGACCATGTGTCTTGGATTATCAATACAACATATATATAAAACCATAGTTTCCTAGGATGGTACTTTTTTCTCTTGTTTTTTCCTATTCAATTGTACTTATATCAATATTGGGTTAAGAAACTATCCTAGGAAATTTATTACTATTCTGAATTGTATTTTACCCGTAGACTATTATGGTATTATAGTATTGTCCTTTCATCTTGATAGGAACCTAAGTATTTATATGCCAAGAATATTTCATGCCATGTTTACTTGTTATTTGAATTGCTTGCAGTATGTTGTAGTCCATTGACTATTAAATATGTTATTTGAATGATGTTTCATATATGGAAGAAATAATTGGTTAATTTACATGGCAACATCATCATAAATTTCTTTTTATTTCATATCATGATGGAGGAATATTAACTATCCAATTATCACATGTTTTAGCTATGAAAAACTTGGTTGATGGGATGAAATGTTTATGGATGAAATTAAATTCATAAGGAATGAAATTTCTAAAGTGTATGGAACTCTATGAATTAGGAATGGTGATCCATACAATTAACCCATTGTAAAAGGATTGATGTAGTTACATGAATGGAATATAACAACATTTAAAGTGTAGGAACTTATAACATGGTAATGGTAGAGAAATATAACTAAATAATTATATATATATCCTGAATTTTATTTATATAATTAAAATTTTTAGTTTTGAAAAGCGAAAAGAAATGGTTTTTGTTAAATTGGCATGCCAATTGCAACTAGAAGAGTCGTTTTCTCTATAAATTCTAATTCAAACTTCATAAAATGGAACCTCTCTATCTGATATGAGGCCTTGACCCATACTTAACCATTGTTGTGGGTGTTGGGATTGTTTCTCATGTTCTGTTATAATCCTTTATGTTTCTTATAGTTGAATTTAGGAGTTGGTATATGGGTATTGATTCTTTTATAAGAAGGATTTTTTAAATGTGCTATTATTTTATCTAATTTTTTTTTGTTTTTGAAACACATTTTTAGGCATCTATTTGGAATTGTAGATACATGACTCAATGCTGACCTCAGGTGAAACATCCAGTGGGTAGTCATGACAATGCTCTTGAAGTGCTACAACCTCCACTGTGAGTAATAACTTTTATAGTGACACTAATGAAACCTCCTTTTATACCTAATCTCTTCAATGATTCTTTGTTTTAATAGGGATTCCTATGGTTTATTCACACTCAGTTGGGATTTCCAAAAATAACCCCTATCGTGGAATGGTTGACATGAAAATTTTAGCTACAGATCCACCTAATCTATAAGGGGATGTTGGCCCCCATTATGCTAATTCATGACTATAATCCACCTTTTCAATGTTTGACCTTCTAGGGATCCATCACAAGAGGATGGTCGAGCTTACAACTTATATGATTCAGAGAACCTCCAAGAATTGTTTGGATGTCCTAAATTAAGAAAGTCAGCATTGGGAGATGACATGGGGGGTTTCCAGTAAACATTTTATGATTACATCTTTCTGAAGACATAAGGATCCAATCCAGCTAGGTAGTTTATACATTTTGAGTAGGGTTCTATGAAAATTTTGAATACTCTATAGGATACACATAGCTCTAATTATTAATCCTTATGGTTTCTAATAATGAATTGTCTAGAGTGAGGTGATTTGAGGATGTGTTTAAGAAGTAAATCCATTCTTTGGGGAATGTCATTTAAGGGATTATAATTTTAGAAATAAGGAATGAAGTGATCATATCTGATCATAACTAGAGAGAATCTAAAGGTGTAGGGCATGGTAGTTTAGTTCATAGACAAATAATTAGTTCTCTCTTTGATAGGAATCATTGATTAGAGTCTCTATGAGATGGTAGGAATGGTCAGGGTGTGCATATTGGTAGTTTTATAGTATTTCATATGTGTGGTATGTGTTGGGAGTTTATTTTTTAACAATAATCTATGAATATTGATTATTTTTATTCTCCCCAACTCCATTGTGTCTTTTATTTATGAAATCACATTTTTTTCTTTCAAGAATATATTTCTTGAGAATATTATTTTATTTAAGGGTGAAAGTTTTTTTCAAAATTTGTTTGAATAAATTTATAATTAATCTTGAAATACTATTCATTCATTATGTATATAAATTAATTTAATGGTTTGGGAACTCTATTTTTGGAATAAATGTATGGATCATGAACACTATGTTATTATAAAAGTATGGATCATCAACCCTACTTTTGGAAGCAACCCAACATTTAAAAGAATAAATCTATTTTTCAGAAACCCTACATTTGTAATAAACCATACATTTTCAAAAATTATTTGGGAGTTCATTTTTACAGGAATAAATCATATGATTTATGTGGTTAAAAATACTCTTTTGAAATCATGATATTATCCATGTTTTCTACAACAGTCTCACCAGAAGTAAATATCTCTCTAAAGTTGTTTTACAACTGATTCATAGGATATTATTCAATAGATTAAATCAATATTATTTAAAAGGGATGTTATACATATATTTGATAATTTAAAATTCAAATAGTCATGATTTATCAGATGATATTCATGGATCTGTTTAACCCAATGAAAGTCATGTCTCTCTTTTTAAATACTAAGTGTGATATTGTTTACATGTATGGCATTTTTATGAATACAATACTACTTCTGGAAATTAAATAATAAAGGTCTCTATAATTTTGAAGAGATACACTTTATAGGCATACATGTTTCATTCTTATTTTTAACTATTTATCTATTATTACTACGACTAATTTTTTGATTTAGTATCTCTTGAATTTCATTTGAAATCAGGAATCATTGAAGCTGGTATTTTTTAAGACATTTACCATTGAAGGAGAGGGTCAATTTTCTATCATTTTTTTGTATCTATGATCAAAATATATTTTCTAAACCAAATAAATATTTATTTATTTTTTGGAGTATCAGCAACTTTTACTCAATAGTGATGGAGTTTCATCTTCTCAGGTTTATTAGTGGATATTTCCTGTTCCCTTTAGTTGAACTAGATGGCCCAGTTAAATCATTATATTAACCAAGTAAACTACTGATACTCTATTATTAAGGTATTGTGATAAGACAACTTGTCTATTAAAAATAACTAATCTCATTGAGAGGGTGTTGGTGGAGTGGAATATGGGATTTGTGTGCCTCGAACCATAATAAAAATCATTGTGTTATGCTTCTCTATTTTTTCGCCTCTCAACTTACCTAATAAAGTGAATGTTTTCGATCTATATTAATCATTATGAAGGATAAAATTTTGAACATATCTAGATTACTGAAAAGAAACAACTATCAATCCTCCCCCATCTTATGTATCTTTGTATTATCTTGACCCAATAAATAGAATCAAAGGATTGTTTTTTGATATGATCTATCAATCCCAAGTAAATGGTCTATAAAAAATGTTGTTGATGAATAAACTAAAATATAGTTTGTTAATGATTCGTGGTACTATCATTAATGGAGATAATTATGTTTTCTGGAAAGATCACCTAATTAACTATTTGAGGAATCTCTTATTCAATGATTCCATAAAGATGGTAAATCTCGATGAAATTCCTAAAAAACCCAAAACATGAGAAATAACTAAAGAAGTTATGTATGATATCAATTTAATATCCATGAATGCAATTGTATGTGGAATTGGTCCAAATAAATTCAATCAGGTATCTCAATGTTCTACTGTCTATGAGATATTCCAATCTATTGATGTTTCCTATGAAATAATTGACGATTTCATAAAATTAAGGTACACTACTGCAAAGATAAAATTTGATACATTCAAAATGTGAGATGGTGAAATCATTACTCGGATGAATAGAGCATTTACTAAAATCGTCAATGGTGTTTCTGCCTTAATAACATAAATTTAACATGGAGATCAAGTGTTAAAGGTTCTCATAAACATACCCTATGAGTGGAATGTAATAAATGCATCTATAAGACAATCCACACCAGTCAAGAATATGATAATGAAATAATTTATTGGAACACTAATGATGTATCTGGTATAAATTAAAGCTGAAGATTAAGATAATATGATGGTGAAGATGGAGAATACTTCTCTTAATGTTACATTCAAAAACATGATATTAAATCAAGAGAGGATGTAGTAGAGTCAAATGATTCGTAATGTCTAGATTATGAAATGGAATTTTTTCATCTATAAAGATGGTTTAGTAAATTTTAGATATGAATAAATATTTAAATAATTCATAAAGAAGGAATATTGAGGATCTAAAAATGTTTGATTTTTTTAATGTAAAAAATGATTCATATTAGACCTTAATTCCAACAGTTTAAGGAAGAAGAAAGAAATATGGAGGAGAATAGAAGTGAAAAAATAAAATTAGAATGGATTATGAACAAAATGGAAAAAATATATGAAGGCTAAATGGAGTTTATATTAAGAATCTATAATTTATTCTAAATATGACTCTAAAAAGGAGCCAACCAATCTAAAATAAAATATGTGTTTTTTGGCTCAGAAAGAATATGAGGTGTATCCTACTATTATTCTACTTTTGATTCTGAAATATTCCCTCATAAAGAATTAGCTACTTACTTCTCCATGATTGATGAAATATGTGAATTTTTAGTTAAATATCCTAATAACTAAAAAATATTAATAATTATATTTTAATAGAAAAATGAAATATTAATACTACTCCATGAATTGATTTTTTTTAAAAAAAATTCTACCTCAAAGTATGTTGTTCATGAAAATAGAAAAAAATAATCACAAGATAAATTTGATTCAGTCAAAAGTGATTCCAACATATTAGCTATAAGAGACTAATATTTAAATCATATTCATCAAAAAATGTTCATAAAAAGAAAAAATATGGAATATGAATCAATAGATAAAAATATTATATAGAAATAATTTATACCTTGTTATAAAAATATTTGTCACATCCCAGCCCAAAGGGGCCCGTGTTGTGACAACCTCAAGCCTACCTCCAATAGGCCTAGGGATGGCGACTATCACCAAGTTAGCATATCCCAAAATGTAAGGCATTTTCCTATGTATATATACACACATACACAATATCCAAGCACAAAAATGTTGAAATGTAAAAACACTGAGTTAATCATGCATGCATACACTAAGATACCAACCATATAGTGTGACAGTAGAAAACAGAAAAGTAAATAGGGCCACAATAAAAGACCACCAAAAGAAGTAGCCTACCAAAGTGAATGAAAAATTTCATGAAATTCATCCACAGAAAGTCATACGTGGATGATAAGTATAGGATAACTGTCTGAATCCGTAGGAGCACACACTTCTGTCTTATCACTCTAAGCTCCATCTGGTCCTGGTCTAATTTGAACACTGTCAAAGAGCTAATTGTAATGCCCCCACCCTAGAATCCTAGAGATTCTGCATTACATTATTACATTATAATTATTACAAGTAATCATATCTCAAAAGTACAATAAAATTAGTAGTTTTGAAGAAACTAGATACATAACTGGAACCCATTTTACTTTGGGAAAGGAAACAAAATATGATATATAATAAAAGCTAATGAATTACATCCTTGAAAACTCAATATAAGATCTCTTCTTCATAACCTGGGAAGGGAAAAAAATGAAAGGTATGAGACAAAATGACATGTAAGGGATTAATATATTGGACGAATGAATAAAAAATGAATCATGATCTATTAGAAATAATCAGTATGGAATGGTGAATATTTGAAAAACACACACCAACAGTAAACTGAGAGTGAAAATACTTCCATAGATTTTTTTCATACTGAAAACCTCATGGAATGTAATAACTAAATATTGAATAAATAGAATTATTATTATTTAGACATCTTGTATCTGGAACAAGAACCATTATACCATTGAGACAGTTTATGTCTGTGGGTCGAAACCCATTTGATTTTTCCATACAAACTCATAGGGTTTATCTCCAACTGGTTTGTCTCATGAGACCTGTCAAAGCATCGAGGGGCTATAGAGGTCCCCGACCATCACTTCCTGTCGAAATCAATATTTATAAAAATATTTACTACAATAGATTTTTTTCAATATATGTATTGAGTAGAGGATAAAGATTTATCAATATATCTAATGAAAAAGAACCATTCCTCATAAACATCGTATGTAAAACGGTATATGGCTAAGAAAATAATCATATCCATGAAACCAGAATATGGATACATAATTTATTAATAATTTCAAATGAATAAAAAAATATCTCAATGGGGAAACAGTTATACCACATAAGAATTATTAGTTTCACATTACCTAGTAAATCAAAATGAAATGGAAACCGAAAAATGTCTCTTACCACATTGCAATCAATCGAGTTAATAATGATCATGTGAATCGAGGAATACCATGAATATATAGATAATCATGATATTATATATCAAATGGCAGTAAACATACACCACATACCAGAAATAAGTGGTGAGCAATGGAAATATTACAGAAACAAATGTGAGATGAGAAACCCCTTACCAAATCTTATCATTAGATGGAGGATAAATAAATAACATAATTATGTGTGAAAAATAAAAATCCACACAATATAATTGGAAATAAAGTATAAAAAAACTTGATTTTATTCACACATATTCTTAGAAAAACATAACCAATGACATAGAAAGTTAACTCTATAAATTTCAATTGAGTTAAGATATCCCTAACCTCAGGTTTGGCTTCATTCAAATTTGATCAAACCTACAGTATAATTATTTGAATAATGTTATTAATTTATAACAGAAATAAAATAATGTTTATTATACCTTATATAATCTTCTTATAATATTTTCCACACTTTTATTAACAATATATTTTTATTTCCATAGTTTCGGGTGCGTGCTCTTCATGGTATCCAAGGTCAATTTTTTATGTTCCTCCTTGTAGAAATTAAATTATAAACCACAATTAATAACATATAAATATAGGTCATTTTAAATGATTAAATTTGAATTATAACATCCCAATTTTTTTTAAAATTTAATCGAAATCCCGTCATCCACAATGGTAGTGATTTTACCCAACACAGATGCTAATTTCCATATTTATAAATAGATGAAGAAAATAAGAGATTTTTTGAAGAATATACCATAAAAAAATATTACTGTATATATATGATACCAGAGTTTTTATGAATCATTGTATAATAGGGAGGGATAAGGCATAAGTGAGAAAGAATTTGAATGAAACGAAGAAGGAATCTTACCTCTTAAATATTTCCCTTTTTAAACCACCTTAAGGCTATTGGAAATGGTATTTTGTGAGACCAGAAGCACAATAATGTGAAAATGGATCATGAGGATAGAATTTGGTAATGTTTTTTCAAACAAGAAGGCTTTTGGTTATGAAATTTGTGAAGGAAGGAACCTCCTTTTATATGTGAGGTGAATGGTAACTTTGGAATTTCCAAAATTATTAAAATATAATAAATATATTATTGGGTTTAAGACTTCCATAATGACTTAAAACTAAATGAGGATTAAATTTTCTAATTATTATTATCATTTTTGACTTTTTCAATAATTTTTTAATTTTTATATAATTTCATAAAATATTTTATTCATGAAAAACAATTTTGTGATGTTAAAAATTATTCATAACTATGACTTTAAACACATCGAAAAAAGTTAAAAATTGAATGAAATTTTATATTATATCATATAAATTCCATATTTATCTAGGGAATCTGTGAATTATCTTTAAAGTATAAAAATTATTTTTTATTTTTATTTTCAATATCGTTATCTAATTTTTTAATTGATTAAATTTATACTACATCATCTTTTTAAATGACATTATCCTATTTATTTTTTGTCTAAAAATTTAAAATAAAATTTCTTGACAAATGAAATTTTATTAGATTGAAAAATAATATTTTTTTCGAATAAATCCTCTAGAAAATCTCATATAACAATATTATTATAATTAAAAACTATAATGTGACTACATGATTTTTTTTTGAAATAAAATATTATAACGGATTTAAAGTGATTCATGTGGGTTCAAAATGTACCCGAATCAAAAAAAAATATTTAAAGGTTCAAAGAGACTTATATAATTGTTTTTTCCAAAATATGGTTCATTAAATAATTTGTATATTTTTAATTATAAACACTTTATTAATTTTTATTATGTTTGCATAAGCACTACATCAATGATGCATAAGAATTAATGTTAATTATTTCATATATAAAAATTAAAAATAATATTATTTCATAAAAATAAATTAATTAGGTTTAAAATAAAGTTTTATATTCTATCATTTTATATATTCACACATATACATGTCAAGAAAACATCTTAAATTCGTTATTTTTTCTTTCTTTTCCTTACACAAGCATTGCACATACATTTAAATAAAAAGATTATTATATTACTATAAAATTAAAATTTAACATATAAAAACAAAAATAATACAAAATAATTTTTAAAAAGTCATGAAAATAGTTTTTATCACTCAATTATTATTTATAATGAACCAAATTTGATATTATAAATGTTGCACATGCACTACGTCAGCATTGACAATACTTATTTACATATCTTGAAAAGAAATATAAATATCATGTTATAAATTAATTCTTCACAATATTCTAGTTGAAATATATTATTTAGTTATTACATAGTTTAAATAATATTTTAAATTATAATAATTCCTTGACGATGCCATAAAAATGGTGTATATTATAAAAAATTGTATTTTCTTACTTTTCAAAAAATAATAATCTATTTCAAAAAAATCCCAAAACTCCATCCAAACTATTTATATACATCTAAAATCCAAAAATAACAACATTTTAAGAAAATAAGTTTCTTAATATTATAAATTTAATTTTTAAGTAAAATCATCATTCACTAAAAAAATACAACTTTTAATGTTATAACAGATTTTATGAAGCTTAAAAAAATTAACTAGGGCCTCATAAAATTATCTTATAATCATAGGAAAAAACATATTGATTCAAGAATAAATTTTATGAAAATTAATTATATTTTAAATCAATCTATTGATTTTAAAATTGTAATTCATTATTTATTGTTCTAAAAAAACCTACACTTAATTAACAACATTTAAAATATTCACTCTCATTTATAAGGTTCCTAAATTCAATTTATATTTACATGGGTGAGGTTGATATGCATAAGTTTACTCTACTATTAATAATAGTCATGGTACTATTCTTAAGGGTACATTACTATTTATAAGGTTCAAGTTACTGTTTATAATGGTACATTTCTATTTACCAAAATTTAATCTTATTCAATTCGTCTCTAAATATCTAATTGAATGCAACCATGTATGTATGTTTTTTGAAATTCAAATCACAGAAGCGATAAAATTATGTTTAATGGATAGGTTATAAGAATCTCCAATAAAAAAGTTTTATTTCGCAGAGACTATGTGTTGCATGTATTATAAGCTATCTTATGAATTGAAATTACTCATACCATAAAATGTTGGGTTCTTATATCGATCGTATGCACATGAAATGACACATGCCGAAAAAACCCACACAGGGGTGAGTAATATAATACTCATTAGGACACCCAGAAACCACATTATAATACAACTTTGAAATACATTAATTACACCACAAAGAAATACACAAAATATTCCAAAAATAAATACACAAAGCATACAACACATAAATACATGGTTTAGCATAAAAGAAACACACGAATCATAGTTATCTCACATATTTATAAGTCTAAATAATAAAATCATTATTATTAGTTGTAGTCCACATAACACCTATAATTGATAACACACTGAGTGTCCACAACATAGGGAGTGTCGATAACACATAGAGTGTCAGTAACACATAGGGTTTTGGTAATACATAGAGTGTTGATAAAACATGGAGTTTTGATAAGTGATGCAACCCCAATTCACGTAGTCATCAATATCACATAGTAACCAAGATCACATAGTCACCAAGATTACGTAGTCAGCCACATGATTCCACTCGTAGCGCACTTATACCAAGAGAACCTACTCCTCAATCCATAATGTCATATACCAACATTTAAGAACACTCACATAGAGTATCTCAGAAGTACCATCTCATATCAATTGTACCAACACCACAAATGTCCCATCAAAAAAACACACGGTTTGAATGATATGGCCATTTTTTGTGAAACGGTCCGACCCGGGTCCGACTCAACCCACTGGACCCGACCCGACCCAATAAGGTCTAGTCCGAACTGGACTAGTCTACTGGGCTAGCAAGACCCATCCCACTGGGCCTCTAGGTTTATCCCACTCGGCCATCGGAACAACCAGACCACACTAGTACAACTTGCATATAGGTGGTTGGATTGCTCTACCAGACGCAGCCCGCCTAGGACACACCCCCTAGTCAACAAGGTATTCCCTGGCTGCATAGACCCCCTATTTCCCGGTCAATATAGAGGTGTTATATGTTTCACATGGTCGGCTCGCCTCCTCCATAAGAACCATAGCTTACCACCATGGGTTCCTCTGACACGACTTCAAGCCATGTCC
This sequence comes from Viscum album, assembly GCA_963277665.1. Classification (NCBI taxonomy): domain Eukaryota; kingdom Viridiplantae; phylum Streptophyta; class Magnoliopsida; order Santalales; family Viscaceae; genus Viscum; species Viscum album. The sequence continues at coordinate 1,131,366,307 of OY728150.1, read as the reverse complement.
TAGCTCGCTGTCGTGGCCTCTAGCCGTGACCCCTGGTCAATGTAGCTAGCTGAGTTTTGTGGTTGTGAACTCCCACTCCAACATGGCTCCATTGAGACACTTTTCATCCCCATTGGCCGATTACAGTGGCCTGTCACATTCCGCCACACATGCACGTGGCCACCGCAGCGTTCCACCACTGATGTGCGAGGGGATCCTTCTACAGGCAACCAGTTTGCCTCTGGTGCTCCGTTTCTCAGACCGAATGAATTCCTGCAATCCTTGGGTCGTTTACTTCATAGAGCATCCCCTTGCTTCTCCTTTCCACCAATCCTAGGGTTCTATCATGTTCGGAACCACATTGCAACTCTAGCTGTAACCACAAGGGTCCAGCAGTAAGGAACACCATGAACGAGGGAGGGAGAAAGCACAAGAACACCCAGAGGAACAAACGTTGTCCTTTGTTTGTGTCATACTAGATTATTTTACATTATAATGAAGAAAAACTTCAATCATAAAAAGAATGATACATCTCCCCATAATCCCTACAATGATTAACCATCCCATAAGAATGATCAAATTGTGGATCAACCTTTTCGTTGGTTGGTCTGAATTCATCAATGAATTGAAGAATTGAGAAGAAAATCATGAAGTGATTAAATGAACTACCTCATGGTTGGGTCAGTCATTAATGAACAAGATATTTCCATGTTGTCATTGATCCTCGATCCACTGGTGTTCGTCACTGTTCGTTAGCGGGGTTTTTGTCTCCTTAACTCGGAGTAATTCTAGGGTTATTACAACAACCTCGAATTTCCCTGAAATGATTTATGAAAAAGGGAAACTTCCACTTCATCATCATGTAACATTAAATTAAATAAACATTATTTTTCTTCTTTTAACATCTGAAAACTAATTTTCATAGTTGACCCGAGACGGTTGATGTTAGGTCCTACTTAAGGTAAAGTCACTACTTTGAACACAATGGTTCCCTCATATTTCTAATTTGTGAACCCATTTAAGAGTTATTACACCTTTTCAAGAAACCCTATCAGTTATTCTATTAAACAAAAAACATTTTTCAATGAACTGTTTCAGGCATACTAGGCACTAAAAGCACATGCTATCTCAATGCCTATGTCAAGACCCGACCCTACCGGTCTGCAGCCGCAACTTCCCAAATCCCGGCTCCATAGGCCAGGGGTTGGCGACAAGTGCCGAAGGTGTAACAATATCGGGGAGGCATTTGCCTATGTACATGAACACAGACACACACACACATCCCACTCAATGCAGAAGTGCATAGTAAAACCAAAACCAAAGGAAAAACAACTGTAACTCAACCACAGTCATGAATCACCCTTTAAATAGAAAAGTAAAGTGATGAAACGTTTTGACAAGATACTGAAAAATAAAAGGGGAAAAACATGCGCCCAACCCGAAAGGTGCCACAACCCTGAAACAGGTAAACAAAAGTAAACAGCTGGTGAGTCTCACACCTGAATGTCCAACAACGACCACTGAATGTTGCCCAAGCTCATGTGTCCTCTACGCTCCTCCATAGTCTTGATCGACCTATCCGTCGTCTTCAAGGGCACACCAAGTTCGGGAAAATCCCATATAGGGGTGAGTATAAAGGTACTCAGTAGGATGACCCAAAAGTTTGAGGGAGCAACAAATGAGGTACTAAAATGGTGAGTAGTAGACTAAACAAATAACAGTGTAATAGTACAATAGAGAGAGTGCAGCTCAAACCAACAAAAGAAAGGAAGTAGACTCGTCCCAACCAAGAGGAGTTAGACACGGAAAGCACGTGGCATACCCCACATGTCTTCACCCCTCCTAGAAGGAGGGTAACTGAACCAAAGCAGTGGGGAAAAAAATACCGTATATATATATATATGCTCATCAAGAAACCCGAATGAGTGTGTAAGACGATATCCATCTCCAAGACCAGCCCCTGAAAATTCACCAATAGTTCTACGGATATCCATCAATGATGCCCAGACATCCCGTACGTAAAATTTGTATCATCACTGAACTATACAACCAAAAGTCATGCTCTGGTAATCACAGAGAAAAGTCCTTGATTAGCCTCATAGGAAGGGCTAAGTCTGAATGAAGTCATCAGGTGACCCACTTCCCAGCACAACTAAAGGGTAAACCTCAAAAAGGTCATTCGGTGACCCACTGCATAGCCCTGCTGGAGTGTAAACCCTAAAAGGTTGTCGGGTAACCTAGTGCCCAGCCCAACTAGAGGGTAAACCCAAAGGTCAATGGGTAACCCACTGCCCAGCCCTGTTGGAGGGTAAACCCTCTGGTCAATGTGTAACCCACTGCCCAGCCCTACTGAAGGGTAAACCCTAAGGTCTAAGGGTAACCCACTGCCCATCCTCACAGGAGGGTAATCCAAGAACTGGTCCGATAACCCCGCGTTGCCCGTGCCATCACTAGCTGTTACTAACATCGCTACCATGCGTTGGTTCGGAGTGTGTCAAAGGAACCTCTAACAAACTCCCTTTAATATTTCCCCATTTAATGAGATCTCGAAAGAGGCTACACATGCCCAAATAGATTACATTGTTGTAATCCTCATAGAAAAATGTGCAAGATAGACTTCTTACATACTGGAAACGGACTCCCGGTGAAAAAGTTATTCAACACTGCTTCATGCCCATACGACTTCTCATGGGGCCCACATCTTGGTCTTGAAAGAGGTTGGTCGAACTACGCCATTGTGATTCTCTCAGAAAAACATGCCAAAACGACTACTCATTCGCCCTGAACGGACGTCTAATGAAAAAGTCGCAAAACGCTTCCCACAGATTAAAAGACGGTCTGTGAGGCCCATAACTCAACTTCAGTTTCAATGCTTGGAACCACCCTATACTACATCGTCTTGACGCCAGGGATACAACACCGCTAACAGTGCCTAAAACAGACTCCGGATGTGTTCGTGCCATCCGAAAGAAGAATCCCCGGTGAGGTACTTAATGAGTGTGTCACGCCACCGAGCTCCCATACTGGTAATTAAAATCCCCAAGACCATCTCAAAACCTCTGTATCAATCCAAGGATTGCATCTCCACAGACAGCACATGAATCTGATGCTCTTTTTGTGAGTTATGTTGTTTTTAACGTCATCGGACGGCACGGGGTGTGCCTGGGCCGGCCCAACCACTTCCGACCAGCGGTCCGCGGCTAGGCCGCTTGGACCGATCTGTCCACCACGGATAGAAGATCTCCATGCAGGGTACCCCACGTGACCCGGACCAGCTCAGCAAGTCTGACACATTCTCTACGAGACCCGCGATGTGTGGGTATCTATCAGCTGGTCCGGGTCGCGATGACCCCGGTTCTTCGCGCCTCCCACTGACCGGAAAAGCCGCCCAGCCAGCCCCCCCCCCCCCCCCCCCGCCCACATCACCCTACATACGCCGCCGGACCGAATTGCCTAAATCTCGCCGCCTCCGTGGCCTGGTAACCACCGAACCCCCACACCGACCGTCGGACAGCCCTGGAACCGCCGGAAAACCCAAGGTTTCGCTGGAAAAATTCCCAGGACCACCACGGGCAGCCCGTGACATGGATTTTTGATATGAGAAGAGTGTTAGAAATCTCGGATCGATTATTACCCAACTATGGGCTTCGCTCAACTATTTCAAATCATTTATATACAATTAATTTAATTCAACAAATATGCGGAAATTAAAACAAAAACAGAAACTTCCTACCTCGCTGGGTGTAGCCCGTAGCTTCGCCGACGATCTGCTGGAGTCGTCGTGCTTTGGAGAGGTGGGAAAAGGGGATTGATGCTTTTTGAGAGGAAAACCGCCTGGGGTGGCAGGGGTAAGGAGGAGGGGAGAAGTGTTTAAGTAGATAAACACTTAAACCCCCACTAGAAGACCTTCTACCCAAACTTTGGGCAGGGTCAGCTTAAGCTGCCTCTAGGGTAAAATCTACTTTCTAAGGGAAACGGAAATCTCAGAATTTTAATCTGAGCCTCTATTTAGATGTTTAAAAGTTCACCCCTGAAGCCGCTAAATTATGAAAATGCCCCTGGTGTCATTTTTCCACAGAAGGGCCGCACCTTCAAAGGTTATACCCCTCCTAGGGTAAACGACACGCTCATGACTCAATAGTGCCCTCAGTTTTCTCATCCGAGCAACCGTTAAAGAGTTATTCTATTTATTTGTCATGGCCAGTGTGAACATACATAAAATTTAATTCCTTCCACACCGGGGCTTGGAATCACAAACCGTCTAAACACCCTATTTTGGAATAACATCAAGAAAATTTTAATGTCTTATAGGCTCAAAACCCAGGTTCTTAAATCATTCCCTCCTTCAAGTTTTTATTCCCCAAAAAATAAAACTACAAAAACAACTCGGGATAATGGGGTCGCATCTGGCTCTCCCATTCCCAGGTGCTCTCATGTACCCTCCCATGCTACCATAGCTCACGAACCAAAGGAATGGTCCATCCACGCATTGTCTACTCCTGCTGGTCCTCAATTGCCACCAGGTGCTCCGCAAAGGTGTCTCCATCCTCGATGTCCAGCTCTCAGTCGATAATGTGCATGGGGCCGTGCATGTATTTTTTTCAACTGTGAAACGTGGAAGACTTCATGAACCCTCTCCACTTATGGGGGTAGAACAAGATGGTAGGGAACCTTACTGACCCTGCGCACAATCTCAAATGGACCAATATACCTTGGGGATAGCTTTCCACCCCGGACGACCCTCCGTGTACCACGCTGTAGAAGGACTCTCAAAAAGACATGGACCCCCTAATCAAACTCCAAAGGACTGTGATGACGGTCTGTATAGGAATTCTACTTACTCTGATCCGTCCTCATCCGCTCAGGAATGACATGAACCTTCTCCGTCGTCACTTCCACCAAATCTGGGCCCATGAGGAAGGTCTCCCCAACCTCTGTCCAGCACAATGGTGACCTGCAGGGTCTCCCGTAGAGGTCCTCAAAAGGTGCCATGCCGATAGTAGAGTGGTAACTGTTGTTGTATGCGAACTCCACCAAGGGCAGGTGGTCCTCCCCGCTCAGTCCAAAGTCTAACACGCACGCCCTGAGCATATCCTCAAACACCTGGATTGTGTGCTCTGTCTGCCTATTCGTCTGGTGGTGAAAAGTTGTACTCATCTTTTGCCGAGTCCTGAATACCTCCTGCATGCCTCACCATAATCGCGATGTAAACCATGAATCACGGTTGGAGATGATTTTTGAGGGTACTCCATGAAGGCAGACAATCTCCCAAACATACAGCTACCCTAGACTCTCTACTGAACTCTACTCCCTGATGCAAGGAAGTGCGCCAACATCGTGAGTCGGTCCACTATCACCCAAGTGGAGTCATGGACCTTCGTTGTGCGCATAAGACCTGTGATGAAGTCCATAGATATGCCATCCCACTTCCACTCCAAGATATCAAGGGGCTGCAACAACCCTGCCTGAACGTGATGATCTGCCTTCGCCTGCTAAAAGGTAAGACACCGGGAAATGAACTCAACTACGCTCCACTTCATTCCAGACCACAAAACCAACCGCTAAAGGACTCTGTAAATTTTCCCCACATCGGTATGTACAGCCAAGGGAGAAGTGTGGAACTTCCACATCACCTCCTCCTGCATCTCCTCTGGTACTACAGCTCTCCCCTGGAATAGGATCTCATGATTCCTTCCATTAGAATACCTATCGGGTGTGTCGGCCGTGAATATCTGATCATGTAGTACCTTGCTGTCGAAATCCCCCAACTGCGACTCTCTCACACGCTCTAGGATCTAAGGAGTCAACACCATCGACTGTATGAATGTCATAACCTCCTGCTCCACCAAGGTCAGCAATAGGGAATCCAACTACTCTGAATCTTCCTACACTAATCAAGCCCGGGACTTCCTGCTAAAGGCATCTGCTACTACGTTGCCCTTTCCCAGAGTGTAGACTATCTCGAAATCATGGTCTTGTAGAAACTCTAGCTAGGGCCACTGCCTCAAATTCAAATCTCTCTGAGTGTAGATGTACTTGAGGCTCTGGTGGTTTGAGTAGACCACAGAACGCTCACCCAGAAGGTAGTGTCTCCATAACCTCAAGGCAAAGACTACTAGTGCCACTTTCAAATTGTGAGTCGCATAATTCTGCTCATGGGGCCTCAACTGCCTCGATCCATATGCAATCACTGCCTGATACTTCATCAACACGCACCTAAGCCCAGTTCCTGAAGCGTTGTTGTACACCACGAACTTAACACCCTCCTCTGGCAGTCTCAACAATGGAACACTAGTCAACCTCTGTCTCAACTCTTCGAAGGCCATCTGAAACTGATCAATCTAGGTGAACGGTCATCCCTTCCGCATCAATGCGGTCAAAGGGGCAGTAATCTTAGAGAAATATTCCATGAACCTCCTGTAGTACCCTACCAAAAAATTGAAGCTCCGCACCTCTGACGCATTCTTGGGTGGCTCCCAAGAAAGCACTACCTCTATCTTTTCCGGATCTACGACCAATCACTGCTTCATAATGACATGCCCCAGAAAGTGAACCTCATGAATCCTGAACTAACACTTCGAGATATTCCCATACAGCTGGTTCTCTCAAATTAAGTCTAGGACCATCCTCAAACTCTTCATGTGCTCCTCTTCCGTTGCAGAGTAGATGAGTATGTCTTCAATAAAGACAACCAAAAACCTGTCCAAGTATAGGTGGAATATTTGGTTCATCAAATCCATAAAAATGGTGGGGGAATTCATCACACCAAACGGCATCACTAGAAACTCATAATTCCCATAATGAAAACGGAAAGCTGACCTCGGGATGTCAGCCTCACAAACCCGGAGCTTGTGGTAGCTGGATTGAAGATCAATCTTGGAGAACCAGTTCGCACCTCTCAGCTGGTCAAAGAGGTCTTCAATCCCCAGTAAAGGGTACTTGTTATTTATCATAGCCTGATTCAGGTGACAATAATCCACACAAATCCGAAAACTCCCATCTACCTTTTTCACAAACAAAATCAGACATGCCCAGGGGGACACACTAGGCCTGATGAATCCCTTCTCACGAAAGTCATCCAGCTGAATTCATAGCTCTCGAAGCTCTGTGGGTGCCATCCGATAAGCCGGACACGATATCAGGGAAGTCTATGGCTACAAGTCAATGCATAACTCCATCTCTCACCTCAGAGGTAGTCCGGAGACATCCTCGGGAAAGACGTCCATGTAGTCCACTACAATGGAAGGGATCCAGGTGCCTATAGAGTTTGCTGCTTTGAGAGCCGTGTTTGACAACTGGTGAGAAAAAGGTCATGGTTTCTTACTCAGAGTACCTGTCTGCACTACCATGAGGTCTCTTTCACCTGGAATAGTGAACCTCATTCCATCAGTGTGCACGCCTTTGACTTGTCTATGACGACAGTCGATCTTGGCGTGAACCATAGAAAGCAAATCCATGCCCAGGATGACGTCGTAAGGTTCCATCGTGATGATGAGTATGTCCCACGTGAAACTGCCCCCTATGAATGATAGTTCGCACTGTTTGCAGATAAATGTCACCAACGAGTCACTTCCCGTTGGAACCTCGAGGATAAGTGCTGGTGTCAGCGCCTCTATTGGAAGCTCCAACTCCTGTACCAAAAGAAGCGATATAAAGGATTGGTTGGAGCCTATTTCTACCAGTAATGAAGCAAGCGTAGAGTAAACACAAAGAGTACCTCATACCATCTCGTGTGATGGGGGGTCATGAACACCCACAGCCTGAAGCCTCTAGTGGTCCCTACAGCCATATCCCTGAGCCTAGAATGGACCACTCAGTGGTAGTGATGGGAGGACCTCAAAAAACCATCCCGGACCTCCAGGTCTTGTTGCTCTTCCTACACCACCTCCCTAAAGACCACTATGTCCTCTCTCGGAGGATCCATGGTCATGACACTACCTCTACTGCTGCGGTGTGCCCACTGCCTGCCACAGCTGCTCGGTATGCTTGGTTGGGCAGTCCCGTGCTAGGTGACCCGTCTGTCACATGTATAGCACTGGCTCCCTCATGGCTTCCCCAATGCTCCATGTTGCCACTGCGGTGTACGACCATGCCCCCATGTCTACTCATGGAAGGGCCTCCTCGATTAAGGCTCTGCTCTCTGTCGCCTGCCTGTCACCGAAGACTTTCATCTAAAGTGGCCACTACTAGGCCCTGTCAACTGGCGTCCCTCAGCCAAGAATCTTACCATAATGAGCCCCCACTCTAGCACCCCATCATAAGTAGGGATGCACAGGGGTACAACACTAGCACGGATCTCCCTACAAAGACCCTGCTCAAACTTCCACACCCAGAAGAAACTATCGCGGACCATATCCTACGAGTAGTGTGTCAGATCGTTAAACCGGGACGAGTACTGTGACATGGTCATCCCCCTTGCTTCAGCTCCAGAAGCTCCAGAATTTGAAAAGAGTGTAAAAAAGAGGGGGAGTACTCCTCTAGGAATAGCTTCTGATAGTTATCCCACGTGAGAGAAAACTCTTTGTGCATCTGTGTAACCAACCCCCACCAATGTCCGGTTTCCCGAAGAAAAATCCTGGAAGCTAGGGCTACAATCTGGTCTGTTGGCATCCGTACCAGCCTGAAAATTCAGTCCATGGACCCTAGCCAGTCTTCCGCTGCCTAGGGATCCGGGTCCTCGCGGAACTTCTGCAGCCGCTGACGCTGGAAGTCTTGGAGCATACACAGCCTGCACTATACCTCAACCTGTGTTGTCGGTACTAACTACGGATCTCCAGGTGGAGGGGATGCTGTTGAAGCACTGGGTGGATGGGTATCACATGAGGGTCCCTAAACTGATGCCTCATCGCTCTCCAGGTCACCGTCACGAACTGGAGAGGGTAACCTGGCTGGCTGCTGTCGTGGGGGCATCCTGAAAATTATCAAAGATTACTGTGATTAGATGAGCATATATATATAACAGTAATCATAAAGGGGAGTTGACTCAACAAGGACTGTCAAAGACTCAATCCTACAGGATGCATGTTCCAAATTTCCCTACAATAAGTGTCTCAGCATGCCGAGTCGACAAGCGGGTTATCTGGGTCATGATGAATGGATACATCGGCTGCTCGTATCATCACTAGACTCCCTGGCCTGAGAGCTTCTCTCGGGACACATCGACATTGTTGCCCTAATTCCCAACCAATTTTTTTTAGGGACATCTGAACAAATACCCAAGTGATAAACCACTTCTGATACCACTTTTTCACGACTCAAACCTATTGGTCTCGAGCCGCAACTACCCCAAGCCCGTCTCCATAGGCCAGGGGCTGGCGACAAGCATCGAAGGCATAAAAATATTGGGGAGGCCTTTTCTTAAGTACCTGCACACACACACACATCCCACTCAATGCAGAAGTGAAGAGTAAAAAGAAAACCAAAGGACAAACAACTATAACCCAACCACAACCATGCATCACCCTCTACAACGAAAAGTAATGTGCTGAAAAGTGCTGACAAGATACTGAACAGAAAAAGGGTCAAAACACGAACCCAACCCGAAAGGTGCCACAACTCAGAAAAAGGTAAACAAAAGTAAACAACTGGTGAGTCTCACACCTAAAAGTCCTACTACGTCCACTGAATGCATCCCATGCTCATGTGTCCTCTACGTTCCTCTATAGTCTTAATAGACATGTCTGTCGTCTGCAAGGGCACACGACGTGCAAGAAAATCCCAAACAGGGGTGAGTATAATGATACTCAGAAGGATTCCCCGAAAGCTTGAGGGAGAAACAAAGGAGGTACTAAAACTGTGATCAGTAGACAGAAAAAAGAACAATGTGAGAGTACAATAGAGAGAATGCAGCTCAACCCAACAAAAGAAAAGAAGTAGACTCGTCCCAACCAAGAGGAGATAGACACGAAAAGAACGTGGCATACCCCACATGTCTTTACCCCTCCTAGAAGGAGAGTAATTGAACCAAAGGAGTGGGAAAAAAAGGTTGTATATATATATGCTCAACAAGAAACCAGAACGAGTGCGTAAAGGAATATCCATCTCCAATCACAACCTAGGAAAAGTTGCCAATAGTTATAAGGATAACTATCAATAATTCCCAAACGTATCGCATGCCAAAGTTGTCTCATCGCTGAATTGTACAACCAAGATTCATGCTCTGGTAATCACAGTGAAAAGTACCTAACTAGCCTCATAGGAAGGGCTGAGTCTGAAAGAATTCATCGGGTAACCCACTGTCCAACCCAACTAGAGGGTAAACCCCAAAAGGTCATCGGGTGACCCACTGCCTAGCCCTACTGGAGGGTAAACCCTAAAAGGTTTTCAGGTAACCCACTGCCCAGCCCAACTAGAGGGTAAAGCCTAAAGTCAACGGGTAACCCACTACCCATCCCCACTAGAGGGTAAACACTAAGGTCAATGGCTAACTGACTTCCCAGCCCCACTGGAGGGTAAACCCTAAGGTCAACGGGTCACCCACTTCCCAACCTCACTGGAGAGTGAACCCGAAACTTGTTCGATAACATTGCGCTGCCCATGCCATCACTGGGTGTCACTAACATCGCTACCGTGCATTGGTTCAGAGTACATCAAAGGAACCTCTGAAAAATTCCCTTTCATGTTTCCCAATTTAATGAGATCTTGAAAGATGCTTCACACGCCCAAACATATTACACCGTTGTAATCCTCATGGAAAAACACACGAGATAGACCACTAAATTACTGTAAATGGAAACCTGACAAAAAGGTTATTCAAAACCTCTTTATGCCCATACGTTGTCTCGTGGGTCCCACATATCTGTCCCAATAGAGGTTGGGAGAACTGTGCCATCGCGATGCTCTCAAAAAAACACACAAAACTGACTACTCATTTGACCCGAACGAACGTATGATGAAGAAGTCGCTAAAAGCTGCTCACAGCTTAAAAAGACGGCCAGTGGGGGCCATGCCACAACTACAGATTCAATGAATAGAACCACCTTGGACTACATATTCTAGATTCCATAGTTAAAATGCTACTGACGGCACCTACAATGGACTCTGGATGTGTTCACGCCATCCGAACGAAGAATCCCCGACGAGGTACTTAATGAGCGTGTCGTGCCACCGAGCTCCCTTCCCGGGAATTAAAGTCCATGGGACCATCGCAAAATCATTATCTCAATCCATGGATCGTGTCGCCGCAAACAGCACATGAATCCAACGCTCGGTTTGCTAGTTATTTCATTTTTAACGTCAACGGACGGGATGGGGTGGGCCTGGATTGACCCACCCCCTTCCGACCGACGGTCTGCAGCTGGACCTCCTGGTCAACCCTGGCCCGCGGTTCGCCACATAACCCCCCCCCCCCTCCGTGTCACCCAGACCGGCTCACCTAGTCCAGCGCATTCTCCACGATACCCATGAAGTGCTGGTCTCTGTCGGCTTTGGTCGGGGTTGCGACGACCCTGGTTCTTCGCGCCTCCTGCTGACCAGTGATACCGGCCAGCCTACCCCCCCCCCCCCCCCGCATCCCCCACGTACGCCACTAGCTTGGACTGCTTGAACCCCGCTTCCATCACTAGTAGCCATCCGCCGCCACTGGGATCTTGCCACCGCCACCTGGGAACCTTCGGACCACCGCGCCAACCACCGGACAGGCCTGGAACCACTAGAAAACCCAAGGTTTGGCCGGAAAACTTCTCGGCGCCACCCATGCACCCCGGGACTCAGATTTTCGATCCGATAACAGAGTTATAAATCTCCAACCGAATCCAACACAACTATGGGCTACTCTCAATGATTGGACAACATTTCAAAGCAATGAATTTAATTAATGGAAGATGCATAAATTAAAACGAAAATACAAACTTCCTAACTCGCTGGGCATAGCCCGTAGCTTCACCGATGATCCGCCAGAGCCACCGTGCCATGGAAAGGTGGGGAGAGGGCTTGATTCTTGTTCATAGGAAAACATCCAGGGAGAGAAAAGTGGGAAGAAAGAGGAGGGGAGAAGTGTTTAAGTAGAGAAACACTTAAACCCCCACCAGAAGACCATGTACCCAAACTTTCGGTGGGGTCGGGGGTAAGCTGCCCCTAGGATAAAATCCAAGTTCTGTGCGTAACATAAGTCTCAAAATTTTAATCTAAGCCTCCGTTTAGAAGTTGTAAAGTTCACGCCTGAGGCAATTAAATTACGAAAACACCCCTAGTGGCTTTTTCCACAGAAGGGTCGCGCCCGCAAAAGTTACACCCCTCCTAGGGTAATTGAAATGCTCTGGACTCAACGATGCCCTCAGTTTTCTCATCCCAACTACCGTTTAGGTATTATTCTTTTTATTTGGTGTTTCCAGTGTTAACGCAATTAAAATTTAATTCCGGCCATACTGGGGCTCAGAATCACACACCGTCTGAACGCCCTGCTCTAGAATAACATAAAAAATATTTCAAAGTCTTACCTGCTCAAAACCCAGGTTCTAATTGCCTAGTATTAGAATTTACCAAATTACTTATAAAAAATAAAACTTTAGAAAATTGGAGTCATTACATTCTTTTTACCATAGGGTTTTACATCCCTGAAATCAAAAACAAGGGATAAACATAAAAAAGGTGAGGATACTATGCACAAATCTGAGCCTCCTACTCCCATGTTCTCCCCTAGAGATTCCCATAATTCCATTGAACATGCACTAGAGGAATCAACCACCCATGACGGATATTCTCTTGTTTATCTTTGAACTCCACTGGGTCCTCTTCAAAAGTCACTCCATCATCAATGTCTAGATGACTCCTGTTGATGTGGTGAAATGGGTAGTTTACATACCACCTCAGCTACGACGTTTGGAAGACATCATGAACACAGTGCAACTTTGGGGGTAGAGCTAGGAGGTACTCCAAATCTCCAAATACACTCAGAAAATGAAAATGGTTGATGTATCTTAGAGATAACATTCATCCCTTTCCAAATCTCCACAATCCCCGTCGATGAGAGACTCAATGGAAGACATGGTCTCCCTAACCAAAATCTAAGGGCGTTCATATTCTATTACCATATTAATTCTACTGAATCTTTGTAGTCCTAATCTACTCTTGGATGATTTTCACCTTCTCTCTAGTAGCCTTTACTAACTCTAGACCCATTAGTTCTAAATCTCCTGAGTCTGTACAACAAAGTGGTGAAATTCATAGTCACCAATAAAATGCCTCAAATAGAGTCATACCAATGGTGGGGTAGTAGTTGATGTTGTATGAAAACTCGACCAAAGGTAGGTGATCCTCCCAACTATGGCCAAAATCTTGGATGCAAGAAATAATCATGTCCTCAAGAACATGAATGGCCCTCTCCATATTTTCATCCATATGGGAATGAAACATTGTTCTCAAGAATAACTGAGTCCCCAATGCCTCCTGAAATTCCTTCCACAACCAGGATGTGAAACAAGATTCACAAATCAAAATGACCATCAACAGAACTCCATGAAGTCAAAATATATTCTACACATTGAGGCATTTGAAGCTCTCTACTAAACTCTGTTCCTAGATTGATAGGAAGTGGGCTGACATGGTGAGTCGGTCAATGATCACCCAGATGAAATCTTATCCCATAGATGTATGTGTTAAACCCATCAAAATTTCCATCAATATCCCATACCACTTCTACTCTGGATTCTCTATGGGTTTAGTCAAACCCACTGGAACCTGTTCATCAATCTTCACTTGATGGAAAGTGAGGCATCGATAAACGAACTATGCCACTGCCTTTTTCTACCATGACAACCTGAACTATTGTCAGAGATCATGGTAACTATTATCAACACCTGGATATAAAACCAATGGGGATGTATAGAAATACCTCAAGACCTCCTCTTGCAACACCACTGGTACAACTGTTCATCCTCTAAAGAGAAAGACATTCTCCTCACCTTTCAAATATCCATCAGGAGAATGCCCGGTGGGCATCTGAGCACGTAAAGTCTCATTTTTAGTATCCCCATGTTGTGCCTCACTAACATGTTGTAGGATTGGAGGAGTGATAACCATTTACTTGAGGTAAAATACTCCATCTATGTCCATAAAGGATATCTACAACATGACCAACTACTATGATGCCTTGCTGAGTTACTACAAGTTGGACCTCCTATTGAGGACGTCTACAGCCATGTTCCCCTTCCCAGGAGTATAGAAAAAATCAAATTCATAGTTCTATAGGAACTCCATCCATCACCTCTATCTCATGTTAAAATCCTTCTGGGAGAAGATATACATGAAACTCTTATGGTCAAAGTTGATGACAAACTGATAACTCATAAGGAAGTGTCGCCACATCTTCAAGGCAAAGACAATCACTTCCAACTCAAGGTTATGGGTCACATAGTTCTAATCATGTGATCCCAAATATCCTGAACCATAGGGAATCATTGATTTACCTTTCGTTATTACAAAACGAATCCCACAACCCGATGCATCACAAAAAACCACATACACAGCACCCTCCTATAGAAATCTCAAGATTAGAGGGCTCATCATCTCTGACTCAGCTAATGAAAACACTCCTGGAAATTCTCCTTCCACACAAATGGTTATACTTTTTGGATCAATGATTTCAAGGATACTAATACTTTGGAAAAGATGGGTACAAACCACCGATAGTACCCATCTATCCTAAGGAAACTTCACACCTTAGTAACACTCTTGGGTGGCTCCCAAGAAATAACCACCTCTAACTTCACTGGATCTACTGCAACTACATCCTTTGAAATTAAGTTTCCCAGAAATTGGACCTTTGTATCTGTAACTAACACTTCAAGAGCTTCTTGTAATTATGGTTCTCTCAGAGAATGTGTAGGACCATCCTCAAGTGTATCACATGATCCTCCTTGGACACTGATTACACTAGGATATCATCAATGAAGACCATGACAAACCAGTATATGTAAGGATGGAAGATCTTGTTCATGAGTCCCATGAACGCCGCTTGGGCAATCATTATTCCAAACAGCATCATTACATACTCTTTCTAGCCATAACGACATCTGAAAGGTATATTCAGGATGCCCTCATCCCGTACTTGATGTTTGGGATAGCCAGATCTGAGGTCCATCTTCGGGAACCACCTCTCTCTCACTCTTTAGCGGATCAAAGAGGTTTTCAATCCTTAGTAGTGGATACATATTATTCATGGTCACCTGGTTTTCACACCATAATTCCACACATAATCACATGCTCCCATATTCCTTCATGGAAAACAAAACTGGGGCCACCCAAGGTGAAACACTAGGCCTCATGAATCCCTTCATCTACAAGTCCTCTAGTTTCACCCTCAACTCATGAAGCACCATGGGATAAATATGATATGAATGTGTTTATACCAACACCATCTCGGGGTACATGTCAATGTTGAATTCAACCTCCCTATCAGGCAACATTCTGAGGAAATATTCAGAAAAGACATCTTAATACTATGCCACCACTATAGGAAACTAAGGAATCATATCATCCACTGCACCAAGGGTGAGACAGTACAATTAATGAGTAATCGGCTGCACCCACCTATTCATGTTTCTTTCATAGAGTGAATATGTCTCATTTTCACCGAAAAAAACCACATCCCACCAATATAGACACACCGCACTCTATTCCTAAAACAATCAATATGGGCATGAACTATGGATAACTAGTCCTTACCAAGAATGTTGTCGTAAGGCCTCGACACTACCTCTATTCAATCACAACCGAAAATATTTCCCCTTAGAGTAAGGGTACACTTTCGTCACTATTTTGTGATCATTGAATCTCCCCCATAGGAGTTTCAATGTATAGGGATCGAGTCAATGATTCCATTGGAATTTTTGAGTCTCAAACAAGGGTCATAGTGTGAAAAGTGTTATTGAAACCACATTCTATCAAAACTACACCTAAGGTGGAAAAGACAAAGATATTACCTCTAATCATCTTGTGAACCTTGGGGTAATATTCCTGCATCACCTGAATCCAGCATCATCCCTGCCCACCTACTGCTTGAGCCTGTGGTGGACCACATATGGGTGGTGGTGGTAGTACATCCAACCTCCGACCACCTCCTACTACCCGACCTGATCCTATTCCACTATCTACACCTTATAGACCACCCTAATCCTATCTCTACCACTATCTTAGCAGTTCCTCAACCATCTCCTAATTTTTAATACGGTGAATCAAGAAATATCTAGCCAGAGACCTTAACTGTAGAATGAGTAACACGACCTATCCTTCAGCTGATTCGATCTTCCCTAGGAGCCCCTCACTATTGATCTCATGTCCATTGGTCAACCCCTAGAGTGCATGACCCTCTTGGGTCCATGAATCTATTGTCTGCTAACTACAATTGAAGACTCAGCTGCTCGGTGTATACTAGAAGCTCCCACCACTGTTGTCTTCTCCACCATAAGCCTCTCCACAAGAATAGAACCCTCTAGTACTCCATCATATGCTGGAATGATAAGGGATATCATAAACGCCCCGATCTCCTAGTGTAGCCCCTTCTTGAAAGATGGATCCCGGAAGAACGATTATCACACTATAACCATAGATTAGTGAGAATGATCCATAAATATCATTGAGTACTCTACTACTATTTGACTGCCTTGTTGCCGATGCAGGAGTCCCTATATGTGCACTGAACATAATGTCGATGGAAAGAACTCCTACCCAAAGAGGCGCTCAAAGAATTCCCAAGAGGGAGTCATCTTGTCATGAGTCTAGATCTCTAAGCTCCACCATCACCCCATTGAGTCCTGAATATGGCTCACAACAAGAACTTTCAACTAGTTGGAAGGTGTCATCACGAGGAAAAAGACATGTGTAAATGACTCTATCGAATCCACAACTTCTTGTGGTCCGGTCTCACCCCAAAATCTGGGATGTCTCCACCTCTGGAAATCATGAAACCCACTAAAATAGTGTGCATCCTAAACAAGTTTCACTGGAAGTAACTGCTACCCAATGGGTTGTGGTGTCACTAGCACACTGCCCAAAGGTGTTATCCCTGGAACCAGTCCCCGTACTGATTCCTCATCGGTTTGTAGATCATCCTCATGATCACGCATCAGAATCCTGGATGAAATTCTCCATAAAGGCATCTTGAAATATATCATGATGAATGATGTTCAATAGAGTAGACCTGGTGAGCTGACTCAAGAAGGACATGAGAACACATCAAAATCCTATATGATGCATTTACCTTTAATTTCCCTAAAACTACTGTTTTCATGTACTATGTCAGAAATTGGAACTCAGAGTCTTTTTGTATGGATATGTTGGACACCACACCAACACTGGATTCCCTTGCATGAAATCTAATTTTAAAACAATTAATACTAGTACCCAGAACTAATATTATAAACTCTTAGTTCTTTAGGTAGAACTAAAATTCCTCTAATACCACTCTATCAAGTCTCCTTTGAAAGGGGAAAATGTCATGACTACTCCACAACTACCTCCAATAGGCTAGGGGTGGGCGACTAGTACCATGTTGGCATATCCAAAAATGGGAGTCACTATCCTAAGTACCAGTACACACAAACACAATCTCTAAGACCAAAAATGATGAAATGTAATGATACTAAATAGACCATGCATGCATCTACAATGATACCAACCACATAGTATAATAGATGGAAACTAGAATGTAAACATGTCCAGAATGTATGCCTGCCAAAAAAATGTCCACCAAAGTGAATGCACAAGTTCCTGAAATTAATCAATAGAAACCCCTACCATAAGGGAAGGTTTAGGATAGATGTCTAAATTCATAGAAGCACACCTTGTGTGTCTAATCACTCTAAGAACCACCTGGTCTTGGTACATATAGATCTTCATCAATGTGTTGATCATCTCCACAAGACGTGATAGATGTGGGAAGATCATGTGTATGGGTGAGTAAAAAAATACTAAATTGGACACTCTAAAACCAAAAAGGAATTACACTAAGATATACACAAAGTACCCCACAAAAAATATTTGAATTATACCACAAATAAATATAAAATTTATACCACATAAAAAAACATAGAATACCAAAAATTAAATACATGATGTATAGTCATATAATACTAATATAAGTCTAATGAATAAAAGAATGAATATTAATCATAGTCCACATAACACTAAGAGTCGATAACACACCGAGTGTTAATAACACATGGAGTTTCGATAACACACATTGTGTCAGTAACACACGGAGTGTTTGTAACACATGGAATGTCAGTAACACATGGAGTGTCTTTAACACATGATGTTTCAATAAATCATGCAACCCCCAAGTCATGTAGTCATTAAGATCACATAGTCACCATGATCACATAGCCAGAAAGATCACCTAGTTAGCCACATGATTATTCTTGTAGCGCGCTTGTACTAGTAGAACCTTCTCCAAAATCTATTAGGTAGTATAAAAAAGTTAAAAAAATACTCACTTATAATATATCATAAGTAAATTCTTGTCTCAAGTGTCCTAATTCCATATACAACTCATCCAACAGACACACAGTTTGAAAGATATGTCTATTTTTGTGAAACGGTCCAACCTAAGTCTGATACGGGTCTGGCCCGACCCACAGGACTAGACCCAACCCGGTATAGTCCTACCCTAACTATAATAGCCCACTACTCTTTCCCCACTAAGAATATTGGACCCAGTCGATGGGGCTATTGGGTTCAGCCCGCATGGCTTCCAGAATGGCCCGACCACCCTAGTGTGTCCCGCATGTAGCTGGCAGGTTTGCTCTGTTAGATGCAACGTACCCTAGCTGCACCCCCGTTCCATGTGGTCTTCCATAACCATGTGGATCCCTCTATGTTTCTTATTCATCATGGTACCATGTCTCGTTTCATGTGACATGATCGGATCCTCTGCATGCCCCACACCTTGCCACCAGGGGATCCTTCAACGCGGCTTCGAGACACATCCAAGCTCACCGCTGCAACCTCATGTTGTGGACCCCAATAAAAAACGCCAACCATGTTTCCCAGATGTCGCCTACCACTCCATTGTGGATCCTATGTGGAATGTTCCAGCCCCACCGGCCACTACCGGTGTCCAGTCATTGTTCGCCGCACCCACACGCGACTGCTACTGGTTCTTGTCACCGGTGTGTTGGTGGCCCCTCCCATGGGACACCAGTTCACCTCCAGTGCTCTAGTTCTCAAGAATAATGCATTCATTATATCCTTGGCTCATGTACTTCATCGATATTCTATACTCTTCGCCTTTCCACCAATACGGGGGTTTGATCACATTTGAAACCTCTAGGAAACTCTAACTGTGACCACGAGGGTCTAGCGGCGAAGAATGCCAAGAACGAGTGATGGAGAAAGCACAAGAATGACTGAATGAACAAACCTCGACATTTTCTAATTTCGTCCTAGATCAATTACCATTAAAAAGAAGAACAAATACAATGATAATCACAAATACACATCTACCCATATTCCCCGCAATGATTATCTATCCCGTAAGAATTATCAAAATGTAGATCGACTTGTTCGTTGGTTTTTCCATGATTATCATCGAATCTATGGATGGGGAAAAAAATAAAAAGAAGTTTAAATGACCTACCTCATGGTTGAGTCAGTTGTTGATGAAGAATGGTGGTCTGTGTCATTTTCGATCCCCGGTCCATCGACATTCAACATCATTCATCAGAGGGGTTTCTATCTCCTTACCTTAGACGAATTCCAGGGTTATGATGATAACCCTGAATTTCTCTGACAATACATATTAAAAACAGAAACTACCATCGTATTGTCACATAATATTAAATAACATAAACTTTATTTATTTTATTTTTTTACCTTTTGAAAACAAACTTCCACAGTCGACCCGAGCCGATTGTTGTTGGGATCTACCTAAGGTAAAGTTGCTTCTTGGAATGCAATGGTGCACTCAAATGTTTGATCCAGGAACCTATTTAGGAGTTATTCTACTTTATTTGGAAACCAGCTGATATGCACTGTTAAAACATATCATTTTTCAATGAACTGTTCTGGGCATAACGGGCATCAAGAATCACAACCTGTCTTAGTACATGGTTTCAAAATTTTCCCAATTAATATATATAAGAAATAAAACTAGAGAAAATATGAGCCATTACATTCTCTACACCTTTAGGATTTATTTCCTCAAAAGCCAAAACAGGGTCCACTAAACAAAATGGAAAGGGTACTAAGCACAAATCTAAGCTTCACGCTCCCAAGTGATCTCCAAGATATTCTCATGCTACCACCTAATTTTCACCAGATGAATCGACATCCATGAAGGATCCACTCCTATCGATCCTCGATCTCCTCCAGGTACTCTTCAAAAGACTCCCATTCATCAATTCTCATCTCCCCCGAGTCGATGATGTTTGATGTATCATGCGCATACCTCTTCAGTTGTGCCACGTGGAAGACATCATGCCCCTGAGCATTTCAAGGAACGATTTGGGTGGTACGCCACCTCCCCAACTCTACTAAGAATCTGAAAAGGGCTGATATATTTCGGAAATTACTTGTCGTCGTGACCAAATATCCAAAATCCCTTTTGATGTGATACTTGATGGAACATGTGTTCTCCCCCATTGAATTGTAAGGGCCTCCATCTTCTATCAAAATGAAACTTCATCTGGATCTGTGTAGTCCTCATCTGCTCCTAGAATATCTACTCCTTCTCAATGGTAGCTCATACCAAATTTGTACCAATGACTACAGACTCTCATTGATTAGTCCAAAGATGTGTTGACCTACATGGTCACTCGTAAAAGGTCTAAAATGCAACTATAACAATGGTGGAGTGGTAGCTATTATTGTATGGAAACTCCATCAGATATAAGTGGTCCACCAAACTATGGAAATTATCTAGGATGCAAGCACATAACAAGTCCTCAAGAACCTAAGTGGTCCACATTGTTTTTCCATCAGTCTAGTGATGAAATGTCAATCTCATGTGTAACTAAGACACAATCACATCCTATAATACCTTCCATAACCAGAATATGAAATGAACATCATGATCCGAAATGATCTTCGATGGAACTCCATGGAGTTGAACTATCACCTTCACGTATAGGCGTCCCAATCCCTCTACTAAACTCCACTCCTAGATCGGTTGGAGGTGGGCCAACTTGATAATTCGGTCAATGATCACCCAAATGGTATCATGTCTCTAAGACATGAATGGTCAACAAGTCACTAAGTCCATCAATTTCCCATCTCACTTACACTCTGGAACCTCTATTGGTCGATTCAAACCCACTGGAACATGGTTCTCACCCTTCACTTTCTATAATGTGAGGAATCTAGAAACAAACTCTTCCACTACCTTCTTCATCACTAGACACCATAACTGATGTTAGAGGTCTTGGTAAATCATCTCCACACCTGGATGTATTGCCAAATGGGATTCAAAAAACTCACTCAAGACCTCCTCCCGCAATTCCATTAGTACAACTGTGTGTCATCTATTGAGAATAGTGTGGTCCCCGCCTTTCAAATATCCATCAGAGGAATGCCTGAGCATGAAAATTCTCACACTTGGTATCCACAATATGTGCCTCCCTGACTCGTTGTAAGTGTGGAGGGGTTGCACCCATCGACTAGAGGTAAGCTACTCTATCTCTATCCACAACGGATATGTACAACAATTCCAACTACTCTAACACCTCGCTCGACAACTACATGTTGGAACTTCTTCTGAGAGAATCTTCCACCATGTTCCTCTTCCCATGTGTATAGAAAATCTCAAATTTATAGTCCTGGAAGAACTCTATCCATCGACTGTATCTCAAGTTAAATTCTTACTAAGTAAAGATATTTTTGATACTCTTGTGTTCATAGTATACAATAAACTACTCACTAATAAAGTAGTGTCACCACGTCGTTAAGGCGAAGAATACCGCTTCCAACTCAAGGTCATGGGTTGCATAGTTCTTCTCATGTGGCCTCAGCTATCGTGAACCATAAAAAATCACTAAAATCCCCTAAATACAAACACAACCAATCTCAGTCCCGGATGCATCACAAAACACCATGTACTCAACACCCTCCTACAGCAATATCAAGATAGGAGCGCTCATCAATCTCTGCTTCAACTGTTGAAAAATATCTTGGAACATCTTCGTCCATATGAAAGGTTTCCTATTTCATGTAAAAGATTCCAAGGATGGTGATACTATGGAAACATCATGGAAAAAAGTTCAATAGTACCCAACAAACCCAAGGAAACTCCGCACCTCAGTAACGCTATTTGGTGGCTACCAATCAAGCACTACCTCTAGCTTTGCTGGATCCACTGCAACTCCAACCTATGAAATGATGTGTCCTAGAAATTGGACCACTTGTACTTAGAACTGTAACTTATAGAGCTTCCCATAATGTTGGTGCTCTCAAAGAATGTCCATAACCATCCTCAAGTGTACTTTGAACTCCTCCTCAGACGCCAAGTACAATAGGATGTCGTCAATGAAGACCATGACGAACCTGTATATGTAAGGGTGGAAGAACATATTCATGAGTCCCATGAACACTTCTGGGGTGTTTTTCATGAAAAATGACATCACCAGATATTCATAGTGGTTGTATGGACATATAAAAGTCTTCTTCAGGATGTCTGCATCCCATAATCGAAGATGGTGATAGCCAAATATGAGATCTATCTTCTAGAACCACCTCGCTACATTTAGCTGGCTGAAGAGGTGATCAATCCTCGGTAGGGCATACCTATTCTTGACGGTCATCTAGTTCAGGAACTGTAAGTCCACATATAATCTCAATATTCCTTCTACCTTCATGGATCACAATACTAGGGATTCCCATTGTGAAATATTGGACCTCATGACTAATTTCCTCTATAAGTCCTCTAGATGTACTCTCAACTCACAAAGCGCCATGGGAGCCATACAATATGTAGGGGTAGATATCAGTGATGTCATCAGGAATAGGTCAATTCAGAAGTCAACATCCTTATATAGATTCAATCTAGGGACATCCTCAAGAAATATATCCTCATACTCTTCCACTACTTCATGAAACTAAGTAATCTTATCATCTACTACACTGAGGGTGAGACATTCCAAATGATGAGTAATCTGATGCACCCTCCTATGCATGAGTTTTATCTACATAGTATGTATTTCCTTTTCACATAAAAATAAAAACCCAGTCCCATCACTATAGAAACAATGCACCCTATTCCTAAAATGGTCAATCTTGGCATGAATTGTGGATAACCAGTCTTTAATAATAATGAATTCATAAGGCCTCGACGCCGCCTCCAAGATATCGCAACAGAAACTCTCACCCCTAATGTAAAGTAACACTATCATCACCACTATGTGATGATTGAATCCCCCCCACCCCATAAGAGTATCTAAGTGTAGGGACCAATTATATAGTTCCAATGGAATTTACGAGTCTCGAACAAGGGCTATGCTGAGAAAAAGAGTGACAATCACCTATGTCTATCAAAACTGTTGCTAAGGTGGAAAAGACACATATCAAACCTCTCATCATCCTAGGAACCTTGGGGTCATAATTATCCATCGCCTGGAGCTGGTCTCATCCATGTCCACCTTCTCCCTTAGCCTATGGTGGACCACATGGGGGTGGTGGTGGTATTACCTCAAACCTCATTCCATGAACTACTGCTGGGACATCTTCTTTACCATACCCACTGCCCATGCATACCATTATTCTCCTATCTCTACCTCTATCTCAGTGGTCCCTCGACCATCTCCTAATCTTCTATATGGCGAGTTATGAAATGTCTATCCAAATTCCCCCAACCACTGTACGAGTAACCAAACATGTCCCCAAATAACTCAATCTGCCCTCAGATCCCCACACCGTTAATCCCATGCTCTGGGGTTATCTCATGGAGTTTTTGACTTACATGGGTTTCTGTGTCTGCTATTAGCTAACTACCACTAAAGACTCAGCTGCCCTGGTGCCGGTTGGTAGCTCCCACTTTTGGAATCTCCACTATTAGAAAGTTCCCCACAGGCAGAGCTCGCTGAAGTATTCAAATATAAATTGAAATGCTAAGGGATGTCATCAATGACCTGATCTCCCTATGTAGATCTTACTCAAAGTTTTGAACCCTAAAGAATGGGTCTCACACCATATCTATAGATTACTGAGAAAGATCCATAAATCTCGCCAAGTACTACGCTACTGTCTGACTGCACTTCTGCATATACAAGAGATCCTATATGCGCACTGAGCATAATTTCAATAGAAATAACTCCTCTCTAAAGAGGTGGTCAAAGTATTCCCAAGAGACAGTTCTCTAATCATGCGTCTCGATCACTAAGAACCACCATCTCTCCACTGAGACCTGAATAAGGCTTGTGACGAGAACTTCCATCTGGTCGGAAGGTGTCCTCACTAGGTGGACGACATGTGCAACTGTCTCCAACAAATCCTTAGATACCTATGGGTCAGTCTCACCCTAAATATTGGGTGGTCACTGCATATGGAACCCATAAAACACACTCAGCCTATGTGAATCTTCTACTAGTAATGATGGTAGTAACTACTACTCGATAGGTGGGGGTAACATTGGTACACTACTCGGAGGTCCTATCCACAGCACTGGTACATGTAATGACGCCTCATTTCTAGAGGATCATCCGCGTGATCATGCATCGTAATCCAGGATAGATCTCTATGTAGAGGCATCGTGAAAAATATCAAGATGAACCACGATTAAAAGATTATTCCTGGTGAGCTGACTCAAGAAGGACATGAGAACACACCCAAATCCTATATAATGCATGTACCATTAATTTCCCTTTAACCAGTGCTTTTATATACCAGGTCTCCAAGAAAAATTCAGTGACCTGGTGTGGGGATATATTGTCCACTGTACCAACACTGGAATACGTTACCAAAAACTAAACTCAAAACACATGACATTATTTCCACAAACCAATCTCATAGAATATTGGTTCTTTAGGTGGAATGGGAATTCGTATGATACCACTCTATCATAACTCATCCCATAGAGGCCCATGTCATGACTACCCCAATCCCACCTCCATTATGATAGGGGAAGGCTTCTAGTACAGAGTAGGCATATCCTAAAATGGGAGGAATTTTCCAATGTACTTGTACACATGCACACAATCTCCAAGACAAAAATGATGAAATTTAAAGACACTGAGTAGACCATGCATGCATACCCTAAGATACCAACCAAATAGTATGTTAGTAGGAATCTGGAAATTATACAGGTCTAGGAATCAAGCCCACTAAAAGAAGAAGACTACCAAAGTGGATGAAAATGTTCTTGAAAATCATCCGTATAAAACCCTACATGAATGGTAGGTGTAGGAAAGTTGTCTGAAGCCATATGAGCACACCTCATCTGTTTGATCACTCTATGAACCACTTGTTCTGGGTAAAACTAGGAATATGTCAATGTTTCCATCATCTAAATAAGACAAAACACGTGCAATAAAATGACATACATGGGTGAGTAAAATAATACTCATTAGGACACCACAAAAAAACGGTATACCAATATTAAATAAACTAAGTACACTATAAATAAATACATAAAGTATACCACAAAAGAAAAAATGATGTATACCATAATGAAATACAATGAATATTAGAAAAAAAACATGAAGTGCAATCAGTTCACATTGGTATAAGTCTAAAGTACAAAATTATGATTATCAGTCATTGTCCGCAGAACACCTAGAGTTGATAGCACACAGAGTGTCATTAAAACATGGAGTGTCGATAACACACGGAGTTTCGGTAACACATGGAGTGTTGGTAACACACAGAGGATAAAAAACACACGAAGTGTCACTAAAAAATTGAGTGTCGATAACACAAGAACTGTTGATAATTCATGAAACCCCCAAGTCATGTAGTCTCCAAGATCACATAGTCAGCCAAAAAATTCTTCTCATAGTGCTCTTGTACCAGAAGAACCTACTGGTCAAGAAATTACGTTGTATTGCAACTGTCACACAGGATCATGTAGAGAATCCCAGAAATACCTTCTTGTCATAAGGGTCCCAGCATTGTAAACGTCTCATCAAACAGACACACAGTTTAAAATATATGGCTGTTTTTGTGAAACAATCGGACCCAGGTCTGGTCTAGGTCTGACACGACATTGTCTGATCTAGCAAGAACCAACCTGGAACACTGCTTCACCAGAGGAGCTTGGAAACCCTTTCCTGTTGTATGCAGTGGGCTAGTTTTCCCTGTCGGATGCGTCCCACCCTTGTCATTACCCCTATTCTAAGAGGTCCTCCATAACCGCGTGGCTCCCCCCATGTCGGCCAGTCAACGCGGCGTTGTTCTGCATTTCACACGGTTAGCCCACCTACTCCACATGTGTTGGGGATTACCACTATAGGTTCCCTTGATGTGGACTGCTGTAGTGGTTTCATCTGATGTGGCTTCCTGTCATGGGTTCCTCTAACGTGGCTTTCCTCTACGGGTTCCTTCAAAGAAGCTTGTTGTTGCAGGTTTCTCCGACGCGGCTTTGAGAAGCATCCCAACTCTCTTTCGTGACCAAATGTTTTGGCCCCTGGTAACAAAGCTACCTGTGTTTGGCATTTTCCACCTCTTGCTCCAATGCAGGTTGGCCGAACTGCATTCCTACCCCGCCAGCTACTAATGGAATCCCATCATTGTCCACTTCTAGGGTTCTATTTCCTTCTGTTGCACCTGCATGAGGTCACCTTCATCGTGTCGGTAGACTCTTCTGTGGGATACTGGTTCTCCTCCAATACTTTTTTCCTTTATTCAAAGGCACACATATGATCCTTGGGTCATGTACTTCATTAATCTATCCCTAGCATTCTCTTTCCAATAATCTGGGGGTCCGATCACGTTCGGAACCTCCCGGTAACTCTAAATACGACCACAGGGGTCCAATGGTGAAGAAAACCAAGAACGGGAGCTGGAGAAATTGCAAGAATGCCATAAAAAATGAACCTCATCCTTTGTTCATGTCATCCTAGATTAATTCCTATTATAATGAAGAAAGAATAAAATAATAATCACAAAGATACATCTCCCCATAATCACCACAACAATTAACCATCCCACAAGAATTATCGAATAATGGATCAACTTTTTCTTTTCTTGGTCCCCATTCATTTTTCAATCGATGAACAGGGAAGAAAAGTATGAAGAGATTAAACTCCCTACCTCATTGTTGGATCAGTCGTTGATGAAGAACAAAGGTCTGTGTCATTGATGATCCTCTATCTGCCAACTTTCATCATTGTTCTCCCTATGGGTTTCCATCTCCTTTTTTGAGTGGAATTATAAGGTTATGATAATAACCTTGAGTTTCTCTAAGTTGACTTATCAAAAATAGAAACTACTAATGTTTCATCACATAATGTTAAATATAATAAACTTGATTTATATAATTTCATTTAAAATTTGAAAACTACTTTTCACAGTCAACCCAAGCCAATTGATGTTACACCCTGCCTAAGGTAAATTAGTTATTCTGAATGCAATGGTTCTCTAATATTTATGATCTGAACAGCCATTTTGGAGTTGTCACACTTTTTCAAAAATCCCACTCACTAGTTCTATTAAAAACATTACATTTTTAATGAACTATTCTGGGAACACTGGGCCTTGGAGACACACTCCGTCTCGGTTCCTTGTCTCTGAATATTCACAATGAATTTATTATAAATAACTCCGGATAAAATTCAAGTCATTACAATAATTACATATCAAGATTAACCAGTTTTTATTTCATAATTAAAGGGACATTATTATAATGACCATTTCTTAAGAAATACCAATATATATAGAATTAAAAAGGATTTTATTTCCAAAATTATTTCTGAATAATGTACTATAAATTATAAAATAATATAAAAAAATAAAGTTACCAAGATCTTTATTTGCTGAGATGGATTGACCGAAGGAAACAAGGGTATAAAAACCCTCTTATTGAAAATGATTTGTAGGAAAAACATCATAGGAAAAAAATTCATATGGTAAGTAGGTAGTGGATTGTCAAGACACATTAGTGGAGACTCATCAAATTTTCATACGTTGAAAAAATATTATGAAGGATTGGTTACATTCGATGATATGCTAACAGAGTAATAGTTGGATTTGGTTCTATTATAAATCAAAAAAATCCATCAATACAGTACAATATATTTAGGGGGTGAAGCACAATCTAATAATTAAAAATAAAATCTATGATAATGGATTTTATATTGGTTTCTCTAATAACACCTAATCTATTTTTAGAAATAAACTATTTAAATTTGGAGAATGAAAAAATAAAAAAATTTATACGTTGTATAATCATTCTTTATATGAAAAGAATGAATTGTTTAACTAAGGAGACAAATGAATCTTGGATATTTCATAAGATATATATATATATATATATATATTATATAAATTTTCTATGAAACTCTTATTTCTTGATTTACTTAGGCATAAATTTAATAAAGATTGATTTTGTGATGCATTCCAAATTAGCAAGAAATAAAAGTAATAATTTAAATCTATTACCAATATTGTTACATCCAAACCACCAGAAATAATCCTCTTGGATGTTTTTGGGATGTCTAGAGTTGAAATCATGGATGGAATATCATATGTTTTATTATAGTTTATGAATTTTTAATATTTCAAATGGTTTTTTCTAAATCATAAAAGTGAGGAATTCCATATTTTTGTTTGATTTTGAAAAAAAAATAATGAAAAATATTTTTAAATAATTTCATGGAGAAGATATCAAGGTAGAGAATTCATGGATTAAGAGTTTTGTTCTTTTCACTCAAACCTGAGTATTAAGCACATAATTTCTTCACCAATAACTCTTCCAAAAAATAGAATTTTACAACGTATAAACATGATTATTCATGAAATTAAAACAACTATGTTAAATGAATATATTATTCCCACCTACCTTGGGATAGAAGATGTCAACACAGACATTCATATCAGGAATACAAATTTAATTGTACCCTTTCTTAAGAAGACATCCAATGAATTACAGAATAACAGAAAACCTAAAGTTAAATACATTAAAGTATTGGGATGCATGTTTTATATCTTGAATACTAAGAAAAACCACAATAAATTTGATCAAAATTATTGTGAAGGAATGTTTCGATGATATTATGTGACCTCTAAAGATTATAGAGTGTATAATTAAATGTAAAGGGTTATTTAAGAAACTTTTAATGTGATATTTGATGAATGTGACACTTTTGATCACAGAAAAATAAAACAAATGAAGTTGTTGATTATTTAGAAAACATTATACATAAAACACAAAAAAAATGATTTGGAAAATAAACAAGATGAAATTCAGTCTATTTTAGAAAAACATGAAACTAGTGAAACTAAAATTTTCATTCCTATAAAATATAGAACATTAATGGATCGTCCTTTAGAAACTATAATACGGTATCTAGATATTGCAACAATGACTATAAGGAATGTAGAAAACTTAGATTAATTTTCTATATTCCTATCTAAAAAATAACATAAAAATGTAGAGAAAGAATTTGAAAAAGAAAGATGGCTAATATCTACGCGATATGAACATGACCAATTTAGTAGAAATAATGATTTTCAATTATTTTATAGACCGTATAATCATAAAATAATAGAAAAAATGGGGTTTAGAAATAAAAATAAGTCAAGGGATAATTACTATAAATAATGCTAAATTAGTAGCTAAAGGATATAATTAGGAATAGTGAATTGATTATGATGAAACCTTTTCAGATATTACTAGATTATAATATATTAGAATCCTTCTAGAATATAACTCATATATTAATTTTAATTATATCATATAGATTTAAAATAATCTTTTCTAAATGTATATTTTTCAAAGGAAGTTTAAATTAAACAAAAACCAAGTTTTAAAAATTCCTCATTTCCAAATACATCTTCTAAACTTACTACAACCTTCTATGGACTGAAACAAGAACATAGATATTGTTTGATATATTAATATCTTTCCTATTAAAAATTGGATTTCTATTGGATTAGAATATCCTATTATATTTAATAAAAATGGGTTTTTGTAATTTTTTATAAGTACAAGTTTATATAGATTGTGTTATTTTTTCCAACAATTAAAAATATTTATAATGTGTTTTTAAATCTTGTGAAAATTCAATTTGAAATGAGAATTATGGGTTAATTAAATATCTTTATTTTTCTTGAAATCAATAATAAATATTTTAGAATTATTTCCAATCAATGTAAATATATTATGGATTTATTAAAAAAATTGTACCTGATAATAGTAAGGATTTTTATACTCCCATGTGTAGAAACATAAACATCATTTGGATGAAGATGGAAAACCAGTTGACAATAAGTTTTATAGAGGTGTGGTTGGTAGTTTTCTATATCTTAATTCTAGCAGACTTGAAATTATGTTTTTTATTTTCTTATGTGATATATTTCAATCAAATACAAGATAATATTGTATTATTGCTATTAAAATAATTACTCTATATTAGAAAAGAACGATTTTCAATATTTTATTTACCTAAAACATCTAATTCTAATTTAATATCATATTCAAATTATTATTTTGGACATTCTAGTTTAGATAGATAAAGTACATCATGATCCCATCACTTTTTAGGTAAGTCCATAGTTTCAGGTTCAAATATGAAACAACAATCAATTGCTCTATCTGCAATTCTGGATGGATTTATATCAGCGGGTAGTTGATGTGCACAAGTGTTGTAGTTGAAACACACACTGCTAAACTGTGGATATAATTTCTATAATATTCCTATTTTATGTGACAATTCAAGTTCATTTAATATTTCAGAAAACCCTATAATTCACTCAAGAACGGTGAATGTTGATATAACAATTCATTTTCTTGGAGTTCTTGTTCATAAAATGAGATATCATTAAATATTTTGAGATATAAACGTCAACATGTATATATTATCACTGAAGCACTTCCCACTGTAAGTTTTTAGTCTATTATGGGGAGCTATGGATATTTAATTTAAAATAATCATTAATTTTACATATATTTTATATTTTTATTGTTATATTAATTATTAAATCAATTTATTAATTATTATTTTACTATTTTTTAATTAATTATGGATATATTAATCTCTCTAAAAACACATCATTTCTAAATTAAAATCAATAAAGATTACTCATAGTATTTGGCTATGAAATCAAATCGGTATCCCAAAAATTCTAGAACCCCTATCTTTCATTTATCCTCAATATAAAAATCTCTAAAATATTTTAGATCTCATTTTCTCTTTAAAACCGTCGGATATGAACCTCAAACCATCAGATTTTCAGTAATGGAAAAGTCCAACAGGATAGATGAAGGTGGGCAGAGTGAATCAATGTGCCATTTCACTACAGAAATTTATAGATGAGTTCTCCATGGGAATTTTATTGATTTAGACTGGTTATTTTAGACTATTTTTCTATTGAATCAAGCAATAGAATTTCAATGGTCCAAATTCATTTTTAATGGAGAGAATGTACAGTATGTTTTCTTATTTTAAGAAAAAGAGATATATGAAAATGACTAGTTTCGGTTTTGTGAAAACATGATATGCTTTCATTATAAAGAAAATAGTATGGAGTTTTTTGTTCCTTCCCTAGAGATAGCTAGTATTTTGTTAGTTTCCCCATTAATGGGTTTTTTACATTAATGTGTAGTCTACTGGAAATGAAAATAATAAATATGATGATATTGTGTCTTTTCTATCTATATTAGTATGAAAGATGATGATCAATGATCTTGAGGCTGACCAAACAGTACCAGTCAAATTCAATTAGTATACAATAATACCATAAATTGCTGAGTTATTGAAAATTATCATACTATATATATAAATATATATATATATATATAATTTTGTTGATTTTATGGGAAATGAAGTTTATTTTTAGAATATATATGCTAAGGTATATGTATAATTATTTCTATAAAGATAAAATGATATATTTTTATCCATATGGAAGGCCATTCTCAATAATTTGTATAAAAAAATAATAAATGGGTTATCCAGATAGGCATTAAATATCATCATTGTTACAATCTTAATGATGGAACTTTAAGAAAATATGGTTTCATTTGGATCAATATAGAGAAACAGATGATGCATGTTGTTTTTAATAAACAAAAAGAATTAGGATCTAATATTCAAGAGAGAAATAATATTTGAAATTGGCGGGTTTTGTATGTATTCTATAAGAATAAGCTGGAGAATCAAGAATAGAGATTTTTGTTCAAATAACAAGAAAAAACTCATAGTTGATATCTCTAACACTCATATCGTAATGTGTTTTCATCATTCTTATTAAAAACACTATGAATAAGCTCACATTGAGTTATTTTTCCCATATCCTAGTCATACAAAAGAACATGATCATTAGGATCTAGAAGTTGATGTTACTATAAATGAAGAGGTTGAACAACCATAAATTTTATTAGTATCAGCTACTCTGGTGGAAAAGAAAGATAAGAAATGAAATTAGAAATAAGATCATTTAGAAGAATAGGTTGTGACTAATTCTAGAAATGACGATCTACCAACATGAATCCTTGTAAAAGGATGCATTTGAATTTGGATATAAGTAAGATGATCTTGGAACAGTGTTATATTCTTTATGTGAGAATTTTAATGTTAATCTATTAGATGTTTTTAAAATTAGACAACCATATTGAATTCAGGAAGAATAATCTTATGATTCTCTAAATGCTCTAATTAATGAGTTGGACTATAAATTTAATCAAATAAAATAGGAAAATCCATATTTTAAATGAGAGTTGGAAGCATATATGAAATCATTGAAGTATTTGAAAAGTGTAACTATTCTAAGAGAGAAATTGGAAATGCTTCAACCAGAGCTTCATACTCTTCAAGGAAATTATATTTGAAGAAGATATTTTGATGAATATCAAAGATAATTGTTGGATCATATTGTAAAGATCGAGGTAGAATTTGTTTCAAACTCAGACATTTGTGATTTACAGAAATGCTTGGGAAGTCAGTTTCAATCGATAAGAAGTTTCTCCAGGAAATAAAAGGTTTCAAAATCTTCTCATCCAACTTGTCTAGATTTAATAAGAATATTTGGATTTATTAATGTGGTTATGTTTACCTTAAATGATTAAAAATAGAGTCTTCGGTGGGATACTACACCACTTCAAGTTTTGTTGGACAATCAAAAATATCTTTCTGAGAAAATAACTTCTAATAAGTCTTGTATAAGATCTCTTCTTAATCATTTAAGTGATATGATGACATAGTTTTTCCATAAATTAGATAATTTCATGAGTTTTTGAAGTTCAATTTTATTGAAAATATTAAAATGGGATAGGACATATAATGGTTAATGAACCAGTGGTCTGAGATGTTCATTATTAATTTTAATGGAATGATTATTGAGTTGAATGATGGACATTAGGATGTTAATAGTTCATCAAATCCTACAACCCCATCTAAACCAAAACATTCCCTTTCATATAATCCTTCATCTTAACCCTTCTATTCAAATATTATTTGTAACCAAATAAAATATTTTAATAAAATTATATTATTAATTAATTTTATTTATTTATTTTTTGTTATTTATCCATCACTCATGACTAAATAGGAATAATTGGTTCCATAGCATGAAAAAACATTTACTCCAATTTTTTTGATACAATATATATGTTATAAAAAATTTATACTTTCTTTTAAATATCACAAAAGGATGTAAAATTTGGTAAAACACATCTTAGTGACTATAATCTTCAACATAATCTTTTTATAATATTATTTTTTTAATCATTATTAATAAAACATTAAAAAAATACTTTATTTCATTTGTGTTTACATTTCCTATACTTTAATATCCTATTATTTATGGGTTTTTTATCATAAAAAGTGTGGTGATTGTTGGGCATGTATTTTTTCGATAATACTCTTTGAATCTTGTTTATTTTGATGCTCACAAATACCCTTGTTTGTTTTAATAATGAATTAAATTTATTTGTTTCTCAATAATCTATTTCTTAAGAAATTTATCATATATATGGGTGAATATTTTTTACTAAAGCATTATAGATGTATTTATATGTAATATGTAAACATTTTTCATACCATACATTTGTAAAGGGAGTTTAAAATTTGGGAACCGTACATTTGGAATAAATGTATAGATCATGTGCCTTAAATTTTTATAAATTTATGGATCAAAACCCCTAATTTTGGAAAAATGGCTAAATTTTAAAGAATAAATGTGTAGTTTAGCAACCCTAATTTTATAATGAAATTTCCATAGACAACTATAATTTTGGAGATTATGGCTATATAATGTAACCATTTGTTTTATGTGGTCAGTGAAAATGTTTGAAAATCAATATATTATCCTTGTTTCCTATAATGGTCATTCCAAAAGTAAATATATCCTTAAATTTTTTTTACAACTAACTCAAATGAATATATTCAATAGATTAAATAATCCCTATTTCTAAGGGAATTTATGGAATTATTTTATTGTTTAAAATTCAAATACCCATGATTTGTTAGGAAATATTCATGGATTTATTAAATGTAAAAAAAATTATGTATCTCCTGTTAAATACCGTGAGTTATATAATTTATATGAGTGGTATATTTTTTAATAAATTAATACGACCCAAAATAAATGAATGAGAATATTTTTCTATTCGGAATAACTACAATTTAGATACATACATGTTTCGATCTTGTACTATATAACTATTGATATGTTGTAACTATTATTACTATTCTATTGCGATATTTCATGAAGATAATTTTAAATTAGTATCTCATTAATGATTCCATTTCGTTAAAACATTTATCTTTGAAGGAGAAGATCTTTTTTTATTATTTTTTTCTGTAGTTGTGATAAATACATATTTTCTCAATAAAATAAATTTTGTTATTTATCAGTGTATCTTCTCCTTATACTCAGTCATGGGGGAGTGTTAGCTTCTCAGACTAAGCTTTAGATATTTTTGGTTCTCATTAAAAAACCCCAAAGGCCAGGTATAAGCCTTATTATATATGTGTCAACTGCCTATATAGAGTTGCTAAGGTATTCTGACAAGAGGTCCTATCTAGTGAAAATATATAAGATTACTCAAAAAGGGTCAGTGGAGTGGAATATGGGATCTTTGGGCCCAGAAACACTATAAATTATATTTTGTTCTTATTCTCTATATTTCCAATTATCACACTTTTTAATGAAGAGAACATTGTATTTCAGAATAAATCACAATGTGGGGTAGAAGTTTTAATCTAGCTAGATTATTTAAAAGTCACAATTCACGCCTAATGTGTATCTTTAAATTATTCCAACCTCATAGAATGCCAGATCATATGAAGCCCATGTGAGATAGGGATCCAGTTGATAGTAGAACCTATGGTAGAATAGACCATCTCTAAAGGTTTTTGGAGCTTCCCACTGATTTACAGTGGAAGATGTTTTGTACTTGTGGTACCTTATAGAGTGGGATGTGTATCTCTGTATTTGGTAAGGGGTAGGAGTAATATTGGTTGTATAGGTCGAGGAGGTTGGAATGGTCAAGGTAGATGGACATATCATATGAACTGTGAGCTAAGATGTACTAATCAATGTATTCATGTCGCAGCTCAGGGTCGTGGATTAGGACCAACATATACATCACATTCTATTCTTAGGTATCTTCATTTCAGGACATCTATAGTCTTATGTATAGTTATTGTATCCTTTACTTAAGTATATTCCTTTTTTATCATGGGTTTTTTCAAACTACATTATATATATTTCTATCATGGAATGTTTTAGGCTCAAAATTCAGTACATACAAGGATTGATGTCTCATGATTCTCCATTAGGAGTGAATTCGAAGTGAGTATGAAAATGATGGAAATTATCTAGTAGGATTAGAACATAATTTTTTTATGTAACCTTTTCATCCTTGATATGATGGGTTTCTATATCTTTCTTGGGATGTATTTGATAGTTTTTTATTATTCCTATATTGGAATTTATCACTAGAGAGTTTCTTTTATATCCATAAAGGATGGTAGGTATGTGCATAAAGGATAATGGGATGTCTAAGATAGTTGAGTTGGACCTAATCATCATGGGTTTAGTAAAGGTTCATCCTAGACATCTAGTCTTTTTTATGAGTGATCAAAAAAACATACGACATAATTTCCTCTAACAGTGGACCATTTTAGAGATATCTTACTTTAAGGACTTTCTAGGTTACCTCCCATGAGGGATATGGAGTTTTATATTTATATAGTGATAAGTTTGAAATTATATATATTAATCCTTATAGTATAGAACATACTGAGATTCTGGAACACAAATAAAAATTAGAGGAACTATAAGACAAAGGGTTTATCTGACCATGTACACCAAATTAAGAGTCTCCCGTACTTTTTTCCAAGAAGGTGGATTCAACCCTCAGTCTTGTATTATATTACTAATGGTTAAATCAACTTACTGTTAAGAGGTAGTATCCTATGCCTCATATATGAAACATTTTTATTAGTTAAGAGGATATTGATTCATATCAAAGATTGATATGAGGCTAAGCTATCATTAGTTGAAAATTAGGCATGTTGATATAACTTGTATAGATTTAAAAATAATGTATGGAATTTTTGTGTATTTTTAAATTTCATTCAATATCATGAGAACACCATCTATATTTATATACTTGATAAATCATGTATTTAACCCATATATGAATTATTTTGTAGTGGTCTTTATGGATGTTATCTTAGTGTATTCTAAATCTCAACACAGTCTTTCAAAACACATTGATATCTTATTTAATACACTAAGAGGGAAAAGGTTGTGTTCCATATTCAAAAAATTACACTTCTAGATTGATAATGCTCAATCCAAGTTCAGATAATTTTGGAATCAAAGGTATCTATGGATTCAGAAATGGTGAGAGAAATTTTTTCCTAGGAACATTCTGAGAATGTATTGGATATTCGGAGTTTCCTAAGCCTAGAAATATATTATAGAAACTTTATTATGGAATTTAATCACCTTTCAACACCTTGTATAGGATTAAAAAAATGAATTTAAATTATCATGATCTCCCATTTCTGAAAACTCTTTTTGAGATTTAGGAGAAAAAATAACCTCATAAATGATGCTAATATTACCTCATCTTGGTAGATGATAGATAGTTTATTGTGATGCATCAACATTCATTCGGGTGTCCATTTTTATGCTTGGGGATAATGTTGTGTCTTGAAGGTCTTGTAAGTTGATACATCATGAGCATAGTTACCAGATGTATGACCTAATGTTTTTAGTTTTGGGTCATTCCTTACATTTTTTTAGGAATTGTTTGTTCTTAGAGGAATTCATTTTATAGATGAACCATAAAAGAATCAAATACATTTCCACTCTGTGCAATTTTAACCTCTTAATATAAAGTTAGGTTGAATACCTTTGGACCTCCAATATTTATCTTACTAGTATACCTTGTAACGAAAATGTAGTGGAGGGTTCTTTGAGGTGTTAGACTCATAAAAATGTAGCTCTATAAGCCATTAGTGAATGGTAATTGAAGTTTATATTTTTATATATGCATATAGAGGTCCATGAGTGTCACGAAAATCCAATTAATATAAATTTTATACTGAATTATTATCTTCATGATATAGTAAATATGATATGATTTTTTATCATAGGTTATAAGTCCTAAGAGAGAGTGTTTCAGGAAAGGACCCACTACCAAGTTGATTCCTTGAAGGGGATGATATCATTCATATTAACATGCGTATTTTCATACCTACAGACATGTAAGAGGATATTATGAGAGAATATCATGCCTCTAAAGGGGTTTTACATCTAGTACTTAAAACATTCACCATGAATTGTGATTATAATATTAGTGGATTGGTATGAAGAGGTAGATAACAGTTTTTTTACTCAGTGTTCGTCATATCAGCAAATGAAGGCATAACACCAGCAGCCTACTAGAAATTGGAATCCATTTTATATTCCAGAAGGGAAATGAGATAATGTAACAATGTTTTTCTTGATGGAATTACTTATTTTTTGTGGAGATGCTTTCTAGTGTGGGTTATCTTGGATTAGCTGAAGAAGGTCACACACTTCATCCCAATCGGGGAGACCTTCTCAGTAGATGTTTTTATAGGGCTTTACATATAATAGATTATAAACCTTTATATTGTTCCAAATACCATCATATTAAATATGGATTCATTATTTACGTCATGATTCATGCAAGAGTTACAGAAGGCTCTTGGTTCACAGTTTCTCCTGAGTACAGGGTACCAACAGAAAACTGATGGTTAGCCCTAGCATAAAATTCAAATATTAGATGACATGTTCTGAGCATGCTTCCTTCTTTTTGGGTGATCTTGGTATAAAAATTTACCATTGATGAGTTATGTTAAAAAAATTCCTCAATGAGATAGTATAGATGGATCCATATGAATCCTTATATGGTAGGTTATTCTGATCACCTCTATACTGGTTTATGGTTGCAGAGAAAGAGATACTAGGACCTTTTTGAATTCATGAGACTTTAAAGTTGGTAAATATTATACAGGATCATATTGATATAAACCAATAAAGGAATAAGTCTTATTCATAAAAGTTCATCCGACCTATGGAGATAAAGGTGTGATATCATGTCTTCTTCTTTGTTTTGTCTAGATTGGGTTATCGGCGAATTCAGAGACAGTGTAAGCTATCACATAGATTTTTTCGGACATAAGATATTATAGAGTGAGTTAGGACAGTATCCAATCAGTTAGTTCTATGTTATTGGTACTAGGATCTTCATGATATCTTTCATGTTTCACAGCTTCTTCATTATTATTAAAAACCATCTCATTCCCTTCAGCATGATGAGGTTGATTTGGTTGTAGATGATTATTTTTAAAAGTACCCTATTCATGTAGTTGATCATATAATTAAGTCTCTTAGTGGTAGGAATGTTCCTCATGTATTGGTACTATGGAATAATGCCCATGAACATGACGATACTCGGGATAGATATGTTGAAGAACCAGCTCAGTGCCTATAGTAATTCACTAATGATGCTCAGTCACTCATAGGGAAACTCATTGACGAGATGTTATAAAAAGGTGAGGTTATAAGATCTATGTTTTTATAAGGTTTAGAAACATATAATTTAAGTTTAAATTCCTTTTTTATCTATATGAGAATGCCTAAAAGAATAATTAAGGGTTAGCGAGTTTGTGGGGATTGTTAAGAACAAGTTGCTCCAGCTTTTGGGGAATAAGTATGAAGAACACAATTAGTAATAACCATGTGGCTAAATATGTGGCCTAAAAATAGATTCCCATGGATAGGTTAACTATATTAGAAGAGGCATATGACCTTATAAACCCTACAAAAAAATCTAAGAATGTTGAGCACATGTTTCACACTGGTCATGTGAGGGGGGGTGTCTCCCGATATAATGTGAATGAACAAGTAGCACAAAGTTTGACTAACCATACATCAAGATCGTACAAATTGTTTCCATGGGATTATGTTGTCACATTGTTGGAACATAGTTTTTCTAACCATGATTCCAAACTATGGAACCCAATTATGAAGGATAAATGACTATTTTCCAATATTTATTTTAATCATAAAGACACCCATTATTCTCCCATTTCAAACCCATAAGCCTCCCTCTAAAACCCATTGAGATCTCTCCTCACTCCTCTTCCAAGAAATTGAGATAACTCCTCTATTAAGTGTATTTTTCATGTTTTTTTCATCACATTGGATATATAATTGTAAGTCTATGACTCATTTCAAAATTTATCTCATTGTATTGAATTCTATGTCCATGGAAGTTAATATTCCATATTTTTATGTTGTTTCATTATTTCTATGATTTATCTCATCCCATTCTGAATTAATGTCAAATACTGGATGATGAATCTTCTACCCATCAATGGAAGGTGGTATACATGCTTTCCCTATGAGTCATGATGTCCATAGCTTGTGTTGTTATTCCACACACCATATATTCCATGTGTTTCTTTTCATGATTTTAATACCTAAAATATATTATTTGGACTATGATCTAGATTTTTTGGGAAATATTGATGTGTTTTGAGGTTGACGAACTCAATCCAAACTGTAACGACTGAATATTTTATGAATAAAATTCCCTTTATATTAATGTGTTATGGATATATAAAATGCATGCACACTTTGTTTTATTATTAGTGGGTTAAAATGACTGTTATGTATCATTACCATTGATAATATATCCATTTAATAGTGATTACTTGACTGATATAAATATATGTTTTTTTTAAAAAAAATCCTCTCGACATAGGCAAAGGAGAGGATGGCCACAACCAATAGACTCAATCCATACAAAGCTCATTTGTCAGAACTCGTAAAGAGGTAGCATTCCTGAGATTCACTCTAGACCAATCCTAAGCCATGCTTAAACATGTTATGATTGAAAGTAATTGCATATAAGAGAATCTCATGTTAATAAAGATTACCAACCCAGCGATGTCATCCAAGTCGCCACAAGAGTCTTTCTCCATCGCACACCTTACCCTTAAGTCGTAGGTAGGTTTTATATGGGTTTATATAATAAGGAATTATTTACTTATTTTATGATCCATTTTATAAATAAAACTCTTATTCTATCAATTCCTTTATGAAAATAGAATTTAAAAAAATGATGAATTTGATAAAGTACTTTTTCGAGTAAAAATGTTTCTTTTGAGAAATATATAAATTATTTTATTAAACTAAGGTTTTTAATCTTAATATTATAAAAACAATTCTTACAAATGATGATTATATTAGTTCCTTGTCTATAAATAATTATGAAATCAGTTTTATAAGAGTTATATTTTTTATATGATAAAATAAAAAGTCTATTTTTAAATAATTTATTTTAAGGAATTAATGAATTTTTGAAATAATTATTATTTTAATAAAATATTTTTATCAAATAAATTTTATGAATAATAAATGAGTATATAATGTTTATAAAGTAAAATTTAATTTTTATTATGGATTGAATTTTTTTTTCAAAACCCATTAATTTTCAATAAATGTCGGTTTTCATTTTAAAAGTTAAAATTCACATATTTTAGAAATTTATATAGATAAAATAAAAAATATATTTTGAATTAGGGCATCAAAATTACCCAATGATGAATTTTTCATATTTTTCTAAGAGAGTAATTTTTTTGTAAAAATTAAATACCGTATCAATCAAATATGTGTTTTATGACATCATAATGACCCAAAAATGATGTAATAAATACTATAATGGCTATTCTAGGCCCGATATATATTTTCCCATTAATATAAGTTGTTTTTTATTTTTTACATAATTTATATTTCCTTAGTTAATCCTCCAATATGTATAATATATATTATGATTTTAAATTCGTTTCCTTGAGGGTGACTTCCATCCACATAATCACAGCTAATATTTTAATATGTTTAGACATTGTAATTATAAAATAGTTTTTCCTACTCTAATTTTGAAAAAACACTAGGCAAAATCCATGGTAATGTTTTTTGTTTTGAATAATTAATTATAGAGATTCTAAAACCTATGTTTGTGACAAATTAAAGAATTCCCCTCTCATTTCCTATATTAACCCATCCAAGATCTCACTTATCTTAACTCCAAATCCTTGGATCATGTCACTACTCTGTTATCCCCCCTATATAATCCTCCCTGTGTTCCCCAAGCACTCAACAATCCCTTCTTCAAGCTTTTGAATTCAAACACTCAAGTAAAGTATCCTTACATTCCTTTCCCATTTTTACCCAAGTTTATTTAGGTTCTTATACCATTTTAATTTCAATTATGGATGTTGGGGTATGATTTCTCACCTCCCCCATACTACCCTAATTATTTTTTTAATGATTATAAACCCATTTCTCTTTAATTAATTCCTTCTGTGTACACCCGTTACCATGCTGAAATTCTATAGGGGATTTCTCTCTTCTTATTTCCATTAAAGAATTTATTTTATATTATGTGTCTAAATTCAATTTCATATGTTGGGAAATTATGATACATGACCCCTTAATATATATTTTTTGTAAAAAAGATGATATACCCATTTATCTCCTATCAAATCAATTTATGAACTTCTATATGACACTGTTATGTTGCCAAAATTGCATCGTGATTTTCCAAGTCAAAATCATCATGTAGTGAATACCATACCCATTTCCTTATCAATGGTATTCACCTTTATGAACACATATTGATTAAATCATACTTACATGTACGTATTTCACATTATTTGATCTTATAATAAATGATTATGTTGAATGAATCCATGTTATATGATCTATGAGGCACAATTAAGCATGAGATTGAAATGATTAAGATGGGTGCACCTTGATAGAACTCCAATTCATTATGTAATGTTTAGTATCATGATATGCCATGTAAAATGAGGTATTAATTGTGATAATTCATTTTAAATGATTGTTTCTTTATTCTAATCCATGTGCAATGATCCTAAGCTCATGATAATATCATGTTGTATGTTGTTTCCACATTTCCATGTTATAATAATCATGGTAAATCATGCCTTTATATTGATGTTTCTATTACAATCCATTAATATTCATATTTCCTAACATGAATTGTATTATACAAGTTATACGTTGATTACTCC
Source organism: Viscum album (assembly GCA_963277665.1). NCBI lineage: Eukaryota > Viridiplantae > Streptophyta > Magnoliopsida > Santalales > Viscaceae > Viscum > Viscum album. The sequence continues at coordinate 1,131,323,660 of OY728150.1, read as the reverse complement.
CTTACTGGGATTTATAGCTCACACTTTTCTTATGCATGTCCTATGGTTATCCAATTCAATCCTATGTATGAAAGAATGATGTGGCAATGTAAAAGATGTTTTCAGTAATGATCTTGTATTTTATGTCTTATATTGTCATGTAATGTTTTGAATCCCCAAGGACACTATAAATATTGATCTTCTATGTTTTATTAAGTGCATTTTTACGTAATAAATCATGTTTATGTGTGTAATAAAGAGAAGGGTTGTTATCGTTGGTATTAGAGGATAGGTTTAATTATATTGGGGATTATGGTTATGAAACTATAGTGATTTCCATAGGGATAAGACTGAATACAACAAAAATATCCATAAGTTTTGGTGAGTATATAGTATGTTGTTTATCACGCAAATACATCCCTTTCTGGATATTGACAAGTAGAGGTGGCTCTAGCACAAATAAATCTAGGGGTAAAACCCGAAAACACTACTTTGTTCTAGACTCGAACGAGAACTGGTACATGACAACAAGCCTTGATGCACTCCTAGATTGAAACTCATATGGGATATTCTTTGTTAAATTTATAAGATTAGTATGAACCATTGTTAAGGGAATAAAAAATTACCCTAAGCATATATGTCGGGAAGTAGAACATGGATAACATATATTGAAGCCTATAAATTTCTATGTTAATGAAATAAATGTAATTTATTAGTTATCGCTTTTTATCAGTGGATTACCCTTAATGTATTTAATAGTTGAAAATACTAACCCCTAGTATTCTTTTTATTCTAGAAAATGTCCATAAATATGATGAATCAATCTAACAACCGATGCGAAGATCAATGTGATGACTGTTCTAATGAGATGCCCAATCTGATGAGAGTGGGAATCACAAACTTTATCTTGATACTATCTCAGTTAACTCATGTTTTGAATAAAAACATGGGTCTGGTGGAACTTCCACCCCCCCCCCCCAACAAAGAACAAGTATCAATCGAGAGCTTCATGAGACAATGGACTCGTACTTTCAAAGGATCATCTGATCCCTCAATCGCCGAACAATGGATCAAGTCCATTGAGAAGATATTCTCCACCCTTCAACGTTCTGAACAAGAGAAGAATCTTTTGGATACTTAGCAAATGTATGGTAAATCTGATCAATGGTGGTCATTGATCTAAAATATGAAGCCTGATGGAGTGATCGAAGTATGGGAATGAAGGGATTTCAGAAAAATTATTTTTGATAAACATTTCCCTCGCACCCTTAGATATAAGATAGAAATAGACTTCCTTACTCTCAAGCTAAATGATTAAGAATCCATCATAGTGTAGGAGGTAAAATTCCCCAGGCTTGCATGATACACCTTAGGATTTGTCGTTACCCGTGAATTCAAGGTTGACCGATTCATTTGAGTTCTAAAACCTAACATACGGAAAGCACTAGAAATCCATAACATTGATAGCTATAATTTTTTTTTAGAATTTTCTCTCAATGTCAAAATGGAGACCGGAGAATCTGAGTGGTATCATGGGGATAATAAGTGGAAAGTGGCCTTTAATTATGGTGTTCTGGTGTATAAATCCAGCGGTGCTAAGAAATTCCAGCACCCCAATTTCCAAAGGTGTAGAAAGAACCACCCCATAAATTTCTTGAAGGGGGTGAGGAAATGCATTAGGTATGGAAGAAAAGGGAGCCTGGACAATAAATATTTGAATAAAAAACCCTCTACTGTGACAATGGAAAGGAATTATCCATTCACCCCTCATTGCATTGTTTATTTCTACAAATATAAAGAACTATGGCACTTTGAGAACCCATTCCCTAAGCCAAGAGTTTTCAGAGTCAACCAAAAATATCTAAGGCAGTAAGGGTAATATTTTTCCATCCCTACTACTAATGTGAATCCCGACAATGAAGTGGTGAAAATTATGACAAGTATACATTCAAAGAAATAAAACATACTATTTTATTCTGGTTCTATACATTCTTTTATATCCTTAATGTTCATTAGATCAATCCAAACACCACCAAATATCATGCAAGTAGAGATGTTTGTGAGAATGAAAAATGAGAATATTATAGAATCCCAGGAATATAACTCCTCCCATATCACAATTTGTCTATTGAACTTCCCAGTGAACCTCATCATACTCCCTATGGTGGAATTTGATGCAATTAATGTCAAGGATTGGCTTTCCTAATATAGAGCCCACATAAATTTCCGAGAGAGGGAAATATCTCTCTATATGGTGGATCAACCCACGATTATATACAGTTCAAGGAGGAGGTTGAATTGTTTTTATCACCATCATCTCAAGAATGGATATTACTTCTCTATGAGAATGTGTATCTTTCTCAGATTATTGTGTCTAACGAAAGAAACTTCCTCGAAGACATTCTTATTGTGAGGGAATTCACTTGTGTTTCATGGATAATTTCCTGGACTTCCACCTAGAAAAGATGTTGAATTATAGATTGATATTATAATTGGGGCATTGTCAATATCCAAGGCTCCATATATACTAGTTTTTGTGGATCTTGAGGAGCTAAATAAAAAACTACATGAGAATATAGATAAATGGTTTATAATCACAAGTGCTTCACCATGTGGTCCCCCAATCCTCTTTATCAAGAAGAAGAATGCGTCAATGAAACATTGAATTGATTATCATGATGTCAACATAATCATAATAAATAAAAAGTATCCATTGAAACAAATTGATAACTCTTTTGATCATCTACGTGGAGAACGATACTTATCCAAGGTGGATCTGTGGTCGGTATATTACCATGTAGGGGTGAAGAAGGATGATATCCTCAAGACTTTTTTTGTACTTGGTATGGGAACTATGTAATAATATTAATTAATTTTAGACTCACTAATTCTCCATAAATCTTCATGGACTTGATGAATATAGTTTTAAGATATTACCTCGACAAATTTTTGGTAGTCATTATTGAAAATATTCTAATATACTCCAAAACCAAGGTGGAGCATGAGGAGCTTCTATGAACTTTACTAGAGACCTTGTGAAAGGAGAATCTCTATTCAATGTACAACAACTGTGTGTTCTGTTTGAAGGATGTCTCATTCTTTGGGCACATCATCCCAACCAATGCGGTATCTATGGATCCATCCTAGAAAAATGAAAATGTGGGATGGACAAGGATGACATCTGTGATGGATATCCATATCATCCTTGGGTTATCTAGATATTATAACTGATTTGTGAGAAATTTATCACGATTGTCAAATCCTATTACCAAGATAACTCAGTAGGGATTCATGTTTGCATGGAATGAAGAATTTGAAGAGAGAATCAAGTACTTAAAAAGGAGTCTTATCACTACAAACGTGCTCACACAACCCACAAGTGGAGAACTTTTGTGGTTTTTAGTGATGCATCAAAGAAGGGCATGGGTTGTTTGTTGATGCAAAATGAAAACTTCATTGCATATGCTTCATGGAAATGAAGTGTTCATGAGAAGAAATATCCAACACATGATCGGGAGTTGTATACATTAATCTTTTTATTGAAAATTTGGTGACAGTAACACTTTGGGGAGAAGTGTGAAATATATATGGATCACAAAATCCTCAACTATATATATTCACAGATAAATATTTGAATATGCACCAACAATGATGGATAGAGCTTATCAAATACTATGATTTCTCAATGCATTACCACATTGGAAAAGCTAAAAAGTTGTAAAATGATCTAAGTAGAAAGAATACAATGATTCTATCATTAATGAGAATTGAAAAGGATCCAATATTATTAGATTTGATGAATATAGACATGGAAATCATAAAGAAGGTAACATCGTCAATCCTTTCAAACATGATAGCTCAACCTTCTCTTTTGTAGAGGATAAGGGATGCTCAAAAGGATAATGTGGGAATTTAGGAGAATGTGAAAACTATTAGAAAAGTGAATTTCTTGGAGGTCAATTTTAATTGAGAAGGAATTGATAGAATTGAGTCAAGAATATGTGTTCCATAAGATATAGAGTTAAATAAAGAACTTTTGGATGATGCACACAGTTCAAATTTCTCTATTCACCCAGGAAACACAAAGATGCATCAGGATATTTGAGAGCATTATTGGTGGGATAACGTGAAGAAGGAGATTGCTGAGTATACATTAAAGTTCCTGGTATGTCATAAAGAGAAGGCTGAGAGGAAGAAGTGTAAGGGGATGATGCAACCATTACTCATACCAACATAGAAATGGGACCGTGGAATCTGTCACCAGACTTCCGAATACATCTAAAGGAAACAATTCTATCTAGGTTCTGTGGATCGTCCTACAATGACTGCACAGTTCATTATAATTTGAGAGGATTTCTCATTAGATCAACTCGCATGAATATACATCAAAGAAGTTGTAAGGTTTCATGGTGTACCACTATCAAATGTATCTAATCGAGATATAAGATTCACCCTGAAGTTTAAGAAGAGTATCCAACATGATCTGAATACTAATATGAAATTTTGTATATCTTATCATCCTTAAACTGATGGCCAATCTGAGTATACTATCCGTACACTTGAGGAAATATTGAAAGCATGATCAATGGACATAAAAGGAGGATGTGATCAAAATATTCTCCCGGTTGAGTTCTCTTACAACAACGGTTTCCACTCAACCATCCAAATGGATCCTATGAATACCTTTATAAGAAGAGGTGGAGAATTCCGACATGTTATGATGAAGTTTGGGAATGAAAACTTCTTGGTTGAGAAATGGTCGAAGAAATGGTGGTGAGGGTTAATACCATCCAGCCGCATATCAAAGCTTCTTAGAGTTATCAAAAGAGCTATGCCAACAACCATCAATGATACCTAGAGTTTGATATTGGAGATATAGTTTTCCTCCACATATCACCATGGAAGAGATTTATGACATTTAGGAAGAAGGGAAATCATAGTCCAAGTTACATCTGCCCTTTTGAGATCCTTTATCACATTGGAGCAGTGGCATATCAAATAAAACTCCCACAAAACGTGTCTCAAGTACATTATGTATTACATGTATCACTCTTGAGGAAGTACATACCTGACCCATCATATGTAGTCATTCCAAAGGTGGTACCATTGGAAAATGACCTATCATGTGAGTAGAATCTATTAAAGATATTAGATTGTAGAGAAAAAGTTCCACGAAATAAGATGACGCCCCTCCTAAAGCTGCCATGGAATGGAAAAATATTTGAATAAGAAATGTGGGAACTGGAGGAAGCGATGAGGCAGAGTTACCCTCATCAATTTTATTGTGGTAAAAGAAAATTTCAAGGGTGTAATTTATTAATGATTCAATGTGGTGATAACCCAATCATTTATAAATAAAGTTCCCTTTATTTTAAAGTCTCATGGATATATAAAATTCATGAACTTTTATTTGTTATTATAGGCTTTTAATGACCATTATGTATCATTACCCTTGATAATATAGTTTTCGAATAGTGATAAAAAACTGATATAAATTTGAGTTTTTTTTAAATAATTCTTTTGACACAGACAAAAGAGAGGATAGCCTCGTCTAGTACACTCGGGTCGTACGATGCTCATTTTTCAGAGCTAGAAAAGAATGTAGTTTCGTTGGGCATCTCCCTTGACCAATCCCATTCCATGTTTCAACACGTTAATGTTGAACGGAATTGCCTAGAAGAGAAGTTCATGTTAATAGATATTACCACCCTGGAAAAGTTATTCAAGCCACCCCAAGAGTCTGTCACCATCACACACCTTACACTTAGGTATTCTATGGGTGTTATAAGGGGTTATGTCATAAGTTATTAGTTACTTATAGTTTAATCCTTTTTTTAAATAAAATTCATATTCCCTCAATTCCTTTATGAGAATTGACTTTCTTAGAAAAATGATGAATTTGATAAATTGATTTTTATGGTAAAAATAGTAATTTAGAGAAATACATACATTATTATATTAGACTAATGTTTTTATTAATAATATTAAAAAAATATTATAAAAAATGATTATATCAGTTTCTTATTTTTAACTGATTAGTTAATCACTTTGATAAGAGTTATATTTTTTATATGATAAAACAGAATGTGTATTTTTAAAGAATTTATTTTAAGGAATTATGGAATTTTTTAAATATTTAATATTCTAATAAAATTTTATTGTCAAATTATTTTTAGCTATAATAAATGATTATATATTTTTTATGATGTCAAATGTAATTTTTATTATGGTTTGAAAATTGTTTTTGTAAAAACCCATGAATTTTCAATAAATGTTCATTTTCATTTTATAAGTGAAAATTCATATATTTAGAAAATTATTTAGATAAAATAAATATATTTTTTTTAATCAGAAATTCAAAATTAGGCAGTGGTGAATTTTTCATAATTTTATGAAACAGTCGATTTTTTTTTGTGAAATTTAAATACAATATAAATAAAATATGTGTCTTATGACTTCATATTGACCAAAAAATGATGTAATAAATACAATAATGGGTATTATCGTCCCAATATATGTTTTCCCATTAATATAATGTGATTTATATTTTTTAATTATTTTATAATTCCTTAGTGAATTCTCCAATGTTTATAATATATTTTAGGATTTTGAAATCATTTTCTTAAGGGTATGACTCACCTCCACATATGAAAGGATAATATTTTAATATTTCTAGCTATTGACCTTATAAAATAGTGTTTTATAATTCTATTTGGAAATAACCTTGGGAAAAAATAATGGTATGGTTTTTATTTTCTAATATTTATTTATATAGATTCCAAAACCTAAGTTTGTGAAATATTAAAGAATCCCTATCTCATTTCTTATATAAACCCACCCAAAATCCCTCTTCTCTTCCCTAAAAATACTTGGAGCACGTCCCTACTATGTCCAACCATCTCTATAATCCAACTAAAACTCTCCAAGATCTCATGAATCCCTTCTTCATGCTTTTGAAGTCACACACTCACGTAAGGGATCCATACTCTCCTTCCTTTCCCATTTTTATCACAGTTTATATATGTTGTTATACCCATTAATTTTCAATTAAAAATTTTGGGGTATGATATAGAGCCTCCACCATATTTTACTGCTAATGTTTTAATGATTATATACCCCTTGTTCTATCATTAATGCCTTCTATGTACACACGTTACCATGCTGAAATTCTTTAAGGGAGTTCTCTTTTCTTATTTCCATTCAAGCATTTATTCTATATTATGTAAAACAAAATCCATTAAATATGTTGGGATATTATTTTCCAGGATAAAATTACTGTATATTTCATATATAAATGATTATAGAGCCATTTATCTCTCATCAACCCAATTTATGATTTTCCACGTGACGCCGTTATGCTGCCAAAATTGCACTGAGATTTTCCAATCCAAAATCACTGTGTAGTGAATACCATAATCATTTATCTATCATGGGTATTCAACTTTTAGAAAAAAAAATTATTTAATGGTACTTAAATTTATTTATTCTACATTCATTGATCATGTAATAAATGATTATGTTGAATGAATCCATGTTATATGATTAATGTGGCACACTTAAGCTTGAGATTGAAATGATTATGAAGGGTGCACCCTGACAGCGCTCTAATGCATTGGGAAATGTTTAGTATCAAGATACTCCATGTGAAATGAGAGTTTACTAATGATAATTCATATCCAATAGGGTTTTACTCATTCTAATCCATGTGCAATGAGCCTTATCTCATGCTAATATTATGTTGTATGTTGTTGTCACATTTCCATGTTATGATAATCATGTTATATCATGAATTTATGTTCATGTTTCTCTTATGCTCCATTGATATGCCTATTGACTAAAATTTATTTTATTATTCATGTTTTTCCTTTTATACTCCCTTACTAGACATTATAACTCACCCTTTTCCTATATATTCCCTCAGGTTATATCATGCAATTCTACGTTTGAAGGATGGTTGTGGTCATGTAAAAGAAGTTTTAAATAAAGATGTTGTATTTTTATGTCTTAAGTTGTCATGAAATGTTCCTAAACCACAAAGACACTAGAACTCTTGATCTTATGGGTTGTATTAAGTTCGTGTTTTTGTAATAAATCTTGTTTATGTATGTAATAAAGAGCAGGGTTGTTATACAAACCATCTTGTGAGGCGGGTTTGACTAAATGTTTATGATTAAGCTATCCATTGGGATGTGTTGAAACTACCATGTATTACAAGAAGTTTTATATTAATTATACTAATTATTAATAGTTTCAATAACTATTTTTCCCCAATTTATTTTTAAACAGAATGGGAGATGAAATGAAATAAATGGGAGTTGTTAAATGAGATTTTTCATCTATTGGAATATGATTATTTAGAAGAATGGGCTATATTATTGAAGGGGAACTAACATGGACCCTTGGAATCCATTATATAATATGATTAAAATATGAAAAACTTAGTATTGAACTAAGGATGGATATTCCTATATACCACTGAGGACCCACTTACTTATTCTGTAACTAGATTCCTTAGATGATCTCCATGGATATAGCTTTCCTAGACCACCTTAGATTTATTCCTTTGGATCATCCCAAGTTATATAACATGTTTACCATGAAAATACTCTTCACACTCAATGAGTTAGCCTCAACCATGGTCCATAGGCTCTTATAAATTATAGGTTGACATTATTTAGATATTACCATGGATGAGCTCCTTAGACTCGTAGAGGATTCCTTAATCAATGACCATAGGTCATGCTCCATGTCGGTATGATACTTAATATATCCTATATATTTCATGGAAAATGGTTTTATTCACAAAACTATTATTCCTAGATTATTTATTGCTCTTAACATAACTTATACTTGTGAAAATAATTGTATCACATTATTAGATTTCATATTTCTCCAATTATACATGCAAGCTATTATAGCTCATATTCACGGAATGGATTTATTATAGACACCATTGGTGATGGACTACTAATTTTTACTCATATATATTTCAATAAACCTATTTTTAGCTAGATTTAATTAATGTATTTAATTATAAATAAATGGAATCTCATGATAATTGATTCTTGAGCTTCTATACTGGGATAGAGTATGGGAGTTGAGGTCTGATCTTGTGATATTTATGATATTGGAGATATATTTTTATCTTTTTATATATTTTATAAAAAATATAATGTTTTATTCCAAATGAATTTTCCCCTTACTCCTAATTTTTTTATATCATCATGGTATCATTATTTTTTATAAGATATGCGGTCTTATTTATAAAAATTTACTTTTTCTAGATATTTAATTTGGTAGTCTTTAATTACATTATTTTTACTTATTATTATTTTTATTAATCATTGTGATCCACTTTGATAAAGAGGGTACATTCTCCCTTCCACACCACCTTAAACCCGAAATACTAGTCAGAAGTCTCTAGAATACGAGGAGTCTCACATGAGTCTATGTAGACAAATAGGTTCGATTAATTATAAGTGAATTGAGTTAGGGGAAACACATTTGTTTTTTATGTAAACCTTGGTATGGATTGACTTTCAAAATAAAATTTTAGAAATTATCTCCAAGATAAAGATATCACATTTGATAATGAGGATGTATAATTACATGACATTATATGGTAGACATCATCATTTGAGTCAAGTTTAGATCTACTCCTTGTAGCTCTTTTGAATGAGATTCTTGGGGATGAACAGTAGATAAAATCTATGTATGAAAAAGAGTTATATTAAAAATTAGGATGTATCTATTATATAGGAAGATATTAATGTATTTATTGAGGGATTAAATGTATATCCACCATAATTTAAAGTTTATTTTTAAATTTATTTAATTTTTAATGTGAAAACCATACAAATTAATCCCTATAAAATGACCACTTTGTAATTTCTAGAGATGATGAAAGAACTATTAGATTTGTGTGATATGGTATTTATACACCCTATTGATTCACCGTAGGGAGACCTTATTCATTTCGTTAATAATAATTATAGATTTATGAGTTTATGAATTTATTATAGAAAAATCATAACTACTATAACAAAGAATAATTATGCTCTTCTTCACATTGATGGAATGTTTTTTTAACTTCAAGGATAAATATATTAATCAAAGAATGACCTTTTTTATAGTAATAAACAATTACAATTAAATAAGTATAAAATTATGATTATAGTATATGATATATAGTGTGGGTATTATGTGTTTATATTAATTCAATTTGTATTGAATAATGCACCCTCTATTTTATGGATAAAATAAATAGAGTATTCAAGTAATATCTTGATAATTTGTTTAGTATTTATTGATAATATATTTGGGTAATAAAAATATAATGATGATTATAAGAATCACTCTGAAATTATTCTTAAGACTCATAGTGAAAATTAATCATATGGGAAATTTAGTAAATGTGATTTCTATCATTAGATTTATTATTTTGTTGGCTATATTTTCTCCATGGATGAAATCTATGTTGATCATGCAATGATAAAGGTAGTAGAAGAATGGACTACACCAATGAATATAACTTAAGTACATAGTTTGATTGGATTGGTAGGTTACAATTAAATTTTTTTTTAAAAAATATATTTATTGGATAACCCATTAACTCTGATTACATGTAAAAGGGTTATATTCACATGTATAGAGAAACATGAAGAATGTTTTGAATAATCAATGAAAAATTTAGTAAATGATCATGTTTTTACTCTTCCTTTGGGAAATGATGGATTTGGGATATATAAGGATGCATCAGGGAAGGGACTTTATTATGTACTAATAGAGAAGGATAAAGTTAATTCTTATGTATCAAGGCATTTAATGAATCATGAATAGTACTATAAAACTCATGATCTGAAGTTTGTAGGTGTAATATTTTCTCTGAGGATATGGAGACATTATATCTTTGGTGGAATATATATGAGATATACATAGACCATAATATAATAGAATATATCTTTTCAAATAATTATCTCAATATGAGAAAATGGAAATGACTTGAGCTACTTACGAATTGCGATTTCTCAATACACTTCCACCAAGGGGGGGAAAATATGGCAGTAGATGCATTTTGAAGGAAATTTCATGGAGTCATAAACAAGATGAGTATTTATAGGGATATTATGATCATGTATTTAGTGAATATGGATTTGTGAATTATAAATTAGGGGAATCATTATTCATTTTCAAATGACTACTAACCCATTTTTACTAAAAAAGATAAAAAGTCATCATCTTGATGATGATAAATTTAAAATTAATTTTAAAAATTTTACTGATGGGTAGTTATCATAATTTAAATATGAAGAGGGAATTTTTAAATTTTTAAATATTATATGTGTTAAATCTATACCATAAATGAAAATGAAATTATTCGATGATGATAATAGTTCTGATTTCTCTATAAACCTTAGTAACAAAAAGATGTATTGAGATGTGAAGAAATATTTTTGGTGGGATAGTATGAAGATAAATAATTCTGATTATGTATCAAGATGTATGGTTCTTCAATTGGTGAAGGATAATAGACAGAATCCTAGAGGAGTCAAGAAACCGATAACTATTCTTATGTAGAAATTTGATGACATTAATTTTTTCACTATAATACAATATACTCCTAGAAGGAATGTATTAATATGGGTAATTGTTGATCAACTTACAAAATATACAAATATCCTCAATATAATATAATATTTACCTTTGAAGAGCCTTGTGTGACACTACATTAAAAAAACATATAATAATTCATGGTTTGCTACTTCCAATTATGTTTAATCATGGTCTATGATTTACATTGAAATTTTAGAAAATTCATCAGAAGGCATTGTATGTTGACCTTAATTTTAGAACATTATATTACCATCAATATTAAGAGTAGACCTAATAGAATATTAAAACATTAGAAGAACTTTTTTTGAAATTATCACTTGACATTCAATGTATGTGGGATCATTATTTACCTTTGGTGGAGTTTTCCTATAACAATAGATTTTATTTAAGTAAACAAATGGTTTCATATAAAGAATTATATATAAATAGATGTCATGCACCAACTTTTTGGGATGAAGTTGGTGAATAAAATCTTGTGTTCCCAAAACAAACTAAGGATATCATGGAAAAGGTGTAAAAAAAATCAAATCCATACTAAAGTATAAAAAATAAGGAAATCGAGTTATGTTTGTAATTGAAGGAAAAATTTGGAATTTGAAGTGGTAAATCATGTTTTCATGAAAATATCTCAATGGGAAAATATTATAAGGTTTAGTATTAAAAATAAAAATTAGCACCAAGTACATATATTAATTTAAAATTATATAGATGACTATATTGGTGGCTTACCATTAGGTAATACCACTGACCCTCTTTAAAGTACATAGTTTGTTTCCATATCTCATTGTTAAGGATGTATATGATAGATCTCATGCAAATATTCATCTATGAAGAAATAAAATTGGAACATAATCCACTTTACTATAAAGAGACCATCCAAATTATTAACACTAATGATAAAGTGTTATGGAATCAGAAAATTTTACTGGTAAATGGGCCTGAGAGAATCGAATAAATTATGGAAGCAATGTGGGAACCTAAAGATGTAATGAAGAATAACAACCCTCATTTGTTTAGAAAGTAATATCCATAAAAGATTGAACAATGACATCTTTTAATGAATTAATAATATAAAACCCAATAATCAATTATAGTAACTGAATATTTTATTTTATTACACTTTTTTGTGGACAAAAAATATAATTGTGTAGGATGAATAACAATTTTGAACATACTATGTCAAAATAAGACTAAAATGAAACTTTTCCATTATCACTTACAAATAAGATTTCATAAATAATTGAAAATTTTCTATTTAACTATTAATCATTTTATTTGTAGTTATAATTTTTAATAGGTATAATTAATCATGTAATGATTATCAATTTTATAAAAATAAATAAAGATCTTTTGGAGTTACAAATAGATATTTTTTAGAAAAATGTTTTCTAGTGTATAATATTTTCTCATCTTAATAAATATAAATAACATTTAAAAATGAATGATTGAAATGAAATTTTGAATTATATATCTAAATATATGAATTTAAATCCACATAATAATGATTATTAGTCATATAGTTAAAGTAATAAAATTTTACGCTTGAAAATGAAATTTTTTCAAGAACATTTTTTCATCAGATTTTCTGGGTTTTTTAAAATTACATTTTTCTACATTATAGAATTGAATTCTATAAACTATATTCTATATTTTCAATCAAGATGTTCAAATTTGGTAAGTAATGCTATTTTATATTTAGGAATAATGAATAGTAGCTGTGCTAAATTTTTCAACATCGCTAAGGGTAAAATGGGTAACATATGGTAAAAACATTTGTATAAGGCTTGAATATTTCTATTTTACTTCCCTTTATCATATCTGATGATATTATTTCTTCCATTATCATCAATAGATTTAAAATATTTCTAATTGGTTTCATTTTTCTTTACCATTAACCATTATATTATTTTAAGAAAAGAATAAATAAAAAATGTCACTATCTTTACATTAATATCTATAATATTTTTACATAATCATAAAAAAGGTAATGTTAAAATTTTAAATTTTTAAATAAAATATGATTTAATTTTTCATATCATTATTTTTTTTAATTTTTAATGCCTGAATAATTTTATTCAATTATTACACAATACCGCCACAATATTTACACAATTAATTGAAAACATAATAAAAGATTTTAAAAATATTAATAATAATAAAATTTGGATGAATTGTTACATCCCATTAAAATTTTGGATGAATATATAATATTAGGGATGTATAAATTATTGTATTTGAACTCCATATTTTTATTTGTCTATGTGAATTCAAATTAATAAATCATGGAAAAATTGACATTTATGATATTTTATTAAAATAAAATTGAGTTAAATTATTTAGAAAAAATAAGAATTTTTATGTAGTGAAATGGGTATTATATAGTTTTTAATTTCATCCCTTGTCTATTTATGTGATTTGTTTCCTTTTAGGTAAAATTATAAACATTTGTGATTGAAAAAGTTTTTGCAACTCTTAAGATTTAAATGGGTTTACTAGGGATTAAACCAATAGATAAGTGTATATTTTCCAATTAATCAGGTCTAAATACTATTATATGGAAGTGTTTCAACTTTATACTATATAAAATTATAATATCCATCTTTTTTAATGAATTTTTCTTGGGAATGGAACTGTGAAATTTTAACCATTTAGGGAATATCATGTTTTCCCACTCTACAACTTATAAAAGGATACCCATCATTTCTATTATTTAAAAAACAATAATCCATATATATATATATAAACCTATGTAATTATATTATAAAAATCCATATTCACATTACATTGGTGCTGGTATTCTCAAAAAACTAACCCTAGGGTCCTTTAAAATGTATCCAAATGAGGATTCTCTAAGATAAGGAAATCATTTTGACAACTAACTCAAATTTAATTCTTCATCAACATTCTAAACATTTATTATAACTATTAAAAAACATCACAAATAAAAGACTAATAATATTATAAAATTTTATTATTCTTACGGTATAACGATTTTCTATCTTTTTTCATCCTATGAAAAGTAAAAAACATCACTCCTGTTTACGTGAGGCTTACTATCTACACATAGTGATGTAATTCATTTTTATCTCTAATTTACATGGATTGTTAGAAATGTGAAAATATTAAGTATATATGATATTTAAAATAATTATTATTATGTAATTATAATATCAGATCTATCTTCTTTCCTTCCATTCTGTTGTAAAATGATAACGTCACTCGTGTATACGTGTGGACTACCACCTCCACGAGGTGACGTGGTATGTTTTCCTTTTATGATTTACATGGAAGGAATTGAGGATATTTTTAATGAATATATATGATATATATTTTATGAAAATGATTCTTTAAAAATGAGTTATTATTTATCATTATTTCATTTCATCCATATAAAAGTGAAAAGACCGTGTATTCTTACATATGACTAAGAGTCTCCATGAACAGTTTAATTAATTTTTCTATATCTATCTGTTATTGAAGAATCTAAATATATATATCATGGATATATATTATATTTTAATTATTTTTAGTATTTTGAAGATTATATAACCATTATCAAATTATAAGAATCCAAAAAACCATGAAATAATATATTTGTGGAAAACAATGTAGTTAACACCATAAATTAAGCTAAAAATAAAAGATTGTTAAAATCAGATGATAAGATGTTATAAGAGGATCATATATGCAATTAAAAATATGAATATGGTTCTGGTAAAAAATAATAACATATTTAAAAATATTATATATTATTTTATATAATATTCAAATTTGGGAAGCCTTAGCTATTGTATTTTTTCACAGTTTCTACTTTATTGAGGCATATTTCATATTATTAAACTATTTATTTTTATGGGGTTTCAATACTACACCTATTATATATTTAACATAAATACCAATTAATTAATTATGATTAATATCTCAATTCTAATTTTATCTTTCAAGGTAATCTAATTTAAAAGTTACTAAATATGTTATAAACTATTTTACAATCTCATTTTTTGATTACTCACACTTTAACTAAATGAATATTACAATATATCCTTAATGAACTCCACTTATTTTATTATAATCTAGATATTTAAGTATTATATATGTTTTCTACCAAATAATATTCTCTTTTTCAATTTAATATTACAAATAAATATTTAAATCAAAAATAAATCTTAGTTCTCATTCGATTGGGTATAATTTTCTTCTTTGTCCATATATTTCAAAAACAATTTACAAATGACCTGTTTTTTTGTTAAAGTTATTTATTAAAAAAAATTAATTTAAACATGAGTCATCTATTTTTTAAGGTAATATTTCTAATGTTTTTCCAAATAATCAATTTCAACATCCATTTAGGTGTTTTTCTTTTTAATATATATGGACTGAACATACTTTCCCACCATCAAAATTGTCTTACACTCCTTAGCTTTGTTTACAATATTTAAAGAGTTCTCAAAATAAATCTATCTAGGAAAATTTATTTTAGATCTTTCACTTCAATTTTAGTCTATTCTTTGAAAGTCTTGATTTGACTACAAAATCATATTTTTTTATATTTATCTCTCATCTCTAGATTATTTTTGTGGTTATTGTTTTCATTATAAGCATTTACTTTCTTGGGATTACTTATCACTTGAAATTAAATTTCTATTAAATATTTGTATTATTAATATCATGTATATTCATATTTCCTAAATCATATAGAATTTATAAATTAGTTGTTTTAATATGAATGTTATTTAATGGACTACATAAATATTAAAAAAATTTATTCTTAACTCAATACAGATATTTTTTAGGAATATATTCATGAATTAAATTGACCATTCAATATATGGGGAAAGCATTGGACATGAAATTAAGATTTTTCCAAGAATTACATATCCCCTCGATGTATCAACATGTATATGATACAAACTAGTTTTGTAGAATTAATAAATAGGTTTTTAGTGTTTGTATACCCATATTTTAAAATTTCTTAGTTTAAGGAATTGGCTGTAAAGATATCTTGTTGTATGAGATCATGATGTGCAAAATTATGCATTTCCTTCATTAATATTTCATCTATTATTTTCCATGATGTTATTTAATTTGAAATTTTCTATGTATGAATTTCATTCTATAATTATTGATTAAATGGAATGTGTTTTCAGTTATTTACCTTTCCATGTTGGGTATGCCTTATTTAATCATGATAACTTTTACTATACATATACCATATTAATAATTTTTTCTCACTCTTATTTTTTCCCCTAGATCTAAAAAATAAATATTTGAAATATTTTTTTGGATGATAAAAATTATTTTTCCACGTTTTATATTTTATTTTCAATGTAAAATGAGAATCATGTTTGTATATGGTAATTTAATACTACTAAACCAATCAGAACTTTGGGATGAAACCCATTATATGTTATGCCAGTGTAATAAATTAGACACCAACTCTGGATTTCTAGTGTTGGGGTTGTAACATGAAAAATTATTGTGTAACTATAAGTTTCTTTTATATCACAAGTCATCTCTACATCGATAAATGTTTGTATCCCCAACCCAAAAACCATATTACAAAAATTTCAACAGATCAAATGAAAGATGATCTATAAATAATTTAAAAATGTCAAAAATAACCTAAACATATACATTTATATGGTTTAGTAATATCCATAAATATATAGGGATGTTTAATAATATTGCTATGTTTGGGAAAAAATTATAGGGAAATAGATCAATGTATAGAATCCCAGCTGAAATATGATCTCATAACGAAATGTAAAACTACAATAAATCAAATTTCTACAGTACATAATTCACATAATATATTCATTATGTTTGAGTAAATTTTTTAGTAAATTAGGGGAAATATAGTTCATTATCATTGTTGTTGGCCAAACACTTCCATAATAAACATGTCTAAGTCCACACTACTAAAATATCTCTATCAATATAATCAACTATCTCTACAATATAATCTATATCGATTGTGGATTGGTGCATAGTTTAGGTCTCTAGAAACTATTTCCAACTTCATCTGATGGATTGATCTCAACCATTCCAACACTTACATATTCAGAGCACTTCTAGTTTTTTATTCTTCAATTTATTAATGTTTAACTTTCCTCCAACTAACACCTTGAGTTATGTGGTACTTTTCCGGGAAATCAATGTGCCAGGCCACAATCACATTATGTTCAATTGAATTTTAGAAATGATACAAACTTGTTTCCTCATGATAAAAAAATAATTATTTATTATATTTTGTGTCATTTTTCATAGAATTTAATTCTTGTATGAGTTCATCACAACCCAAAATATTCATAAAATAAAAAATGGGATGTTTCCCATACCAAATCTCTTATGGTGTATTTATGAATAATCTATATGAAATATGGTTTATCAGAAATGTATCAGTCTTTTGAGAGTAACCCAATAATGATATATATAAGTCACACATTCAAATAATTGATCAAACTATTCCCAATATTGTACAATTCATCCTCTTAGACTCACCATTCCACTATGATGTTCCAGGAGGAGTGTCTTATAGAATAATTTCATAGTCCCTTCTAAGATCAGTTAACTATAATAAAAAATTTCCACACTGTGATCTAATCTAAGAATCATAATAATTTTTTTGAGCTGATTTGGTACTTTATTATGAATCTCTTCGAACATTTCAAAATTTCCAAACTTATGTCTCCTCAGAAACACATATCCATACTAACAAAAATCAACGGTGTCACGACCCGTCCTCGGGGCCCGTGCCATAACTACCCCAAGCCCGCCTTCCATAGGCCAGGGGCTGGCGACTAGCACCAAAGGCGTAATCCTGATAAAAAGGGAAGGCATTGCCTTCCAACCTGTAACACACACAGTTTGAACTCAAGAAGAAGAGGCAACAAGTACTAAAAAAAGAAAATTATGGTGTGTTTATTGTAAGTGGGCCAGTATACAAACCCAACTAAACAACAAGTATGAGTACAAGTAAAAAGGGAAAACCGATCCTGAATCGTTAACCCATAAATACGACCAGAAGGGTAGGTACAGAACTCGAACAACTCGTCCATGTTGGATGTCCCGTCAGTACAACTCCGAGCAGTCTCCCGTCCGTCACCCTCAGCCTCGATCTCTGATGTCCGTCATCTGCACAGAACAGAACAAGGTGCGAGCGAAGCCTGTGCAGGGGTGAGTATAACAATACATAGTAGGGGATCGTGAGACCCCCGAAGGTCTCTCCGAATCCAAAAATAATAAACAACATAAGAAAGATACTATCTCAATGTTTAAACCAACCCTACTTAGGTATATGCCCATACATATACCTAGGTTACCCGTCACAGTCCGGCTCCAACTCTCGATCCCAAGCACAACCCAGTCCACACAGGAAGTAAACTCAATCACCATGATGATAATGGTTGAAAGACATGACTCATCTCACACAGGTATACATCTTTTGTAGAGCGATAGAGATGATCAGATGTAGTTAATGATTTATCTAAGTTGTCGGACCCACATAGGATACAGGACTAGCTAAGATGTCAGACCTTCACAGGATACCGGACCAACTACTCTATCGGACCCACATAGGATACATGAATAGAAGTCAGAACTGTCGAACCCACGTAGGATTCCAGTATAGTAGTAATCGCTGTCAAACCCACGAAGGATTCCAGTTCAGTAGTCATCGTTGTCGAACCCACATAGGATTTTGGTTCAGCAGTCAATGCTATCGAACCCACATAGGATTCTAGTACAGTAGTCATTGCAGCCAACTTTAGGGTTTCCGCACACAGAATGCTCGATTCTGGGAGGTTCCGCTCCTCGAGTCAAGTTTTGATACATAAACTATCATGAAGACCTAAGTTGATGTATCCTGAAGTTCCGTCTCATCATAGAGAACCCAACACGACAGACGGTGCGTCAATCAGATGCTTGGTCTAAGAGTTATTGGCATTTCTGTTCCAAGCGCCCATTTGGATTTATGCTCATTCCAAACCTGGAATTTTTTTCCAAAGTTGTCCAAAACTCGCTTAGAGTATCTCAAAAGTACCACCTTATCGCGAGGGTCCCAATTCCATAGACGGTGCATCGATCGGACGGGCAGTCGTGATGATATTCATATTTAAGCGAAGTCAGGCCCGGCTTGTACAGCCCAGTGGGCTGGCGGGTTGGCCCGACCTAGCTCGGTGGGTCCAACCTGGCTAGGGGGTCAGCCCAGCCCGACTTAGCAGGTCCGACCCGAATGGGGGGTCGGCCCTACCCGGTGGGGCGCAGCCCACCCGCGGACCCGGCCCGTGGAGCGGGCCGATCCGATTCGCCCGTTGATGTCAAGCGGTGCCGCCTCTCCCTGACCGTCCGGCCGATGCTAGCCGGTTCTGCCTAGCGCACGCGGCCTGCACAACGGGCCGCTATTTTTTTCATGTGGTTCCAGCGGGCGCCGCTGTCTTCCAGCCCGACTGGCAGGCGGCCGGCCGGTTCGGTTCAGCCGAGCGGCCCGCGGACGCGGGCCGCGTCCTCCACCTCCCTGCGGCCGGTGCGACGGTGCCGGCCCTCTACTGTCGCGACATTCGGCTCTGCAGCGTGGCGCGACAGCACCACGCCTCTTCATCTGTTGCAGTTTTCCTCGCCGTGGATATTCTCTGGCATGGTGCGACGACACCACGCCCTTTCGGCTCCACCTCCAACGTCATCAAACGAGACTTAAATGGAGGGGCGTTGGGTCATGTTTGTTTGCCCGCACCCTCCATGTTAGGTGATATCATTTGGCCACTTCCGAAGAACCAGGATATAAATAATACATAGAAATAATCCAAAAATTCCTCATTCCTCATATTTTGACGTTGAATGTTGATGAGTCACTGAAAATGGAAGTCGCGAAAGACAAACATCATTCCGTCTATGTCGGAAGGAGTAGAGCCAGGTGTAGTCGAGTTGAGTCAACACTGTCGGTGTACTTCATTTGTGGAGGTGCTTCCCTTCCTTGCTCTGGTTGAAGATGGTAGAAGGTGTTGCTTCACGTTCCTCGAGACGTGGAGCGTTCTTCGTTGACTAATGGCATTCATCATCGAGAGAATATTATTTCTCCAAGATTTCCTCCCAATTCTTCTCAAAGTCCCACACCCAAACTAAAATAATACGATCTCCTATTTTTTTTATTGTTGACAATATTTTCAAAAGATTTCAAAAGCTAGAATTAATTAAATTGAATAAGTTCAACTCATTAATTAGATGGTTGGAACACTTAATGAGAGAGGGAAGGTGGTTAGTTCACCCAAAATAAATGAATAGTCGTGGCTTTAATATATTCAAGGGGAGTTAAAGGGGTTCAAGGGGAGTTGAGGGGTTAGGCTCTCATGTGGATCCCACCACATAATATCCTCCCATGGGAGGTTATGTAGGGGTGGGCCCATTCTTCAATTTCCATTTGGAGATATTAACAATCACACATTTAAAAAAAATATGCTACATATTTTTTTTTTAAATCAGAAATCCCCCAAAAAATTAACTTCCACTCCTGATAAAACGCTATTGTGGTGAAAGTCTCCTTAAGAGAATACCGGTGCAGTGGGTTCATAGTTGTCCTCAGATTTCAATTTCGAGCACTAGTTCAAAAGATATATAATCCTTCATGCATGATTACTGAACGTACATGAACAAAATTTCAGAAATTGAATCCGGGCACACCGACCCTCAGAATCATGTGCCATCAGAAACTGCAGACTCATAACATTCCCATGTATTTAAGAAAAAAACTTCCATGGAATTTCTGGGTCTTTACAAATAGTTAAAGTAATAAAGAACCTAAACTAATCTCATTTTTATATACTCATTGGTCAACACACTACTTTTCATGAGATCAATAATTCCAATATAAATTTCATATTTTTCACTAAAAGTGGGTTTCTTCAATTTTATAAATGAACAAGAATCAAACATATCAAATAATTCATAATTAAATTTTTCCAATAATCCATCTCTATGAAGTATTTTGATATGTTTCCATTTATATATCCAATGAAACAATAGTAAATGTATGTGTTATTAGAATCAAATTTGTCCTCCTTATTCTAGATGTTATAGATAGGATTAAATATATCCTGAATACATAAAATGTTTATAATATGATCAATTCAAATTAAAATTTTATTCTAATATATAGATCAAGTCTTGTTATTAATAATGAATGAAAATGTCATCATTTCAATATAATATATAGAAATCAAATTTTTATTTATTGTGAGAATGTAATAACACTTCTCCAATTCTAGTAATAATCTATTTAGTAATGTTAAATCATAAGTATTAGCTTTTAATATAGAAAATATATCTCAATTTTCTCTATAAAGATCAACATCAACCATTTTTAACACCCTCTTATCTATGAGTCTAAATATATCAGCACAAATATATGATGCACACCTGATATCCAATAACCATGAGTGAGAGTTAGTGAAAATATCCTCAATAACATTAACATTTAGATGTGAAAAATGATTCTATTTATTAATAATTCCCAACATTAGATACCAATCTATAATTTTATATAGGTAATACCTGTAATGTATCTTGATATTATGATCATTATGTAATCCATAATCTAATACAAATACATATTTATGGGTGAGTATTGTCTTTTATGTCTCTTCATCAAAGCATTTTAATGAAAGAACATCAACAAAAATCCCCACCCCATAAATCATAACTTTTTAGTGAGACAAGATCCATATTTCACTAAGTAATTATTATAATAGGGAGTTCATATCACCAAATAGTTATTTTATTCTATCATTATCCCAATCATAACAGTTTTGATTTTTGGGTAGTTGAGCAGATAAAATATTTATCCAAATCCATTGTAGAGATTCAAATAATTTTGTTCATATGGTATCCTAATTGTTTGTTTTTCATTCATATGTTTATACCGAGTAAAAATTCATGAATAAAGAACCTAAATTTTTGGAACCCAAAAAAATTCTTTCATTATACAGGATAATCCAAGGGATCTTAGTTATGGAATGAAACTACCAAATTAGATGATCGGGGACTGGGAAACTGTCACTTTATAATAAATATCACACGTAGTATTTTAGGGGGGTTTAGTTTATAAGTATCCATCAATATACATACATAATATTATTATTAAATCTATAACTATTTCATCTCATGAAATATTTATAAGATCATGTCTTATTTCATTGTGTATGCATTCTTCCGACAATTTAGTTTTTAAAATCTATATTCCATCAACTATATTAATGTGTACACATCACATAAATGTGTATGTCTTTACACATCATAAAATTTTGATTTATTCACTTCAAAATTAAAGTAACTCATATTCATACATATCCAAATGCATCTCAAAAATATGTTAGATGAATTATTCATAAAACATATTAAAATTATTTTATATTATAAAAATCTAAATGTGTAATCCTGGAGCAACATATATCTAACACCTATTTTCCTAGAATATGGAATCAACTTTCAAACAGGTCATAAGTCAAATCAAAGTCCCTATAATCTATGATACTTTACTCAAACTCGAATCTAATTAATAGTAATTCCATAAAATAATATGTACTAAAAATTAAAAAAATCTAAAGTCAAACTAATAACCTCTATTTCATAATGTTGTTATGAATGATTAAATTTAAATTTTATACTGTCTTACCCAACATACAATTACTAAAACAAAAACCTTATAGGAAAAACTAATCGTGTATATTTATCATACACTATATTCAAATTTTATAAACATTTTACAAAGATGAATATTTTAAATGAATAAATAAACATTTTATTTATTATTTCTAAATCTACCATTAGGGTCCCCAGGCTCGCGTGCTGATGTGTGTTGTCATGCATTATTACCCTATATTATTTCTTTCCAAAGGCATGAATCATTAATCACTTTCATCGATGATGTATACTCCTTGATCAAAACGATATGATGGGATGTAGGTTCCTCCTTTAATAGTTTTCTCCTTGGAACTCATTACCCGGTATGGGTATCCCTCATAGATTAATATATGCCTTTCATACTCATTCTTAGTGCTATATCATTGTGGATGATGGTTAATTATGCTACTTATGTCTAGAAATTATAATGGGTCTTGACAGGGAAGCAACCTTCGATCTGGAGAGTAGTCACGTTGGGCATTGCTGGCATATCAGGACACTTGGAACATTGGTCACCTATATTCTTCCTCATAGGAGGTCATATCATGGTGGCATATTTAGGTTTGGAACCCAAGGAATCTTGTTTTGACAATAAGGTATCTAATTCCAATGGAATACCTTATAAGTCATTCACCTTAGTCATCCCATGTTTATCATGAGGTAGCTAACTCTATTGGTTCATATCTTTCAAGTATTTCAACTAAGACATACCACGATTAATATGAGGTAGCTATTCAGGGGTCAGGAGTCTAACATCTCTTCGATTTGGAGTGAGGTGGATCATAACACCCCACAGAGGAGGATCCTAAAAGGTTTACCAATGGATGGGTTTGAATTACCAATGGAGGTGTATCTAAGAGTTGTATCCAAAAAAAGAAAATATGACACACCATGAAAGATCAACATAACACCCTTGGAGGTTGATCAGGGAGGAACACCCCTTGGAGGGGACACAAATGTTTACTAATAGATTGATCATAACTACCATTGGATGAGGATGTATGAGGTGTGTACCATAAAGGGAAGATGTCACACCATGAAGGATGATCAGAACACCCATGGAGGAGGATTAAAGAGCTACGCCACTAAAAGGGGGATATCAAGGATTACCATTTTTCAAGATTAAACTTTATAGAGGCATCGTAAATACCCTTCTTAGGATACAAGGATAAAAAAATTGTATTTCATTGAATGATGTGGGGCTTATGCATGAAAGTTTCTTTCACAAAAGGATTTATCTTGGTCGGATTGTATGGGTATTATGCATCTGATCTACATAGGTGTTTCTAGGTGAAACTATGAAGTGGGTTGGATTACACATAAGAGATTCCCATGTGGGTGGAATGATCTCAAGAAGATTTGGTGGCTTAGTTAAAACCAGGATGGATGTTGATGGAGTGTTTGTTCTAATGGAAGGATCAGATAAAGTGTTGGGTGGAACGTATAGAATGGATGGAGTGTTGTTTGTATTAGATGGAATTGATGGATTGTTGGGTTTGGACCTCAGAGAGTCTTTATACATATCTAAATCAGGTGGGAATCAAATACCACGTAGTTTGAGAATGGGAATTTGGGCGTAAAAATAAGAAAAAGGCTAGTTTGGTTGGGTCTGATGCAATGAAAGTTCCCAAGGAGCATGAGTATGATTAGGGTTTACAATTAAAGATTATGCCAATTGGATGGGACATGTTTGGGATTACACATAATAGATTCCCATGGTGGGGAATGAGTTTTATGTTCACTACTAAACATAAATCCAACTTGATTCATGCTCGGTGTGACAAACAAGAGGAAGTATTTGACATAACGGTCATTTCATGAAATATGTTCCAAAGAGTGATAGTGTAGGGATTACACATGGAAGAGACCGGGGGAGGATTTAATTCAATATGAGGAAGGCCTAATTCCATGGGAGGAATATCTCATTACCTATCCCTCATACTGAAAGAATCTTATGAAGGCTGTGTGAGGATTATGTGTGGAAGCTTCATGTGAGAGTGGTCATCTCCCATGGGGTGGTAGGAGGTGGAATCTCATGATGATCCTATATGGGGAATATCATGTGAATTTCTTGGGGTAAGACAATACTTTGGCTTCCTGTTCTAAGGATTTTGGTCCCATGAATTTTTATTCCATGCACCATTGATGTGATTGTGTAGAGACCCAATATTGAAAAACATAGGCATTACATTACTTTTTAGAAATACTTAATACATGAAAAAAACAGACGCCTAATGACTGTATTAGTTTAGTGTCTTTGGAAACTCGAAACAAAATCTTCTAATCATGTTGAAAGATCTTCAACATCTCCCATAAAGATCTTCCACTTTTGTTTTCTTACCTAAAACCTTTCTTTATATCTTGGGGAAAAGAAAACATAAAAAGGGAGAGCTCAAATGCTCAGTGAGGGAAAACATGGAGAACATAAAACAACCCATAAGAATTTGAACATAAAAACATGAACATAAAACATCAAAATCAAGAGTAACGACATAAATCTTGGAAGTACATAAGGCATAGATCATAAAGGAACATTAATCATGATAAAATAAAATGGGAATAAAATTTGAAATTGTTGCAAACCATTAAGCACATGTTATGATTTACATAGTACTTGAGGCATTGCTACCAGGACCATCATTGTGGACAAAGTCCATTATTGAACCGGGTTTACTTGTTGTTCCAGCCGTATATTAGTGAACGAGATTTTACATTCCATTCCAGCCATTTCTATCTCATGAGATATAAATCTTTACCCAATTAATTTGAGGGAGATATAGGTCCCACCCATCTCATAATGAAATCATTCGTACGTGTGGCACAAAAAAATACATAAATCATTCATCATAACCCAAAGAATAAAATGGGTTTCATAAACATCATCCCATCATAACATAATCCATATAAAAAAATGGATATTATTTCATCCTAAGAAAATAGAACCATGTAAAAAATAGATACATTATACTTGAAACATATACATACTAAATAATGACATCTTATATGGAAAATAGTTTTGATAAAACACTTGAAATGAATTTTTGAGGAAAATATACTTTCTTCTTCAAAATCATTTTATTTTCACAAAATGCCATGAAATTTTAAAAGAAAAGTATTTTGTTGAAAATAATCATGAAATATTAAACAAGAAGCTTCATGAAAATAAAGCTTTATAAAACGATAAAAATCTGGTCAGGCCGTATAAGTTAGAAAAATATTCTCTTCGTACTTTTGTCAGAAAAGTCAAAAAGTACCACGTATGGTAATCAAAAAAATGATTATTTCCATACCTTGTGGTAAAAGTAAAAAAAGAGTAAAATCACTTTAAAAATACATGTAAGAGTAGTAAACATTTTATGAAGACATTTTGAGAAAACATGGACATGTATGATAAACATAACCCCGGAAAATACTTACGAAAAAACAATCTCGGATAAAAACAAGACTGGAATAATTATCCCTTACCTTATGTCCAATTTCATTCATATGTGTATGAGACTCCTGTATAGTGGGTTTAAACATATTATTAACTTTTATAATAACCATAATAATATTTATGATATCTTATATGATTCACTTGTGACATTATATTACCCATTCATTTGTCAATTCCATGTTAAAGTAGTGTTTTGGGTAAAATCGTTTCATTTTTCGTATGTGTTTTGACTTGTAATTATTCATATGATTACTTAGATCATGATTACTTACTTCCAGAATGTAAAAATATTTATATATAATATATTCAGAATATAATATATATATATATATAATAGATTGATAAATGGAATGAAGTACACCGTTCATGGAGACGGTAGGTCGTTTGTACGCATGAACATTGTTTTTGTTTCCATATTAAATTGAATGGAAGTAAGTAAATAACATATAAATAAATACATTATTATTATTATGTCATATATTTCATGATTATTTATTATATAAACTTTATAATATTTCTTTAATGGTTAACTTGGATAATTAATCTCATCGTTTTGTGGAGACGGTAATCCGTACGTACGCATGAGCGATGATATCATTCCCATAATTATTGATTGGAATTGGAGTGGATGATATAAAATCTCAGAATCATTAAGATTTTATAATAATCCAATATAGTTATTATTCCCAAAATTATATCCATCCAAGTATGGTGGTGGTGGAAAAATAGTTCACACCATGCCATGGAGACGGTAAGACGTACGTACGCACACGTGGTGATTTTGTTTTTCATAGGATGGATATAAGGTGAAATAGGGTTGTTTCATATTTATAATAAAATATCTCCATATTAGTGATATTTATGTTATTACATTATAATAAAACAAATAAAGAATATGAAGTAGAAGAAGAATGAATCTTGAAAGAATCGGTAGAAGATATTACCTCTTCCTCGAAGTGCCTCCTTTAAACATCCTCTTAAGGCACTAGAGATGGTCTTTTGAGAAGACCAAAACCTCTATAATATAAATATAAGGATTTATAAGAGGAATTTTCAGGGTTTCTCAGAGCTTTAAATCTTAAAATGGAGTGAAGAGAAGAGGGAAGGGGTTCCCTTTTATAAGATAACAGAAGACCACTTTTGGAAACCTCCAAAATATTAATTTATAATAAACTAAAACCCCACATAAAAACTTCCAAAGTGACTCAAATTCAGATATGAGGTAATATAAAGTCTTAATATCATCATGAAATAAAATTTAGACATGTTTTTATTTTATTTTAAACATTTTCATTTTGATTTAAAATGTTTAATCCATTTAATAATATTTGTGGTAATAATATTCTAATTTTTAAATTGTAATAAATACTTACTTATGTGTTGTGAATTTTCCATAATTTGATACATTATGACATTTTAGACTATATAAATTTCAATTTTTAATTTTCAAATATTTGTGTGACTTTTAAACAATTTAATAATATGTTATTTTTATAAAATATCTATAGTGTCAATTTTGACACTATTCAATTATTTGAAGTTAAATAAAATCCACACATAAGATATGTTCAAACCAAAATATTTAATAGATTCATAACATGTCATATTTATATATGAAATTTTTGGAGAACATTAATTAGTTAATCTAATATTTATTTTAATATTTTTAAAACCATTTATTTGATATTTCTCTTCATAAAATAATTACTGCACCATTATTGTATAATTATTTAATATACTTATTTGTTGCATAAAAATTAAGAATAAAATACTATGATACATTTTAATATATTATATGTAATAATAATACTTTTATTCTAATTTATCTTTTAATACACCCAACCTTTAAAATGATATGTTTATTAAATTTTGAAGGTGACAACTTTGACATCATTTAAAATAAAATAATATAAATATCATAATACGTTTTATTAGGCTCCAAATGGACCAAAAGTCGAAACTTGTATGGTTAGGGTATATATATACTCGACCAATAAGTATTGGTTAATTTATGGTGTTTTTTATTGGTATTATTATTTTAATAGAAACTATATTATTTATTTTTTACTAAATAAATAATTTCTGCATCATTAATGTATAATCTTTTAAGGTAATTATATATTTCATAAAAATTACAAATAAATTACCATGATGAATAAAAACATTTTATCTTTAAAATTAGTATTTATAATCGAATTTATATTTTGTATAATCTTTTATTAAAAATTCTTTAATTATTAAAGTTTGAGTGAGACATATTTCACTTTCTTTAAATAAAATAAATTAAATGTCTTAATCACATCCAAGTGGGGACCAAAAGATACCATTTCGACCCAAATATTTTTGAGGACGAAAAATAATCATCCAACTATATTAATACAAGTGTTAGGGTAATTTTATAATATTAGTTTTCCCCTTAATTACCCGTTTTACCTTTAACTTTTGTAAATAAAGTTTACCATAGTTAATATAAATAATGCCTTAAAATAAAAAAGTAGCATATTGAAATTATTTAGACCTACTAATTCCGAATATTGAATCCATTTTCCCAAATTCAAATTACATATGTTACAGTATTTAATTTAAAATTAATCCCATTGTTGAGAAAAAGTGTTTTAAATATTAAAACATTGCAAAAGATTGTAATGTTTTTACCCATGAATTAAATGTAAAATTAATGATAATGACATTGTATTAAATATTAAATTTATATTAAATTTATAATTTAAAACCATTCAATAATATATTTTAACCATATAAAGTATTTTGATGAAAAAATTTGTTTTCAATTAAAATTTAGCATATTTTTACTATTCGTCAAAAAAAGAAACTTATTAGAAAAAAAAAATTTCCAAAGTAAATTTTTATATCATGATTCCAATGAAGATGTTTAATTTGTCAAATTGAACTTCTAAACATGTCAAAAACAAGATTAAAAGTTGGTGCGCCATCAAAAGGTGGCAAAACTGCATTTTTTTAAAAATACTTATTTTACATAAAAAATTTGTTTTTTTCTCATACCATGTTCTAGAATATGTGTAAGAGGAATTATAATGTTATAAAATTCAAAATGTTGTTAATAATATTCATAACGGATAGTTCATAATAATATTATTACAATATATCATTGTTTAGTGAAACTCGGTATTGCGTACAACACAAGATATTGAGGAAGATTGCTTTTGCGTGCAACACAAGCTAAGAATAGTGTTTTCGTATAATACCAGATAATACAGTGTTGCGTATAGTGCAAGATAATCTTGGTGTAGCGTACAAAACCAGATATCAAAGAAATTAAAAAGAATATTTCTCATAAAATCATAGGGTGTTACATTATACCCCCATTAAAATGAATTTCTCCCTCAAAATTCGCCGGGGTTATAAATCATTTACTACTTGAATGTTTCTTTCATAGAAAACCACATCATAAAAAGTAATACAAAAACATAATTTTAAAAAGTAAAGTAGGAAACTTAACGGTTACCCAAATTAACTCATCACTGGGTTTTCACATAGGAGAACATATGTGAAAATATGGATATGGAAGTGAAATCTAACCATCATGTTCTGATGAAGAGTGGTAGAGAACATGCCTATAAAAAATCAAATAATCACAAAGCCCTAAATTTGTGATGATCTAATATACCATCTGATTTATCAGATATGAGGTCACTAGGACAACATTTTTTGTTTTCAAGATCATTTCCCTAATCTTGAAAATTTTGAATTAGAATAAATAATTACTTGATTTTGGTACAATCTCATAATTGGTCATTACTTGAACAATTTCAACTTCATATCTTAAAGAAATGAAGTTGAATTTATCATTAGTGATGTTTTAGAAGATCATGTGATAGAATGATGGGTAATTCCATCTATCACAAACAAATGGTTATCAAAAGTTATTAAATATACAAAAGTCCATATATGGTGATATTAATCGTATATGGTTCCAAAAATGGACTTATACTTCATATATCATACCACTTAATAAAATAAAACTAAATTCTACAAACCATGGACTTCCTTTAGGCCAGTGGTAGGTGATAAAGGTCTGTCGCACTTCAGTTGTGGGTTTGATTCCCACAACCTTGTCCAACAGGACGGGTTGTCGCCCATCCTACAGGATGCCCTTTTTCTAAAACTATACTATTATAACATTCAAGAAATAATATCAAAATGTACTAGCCTTAAACAATAATATCTGATGTCTAACATAATCCATTCCAATATTTAGGCTTATCCAAAATACTTATGTCCAATATCATAGTATAAAGAAAAAGATTACTAGAGAGGTCATCTACCAAGCATGTGATTACCATCATTTATCACCCATATATCATAAAATATATCTTGTTGGTCATATTCCAAACATTAGAATACCTTAACCATGTATTCTCTTGAAATATGAGTTACCATAGAGCTTTAGTGAAAACATGAATGCTGTCAAAGGTTAACTCTTTCCACATACCAAAATCCTGAAATTTCTATATACTCAAACCATGATGTCACATTGTCCTTATATCAGTCATGAGCTCATTATTACTATCAAACATATTATTTTTCCCTTATCCCTTAATTATGCTCATATCGTCTACTTTCCAAAAATATTTCAATAATTTTTCATGGTCACCGGTACCATATTTTTATGGAAAACCACAATGGACCAAAACATAGATATTTCAATATACCATAAAAGTACCTCAAGAACATTATTCATGAATTACAATACATATGCCCTTAAATCTATCCTCTTTAATGATTGGCATGGAATTGGTCATTCCTCAATTTAGAAGTAACCTATTAGGTTAGGGAATTGAGTTGATTAATGCCCATGTTCTCCACAGATAAGACATTGAACCCCATAACAGTCTATCACTCTATGCCCATTTTCCCCACACAGATAACATCTTCCCCTCCATTTGAGGTATTCCTCAACATTCTTCCTCCCTTCTTCTTGATATGTAGAAATCTTAATCTTCCTTCCTATATGCTCCTCACCATTCAAACATGCATAAAAGTCTATCTTCTTCTTATTTGATGACTTAGGAATACAACTAAAGTTCACCTTGATAACCATATATCGTGATGACTGATTCGACATAATCATAATATATTTCTCTCCTAGAATTACATAATTTTTTTGATCATAGTCACCAATTTGTCCATTGGAATCAATGTTAACTGAATTCCTTCTCGTTCCCTCCATTGACTAAAACAAGAAATAATAGTGTATGAAACAGTTAAAATAAAGCGGAACCACATAATCATAAAAGTCACATATGGGATTTCTAACTTATCACACATTCTATAATCCATGTCACCTTAGATTCGCATTAGGCTATTCATGATCATCAACATAATTCTAGGACTGTAACCTATAGTTATACTAAACCATATGGACATCCCTAGACATACCTTAGAAATATCTCTAGAGATCTCACTAAAGTTTTCACATCCTAGTTTCCAGAGGATAACTAAACCATCACTCTGATAAAAAATGTAGAGACACAATCTTTAATTTCATATAAATTACATTACTTTTATGGAATACTTAATACATGGAAAAAACAAACTCCCAATGACCGTATTAGTTTAGTGTACTTGGAAACTCATACCAGAATCATCTAATCATGGTGAAAGATCATCAACATCTCCCATAAAGATCTTCCCCTTTTGTTTTCATACCTAAATACTGTCCTTATATTCTGGGGAAAAGAGAACATAAAAAGGGTGAGCTCAAATTATCATTAAGGGAAAACATGGAGAAGATAAAACAACCCACAAACAGTTGAATGTAAAAACATGAACATAAAACATCAAAATCATGAGTAATGACATAAATCATGGCAGTACATAAGGCATAGATCATAAAGAACATTAATCATGAAAAAATAGAGTGGGAATAAAATATGAAATTGTGTCAAACCATTAAGCACATGTTATGATTTCTATAGTAGCCAAGGCATTGCTTCCAAGACCATCATAGTGGAAAAATTCTATTAATGAACCGGCTTGACTTTCCATTCCAGCCCTGTATTACTGAACCCGATTTTACTTTCCATTTGATCCATTTCTATCTCATGAGATATAAATATTTACCCAATTCATTGGGGGAGAGATATAGGTCCCACCAATCACATAATGAAATCATTCTTACGTGTGCCACAAAATATACATAAATCATTTATCATAACCCGGTGAATAAAACGGGTTTTATAAACATCATCCCATCATAACATAATCTATATAAAACAATTGGATATCATTTCATCATAAGAAAATAAAAAAATTTAAATAATAGATACATTATACTTGAAACATAAACATACTAAATAATGTCATATTTATAGAAAATAGTTTTGATAAAACACTTGAAATGAATTCAAGAGGAAAATATCATTTCTTCTTCAAAATTGTTTTCCTTTCTCAAAATTCCATGCAATTTTAAAAGAAAGGGATATTCTTTATAATAATCATGAAATCTTGTATAGGAAGCTTCATGAAAACAAGGTGTTATGAAACTGTAAAAATATGTTCATGCCGTATATGTTAAAAAAATTCTCCTCGTACTTTTGCCGGAAAAGTCAAAAAGTTCCTCAAATGGTAATCAAAAGAATGATTCCTTCTATACCTTGTGGTAAAAGTTAAAAAAGGTAAAAATGAATTAAAAAATAAATGGAAGAATAGTAAACATTTTATGAATTTTTTTGAGAAAACATGTACATGGATGATAAACATAACCTGAGTAAGTACTTACGAGTAAACAATCTCGGATAAAAATGAGATTGGAATAATTATCCCTTACCTTATGTACAATTTCTTCCATATGTGTTCGGGACTCCTTTATAGTGGGTTTAAACAAATTATTAACTTGTAACAGAACCATAATAATATTTATGATATCATATATAATTCACTTCTGACTTTATATTACCCGTTCATTTGTCAATTCCATGTTAAATTTGTGTTTTGGGTAAAATCGCTTCATTTGTCATACATGTTTTGACTTGTAATTATTCATATGATTACATAGATCATGATTACTTACTTCTAGAATATAAAACATGATTTAAATATAATATATTCTGAATAATATATATATATATATATATATATAATAGATCGATAAATGGAATGAAATACACCATTCATGGAGACGGTGGGTCGTACGTACGTAGGAACGCTGTTTTCATTTCCGTATTAAATTGAATGGAAGTAAGTAAATAAAATATACATAAATCCAGTATCATTATTATGTCATCTATTTCATGGTTATTTATTTTATATACTATATAATAATTTTTTAATGGTTATCTTGGAGAATAAATCTCATCGCGTCGCGGAGATGGTAATTCGTACGTACGCATGAGCGATGATATCGTTCCCATAATTATTGAATGGAATTGGAGTGGAAGATATAATATCCCATAATAATTATGATGTTTTAATAATCATATATTGTTATTATTCCAAAAATTATATCCATCCAAGTATGGAGGTTGTGGAAAAACAGATCACACCACGACGTGGAGACGGTAAGCTGTACGTACGCACGCACGGTGATTTTGTTTTTCGTAGGATGAATATAATGTGAAATAGGGTTGTTTAATATTTATAATAATATATCATTATATTAGTGACACATAGTTTATTAAATTATAATGAAACAACTAAATAAGAGGATGTAGAAGTAGAAATAAACATGAAAGAATCGGTAGAAGATATTACTTATTCCTCATTGTGCCTCCTTTAAACTTCCTCTTAGGGCACTAGAGTTGGTCTTTTGAAAAGAAAATAACTACTATAATATAACTATATAGGTTGATAAGAATAATTTTTAGTGGTTTTATGAGCTTCAAGGCTTAAAATGGAGTGAAGAGAAGCGGGAAGGGGTGCCCTTTCATAAGAGAGGAGAGGGGCACTTTTGGAAACCTCCAAAATATTAATTTATAATAAACTCGAACCCCACATAAAAATTTCTGAAGTGACTCAAATTTAGATATGAGGTAATATAGGGTTGTAATATCATGAACCAATCAAATGTAGACTTTTTTTATTGTAAACCTTATCATTTTGATTCATCTTTATTTTATCTATTTAATATTATTTGTGGAAATAATATTCAAAATTTTAAATTGTAATAAATACATACTTCTGTGTTGTGAATTGTCCATAAATGGATACTTTATGATATTTTCGACCATATAAATTTCAATTTTTAATTCTCAAATTTTTTTGTGATTTTTAAACAATTTAATAATATGTTATTGTTATAAAATATCAATAGTGTCAATTTTGACACTATTCAATTATTTGAATTTAAATAAAACCCACAAAAAAGATATGTTCAAACCAAAATATTTAATAGATTCTTAAAATGTCATATTTATTTATAAAATTTATGGATAACATTAATTAGTTCATTTAATATTTATTTTAATATTTTAAATCCATATATTTGATATTTCTCTTAATTAAATAAATACTACAACATTATCATATAATTATTTAATATACATATTTTTTGCATAAAATATAAAAATAAAATACTATAATTAAGATAAAAATATTATATTTTAGAAGAATACTTTTAGTCGATTGTATCTTCTAAAACACTCATCTTTTAAAATGATATGTTTATTAAATTATGAAGGTGATAACTTTGACATCATTTAAAATAATATAATATAAATGTCATAATCTGTTTTATAAAGATCCAAATGGTCCCCATGTTGACCCTTGTATTCTTAGGGTATATATATACTCTTCCAATATGGTTTGGTTAAGTTTCTTGTCTTTTTGATGGGTATTATTATTTTAATAAATACTATATTATTTATTTTTCACTAAATATATAATCTCTCCATCATTAATGTATAAGCTAATAAGGTAATTATATATATCTTAAAAATTACAAATAAATTACCATGGGGAATAAAAAAATTTATCTTTTAAATGAGTATTTATAATCGAATTTATATTATGTATAACCTTATATTAAAAATACTTTAATTATTAATTTTTGAGTGAGACATATTTCACTTTCTTTAAATAAAATAAATTAAAGGTCTTAATCACATCCAAGTGGGTTCCAAAAGATACCATTTCGACCCAAATATATTTTAGGACGACATATAATCAACCAATTATATTAATACAAGTGTTAGGGTAATTTTATATTATTATGTTTACCCTTAATTACCTGATTTACCTTTAACTATTGTAAATAAAATTAACCGTGGTTACTATTCATAATGTCTTAAAATAACAATTACTCTGTTAACATAATTTGGAACTACTGATTCCAAATATGGACTCCATTTTTTCAAATTCAAAGCATATAAGTTGCAGTATTTAATTTATAATTAATCCCACTGTTGAGAAAATGGGTTTTAAAAGTTAAAACATTGCAAAAGATTGAAATGTTTTTACCTATGAATTCAATGTAAAATTGATGATAATGAAATTATATTAAATGGTATAAATATTTTATATTTATACTTTAAAACCATTCAATAATATATTTTAAACATACAAATTATTTTGAAGAAAAAAGTTGTTTTCAATTAAAATTTAGCGTATGTTTACTATTCATCAAAATAAGAAACTTATCAGAAAAATATATAAAATTTATCCAACGTAAAATTTTATTTAATGATTCAAAGGAAGAAGTATAATTTGTCAAATTTAACTTATAAACATGTAAAAACTATATTTATAGTGGGTGCTCCATCAAATGGCGGCAAAACTACATTTTTTGAAAAATACTTATTTTACCCGAAAACCTTATTTTATTCTCATAACATTTTCGGGAATATCGGTAAAACGAATTATAATGTTATAAAATTCAAAATTCAGTAAATACTATTCATAATGGCTATTTCATAATAATATTATAACAATATGTAATTGTTTAGTGAAACTCGGTATTACATACAACACAATCTATTAAGGAGGGTCGCTCTTGCGTGCAACACAAGCCAAGAATAGTGTTTGCGTATAATACAAAATATATGGTGTTGCGTATAGTGTAAGCTAATATTGGTGTAGCATACAACACCATACATCAATGAAATTAAAAGGAATATTTCTCATAAAATCTCGGGGTGTTACAAAGGGACTCTCTCTTCACCCCTAGGGCTGACATAACTATAACTTACGAAACTCTGGGAGTGGCATGTGTAAATAAATGTAAGGTTGGAATGGTGTGGAGGAGTGTTCAGTAATGAGGTCTATGTTAGTGTCCCAGTTCTAAGAATCAAGGTGGATTATCATACCTATTATAAGAATAAAAGGGTAAATTGGAGTATCGGGGTCCACTTGTAATATAGTGCGCAATAGGAATGGGAATCACAAGTCACATGGAGTCTTGAAGTGTCTCTTAACCAATCCTAGATGGGTTTGTATGGGTAGAGATCTAGACCGTTGTGAAGAGGTATCAGTAGAAGAAATGAAATATGAATATTCCTTGTATATGTGCTTTGGGGGGAATAGGTCCTTATATAGGGGTGATTCATGAATCGTGGTTGTTTCATGGAGGAAGATAATTTTCAAAACATGGTTCCCCAACTTCAAGATGAAGTCTAGTTCGGGAAAGGAGGGATTCGTGAAGGATGAATTCTTTGTGAAGCCTCATGTACCCCAAATTTCATTCCTCTTCCATGAGGAGATTATGTATTCATGAAAGGAATCCCCACCTTAGTTGGAGGTATCTAAGAACATTTAGAATAGGTTTTTTTGATGCATAGTACCTTTTAGGCTTCATTTTTGTCTCATTCAAAGTGCTCACGGTGTATCACAAATTGGAATAAGTTTAGAAGTTGAAAGGTTGTGTATTTGTTGTCCAACGGTTGGAATGAGCCCTGTATTTGTAGGAGACATGGGTTTATGGATATAGAATGTAGTTTGTGAAGAATATGAGGTCTTCACAAATGGATGCGACTTTAGAAAACTTTTGAATCCAACCATCAGTCCTTGGTGTGGTTGTGAAGCTCCATCGGCTTGTGGAGAGTTCCATTATACCTAGGTGTGGTCGCGAAGGGAGAGGTGTCTTCACGAGAGGTCATTGTAAACCGGATTCTTAAGAGTGTTTTGGTATATGTTTGAGCTTGGATTCAATTTCTAATGATTGTGACCTTCTTTGACTAATCCCATGGAATATATTTTAGCACATAAAAATACCCCCTCAAAATGGGAGTTAATTGAAAATGGAAGGTTGGATTCTAAAGGAAAATCACTGAAAAATTGATGATTATATCCCTTTAATTAAGTTCATATGTGGTTCTCTCTCACGATCATGACATGTAGAGATTCTTGGAGTGAAGCCCATCAAGAAATATTAATTTTTGTAAAAATCTAAATGGTGTGGGTGGGTCCCCTCTAAGTTACCTAACGTCATGTGAAGAAAACATCCAACACCCCCATTTTACGAATCTCCTGACCTCCGTGATTCTTTCTCCGTGAATACTTAATTGAAAACCGAACATCAATGCCTTTTCTCAATGATTTTTCCTTATGGAACTGAACATTGTAAACTATAATTTCTTGAAGAGGGTATTGTAACTCATAGATCCATGAAACAGGCTCTGTGAATGTGATTCATGAACATCCTCCCCGAACTGAATTTGAAAAGTATCTATGTCACAAAATCAATGGCTACTCAGAGAGTCACTCAGGAAGTCCATATTCATTATGTAAAATGAATGGAAATAGTGAAAATCATAATGAATGGGTTATACTCTCACATTGACTCAGAACATGAATCATTTCTTGATATACAGTTATAGGTTCATAAGAGGTATCCCATATCCAAGGGGATGACAATGTATGTATTTGGCTTAAGGGATGATGTCCTCATCCCAGGGGTGATCAGATATGAATCAGTCTATAGGTTTAGAGGCAACCAAAAAAATACCAATGGTACAAGGCTATTGCTGGCCATATTATGAAAGATCATAAATCCATTATGGAAAATTTATTCTAATATAACATCAACAATATCGATAGGGAGAATTTGGAGTATGAGGTGACTCCATCATGGTTCCAAAAAATCATAAAGTTGTGCTTGGGGAACCTATAGAAAGGATATAATGACAGCTAGGATCTGTTCAAGGGTGGAAACATCAATGATGAATGGTCCTGGTCTTAAGGGTTATGTGCATCATGCACTAAATTAGGTGTAGATCTTATGTGTTTTGGCCTCAACGATGTTGTATGGGCTTCTTCGTTCCATGTTTATGAAACTAAGGATATCTTGTTAGAGATTATGAGTAGGTTTATTCTAGGGACTAGAAAATTCTACCTACACCAAAAGGAGGATGACATTAGTATTTAGGACCTTTTTCAGATATCCAGAATCGCAATTCTTGGGGTGATGTATTACGAGTTTCTTCCTATGGAGAATGTGTGGGAAGATCAATTAAAATTTCTTGCATTGGAAAAGGTGATTGTGGACTTAGTGATGAGAACAAATAATGTAATAGTGGGGGTAGGATATATCCCCTTCAAACTCTGGTTTTGTTATTTATTGAACTACCCAATAAAAAATCCTTTTAAAGGGGAGGATCCCGAAGGGGACGAGCTAATAATGAAATTTCCAAAAAGACTGTAAAAATGTCCCAGGGGGCCCAATGGAGAAAGGGAGGCTCATACTGATGGATCCTAGAAGAAATACATTGTAAAATATGGGGATGCAACATCAAGATAGATCCTCAACACATAGTTAGGTTATAAGGATTTATCTCAGCATTAATTTTTGGATGGATTCCCCCAATGAGGGATGCAGACATGAGGATGTATCCTAGTACCTTCATAATGATGACAATTCTAATAATAGGGCAGCCTGCCAATATCTGAATCCCAATTCTATATATTATATTTAAGGTACTTTGACACATTAGTTAGGTGAATATTTCGTAGTGCATGTGTGGTCCATTCCACTTCCTATACAGCAATGTGTCCCCAAACATGGGGGGATATGAATATCCAAACCCAATTTCCCCTCTTAAAAAAACATTTTTCCAACGATTATGAACATAAATGGAAGTTTACATTACAAGATAGGTTTTATAGAAGTGCTAAATAAAGTCATCCTAGTGGATCACATTACCATTCACCAATATCCTCTACCGATGGGAGTGATACTCAACAACCGAACATGGACTGAGGAACAATGATCATACCTTCTTCCCTTCTAAGATGGGGTGCTGATGCTAAGGGCTGACTATGAGCCAATATTCAAGACATAAAACCCACACTGGTTCATGCGGTAGTTCATTTTTTTGCATAGGTTGACCCCAAATGTATACTCAGAGGTTCTCCATGAGTTTCATCCTTTGGTGATTATGTATCTTTGGCTCATGTTCTTGAGAGAAGAAGAAAATATATAGAATGAGCTTCCACCACCTAATTCTTCATATGGGACTACCATGACTATGTGATGATCTAGAAGACATCATATCCAGTGGTAAAACTATGTCAACATACCATCTAAACCAATGGAGGGTTGAGCCCTCCACCACGAGGTTGGGGCAAAGCGTTGGATGGAGGGCACCATGGTGGCAGGGTTGTCTTAGTTGGTAGAGAAAAAACAATGGGACTAGTGGTTCATGGGCCTAAAAAGGAATGAGGATTAGGTCAAGGAGTAGCAACATCAGGCCCCATGTTCTTGGTTAGGAAGAACCTGGGATAAGGGGAGCCATCTAGGGGGTTCCATAGATCATTAACCCAAACCCTCGGGAAGTAGTTGCATCATGTGGACATCCCCAACAATGCATCATTTTCAAAATATGCAATAATTGGGAAATCTGTAGGAAGTTTCTTTATCCTTATAGGATGTGGAATCACCTCAATCTTTATGGGATGATTCTCATTCGAATTGGTTAGGAAAAGGTCAACTTCCTCATCTCTCAAGAAGATGGGGAGTGGTGCGTGGTGGAGCTGACCGACCTAGTGCACTCTTGATGCACTACACATCCGATGACATTTGGAGTGAGGTTGATTATAGACATAACCTCTCATAAAAAACTCTAGCATCCCTTATTTTCATACATTAATTTTACATCAATTTGATGATAAACAACATAAAAAAATTACACAAAGAGGATCTAAAGTTTTAGTGTCTTGGGAAAATAGGACCATACATAACTTTTACAACATAAAACAGAAACATTTATTAAATTTATTATTCTCAAGATTCTTATTGGCACTTCAGTTCACTTTATTACACATAATCAACTAATGATATACATCAAAAGGGGTGATCTTAAATCCCAATAAGAGGATTCGAACATGGGAAAAAATATCATGGGGTGAATAAATTCATTATCATCATAACAAAGGCATGTGATCATAAAAATTATAGGAAGCATTATAAAAATCCTTGAAATATTCAAGTGCATAAAAATGAAACATTATGTCTTAGTGTTTAACCACCACATATAGTTTTTGAAAAAGCTATAATCATGTTCACGCATATTTCACTTTAACTCATATGATTCATCACATACCCAATGTATTAGAGCGCTATATAATTTCGGGCAAACCAGTCGAATCATAAAATTCACATTATCATGCATGCCACATAGAACATATATCAATATTGTAAATAAAATAACCCATGGAAAGGAATGAGTTACATTTCATAAAGAATAAATTCATAAAATTGGTTTCCAAAAATAAATAAGGAATAACATACCTGACCATCAAGCTTTAGTGAAGACAATCTTGAAAAGTAAAAGGTGTATTTTCTTGTAAAAGAAGAGTTATTTTGGTCAACATTATGTTTTTAATAAACAAAATAAGAATAAATTTTTATTTCAAAAAATTTACTATAATGATTAATAATT
Source organism: Viscum album (assembly GCA_963277665.1). Lineage (NCBI taxonomy): Eukaryota > Viridiplantae > Streptophyta > Magnoliopsida > Santalales > Viscaceae > Viscum > Viscum album. The sequence continues at coordinate 1,131,282,110 of OY728150.1, read as the reverse complement.
TATATTTAAGAAATATCCATACAGAAAATGGGATGAAATAGTGAAAACCCAAAGAAAGAGTGTTGGGATTGATAATTCTACTTACCTTGTGGAAGAATTATTTTTTCACTTTAGTATCCTCTATAATAACATTAGATTAATTGATTAACACTTAAAGAACCTTTTATTAATGATCATTATGGTTTTATTATGTCTAAATTTGGGCCTTTGGATGAGTTAAAGTGTTTAAATTCGTTGTTCGGAAGTGATTTTTTTCTTAGTTTTCATGAACAGTTCACTTATACACATGAATGAAAGTTCATGTAGAACAAGGATAAACATAAATAATTTCTATTATTTGTTATTAATGAAATTCCAGGAGTATAAATGGTCTTATAATGAATTTTGTTATATACCATGAATATGAATCATTAGATAACATATAATTATGATCATTTTAGGGTAATTTTGGTAGTTTTTGGATCACAACGAACCTGTTTTGTTTCATCATTTTTTATTTTGTATAAAAGTTGTTTATAACACATTAAAGGGGGTAAAAGATTAAAATTTAAATTTTTATTCAACAATTTAATTGTCTTCCTGATTTCATTTAAGTCGTTGAAGGAAAATGAATGTGCATCGCCCATGATGATGGTAATTTAACACATCACATGCAATGATTTAATTTTTAAAAATAAAAGAGAATGAAGGGGGAGTATAATGAATAATATTAAAATATCAAGAAAAAATACCAGTATATAAATCATAATGGGGTTACCATGACATCTTTTGGTATGATATGTTGAGAATAATAGAATAAAATAAATGAGATTTCAAAAGAAATTTAAAGAAAATAGAGAGAGGAATTACCTCTTGAATTCTCATATGGATATCCTCATCAAGGCACCTAGGCATGGAATTTTGATGGGACCAAGTGCTCTTAGACGTGGGGGAGAGTATAGGGAAGAGGTTTTTGGAGAATTTGGTTAAGGGTTGAAGCTTGAGAGGTGTGAGGAAATGAGGTTGTGAGGGGTGTTTTTTATAGGGGATGCGAGGGGTATTTTATCAATATTTAGTTCATTAGTTTATTAATTTCCAACAAGAAAAACAATTATGATGATTCCATGACTAAATACAGTATAGAAGGGCTGTGAGTTCCATATTTGGGGTGCTTACATCTTTCCTAATGTTAGGAATAGTGGATTTAACGTATAATGTATTAATATTGCAAATTAACATATTTTACTATTCACAAAAATTCATGTATTTTAGAAAAATCTTAGTATATATGTCAAACTTCTCACAATAGAGGTATTTCCACCATATTTTCAAGGAAAAAATCACAAATTCTAGCTTTAGATCATTCATCAGGTAGTTATTTTCATGGATCTTCAACTCCGATGAGGCATAGGCTCTCAAATTATCATTTTTCATGAGTACACAACCCATGAAATTCATGGAATAATCATTTCATATCTACAAACATTCTGTACTTTTAGGTAATGTGAGTACAGGTGCAGTGATCAACCTTCTCTTTAGAACCTTAATCTGTTGTACCCCTCAATCTTGGATTTTAATGATCACAATCACTCTTATTTTATTCTAACTTGTTTTCAAGTGTTTTTGTTGGTAGGCAAAAGGTTGCCATGGAGTTGGTCCAAGAAGGACTGAAAGTAGACTCTCTGAGTCTACCGGCCAACCGGTGGATTCCCACCGGCCCGTCGGTGGTCTCTGGAAGTAGCAATGCTTACTATCCAGGGCCACCGGTCAGCCGGTGTGAGCACCCCGGCCAGCCGGTGTTATCACCAGCCAGCCGGTGGCTGACTACCGGCCAGCCGGTGGAACATGGGTAGAGAGCATGCTCTCTGTCTGGACACCGGCCAGCCGGTGGCTCAGGACCAGCCAGCCGGTGGACCACCGGTCAGCTGGTGAGACACCACCGGCCAGCCGGTGTGCCCAGTCAAACTAGTCGTTAGGCTTTGACCAGACTTGTACTTTTGACCCCCAACGGCTCCGAAGGCCTCTCCAACGGCTCTGAAGACTCCCAACAGCCATTTGGGAGTTCCTCTCTTATAAATAAAGGACTAGGAAGCCCCGGAAAGACATAGTAGCCCACGGGAACATTTTTCGATCATTTGGAGAACCTCTGGCGCATTCCTTCAAGGATCCCCACTTGCACCAACTCACTTCCACAACCAAGGAGCACCACCATAGAAGCTTGGGAGCGCTCTTCATCATCACCAATCAATCCATTGGCGCCCAAGACTTCTCCTCTTTACGGTTTTTATTATTTTATCATTTTGAGCATCATTTTGAGTTTGTGCATACAAACCTTTCTTTCTCTCATCCTCCCTTTGTTTGGGTTCTTCACACCACCTTCAAGGTGTGAAGAGGTTAGTCAAGTCTTCCCTGAAAAAGACTTGAGTCAAAGGTGAGCTAGCCTTCACCTGTAAGAAGGCTAGTGGGTTTCCTGCTTCAACTAATAAAAAGCAAGCTGTAATAGGTTTTCTAGGCTGCCTTAAAGTCTAGTGGGTTTCTTGCTACAACCATTAAAAAGAAAGTTGTCGTATAAATCTCTCAACGGTTGAGTTGGGAGCGGAGACGTAGGCTTGGGATTTAGGCCGAACTCCATTATCAATTTTGTGTCTTGCCTCTTTTAATTCCGCTGCGCTTTAACTTTTTCTTAAATTGTTAAGCTTTTTTAAAAGGCAATTCACCCCCCCCCCCTCTTGCCATCACTCTCCGTCCCAACAATTGGTATCAGAGGAAGTGTTTGTGTAATACCTTAACCGGTTTCAAATTCAAGATCCATTGTGATGGCTTCATCTTCTTTCGCCCCCGAAGGTTATTCATTGGGTCGTGCTCCTTTTTTTGATGGAACCGACTATACCTATTGGAAAACCCGCATGTCTACTTTTCTTAGAAGTATAGGTTATCCTATTTATAGAATTGTCATGCATGGTTACTCTCTCTCTTCTCCCGATGAATCCAAATGGACTCAAGCCGATATTAAAAATTTCGAGCTTGATGGCAAAGCCATGAACGCTCTTCATTGCGGCCTTGATCGTAATGAATTCAATCGAGTTTCCACATGCACTTCATCTCATGAAATCTGGAAACTTTTGGAGGTTACCCATGAGGGGACCAACAAAGTTAAGGATACTCGATTGGATATGTACCGTCAAGATTTTGAGTCTTTTACCATGCATCCATCTGAAAATATTACTGAAATGTTTAGTCGTTTTACTGACGTTTTCAATGGAAGAAAATATCTTGGAGATGATTTTTCTGCAGAGATGATGGTCAAGAAGATCCTTTGGATCTTACCAAGTTCATGGGCACCAAAAGTCACGACAATTCAAGAAGCAAAAGATGTCAAGAAAATGCCGGTCGAAGAGCTCATCGGATCCCTCATGACCTACGAGATCACCATGAGAAGGCAAGCTGAAAAGGAAGGCAATCTCATCAAAACTCCAAAGAACATCACCTTCAAAGTTCAAAAAGAAGAAAGCTCCTCCTCCTCATCTTCTTCCTCTTCAAGCGGCGATTCAGAAATCGAGAACCTTGCCCGCAAGATGCACAAATTCATGAAGAAGAACAAAAAGAAGAAATCTCGCAAGACTTGAAAGGAAGAACTCGACGAAAAATCTGAGCCCGAGGTAATATGTTATGGGTGTGGCAAGAAAGGCCATTATAAGCCCGATTGCCCACTCCACAAGACAAGGGCCAAGAAAAAGGAAAAGAAAAAGGCATTCAAGGCCACTTGGAGTGATAGCTCCCCATCCTCCTCCTCCTCAAAAGACAACGGTAAAAAATGTCTAATGGCATTTCATGAGGTAACCTCTTCCGACTCCTCTTCCTCTTGTTCTTCCAATTCTTTCAATCATTTATCTTACGAGGATCTCCAACATGCGAGAGATCAATCAGAGGAAGGTTTTCACGAACTTTCTTCCAAACTTATTGCTTTAAAAAAGAAATTCAAAACTCTTTCTTCCGAAAAGGATCAACTTCTCAAAGAGAAGGAAGACTTGTCCCTCAAGATCCAAAACCTTTCCGATGTTGATTATATGGAATCAACAATCAAGGATTTAAGGGAATCCCTAGCTAAGTTCACCAAAGGTGAACATAACCTTTCGAAGCTCCTTGGTTCCCAATGAATATCTAGAACCACCCAAGGGCTTGGCTATTCCAAGCAAGCTTCCTCTTCCCATGCTCCTACTATTTTTGTAAGGGGGAGCTCCCAATATAAATTTTTCAACTATTGCAAAAAGATCAGGCACTTAATTTACGAGTGCGACTGCAAAAATGCCCGGTATGGAAGGCCCAAAACCATTTCCTTTAACGATGAATTTCATAGGAGAATACCCGTCACAAGACAAGTATGGATTGAAAAAATCCCTTTTAGCGAGTCTCTCCGGACCAAAATTTGTCTCGGTTCTAAAATCCTCTCCCTGGTGATTTGTTATTTTATTTAGGGGGAGTTAGGATCGTTTAAGCCTTTTTGCGTTTTTCATTCAAAACATTCAATTCAAAACTTTCAATTCAAAACTTTCAATTTAAAACTTTCAATTCAAATTTCAGAAATTTCAATTGGTTTAAAAACTCTATCTTGTTTTTCAATCCTTTCCATCAATCAAATTTTATGCCCCATGCTATTTTGATAATCACAAAGGGGGAGATTTCCTTGGTTGATTGGGGGAGAAATATTTCTCTCATGCTTTTCTTTACTTTTCAATTTATCCTATAAAGCATGCCTTTAATTTTAGTCTTTTACATTGCTTGTTTTGGTGATTGTGATCATCAAAATAGGGGGAGATTGTTGTACCCCTCAATGTTGGATTTTAATGATCACAATCACTCTTATTTTGTTCTAACTTGTTTTCAAGTGTTTTTGTTGATAGGAAAAAGGTTTCCAAGGAGTTGGGCCAAGAAGGACTGAAAGTAGACTCTCTGAGTCTACCGGCCAACCGGTGGATTCCCACCGGCCAGCCGGTGGTCTCTGGCAGTAGCAATGCTTACTGTCCAGAGCCACCGGTCAGCCGGTGTGAGCTCTCGGGCCATCCGGTGTTATCACCAGCCCGCCGGTGGCTGACTACCGGCCAGCAGGTGGAACCAGGGCAGAGAGTTTGCTCTATGTCTGGACACCGGCCAGCCGGTGGCTCAGGATCGGCCAGCCAGTGGACCACCGGTCAGCTGGTGAGACACCACCGGCCAGCCGGTGTGCCCAGTCAAACTAGCCGTTGGGCTTTGACCAGACTTGTGATTTTGACCCCCAACGGATCCGAAGGCCTCTCCAACGGCTACGAAGACTCCCAACAGCCATTTGGGAGTTCCTCTCCTATAAATAAAGGACTAGGAAGCCCCGGAAAGACATAGTAGCCCATGGGAACATTTTTCGATCATTTGGCGAACCTCCGGTGCATTCCTTCAAGGATCCCCACTTGCTCCAACTCACTTCCACAACCAAGGAGCACCACCATAGAAGCTTGGGAGCACTCTTCATCATCACCAATCAATCCATTGGCGCCCAATACTTCTCCTCTTTACGGTTTTTATTATTTTATCATTTTGAGCATCATTTTGAGTTTGTGCATACAAACCTTTCTTTCTCTCATCATCCCTTTGTTTGGGTTCTTCACACCACCTTAAAGGTGTGAAGAGGTTAGTCAAGTCTTCCCTGAAAAAGACTTGAGTCAAAGGTGAGCTAGCCTTCACCTGTAAGAAGGCTAGTGGGTTTCTTGCTTCAACCAATAAAAAGCAAGCTGTAATAGGTTTTCTAGGCTGCCTTAAAGTCTAGTGGGTTTCTTGCTACAACCATTAAAAAGCAAGTTGTCTTATAAATCTCTCAACGGTTGAGTTGGGAGCGGAGACGTAGGCTTGGGATTTAGGCCGAACTCCGTTATCAATTTTGTGTCTTGCCTCTTTTAATTCCGCTGCGCTTTAACTTTTTCTTAAATTGTTAAACTTTTTTAAAAGGCAATTCACCCCCCCCCCCCTCTTGCCATCACTCTTCATCCCAACATAATATTTTCCTCACATTCACCCATCCAGACATACTTCACCCCTTTCTTTGTTAACTTTGTTAGTTGGCTTGAAAATTAAGAGAAATTTCTTAAAAAATGTCGATAGAACCCAGCTAATCCATGAAAACTGTGGATTTTAATGACATTAGAAGGTTTGGGCCATTCCTCAATCACCTTTTTTTGAGGGTCCACAGAAACTCCATCACTTGTTGTCACATGTCCTAATAATGTGACTTTCTTCAACTAAAATTTACACTCGCTGAAATTGGGGTACAATTTATCATTTCTCAATGTCGCCAACAAAAGTATTAGATATTCTTCATGTTCATACTTATTCTTGATGTATATGATAATATAATCGATAAACACTACCCCAAATTGTTTGAGGTGACTTCAAAAGACTCTATTCATAAAATACATGAAAATTACAGGGTAATTAGTAAGCCCAAAGGGCATCAACAGAAACTTATAGCCCCCATACCTAGTACAGAAGGAAATATTTGGAATATATTCCTTCTTCACCTTAAGATGAAGGTACCCAAAATGAGGATCCACCATTGAGAAGTATTGAGCTCCTCAAAATTGATCAAATAGGTTATAAATCTTTGAAATAAAATAAATGTTCTTTATGGTGATGTCATTGAGTTCTAGATAATTGATACATATCCACATTTTTCCATCCTTCTTATTGAAAAAGTGCACTGGTGCACCCCACGGTGATTCTCTAGGGCATATGATCCCATTAACCAAATTCTATTTCAGCTATTTCATTGAATAATCCTGTTTTATGGGATCCATCTAATAGTGAAACATTGAAATAGGAGTATCTTCGGGTATGAGGTCAATTGAAAACTCTACCTCAACATTCGAGGGTAGTCCAGGTTACTCTCCAAGAAATACATCACTATATTCCCTCATGATATGAATTTCCCCTAGGTGGATAACTTCCTTTGACTCAACCATTTTTTAAGGTATCACTCTTCACAGGGAATCAACACCCACATGATTGAGGAATTTTCGAAGTAGATTCATGATATTCATTAAATATGTAGTTGAGCATGGGATGGTTCTGAATATGAAACAATATTTCATTTTCCTTGATGTTTATATGTGCTCTATATAAATAGATCTAATCCATTCCCTAGTAGAGTGTTAAATTCCACCAAGGGTAGTGTCATAAGATTTGACGGAATAATCTTCCCACATACAATAATAGGTGAAGAGTGTAACACATGATTTGCAATGATTTCACCAGTAGGTGTTTTTACAGATATCTATACATCAAGATTTTAGGGCTTCGATTCAATAGTTCTGGCCAACATGAGAGATATAATGGAATGAGTAGAACCGAAATCCAATAAGGCTTTTTCCATTTTTGAGTGAATAAAATGTGCCCCTTGTATGACTTCATTTTATTTCTCAACTTCCCCAGTAGTGATGGATTGATCCTTCTCATTCACGTTTTGAATTGGTGGATGATGACGCATATTTCCCTCGAGAACATGTGGTGTTATACACTAGCTTGTATAGTTCCCTTTCAACATAAAGTTTTAGCATTGGACCATGGGTGGTGCTCTCCATTCCATAACAACATTTTCCTAAATTTTCATGTCTTTTTGATACTCTTGAGCTTTGTGTCCTACTCTCCCACACTTGAAGCATTTCCTCATCCCTTTGATGTAGTTCCCAAGAGGCTTCTTCCCACATTTTTCACTTGTGGGATTCTGATTTTTCTTTCGATCCTTCTCTTTAGATCCTCTGGAATGAAAGTCACTCTTTCTTTTCTTATCAATATATCCACGGAACATTATAAAAACTTCATCTCCACAGTGAGTGAACATCGAAAAACTTCTTCATTACTCCCAAAGTCTCACATTTCAATAGCATTTCGAGGGTGTGGTTTTAAACCAGTAAACAATCGATCAATTTATCAATCATTTTTATAATAAATATCGAAGCATAACTTACAATACCTTTGTAATTCTATTCATAGGCCATGATATATTATTCATCCTTTGGATTTATATCTATGAATTCTCTATTTATATTTTTATGAAGAGTTCATGGAAAATACTTGTTAGGAAACATTATCTTAAAGTCTTCCCACTTCATCTCTTCAATTTCGTCCCTCAGCTTGGTATTCTTAATCAAATCCCACCATCGACCAACCTCTTAATCGAGATGTTAAATGACCAGAGTCCCCTTATCCATTTTATAATAATTAAAAATAGATTATATCTTCTCTATTGAGTTGAACCACATTTCGATAACAAGTGCATCAGAAGTTCCCCTAAATGTTGGTCGTAATTTCCGTATAAAAAACTCGACATCTAGTTTCTCCCTCTTAAGTAAAATAGGATGTTCACATTATTCGATTTATTATTCATAACCTGAGACATTGGGTAAGCATCTCCATAAAGTTTTAAACTCAACCTCCCAAAGAATAGGGGATTTCGTTTCAGTAACCCCTACATTATCCCTCCCAGGGGTTGTTTTCTTAGTTTCTCTCGATTCCCACCATTTTTCTAAAATAAAAAAAGGTTAAAAACAAACAAAAGTAAAAAAAACATGAATAAATAATTAATTCCTTTGTGAAATTAACACAAATATCATATCATTTGGGATACATATGATTATAAAATTTTATTGAGTGATTAAATATACATAGTGTCATACTAAAGGTTTTCACTAATGCTCTGTAATACTAATTCCCAAATTAACTACACTGTCCTCTGATACAAACTCTATAATCCCTACTTTTCTTACATTACTTTTACATAATTTTAATTATAAACAGTAGAAGACATAGAAAAATGAGGTTCGAATGGTTTAGTATCATGGGAAAACTATAACTATACATAAATTTTACAACAAAAAACATACGTATTTATTTAATTTCTTCTTCTCTAGATTCTTATTGGACCTTTATTTGTACTTAGTATAGGTAATCACCTAACGATAGACATCAAAAATGGTTTATCTAAAATCCAAGTAAGAGGATAAGAACATGAGAAAAAATATCTTTGGGTGAGCGCAATCATTATCATCATAACATAGGCATAGGATCAAAAACATGATAGGAAGTATTAATGAAAGGTTTGAAATGTGGAAATGCATAAAAATCGAACCTTGTGTATTAGTTGTTAACTTCCATACATATTTGTGAAAAAATATAGTGTCATGTTCATTTATATTTCATTTCACATTACCCAATGTTTTGGAGTGATATATAATTTTGGGTGCACCTGTCACATCATAAAATTTATATTGTTCTATATAATTCTGAGCACACCTATCATATCATAACATTTACATTATCATGCATGAACCAAAAAAAATATATCAATATTGTTCATAAAATAACCCATGGAATGGAATAGGTTTTATTTAATAAAGGATACATTCATAAACATTATTCTTCCAAAATAAATAATGAATAATATACTTGATCATCAAACGTTAGTAAAGATAATATCAAGAAGTAAAAGTGTGTTTTATTTTAAAAGAAGAGTCCTTTTGAAAAATTTATGTTTGTCATAAACTTGATTAAAAAAAATATATATCCTATAAAAGTAAATATAATTATGAAAAAATAATATTTAAGGAATATCCATACTGAAAATGGGTTGAAAGCGTGAAGACACAAAAAATAGAGTTGGGATTGAGAATTCCCCATACATTGGGTCTGAATTCTTTCTCCAATTTAATGTCATATATAATCACATTATATTCATTAATTGAAAATTGAAGAACACTTTAAATTTTTAATCTATTCATTATGTTTTTATTATATTATTTAATGTGCCTTTTGATGAGTTATAAAGTTTAAATTCTTTGTTCGGGAGTGTTCTTTTTGTTAGTTTTCATGAACGATCCACTTGTACAGATTAATGGAAGTTCATGTAGAACATGGTAAAAATCTATAATTTCTATTAAATGTTATAAATGATCTTATAAGTGTTTCAATTTTCTTATAATGAATTTGGTTAAATACCATGAGGATGAATCATTAGATAAAATTTAATGATTCTTGTTTTTGGTTAATTTGGGTGGTTTGGGATCACAACAAACATGTTTTGTTTTATCATTTAGTATTATGTATAAAAGTATTTTACAGAACATAGAAGCAGTTAAAAAATATTAAAATAAATTTTCAACCATTTTATGTTCTTATTGACAACTATGAATGATTTTAAAGAAAATGAATAGGCATCACCCACAATGATGGTAAATTGACACATCACCAGAAATGATTTCCTTTTTAAAAATAAAAGAGAGAGAGAGAAATAGGGAGGATATTGATGAATAATATTCAATTAACATGATATAATACCGTAATATCAATCATACTAGAGTTATAATTACATTTTGATAAGATATTTTTGGATAAGAGAATAAATTAAATGAAATTTGAAAAAAAATTGAATGAAAAGAAACAGAGAAATAACCTCTTTAATTTTCCTCTTGAGATCCTATGCAACGAATCAAGGCATGGTATTTTGAGGAGAATAGTATCCCTTGGACGTGGGGGAGGGGATTTGGATGTGTTTTGAAAAAAATATGGATAATTATTGAGGCTTGAGAGGTGTGACTAGATGAAGTTGTGAGGGTTTGTATTTATAGTGGAGGGGAGGGATGTTTTCTCAATATTTAATTTATTAGTTTATTAATTTCCCTCAAGACAAGAAATAGTGATGATTCCATGACTAAATATAGAAAGTTTGGCATGTGAGTTCTAGATTTTATTTCTTATATCAATCATGATATCATGAATAGTGTATTTAACTTATAATCTATTAATATTGTAAATTATCATATTTTACTATTCACAAAAATTGAAGTATTTTAGAAAAATTTCAAAATTCACACTAAAAATTTTTCATTGTGAATAATTCAAAAAGAAAATCCAATTTATGAAAATAATTTTCAAAATATGAGTAAGTTAATTTTTAATTAAAATCATAATTTACTTGAAAAATACAAATTTTAAAATTAAAACAGATTTTCTAACACTTTGAATATCAATTAATGTCTCATAAAATTATCATATAATAATAAGAAATCCAAATACTAGTTTATATATACATTTAATGAAAATACATTTTCTTTTAAATTATTATATTTATTAAAAAATATTAATGACTTACAGAAATACAAACACTATAATATAATTATATCATATTGTCACTTATAGGATGGATAAATATTATTTGTACTATCATAAGTAAGGTTCCTATTCACTTGGATGATTTACTATTAATAAGGGTTGTATTTCTATTCATAAGGGTAACATTACTATTCATAAGGGTAACATTACTATTCATAACGGTATGTTACTATTCACCAAAAAAATAAATTTGTCCTATCCGACTCCAAACATCTTACGGATGACAATCGTGTATGTCAGATTTTTTATATTGAAATCATAGAAGAGAAAAAAAATTTAAAGGTCACATATAATTTAGTAGTTCAGTTAAGAATGATGTTGAACTATGGTTTCTAATCTGATTTTATGTGATTATACTATATGAAATTACAATAAGAAGGGATAAATTGTATTTATTAAAGTTTGGGTCATTATATTCTTCCCCCTTGAAAATTTTTCCCTCGAAATTTCGTTTTACATAAACATGTTAGGGTATGTATCCTTCATCACCTCCTCCGGTTCCCAAGTTTCTTCTCTATACATATTGTTCCTCCCCAACACTTTGACAAGGTGAGTTGTCTTGTTTTGTATAACCTTATTTATTTGATCCATATTCGTTACTGGATACTCCTCATAAGAGAGATCATATTCTAAATATACCACCTCTTAGTTCAGTACATGTGAGGAGTCTGGTATGTACTTCCACAGAAGTGATAAGTGAAACATATCATGAACTTGATCCATATTCGATGGAGGTGCAAGACGATAGGCCATAGATCCTATGCTTTCAAGGATCTCAAAGGGGAAAATGTACCTTGTGTCACGACCTGTCCCCCGGGGCCCGTGTTGTGACTACCCCAAGCCCGCCTTTCATAGGCCAGGGGTTGGAGACTAGCAACAAAGGCGTAAATCCCTAAACTGGGAAGGCGTTCCCTTTATATCCTGAAAACTCACACTACAGAGTACAATCTGGAAGCAAAACACTAAGAAAAACTATATACAAAAGATTGCTGAAAAATAAAAGGGGTCGGAAATACAAGCCCAACATTAAAGTACAAGTACTTGAAAAAGGGAAAACAGTTCCTGGATCATCCTCCGAGTAATCCTACTTGAAGGGTAAGTATAGATATCCTCTACAGCACTCCACGTTCGTTTGTCTCCTCCATGCACCGTCACGCTGTGTGGTCCACCTCTGGGAACTGTCCAGTCCTGAAGCTCTCAGCCTCGGTCAACACAGTCTGTCATCTGCATTTAATACAAAGAGTTGTGGGAATAGCCCATGCAGGGGTGAGAATAATGATACTCATTAGGGATGTCAAGACCCTCAAGGTCTCACAAATCCAACAAGGATAAACCACAATGTATGAAATCATCAAATAACCCCACTTAGGTATATGATAATACATATACCAAAGTTATCAAGTAATCGATCTCAATCATGAGGAAAACACAAAAGTTATTGACCTAGCTCAACCAGGATTTCATTCACATTATTAACACATCAGCTGTCGGAGAACTTTTTCTCAGTCGAGTTTAGTTAGCCTACCGCGACACCAAGGTGCTTCCCACTAACCATGAATTTATGAGGTACTCCTCTTGTCGAGTACCATGGGTCTGCTACGTCACCAAGGTGCTCCCCACCGTTGGTAACCGTGTCACTAAAGCGCTCCCCCTTATAGCCTACTGAGGTACTCCTCCGATCGATTATTGTGGGTCTGTCGTGACACCAAGGCGCTCGCCACTGTGGGTCTGCCACGACACCAAGGCGCTCACCACTGGTCTAGTCGAGTCACTCCATGTCAAATCGGTCAGTAGTCGTCAGATCTCATCCAGCCACTAGGTCTCTGTGCTATGCTCGCTCGTCTCCGGGAGGATTCGCTCCACAAGATAATGTTCGATACTCCAACTTTCATGAAGACCCATGTAGAAGTATCTCGAAGTTCTTCCACACCATAAGGGTTTCAACGCAACAGACGACGCATCAATCGGATGCTCGGTCTGTTAGTTATTAGCCTTTTAGTCCCGGGGCCGCGGTTGGATTCGTGCATGATTCAACCTGACTATATCTCATCTTTACTCTAAACTCTAGTGGGGTATTCTCAAAGGGACTGTCGCTATCCAAGAAAACCAGTGTCACTGATGGTTCGTCAAACAATCGTCTGGTGCCAAAGATATGACCAATGAAAGTAAAGGGGGATCGCAGCGGGCCGGGGTCCGGTCTGACCCGGTCGGACTGACCCGGCCTGACTTAGTCTAGGACGACCCATTAGCTTCAGCCTACCCCACTGGGCCCAGCCCAGCAGACGGTGAAGACCATGAGCAGCACGTGGGAACTGACTGGTCACGAGGGCACGGACGGGCCGCACATCAGTGTAAGCGCGGTTCGGCCGAGAGGTGTCATGAGGGGTGTTGAATGCTAGCTCGGCATGGCGTGCATGACGCGCGGCTCGGCGTCTCGGCTCGGATAGATGAGACCAGTTCGGCCAGCACCGCGAGGGTCGTGGCTCAAGCGTCACGGGGCGCGCGGAGCACATGGGGCGTGCGGAGCAGGCGGGGTGCGAGGGCCGGCATGGTTCGACCGGGCACACGGAAGGTGGCCGGGTAGGCTAGGAGAAGGTCGGGCAGGCTGGTAGGCAGGCCGTTGGGGGGTCGGGCGGGGCATGGCCAGGCTGGCAGGTGGCTGAGCGGGGAGCCAGGCGGGCCAACGAGTGGCCGGGCAGGGCGTGGCCAGGCTGGCCGGCGGCCGGGCAGGGCACCAGGCAGCCTGGTGGGAACTCGAACAAGGCCGATTTGGTAGGCGGCGGTGAGGGACTCCATAGGGGTACCACGGATCAAAGAGGCCATGGGAAGCGCGGCCTTTGTCATCACTGCCTTCGTCACCTCGTTGCTTCATCGTCAAGCCAAAGATCATAATAAACATAAACGACAGAGATTTCAGGCCATTTTGGTTTGGCCCGCACCCTCCACATTTAGGGTGGTAACATTTGGCTCATCATGTAAGAAGAAAGATGAAAATTAATTTTTACAACCACTGCAACAATTCCTTTCCGACCGAAGAAGAAAAAAAGAATGTAATATTACACAAATAAACCCCATACCTTTGATTGATGTTCGATGATGATGTCGCAGAAAGAAGCTGAAGGAGATCGTCGTTCATCGCGTCCGCCACACACTTCAGATCCCGAGTTCACATGTCAGTCGTGGAAGACGCTCCACGTCGGTAGGACTCCGGTGAAGAGAATCGAAGGAGATCGTTGTCAGTGTTCTTTGTTGGAAGAACATTTTCTTTATTCTATGTTAGGATTTGAGGTTCTTCATTGGAGAACTCTTCCCTCTTCTCCCAATTTTCCACCAAGATTAATATGCCAAGCCAAATAGATAGCACCTCCAAATAATAGATTGTCTATTATAGTAGATTGTTGGGTTTCAAATTCAAAATTGAAGGATTAATTAACTTCTCTCTCCTTAATTAATGTGGAGGATTTGGCACCATTAAATTAGGGGAGTTGGCACCAATAAAGGAGGGGGTGTGGAGAGACTCTCCCACATTAAGGAGGGGAGTTGAGAGGTTTTACTCTCCCACCATTAATAGGGGGTTTAGTCAAATGTGGTCCCCACGTCATAACCGCTTGTGGGAGGTTAGATTCGGGTGGGCCCCACCACCATAACCACTCATGGGAGGTTAAGGTGTGGTGGTCCCACCTCCAACTTCCATGAGGAGGTTTTAACCACAAATAAAAATTTAAGCCACACACTTTATTTTTATTTAATTCATTCTCTAAAAACCCCAAAACTATCTTTTATTCTTGACCCACTACCATCGAAGTGAAAGTATCCTTAAGGGAATACCGGTGATATGAGTTCAATGGTGACCTCATATTTCTATTCCGAATTCCAGTTTAGAAGTAATAAAAACTTGATCGAACGTTTAATGAACGTACATGATCAAAACTTCAGAAATGGATTTCGGGGATACCGGGCCTCAGAATCATGCACCGTCAATTTTCACAGACTCCTAAAATTCCCATGAATTTAAGAAAAAAAATCCATGGAATTTCCAGGTCTTTACATTCTCCCCACATCCGGGCTTTACGTCCATGTAAGCTACATCTCGAACAAAGGGAACAAGTGGGGGTACTGAGCACGCATCTGAGCCTCCTGGTCTCATGTTCTCTCCAGGAGGTTCCCGTGCTACCAGTGAACGCGCACCAGAGTTATCGACCATCCATGTAGGACCCACTCTTGTCGATTCTCAATCTCTACTGGAACCTCTATAAATGTCGCCTCATCATCGACTTCCATCACTCCATGGTCGATGATGTGAGAAGGGTCGTGTACGTATCTCCTCAGCTGAGATATGTGGAAGACGTCGTGCACCCGGTTGCAAGTGAGGTGGAAGAGCTAAGCGGTAATCCACCTCTCCAACTCTGCTGAGGACCTAGAAAGGTCCGATGAATCTCAGAGATAACTTTCCGCCTCGGCCAAATCTTCGTTGACCTGGTCAATGTGAGACCCTTATAAAGACTTGGTCGCCATCCTCAAACTCCAGAGATCTCCATCTCCTGTCAGCATTTGACTTATGTCTACTCTGTGCAGTCTTCATCTGCTCCTGGATGATCTTCACCTTCTTCGTGGTAGCTCGTATCATCTCTGGTCCCACTAGTTCTGACTCCCCAGGGTCAGTCTAGCACAAGGGTGATCAGTAAAGTCACTCGGTTAACGCCTCAAAAGGTTCCATCCCTATGGTGGAGTGATAGCTGTTGCTGTATGCAAACTCCACCAAAGGTAAGTGGACCTCCCAGTTGTGACCGAAGTTGAGGACACAAGCACGTAGCATGTCCACGAAGTTATGAATGGTCTGGGCAGGCTGACCATCCATCTTAGGATGGAAGGCGGTGCTCAGACGAAGCTGTATCCCGAAAGCCTCCTGCAACCCCTTCCATACCCGGGAAGTAAACTGTGTGTCACAATTGGAGACAATAGATGAAGGTACTCCATGTATCCGTACAGTCTCCTGTACATAGAGGCATCCTAACATCTCTACTAAACCCTACTCTATGATCGTTAGAAAGTGGGCCGACTTGGTGAGTGGATCAATGATCAACCAAATCGAGTTGTGACCCCAGGATGTACATGGAAGTCCTGTCACAAATTCCATGGATATCCCATCCCACTTCGACTCTGTGACCACTAAAGGCTGAACCAAGCCTGCTGATACCTGGTGCTCCACCTTCACTTGCTGATAAGTCAGGCATCGAAAGACAAACTCCACTACTACCTTCATTATACCTATCCACCAATGCTATCGTCAAAGGTCCTGGTACATCTTTGCCACTTTTGGATGTACTGTTAGAGGGGATGTGTGTAAATCCTTCAAAAAATCCTCATGAAGTGACACTGGAACCATAATTCGTCCTCTGAAGGGGATGACATGCTCCCCACCTTCAGAAAATCTATCAGGTGTCTGCCCTGTGGATATCTGAGCACGTAATGTCTTGCAGTCAGCATTCTCATGTTGTGCCTCCTTGACTCACTGAAGAAGTGGGAGTGTGACTGTAAGGGACTGAAGGAAAGCATCTCTATCTTTATCCACAAATAATATCTATAAAGCGGCCAACTACTCCGTTACCTTACCTAACAGTTGTCCACCAGATCTCTTGCTGAGTGCATCTACTACAATGTTCCCCATTCTAAGAGTATAGACAGTTTTTAAGTCATAGTCCTGGAGGAACTCAATCCATTCCCCTTGTCTCAGGTTCATTTCCTTCGAAGAGAATATATACCTGTGACTCTTGTGATCAGATTACACTGCAAAATGCTTTCCCATCGGATAGTGTTTCCACATCTTCAAGGTGAAGACCACTACTGCTAACTCCAAGTCATGGGTAGCATAGTTCTGCTCGTTCTTTCTCAACTGTTGAGAAGAATATGCGATCACTACTGTCTCCTACATCAGGACACATACGAGTTTGGTCCCTGATGCGTCGCAGAAGACTACGTACCCTACGCCTTCCTCTGGAAGCCTCAAAATGGTTTCTCTAGTCAGCCTCTACCTCATCTCCTGGAATCTCTACAGGAATCTCTCCGACCACACGAAGGGTTTCCCCTTCTTCGTCAAGGCTGATAGTGGTGATACAACTCTGTAGAAGTTTGGAATGAACCTTCATTAGTAAACAACCAAACCTAGGAAACTTCATACCTCTGTCACTCTCCTGGGTGGCTCCCAAGCAAGTTTCACCTCAATCTTCACTGGATCCACTATAACTCCAGCCTCTGAGATGACGTGTCCCAAAAATTGTACGTCTCAGATCCAAAACTAGTACTTCTAAAGCATACCATAATGTTTGTGCTCTCAAAGTGTGTCCAGTATTACCTTCAAATGGTAGGCATGCTCCTCCTCAGTAGTCCAGTAGATCAGAATGTCGTCGATGAAGACTATGGAAAAGAGATTGAGGTATGGCTAGAAGGTACTATTCATGAGTACCATGAACACTGCTAGAGAGTTGGTTACACCGAATGGCATAACCAAGAACTCATAGTGGTCATACCGACATCTGAAGGCCGTCTTCTACACATCCTCATATCGAACTCTCAGCCGGTGATAGCCTGATATGGGGTCTATCTTTGAGAACCACCGTGTTCCCTTCAACTGATAAAAGAGTTCGTCAATCCTCGAGAGTGGATACTTGTTCATCATGGTCACCTAGTTTAGGTGATGGTAGTCAAAACAAAGCCTCAAGATCCCATCCGCCTTCTTGGAAAATAGAATCAGGGCTGCCTAGGGAGAAACACTGGGAAGGATGAATCCCTTCTCCTGCAAGTCCTCTAGCTGTACCCGCAACACGCGAAGCTCCGCGAGAGCCATCTGATACACTGGTGTAGATATCAGCGCTATCCCAGGGTACATGTCAATGTAGAAGTCCACCTCTCCATGAGAAGGTAGACCTGGGAGATCATTCAGGAAAACATCTACATACTCTTCCACCACTATAGGATAAGTTAGACACTCCATATCAATTGCTCTGAGGTTAAGGTAAGAAAACTGATGAGTGATCAATTGTACTCTCCTCTAAGAAAGTCCATCCTATGCTGCAAAGTCTCCCTCCTTTCCAGTGAAGGTGAACCTGCTCCCATCCATGAAGACACACCACACTTTGCGCCTAATACAGCCGATCTGAGCATAGGTTGTAGATAACCAGTCCATACCCAAGATAATGTCGTAAGGCCTCGACACCACTACAAGGAGATCCCAGCCAAATCTCTATCCCCCTAGAGTAAGAACACACTGCCGGAACCAGTGCATAATCATCGAGTCTGCTCCCGTAAGATTCTGTAGCCATAAGGATCGAGCCAATGGATCCGTCAGAATCTCTGAGCTCCAAACGAGGGTGGTGACAATGAAAGGGTGACTGGAACTTCTATCTATAATAACTACAGCTAAGGTGGAGTAGACACAGATCGTACCTCGAATCATCTCTGGGGCACCACGGTCGTAAGCCTCAGCTACCTGGAGCTGAGCTCTCTCATGTCCATCTACTCCCTGTGGTCAGGGTGGACCTCCTGGTGGTGGTGGTGCTAACACCTTGAAACGCTGCCCACCGCCAACTGTACGAACTACTCTCCTGCCACATCCTCCTACTCCATATGGTCCACCTCGGTCGAATCTATTTCTCTTCCTGGGTGGTCCTTCCACCATCTTCTGATCATCTGAATAGAATATCGGACAATCACGAGCCATGTGACCACGCCCGCCGCAAGAGAAACACTGCCCGCTCTTGGTATGTATCTCTATGCCCTAGGTGCCCTACAAAACTAATTCTGAGTCATGAGGTCATCCAATCGTGGGTCTGGTCCTCTTGGACCTCTACGAAATTTGTCTACTACCATCTAAAGTAGACTCTGCTTCATGTCAACTAGTGGTCGGTCTCGCTGCTGCAGACTACTCAACAAGAAAACTCTCCACTAAGAGGGCTCACTCTAACACCCATGCCTGCGTCGGGATGCTGAGGGTGATCATCGAAGCCCTGATCTCTTTTCTAAGCCCCTTCTCAAAGGTTTGTGCCCTAAAAATGGGTCTCGTACCATATCAATGGAGTATCATGAGAGGTCTATGAACCTTGCTGAGTACTGAGCTACAGTCATACTGCCCTACTGCAGATGAAGTAAATCATGAATATGCACTACGTGGAGAGTCACTAGAACAAAATCCGCCTGAAACAGGCTCTCGAAGTGTGCCTAGAGAAGTGTCATCTCATCATGAACCTGGAGCATCAGGCTCAACCATCTTCCTGCTGCTTCAGATAGAAGGCTGGTAGCAAGAACCACCATGAAGTCGGATGGTGTCCTTGCTAATCAGAAAAATCTCACCACATTCTCCAGCCAATCCTCAGCCACCTGTGGGCTCGTCTCCCCCCTGAACCTGGGTGGCCTCTGGCACTGGAACTCATGCAACATTCTCAAGAAGCGTGCATCATCTACTGCTGGGGCTGGTGGAATTGGTGTCCCAACGAAAAGTAGTACCACTGGTTCATTCACTGGAAAATGGCCCTGCACTGAGGCCTCGTCACTTGGTGGGCTATCTGTTCGTGCAACTCGCGGGACTCTCACAGTTTGCCTACGGGGAGGCGTCCTAAAAGAAAAATATGCGACATAATTAAAATATTACACCTAGTTATCTGACCTTATTGAGATGACTTAATGAAATCTTTTGAAAACACACATGAAATCATTGTTTTCGTGCACCGAGTTAGAAATCAGTAGTCTGGGTCCTCGTGTATAGATACGCCGGGTACCACACCAACACTGGACTCCCTGAACTGAAAACCAGACTCAGTACCCTTTACATTATTTCTTCACGGAAAAGATCATAGTCCTAAGTTATGTGGTAGAACTGACTCATCTGATACCAATTTGTCACGACCAGTCCCCCGGGGCCCGTGTTGTGACTACCCCAAACCCGCCTTCCATAGGCCAGGGGCTGACTACTAGCACCGATGTCTTAAATCCATAAACAAAGAATGCATTGCCTATATATCCTAAAACCGCACACAACAGAGTACATGCTGGAAGAAAAACACTAAGAAAAAATGTATACAAAAGAGTGATAAAATGTAAAAGGGGTCGAAAATAAAATCCCAAATCTAAAGAACAAGTACTGGAAAAATAGAAAACAACTCTTGGGTCTTCCACAGAGAAATCCTACTTGAAGGGTAGGTATAGATAGCCTCCACAACACTCCACATCCGTCCTTCTCTTCCGTTCACCGTCACGCCGTGTGGTCCACCTCCAGGTACCGTCCAATCCGGATGCTCATAGCCTCGGTCAACGTTGTCTGTCGTCTGCATCCAACACAACGAGGTGCGGGCATAGCCCATGAAATGGTGAGTATATCGATACTCAGAAGGGACCCCGAGACCCTCAAGGTCTCACAAATCCAACAAGGATAAACCACAAAGAATGAAATAAGCATATATCCCCACTTAGTTATATCCCATACATATACCTAAGTTATCAAGTAATCCATCTTAATAATTAAAAAAACATAAAAGTTACTGACTCAGCTCAACTAGTATTTTATTAACATTATCGAAACCTCGGATGCTGGAGAACTCCTGCTCAATCGAGTACAGTGGGCCTGCCGTGACACCAAGGCACTTCCCACTAACCTTGAACTATTGAGGTACTGCTCTTGTTGAGTACCATGGGTCTTCTATATTACCAAGGCGCTCCACACTGTGGGTTTTCCGTGTCACCAAGGAGATCCCCCTCATAGCCTACGGTGGTACTCCTCCTGTCGAGTACTGTGGGTCTGTCATGACACCAAGGCACTCCCCACTATGGGTCTTTCATGACATAAAGGCACTCCCAACTGGGCTAGTCGAGTTACTCTGAGTCGAATCGGTCAGCAGTCGTCGGTTCTCAGTCAGCTACTAGGTATATGCGTTATGCTCGCTCGTCTCCGGGATGATCTACGTCACATGCTACTGGTTAATACTCCAACTATCATGAAGTCCCAAGTAGATGTATCTCAAATCTCTTCCATGTCATAGGGGTCTCAACGCAATAGTCGGCGCATCAATCGGACATCCAGTCTGTGAGTTATTAGTCTTTTGTCCCGGGGGCCCGGTTGGATTCGTGCACGATCCAACATGATCGTATCTCAACATTACCCCAAAATTCAGTGTGGTATACTCAAACTGACCATCGTGCATGAAGAAAACCAGCGCCACCGAAGGTTTGTCAAACGGTCGTCTGGGGCCAAAGATATGGCCAAAGAAAGTAAAGGGGGGGCACAACAGGCCTTGGCCCGGCCCGACCCGGTCCAACCGACCCGACCCAGTCCAACCGACCCGACCAGACTTAGTCTGGGCCCGGCCCAGTAGACCATGAAGGCCGTGAGTAGCCCGAGGGTGCATACCGATAGTGAGGGCACGGACCGGACACGAATCAGTGTAAGTGTGGTTCGACCCGAGGGCGCCACGAGGGGTGCAGAAGGCCAGCTCGGCCAGGCACGTGTGGGGCGCGACTCGACGTCTCATCCCGGAGGGCCGAGACCAGTTCGGCCAGCACCGCAAGGGGCGCGGCTCGGGCGGCACGAGGTGTACGGGGTGCGCGGGCCGACACAGTTCAGTCAGGTGCATGAGAGGAGGTCGGGAGGGCCGGGCATGCCAGGAGGCAACCGGGTAGGCTGACAGGTGGGCGGCCAGGCGGGGCATGGCCTGAGCGGAAGGCGGCGGGGTGGGGCACGGCCAGGCCAGTAGGCGGCGGGGCGGGGCGCCTGGCGGGCTGGCGGCAGGGCAGGCCGGCATGGGGCCGAGTAGGGGCCCAAGAGGGCCAATAGGCGGCCGGGAAGGCCGATAGGTGGGCCGGTGGGGGTTCGGACGGGGCCGGTTCGACTGGTGGTGGTGTGGGAGGCCACAAGGGCAGCACAGATCATGGAGGCCACGGGTAGCACGACCTTTTTCTTCACCACAATCGTCACCTCGTTGCTTCATCGCCATGCGGAAGATCATCATAAACAAGAACGACTGCAGGGTTGGGCCATGTTGGTTTGGCCCGCACCCTCCACGTTT
The DNA here is from genome assembly GCA_963277665.1 of Viscum album. Taxonomy (NCBI): domain Eukaryota; kingdom Viridiplantae; phylum Streptophyta; class Magnoliopsida; order Santalales; family Viscaceae; genus Viscum; species Viscum album. Next base: position 1,131,259,890 of record OY728150.1, on the reverse strand, counting down.
AGGGTGGTAACATTTGGCTCATCAGGTAAGTAGAATGATGAACTTCAGTTTTTACAACCTCCACAACAATTCCTTTCCTACTGAAGAAAACAAAAGTAATATTACACAAATAAACCCCCTACCTTTGATCGTTGTTCGATGATGAAGTCACATAAAGAAAATGAAGGAGATCATTGTTCATCGTGTCTGCCACACACTTCTAATCCCGAGTTCATGCATCGGTCGGAGAAGATGCTCCACGTCGGTAGAAGTCCGGGGAAGAGGTTCAAAGGAGATCATTGCTGCAGTTCTTCGTTAGAAGAATGCGTTCTTCGTTCTACGTTGGGAGATGATGTTCTTCATTGGAGAACTCTTCCGTCTTCTCCCAAGTTTCCACCAAGAAGAATATGCCAAGCCAAATAGATATCCCCTCCAAATAATATTTTGTCTATTATTTTAGATTGATGGGTTTAAAATTCAAAATGGAAAGATTAATAAACTTTTATCCCCTTAATTAATGTGGAGGATTTTGAACCATTAAATTATGGGAGTTGGCACCAATAAAGGAGGGGGTGTAGAGAGACTCTCCCTCATTAATGAGGGTAGTTGAGAGGTTTTCTCTCCAACCATTAATAGGGGTTTTAGTCCCATGTAGTCCCCACGTCATAACCTCTTGCGGGAGGTTAGGTTCGGGTGGGCCCCACCACCGTAACCTTTCATGGGAGGTTACGGTGTGGTGGTCCCACCTCCAACTTCCATGAGATGGTTTTAACCACAAATACAAATTTATGCTAAAGACGTTATTTTTATTTAATTCATTCTCTAAAAACCCAAAAACTATTATTTATTCTCTACCCACGGTCGACGAAGTGAAAGTCCCCTTAAGCGAATATCGGTACTGTGAGTTCAACGGTGTCCACAAATTTCAATTCCAAGCAGCGGTTCAAAATTTATAAAAACTCACTCGTACGTTTACAAAACGTACCCAAAAAAACTTCAAAAATTGATTTCAGGCACACTGGGCCTCAGAATCATGCTCCGTCAATTTTCAAAGACTCGTAAAATTCACATGAATTTAAGAAAATAAAAAATTCCACGGAATTTTCGGGTCTTTACACCTTGGGCATAGCTTCCATTTTTTTCAAAAAGACACGATGATCTTCCATGGTGATATTTGAAGGAAGAATTTATCTCCTACGTCGAACTCCAAGTCCATTCTACACTTGTCACCATAACTCCTTTACTGAATCTGAGGATCATTGATATGTTGTTTTATGGCTTGAACCTTCTCAGTCATCTCTTGTAAAAGATCAAGTCTAAGTATATTTCTTTCTCCAAATTCACTTCAATAGGGTAGAGTTCTACATTGCTTTCCATATAGTGCTTCATATAGAGCCATATGGACACCCAAGTGGATGCTATTGTTGTATGAGAACTCAACCAATGGGAGATTCTAATCCCATCCACCCATGAATTCTTGTGAGTAGAATCATAGCATATCTTCAATTATCTAAATAGTCCTTTTAGACTGTACATTATTTTGGGGGTGATAGGTCATGTTGAAATTCAATTCATTACTCTAAAAATGTTGATGACTCCACCAGAATATAGATGTGAACCCTGGATCATGATCATATTCAATTGAGAGTGGAACCCCAGGTAGTTTCACTACTTCCTTCACCCATATCATTTCAAGTTGTTCAAGTGATAGATCTTCCCATATAGCGATAAAGTGGGCATTCATGGTGATTTGGTCTACCACAGCCCATATAACATTATTTTTTTTGATGTCTTGATGAGTAATGCGACAAAGTACATAGTGATAATCTCCAATTTCTACATGGGTATAGGAAATGGTTGAATCATCCCTTTGGATATCTTTTTCTCTCCTTTATCTTTCTTACATATCAAACACCTTGAGATATACTCATCAATATATTTCTTCAAGTTGTCCCACCAGAAGTGTTCACTGAGATTCGGGTACATCGTGGTGATACTATGATGGATAGAGAATGGTGAGCTATGTGCATTATCAAATAGATCATTCATTATCCGAAGTGATGAAGACACACAAAGACACATTCCAAACCGAATAACACCATCATCATTGATATAGAACTCTTGAATCTTTTCTTCCTTTACTTCATTCCCCTTATTTTTTAACTCCCAATCATCCCTTTATGCCTCATTAATCTTGTATTAGATATATGGTAGTTTAATCATTTGAAAAATATAGGATTTATTCCCTACCCTTATGATTTCCAAATCCATTATTTTCATATTTAGGAAGAGAGGGTCTTCATCAATCCGCAACATGGATAGAGCATCATGTTCTTTTCTATATAGGGCATCAGTTGCCTTGTTTTCCATACTAGGAAGATAGTAAATAGAGAATTTGTAGTCTTTTCATAGCTTTAACCATATACTTTAATTCATGTTGAGCTTATTTTCTGTGAATATATACATTAGGATCTTGTGATCAATATATATGTCACACTTCCCACCATAGTAGTTTTGATGCTAGACTTTCCAATAAAAAATAATTGCTGCTATCTCCAGATCATGTGTAGGTAGATCATCTCATGAATATTCAACAACCATGAGTCATAGGCTATCACATTATTATTTTCCATGAATATACAATTCAATACATTCTTGGGAGAATCATTTTTTATCACAAAACATTCTCCACATTTCAGTAATGTGAGTACAGGTGTAGTGATCAACGTTCTCTGTACATCCTTGAAGTTTTCCCCACACTCTACCATCCAGAGCTACTTCACCCCTTTCCTTGTTAACTTAGTTATCGGGTTTGACAATCATGAGAAACTTCTCACAAAATTTTGATTGCACCCATAAAATAATGGAAAAATAGGATTTCTATAACACTAGATGGTCTAGTCCATTCCTCAATCACCTTTTTTTGAAGGGTCGATAGAAATTCCCTCACTTGGGATCACATGTCCCAAGAATGCGACTTGCTTCATCCAAAATTCACACTTTATGAACATGGAATAAAACTTATCATTTCTCAATGTCACCAACACAAGACTTAGATGTTAATTATGTTTCTAATTTTTCTTGGAGTATATAATAATACCACTGATAAATAATACCCCAATTTTTACAAGGTAATGTCTAAAGACACTATTAATAAAATCTATGAATATTGCAGGGGAATTAGTTAGCCTAAAGGGCATCACCAGAAACTCATACTATCTATACCTTGTATATAAGGAAATCATCTATATATTTTCCTTTTTCACCTTATGCTGATGGTACTCAAAATTTAGATCCACCTTTGAAAAGGATTGAGCACCTCAAAACTGATTGAACATGTCATAAATCCTCATGAGAGGATAATGGTTCTTTATAGTGATCTCTCTAAGATCCCGATAATCGATACATATCCACATTGTTCCATATTTCTTATTAGAAAAGAGTAGTGGAGCACCCCATGGTGATGCACTAGGTCATATAAACCCTTTATACAAATGATCTTTTAGTTGACTCTATGAATCATCTATTTCTATGGGATCCATCATATAGGGAAACATTGAGATATTAGAAGATCTGGGTATGAGTTCTATTGAGAACTCTGTCTTGTGATCAGGGGGTAGTCTAGGTAACTCTTTAGGAAGTACAAAACTATATTACCTCATGATGTGCATTTCCCCTCAGTGGATAACATTCTTTGAATCAACCATTTTAATGAGGTATTCTACTTCACAGGTAATCAACACCCACACCATTGAAGGATTTTTCAAATTAGATTCATGATCTTACATGAATTTGAAGAAGACCATGGGACAGATCAGAATATTAAAAGATATTTCTTTTTCCCAACAGTTTATATGTGATCTATATAAAGAGATCTAATCCATCCATAGTATAGCATTGAATTCCACCAAGGAAAGTTTCATAAGATTTGATGGAAGAAGATTCCCACATATGCCAATAGGTGAAGAGTCTAACACTTGGGTTGAAATGATTACACCACTCAGTGTTTTTACAGATATCTCTACTTCCAGGTTTCAAGGATTCGATTCAATAGTTCTAGAAAAACTTTGAGATATAAATGAATGCTTAGAACTATAATCCAATAACACTTTTTCCATTCTTGAGTGAATAAGAGGCATACCATGTGTGAATTAATTTTATTGCTCTACTTCTATAGTAGTGATGAAATAATCCTTCCCTTTCTCCTTTGGAATTGGTGGATAATGATGCTAATTACCCTTAAGAACCCATGTTTTAGTTCACTGGATTGCATAGTGACCTTGATCTATACAGTTGTAGAATTGGACTATGGGTGGTGGTCTCCCTTCCTCTACCACATTTTTCTTGTCGTTTCATGTTATTACGATACTCTTGAGCTTGGTGGCCTTCTCTCCCACACTTGAATCATTTCCCCATTCCATTAATGTAGTTCCCAAGAGTCTTATTACAACATTTTTTACATGTCTGTGGTTGAGTTTTCATTCCATCTTTCTCATTAAATCCTTTTCCATGAAACTACACCTTTATCTTTTTATCAACATAGCCATGTGCCACTCTAAAAACTCCATCTCCTCTATGAGATCACATCAAAAAACAACTTTATAATATCCAAATTCTTAAATTTCAAGAGCCTTTATAATTTTTGGTTTTAATCCACTAGAAAATCTATGAATTTTTCAATCATTTTTGATAAAAAATCTTGAAACATACCTTGCACACCTTGTGAAATTCTTTTCATATGCTGTGATAGATTCTTAATCCTTTGGAATTAGCTTTACAAATTATCTCTCTATATTCTTACAAAGAGTTCATGGAAAATACTTGTTAAGAAACATTATCTTAATGTATTCCCACTGCATCTTTTCAATTTCATCTCTCACCATGGTATTCTTAATAAAATACCACCATTGGATGACCTCTCAATCGAGACGATAAATAGCCAGAGTCACCTTCTCCATCTCAAAGCAGTGAAGCACAGAAAATATCTTCTTCATTGATTTGACCCACTATTCTAAAACAAGCGGATCTTAAGATCCTCTAAATGTCGGTGGTGGTTTCTGCATAAAACACTTGACCACTAGTTTCTCTCTATAAGGTAAAGGATGACCATCCACATTATTCGGGTTATTATTCATAACCTGAGACAAGTGGGTAAGAATTTCCATGATGTTTTTAACTCAACCTCCCAATGAATTGGGGATTTTATTTGGGAAATCATTACATTCTCCATCACACGGGTTTTTGTCTTTGTTTCTCCTAGATTCCACCATTTTATAAAATAAAAATGGTTAAAACAAAACATAATTCAAAATGTTATTAATGAATAATTTATTCCATTCTGATATTAAAAATAAAAACATATAATTTGGGATCTATATGTTTATAAAATTTTATTGTATTCTTACATGTAATTTTCCTCATACTAAATGTTATCACTAAGGTTCTATAATCATAATTCCCATATTAACTAAAAAATCATGTGATACCAACAATAGAACCCCTAATTTTCTTACATTACATTCACATCATTTTAATGATAAACAACATAAATAATTACAAAATGAGGATCCAAAATTTTTGTGTCTTTGTAGAACTAGGACGATACCTAAATTTTCAAACATAAAACGAAAAAATTTATTTAATTTCTTCTTCTCTAGATTATTATTGGCCCTTGAGTTCTCCTTAGCACACATAATAAACTAAGGATATGAATCAAAATGGGTTAGCTAAAATCGTAGTAATAGGATAAGAACATGAGAAAAAAGTATCATTGGGTGAGCATAATCATTATCATCATAACATAGGCATAGGATAATAAACCTGATAGGAAGCATAAATAAAAGGATTGAAATGTGGAAATACATAAAAATAAAACCATATATATTATTGGTTAACTACAACACATAGTTGTGAACAATTATAGAATCTTGTTCATTCATATTTCACTTCACATTACACAATTCATTCGATCACAATATAATTCTAGGTGCACCCTTCACATCAAAACATTTACATTGTGCTAGATAATTTCAGGAGCATTCATCACATCATAAATTTTAAATTATCATGAATGCCACAAAGAACATAGATAAATATTAGACATAAAATAAACCATTGAAAATAATGGGTGAAATTTCATAAATCATAGATTCATAATCATTGTGTTTCCAAAAGAAATAGGGAATAACATTCTTAATCAATAAACAATTGTGAAGACAATCTCAAGAAGTAAAAGGTGTGTTTTCTTTTAAAGGAAGAGTCTCTTTGGAAAAAATTATGTTTGTCACAAAATCAATTAGAAATATTTTATATCCTAGAAAAGGAAATATAATTATGAAGAACTGATATTTAAGAAATATCCATAGTGAAAATTGGGTGAAAGAGTGAAAACCCAATGAAAGAGGGTTGGGACTGAGAATTCACATTACTTTGTGTCTGAATGATTTCTTTACTTTAATGTATTATATAATAAAATTAGGTTAATTAATTATAACTAATAGAACCTTTTATATATTAATTTTTTTCTTTATTTTGTTGTTATGTTTTTTTATGGACATTTGGATGAGTTATAATGTTTAAATTCATTGTTTTGGAGTGTTCATTTTTTTAGTTTTGATGAACGGTTCACTTGTACTGTTGAATTAAAGTTCGTGTAGAACATGGCTAAAAATTAAAAAAATTACACATTTTAAATTATCATACAGAAGTTTAAATTATCTTATAATGAAGGTGGTTATATACCATTCAGATGAATCATTACATAAAATTTAATGATTATCATTTTTGGTTAATTTGGGCGGTTTTTTGATCACAATGAACATGTTTTGTTTTATCATTTATTATTATGTATAAAAGTTTTTTAAAGAACATTAAAGGGGTTAAGAATATATATATTAAATTATATTTTCAACCATTTTATGGTATTATTGACAACCTTGAAGTAATTTAAGGAAAATGAATGTGCACCACCCATGATGATGGTAAATTGACACATCACGAGCAATGATTTAATTTTTAAAAATAAAAGAGAGAGAGGGTGGTGTTTAGTGAAAAATATTGGATTAAAATGTTACAATACCATTATATCAGTCATTATAGAGTTATAATTAAATTTTTATAAGTGAATTTGAGGATAAGATAATAAAATAAATGAAAATTGAAAGAAAATTGAAAGAAAAGAGAGAGAGGAATTACCTCTTGAATTTTCTTATTGAGATCCTACTCAAGGAACCCAGGATTGGTATTTTGATGATACCAAGAGCTCTTGGACGTGGGGGAGTGTCTTTTTAAGAGTTTTGTTTAGAATTTGGACAAGGCTCAAATCTTGATAGGTGTGAAGAAATGAGGTTTCACGGGGTGGTATTTATAGTGGAGGGGAGGGGTGTTTTCTCAATATTTAATTCAATTGTTATTAATTTCCTTCAATACAAGAAATATTGATGATTGTATTACTAAATATAGAAAGGATTTAATGTATGTTCTAGATTTGGGTGCTTCACTCATGATGTTAGGAATAGTGTATTTAACTTTTAAATTATTAACAGTGTAAATTATCATATTTTACTATTCACCTAAAAAATAAAGAATTTCAGAAATCTCTCAAAATTCACCATAACAATTTTTCTACGTGTAGAATTCAAAAATGAACTCCATTTTATGAAAATAATTTTTTAAATATGAGTACATTAATTTTTAATTAAAATAAAAATTTAATTGAAAAATAAAAATTATTAAAATAAAACTTCTTTTAAAACACTTTGAAAATTTTATTGAGGTCTCATAAAATTATCAAATAATAATAAGACATCAAAATACTAGTTTAAGAATACATTTTATGAAAAAAAAAATTATTAAATTAATAATTAAATATTCATGACTTAAAAAAATAAAAACACTATAAAATAATTATATCATACTATCACTTATAGGATGGATAAATTTTATATATACTATCATTTGTATGGTTCTTATTCACTTGGATGATATACTATTCATTAGGGTCATATAACTATTCATATGGTAACATTACTATTCATAAGGGTAGCATTACTATTCATAATAGTATGTTACCATTCACCAAAAAATATGTTTTCCTATTGGACTCCAATCATCATACTGACCACAAACATGTAGGTCAGATTATTGAAATTCAAATCATAGAAGTGGAAAAATTATGTTTAAAGGTCACAAATAATTTAGTAGTTCTTTTAATTGTGGCATCAAATTTTGTTTTCTAATGTGATTTTATGTGACTATACTATATAACATTACATTAAGAAGTGAGAAATTGAATTAATAAATGATTGGGTCGTTATATTCTTCCCCCCATTGAAATTTCACCCTCAAAATTTCATTTTACATAAAAATGTGAGGGTACTTCTCCTTCATCACCTCCTCCAGTTCCCACTTTTCTTATTCATACTTATCGTTCCTCTACAACACTTTGACAAGGTGGGTTGTCTTGTTGTGTAGAACCTTATGTATTTCATCCAGAATATTTATTGGATTCTCCTCATAAGAGATATCATATTATAGTTGTACAACCTCTTAGTTTATTACATGTGAGGAATCTGGTATGTAATTCCTCAGGAGTGATAAGTGAAACACAACATGAACTTCAGCCATATTCGGTGGATGGGTAATCTGATAGGCCATATATACTATGCTATCAGGGATCTCGAAGGGGACAATGTTCCTCGTGCATATCTTCCCTTTGTTTCTAGACAACATGACTATATTCCTCGGTGATATTCGAAGGAAGACTTTATCTCCTATGTTGTACTTGAATTCCCTTATACAGTTGTCAACATAGCTCTTTTGCTGACTCTGAGATGATTTGGAATGTTTTTGGATGGCTTAAACCTTCTCAATCATCTTTTGTACAATATTAGGTCCAAGTAGATTTATTTCTCCAACTTCATCTCAACAGGTCAGCATTCTACATCACTTTCTATACAAAGCTTCATATGGAGCCATCTGAATACTTGATTGGAAGCTTTTTTTTTATGAAAATTAAACCAATGAGAGATGTTAATCCCATCCACCCTTGAATTCTAGTGAGCATGCTCTTAGAAAATATTCCAGAATCTGAATAGTCCTTTCAGATTGGCCATTAGTTTGTGGGTTAAAGGCTATGCTGAAATTCAATTCAGCAATCAAGGAATGTTAAATACTCCTCTAGAGTTTAGATGGGATTATTAAATCATGATAAGATACTATTGATAGTGGAACCCCATGCAGTTTCACAACTTTCTTCCCATATATCCTAGAAAGTTATTCAAGCGAGAGTTCTTCCCAAATAGCGATAAATTGAGTAGTCATGGCAAGTTGTTCCACCACAACCGATATCTAATTATTTCTTTTGTATGTCCTCGAGAGACCTGTGATAAAGTGCATAGTGACATTCTCTCATTGTCACATGGGTATATGCAATGGTTGCACCATCCCTTTGGACTTATGTTACTCTACTATAACTTCCTAATATATCAAGAACCTTGAGATATACTCAACAATCTCTCTCTTCATGTTGTCTGAATAGAAGTGTTCTTGGAGATACTGGTGCAACATGGTGCTACCAGGATGGATAGAGAAACATGAGCTATGCTCATTATGAAATAGATCCTTCGTTATCCTAGTTAATTATGACACATTATGTCACATTCCAAACTGAATCGCACCATCATCACTGATATGGAACTCTTGAATATTTCCTTCCTTTATGAAATTCACATTATTTTGTAACTCTAGATCATCCTCGTGTGCCTCCTTAATCATCTCTTAGATAGATGGTTGTGTACTCATTTGGGTAAGATGGGATTTATTCCATACCCTTATGATTTCTAAATCCATTCTTTTCATGTCAATTAGGATATGGTATTTCTCAATCCACAACATTGAGGGAGTAGTAGGTTCATTTTGACTTAGTGAATCAGCTACCTTGTTTGCCTTTCCATATCGATATTGAATTGAGTAGGCATAGTCTTTTATTATATCTAACTATCTATTTTGATGCATGTTGCTCTCCTTTGTTGTGAATATATACATTATGTTCATGTTATTGGTATATATGTCACACTCCTCACCATAGAGTTAGTTCCTCTAGATTATAAAAGAAAAAATCATAACTTCTTGATTCAGATCATGTGTTAGGTAGTTCTACTCAAGGAACATCAACTACCATGAGGCATATGGTATCACATTTTTATTTTTCATGTGTACACAACCCCATCCTTTATTTGAAGCACCACTATATATCACAAAACAATCTCCACTTTTTGGTAATGTTAGTATAGATGCAATGATCAACCTTCTCTTTAGCTCTTTAAAGATTTCTTGACATTATTTCATACAGATATTCTTCAAACCTTTCCCTGTCAACTTAGCTAGTGGGATTGAAAATTGTGATAAATTTCACACAAAATGTTGGTCATGCCCAGATTATGCAAGAAAACTATGGATTTCTGTGAAACTAGAGGGCCTGGGCCATTCCTCAATCACCTTTTTTAAGGGTCCAAATAAAATCTCTCCCTTGTGATCACATGTCCCAAGAACATTACTTTCTTCATCCAAATTTCACACTTGATAAACTTGTAGTACAAATTCTCCTTTCTCAATATCGCCAAAAAAGACTTAGATGTTCTTCATATTTCTCCATTCAATTGAAGTAGATGATAATATCATAAATAAACACTACCAAAAATTTGTAGAAGTAATGTCTAAGGACTCTATTCATCAAATCCATTAATATTGCAGGGGCATTAGTATGTCTGAAGGGAGTCACTAGAAACTCATAGGGCCTATACCTTGTATGGAAGGAAATATTCTGAATATCTTTCTTCTTTACCATAAGTAGATGGTACCCAGAATTAATATCCACCTTTGAGAAGTATTGTTTTCCTCACAACTGATCGAACAAGTCCACATTCATCAAGAAATGATACCTGTTCATTATGGTGATCTGTTTGAGTTCCCGATAATAGATACATAGATGCAATGTTACATCCTTCTTCTGGACAAAGAGCACTGGCGTACCCCATGATGATTCACTAGGGCATGTAAACCCTTTATACAAATTATTTTTCATTTGTTTCTTTAACTCATTTAGTTTGATAGGATCCATCCTATAAGGACAAATTGAGATATGAGTAGCTCCGAGTATGAGTTCAATAGGTAACTCTAACTCATGATCTAGGGGTAGTCTGAGTAACACATTAGGAAATATATCATTGTATTCCTTCATGATGGGAATTTTCACTAGGTGGATAACTTCATTTTATTCGACCATTTGATAAAGGTATGCCTCTTCATTGGGAATCAACACCCACACAGTAGAAGGATTTTTCAATGTAGATTCGTGATTTTCCATGAATTTGTAGAAGATCATGGGCTGGTTTGGAATTTGAAAAGATATTTAATTTTCCTGATAGTTTATATATTCTATATATAAATAGAGCAAATCCATCCCTCGTATAGCATTGAATTTTACCAAGGTAAGTGTCACAAGATTTTCTTGATGAATCTTCCCACATATAAAAATAGGTGAATAGTGTAACACTTGTGTTGTAGTGATTTAACCACTAGGTGTTTTTATGGATATATGTACTTCAAGGTTTCATTGCTTTAGTTAAATATTTCTATCAAACTTTTGAGATATAATGGAATTCAAAGAAACAAAATCAAATAAGAATTTTTCCATTTTTAGTGAATATGAAGTTTACCTTGTACGACATCATTTTCTTGTTCTAATTTCGCAGTAGTTATGGAATAATCCTTACCTATCTCCTTTGGATACGGTGGATCATGACACTGATTACACTCTAGAACTCGAGGTTTAGTGGACTGGCTATCATTGTTCCCTTTCTCCCTACAGTTTTAGCATGGGACCATGGGTTGTGATATCCTTTTCTCCACCACATTATAATGAATTTTTATGTCTATTTGACACTCTTAAGCTTGGTGGCCTTCTCTCCCACACTTGAATCAGTTCCCCATCCCATTAAGGTAGTTCCCAGGATGCTTCTTCCTAGATTTTTGACATGTTGGTGGTTGAGTTTTCTTCCCACCTTTCACATTATATCCTCCAGCATGAAACCCCATCTTGTGTTTCTTATTAACATAGACATGGGACCATTTTACAAACTCCATATCCACTTTGTGTGCACAACAAAAAAACGTTTTCATAACTCCCAAATTATCATGTTGTAATACTTTTTTGAAGGTGCAATTTTAATCCACTTTTGAATCTATCAATTTTTCTAAAAAATTTTATAACAAATCCCAAAGCATACCTTAAAGCCATGCCAAATTATCTTACTAGGTCATGAAAAATTATCAATTGTTTTTATTTATCTATATGAATTATATCTCTATATTTGTATGTAGATATTATGGGAAATACTAGTTAGGATTCATTATCTTAAACTCTTACCACCCCATCTCTTCAATTTTGTCCATCGACTTGGTGTTCTTAATCAAATCCCAATATTGGTCAGCCTCTCCATCAAGATAATGAACTTTCAAAGTCAACTTATCCATCTCATAATAGTGAATCAAATAAAATATCATCTTCATTGAGTTGACCCACTATTTCAAAATAATGTGGATCCGAAGATCCACTAAACATCAGTGGACATTGCTGCACAAAACACACGGCAACCAGTTGATCCCTCTTAGGTGAAGGATAACATTCCACATTATTCGGGTTATTATTCATAACCTAAGACAACTGGGTAACAATCAACATAATGTTTTCAACTCTGCCTCCCAAATCATTGGGGATGGAATTTGTGATGTCCCTGCATTGTCCATCACAAAGGTTGTTGGCATGGTTTCACCTAGTTCCCACCATTTTTTAAAATATAAAAGGCCATAACAAAATATAAGTCAACAAGTCATGAATAAATAATTTATTCCATTGTGAAATTAATACTAAAATCATATCTTAGGGGATCCCTATGATTAAAAAATCTTGTTCTATGGTCACACATACTTTGTCTCATAATTAATATTTTCTCTAAAGTTATCTAATCATAATTCCCAAATTAACCAAACCATCCATTGATACTGAATATAGAAATACTACATTTCATACATTAATTTTACATCATTTTAATGATAAAAAACATAAACAAATTACACAGTGAGGATCGAACGGTTTATTTCATTGGGAAAATTATGACCATACGTAACTTTTACAACATAAAACATAAAAATTTATTTAATTTCTTATTCTAGAGATTCTTATTATCCATTTAGTTCTCTATTGTACATGTAATCACCTAAATATATACATTAAAAAGGGGTGATATAAAAGTCCAATAATAGGTTAAAACATGAGAAAAGAATATCATGGAGTGTGCATAATCAAAATCATTATAACATGGGTAGGGGATCATAAACATGATATGAAGCATTAATAAAAGGATTGAAATGTGCCAATTCATAAAAATAAAACTTTTTGTCTTAGTTGTTAACTACCACAGATAGTTGTGAACAACTATAATATCATGTTCACACATATTTCACTATATGTCATTTGATTCATCATCTTACACAGTGCATTGGAGCTCTATATAATTCAAGATACACCCATCACATTATAACATTTACATTCCGCTATATAATTCTGAGCACACCCATCACATCATAACATTTACATTTTCTTGCATGCCACATAGAACATATATAAATATTGGAAATACAATATCCCAGGTAAATGAATGGGTTAAATTTAATAAACTATACATTCATAAACATGGGGTTCCAAAAATAAAGAGGGAATAACATACTTGATCATCATAACATAGTGAAGATAATCTCGAGAAATATAAGATGTGTATTATTTTAAAAGAGTGGTTCTTTTGGAAAAAATTATTTTATCAATAAAATCAATTAAAAAAATATATCCTATAAAAGGATATATAATTATTTATAAATTAACTTAATGAAATATAAACACTAAAAATGGGGAGAAAGAGCGAGAACCCAAAGTAAGTGAGTTGGGATTGAGAATTCCCCTTACTTTGTGTCTGAATGCTTTATTCACATTAATGTCCTATATATTCACATTATATTCATTTATTAACACTTAATTAAACTTTTATACATGTACTAGGTTCATTATGGTTTTATTAAGTTCTTTTATGTCCCATTGGATGACTTATAGAGTTTTAATTCATTGTTCAGTGGTGTTCTTTTTCTTAGTTTTCATGAATGGTTCACTTGTACACATGAATGTATGTTCATGTAAAACATGGATAAACACAAAAAAATTCCATTACATGTTATTAATTTTCTTCAAGGGGTTTATATGATCTTATAGTGATGTTTTTTTAAATACCATGAGGATGAATCATTAGATATAATTTAATGATGATAGTTTTACGCTAATTTGGGTTGTTTTTAGATCACAACATACATGTTTTGTTTTATCATTTAGTATTTTCTATAAACTTTTATTCCATAAAATAAAAGGGGTCACAAAATACATATTAAAATCTATTTTTAAAAATTAAATGGTTTTATAGACATCCCTGAAGGGGTTGATGAAAAATGAAGGTGCATCGCCCATGATGATGGTAAATGGACACATCACGAGCAAAGATTTGATTTTTAAAAATATAAGATTGAGAGATGGAGGAGTGTAATGAATAATATTCCATTAACATGATATAATACCATTATTTCAATCATACTAGATTTATCATCAAATTTTTAAAATAGAAGTTGAGGATAAAAGAAGAAAAGAAATTAAATTTGAAAGGAAATTGAAAGAAAAGATATATTGGAATTACCTCTGGAATTATCCTATTGAGATCATCCTCAAGGAACTTAGGATTGGTCTTTTGATCAGACCAAGGGATCTGGAATATTTGTTATGTACTGGGGGAGAGGTTTTGGTAGTATTTGTACAATTATCAAAGCATGAAAGGTGTGAGTAAATGAGGTTGTGGGGGTGGTATTTATAGTGGGGGGGGAGGGATGTTTTCTCAATATTTAATTCATTAGTTTATTAATTTCCCTCAAGATAAGAAATAGTGAATACTTCATGACTAAATACACTAAGGAGGGCATGTGAGTTTAAGATTTGGTTAATTAAATCACTCACAATGTCATTAATAGTGGATTTAACTTATGATGTATTCATATTGTAAATTCTCTTATTTTACTTTTCACAAAAAATTATTGTAATTCAAAAAATATATAAAAAATTCACCCTAAAAATTTTTCAATGTGTAGAATTAAAAAATAATCTCCATTTTATGAAAATAATTTTTTAAATATTAGTAATTTTATTTTTAAATAAAAACATAATTTACTTGAAAAATAGAAATTTTAAAATTAAAATTTGCATTCAAACACTAAGAAAAATTAATAAAGGTATCATAAAATTATCATATAATCATAATACATCAAAATACTAGTTTATGAATACATTTTATGAATATAAATTTTCTTTTAAATTATTATATTTATTAAAAAATATTAATGACTTACAGAAATACAAACACTATAATATAATTATATCATATTTTCAATTATAGGATGGATAAATGTTATTTATACTATCATTGGTAAGGTTCATATTTACTTGGATGATTTACTATTAATAAGGGTCATATTTCAATTCATAAGGGTATCATTACTATTCATATGGGTAACATTTCTATTTATAAGTGTATTTTACTATTCACCAAAAATTATGTTTTTCCTATTGGACTTCAAATATCTTATTGATCACACTGTGTATGTGAGATTTTTGAAATTCAAATCACAGAAGTGGAAAAATTATGTTAAAATGTCACATAGAATTTAGTTGTTCATTTATGAATGATATGAAATTGTTTTCCTAATGTGATTTTATGTGATTATATTGTATTACATTACTAAAATAAAAGAGAAATTTAATTGTTAAAATTTTTTGTCGTTACAACAACTGTCAGTAGCCGAGTAGGTTATATGTGCTCCCAAACCCAAGGAATGAGACGAATCTTGGGGAGATGATTCTCATGATGGGATACCTCTTGAGTGTGGTGAGATCACAACCTTCATGACCATACATTCTAAATTATTCAAGGTATTATCTAACTCAATTACATGTGAATCACCTTTTCTCTCTTATTAATTTGATCCCTGGACTGAAAAATGTTTTATGTGTGAGAATCTTGAAAAAGGGACCCTTACTAGTGTGGATGAAAATGCACTGACTGGTGCATAGGTGAATGCTTCGGGGCATGTGAACGGGACTGAAGTGGTTGTTGATCCAACTAATGTCGAGGAAGTCATAGTGACCACCTATGAATCTCTGGAGCTCCCAGTCATCTACGTGGGTACACGCCATAGCATTACAACAGTAAATAATCAAGGGTTTGATCCAACAATTATTATCACCTATAAGTATCTTGTATTTATAGATTCATACTCTTTATTTGTTGGTGAGACAGACTTGCATGCTCTATATTTTGAACATTGATGGTGGAAATATAAACCTAGCTATCAAAAGAGGCCAAGCCACCTGAGGTCCTTTCTCTAACAACAATGCTAGTTCATACAGTGTTGTATGACTGAGATAATGATGCCATGGTCCAAAGTGGACTACTAATTGTGGCTGTGAGTGAAGCCACAGATGGTTTAGAACTTGTGGATGATATGGAAAAAAACTTCATGGTGGGATCAAGCAAGGATGAGCAACCTCACAATATGAATCCCATACCATCCAACATGATTTCATAGAAGGACCCTTCTACAGAACTCCTCACCGATTTTCTATAGAATAATCTCATAGATCCTATAGATATCGATGATTCTGATCCTAATGCAAATGAAGAGAATCACATCATCCTTCATAGGTGATGGATGTTCATCCAACACATCATTGAACAGACTCTAGAGTTGAAACTAGTGGGCTTTATAGGGTCTCTTCACCACTAGATATGCAACTTGTGCACTGGAGGGGCAGATGCTCAGGGACTTGAAATGCTAGTGTGTCATTACCTTTCCAAAAAGTTAGGATATGTAAGTAAACATCTGGAAATTTTGTGGACCCATGAGAAGGACAGAAACTTTTGGAAGCTCGCAAAGGTCATCGAGGAGATCCAATGGTTAGAAGAAAAAACATAAGAGCATTATGCCTTCAATTTTTTCTTATTTGGAACTCATCATTCAACTAAGTGCCTAGTTGGTAGAGGCCTAGGAGAAGATGAGGAATGTGGAATTATTGGTGGATGACCATAAAGCAGAGTAGGGCTAGGCATGTATCAAGGCTAACCAGCTTCATCTAGTGGCCGACATGGATGTAACAAAACATAATAAGTGGTATCAGACCCTATAAGACACATTCCGTAGGTTAGCAGTGTTGGAGTACTCAATCACTATATTAGATATATACATGAAATTGTTCGAGAAATTATAATAGGATCTAATGTACATATGTCTGGTTTTTGAAACTTTCTTACGTACTTGGAAACGTTTCTTTTCAATTCGTTATTTATCTCACTTCAGTCGTATTTTTTAGACAACTAATGACCATTCCCTAAGATCTTATGGGTCACTTTTGGTGTAAGAAACTAGGGATAACCACATAATTTTCTATTTTTATGAGAATCCAGATAATCATTGAACACTCGGTGTCTACTATTGTTTACTAACCACTGGGATTTTTCAGGTTGAGAGAGGCTACAACTAGGAAAGTGGGATATAAAAATAGACCGATTTCTTTTCCAATGTGTGAAAATGCATGAACGAGATAATATAGAGGAACTTAGAAGCTATCCAAACAAAGCGGAAGGAGAAGTGTAAATCTTGATCCCTAAAATTTAGTGCATAAGAAGAGTGGAATGGTGATATAGGATAACAATTTATAGTGTTTGAAACAAATCATTTGTATCATTAGCCTAGAATGGGGATATGAAAAGTGGTTCGATCAATGACCATGTTGGAAACAAGGAATTTTTCATTAAATGTCACCCAAAGTCTACTAGGATGTTGGCCCAAGATGGTAGGTGATCTAAAGATACCATGGCACCAGGCCGTTAGGGGTCCCATAAAACATGGAAGAGGATGAGGATCCAAATAAGGGGCACACAAAGCATGGAAATTGAGTGATGGGATGTTCTAATGGATTCCAACACTCCTATAATTACACCCAAGTGACTTAGGGAACATTATTGTTGGTGCATTGGTATGAAAAAAGATCAAACTCATCTTACAAGGCTGAAATATCTCATATACCGAGTGATAGGTGAAAATGTTAACAATGTGGTAAATTAACTCTCAGGCAACGATCTAGTATATTTTTCAGTTTTGCTTTGTGTAAATGAGGATGATAGACACACAGTTTTGAATTATACAATCAGGAAATTAAACATGAAGTTTCAAGACATATGATAATGAGAATACATTGTACAATTTAACGTCGTGAAATTGAGATGTTGTGAACAATTTAGGGTTGCACTTCAAGGAAGTTAGGTAATAGTTTAAAGTCATGTTGTATAGACTATGGGCTCTTAGTTTATGGTCAAAGAATTTGGACTTGGGTAAGACCTAGGGAATGGTCTTCCCAATATAGGAGTATGTGGCATGGAAGAGTAGAAACCCCAATGTGAATGAGGTCCAACACCATAGTATATTTTTTCAATGACTTTCTATGATATCTCATGGTGATGATATCCCATGTACACATGTGCAGTGTGATGGACTGAAAACATGATGCTAATGAGGACCAAGGAGGCCCAACACTGCACCACATGTAACTCAAAATTCATATATGTTTTAAATTCATGATTTATTGGAAATAGAATTCATGTTTAAGTTCATAGATATTGGACTAAGGTTTCCTCTTTCCGGCATAACCATGTTGGTTTAGACCTTACCTATGACAACCCTGATCTTTTATTACACAATTAAACATAATTTATTACACAAACTTTACTTGATACTACAAATAAGATCAAGAGGTACAGTGCTTTTAGGGCTTAGGATCATTACATAACAACTTAAAACATTAAATACAACATCTTTATTGAAATATTCCTTTACAGGACCACAACATTCCCTCGTACTTTTCATTGCATGGGATAACCTGAAGACATGCATAAGAAAAGGGTGAGATATAAATCCCAGTAATGGAATAAACATGGAGTAAAATGAGGAATACAATAAATGTTAGAAAATAGGCATATCATTATAGCACAGTAGAAGTATAAACATAAAGGCATGATAATACATGATAATCATAACAAGGAAATGTGGCAACAACACTTAACATAGAATTAGCATGATCCAAGGCTCATTGCACATGGAGTATGAGTTAATCTTAATTGCACATGAATCTTGAGTAAAACCTTGTTGCACTTGAATTATCATGAGTAAGAACCCATTTCACATGGCTTATCATGATACTATACTTTACCCAATGCATTGGAGTGCTATAAGGGCACACCATTCTTAAACATTTCATTTCATGCATAAGTGAACCACATGGATCATATAACATGGATTCATAAAACATCATCATTTATTCCAAGATAAAATAATGTGGAATTAATATGTGAAACATTATAATCAATAAGTAAATGTGTATAAAGGTGAATACCTTTTGTAGAGAAATTGGCATGGTATTCACTACACAATGATATTGGCTTGGAAAATCGGTGTAATTTCGGCAGCGTAACGGCATGACGTAAGAATTAATAAAAATGGTTGATGATGTAGAAATGGGTGTCTCATAATATTTACATGAAATGGAGAGTAATGGGGTTATATAGATATATGTCCCAACAATTGTAATGGAATTTAGATTCATGATACAAAAGAATTGCCTGAATGTATGTGGGGAGAGATAAAATCTTTTTGGAATTTCGGCACAATAACGGGTATACATGGGAGGCATTTATTGGGAGAGAAAGTGGTATCTCATAATTAAAACATAAATAGGGAAGAATGGGATAGGTTTGAAACCATACCACAACATTTATAACTGAAATTAAAATGGCATAACAACAATAAGGAAATTGGTCAAATATGAGAAAGGAAGAAAAAAACCCTTACTTGGAAGTGTGCTTCCAAAGGCTTGAGAAAGGCTTGAGAGAGGATTCTTGGGAGCTTGGGGAACCTTGGGATGATTCTAGAGAGAGTAGGGCAGAGGTTTAATGAACTCCAAAGCCTTTGAGTGATGAGGAAGTGGAAACATGGGTGGGTTTATATAGGAAAGGGGAGGGAATTATTTATTATTTAGGTTTCAGACACATCACATTAAACTAATCCAAAAAACAAACCAACCCATGGTTTTAGCCCATGGTTTTTGGAAAATGGAAGTGGAAAACAATATTTTATAAGGAAAAAGTCCGAACATCTTAAAATAATGGGGTTGCTTATGTGGAGGTGAGTCACACTCCCAATGAAAACAATTTAAAAACACAAGATGTTTAATAAGCCTTGAAGGGTCCAATAATGGATTGTAAAATAAGTCAAACAAACCCAAAATCACATTATTTTAATTTTAAAATATATTTTGGCTGAACATAAGGCATATAGTATTTTATTACATCACTATTGGGTCATTATGATGTCATAAAACACATTATATATTTATACGGTATTTATTTTTTACCCAAAATTTTGATTGTTTGAGAAAATTATGAAAAATTCACCATTGGATAATTTTGTAGTGCTGATTCTAGAAATAATATTTATTTTATCTAAATAATTTTCTAAATATGTTAATTTTTACTTTTAAAATACAAAACTGACATTTATAAAAAATTCACGGGTTTTCACAAAAATGGATTTCAAACCATAATATAAATTACAATTTCCTTCATAAAATTATAAAATCATTTATATTTAATAAAAATTAATTTAATAACATTAATAATATTTTATTAAAATATTATTTAATTGAAAAATCCATTAATTCAATAAAATATATTTCTTTGTTGAGTATTAACTAAAAATACTATTTGTGCTTTAAAACCCATCTACAGGGAGACAATAATAAAATGAATGTATATTCATTATTATATACAAAAATAATTTACATGAACATATTGATAAATTCATGATACAAAAACCCTTATAACACCCACATAATAAGCAAGGGTAAGGTGTGCGATTGTGACCAACTCTTGGGGTGGCTCGGATAACATTTCTTGGGTGGTAATCACTATCAACTTCCACTTCTCTCGTAGGCTATTCCACTCAAGCATAACATATTCAAACTTGTCTTGGCCTTGGTCAAGAGAAAACCCCAAAGATCTATCCTCCTTTCTGAGCTCTGACAAATGGGCTTCGTATGGGGCACATCTACTGGATGAGGCCATCACTTACTTTGTCTGAGTAAATTGGATTTATTAAAGCCCTATATTTATACTTATCATGTGATCACTATTCAGTGACTATATTAGCATCAGTCAAAATTCCTAACATAAAACCAAAGAAGTTTACATTTTATAAAAACATTATACATAAAGATACATTTCATTAGATCAAGAGGGATTTCCATTAATGAATGTTTTGGTTGTTACAATCTTCTGTCCTTAAAAAAAGTTCACCCTCGAAATTTTCTTTTTCCACACTAAAATAGATGTGGGTAACTCTGCTTCATCATTTCCTCTGATTCCCGCATTTCTTCTTCAAACTTGTGGTTTCACCACAACACCTTGATGAGGGACATTGTCAAATTTTGTAGAACTTTTTCTCCACGATCTAAGATCTTCACTGGTTTCTCCTCGTAAGAAAGATCATCCTCTAGCTGTAATACCTCTGAAGAGAGTACATGTGAAGGGTCTGGTATGTACTTACCTAAGAGGGATACATGAAAGACATCATGTAATTTGGCCATGGTAGGTGGAAGTGCTAGTCGATAGGCCACAACCCCGACACGATCAAGAATCTCGAAGGGGCCGATATACCTTGGAGTTTACTTCCCATTATTTTAAAACCTCATGACCTTCTTCTACAGAGATATGCATAGAAATACCATGTCTCCAACTTTATACTAAAGGTCTCGTTGACGATTATCTGCATAACTCTTCTATCAACTCTAGGCTGCCTTGATATGATGCTAAATGGTTTTCACCTTCTCTACCATTTCTGCAACCATTTCTGGTCCAAATATCTTACGCTCACTGACCTCATCCCAGCACGCTGGTGTTCTCCACTTTTTCCCATAAAGGGCTTCATATGGTTCCATTTGGATGCTCGAGTGGAAACTGTTATTTTAAGATAAATCAACCATATGAAGATGTTGATCCCATCCTACTTTAATTTCCATTGATAACACTCTCAACATGTCCTCAAGTGTTTTGATAGACCGCTCAGATTGGCCATCAGTTTGAGGATGATAGGCCATACTAAAGTTTAGTTCAGTATTCAGAGCATGTTGAATACTCTCCCAAAACATAGAGGGGAATCTTGGATCTCTACCAAACACAATAGATTGTGGTACTCCATGCAGACTTACCGCTTCCATGATATATATATGTGCCCGTTGATCCAATGAGAAATCCTCCCGAATAGAAATAAAGTGTCCGGCCCTTGTATGATGATCCACAACAACCCAAATTGCATTGCTGCATTTGGATGTCTTCAGAAGTCTGGTGATAAAGTACATGGTGATGTTCTCCCATTTCCATTCTGGTATGGGAAATGGTTGCATCATCCCCCTAGACTTTTGCATCTCTTCCTTCACTTCCTGCCACACCAGTCACTTTAATGTATATTCAGTGATCTCCTTATTCATTTTATACCACCAATAATACTCTCAATGATCTCGATACATCTGTGTGTTTCCTGGGTGAATAGATAAATTTGAACTATGTGCATCATCCAAAAGTTCCTTCTTCAGCTCCGAGCTTGATGGAATACATAGTATTTTCCCAAATCTCACAATTCCTTCTTCATTAACATTAAACTCTGAGGATTTAAATTTTCTGATAGCTTCCAAATTTTCCTGAATTCCCACATCATCTTTTTCAGAATCCCTTAACCTTTCCAAAAGTGACGGTTAAGCAATAAATTCAGAAAGTATTGATGATGCTCCCTTCATTATGATTCCCATGTCCTTCTTCATCAAATCTAAGAAGATTGGATCCTTTTAAATTCTCATCAATGATATAATTGTTGGGTCCTTTATACTTATAGCATCTACCACCTTGTTCACTATCCCAGGGTGGTAGTGGATTGAGTCGTCATAGTCATTGATCAGCTATAACCATCTTCATTAGCGCATGTTCAACTCTTTCTGTGTGAATATATATTGGAGACTCTTGTGGTCAGTATATATCTCTCATTTCTCCCCATAGAGATAACGCCGCCAAATTTTCAAATCAAATATCACTGCAGCCAACTCGAGTGAATTTGTTGTATATTTTTGTTCATGAACATTCAATTGTCACGAATCATAGGCAATGAATTTTCCATTTTTCATCAACACACATCCTAGGCCCTTGTTCGAAGCATCACTGAATACCACAAAAACTTCTCCA
This sequence comes from Viscum album, assembly GCA_963277665.1. Lineage (NCBI taxonomy): Eukaryota > Viridiplantae > Streptophyta > Magnoliopsida > Santalales > Viscaceae > Viscum > Viscum album. The sequence continues at coordinate 1,131,236,428 of OY728150.1, read as the reverse complement.
CTTGTGGGTAATGTGGGAACGGGCGCAATGATAACCCTATTTTTAAACTCCTTGAAGCCTTCTTCACATTCAACACTCCAAGAAAACATTACTCCCTTTTGAGTTAGCTTGGTAAGAGGGTTGTACAATCGTGATAAATTTCTCACAAATCACCGATAATATCCAACTAACCCCAAGAGGCTATGGATATCTGTTACCGATGTTGGCCTCAGCCATCCCCCAATTGCATCTTTTTTTGAGGGATCCACAGATATCCCATTACTTGTGATTATATTACCCATGAATGAGACCTCCTTCAACCAGAACACACAGTTGTTTTAATTTCCGTGGAGCTTCTCATTATGTAAGGTCTCTAGTACAGTTCTTAAATGATCCTCATGATTCTCCTTGGTTTTGGATTATATTAGAATATCATCTATAAAGACTACCATGAATTTGTCTATGTAATCTCTAAAGACTCAATTCATCAAGTCCATGAAGATTGTTGGAGCATTGGTGAGTCCGAAAGGCATTACTATGAATTCATAGTGCCCTTATCTTGTACGAAAAGCAGTCTTGGGGATATCTTCCTTCTTCACCCTTACATGATAATATCCCGACCGCAAATCCACCTTGGAGATGTATTGTGCTCCATGAAGCTGATCGAAAAAGTTTTCTATTCGTGGGAGAGGATTCTTGTTCTTTATCATGATTATTTTAAGATCACGATAATTGATGAAAAGGCACATTGACCCCTCTTTCTTCTTGACGAAGAGGACTGGTGCACTCCATGGTGATGCACTTGGGTGTATAAACCCTTTATTTAGATTATCTTGTAGTTGTTTCTTCAGCTCTTCAAGCTCCACAACATCCATTCTATACAGAGTTTTGGATATTGGAAACACCCCAGGTATAAGATCAATTGAGAATTCAATATCTCTTCTAGGAGGAAGACCATGCAATTCCTTGGGAAACACTTCATCGAATTGCCTCAAAATAAGAATGTCTTCTAGGATGGTTGCCTCCATAGACTCAATCATTCGATCCAGAAACTCATGCTCATAGGGCAATAATATCCATGCTTGAGATTATAGAGCTAAAGATAATTCATCTACCTCCTTGCACTTGTAAAGAATTGGGGGTCGATTCTTCACAAGGAGAGTGATTTCTGACTCACGACAATTTATGATGGCTCTATATAAGGAAATCCAATCCATGCCAAGAAGTGCATCAGATTACATGAGAGGGAGTATGATGAGGTTTTCCAGAAAGTTTAATCCACAGATTTTGATAGGGGAGGAGTTATATTCATAGGATGCAATGATTGGCCCATTTTCTATAATCACCAACATCTTCACTTCCATGATTTGTGGTGGTGCTGGGATTGTTCTACTAAAATTTATAGATATAAAAGAATGTGTAGAACTTGAATCAAAATGTATGTTCTCTATTATTGAATGAATAACTAGAATACCTATCACCACTTCGTTGGCAGGGTTCACTTCGGCTGTAGTGATGGTAAAACCATTCTATTACTTCCTTGGAGGTTGTTGGTTGCCTCCTAAAACCCTTGGCTTAGGGAACTAATTTGCAAGATGCCCTGGTTCTTTACAGTTGTAGAAATGAACCATGTGTTAGGTTCAAATGGAGAATTCCTCTCTATTATCATAGCCGCGGGTCATTCTTGCCGATAGTTAACAGCTAGGTTCCCTTCTCTTCCACACCTAAAGCATTTCGTCATCCCCTTCATGAAATTTCCAGGATGCTTCTTTCTGCACCTTTGGCAAGTGGTGTGCTGGATCTTCTTAGAACCATTGGATTTATCCAACGGACCACCAACATTTAATTCTATCATATTCTTCTTATCCCCATGATACCCCTAGGATTCTATGATCTCCATTTCGACCTTGAGGGCACATCGGACTATTTCCTCAAAGCTGTCGATGTCACAGATCGCTAGTTCTTTCCAGAGTCTAGGTTTCATCCCACCAAAGAAGCGGTCAACCTTGCATTCAGGGGTAACGACAAAGCTGGAAGCGTATCGTGCAAGACTTGTTATGTTTTCCTCATACATTCCAATAGATTCATCATATTTTTTTGTTGAGGGAAAGGAAGTCCCCTTCCATCTTAAGCTAGAGGGTGCGTAGGAAATATTTATCGAAAAAAATCTTCTAGAAATCCTTGCATTCAAACGCCTCGATCTCCTCCTCAGGTATCGTATTTCTAATCAACATCCACCATTGATCAGCTTCAACCTCCATATGATAAGCAACCAAGAGAACCTCCTCTTTTTCAGAACATTAAAATATGGAGAAGATCTTTTCAATGGAGTTGATCTTTTTTCAGCGATTGATGGATCATATGATCCATTAAAATTAGGAGGCCTTTTTCTCATGAAGCTCTCGATAGTGAATTTTTCTTTATTAGGGGGGTTTAATGTTATTCTTGACCCATTTTTTTATTCAAATCATTATATACCCAAGAGATAAGCGTGACAATGTTTGTGATTCCCACTCCCATAGGATTGGGCATCTCAATAGTACAAGCGTCACATTGATCTTTACATCGGTAGTTAGCCCGAGTCATCCTATTACCGACCATTGGCTGTAATAAAAGGAGATTTAGGGGTAACACATGAATGGTAATCCAAAGACAAAAGCTTATAACTTATAAATAACTTTCATTTCTTTAACTTATGAATCTACAGGCTTCAATATATGTCATCCAAGATCTACTTTCTAACATATATTCTTCGGGGAATTTTTTTAATCACCTTAACAAAGGTTCATACTAAACTTGTGAATTTACCAAAGCATATACCCCGGTAGTTCATAACCAAGAGTGCAACAAGGTGCGTTGTCGGGTACTAGTTCTTGTTCAAGTCTAGCTCAAAGCGATGTTTTTGGGTTTTACCCCTAGGATACATCTGTGCCAGAGCCGCCTCTACCTGCTCGTATCTAGACAGGGATGTATTTGCATGATAAACCACTTACTCAACACTCACCAAACTTTAGGGATGTTTTTATTATACTTATTTTTGTCCTTAAATATTTTCTAGGTTTTTCTAATCCTAATCCAAAAAAGAACTAAACCTATATTCTGATACCAACTATGGCAACCCTGATCTTTTATTACACAATTAAACATTATTTATTACATAAACATCACTTGATACAACATAGAAGATTGATAGTTCTAGTGTATTTTGGGGTTAGGATCATTACATTAAAACTTAAAACATGAATTACAACATCTTTATTGAAAACATCCTTTACATGACCACTACATTCCCTCGTACTTAGCATTACATGGGATAAACCGAGGAAATGCATAAGAAAAGGGAGTGTTATAAAGCCCAGTAAGGGAATAAACATGGAGTAACATGAGTAATACAATACATTATAGACAATAATAATATCATTAGATCACAATAGAAGAATAAACATAAAGTCATGATAAAGAATGATAATCATAACATGGAAATGTGGCAGCAACACTTAACATGGAATTAGCATGAGCCAAGGCCCATTGCTCATGGAGCATGAGTAAATACTCATTACACATGAAGCACGAGTAAAAACATGTTGCACTTGAATTATCCAATGTAAAGACACACTCCACATGACATATCAGAATACTATACATTACCCAATGCATTGGAACGCTATAAGGGTGCACCTTTCTTAAACATTTCATTTCATGCATAAGTGTGCCACATGGATCATATAACATGGATTCATAAAAAATCATCATTTATTCCATGATTAAGGAATGTGGAAATCATATATGAAACTTTATAATCAATAAGTAAATTTTTATAAAGGTGAATACCCTTGATAGAGAAATTGGCATGGTATTCACTACACAATGATATTGGCTTGTAAAATCGGTGCAATTTCAGCAGCGTAACGACACGACGTAAGAATTAATAAAAATGTTTGATGAGAGAGAAATGGGTGTATAATAATATTTACATGAAATGGAAAGTAAGGGGGTCATATTGATACATTCCCCAACAATTTTAATGGAATTTAGATTCATGATACAAAAGAATTTCTTGAATGTAAGTGATGAGAGATAAATTCCTTTCAGAATTTCAGCATAGTAACGGGTGTACATGGGAGGCATTTATTGACAATGAAAGGTGTATCTCATAATTCAAACATAAAGAGGGAAGTATTGGGGAGGTTTGAAACCATACCCCGACATTTATAATTGAAATTAAAAGGGCATAACAACATTAAGGAAATTGGACAAAAATGATAAAGGAAGATAAAAACCCTTACTTGGAAGTGTGCTTGCAAAGGCTTGAGAGATGCCTGAGAGAGGCTTAATGGGAGAATGGGGCACCTTGGGAGGATTCTAGAGAGATGAGGGAAGAGGTTGGACGAACTCCAAAGGCTTTGACTGAGGAGGAAGTGGGATATTGGGTGGGTTTATATAGGACATGTGAGAAAATTCTTTATTATTTAGGGTTTGGACACCTCACATTAAACTAATATAAACCACAAACCAGACCATTGTTTTTGCCCATGGGTTTTTTAAAAGGGAAGTGGAAGAAAATATATTATAAGGACAAAGTATGAACTTCTTAAAATAATGGGGATTCTTATGTGGAGGTGAGTAACACTACCAAGAAAAACAATTTTAAAAGACAAGATGTTTAGTAATCCTTGAAGGGTCCATTAATGCTTTGTAAAATAAGTCAAACAAACCCAAAATCACATTATTTTAATGGTAAAAAATATATTGGCTGAAAATAAGGCTTATAGTGTTTTATTACGTCACTATTGGGTCATTTTGATGTCATAAAACACATTATATATTAATACGATATTTAATTTTTACCCAGAAATTGGACTGTCTCAGAAAATTAAGAAAAATTCACCGTTGGATAATTTTGACATCCAGATTCTAGAAATAATATTTATTTTATCTAAATAATTTTCTAAATATGTTAATTTTCACTTTTAAAATACAAAACCGACATTTATCACAAATTCACGGGTTTTGAAAAAAATGGCTTTCAAACCTTAATAAAAATTACAATTGAATTCATAAATTTATACAATCATTTATATTTAATAAAAATTATTTTAATAATAATAATAATATATTAGTAAAATATTTTTTAATTAAAAAATCCATTAATTCATCAGAATATATTTCTTAGTTGAATATTAACTACAAATACTATTTGTGCTTTAAAACCCATCTACAAGGTGAAAATAATAAAATGAAGGTACATTAATTATTATATAAAAAAATAATGTACATTTCCATAGTGCTAATTTATTGTTACATAACCCCTTATAACACCCACATAAGACCGAAGGGTACGGTGTGCGATGGTGACCGACTCTTAGGGTGGCTTGGATTACATTGCTCAGGTGGTAATCTCTATCAACTTCCACTTCTCTCGTAGGCGGTTCCACTTGAGCTTAACATATTCAAGATTGGCTTGGGCTTGGTCAAGATAGAAGGCCAAAGATGCAACCTCATTTAAGAGCTTTGACAAATGGGCTTCGTATGGGGCACGTCTACTGTATGAGGTCATCCCTTCCTTTGTCTGAGTAAATTGGATTTTTTAATGCCCTATATTTATACTAATCATGTGATCACTGTTCAATTACTATATTAGGAAGGGTCACAATTCATAACATAAAACCAAAGAAGTTTACATTTTATATAAACATTTTACATAAAGAAAAATTTAATTAGATCAAGAAGGATTTCCATTAATGAAGGTTTGGGTCGTTATATAACAAACCTCCTAATCCCAGGTTATTCATGCTCGATGTGGAAAAAAAGGAATGGAAAGGGGTCTCATGAAACATGGAAGTTTATTGTAGGGGTTATTCCATGGGTAACAAAATTCAATCAGGATATGGGAAATAGAAATGTAGTAAGTAGAGACTTTCTATATTGGGACTATGAGTGACCGACATGTAGGGATCAATAGTTGACCATGTTAAAAACATAAAGGCCATGATCGTGTCAGTTAGGAATGGAGTAAGAAAATAAAAGATCAACTGCTAACCATGTTTGAAAACATGAGATCTACAATTTGTTACCAAACATTCATTATGGAATTTACCCTATATTAGAGGTGATAAAAAAGTGGCATTATACCAAGCTGTTAGGGGTATGTGTCTATATTTGAAAGGTGATGGAATTTTAAAATGAGAAAGACTTGATATGAAGAAAGGATCACATCATAATGTGGGATCTAAACCTAAATAGTGAAAATATTTCAATGTCATTTTTCGAGGGCTATGTAAAATAGTTTAATGTCTTGTTTCTTGGAATACCGAAAAAATCTAATGTCATGTTTCATGGACTATGGAAAATATTATAATGTGGTTTTTCTTGGACTATCATGGGAAATATTAATTCATTGAGTATATACATGGAATGAGGGGGGAGTAAACCTGATGTGAATTAGGCCAATGAATCTTTTTTTCAACACACACAACTTAAGATGAACTACATATAGTTTATGGTTGTAATTTTTGGACCATGATTGAGGCCATGTGGCTGATGAATTAATTGATTTCCAACTGGTCCCAGAGAAAAAATGTTAGAAAATCACTATGTATTCTATAAGGATGGGGATAAAGCAACACATAGTTCTGGAACACAGCTTGATGAGAGATTTCACTTGTTAGGATGACCATATCTATCAAGGGAAGTGAGGATTCCCATGATTATCATAGGGAATCACACATTCAAGGCATGTGGTAGAATTCTTTAGCTATCCCATACTTATCATCCAAGTAATCCTAACATTACATCAGGTATGATCATAGTATAACATCATTCTTTGAGGATGTTAGGTTCTGCAGTTTAATGTCATATAGCCCAGACTATAGGGGATAAAAATAGTTTATGGTCGTAATTCTTGGACATGATGGAAATAGTTAATGGTTGTTTTTCCTAGACCTTGGATGAAAGGGGAATTCAAAGATTTTAAGTCACTACAGGTGTTAAAACCCAATGTAAATGATCCGTGGAGGATTTTCACCACATGAAATGATCTTAATGCTAGTTAGGCATAGTTTAAAGTCATACAGTCTAGACCATAGGGGCGGTCAGTTTATATTAATGATGTACAGACTATGAAAAGGTCAATTTATAGAGAAATTGTGTCGACTATGGAAATGGTAACCCGATGTGAATACATCCATAAGGACTCTCATATCACCTATTCACTTTGAAATAGTCTGTGTACAGTTTAATCACATTGAAATAGTCTATGTACAGTTTAAGGTAATCTTCCTGGACTATACATAAAGCAAAGGGGTCGGTGGCAGAATTAATTTGCGGTGGGTCCTGAAGAAAAAATTTCTAGAAATCCCTACATATCCCATAAATATGGTAATCAAACCACACATAGTTCTAGAACATCTTATCTTTGGAGACCAACACGAGTAGGGGAAATCCTCTCTAGTGAGGAGACTGAGGCATCCCATGATTATCATGAGGAATCATGAACATGTTAAAGGTAAATTAATATATTAAAGTCATACATTAAAGATGTATAACTTCTAGTTTAACTTAATAGATCTTGAAACCAAATAGGGTATCTTCTCAAATGGGTATATATATTTTGGGGTTGTAACAAACCTGAAGTGAATAAGGGCCATGGAGGCCCAACACCGCATGATACACCTGAGAGAAAATCCCATATATAGTTTAATGTCATGATTAATCAATAAAGGGGACAATTTATGGTCATGAATCATTGACCATCAGCTCTTAATTTAATGTTATATAGTTTGGGCCAATCAAATACAAGGGGACTAAGGTTTGAAGGATTTTCAGTTGGGTGAAAAGACAAAATTTCTAGGAATCACTACGTATCCCATAACGATGAGAATCAAGCTACAAGAAGTTCTTAAAGGAAACCCCCCTACATAGGTATAATCCATGAACAGAGAGGGTCATTTTCTTGAGGTGGCTAGACAATGTTGTGCAAATACAGGTGATGTTATGTATCCTATAATGACAGAAATCTATCCATACATAGTTCTTTGGGAAGTCACATTATATTTGACCATTGCTAAAGGAAATATCCTCTATGGTGAGAATGAGATGGTGTAATGTTGTTTATTTTCATATGGATGGGATGGTAAATATTATATATCTTAACATCATGAAACTAGGACTATTGTTTTATCCAGTTTATCATCGTACATCTAGGATTTTGGTAGTACAATTTTATGTCATTTTTTAAGGATTATGTTGAGAATAATTACAATGGGAGATGTTTATAGAACGACCTCTATGATCAAAAATAGATGAGGACCTAAGAGGACCCATGACACACCACATACTCCCAATGGAAACTTTTACATTTTTTAATGTAATTATTACTAAATATGGACTTCTAGTATAAGGTCATGGAGTTTGGAATATTGAAAAATTTTAGAATCATGTGCATGGGGCACTAACTCTATGTAGTTTAAAGTCATATAGCATGGACTATAGGGGTTTCAAATAATTTAGGTTCAAAATGATTTGATCTCATAAAAAAAATTTAAGGTCTTATCATCTAGACCATGGGCTCTTAGTTTAGGTTATAGAGTTTTTACCGTCTTATGAGGGTTATAAAGAGGATATATATATAGTGTATTGTCATAAAAAATGCGATGAATGAGACTAAAGGTGGGTCAAAATGTACAAAACATTCCTAGTAATAACTCACAAAACATTTAAATTCATGATGTTCTAAATAGGGCTATATAGTTTAATGTCAAATAGCTCAAAAAATAGGGGTCTTACCGGAATTACTACTTGAGAAAAATGGAGTATATTTGAGGAGTGTTTCACTCTCCAACTATAGTAATCACTGAGTACGCACCATTGAGGTAGACCTTATGAATGATGTAATTCCCTTCACACTTGGGCCCCATATTTGTTGGATTTCTTCTAGGTATCATCAATGTCCTAAGATCCCACACTATATCACCCTAATGGAATTAGAAGAGTTGAAATTTCTAATTGAACGCTCTAGATAAATTATTCTAGTGACTCTCTTTATTACGAAAGGAATGTAGCATGGTATTCTTTGAGGTACTCTATCTCAACTAGACAAACTTCTTCCATTCAGTCTAGAATCATCTGGTTATAGACACCTATTCAGAGTGATTGAAACTGGATCTTGATGGGAAAGGCTGGATCTGTCCATACACCAGGGAATATGAAGTCACATCGGTTGAGTTTTAGGATGTCATATGATGGGCCTAGAGAGCATTGGGGATCTTGTCCGGCTGCCTTTTCTTGTTCTGGACCACCATCTTCTTGAAGAATGTCAGAAATGATTTTGTTGAATTCTTAAATCAATCAATTTTCCTACACATGGTAGCATGGAGTATGGTTGGACCGGATTTTGTACTTGGCATACATCATCTTCAGCTCAACTACCTCAAAGATATTGTCATTTTAAATCAAAATAACTTTAGGGACTCAAAATATACGGATGATATTTGAGATCATGAATTAAACTAATAGGGTTGTAAATTACAAAAGACGTATATAATCTTCCAACTTCGAGTAGAAATCCATAACGTTCAGAATAAACCTGCACTGGTGAGTTTCTGATGGTGGAAACCGTCCCATGAAATTGATTTCACATGTTGTAAAGGCCCAAAAATACATAGTAATATGAATGGGAACAGATGGTCGATGCAAAAAAGTTGTAATGGATATGACACATGTGGCACCTGTTGTAGAACTCAATGTCATCATGGACTATGGTGGGCTAAAAGTATCCAATCCTTCGAATCTAGTGGGATAGCTTCTACCCGACCAAATGAGCATCACGGGATCCAACATGAACATTCTAAAAAACCTAGGGAATCTCATATCATTGAATGAAATGGAGGATAATTCCATAAAACCCACATCTATATAAGTTATTATTAAGGTTAGGTCCACTCTGGAAGGTGAACTGTGTTGTGAACTGATGGATTTTCTTATGTTTATATTTTTTACATGGGAGAATGTTGTGCTGGAGGAACTCAATGAAAGGATTTTTTAAATTACAAGTTTTCTCTACAGTGAGGGGATACAGAGGTCCTAATGTGGATGAAATGGTGGTCATGTGATTTAAATTGTAGATATCAGCATCATTTGAGATGACTAGATTGATAACCCTTCGATGTGCCACATGGATAAACAAATAATCCTGGTCGGGCTTTGTAAGAGAAGCAGATAGACTGGATAGGGCGTCGCTTAGACCATTCTACAGATGAGTAACATTAGTTACCTCTAGCTGATAAGTGAAATGAGCCATTTTCTAGCTAGTGTTCTTAAGAAAAAGATAAATATCGATATTCTTAAAGATATAGTCACCATTCATTTTCTTGACGAATGACTTGGATTTTTCCTTCACATGCATGCGGGGAAAATCAATCTCAAGGTCTATCTTGAAAATAGTAAAGAGAGAATGATACTTTGCCTCGTTGTTGGTGTATCCTTCCTAAAGTAGGATTGAGTAGGGAATGATAGCATGTGTTGGGGTGATGAAGATGATGCATGGGCCGACTCTATTGAGCTTCGAACCATTGAGCCTCCTACTTGTTGGGATCTAGGAGGCACCCTCAAAATTCATTTTCTAGGATGGAATAGATTTGCACAAAAAAATTATAGAATTATCTAGGAAAAAAACATCCAATGGTGCTTCCTTGGTGGCCAGATGGGTATATAGAAATTCATCCAATTTGTGGACCTTGATGGATTTATATTGAATGAACCTGATTTCAAACATATATAGTATCACCATCCAATACTATACACATCAGGTCGACATTAATAGATTGAATATATAATTTAGTGGTTCCATATGGGACCCCATATGTATCTTTTGATGTTGAAAATAATTCCACAATTTCTTCCCTATAAAAACCAGCATCAAGAAGCTCATAATTAAAGAAGAATATCTAGAATTTGTTTCTTAAATCAAGAAATAGGGATAGTAATAACTATTCTCTATGCCTTTTTTCTTATGATTGAAATGGTAATTACAGGGTCACTCCCAGGATGTCACATAAAGGACCAAAGGCTTCCTAGAGATGACTTGAATCAGAATCAATTTATGTAGTAGATATTACTTGAACTGTCCAAATTTTGTTTGTAAATCTTCATCTCACTAGTAGATGACATCATTTTTTCTTGAGCCTAGAAATGGGATTACACTTGCCAACCAGATTCGTGATGAAATATAATATGTATGATAAGCAGACTTGAATACCTCAGAGTTCCTAGATGTGTATTGGAGGTGGAATCTAGATTATTTCTTTGATATTTTCTAGGACAATATCATAGCCTTTGTATCTAATGATGAAGCTGAAAAAATTCCTAGAGGTAACCCTGAAATAAAATTTCAATGGGTTCATCTTTAAATTCTTTGAGCATATGAAGTGAAACACATTTTCATGATCTCTCAGATGGTCCTAAATCTGGTGGGATTTTACCTCAATTTCTTCTTCATAACATTCAACTATATTCCTATGGATTGGTTTAAATATGTGGTGCATAACTCGCTGATTAGTGGGACCTGCATTATTTGGAACAAAAATAATTACTTGATAATAGAAAGTACCTTATGGAACATTGAATGTGGTAGAATCATTATCTGCAGAATCCATCCAGATATGGATTTACATGGAGTATCGATCAATGAAGGAGAGATCATGAAACCTAGTTGTGGTATCAATCAATAGATCTGTCACTATAAATGGAAAATAATCTATTAGATAGTGACATTAGAGATCTATAATGTCGATACAGACCGAGATCTTCCTATTATTCTTCCTAAATTGGATGATTTTGGTTAGACACTTGGGGTACTCAATATCCATGATGAATAAATCCTTGATAATATTATCGACTTCAGCCTCTAACATGGCACTGTGATAAGGGTGTATTTTTATAGGAGGTTTCATGAACCTATGATGCTTCACCGGATGACCATGATGGTGGAAAGTGACCTGAGGGTCTTACACTTGCATATTTTCATAGCAACATGTGAATACAACATGTTTTTTCATTAGGAAATCAACATACTATTATCGTTTCTCTGTTGTAATAGCCACACTGATCAACATCAACCTCAACTCTGCCTCGGTACCAAGGTTCACCTGAACCAATTCATCTATGGGGATGGAAAAACCTAATTCCAATATTAAAGAAGTACCTTCTAGATCCTCTTAATCATATGAGGTTGGTGAAAATGAGGATGATAGGGTTCTTCCATACTGACTTCTTCCAGGGGATCACTAGTTCCTTCTTGGGAAATAGTGGAATATTTACTAGGGGATTCAAGCTCTATTAAAACCATGGTGACAAAAACTATTGAACCGATTCCACCCAGCCTTTGACTGTGGGTTCAATGATAGATTTTAGAGCAATGGTGTAAGGTTATCTTATGATAATTTAACCCATCATGATAAAGAAAGTGGGTATGATGCATAGTTGTATCCATTTGAAGAACATCATTATACTTAACAAGGGTAGGGGGTTTAGGTATCACCCTATCATGGCCCATGTAGGAGTATGAGGTAATATTATGACATTTGTTTGTACATAGGGAAATAATACATTTTCTCCCAAATTTCATGAAGTATTTCCCCATGTATATCTTCATAGCCTCTAACCAGTTAATCGGGATGACAAATACACCATAATAATTTTCCCATGAGTTAGCTATGATAGAGGTGTTCTCGACCTCATTGGTTTGAACCTACTTTTCATTTATCTTGTAATATCAAAAATCCATAAATCAAGATTCACATGAGTCAATGGGGGATGAATCATCTTAGAGTGTACCTACTAAATTGTTGAAGGTGTATAGGAGGATTTGGTAATAAGAGGAGGGGACTACTGTATACAGATGTAGCTAGGGCCTACATAGAAATGTGTTGTAAGTGGTATCCTACGAGACAACCATGAATTCAGTGTTTGGTACCCAACTCTTTAACTGGTTCTTCAAACAGATCCCTTCACATGGTCTCTTCTTTTTCCTTTTATAGCCTCGAATATTCGTGTCAGAAGGACTCCGATCTACTTCAGTTAGTCCCATCCTACGGAGCGTTCGGGTTAGGATGAGATTGATCTTAGGGCTTGTGTTGACTAGGAAACGATGGAATTCTACTCCATTGAACTTTCATGTTATGTAATACTTTTGGATTTTCCTCTGTACGATGGATCCCTCATCTTCACTATAGAATGAGTTGATGGCTTGGAATTTTTCATACTAGAATTTCTCTTGGTGAAAAATCTCTACAGTCGCAACCTCTGTTTAGAACTAGTGGGGGATTATTAAGCCCTCTACACGGTCCTACACATTTCTTTTGATGGGTAGAGTTCCTCAAAGATCAATAGGTTCTTAGTAATGCTAGTGATCTACTTCAATGCATCATGATTTCATGTTAGGTGAACGTTTATTCCCACATTATGGTCCTCTTTGATAGGAGGAACGACATGCACAACAATCTAAACCATTTCCTTCTAAATGGTTCTAGAAATATCCTTCTTCTCCACAGAAATCTTGCCGAGAACCACCAATGGAAGAATATCGGCAGCTGATGGCTTGGATTTTGTGGAAGATGGCTGATCATGGGTCATTTTTGGTTGCTCTTCCTCGTCGATTAGCATAATCAATGGTGGAGGTGAGTCTAGAAGAATAGTTTTGGAGGAATATTCCTACTATGCTCTATGTTTAACCTCTTTTCTACTCTTAGTTGCATGAATAGACTTTCTTGAAGCACTATAATGAAAATTCCAGAAAAAATATTTCCCTCAACATATTCTTTGATGACATAATTTTAGAGCATTCAGAGGTATATCTTGATATTACTCATCATCGGGGACTATGTAGGAGTCCACCGGTTAAACGGTGTTCAAAGGGAAATACTCATGGCCATTGTAAGAGGATTATTCTAAATCTAGATGAACCATGGGTGTAATTTGAGTTTATAAAGGCATGAAATCACTAAGGGAGCAAGAAGGCTTCAACAATGGTGTGGAAAATTTATTTATCTTTATCCATCGGTGCCTACTCTTCTGGGGTATGGATGGATATGATGAAGATGATAAACTTGAAGCTGGATATAGTGTGACGACTTTTAGAGGTTTGATCTAACTTAAGAGAACATGTATGACTCCATGGGCAGGATAGACTACCCTATGATCCAATCAGTCTTCGTACATCTATGTCCAATAACTGGAAACCTATTTCCAGTCACTGAAACACTCACTGTTGATTTTTGGGTTAGTGAAGATGTGTTCCACTTTTTTCGAGATGTGTCCCAACATGACCACACCATTATCCACTTGGTTTTGGAGCCAATATCTAAGCACTTAACATTTCTTGATGGTATTTACAAGTATATAATGTTATGGGAATTGGTTAGGGTGATCGGTGAGCTCTACATCATGGGGTTTCTTGAACACTGTATTCATAAAAACTCCCTATTCTAAGACACTATAAATGTAACCAGGGAACTGTGCTTATATGAATGAGTAGATTTGATTTCTAATATATTGGAAGGGAGATCTGAGAGCTTGAACCTGATGAGGGGATGGAGCCTAACTGGGGGTCGAAGGAATATTATCTTGTGTAGTTGGTGGTTCTTAATGAGGAGGCACCTGTCGATTCTACACTAGGAAACATCACGCTTCATGAGGGTACCACACTCGGTGAGGCTGTTCTTGGTAAATCTCTTATAGTAACATCTCTAGTGAATTTGAGGCCTCCACATGCACAATAATAGTGGTTTATACCTTGACCTTTCTAATTGTATGAGTTAGAAGAGGCAATGGACATGGGTGATTGGTCTACTATAAGGATTCCTCTAGGAACTGAGCCTCTTCACCTAAAACCCACATGGGATGTTCTGAGTGATGAGGGTATAGACTATTTAAGTTAGAACATTTCCCATGAAAATTATCAATAACTGCACTTGAGTTAGTGTCATGTCGATCAAGTACATTATGCCCTCCCATATTGAAACAGTGTTGGCATCATTCTTATATAGAAATTTCTTGCACCTGAAGAGGTCATCAATACTCTTATTGCATGTGTTGAAGCTGAACTAGTAGAGAAACTATTTATTAAGGTCTTCCCAACTAGTGATAGACCCAATGGGTAATTGGTTGTACTAGGGAAAAAATTCCATTCAAATTTTTGAATGAAACATTGGAGCTCGATGGCCTCCTACTGCTTCGAGGTCTCCAACAAGGGTCCAAACCTTGAGTTGAAGTGGGCCAGATGTTGCAATGGGTCACCCATCTCATTGAAAGGGTAGTTGGATTACAAAAATATGGGGGTTCTCACATTTGATCCACATATGTCGGAAATGGATTTTCGTCATGTTGTATCACAATCTATCATGTCTCCAAGTATTAAAGTTAAGCAGTGAGAGTGGAAATCTCATTTTGGAAAGGGTTCTTATCATGGTGAAGATTCCTAACCACCAAGGCATTGAAATTCTCCTGAACCTTGTTAGATGACTCATTGGATCATGGCGTAGCTTTTGGATTATCTTTATCTGGGTCCTAAAGAATTTTATCAAGATGATCGGGCTAGTTGGACAATGCATACCCTGAACATTTTCCAAAAACTCCATCCTCCACTCTGTTTAGATATGCAGGATCACCGAGCTCAACATCAGGAAAATATTCAAGAAGGAATTGTGTCTTATAATAGTTCCTTAGTTGAGGAGGAACATGATCCTATATAAGAGAACCATAAATTGGGTTCCTCTTAGCAAGGAGCTCGTCAATGATCCTCTTCTTACCAGAAATATTCTATTATAATGCAGATGTTATTAGATTGACCTCTATCTTTTTCACAACATTAGATGGATCTGAGGTCTCGAGTTGTCCCTTGCCATTATTGAGATTCTAACTAGCAGGAAACAGTTTGTAGGGCTCCCTGTGACTGAGTGCCTACCTTTTTAGGTTGGTGAGAACACCTATATGAGGGTCCAACTCTTGAAACACCACCCCAGTGGGTGGTTTCTCTCCATTGGATCCAACACCAGTGTTCCCATCCTTAAGAAATGTAAGATCATCCATATTCATTATGAATGTTTCTAAGAGAATATTTGTGATTTATCAGGGAAACATTTGTTCTGAATGATAGGAATAAATTAGGGACTAACATATTTTCCCCATCCACATATCTACACTTGTGGAGAAGCCACTTCAATGACTCTATGGAGCACTATGAATCATTGTATTCATCTTTCTTGAAGGGTCTGGTGATAGATAGGTGATACAGGGTGCTCAACTACTTGGAATGATGCCAACTCAACCATGCATCATTTCTGATCAATGTCTACAATGTTATCTATGGTCCTTGGATAGGCAAAATTTGAGTCATGAAGGAGAAAACGTTTCACCCAAATTCTCTAGCAGAAACATGGGACCTGGTCTGGGGTTATGGACTCTGAGATGTCAATGTTGGGAACCACATTCGACCAGAACACTACAAACATCTGGTCAGTAACAAGAGTATTCCACAAACATTGTTGTTCATAAGTGAGGCCAGGATCTTGGTTATCCCATTATTCAATCAATGTTAGCCAAGAAACATGCAGTGATACGATTGTGGATCATTGCAGTGGTGAACCAGTTGGCGGAGGAACCTTTGTGTGATATTACTATTCACTATACACTGGATCGTCTCTTATGAGCCGCAATGACCACATCATCACACCCCTATCGGACTGGGTGATCACTGCTTCTTCATGTGTGAGGGAATAAATTGTAATCTATGGGTATACAAAATGATTTTCATATATCATACCCTAGAATAACTCTTCTTGATCTCGGGTTGAGTTAGGGATGGAACTGGCAATGATAGGGAAAATTTAACTGTAATATGCTATAAGAGAATCAATTCATCCTCCACATACATGTACCTATGAAGGGAATCAAGAATTTTGTTGATCTTAACTTATGGGACAGTTTAATTCACCTTTCAGGTTCCTTCCCCAAACTCAAATGCAGATGATAGGGGTAAAGGCACCACCATCAAATCAATATTTTCTTCAGAGTTTGAGAAGAGAACATTATTGACAATGACTTTGAGCATCATAGAATTCACCCCCTGATAAAAATGCTTTTCCCTTCATCCCCTGGATGTTTCTTCAGGTAAGGAATGTTATTTAAAATGCGTACAACATCTATGTTGTTGGGTGATGGTGCAAGGAGGACCTCTACTTTTATCAATTTAGATATGGGGAGGGCCTCCATATCAGTTTTTGTCAACATGGGTAGGAACTCTACTTTTACTTATAAATGAGAGGCTAATACCTCCACTTTGATGGGTTAAAGTGCAATGAAGGCCTTCGCATTGATAAAACTAAACATAGGGAGGACCTCTGTATTGGCTGCTGAATGTGCGGGGAAGGACATCTACTGTGGTTGGTGGAAATATGGGGAGGGCCTACATGTTGACCGTCAAAGGAGTTGGTGGGACCTCTACTTTGTTTGGTTTTTGCATAGGGAGGACCTTCATGTTTTCTAGTATTGGAGTGGGTAAGGCCTCTTCTTAAGCTAGTAATGGTGCATAGAGGACCTTTGCGCTGATGATATGTGACAAGGGGAGAACCTCTACATCGGGAACCATAATTACAGGGAGGACCTTCACACTAGATGTCAATGATGTTGGGAGTGCCTATGCTTTGAGTGATGATATGAACATGGGTAGGACCTCCGTGTCGATTGTGAGAGCGGGGAGGGCCTCTACATTAGTGGGTGATAGTATAGAGAGGACCTCGGTACTGGATATCATCATGAAAGACCAATTCATAATGGCTACTGACGACGAAAACAGGTAACAAAGTCAACCCAAACTTTATGTTGGGTAGTTTAGGCCTTGATCCCAACCGAGTGTTGATGAGTCCCAACTTTATAGTGGCAGGGATCCAGTGGATTGTTTTGGGGTGGCAGGAGGCACTAAAGCTATGGAAAAAGATACCCCTTGTTGGGTGTCCTCCAAATATTGTGCCTAATGCTTGTGTTGGGACCATCGAACTACCGAAAAAAATGTGTAGGGGTACAGTCCACCTGTTCCTCAGCATGGAAGACCGGTCGATGATGGCACTGATGAGGCCAGGTGGGAGCCCTCATTGGTGACTCTTGGATGATAGTCATTATTAGTGTACCTTGGGAAATCCCAACCTCATTGTTGTAGGGGAGTGAGTCATGGGGTTATTCATTGGAGAGGATACCAAAGTCTTTTATCATTATAGTGGTGAGAAGGGGCTCCATGGGCAGCCCCTGAGGATAGTGGTGTTGGTTTTCACATAAGCCTCTAGGTCATAGTGAGCCATATGCTTCATGATAATGACTCCCTTCTACTCGTATTTTCATATGAGGGAATTCATAACCCTCCTATGAATGATTTATGAGAGATAGATTGATTGTGGTTTCCCGGTAACTGAGGAAATACTAGATGTTAAGGAGGATATAAAGTCATGTAGGATTTTCAGGTTGAAATTTCTCCTACATCTGCATCGATAGGATTTGGCTTATTGGTTTCCTCAATATTGTGATTTGCAAAGAATAAAGTTTCAACCATCTGTACAAATACCATGATAGATATTCCCAATCCCCTAGCATCATCCAATATTCTATAGTATGGGATATAAATCCATGCTGGTAATTTCATAGAACAAAATGCACAATGTTTAACTATCTCAATTTCTGGTGAGTTCCATGTCTGGCCCACGGTTTTCTTAGTGGGTCCTGGAATTGGATAACTAGATTTAGTGGCATGAAAATCTATTGATGTACCCAATTATAGTAGTCCCCATTTTTAGGATAAGAGTTTCACATCGGTATCACCATTCATGTTTTTGACGATTTCTTTAGCACGCCCCGACTCACATGATATTGTACGCTGGCGTGCATTGTTACCCCACATTCCTATTTTCCAAAGATGGGCATCATACATCACTCTTATCAGTGATGTCTTCTACCTGATCAAAACAGGATGATGTGTTATCAATTCCAACTTCCATGTATTTCTCCATGGAGATTGTTTCCTAGACCAAGTCTCCATTATAGATAAAGAGTGAGGTGGATCAGAACATGCCACAGAGGTGGATCAAGGCGATGTATTACCAGGGATAAGAACTAAAATTTTAATCGATTTATGGATCATAACACTATATTGTGGTGGATTTAGGAGTTTTATCCTATAAAGGTAAGATGCCACACCATAATGGATGATCATAACACCTTTATAGGTGGATCAGGGATGTACACCCCCTTGATGGGGGAACCAAGGATTAACATTGGCTTGGATGGAACCTCATAATGGTGTCTTGTGAAACCTTCTTGGGATATAGGTATCAAAAACCATGTAGTTTAATGAATGGTGTGGGACTTATATATATAAGCTACCCTTTTCAAGAGGATATATCATGTTTGAATTGTGTGGGGTTTATGTATTTGAGCCTCCTATGAGCTACTAAGAGAATCAATGAAGTGTGTGGGATTAACACAAAAGAGATGCCCAGGTGGGTTTCCTAATATCACTGAGATGTAGAAGCCTGGGGAAATCAGGGTGGATGTGTATGTAGTGTTGGGTTGAATGGATGGAATGGATGGAGTGTTGGGTGGACTTGATGGAATTGATGGAGTGTTCGGTGGAATGGATAGAGTGTTAGATCATACATTAGAGAGGATTATTATATATCCATGTTATATGGGAATAAAATACCACATATTTTGAGTAGGGTTGTTGGAGATTACACCTAAGAAGGAGGCCCTTTAGGTTGGGGCTTACACATGGAAGCTTCTCAAGAAGCATGAGTATGATTGGGGATTACACATAATGAGGTGGACTTTTTGATGTGACATTCTGGGGTTTCTATGTAAGATTAGCCCATGGTGGAGTCCTAATGTCATGGTTTCTTCTACCCTCTAACCCCACATGAGTCATTATTAGTGTGGAAAACAAGAATTTTTAGACGTAAATGTAATTTCATGAAAGATTCTCCAATGAGTGATAGTGTGGGGATTATGCATAAAATATTCCCTTGTAAGATGTTATTCCATATGATGAGATCTAATTCCAAGTGAGGAAGATATCATTTCATAACACTCATACATAGAGAATCTTATCAAGGGTGTGTGGGGATTATACATGTAAGCTTCCCATGACAGTTTTCATGTCCCATTGGGTGGTAGGAGGTGGCATCTAATGATGATCCTACATGGGGAATCCCATATAAATTACCTAAGGTGGGACTATAGTTTAACGTCATGTATTGAGGGTGTTGGTGCTAGGCAGTTTTACTTCATGCAGTTCATAAAAGGGAGACCCACTCCTCACCCCTTGGTCTTACATAATTGTAACTCATGCACCTCTGGGAGGGTCAAGGATTAAACAATTTAAATTTTCAATAGTGTGGAGGAGTTTCAAGTCCTGGGGTCCACATTATCATCCCAATACTAAGTGGTATGGGTGATTAAAATACCTATTCATAGAATAAAATGGTAAATGTGAGTCTCAAGACATACTTTGAATAGGGTGGGCCAAAGGAATGGGTGGCATAGGTCATATGGAGTCTTGAAGTTACATTGAACCAATCATGGATGGGTATGGAAAATAGGATCACTTGACCTTCGAAAATAGGTATTAGAAGAAGAGAGGAAATATATAGATGCCTTAGATAGGGAATTCGTGTAGTAGAGGGCCTTTCAGAGGGGTTCTTCATGAATATTGGGTGCTTTATAGTGGATGAGGCTTCAGGAAACAAGGTTCCCCTACTTCAAGATGATGTCCTAGTTTGGTAAGGGAGTGTTTCGCCAAGGATGAATCCTTCATGAAGGCTCAAGTAACCCTAGGGCCTTACTCCTCTATTAAGGGAATATTCCTTCAGGAAAGGCATCTCTTCCTTAGGTGGAGGTGTCAAAGAACCTGTTTATGGGGGTTTCATGATGCTTAGGTACTTGGAATGGTCATTTTTTTGGTTTGGGATTCTCATGTTGCTTCGCAAAACGGAATAAATTCAAAAGTCAAACGGTTGGGTAAGAATTTTCCAATGGTTGGAATGAGCCATGTATTTATAGAAAATAGGGGTTCGTGGAGCTGGAATGTGGTTCATATAGCTAATGGGGGCTTCATGAATGGTCATGGTAGCTTCAAACACTTGAAGTAGGCCATCAATCATTGTCACTGCCACAAATCTCTGTCATACCCATGGAGTGTTCTATCATAACTTAGCACAGCCATGGAGGGAGAGGGGACAACCTGAGAGGGCTTCACGAAGAAGACCCATAAGAGTGGGTTTGGGGCCATTTGAGCATTCATTTGCTTCTGAATGGCTATGACCTTCTTAGACTAATCCCATGGAATGTATTTTGGTGGAAAAAATTATTTTGAAAACGAGAGATACAAATATTAATTCGTAATATTTAATTAATTCATAAAAATATCATTTTTATGGTCATAAAATTATAATTTATAAATATTTTATAAACCAAAATAATTTCCTGAAAAATATTAAATAATATAGAATATATATATATATATATATATAATATTTTACTATAGATAAGTTTCTTATCTATCATAAACAACAATACAGTTGTGTCAAAACCGCTTAAGGTAAAAACCTTATGCATGGAGTAAGATTTTTTGATATGTGTAATGTTTTTCCCTTTTAAGAAATTTTTTAAGAAAAAATCTTATGAGTTTTGTATAGATTTTGTAAAGAAAATTCATTGAAAAGCTTACATATGAAATCATATTTCAAGATATCATGATATCATAAATATGTTACAATACTCCATTATCCCTAAATTTAGGGTCAATTTATATTTTAGGATATCACGTATCATATCCTATGGAATTGTTTAAATATGTAGGTTTCATATATATATATATATATATATATCATACCTTACTATATAAGTATATCATATGATATTAAGAAGCTAAATAAAATAATTCCATTATATCATACTTTATGATATGGATTCAGTCAATTTATAAAAAAAAGTTCTACAAAAAACTAGATTATGAACATTTTGATCCATTTATGAATAATGTTTTTTAACAATGATTGTTTTTACGAGACACCTAATAATCATACAAAGAAAAAAATAAATTTAAATTCTTAATATATCTAAAATAGGAACAATATAATGAAAATGAAGAACAAAGTAGTGTACAATCATAGACGAGTAGCCCATTTTTTACTCTTTGATGTACGCTTGATGAAGACCACATAATCAATAGCTATATGTATAATACCTCCATAGGTGGTACATCAGACAATGGAACCACAACAATATCATAAGAAACCTATATTATTCAAATGGGTGTTAGTACCTTCTTCAAAAATGATAAATCAAGAACTAGAAGAAGAGAGATTCTACTTCTTCACATGTAACTAGTGTAATACCATTGGATGAGTCCCATCTCTTTTATAGTCACTCTTCAAAAAATAATGTGTTCCATATCATCAGATCTTGTCTCATGGAAACTAGGAGTCACATCACAATCGTTAAATAATGTTATGAATGTGTTCTGCATGTAAAGCCACAAATTTATTTATCCTATTAATTTATTACTAAATAAATTGTGTAGGAAGAGATTTCTAAATTCTTGAAAATGATATCATATACATGATTAACCATCACACTCTTTGAGGTAAATAGTCATAGGATGCAAAATATGAATCTACATGAATATATCTCTACCTTAGGTTTCAAGAATATCATAAAATATGATATTTGTGAAAATCTTCTTTCCCAAAAATATTCTACTTACAAAAAAACACTATAAGAACTTAATGAAAAATGTCACAAATCATTATGAATCCATCTAAAACCCTTTTTGAAATCGTTTATCAAACTCACGTACAGTTACAAAATAATCTTTTTCCAAAACCTAATACTAATCCAAAAGCCTATCCATTTTACCCTTTATTCCAAATAAGAGTGGGAAAAAATATAAATTCATTATTGCATGGATGAAATCGAAGAGAGACCTCATGCATAGAATAAATGCTACCCAAACTACTAAAGGGGATAATATTATTTTGATCAAACATACTCATATATCCATAAAAACATGTTCCCAAAAATATGTACCATATAAATCCTTTGGATACCTATATAATCCAATTTTCATTACATTGAGTGACAGCTAGATATTGAACAATGTCAATATATTATATTCCATCTCATACTTAATTTATTATTTTTAAAAAGTATTGACCTAGTTGTGGAATACATCACATTTCATTAATCTATTAGATAATATCATCACATGTACCTCATCCACGTAATATAACACCTTATATTTGTCTCAAAAAATCATTTTCTTAGATTTCCTTAGTCTAATTAAATCAGTGTCCAGATTTCTTTTTTTAAAGGTTGGGGCTGAAGCCTAATTTTTTATTATTAAATCAAAGTAAAGACCTCTTTTTAACTGGGTAGAGGGAATCCCATTACATAGCCCGAAGGCCCAGTGGGCTTCTAGCCCATTACATAGAGTGGAGGCCTAATGTTTTGGCCCAATTCACATTCTGTGAATAGTAACCCACCTACTGCAGTACCCGCATAGTACCACCGCCGCAACAGTACCCTACCGCCACTCCAGTACCGATGATGAACAGTGCTACTACTGCTACAGTACTACTACAGTACCTGCGCCCAATGTGTTTTGAACCCCCATTCTTATCTTATTTAACCTCCATCCAATGATAGGATCACAAATATACCCATCCAACCCTTATTATCTAACACTCAATGATTTTTTGATAACTGTATCAAACTATGATAGTTATTATGTTGGGTATTTCACCCACCTCAGGTAAAAAGGATTCATGAAAATCATAAACCACATATTATATTAATGAATTTATGTTATTCCCTGGGATATTCTTTATTGGTTAAATGAAAATAATTTGTATCTTATTAATTCCCATTAGTACTATACTAATAATAATCTATACATATCATCATAACCCATAATACTATATGGTGATTGTCAATTAGGGACTACATAAGGACATATTTTAATGTAATTTTGTCACTATGCTGTCTATATAAAGTAAATTATTTCCCACATGAATAAATAATAAATTAATATTTCCTTTATAATAAAATCATAATACAATTTCAACAGTTATAATCAATCTCATATATATCATATACCAAGAGATTGAACCTAACACACATGTTTCTTCTATGATAATGGTTTTATCAATTGTTATATTTCATTGTCCTTTGTATCCACCAAATATATCCCCACATCACCCCTCTCAAAGTTCACTCATATGAGATGGTATTTTTGAAATATTTGTTTTTTATTTGTGAGACTGAGGTTCCTTTAGCTGATAATGGGCTTTATGTATTATCACAGTTAATCATGATTCCATCCTTTATGATAAGACCCACATCAATTTTAGAAATGAACATCCTGATTCAAACAACTTCCTTCACATCATCTGATATAGTGATGTACATTTCCTCTATTATCAAGTCCACCAAGGTAGCATATTTGAAAAACTTCCGACTAATAACTCAACTAATACATAAAAACATGAAACTAGATTGAGATCTCATGCTTTCTCAATCAGATTTGAATTTTCCATATGTGTAACCCTTTACACTGAGCTCATCATCTCCTTTGAAAACAATAATATATCTGAATTTATTTTTTGGTATATAATGAAGTTCTTAACATTAATATAGTGACTCAACCCTATACTGTATTGGAAACTACTTGTACTAATAAGATTGTTGGAAAAATCCGGTGGAGTACAAATAATGGAATATATATAGATCCTATAGAAGGGACATCACAAATTTTATCTGTCCTTACTAACTCTTTATAAAGATCTTCAATCTTCTTATGATTTGTTCCATGAAATACCAATAACGTCCCACTTTTAGAGATACCCATGTGAAACCTACTTAAGACTTTTCTAATGTATGCATCCCAAATTAATCAATGAAACCTCCTCGATCTATATCTATATATCTACATATTAAATATGTTTTCTACTTAAACCATTAGTTTCATAGAATTTATCTAACCACATATTAACTAAATGTAAAGATAAGTATTAATTTTCAATCATAAGTATGTCATACATATAAAATTTCAAATATAATACAACACTTAAAATATTAAAATTACATAGATAGGAAAAATTTATATCTTTCATGAAACCAATCATACTGATAACATTATCAAACCAGGTATTCCAACTTTGAGAATATTTCTTCAATCGATAAATGGTTTAGTGCTATTTGTATACCTTTTTAGTCTCAGTTAGCACATCCAAACATTTAGGTGGTATCATATAAATTTACCCAACTAAATTCATATTAGTAAATAGGTTTTGATTTTTGTTATATATATATCAATATGAAAATGATATGTTATGTAAAAAAATATCTGAATTTATTATTTTATCAGAGTAAGGGAAAAAGTTTCTATATAATAAATACCATTAATTTCTTTGAAACGATTTTATGCCAAGAGTTTTATATAGGTATACACTCAACCCTCATTGTTGGTTTGATTACAAAAGAAATCAACTTTCACCTTATGATCCATACCTTTTTAGGGGTATCTTCTATATTTAAGACTTGGTTAGTATACATGGACTCCATTTAAGATTTCATGGATTTTAACCATTTCTCCTAATTAAAACCCTTTATATCCTCATAGTAGGTAGTAGGTTCATCCTCTATTAACATTATTTCACCATTATTAGCCTTGATAAATCCATATCCCTTATAATCATAATGAATTTTATCATACCATAAAAGTTATTATGTAGCCTCTGCCAGCCATTATTTTGTAACTTTGTATGGTGTTGGATAAAAAACTATCATAGGAACAATTCATATTTTTCTCTTTTACTTCTCCTTGTTCATCATTCCTCCAAATGAAAACTGGAATTATTATTTCATTTTCATGGAAGGTCGTATTTCATGACACAAAAACATTATGTTTCAAAAGATTTTGAAAATATCATCCCATTTTTTCCTTGGTATAACAAAAAAATATGAAGTTTTGAAATTTATAGTCATGTTCTTCAAAATCCAATCATCATATGAGTTCTTATAAATTACTAGTAGTCATAAAAAACAATCTAGGACGTTTTCCACAACATATTTTATATGATGTCTTTATGACTTCTTTAGAAGGAGCATGACTTTAAATATTGAAAAAGTCTCCATATAATAACCCCAGAATAAAATTAGAAAGTCACACTTACCCATCATCAATTGAACCATGTCAAATAGGGTTCAATTCCTCCCCTCAAATAAACCACTACACCATGGTGTTTTAGGAGGAGTGAGTTGTGAAAAAATTACACAATCCCTCAAATGATCTCTAAACTCTTGGATCATGTATTCACCTCCCCGATTCGATTTAATAATCATAGTAATTTTACCTAATTTATTTTGTACTTCATTATAAAATTAATTTAACTTTTTGAAAGGTTTATACTTATGTATCATCAGAAAAACAGAAACATAAAAACTAAAATCATTAATAAAATTGAACAATTACCTAAACCCTACACATATTTATGAACTAATTGGTCTCTATACATCACTATGTATAATATCCAAGAATCTACTATCCCTATAAATTTTTACACTAAAATGAATTTTATTTATTTTTCATAATAATTCTATACACATGTCTTAAACTATAAATAATTGATTATTTCTAACAATATATCTCTATTAATTCATTGGATGTGTTTCTCATTAATATTTGTAATGATATAATGATAAAGGTACCTAGTATTAAAGTCAACCAAAAATATCTTACATAGAATGTTATAGATAGAATTAACTATCTGTAGAATATATAAAATAGTTTCTATATTAAAAACACCATAAAACATCTAATTATTATAAATGTAGTAACACTTGTTATTAATTGTGAATGCAAATACCATCTTTTCCCAATAAATATACATAAATAGAATTTATATTTATGGTGAGAACATAATAGTCATTCTCCAATTGTAGTATGACTAAACTTGGTAACATCAAATCACAAGTTTTGGATTCTAATGCTGCAACTCATTCTCCATTGTTAACATGAATATCTAATTCACCCTTATTTGATTCCCTTCTATCTCTGAGTATGTGTGTATCATTATAAATATCTAATTCAAACCAATTATATAATACCCATGAATAATCAATGGTGAAATATAACATTATAACATTCACATTCATATTATCATAATGATTCTCTTTGAGAACATGTCTCAAGCAAAGATACCAATCATGAATTATTTTATTTTCCATAAAACTCTGGTATCTCAAAATTATTTTCATGATATATTACATAAAATATAAAATATATATATCTATCGATGAGTATCATATATTATGAGTTTTCATAAAGGCATTTTTATTAATTTATTCCCACTAAAATTTTGGCCCCACACATAATATCTATTTAGTGAACCAAAATAAAAATTTCACAAAGTAATTAATATGTTATGATGCTAATATTTCCAATTAGTTATTTAAGAGAACATCCAAATAATTTCATTTATTATTTTTAGATAGTTTATCTAACAAAATCATTATCCAATTCCATCATATGAATTAACTATAACTGCACATTAATTTAAAAACCAATAAAAATGAGTTTGATAGCAATGATTTCACATTATTTACTTTCTAAGATCTTATAGTTTCATATTTTTAGAAAATTATATAATAAGATTTCATAAAAAGCATACACTTTCACATAGTGTGCACTCATTTTATAAAAATATGGAATTAATTTTACACCCATGTTTCATTCAAGGAACCTTTTCTTCTTTTATTATAGGTCTAAAAAAGATATTTTGACCAAGTTAAATTTTATACTCAAAATAAGATCCTTATGATTCATATAAAAATTCTTAATGAAAAAAAAATAATATTAAGGGATATAGAAATAATATGAACAGGTTATCCCAATGAAAAACCTTAATGCCAGTAAAAATGTATACCTTTTCAACAATATAACCTTAAGAACATAATTAAATGATTTATACATTTTAAATTAAATAATTTCTCAAATAAAACCATTGAAACACATTATAAATCATAGGGAAATCATTAATTAATCTTACGTAACATGGGAAATCATGGAAACATTATTTGAAAAAACAAACCTTTCACCTTCATGAAGTTTATAAACCATACATTCATCATTAAATCATATTATTTCCATATGAACCCTTTGAAATTATGAAATAGGTAAATTGAGGAATCATATTTATAACATGCGTTCACTCACATATAACTTATTTCTGAATAACAAAATCCCAATTATTTCTATATGAGTAACCTATATGGTTATCTTCTTCATTTCCTCGTTTGAAGACTAAATCATTAGCCAATGTATTGGAGATATATATCAAGATCACCCACATTAATAAGTTATATTGGACTCTCCCATCATCATAAATAGTAATAAATTTCTATATCATGAAAAACAACTGTATTATTTCACTTTTTCATTATAAAATCCATGAAAGACTCATTTTAATCCGTACAAAAAATCTCTTTGCATTCTTCAATAAAATTACAGAGATATGTCCCGTTTTTTGAAAACTATTAATGCAAAAATATTCGAGATAAATGATAACAGGTTATACATTAAAATTCAATTAAAACCAATAGAGGAATCTAGAAAAAATATAGTGGCTATGACATTGTAAGAGGCATTAAATCCATGTAGGTTAAAAAACATCCTTCTTGAACATTTGAAAAAATATAAAAATGAAACCTATTGAAAACATTGAAACGTTTACTTCTAAAATAATTTTAAAGAAATTAAAAAAATATTATACAATGACATTTATAAACAATTTAAGCAATAATAATAAAATTCTAGAAAAATATAAAAGAATATGTATATAGTGGGTTAGAGATGGAAAGAAAACAATAAGACTAGGTTTTAAAGAAAAATATCCAACTACTTTGGTAACATTAAAAAAAGAAAATTCAAGGATATAACATGGAAACCATTTAAAATGTTATTTAATTTTTATTAATTAATGATATAATATATCCTTATAGAAATTTCATACACAAAAAAATTCTAGAAAATGGAAGTAATCTCAATGAAAGGAATTGAGATGAGGAATCCCTTACCCCAAGACACCCACTTGGAAAAACATGTTCTAAACTCTTGTATAGTAAATTTTGAATTATTTTATATAAATATAATAAAAATATTTATATCTAACTTACTATATATCATTCAATCATAACTTCTTAATTACCTCTATATTTACAATTCTTGGTTAAAATCAACTTTTAGGTGTTAGTTGTTTTGTCTCCCTTGCATGTTTTGATTTTGTGGTTTCATTCCATGAAACTTGTTCATTTTTTAGTAATATATAATATCAAAAACAAAAAATAATAATCATTTTTATATAATTAATAAACTTTTATTAATATCTATGTGATGAGATCATAAAAAACGAATCACATCATTTCATGTAAATGGTAGTCCATTCGTATACTTGAATAACATTTTTATTTTTGTAATGGATAGAAAATAAATAATTTACATAATATTTTCATTTTATTGATTTATAAATAGTTTAAAATTTTCATATTTAGTCATTATTGTCATCCTTATGTTCATACATGTGTAGTGGAAATGAAAAATGAATAAAATCACTTCATGGTGGTGGTAGTGCCACATACGCACTAGTAACATTATCATATTTACTCGAATGGGATGGAATGAAGGTAGATAATATATTATTTTTATAAAATAAAAATAATGTCCAAAAAATATTTTGTATTCTTTAAATACATATTTCTAACCATCTATGTGAGATGGTGATGAAAAATGAAATACATCAGTTTGTGGAGCTGGTAGTCACACGTACACACATGCGATGTTTCATTTACCAGAGGATGCAAATGATTTATAATATAGTCCTTATTTCATCATAATAAAATTAAATGAAATTAATTATACAAATTTAATTATATTGGGGTTTTTATAAAACATTTTATGGTGGTAAAAGAAGAAATAATATTTAAATAATTCTATTAAGATTTATACCTTATCCTAGGATATTTCATTTGGAATACAAATCAATGCTTATAGACAGGGTCTTTTGAAGAGGCAATGGCCTCTCAAAAATTGGCATGATATTTGAGTTTGGATTTGTTAAGATATTTATCAAGATAAATTTCTCAATGTGTGTTGATATTTGAGGAGTGGAGGTACTCTTTTATTAGGGATGGGAGTGAAAATATTGTAATTATTCAAGGATTAAAATTAATATAAAGTTTTTTCTCATGGAAAAGTAGAACCAATTAAGCCTATATTATAATATAATATTTTTTAAGATATATATCCACTGAAAATATCATATGTTAGAAATTTTTGGAGATATTTGAAGTCGTATGTCTCATTCTAACCCCATCATTAATACTTTTTTCCCTTATCGTGGTGATTTTTTTAAACAAGGTAATTAACCTATATGGAAAAAATGAAGATTTATTAAAAATATTGAAAATTAAAATTACCAAAATGATATTTTTCTGTATTCACTAAAAAATCAACCATTTTATAAAGACCATAAAAATAAATTCTAAGATATATTTGACATTATTAATTCAAAAATAAACAAACTTTTATCACATAAAAATTGTGATTTTTAGTAAAATAATTATAATATATGGGAACAAAATGTGAACAAACCAATTGTAGAAAAAAAATATTTTTTAAGTAGAAAATGGTTTTATTACCATTTTAGGAATATTAACATCCATTATATAATTTTTAGTTTATTTAATTAAAGAATTTATCAAGAAATTTCATAAAAATAATTTCTCATTAGTGGTTAAATTAAATTATTAAGATGAAGTACATTTCACACTAAAAAATGGTTTTATGGAAAAAATATCCCTTTTCCAGGAATTTATTTTATCGTCATTTGTATAAACATGATAATAAAAGTACGAATGATTATTTTACATTTTACATGTACAAAAATTATTATACAATAAATATTATTCTCAAAAGGGTAAATTTATCTTTTAAAATAAACATATAAAATATAATGTAAACTCTCTCTTTTTTAAAATGAATATTTTAACTTTAATTCTCTATAACCTTATATGATTTAATTATTACCATTAAAAATTTATTATTTATTTCACAGGAATTAATAATGAAAATTATATTAGTAAAACGTATCAACATATATTTCATAATATGTTTACCCCGATTCATACTTGACAATCCAACTACAAGGTTATAATGGTCATATTGAAATAATTATGTTGTGGTTTGTTTAATTTTTTTGGTTTATATAAAACACTCTATCGACCATAGTATTCATTTAAATAAATATACATTATAAAATACAAGGGTGTGACATTCCAAACCCTTAATGAAATTTCACCCTCTAAAATTCATCTTATTTATAATCAAAAAGGGTTTAAACCATTTATAGTGTCACTTACATGGATTGGAAGATAAATATATATTAATTTAATGAAATAACTTTTATTATGAATTGATAATATTTCCTTTTTAATGGAAAATTAATTTATATGTTAATTCTAAAAAAATTTCATTTCCTAAATATTTCATAACCCATGAATTTCCTTTTGGGAGACATATAATATTTAATGAGTTTATAAAGGCATACAATAATAGTTAAGTCTTTTTTCCATAAAGGAACAATAGATTTGTCTTCAATTTTTACCCAAGTACTTCTTTTACCATATACATAGATAATGTGAGATAATACATTTTATTGATTTATTTCCATCCCATTAGATGAATTTTATCATTTGGTTATTCTTAGATCATATTTTTTCATCTCTGCATCATCTTAGATTCTAAAATATAAAAAACCATAATAAAGTTTTCATTTATAAATCACTAAAATTAACATTAAATTGATCAAAAGATATATAAAATTATGAAATTCTATTCCACATGTTTTAATTCATTATCCAAACCCAAAAAATGGTTAGAATATGTTACGATAATATAAAATATGAATAAACCTTCAAATTGAAGAAAATAAAAAATTAATCTCAAAACCCAAAATAACAACACCCTATGTTCAAGTTAAAATACTCCATAAAAACTATTCTTAGACTATTAAAAAATATCCAAAACAATGTTTAAACCTAATGATTTGAATTATTTGATAATATATTCTTCTAAAATAAACTAAATTTTTTTCTCCAAATAGTATTGATCCCTCATAATGTCGCATACTAAAAAGTATATTCTATATTTATATATATTTTAAAAATATATTAATCCTCCCAAAATGTGATAACCTATTTATCTCACTTATTCTTTAATACTTCCACAAGAAAGATAATATTAACCCTAATATTTTTCAATACCATTCAACTTATGTCCACAAAATATAATATCATTTTTCCTCGAATAACAATTTCTCTAAAAAAATGTTAAACTTAAGGGTTGAATATACCCCAATCATATATTAAGACTTAATAAATATCACATAATGTATCATTATTCATATTTAACTCGCTTCACATAAAAAATAAAAGTGAATATCATTGTATTTAATCATAAGATCATATTTAATCAAATCATTTCCTATATAAAATAAAACTATATAATAAATATTTAAACACAATATATATACAATCAAATCACAAAACATCTTCATAAAACTTTAACCATGATTTTTTATCTTATTCATTAATACTTCCTTCCTACAATAAAAAATATGAATCATTTCCTAATATTCATCAATATTGGTGTAATCATGTTTCCCACTTTCATCATAAGAAAAACTATTTTAATAATCCATACCTTTTATATGTCATTCAAAAACAGTCATCTTTAACATATGAACTTTCTAAACCTTTATTTTTTTGATCATGTAGATCCCTTAATCGAGATTTTATACTAAGAAATAAATTTTTAAAATTATCAAACTCACAACATCTAAACATCTTAATTGATACCTTAGGAAGAACTTTATTCCCCTGTGTGTTTTTAGATGGTTGGAAATTTATTACTCTACGCCCTCCTTTACCACATATAAAACATCTTTACATTCCTTTGAGACAATTCCCTAGGTTATTCTTCCCAAATACTTGACCAGTATAACATTGAATCTTTTTACCTTCTTGATGTTTAATACTTTAAATTCCATGAAATACAATTTTCTCTAATTTGGTGTGTTAGAAATCTCACCAAGTAAAATAATTTTAATCATAACTAGATATATATGGTTTTGATAAAGCACAATTTTTTCCCTAAAACTTCCATCCCATTTATTTTTTCATTCCAAAACCCACCATACATTCCTTTACATTCATTGTTAACTTGGTTCTAGCTAGTTCCAACCATTTACTAAAAAAATGTGGTTAATGTGTGTGTATAAAATCAAAATAACAATTAACCATTTTATTTAAAGGATAAATAATAGGATATCCTTATCCAAATGAACTTTTATTCTAATTTTTTTAGTAACAAATATATATATAATTCCCCATAACATACCAATATTTGATGTAATAGATTAGTTACTATCTAAAACTATCACATTAACCCTTGATGGTTTCTAAATGTTTTAAATTATTCTCATCTTATAATATCCCAAACATTAAATTTATCTAAACTATTTATTTGATACCAACAATAAAAATACATTACTTTAACAACCAATAAATACATGTTTAATAGAATGGAGTTCAAATTCATATATTGTCATGGTCATTTAGATTTAAAGGTTTATTGAATTTTTCAAAAAAATAATAACAAAGTGGAAAATTCTACATAAATTATATTCTTTCTATTAAAAAAATAAATTAATTTTACAAACAATTTTCATTCAATAAATAAAATCCATTTTTCTAGTAAAAAAAATAAATCCCATGAAAATGTTTACCTTTTCCATGATAAAACTTTTTTCACATTAGTGAGACATTTACACTTGTGAACATAAATTATTTCTCAAGGAAAAACATTGAAACCCAATGTAAATAAAATAAAAATCATGAAGGAGTATTAAGAAATAAGGGAACTCAATAATGATTTATTTTAAAAATAAACATTTCACATTTATAAGTTACTAAACACTTATTTCCTCGTGGAGTAAAAATATTTATATATAAAAAATTAGCAAACATGGAATGGGTATCATAGAAAATCTTATTTTTAATCCATGTTCACTCACATGTAACATGTTTTTGAATAAATAAATACCAACCAATTCCATATGAGTAACCTATATAGCTCTCTCACTAACTTTTCTTCTTTGAAGACTTAATCATTACTAAATGAATTAAAGAGATATATCAAACTCACACATAAACTTGTGATATAGTAGGCTCACACATCATTATATATAATTCTCAAGCACCATATCATGAATAATTTTTTTAATACTAAAATTTTCCAACATAAGACCATTGAAAAACTCTTTGGAATCTTTAATAATAACACATTACAATTTCAAATTGAATTGTGGAGAAATAACCCTTTAATTTGAAATCTCTTAATGAAACTATTTCAAGAATAAATGGGAATGTGTTCTTATTTTAAAATACATTAAAACAGGTAATTTCATATTTATAACTAATGATATATATAATTTTGAAAAATGGTAGTCAAGACGTCTACATTAAAAAACTTTCTTATCACACTTTTGTAAAAATTACAAAATAACCCATATAGAAAACATTTTAAGTATTCATTTTTAAACCATTTCAAATAACGTGAAAATCATATAAAATAACCTTTTGAATCTTCTTATTCATAATTAATAAAATTCATTATTTAATAAAAAAAATATGGATATGGAGTAAAAGGATTTGGGAAGAAAACTAGAATGATAGTTTTACAAAAATACCACTTACTACTTTGGTTAATTTTAAATCATAAGAAAATTATATGAGTTAAATTGAAATTTATTTGAAAAAAAATTATAATTTACTAAATTAATGATATAATGGATACATATTGTAGTTTATACACCCCAAAAATGAAATCATGTAGTTCAATGAGACTCAATGAATGGAAATTGAGATGTGGAATCTCTAAACTCATGACTTACACTTAGCCAATCACATTAAACCACATATATAATAAATTTAGATATATTATGAACTCATATTTGAACCATATTTAAGTATAATATAGTAGATACCATTCACTTGCAACTTATTTTTACCTATTTACTTATGTTCTATGTTAAAATATATTATAAGGTGTCAACTCTATCATATTTGATACATGTTTTGCTTCATAGGATTCAAGACTTGCATATTTTTCATGGTTTCATAATATAGATAATATTATTCATGTTATAATTATCATATTTATAAATTTAATATAATATTAAAATCATATATGTATGGGGGTCATGAAAAACGAAGGACATCGTTTCATTGATACAGTAGTCCATACATATGTATGAATAACATTTTCATTTTTGTACAAGGAGGAAAAGAAATAAACTATATAATATTTTACTTTTATAGAACCGTAAATATTTTATAGAAGTAAAATTTATTCATTAGTTACATCCTCATGACCAATCATGTTTGGCCGTAGTGAAAAATGAATCCCACCGGTACATGTTGGTGGCAGTCCACACGTATGCTTCAGAAACATGATCATTTTTGAACAGATGAAAACATAAGAGGGTGGATAATATATTATTCTTAAATAATAATAAAAAATTCATAATAAATTATATTTTCATTAATTTTATTTTTACCTATATTTATGATTCAGTGATGAAAAATGAAATACATTGTGTTGTGGAGTAGGTAGTACACATGTACACACGAGAAAAGTTTTTGTTTACTAAAGAATGTAATGAAAATAAAACATTGTTATTCCATAATAAAAATAGAATTTCAATACAATAAATATTATGATTTAATTATGTTATATTTCTTAAAATAGAGTTTATCGAGGTAGAGGAAGAAATAAACATGGAAAAATTAGGTTAATAATTGTAACTTCTCATTGGATATCTTCCTTGAGATTCACCTTAAGCATTCTAGGATGGGTATTTTAAGAAGACCAAGACCTCTAGGATATGGGGAGTAGATTTTTTGAGTTATTTGGTCAGATCTTAATCAGGATAGATTGTAATTACATGACTACAGTAACCCAGAGCTGATTCCTGCCTTGTTTAATTGGTATAAATACAAAGAATCAAAACTTGAAAGACTGATCGATATAGCAGTCATGGAGAAGCAGATACATACCTAATACCCATTTTTAATTGGAAATATTAAATAAGGAGTAAAACATAAAAAATAATATTACCTATGTGCATTAAAACTCATTCTAAGAATTAATCATTATATTATCAAGAAAGGAAACAAATTAATGGTGGTATCAAATACTCAGTTAAGGTTAAGTATAGTAGAAGATATCATGATTCAACAAGAACAATCAATATGGGAAGGTAAATAACTAAATAAAAATTCCATTTAAATAAATTTTCTATCATTATAAGATAATTCATAATCAACATGGAAATTTAAATAACTCAAAACACATTCTACTTAATCAATAATATATGAATTAAATGCTTCTATATATAATATCACGTAGAAAATATCATGGATAAAAAGGTAATTAAATTCTAAATAAGTGAAATGATTAATTATTGGACATCAGGTCACAAGAACATAAAGATTTATAATTTAAATATCTATCCCAAAAATAGATTAAAACTACTAGTCAAAAAGAAATTAATTTGGCCAACTGTACCTCTACTTACAAGACCATTCAGAAGATAGTTTAAAATAGTAGGTAAAAACCGATTAGGTTTGGACAACTAATTTGTCACATGAGACCTATAGATTCATCTATGGGATATATAATATCTTGGACCCACATATAAAAACATGTCAAAATAATTATTCATATACTGAATAATATATTTAATTTGTGAATCAATGTTTCTTATTATAAAATATTTGTATTGACTAAATTATACAGATTTATCAATGTTACCCCTATTAGGCAAATAACATTCAATGTATAAATTGTATGTAATTGTTTGATATGGATTATAAAATATCTCGATCCATTATACTAGAATATATATAATAATGATAAATTTAATTAATAATGAAAAATGATCCAAAGAAATTGATTTTTTCAAGATAATGTATACAATAACAAAAGAAAGTTATATTCTACAATAAATTTTACCACCTGGTAATTTGAAACTCAAATACCATTAGATAAAATAATTCAAATATAAACGTAAAATACCATGAATTTTGAATTCAAATGTGTAGTCTATACACCACATCAAATTGAACTGGTTCATAATAACATATAAGTCTCAGTGGAATGTAAATTGAGACCAAATCCATTACCTATGTTTCCTTTTGAATAAAATTTCCTTAAATTATTGTATAGTGTCTTTAATATTTTTAATAACTTATCAAATAAGCATATTAATATTTATAATACCATATATGATCCTTTTATAACATCTTATCACTCATTCATTAATAATATTTCATTTATTTGTTTGTTAGTTTCCTTCTTTTCCAATGTGTTTTTGTCATGAATGATCAAATTATTACACATATTATATAGTTTAATCATATAAGAAATAATAATATTGAAATAATTATCATATTTATTCATCAATTATACTTCTAAGATCAATCAGAAATATTTTTTTTGAGAAATGAGGTATGTTACGATCATTAAGACAGTAGGTCATATGTACGCATGAGTAACATTTCTATTTCCCAATGATCGTTATGGAAATAAGGTAAATAATATAATATATTTAAATAAATATATTAATACCTTATATAAAATATTATTTAATTAAATATAATTATATATATAATCATTGTGTTGTGGTTATGAAAAGAGAGTCACATCATTTCGTGACGGTGGTAGTTCGCACGTACATGAACAATGTAATAATCTTTCATTGAGAGAAAAGGAAAGAAAGAAAATGATATATATTATTTTTTAATAATGATAAATATTCCATTAACATCATAATTATTTCTTTTATATCACATATAATCATTATTTTTATTCTTGTCACCTTCCACGTAAAGCCATTATGAAAGAAGAATCACATCACTTTGTGTGGCGGTAGTCCATGACACACAAGAGTAACGATATCATTTCTCCTATGAAATTGAAATTAAAAAACAGTTTTATATTTTATAATTACCCCATAGGTATACTTATGTTATAAATATCATATATATATATATATAATGTATATCTATCATAATATCCAATAGTGAGAGATGATGATGAAAAAATTAAAGACATCGGTTCACAAGGAGGTAGTGTTCTATACAAATGAATGATGTTTTTGTAACTCTCTTAATGGTAGTGGATATGGTTTTAGGACATTAAATTAAGATAAAAAACATCTCAGGATATATAAAAGAATTATATTATTATAAAATTATGGATTAATTATAATTTATGGAGTCGGAGAAGGAAATAAAATAAAGTCACTCATTGAAGAGTGTTACCTCATCTTCAGGTAATCTCCTTAGGTTTTCACAAAATCATTTAAAAGTTTATATTTACTCTTTGAATAAGATATAATGAATGAGGTTATGAACTTGGGAAGTGATATGGGTAGGTATTGTCCAAAATCAAATGTTTTTAAGGCATGGAGAAGATACCATAGGGCATGGCCTTTTAAAAGTGAGGTGAGTAACACACTTGTAATTTTTTATAAGCAAAATGGTGCACCCACACATTTCACATTCCAAAAGGATCAAAAATATATTATTAGTGATACTTGGATAAAATAAGGTATATATATATATCCCTAAAATAAATTTTAGATGAGTTTATAGGTCAATTGAAGCATTATTGTTTTGTCTAACCCCCGGTAAACCTATTTTTACCATAAACACGATAAATATTTTGTATTTTTTTCACTATTAATTTTTTAAAAAAATTATGCTATAAAAATTATATAATATAAATTATTATAATTTAAAATTTGGAATAAAATTTCTTAAATACCACTTTCATAAGTATAAAAATTTAATTTAAAATTAATCTCACACACACAGCGGGAAAGTGGGTTTCTATAGAAAAATTGTTAAAATGATTACAATGTTTTTGTATCAAAAGTCAATAAGAAAAGGATCGCAATGAGATAAATTCAATTAATAGAAATAAAATTTAACTACTGTTTCTTTTAAACCAATTAAAAATATAAAATAACATTATAAATTATTTAAAAAAATTAGTTCTTCGATTAGAATTTTGTATTTTTCACTACTCCTCAAAAAATGAATGATTTCAGTATTATCCCAAAAATTCAACCTATAATAATTTTGGAATTATTATTATAAATGAAAATATATTAAATTTGAATATAATTTTTTAATTAATTATAAGGAATTATTATGAGACTAAAAAAATTGACAACACGTGATTCTGAGGCTTGGAGAGCCCGAAAATGAATTTTGAACTTTTTTAAGGTACGTTCAGTAAATGTATGAGTGGAAATTTATATCATTTGAACCAGTGCTCGGATTGAAAATTTTAGGGAACCGTTTTATTTATAGCACTAGGATTCACTTAGGTATTGATTAAATTCGACCAGCAAGGGTCAGAATAAAAATATAATTTTGGACTTTTCAGAAAAAATAATAAAATAACTCTTTGAGTTATTTTGTTTTTCTTCAACCATTTAGTGTTGGTTAGTGGCACCGTTGTGTATAATTGGTAATTAAATTATAGTCATTTAATGAATCAATCTTCCCTTTGCGTAACCACAACAATTTTGGGATTAATGGTTCATTAATTTTAGTTCATTTATAAACCATATTAATAAATGCAGCCTGGTGTGGTCTGTTTTATTAAATAGAACCTTTGGCATGGGAATTGAGAACCCACAGGAGGAACCTATGACAAAATTCTGAGGACTTTCCTCTTGAACAAAGAACAGTGGATGAATTCTAACCATT
This sequence comes from Viscum album, assembly GCA_963277665.1. Classification (NCBI taxonomy): domain Eukaryota; kingdom Viridiplantae; phylum Streptophyta; class Magnoliopsida; order Santalales; family Viscaceae; genus Viscum; species Viscum album. The sequence continues at coordinate 1,131,196,453 of OY728150.1, read as the reverse complement.
GGTGGAATCAATCTAGGGATCGACGAAAAACAACGAACAAATTCGAATGAGGATTCCTTCCATCGTCCGCAATAGACTCCACTGAATCTCGGTATGGGGTTTACTTGTATTATATTTTAACTCATCATGTTCTTGGAAAATACCACAAACATAGACCAAATGACCAATAGGTTGATCTTCTCTCATTTTTTCCTATAGGTGGTTGTTGTGGGTCTTAATTTGGGGATTTTTTTCTTTCTGATTGATGATTTTTATCACCCATGTTAGAATAGTAACACAGAGGGTGTGAGCCAATCCAAACAAGGCACAGACCCCCATTCTTTCTTATGTGTGTTCTTTGTGTGTGCTCAGGAAATGAGGTGGAAAGAAAAATTTGAGAGCCTCCCCATGAAGGAGGCGACCCGAGAGGCCCATAGGCTTAGAAGGGAAATAAAATGGACCACGAGAGTATCTTCAGTGGCCTGTTGAAGCAACAGCCAGCGCAGCCCCACCGACACAGCGGTGTCCAGCCGAGCTGGTTGCTTAGCGGAGTAGTGCCCATAGGCACCGCGACGGCAAGAGCTATGACGGGTAAAATATAGAAGCATTGTCGTGCCGTGCTAGGATATATGCATCCCACTCAGACCACTTGGATCAACCAATGACCGGCTCTATGCATCAATTTCAAAAGGTGGGGTGGTGCCCCGCTGGCGCTGCTAGCTGGCCGAACCAGATGCACCACATCCTTTAGGTGCGTCCCGCAACAGGCCTTCATCTGTGGGGGCTAGGTTTTCCAGGAGTGCAAGACAAGACGGCTAGGCTGGACCCTCCACCTGGGCTGGGTCCGCCAATTGGGTTGGACGAACTATCCAGGACAGACCCCTACCAGACTTGGACTCGTCCAATCTCATTTCTCTAAATTGGGTCTATCTCATAAACTGGTAGTCTGATTGATGTGTCATCAATGGTGTGAGTACCCTCATGACGTGTATGTCCTTTTGGATACTCCACTTGAGTTTTGGAAAGAATTTGGAGTATCACCGAATTGGATCAGACTCAAATCCAACTTAGCCCTATTTAATTTTTTGCCCAAATCGTACCGACCAGGCGTCCAATTGATGCGTTGTCTATTGCGTTGGAACCCTTATGAAAATGCGGTCCTTCGGTTAATTTCATCATGAAACACAATAGTGGTTGAAATAGGACCAGTGGCTTGAGGGGAGGTTTTTAGGGAACTCAAGTGCACCAAGTATGGGAATCCTGGGGCTGGTTGCCACGTGAATTGTGGCCCTATGTGGATTGAGAGTAGAGAGACGATGTGTGGATGGATGGTAGTGGGACCCTTTGTGAATCAACATTAGTGGGACCTTTTATGGATTGACAATTGTGCAACCTTGTGTGGATCGATAGTAGTGTGACAGTGTATGGCTCGATAGTAGTGTGACCATGTCTGTATTGACAGTAGAGAGACCCTTTTTGGTTCAATAGTAGGGATACTTTGTTTGGATCAACAGTAGAGAAACCCTATGTGGACCAATAATAGAGAGACACTTTGTGTTTTAGAAGTTCAACAACCCTTTTTGGATCAGCCGAAGAACCTCTCAATGGAATAAAAAGTTCTAGATGAATAATAATCATCTTTCTTTCTGTTCTCTAACATGTATTCCTGGTGTGAGATGTCTTTTACTTAGTGCTTTGTGATTGAGATCATGCTTTGTGATTTTTCCATTATGAAATTCTGAGAGACCATTAGTGGTCTTGGGGTCCCTACTGAGTATTGTTATACTCACCCCTACCCATCTTTCTCCTACACCTTGTACTATCTTTTTCGGACGACGTACAAATTGATTGAGACATGAGGAGAGAGGGCTAGACGGTGCTCATAGGTGATTGACAGACATGGTGATTGGTAGTGATGACAGAGGATGATCGGTACCTACCCTTCAGGTAGGATCCTTAGTGGACGACCTCTAGAGAAATGTTCCCCCCATTTTAAAATAACTTCTTTCAAGTTGGTCTTATGTAATAGCCCCTTTACATACAGTTCTTACTTTTACTCTTAGTTGTGTTTTTTAGTAGTGGTATTACTTTCGCTTTTCTTGTTGTTTTTTACTTGTATGCAGTGTGTACCTATTCTATGGGTGTACATTTTTAAAGGAAATTCCTTTTCTTTTTGGGATATTTTTTTCCGTTGCTAGTCTATATATCCTAGCCTATGAAAGGTGGGCATGGGGTAGTTATGCCACGGGATCTGATGGACGGGTCATGACAATGTGGTATCAAAGGGGATGTTGGTTCTACTAGATGAACTAAGAGTCTGTGTTTTCAATGGAGAAATAGTGATAAGTGTATTGGGTTCGGATTATAGTTTTTGGAGTCTAGTGTTGGTGTGGTGGCCGTCGTATCCATACACCAGGATCCTAAAGTCAGATTTCCAACTCGGTACATGAAAACATTGTTTGCGGGTGTTTTGAAAATGTTTTTCATTTGAGTCATATTACCAGGTAGAACATATTGACCATGGAGCATCTATTTTGTTACAGGATGCCACAGCGTAGACATCCATCCAGGATTCCAGTGGGAGATCATGATGACAGACCACCAAGAGATGAGGCATTGGTGAAGGGCCCTCTTACAGTGATAGCTCCTTCAGGTGGTGCACAGGTAGCACCACCAGTCATAGGGAAATAGTTTCCCCCCGCCCCACCTGCAGACTATGCACACCAACTAAGTGTGTTACAAAATTTCAAGAGATATAGGTCTCTAAGGTATTGAAGCGATACAGATCCAAATGCCGATGAGGACTAGCTGAAGGCTATGGCACGATTTTTCCATTTGGTCACGACAATAGCAGACCAGATGGTGATCCTACCTGCTAGTATCTTTCAGGGCACAAAAGGAAGATAGTGGAGCCTGATGCTCCAGACATACAAGGAGATGAATCATTCTTGTTTGGACTTTGATAGCCACTTTAGTGATGATTTCAAACCAGCGACACTTTTCACTCTTCATATTCAAGAACAAATGTACTTACAACAGGGCATCTTGGAAGTGGCCCAATACTCGGCAAGATTCACTAACCACTCTCACTACTCCACCAACATGGTACGATACACTTTCTTTAGGTCCCTAAAAATTGAGTAGGTTCTTCAATAGGAGATCAGAGTATCGATGATAACTCTAAACATCCCAAAATATTTTGCAGTCCTAGAGTGTGCAAAGTTGGTGGAGAGCTTCCTAGCTAAGTAGGCACCGACGGTGACAGCCGCCATCGGATGATAGTCAGCTGAGTAATCTACAATAGGCAGTAGGAATATGACGCAAAGGTCTAAGTGGGAAAAACCATCTAAAGAATGACCCCAGGTAGTAGGTTCAAAGGTTCTGAGCTCACAAATCAGAGGAGGTTAGAAGAGGAGGAGACAATTCTTCTTTTGTGGCGGGCAGGGTCACATGGCTCGTGACTTCCCAACCAACAGTTCTGATGATCAGCAGATGAATGAGGGGCCATTGAAGAAGCAGTAGATATTCAAATGAGGAGGTCCATAGGGAGAAAGATGTGGCAAAGGAGCAGGCCACACAACAGGTGGTGGACGACAATTTGAGGTAATACCATGACCACCCCCTATGTGGTCCACCCCATCCCCAGGGAGCATGTGTAATAGGACGAGGTCTGATTCAGGCGGTAGAGGCCTATAACCATGTCACTCTAGATATGATTTGAGGTATGATCTGTGTCTAATCCAACCAAGCTATAGTTCATATATACAAAGGTTTCATCCAATATTTCTATTCCAAGGCTCTCATTCGGAGCTCGAAGATTCTGATGGAGCTGTTGGATCGATCCTTACATTTAGAGACTCCTACTAGAGAGGATTCAATGACTACACATTATTGCATGAAGTGTGAGCTTACTCTAGGAGGCGATAGATTCAGCTAGGATCTCCTAGTAGTTGTTCTGGGGACTTACGACATCATCTTGAGTATGGAATGGCTATCCACAGTCCATGCTCAGATTGACTCTTTTAGGCACAATGTGTGGTGTGTCCATGAGGATAAGACCATGTTTTCCTTAACCGATGAGAAGGAAACCTTCGCAGAACATGATAGAATTTCATGGGTGCATTTGATCACTCTTTAGTTGGTTATCCTATCCCTCAGTGTAGTGGATAAGAGGAGTTTGAGCTATCCTATAGTGCTGGACCAATATACATATGTCTTCCCTGAAGATGTTCTGAGACTACCTCCTCGCAGATAGGTAGACTCCTATATCAACTTGAACCCTAGGACGACACTGATATCTACTCCAACATATCGGATGGCTCCCTTAGATCTTTGAGAGTTGAAGATATAGTTGGAGGACTTACAAAGAAAGGGGTTTGTAAGGCCGAGTGTTTCCCCATGGGCAGCCTCGATTTTTTTTTCTCTAAGAGGGAAGATGGGAGTTTGAGGCATTGGATGGAATATCGGTGCCTAAACTAGGTAACCATGAAGAACATGTATCCTCTAATGAGGATTTATTATCTCTTCAACAGACTGATGTGTGTATGGTAGTTTTTGAAGATAGACCTCAAATCAAGCTATCATCAGCTCAGGCTACGAGATGAGGTTTTACCGAAGACAGACATCAGATGCTGGTATGGACACTATGTGTTCTTGGTAATTCCTATAAATGTGATCAATTCCATAGAAGTGTTCATGGGAATCATGAATAGGATTTTTCAGCCTTACCTTGATCGCTTTTTGGAAGTCTTCCTTAATGACATCATGGTGTACTCGACGCCAGAGGAGGAGCACACCACACATCTTCAGATAGTCTTTGATACACTCCAAGAGTTCCATATTTATTGAAATATCTTAAAGTTCTAGTTTTGGTTATGAGAAGTCCACTTTATAGGGAACATTATTTTATGTCTAGAGTTACAGTGGATTCAGCAATGATAGAAGAAATTATATCTTGGGATCCACTGAGGAGTGTGACTGGTGTATGGAGTTTCTTGGGGATGGATAGGTGCTATTAGAGATTTGTACTCGAATTATCTAGGGTATTATCACCTATTTAAACTTTTTAATAGAAGGTAAGTCTCTTTTTATGGAAAGATAAATTCCCTCAGAGCTTCCAGAAGTTGAGATGAGACTGACGAGTGACCCCATATTGAAGCTAGCATAATAGGGTGTTGGGTGTGTAGTCTATTGAGACACATCAGGGACCCTACTGGGATGTGTCCTGATGCAGGAGTGATCAGTGGTCTCCTATGTCTCACCACAGATAATAAAACATGTGAATAACTATGCAACCCATGACAAAGAGTTAACATCAGTGGCCTTCTCCTTGAATATGTGGTGACACTAATTGATAGATGAACGATTTACTGTCTACACCAATAAAAATAGTGTCAGGTATATCATATCGTAAAAGAACATGAACCTGAGATAGCGGTAATGGATGGGGTTCCTACATGACGATGACTTCGAGATAGCCTACAATTATGAGAAGCAAAACATGGTGGTAGACAAACTCAGTAGTAGGTCTGGTCTATAGTTTCTGAGTGAGGTGACAGAGCAGCTAGCGGCCTTGGAGATTTCCATCTTGGATAGTGATGGAGCATCATACCTCTAGTCTATGGATGTCACTCCCCCACTCCTTCAGTGAGTTTGGGAGTCAAATCTTGGGGACATTGACTACGATACCCGACATTCTCAGATATCCTTAGGATAGGCTCCTAATAGATTTTTTGAAGGTGGGGAGCATGCAATCCTTTTTAGCGGACACACCACCATACCAGTGATGTTTCAGGAGGAGGTGTTGAGGGAGTTCCTTACATCCCCTTTGGTGGTACATCCTGGAGTGGACAAGATGTACCAGGAACTCCAATGTCAGTACTGGTTGGCCAGGGATGATGAAAGCAGTGGCAGAGTTTGTTTCATGATGCCTCACTTATCCGCAAGTGAAGGCCAAGCACCATGATCCAGTATGATTTACTCAACCACTCGAGGTACCAGAGTGGAAATGGGAAGGTATATTGAAGGACTTCATGACAGGGTCACCACATATGTCTAGGGGACATGACTCTATCCATGTAAAAGAGATAGTATGACTTCACGTGATACCATCGACAATCATTTCATATCGTGACCCTCATTTTATATCCCGGTTCTGGAAGGGATTACAGGATTCGTTCGAGACTCATCTATGCTTAGGCACCACATTTCATCCTCGGGCTGATGGTCAGACGGAGAAAACCATAGAGACACACAAGGACATATTTCATACTTGCGTCCTTGATTTTGGCTACAGTTGGGAGGACAACTTGTCATTGGTAGAGTTCGCATACAACAACAGTTATCACTCCACCATCGGCATGTCCCCATTTGAGGCCTTGTATGGGCGACCATGTAGATAACATGTATGCTAGAGAAACCTATGGGAGTCTGAACTTAGGGTCTAGAGTTAGTATGAGCTACCATTGAGAAGGAGTAGGTCATCCAGGAGAGGATGAAGACTGTATAGAGCAGGCAGAGGTCTTATGATGACAGGTGATGGAGACCCTTAGAGCTTAAGGATGGAGATCATGTTTTCCTTCAAGTCTCACCCCGATAAATATTGCAGAGATTTAGTCGGGGTGACAAGGTATCTTCGAGGTTCATCAGGCCTTTCCAGATTCCTAGCCGAGTTGGTGAGGTGGCATACCGCCTAGAACTTCCCCCAGAAACACACCGGGTGCATAATGATTTCACATGTTGCAACTGAGGAGATACGTGCATGATCCATATCTTGCCATCGGCTAGGGAGAGCTGGACATTGACTTTGAGGCGACTTTCACAGAGTTCCTAGTGGAGGTAAAGGATTGACATAAGAAGGTCATGTGGGTGTGGTTGATTCCCCTTGTGTGAGTTTAGTGGTAGTCCAAGAACCTCCAGGAGATCACATGGGTGTGGGAGGATTAGATTCATGCTTATTATCCCCATTTGTTTTCCTAGCCTTTGATGTGGCTTTTGGGGACATAAATCCTTAAGGTGTGGAGAATGTAAAGAACCAAAATTTCTGTATAAAATTATTTAATTAATTATATGGAATTATTACAAGACTGTAAAAATTTATGACACATTATACCAAGGCCCGGAGATCTTGGAATGGAATTTTGAAATTTTTTTAAGGTACGTTCAGTAAAAGTGTGAGCGGGAATTTCTATCATTTGACCTGGAGCTCAGACTGAATATCTACAGGCACCGTTGAATTCGCAATTCCAGGATTCGTTTATGAAGTTATTAACTATGACTAAAAAGAGATGAAAGAAAAAGTTAATTTTTGGATATTTTAGAAAAATAAATTACCCTTTGAGTTATTTTATTTTCCTTCAAACATTGAACGTTGTTTGGAGGGACAACTATGTAACATCAGTCATTAAATGAGGGTCATTTAATGACTTGATCCTCTCGTTGTGTAACCACAACGCTAGTCGGATTATTGTTTCAATAATTACTATTCATGAATCAACCATATTAATGAATGCAATGTGTTGTGGTTTATTTTGTTAATTCAATCCTTTGGCATGGGAATTAAGAACCCATGGGATGAACCCTTGATGAAATGACAATGTCTTTCCTCTCAAAAAAAATTGTGGATGAGCTACGAGCATTGTGTGAGTTGATTCGGGGATCGACAAACAATGATGAATGACTTCGAACGCAGATACCTTCCATCACCCGCAACGGATTCCACCGAATACAGGTAGTGGTTTACGTGTTTTATGTGTCCTCTAATCCCATTCATGGAAAATACAATGAACATGGATCAATAAACTAACGAGTTGATCCACAGCTCATTCGTTCTTCTAGGTGGTTGTTGTAGGGTATTAATTTGGGGAATTGTTTTTCTGATTGATGATTCATATCACCCCATGTTAGAACACTAACACTGAGGGTGCAGGCTAATCCAAACAAGGCTCGAACCCCCCCTCCCCCCCCCCACTATTCTTGTTTATGTTTGTTATTTGTACATGACCATAAAATGAGGTGACAAGACAAATTTTAGAGTCTCATAGTGAATGCGGAAACCCGGAAGGCCCATAGGCGCAGAAGGGAAGTAAGAATGGAAAACCGGTGTGGGGGGTGGGGGTGGCGGGGGGCGAGCTAGCTGGATAGAGAAGGGGACCCCGAAGGCACCGTGGTGGTAGGAGCCGAGGAAATCAAGGCTGTCATGGATGGAATGGCGCATCGTTATAACACCTTGCAGGGTGATGAGAAACCCGCTCAGGCCGCTCTGCTAGACCAATGGCCTGCTCCAGCCGGCCATTTTAGAAGGAAGGGTGACACCCTACTAGCGCCACCAGTTGGATAAACCGAAAGCACCATGTTCGGTTGGTGCATCCAGTAACCGGCCTGAATCCGCGTGGTCTGGGATTTTCAGGTGGGCCCGACCCCCCCCCCCCCACCGGGTCAGACCTGCCAGTTGGGTCGGGTTCACCAACTGAGCCAAACCCGCTAGCAAGATCGGACCCACAGGCCCAACGGGGCAGCTAGTCCAGACCCCTACTGGACTTGGACCCATCTGATCTCGTTTCACAAAAGGTGGCGTATCTCGCAAACCGTGCATCTGATTGGTGCGTCGTTATCATTGTCAGGACCCTCGCAGCTAGGCGGTCCTTTTGAGATACTTAAATTGAGTTTTGGAAGATGTTTTAGTATGTCCGGGTTGGATCTGACTTGAATCCAACCGAACCCAATTTACCTATATTGCCCATAACATACAGACCGCGCAACTGATTGACGTGATGTCTGTTGCGTTGGAACACTTATGACAAGTCGGTCCATAGGGTTACATCTTTATGAGACTTAGTAGAGGTTGAAATATGACAAATTCCTTGAGGAGTGGTTTCTCATGAACTCAAGCACACCAAGTGTGGGAATCCCTTGGCTGGATGGAATTTCTGTTGTGACCCTATGTGGATCGATAGTAGGGAGACCCTATATGGATCGACAGTACTGCGACCCTATGTGGATCGATAGTTGTGAGACCCTATGTGGATCGATAGTAGAGCAGCCTTGTGTGGAAGGACATTAGTGTGACCCTATGCGGATCAACAGTAGTGCGACCCTGTGTGGATCAACAGTAAAGAGACCATGTGTGGATCAACAGTACTGAAACCCTTTGTGGATCAACAATAGAGAAACTTTGTGTGGATTGACAGTAGAGTTACCATGCGTGGATCAGAAGTTCAGCGACCCTTCATAGATCAACAACAGAAGCTCTAAACAGAATAAAATGATCTAGATAAAGACCAATCATCCTTATTCTTGTTTTATAAGTTGTATACCTAGTGTGAGTTGTCTTTTACATAGTGGGTTCTGATTGAGATCATGTTTTGTGGTATTTACTTTATTGAATTTTGAGAGACCTTTAGTGGTCTCGGGGTCCCTACTAAGTATTGTTATACTCACCCATATATGTGCTTTGCCCGCACCTTGTAGTGTATTTTGGGGATGACAAATAGAATGATTGAGACTTGAGGAGCCAAGGCTAGATGGTGTTTGGAGGTGATTGGTAGAAGTGGTGAGTATTAGTGATGGCAGACGAAGAGTTGGACCTACCCTTCGAGGAGGATCCTTGGTGGATGACCATCAGAGCATGTTTTTTACCTTTTTGTTGTACCTTATTTCCAGTTGAGCTTGTATAGTGGCCCCTTTATATTCATTACATAATTGTTCTCTCAATTGTGGTTTTTAGTAATTATTTTTACTTTCCCTTTTTCCATTGTGTTTTACTTGTATGCATTGTGTACCTAGTCTTTGTGTGTACAGGTGTAAAGGAAATTCCTTTCCTTTTTGGGTTATGCCTTTCCGATGCTGTTGCCAACCCCTGGCCTATGGATGACATGATTGGGGTAGTCACAACATAGGCCCTAGGGGACGGTTCATGACATTAAAAATGTTTTATATTTTTTTCAAATAAATTGTATGAAATTGGTAAAATTTAATTTTAAATCATGTTTGAAAATCACAAGTAAACCATCTTTTAGAAAAAATATAATTTTATAGAAAATATTTGTGTTTATTTTAAATGATTTTCATTACATTTCTAATCAATACATAACTAATAAATTTGTGTAAAGTATATATTTTTATAATTTCTTTCATCATATACATAATCTCTATTTGAATATCTAGGAAATGACTATTATATTAAATATTAAAATTAATACTTTATTATTGTTTGGTAAAATTATATCATCTATGCGATAAGAGGTATCAATAAACTAGTTTTTGTGTGTAGCTCTAGATAAACTTAGTGTTGCATGTAAAATACACTATTGAATACAATTTTGTAATTTTATAATTTAGGATTATTACATTGAGTGATCAATGTTTTTGGATATGTGAGTAGAGTAGGTTCCCTTTTATAAGTGCGGGTAGTGGACCTCTTGTAACTATTGATTTTTTTTAATTAATTTAAAATCATTTTCATGTGAAAGTGGCACCAGGGAAACCCAACCCAATTTAGAGTAGAATACAGTTTAAGGTCAGAATACAGTCAAACTATCATATTTAGACATGGTATAGTGATATTTTAATCCTTATCTAATTTTAACCCCCTCATTAACCCTTTTTACCATTACCATGGTAAAATATTATTTCCCAGGTAATTAATTGAAATTGTAAAAAGTAAAAGGAAACATATTACCAACATTTTAAATGATAATTCTAATTAAGTATTAATTTTTCAAATTTCTTTTATTAATCCTTAAAAAATATTTGGACACATCTTGGGTTTTATGCATTTTAAAATCCGGCTTATATCATGATGATGTCATAAAAGTTAAGGTATTTTTTAAAATGGGGTTTTCATCTTTTCACAGAAAAATAAACCATTTTAAAAATATACACAAAATTCACCCAAATTTAAAAAATTATGTTTAATTTATTTCTTCAAATAAAATTTCTATGGTAGATGAAAATTATTCTCTTTTCCTTGCAAAAATGGGAGATATCCATTTTTAGTAAAAAAATATCTCTTAAGAAAAAATGATTTTAATCACATTACATTCCAAGAAACAATAATTAGATGATTTTTAGTTTAATTTCTTGTATATATTATCAATAAATTTAATCAAAAATTTATTTTGGGTGGTTCATGGCTGGTAAATCCCATATTCCTTCATCCAAAAGTCTCATGTTTAAAACTAGGTAGGGGTAATTTCTCTAGTATTGTATCATCACTGTAGTATGGAACTATAAAAATACTATAGTAGGAGAGGGTACTATAGTAGTGATGGAACTGTAGTAGTTGTGGGTAATGTAGTGTGCACTGTAGTATTGGTAGTATTGTAGTAGGTATTACAAAAGCCCAAGTACAATAGTAATACTTTTCACAAGAGGGGGCTTTAGGACAAAAAATTGGCTTTCAGGTATAGAATATTGGTATTTAACTCCCTAGGGAATTTAGTCCATGTTCATGGACCACTTTCCCTTTGGCATATAGTCTTTGTAATGGTTCTCCCTCTTCCTAGAAAAAAACGTCTTACCTTTCATAATAAAAGTGTCTTATGCCGCAACTATTATTTAAATCATCAAAATAACATATCATTGGTGATTAATTTGAATTATTAAGATAAACATACATTTCACACATAAAATACATTTTTTATAAATAATATCTCTTTCTACCATCAAAGGATTTTATATTCAATTGTAATAACATTATAATAAAAATATAAATGAATATTCAGTATATTTATTATGTAAAAATAATTTGAAAATAAATTTAATACTCTAAAAAAAGAAATTTGGATTTTAAATGAAATATATTAATGAATATATAACCCACTTTTATAGAAAAAGAACCCTTTTAACATTAAATATTCTTAACAATTTAGGATTTAATTATTATCATTCAAAATTGAGTACATATTTCCAAGTATTTGATTAACAATTTTTTAGGGAAACATTCCTACCTATATTTCATAATTCAGTTACCCCTATTCATACCCACCAATCCAATGGTTTGGTTATGATGCCCATTTTTTAAAGACAAAATAAAATATTTTTGATCTTTAACTACAAAATTATAATGATCCTTGGGAAATCCCGAATTAAATCAATAATTTACATTAATTTTCCATAAAGAAGCCAATAAAATTAGAAAGATGATTACCCTCCCTACAAACAAAAGATAAAACACATGACTATAAAGAAACATCAATACCCCAAATCTTAGCAATAGTGGAGCAAATAAAAATTCCTCCTCCTTACTACACCTTGAAGAGTCAATGAGCATTTTTTTTGTCGAACTCTAGGATGACAATCTCTAACCTATGAGAAATAGTTATATTCAAACATAATAGTATTTTCATAGCCTCAACCACAATAGGTTTATAATTGGCAGCAATAGATATAGGAAAATCTAGAACAATATCACTATTACTAGCATGCACTTCAATGTGAATCCAAATTCTATTTACACCATATATCACTATATATTTTTTTATCTTAATTGATACTAATTTTGTGTGGGATCAACAGAGTATGAAAATTGATGTCTTCCATAACCTAAAAGTGAAATAATATTTCCATGCTAAAAACCATTCATGAACCATATTAATCCAAACCTTTTAATAATTTATATTATTGTTGAATATGACATTATTTCGCCTAAACCAAAAACACAATGCCCATAAAAACATGCTCTAGTCAACTTATTTTTGATATTTTGTAAACCAAACCTTAAAAATAATCGTGAAATCTCTCAAATTCTTTCATATAAAGTATTGAACATCAACATTCCATTTCCAATGAACACTTATCTATGTAAAATCAATAATTGTGTTAAAATGTGTCTCACCATCCCAAAAAATTAATGTTTTTAAATATATTTTAGCTATGTGATGATTAAAAAATCACTCAAATTCTGAGATAATATTCTTAAACACTTGATAGTATAACATTTTGAAATTTGGTTTGATGTTATGTAACCATATATTATTCCCTGGAAAATTATAACCAGATCCAATAAAACTGAACTTTCTCCAATACCCTTACCACAATTAATATATTACTCACTTCTCTATACACTATGAATTTTAGTCAAATCCACAGTCGAGGATCATGGGGATAGCTCGAATGACCAACATATCTTTAGTATTAAACCATGTAGTAAGATTATCATGATTCCAACAATCCAGGTCATCTGAAAATAAATAACAAACCAAAACTTCTTCAAGACCACACAATAGAGGAGACATGGGTTTTAGATTGTGTCCTCTAACAAACCATGGATCATTTCAATCATTAATACTTGCACCATTAGCTATCATCTATTACAAACAACTATTGAGAATAAATTTAAAATGCCATATAATTCTCTAAAAAAATATAGACTTGGGTCCCAAAAAAGTGTCATGGAAAGAAGAGTGAGGGTAATATTGGGCTTTTAAAAAATTCACAAAGGGAGCATGTATCTTATAGTAACCTCCATCCCTTAATTTTAAGAAGAGCCTCATTAAATAACATCAAATTTCAAAAAATAAAATCCCCAAAGACCATTAGAAAGAATAATGTGTCCCATGAAATCCATTTTTTTAGAATCGTTCTCTTTATAACCTCACCATAAATTTTGAAAATGTTACACCTAAGACTCTACTCTAGCATGTAAACACCATATCATGAATTTTCATGCAATGCACCTTCTAAAGAGACATTATTCACAAAATTATTTAATTGATTAATTTAATAATTTTAAATTGAATAAACTAACTTAATTATTTAATTAATCATATTGAAATTATATTATCATGAATTTTTTATTTTTTTCTTAAAAAGTGTCTGTTTTAATAGAAAAACATGCTTTCAAAAAAACATGTTATTTGTATGGATTTACCAATATATAATAATGAAATAGAACTTTCAAAAACCTTTTCAGCAATAAAATATTAGTTTAATGAATAATAATATGAATTTTTAAAATATTATTTTAATGTAAAAATCCTATTTTTCCTGATTTTAGTTCTAATTAAAATCGTACATTAACAAAAAAACATTCAACCGTTTTCATTAAATCAAGTATTTTCTAGGGAGATACTGTTTTAGATTTCCATTAAATCCCCAAAAATTATATTTTTTTATAATAAATCAAGTTATTTCATTAATATTGGTATCCAAGATAATTTTATCCTATATATAAATTTAATGCTTAAAATGTTATTTCTCTAATAAGAAGTTTTACATGAATAAGTATATTTATTTTAAAAATAAATTTTCAGACCTTTAAAAATTTTATTTGATAAAATCATATCTATATTTTAAATTATCATTATAAAATTAGTTAAAAAGTTAAATCTTAATATTTTCCATCAAAATTAATTACTGTTATTTAAAACATAATTATCACGGTAAAAGTAAAATAGGTATAATTAGTTTATCATAGTGTAAAAGTCCAATAACATTTAAAGAAGTTCCTTGAATTGAATTTTTTATTTTTTTATTGACTGAGAAATCTTCAATCTATATTTTATCAATTTTCTACCCTTTGAAACTTGAATAGTAACCAGATATTATTGAAAATGTATTGGTTACTCCCAAAACCACCCATCCCTTCACTTTTAAAATGTAACATATTCACCACATCCATACTAGCTGATAATTTGAATATCTCCTTGAATATATACCATATTACTATCCCTAGAACCCGCACCCATAAAAATATTCCCCACATCACTCTTAATTATCCCATTCTCTTCTAATTCTAGGAATGTCGAAGGAAAATACACATCTCTAGCGTGATTTTATCAACAAATTATTTTTATTCTTAATTATATTCTTTAAAATTTATTTTAGACACACTAGTATAATCATATTAATATAATTTTTATAATATAATGTTACTATATTAATGTTATCGTCATTATTTATTTATATACCTCAACCATTAAGAATAAAACCATTGTTTGTATGTTGTCTATACTACCACCTCCACAACATAATGTCTTTTATTTTCATTCACTATTTTATATGGTTAGATATAATGATGGTATTTGAGGATAAATATTCATTTTATAATATCATTAAAGATTTTTTATTTCAAATTATATAACCTATTAATGATATGATAAAAAAATAATCATTGTTATTTTAATTTTTAAAAAATTGGTGTTCTAAGAATATAATTTTTTTTCAAATCATGTAAGATCTTAATATCCACTACTTATTCATATAAATATATAAAATAATATTATATTCCCCTAATTAATATTAAAGAACATCATTATTATTCTGTTATAATGACATTACAATAAAATAATATCATAATAATTCATTATACTAGTGTATATTCATGTTTAGGCTGGTTTAACCACCTTCCTGAACAATACTATACATTTATATCATGGATGAATATGAAGAATTATTTACTAGAATAATATGATATAAATTTGTAACAAATTATATTTCTGTTATGAGGATATTATCTAAATAGACCAAGGAAATCCAGAAGTAGGAGACCCTACTCCTTTGAAATTTATTAAAAAATGGAAAAAAGTACAAATAGAGTCAGAAAGGCATTTTACAAAGATGCTTATAAACATCACCACAATAATCTGCTTGAACAAAGATATTACAAAAATCAGGTGCAATAAAAGACTAACTGGAACTTACCTCCATAATCACCCGCTTAGAGAGGACATCTGCAACTACATTCGCCTCACGATCAACATGAAGAACATCAACAGAGATAGAGTCTGCTAGCCAAAGGCACTCCAACCACTCGGAATGCATCCTCCAGGGCACATTTAGTGACCGATCTCAAAGAATTTGGATTGTAGTGGATGAGTCAGATTCAAGCCATATGTCATGCCATCCATGGAGAACAGCATACCTGATAGCATTAATCATTCCCCATAACTACGCCTCTAGAGAAAACACATTACCAATGTAATGAAAAATGCATCCTTTGAAAAATCCCCTATGAGTGCAGAGAACACCTCCGCAACCAGCTGGGCTAGGTGCTCCAGATGCTGCGCCACCAACGTTAACCTTAAGCCAACTAGAAATGGGTGGAATCCATCAGAAATGCTTCAGCATTAAGGGTTTCTTTACCCTTCCATTGAAACTAAGAGACCTTAGCAAAATTAAATCAGAAACATAATTTTTCATGGTTCCGGTTTGAATACAGGTGGCTTCCCGCACTGCTGAATGAATTTCCAACACACCACCATGAAAATAGGGTACACTATTATTGAAAATAATGTCATTTCTGGATTTCTAGATAATGGAGAAAGGGCTAGCCACCACAGAGTATAGTAGTGAATGCACCTGCTCACTGTATTCTGCACCACGCAGTGAGCAGAGCAGATTTTCAATGGAGTTCAAAGGTAGAAAACTAAGGAAAATTCCCTACAGATACTTCCACATTTTAGAAGAAAAATTGCATGAAAGGAAGATATGTTCATCAGATTCATCAGCATATAGATAGAACAAGAAGACCCAGGCTAAGCTAAATCCAACCTGCTGCAAAGTGGATTGAATAGGCAGCCTCTTCTTCAATAACCTCTATATAAGCAATGTAAAAGCTGGAGGAATGAAAGGCTTATGAAAATAAATAATCTATGATGGGGGATGAAAATAAAGACCACATAAGCTTCTATAACAATCATTACTGGTGATTTACCCATTAAAATTTGACATCCAGATAAGCAGATCAACATCATGAAAAGAATATCTTTCAATTTCATAGTCAATTTGACTAGGTAGATTGCAGATTATAGAAGGATTAGTCTGATAATCAGCAATGGTCAAATCCCTTAAAGAAGTTGGGATGCAGGTATAATCATAAATAGGTCGAGATAACAAGTGAGTGGTCCAAAAATTGAGGGAGGATCTTTTGGACACAATCCATTTTGATGATGTTATCAAATAAAAATATGCCTTCTTGATTGCAGGACAAATAGATGAGCACAGATAGATCGAATACCCTTTATGAAGTTTTTCAAAAAATCTGTTTTGAAGAAAATCCATAGAGTTATCAGAAAAAGAGATTAAGTTCCAAGTGAACCTATTTATCAATGTGTCATTAAAAAGACGGATTTCATTAGCACCCATTCCACACATCTGAATAGGCTGAATGCAGTCTTTCAAAGCTACAGTGACCAGCTTTCATTCATGAATGGAACCGGTCCAAATAATGATTCTGATTCTACTAGCAATCTCTTTGATCAAAGATCTGGTTATCTAAATATATAATTCATCAAATAAGGGAATGTCCAATGTTTGTCAAAAATCACCAAAACATGTTTATTATCAACTTCATATTCAAGGATAAAAACTAAAACACTCATGAAATGAATTTGAAAGAACAAAAATTATTATAAATTATTACAAAAAATATATTTATTTAATATTAATAATATAATTTGGATGTATAATGAATATAAAGACTACAATTATGAAACTAGTACAAACGATCAAAACTATAAAAACTGATGAGGAAACTTAGAAGAATTTAGGTATAGATTTACTATTTAAAAAGAGTATGAATGATGATTTATATAATTAAGGTTAACAATTCAATGACAAAGATATCTATAATTTTTATATATGAGGTTAAATAATTTTTTTTGGATGTTGGGATAAAGGATAATGGTTTTAAATATCAAATTACACTCTTTGAGACATATTTGGTATTATGAACCTAATTTTCTCTATGTGGTGTATATACTGCCTATTAGCGATGTTACATCATGAAATTATTTTATTAATGTAATTTAAAGGTCATTAATAATCCATTTGTGTTTCATGGTTATGATTTAATTTCTAACCAATCCATAAGTAGGGGTTTTCCATTTTAATTTTCATTCATTCGGACTCATGTTATAATGAAAACCTATTTTATTTTTTCTGTGCAATACATTTATATTGAACACATTTTTTCATTTTACTCATTAAAATTAAGGGATTTAAAAGACTATATTTTTATCCCTCTCTAATATTAATTTGATTCAAGGGTTATTTTTTCCATATTTGAAGAAGAATCCAATTTTTTCTTAAAGTAAATGTATGTGTAATTCCCTAAATAATAAATCTATGTATGGATACTAGAAAGTTGATGTGGTAGTCGTAAAATTACACCTAGGGTAAATCACTCTAAAATTTGTTGGTTGTGAATTTACCAAATCATTACTATGAAACAAAACTAGTTGGACTATGATTACACACCTATCAAGACACACCCGAAATAATTTCATTAGAATATTCATGTGATATTAATGAACAATGATGAAGGATTTGTCTTACGATTTTCTTTCCCTCATTCCAATGAAAAATATTAATCCCAATAATTATCTTCCAGGGATAACACAACCCATTTAAGGTACCATCGCCCCTATATTTTATTTATAAGGGTACTACATATTATTTTGTTGATACCCCTTGGATTCTAACCTAATTAAGTGATCTTATCCTAGAAATACACCTTATTATATTGAATGGAGAAGTACTTGATGTCATATTTCTACATAATGGTATATATAAGTTTTATTCAATAGGGTTTTCATTGTAAGATGGTATGAAAGGTCATAACGTCTATTATAGTGAATGTAATGAATTTAATTTACTGACATGTGGGGCCTATAATTATATAGCAGCTCGATGCATCAACATTTCTCATGAGACAAAAATATGTTGGGTTTTTGTATATGCCTCTTCGTGTGGTAAAAAGTTTTCTTGACACATAGCCATGACAACTTGTTTTTGATATCCAACATTATTTATTCCATTAGTAAGAGAACAATGATTATTGGTATCTATGTTTTAATTTATTATTTTGGATATATCGGTCCATCAACTTCAGTTTGTTATTACTTCATGTTATTCACTTATTATTTTTATATCACATATCCCATGTTTATGTTATATAATATTATATTTTATGAAACTCCTTAATGGGCATATGAGCTCATCCTTATTTTTTTCTTTCCCCTAGAAAACCCAAATGAGGAGTAAGTGTAATTTTTAAGGATATGTCGGAAGTGATAATCTTGTTTTCTAAATAAGTTCATGTGGTATATTATGTTTTTAAATTCGTTGTATGTATGAATCTGGTATTCCAAGACTACTAAACTAATCAATCCTTCAATAAATCTTGTACTTTGTACCAATATTGTAATATTACAAATGGTTCTGGGATTCTGGAGTCCAAGATGCTATAGTTGGTATCAGATCAAGAGTAGTAGCAACCTTGGGGATTAGATATTGATGAACCAAGTTATTTAGAACATGTTATCTATAAACCCTTAAATATATCTATGGAACTCTCTATCAATCATAATAATTATTTTATTTTAAAATTCAATGTTATGATATAATTATGAATATACCACAGTAAAATTATACCAAATAATGAGAAAAATGATAATTGTATCAGCACCTATAGTAATTGTAGGTATATTGTAACACCCCAAGAGTCCATGGTACACTTCTCTTTGAATAATACAATAGCGTGTGTTGTACGCATCTTCGAGTTCTAACACACACCACAAGCAATCAAAGTAGCCATTTTGAATAGTAATACCCACTTTTTAAAATTTTATGAATATCTTTCAAAATGGACTTTGTTTTTGGATTCAGAGTATCGAAATTATCTTACGGTGAATTTTTGGTATTTTTCTGAGAACTTCCAATTTTTTATGAATAGGGAAATTTACTAAATTTTAATTAAAAACAACTTTTTCAATCGAAATAATTAATAGTGATAAATTATGAATTTGAATGATTTTTAAGTATAATTAGAATATATTCTTACCATTTAATAAAATTTTTGTCATTGGATGTAATTTCACATTTAAACTGGACATAACCAAGTGCCAATCTTTTGATAGTTATTATCTCTTAAAAACACACTTTTTGTTTTAACAACGGGAATTAATTTTAAATTAATCTCTGCCACTTCTATGTTTTGAATTTAGAAAAATGTATTCCATATTTAAAATCAGGAGGTCCAAATTGTGTAAATAGGTAACTTTTATTTTTATACATTTTGAAAAATTACTTCGGTAAATATTTTATTTGCCATGGTTAAAGGGTAAATCTAGTAAACAAGGGTAAAACATTAATATTATAATAATATTAATTTATCCTAAAACGTGTCCTAACCTTATTTTTTGATACATTTCTGACCATGGGCATCTTTGGGTCGATTATGGGACCCATGGAGCCACTTGTAGGTGATAAGGACACTTTATACTAATTAAGTTAAAGTAAATTCAAAAATGACATAAGCATATATCTTTTAGAAAAACAATTTTTACATAGGGTAGTATATGTTATATTTTCAACTAAAAATATTCATTAAAAAGATAAAACGATTTCCAACATAATGGTATTTTATTTATAATTTTTAGATATTCAATAATTAAATATATTTATGACACAATAATAAAGTAGTATTTTCCTTATTAATGAAAGAATCAAATAATTGGTATTATAAATGTTAAAATAAATATAATTTGAATGTTTTGATAACATCCAAGAATTTTATTTATTAATATGAATTTTTAGGATTTCTTAAATTAATTTGGTTCTAATTAATAAATGTATTAAGACTTTATCAAAAATAAATTATTAAATTTTGTCAAAATTGACCTAAATGAATTTTTAAAACAAATATTATATTATTAAATGATATTATATTCCTAAAAATCTAAAGTTCGGCCAAAAGACTTATATAATTATATGTGTATTATTAAGGGACCACTTTCAGGTCTCTTTGAAGTATATAGTATGTTTATTAACTATATAATATAAAAATACAAAGAGAGATGGTAAATGTCAAACTAATTAACTAAGAGTTAATACAAAACGATAAGGTTAATATAGTGACCCAAACCAGTATAAAACATAATGATTAAGTGTTTTTCAACCTATCACCACCTTAAACCTTAAATTATACACTTTAAACATATTAGAAACAGAATATGAATTTATTATAAAATAATATTTTAAGTTTTTCCTAAGCTGCCCCTCATCCCTCTTATAAAAGAGAACTCGCCCTTCCCACTAATTCACACCTTCAAAGCCTTTTGGATCGGCCAAAACCTGACCACATATTCTCTAAAATTACCTCAATTAAACCTAGAGGCCTTAGTTTGATCATAAATCCAACTTAAGGAGCCCTTTTGATCAAATCAAAAGGAAGAACCCGAAGAAGAGGTAATGTTTTCACCACCCTCTTTCAAGTTCTTTTCTTCTTCCACTTATTCTTTCTTTGTTATTTCCATTATAAAATAATAAATATCGTATCTTATATATATTGTGATGTTATTATAAATATGTTAAAACCATATTTAGTATTCTATCCATCCTTTGAATGACATGTCACCATACGTGTGTACGTACGGCTTACCGTCTCCACGTCGTGGTGTAATTGTTATACAAAACATTATTATTTGGATGGGTATGATAATGATGATTAATTGATGTAAATAATAAATATAACATTATTATTATTATTTATATATGATATACCATCCAATTATATATTAATTTAATATCAAAAGAATGATATTGTCGCTCATGCGTACGTACGGACTACCGTCTCCATGAACGCGATGAGATTCATTCCTCATCGTATCCATGCAAGTATAATTCTCATTTGATGATTAAAAATAATATTTAAGTACTTGATATCATTATGTATATGAATAATATAAAAACTATCCATAACAAACATGACCTATGTAACAAAACATATAAAAGAAAATTAGTCAGTTAACACCCGAAACGACGACAATACTAAGATATTATTAAGAAAGCAATGTTAAAAGATCATATATGAGATCATATTAATGTATATGATTCTTTTATAATTTAATAACACTTATTTCACCATTATAAATGAGTTAAACCAACCCTAAACCAAGTAAAATTACAAGGTAAGGGTTAATTTCATAGTCTCTTCATTATCCGAGGTTGTTTATACGTAATTATCTACTGGGACCTCTTTATCATCCACATCCATGTTTCTTAAAAATGTATTTCAAATCATTCAAACTATTTTACAGACTATGGTTTAAAGTCATTTATACCCTTGTTTGACTTTTTATAAGAAGTTTATAAAGGAATGTTTCTGTCGTTTTCCAATCAAGGTCCTTTTAACCTTTTTGACAGATTTAAGGTAAGAATGTCTTTTTAACTTATAAGGCGGGTGAGGCTATTTTATGCAATTATAAAATCGTTGAAGCTTCCTTTATAATCTTATAATAATATTTTCAAAGTAAATATTTCCTTTTATAATTATGTGACTTTAAAATGATTTCAAAAAAAGAGATATTTCTCTGAAATAGTTTTGATTTCATCTATGTCAACATCCTTTGATGGATTTTAAGTTTATTTGAATTTGATTTATTATGATACAAAACTACCATATTGTATTGATGTTTTTTTGATATGTTTGACTCTGGATGTGTTATTTTTATTCCATTCATGTTTTATGGATGAATTTTTGACATTTCGTATGCTAGTTTCAATAATAGTGTTTATGTTCTGTTTAAACCTGTTCATATGAGGAAGTCATTGGAATTAAGAAGTGACGGGTGGAACCCGCTATAGCTTCTCGATGCATCGGTATGTCTCATGAGACAAACTAGTGTCTTGGCACAAGTCCTTGACAAAATCTAATTGTAGACATGGCACAAGGCCTCGACTATGTGTTCATGATAGTCTGGCATTATGCATTCCATCATTATGAAAGTGGTTATTGATATTGCATGTGATTTTTCGACTAGTAGAATATCCATCTGAATAAGTAAATAGAATTATTTCATTTCATTTTTCCATATTATGTTGAAGTTCAAGTTTAAAAGGCTTTTATTTTAGTTATACATTGCCTTAAATGTTTATGTTTATTTATGAAAGTTTTTGCTATATTGTTATCCTTAATGAGCATCTGAGCTCACCCATTTCAATGTTTTAATTTTTCCCAGGATGTGAAGAAGTATTTTATGAATGACCTATAGGGAATGTGTGAGGGGATATAGAGACAATATTTTGTTGTATTTTCTTTCACTTTATGATGTAATGTAATACTTATTAATATATCTAGTGTTTCCAAGGATACTAAACTAATAGTTCTTTCGAGACTTTATCTTTTGTGAGCATGCCAATGTTATTTAATAATGTACCGACTTGGGATAACTGGGGTCAGGGTGTTACAGTTGGTATTAGAGGGAGGTTTAGTACAAACCTTGGAAGTTAGATTTAGATAAACTCTGATTAGAGCACATAGCCCTAAGATTGACTTTGAGGATTAGTATAGAAGAAATTCCTAGAATTTTGGTATTGTAGAGATTTTATAAGTTTTCCTAGCAATACCTCCATGTCTAGATATGAGCAAGTAGAGGCAGATCTGGCACAAATGTACCTAGGGGTAAAACCTGAAAACACCGCTTAGATTTAGACTCGAACG
Source organism: Viscum album (assembly GCA_963277665.1). Classification (NCBI taxonomy): domain Eukaryota; kingdom Viridiplantae; phylum Streptophyta; class Magnoliopsida; order Santalales; family Viscaceae; genus Viscum; species Viscum album. The sequence goes on along the minus strand of OY728150.1, from coordinate 1,131,173,031 downwards.
GGAACTGGTGCACGATAACGGGCCTTGCTGCACTCTTGGTTACGACACTCCCAGGGGATATTCTTAGGATGATTCTCATTTTCTTTACAATCCATTATGAAGGGTTTATAAGTATACACTTCCTTAAAGAAAACATTTTTATGATTATGGATTATATCCATAAACTGTTCAATTTATATTAAGTGTTTTACAAGTTTAGATTTATGTATTGCGATTCATAAACTAATCTAGTGTATGCCATTGTTTAGAAAGGGTGGCTAGTTGAAGAAATGGAAACAGTATCAATGCATGCAGTCTATGTAGGGATTTCCCTCTGGCTCAAGATAATTATAGTGGAGCTGGTGATGCAACTGGTGCTGACCAGCTAATTACTATACTCGGATAACTCACTGAGTTTATGAATAATAACCATACTCGTATGGAGCACCCTGATCCGCAGTATGGAGGATTAATGTTAGATTTCTTGATGGGGAAACAACCACCAACATTCAATGGGGGTACAAATCAACTAGTAGCGAAGTAATGGATAAATTCCTTAGAGAAAATATTCAACGCCTTGGGGAGTAGCAAAAGGGAAAAAGTTGTAATGGAAGTTTACCACCTCATTGGAGATGCTGATCAATGGTGGACATTGAGTCAAAACACGAAGGAAGGTGATGAAGTATAAAATATGGAATGTAGGGAGTTTAAATATATTTTCTTAGAAAAATACTTTCCTCATGACCATCGTGTGGATATGGAAAAGAAATTTCTGAGTTTGAGACAAAAGGAGGATGAGAAAGTCACAAAGTATGAGGCTAACTTTACAAGGTTAGCGAGGCATGCAGTATATTATATATATTAACCAAGAAGTAAGATTAATCATTTCATTGATGGGTTAAAACCATTTCTCTATTAAGCATTAGTCTCACAATCCTTCTTGTCATATGAAGATATTGTTTCATGTACTATCAAGACAGAAAAGGAATTCTCTATGTCTCACGACGTTAAAGCAAAGCAAGAGAAGAAGAGATTTGATGATCACTCCAGAAATGGAAATAAGGGGAAGAAGGGAAAAGTTGAATATCCTTCTTGTAGTGAATGTGGGAAGAAAAACCCTGGTACTTTCTTGAAGGGAAAGGGAGTTTGTTACAAGTGTGATGAAAAAGGCCACCGAGATCGTGATTACAAGGGGAATAAATAAGCTACCGATGTTCAATGCTACAATTGCAGGGAGATGGGACGTTATGCAAATGAATTTCCTAAGCGTTAGGGTAACTTACCTAAAAAAAGGTCAAGGGATCAAGGCCAAGCTTATGGTATCATTTCTGCTAAGGTGGAAGCACCAAAAGGCGTGGTGGCCGATAATTTAATAGTTTCCTCATGTTTAAAAAATGATTTATTTGATTTTGGATCATCACATTGTTTCATCTCTTCCCAGTTTTCTAAGAAAATTAGATATTTCCAATTTTATTTAACAAAGGAGTTATCAGTTAAAACTCCTAAGAGAAGTATCATCGCAATAATGTTTTACGAATATATTCCCATTAGAGAATATAAATGGTTTTTATCTGCTGATCTCATCATCATACCTATGATTGAGTTTGATATAGTCCTCGGTATGGATTGGCATTCCGACTATGATGCGAAGATTTATTGTAAGAAGAATGAGGTTATGATTTTTGATGATGATGATGATAAGGAACACCTTATCATTAGAGTAGAATCGTCACCACCCGATTCTTATATAGATCCACCCCCAATAGCTAAACTAAATTCAATTATTGAGGAGGAAGAGAATAAAATGACTGTGGGTGAGGAAAGGAATGTTCAAAGAGAGGATGTACCTATTGTGAGAGAATATGTTGATGTGTTTCTAGAAGATTTACCTGGACATCCTCCAGAATGATAAATTGAGTTTTCCATTGATTTAATTCCTGGTTCCAGGCACATATCGAAGACCCCTTATAGAATGGCCACTGTAGAATTAGTGTAACTAAAGAAGCAACTAGATGAATTGAGTAATAAGGGATTTATTCGCCCTAGTGTTTCTCCATGGGGATCTCCTGTCCTTTTTGTTTAGAAGAAAGATGGATATATGAGGTTATGTATCGACTACAGGGAGATCAATGCTATAACAATAAAGAACAAGTATCCCCTACCTCAAATTGATGATTTATCTGACCAACTACATGGTGCTCAATACATTTCAAAGATTTACCTTCGATATTGATATCATCAATTGTGTGTGAAGAAGGAAGACATTCTGAAGTCATCATTTCGAACCAGGTACGGGCATTACGAGTTTACAGTAATGCCTTTTGAGCTGAATAATGCACCCTCTATTTTTATGGATTTAATGAACAGAGTTTTCAAGGAATATCTTGACGAATTTGTAGTGGTATTTATTGATGATATCTTGTTATACTCCAAAATCTACGAAGATTATGAAAATAACTTTCGCATTATATTAAAGACTCTGAGAAGACATGAATTATATGGGATGTTTAGAAAGTGTGAATTCCGGCATTAGGAGATTTCTTTTCTTGGCCATATTGTCTCTAAGGATGGAATCTCTATTGATCCTTCTAAGACAAGAGCAATCCAGGAATGGCCAGCACCAATGAGTATAACTGAGGTATGCAGTTTTATTGGTTTAGGAGGTTATTATCGACGTTTCATCCAGAATTTTTCCCAGTTGGCTAACCCACTAACAAAGCTCACATGTAAAGGCGTTAAATTTGTTGGGAAAAATGAGTGTGAAGAATGTTTCGAAGAACTAAAGAAAAGATTAGTCAACGATCTTATATTGACTCTACCATCATGGAATTATGGGTTTGTTATTTATAGAGATTCATCGAATAAAGGACTTGGTTGTGTCCTTATGTAGAATGATAGGTTTATTTCCTATGCATCATGACAGTTGAAAATTCATGAGAAAAACTATCATACTCATGGTCTTGAGTTAGCTTCTGTAATCTTTTCTTTGATGATTTTGAGACACTGTATCTATGGTGAGAAATGTGAGATTTATACTGATCACAAGAGTTTGAAGTATATTTTCTCACAGAAAGAACTCAACATGAGGCAAAGGAGATGGATCGAACTACTCAAGTATTATGATTGCACGATACAATACCACCTGGGGAAGGAAAATAAGGTGGAAAATGCTTTGAGCAGAAAAGATCTTGGAGTTTTGAACAAAATGAGAGTTGAAAGGGATCCAATTTTCATGGATCAAGTAAAGTTGGATATGGGAATAACCATGGAAGGTGAAACATAGATACTTTTTCAAATGTTTGCCAAACCATCTTTACTAGAAAGGATAAAGAGTTCTTAGACCGATGATGAAGAATTTCAAAAGAATATTAAAGCTATGAATGATGGGAGATTGAGTGACATTGTGTATGAAGATGGAATTTTGAAATTTGGGAGGAGACTTTATGTTCCCGATATACTTGATCTAAAAAGGGAATTGTTGGATGATGCTCACAGTTCCAATTTCTCTATACACCCTGAGAGCACCAAAATGTATAGAGATTTGAAGGACCATTTTTTGTGGGACAACATGAAGAGGGAGATTGCTGATTTTGTGTCAAGGTGTATGGTTTGTCAACAAATGAAAGCTAGAAAGCAACAGCCTGGTGGTGTATTACAGCTTCTTCTCATACCTGAGTGTAAATAGGATAATATCACGATGGAATTTGTTATGGGAATACAAAAGACTCCTAGAAGGAACGATTCAATATGGGTCATTGTTGATCGTCTTACCAAGTCAGCACATTTTCTTGTTATAAGAAAAGATTTACCATTTGAACGTCTAGCAAGACTACATATTAATGAAGTTTTGAAACTTCATGGAGTACCCCTATCAATTCTTTCGGATCGTGATCCCCATTTTACATCATGATTCTAGAAAACTCTTCAGAAAGACCTCGAAAGAGAACTTCATTTGAGCACTGCCTACCACCCTCAAACCGATGGACAATTATAACGAACTATTCAAACCTTAGAAGACATGTTGAGATCTTTATGACTTGACTTTCAGGGTATGTGGGATCAATATTTTCCTCTAGTAGAATTCTCCTATATTAATAGCTACCATTCAAGTATTCAGATGGCACCATATGAAGCATTATACGGAAAGAGATGTCGCACACCAAACTGTTGGGATGACGTTGGTGAAAGAAAATTCATAGTACTAGAACTGGTGGAGGAAACGATGGAAATGTTGAAGGTAATCCAAACCCACATCAAAGAATCTCAAAGTAGGTAGAAGAGCTATGTCGATAACCGAAGGAAAGATTTGGAATTTCAGGTAGGAGATCATGTTTTCTTAAAGGTATCTCCATGGAAGGAAGTTATACGTTTCGGTAAAAAAGGTAAATTGAGTCCCAGGTACATCGGACCTTTCGAAATTCTAGAATGAATTGGGGATGTAGCTTATAGTTTGGCAATGCCACCAAATCTCTTCAAAGTTCACGATGTGTTCCACGAATCACTATTTAGAAAATACATGCCTGATCCAACGCATGTACTCACCTATGAAGAATTAGAACTGGAACCCGATCCGCCTTATTACGAAGAGCCTGTCAAGATTCTTGGTACAAGAAAACATGTTCTAAGAAACCAGACGAATCGTCTGGTAAATGTTCTATGGAGAAACAATAAGATGGAAGAGGCAATGTGGGAACCCGAGAAACTTATGATAAAGAACCACCCGATTCTTTTTACGTAGTAATATTCTAGAAATTTAGAGGATGAAATTATTTGAATGAGGGGATAATGTAACACCCCAAGCTTCCACAGTATGTTTCTCTTTGAATAATACAATAGTGTGTGTTGTACGCAACATCGAGTTCTAACACACACCACAACCAATCAAAGTACCCGTTATGAATAATAATACCCACTTTTTAAAATTTTATGAATTTTATCATTCAAAATGGACTTCATTTTTTGATTCATAGTATTTAAATTATATTAGGGTGAATTTTTGGTATTTTTCTAAGAACATCTAATTTTTGATGAATAGTGAAAATTACTAAATTTTAATTAAAAACAACTTTTTTAAACGAAATAATTAATAGTGATAAATTATGCATTTTAATGATTTCTAAGTATAATTAGAATATATTTTTACTATTTAATACAATTTTGGTCATTGGATGTAATTTCACATTTAAACTGGACATAAGCAAGTGTCAATCTTTTGATAGTTATTATCTCTTAAAAACACGCTTTTTGTTTTAATAACAGGAATTAATTTTAAATTAATTTCTGACACTTCAATATTTTGAATTTAGAAAAATGGATTCCATATTTATAATTAGTAGGTCCAAATTGTGTAAGTAGGTAACTTTTATTTTTAGACGTTTTGAATAATTACTTCGGTAAATATTTAATTTACCATGGTTGAAGGGTAAATCCGGTAATTAAGGGTAAAAAAATAATATTAAAATAATATTAATTTATCCTAAAACAAGTCCTAACCTTATTGGTTGATATATGTCCGACCATGGTCATCATTGGGTCACTTTTTGGACCCCATGGAGCTACATGTAGGTGATAAGGACACTTTATATTAATTAACTTAAAGTAAATACAAAAATGACATCAGCATATATCTTTTAGAAAAACAATTTTTACATAAGGTTATATATGTTATATATTAGACTATAAATATTCATTAGAAAAATAAAACGATTTCCTAAATAATGTAATTTTATTTATAATTATTAGATATTGAATAAATAAATATATTTATGAAACAATAATGATGCAGTATTTTCCTTATTAATGAAAGAATCAAATAATTGGTATTATAAATGTTAAAATAAATATAATTTGAAAATTTTGATAACATCCACGAATTTTATTTGTTAATATGAATTGTTAGGATTTCTTAAATGAATTTTGTTTCGAATTAATAATGTTATTAAGACTTTAACAAAAATAAATTATTAAATAGTGTCAAAATTGACATAAATGAGTTTTTAAAACAAATATTATATTATTAGTTGATATTATATTCTTAAAAATATAAGGTTCAGCAAAAGGACTTATATAATGATATTTGTATTATTAATGGAACACTTGGAGGTCTCTTGTAAGTATATAGTAAGTTTATTAACTATATAATATAAAAATACAAAGAGACATGGTAAATGTCAAACTAATTAACTTAGAGTTAATACTAGAAGATAAGGTTATTATAGTGACCCAAACCTGAAAAATACCTATTAGTTGAGTGGTTTTTGACCTATCCCCACCTTAACCCTGAAATAATTTACTTTGGAGCCATTATAAACCGAATATAAAATTATTATAAAATAATATATTATGTTTTTCCTAAGGTGCCCCTCACCCCTCTTATAAAAGGGAACTCCCCCTTCTCACTAATTCACACCTTCAAAGCATTTTGTCTCAGCCAACACAGGCCAAAACAATTCTCTCAACTTCCCTCACTTCACCCTAGAGGCCTTAGTTTGATCAGAAATCCAACCTAAGAATCCATTTTGATCAAATCAAAAGGAAGAACCCGAAGAAGAGGTAATGTTTTCACCACACTCTTTCAAGTTAATTTCTTCTCCCACTTCTTCTTTCTTTGTTATTTCCATTCTAAAATAAGAACTCCAGTATCTTATAAATACTGTGATGTTATTATAAATATGTTACAGCCATATTTAGTATTCTATCCATCCTTTGAATGACATGTCAACATACGTGTGCACGTACGGCTTACCGTCTCCACGTCATGGTGTAATTGTTATTCAAAACATTATTTTTTGGATGGTTATGATAATGATGTGTAATTGATGTAAATAATAAATATAAAATGATAATGATTCTTTATATATGATATACCATCCAATTATATATTATTTTAATATCAAAAGAATGATATTGTCGCTCGTGCGTACATACGGACTACTGTCTCCATGAAGGCGATGGGATTCATTACCCATCGTATCCATCCAATTCTATTCTCATTTGATGATTAAAAATAATATTTAAGGACTTGATATCATTATGTATATGAATATGATACAACATATCCATAATAAACATGTCCTATGTAACAAAACATATAAAAGAAAACGTGAATGTTAACACCCAAAACGACGACAATACTAAGATATTATTAACAAAGCAATGTTAAAAGATCATATATGATATCATATTAATGTACATGATTATTTTATAATTGAATAAAAATTATTTCACCATTATACATGAGGTAAAACAACCCTTAACCAAGGAAATGTACAAGGTAAGGGTTAATTTCACAATCTCTTCATTATTCAAGGTAGTTTATACGTAATTATCTATTGGGTCCTCTTTATCATCCACATCCATGTTTCTTAAAATTGTATTTCAAATCATTCTTAATATTTTACAGACTATGGGTTACAGTCTTTTATACCCTTGTTTGACTTTTTATAAAATGTTTATAATGGAATCTTTCTGTTTTTTTCCAATCAATGTCCTTTTAACCTTTTCGACAGATTTAAGGTAATAATGTCTTTTTAACATATACGGCGGGTGCAAATATTTGATGCCGTTATAAAATTGTCGAAGATTCCCTTACAAGCTTATAATAATATTTTCAAAGTAAATTTTTTCTTTTATAATTTTGTGACTTTTAAATGATTTAAAAAAAGAGATATTTCTCTCAAATAGTTTTGATTTCATATATGTCAACATCCATTGATGGATTTTATGTTTATTTGAAGTTGATTTATTATGATAGAAAACTTCCATATTGTATTGAAGGTTTTTTGATATGTTTAACTATGGATGTGTTATTTTTATACATTTCATGGTTTATGGATAAATTTTTGACATTTCATATGCTAGTTTCAATATGAATGGGTATGTTATGTTTAAACCTGTTCATATGAGGAATGCATTGGACATAATAAGTGACAGGTGGAGCCCGCTATAGCTCCTCAATGCATCGGTAGGTCTCATGAGACAAACTAGTGTCTTGGCATGAGTCCTTGAAAAAATCTTATTTGTAGTATTGGCACAAGCCCTTGACTATGTGGTTATGATAGTCTGACATTATGCATTCCATCATTATGAAAGTTGTTATTGATATTGCATGTGATTATTCGACTAGTAGAATATCCATGTGAATATGTAAATGGAATTATTTCATTTTATCATTTCCATATTATGTCGAAGTTCAACTTTAAAAGGATTTTTTTCGTTATACATTGCCTTATATGTTTATGTTTATTTATGAAAGTTTCCGCTATATTGTTATCCTTAATGAGCATCTGAGATCACCTCTATCAATGTTTTAATTTTTCCCAGGATGTGAAGAAGTATTTTATGAATGACCTGAAGGTAATTTATGAGGGGATATGAAGACCAGATGTTGTTGTAGTTTTTCTTTTACTTTATGATGTAATGTAATACTTATGAATATATCTAGTGTTTCCAAGGCTACTAAACAAATCGGTCTTTCGAAACTTGACCTTTTGTGATAATGGCAATGTTATTTAATAATGCACCGACTCTGGGTAAATGTGCTCTGGGCGTTATAGATATAAACCCTAAATAAGTTAATAAAGATGGATTTGAGGCCAATCAGTTCGTAACTATGTTAGGGTAGCTATCCTTGGTTATAAAAAAATAATCTCTCACACATATAGAAATATTTTTATCCATAACCTAGTGTAACTATTTTTGATCAATTTATGCAATAAAAACATCAATAATTTTTTGGAACTAGAATCCCATTGGTTATTGAAAAATGGATCATGTCCCTGTAGAAGATATTTCTCTCTTTCAGAATTATTTAAAAGGAAAAATTGATCATGGGGGTCTATCATCTGAAGGGAGATTTGAACAAATGGTTTTCATTAATTCAAAACACTATAGAGTAATATGAGACAATGTGCATAGATTAGGGGACATACAAGGATGTATTCTATTAAAAGGCATATCTCATAAATAGAGAGTGAAAATCGAATGCAAATTTCTCAGTCTTAGATAATAGGATTAGGAAAATTTTGATGAATATGAGGTTAAATTTACATGCTTATCTATGTGTGCAATGCAATATGTATTCATTGTGGAAAGTAATATTGACCATTTCATTGATTGTTTAAAACTGATCCATCAAAGAAAAATGGTGTCCTAGAAATTTTAATTATATGAATATATACCCTCAATCATAATTAAGACAAAAAATAGTTATCTAGGACATAATAATTTATGGTAAATTATGAGAAGAATAGGTCGGTTGATCATTATAGGAAAGAAAATGCGGCTAAGGTGAAGAAAAGAAGGATTGTATTTCAAACTATTGATAACTATAGGTAGAACCAGCATAGGGTTTACTAGAAGGAAACATGAGATTCATAATAGTGTAAAAAAATTTCTATCACACTCACCAATGAATGATCAAGGCATGAGTAATTTTTTTTCAATGAGTTAACTATAGGGATAATGGAAATTTTTTGATCCAATTCCCCAAACATTAAGGTAATTTACCACATAAATGGACAACGGATAATGGGAAAGCATTTTTGGTTTCCATATATGAAGTAAAAGTTCATAATGATGTGGTGGAAGGTGATTTCATAATTAAATCAATGTTATATAATATTTCATTTGTTTTTGGATCTTCACACTCTATTATTCATTCCATGTTTTCTAAAAAACATTAGATATTTCACTAGCAGGCCAGAAAGGTAATTATCAATTAAGACAACAACTAAAAGTATTATGGAAACAATGGTATGTCAAGAATATACAATTATGATTCATGGGTGTACATAATTTAAAAATTTAGTTATCATACATGTGGTTGACTTTCCATTGATCATTGGTATGGATTTTATTTCAAAGTACAATAAAAATATTTATTGCCAAGAGAAAAATATTATGATTTATAATGGTGAAGTTAAATATCTTGTCTCCATAATCTAAATCATATTCAAATCCTCTCCCATTAACTCTACATAATAAAATTTTAGATAGTGAGTAAGATTAAGCATGGTTTATGGATAAGTAGGATATCCTATGAATATAAGATTTACCTATTGTACTAAAATTTATAGATATGTTTTTCAAAACAACTACATGGTCTTCCACCCGAATGTGATGTTGAGTTATCCATTAAACTCATTCATGATGTTATGATTATATATAAATATACATACAAATAATGGATCAAGTGGAGTCGTTATAATTGAAAAAAAAATGTAGGATTTGAGCGATAATGAATTAATATTCCCAAGTGATTCACCATGGGGATCCCTGATTTTTTCATTAATGAAAAGGATGGGTCCTTGACATTGTGCCTCAATTATATGGTGGAATAACAATCCTTTTATATGAATTTAAAACTTATACATTCAACATAAAATATTAAAATAATTTTAAAATATCTATTTTCACTCTTGTTATCATCAGATAATTGTGAAGAATGATTACATACAGAAGACATCATTTTGAATTAGTTAGAGAAATTATGAATTTAAGGTAATTCATTTTATATAAACTAACACACCTTTTATATTTATGGTTAATATTGATGTATTATTCAAGGAGTATCTTTATAACATCATGGTGGAATTAACTGGTCATATATTTATATATTATAGGATCTTTGAAGAGAATTACTTCCATCTTCAAATAATTCCGGAGACCCTTATAAAAATGTTACCGTATGGGAAGAATAAGAAGTGTTAATTTTTTTTAAATAAAGTTTCTTTTCATGGCCACATTTTCTCTATGTATGGAATATTTTTTGACCCTTCAGATGCAAAAATATTTAATGATTGGCCTATAGTAATGAATATTTCTGAGATCTGATGTTCATAGGGTTTAAACAGTTACTATTGGTGGTTGGTTGAAGATTTTTCCCAATTTTCTAACCCCTAGACCAAGTTAACATGTAAATGTGTTAAATTTTCATGGTTTCCAAAATGTGTAGAGAGTTTTAAAGAGCCAAAGAGGTGACTAATTAATTCACTACTATTAACATTAACATGAGGTGAGGAAGTAATTGTAATTTATGTTGATACATCAGACAAAGGACATGGTTGTTTCCTTATGCAATATGATATAGTAAATTCCAATAAGTCAAGGAAGTTTAAAATACATTAATAGAACCATAAAACTGAAGAAAATAATCTATAATCCATACTATTTTCTTTGAAAATATGGAGACATTACCTCTATGGTGTGTAATGTGATATATAGATAGTCCTCAAGAGTTTGATGTATATATTCTCTTAGAAGGAGATCATCAAGAGGAAAAAAAATATGGTTGGAGCTACTGAATGATTAGGATTTCTTAATACAGTACCACCTTATGATGGAAAACATGGTGGTTGAGGGATTGAGTAAAAGGGACCATAGAAATATGACCTGGATGTAGATTAACTAGGATCCAATATATAGTGAACTTATAAATATAAAGAGCATAATTTTTAGGAAAGGGGTTCTATATTTTTATTTTCAATCAATTCTTATTCTATCCATACTATAAAACATATAAAAATTATATTAGGATGGAAAGAACTTCAAAAAGAAATATCAAAATATCAAATGATGGAAAACTGATGGACATCATCTATAGAGATTTAACATTGATTTTTGGAAAGCTTTTATTAGTTCCATCCATACCATATTTGAATAGAGGGATACTAGATGAAACACATAGAGAAAAACTCTTTATACACCTTGGTTTAACAAAGATTTATAGGGATTTAGGATAACATTTCTTATGGGATGCTATATTGTGGGAAAATATAAACTATGTGTCAATATGCATAGTATGTCAACATGTAAATTCAGAATGAAAACATCTGAAGGGAGTCATGAAACACAATTTCTATACCTCTATTGATGTGGTAAAATGTTATAGTGTAATGTTCCACTGGAATCCCAAAGACTCAAAGGAATAAAATTTTTATACGGTTCATTATAGATCATCTTACCAATTCTTATCATTTCTTAGTGATAAGATAACATTTACCCCTTGAGAACCCTTAACTTATCAATATAAATAAAATCTTAATGCTTCATGGAGAACCTATATAAATTTTATCTTATAATGACACTAGTTTCACGTTGAAATTATGGAAGAGTCCTAAAAGTTCTCTCAACAATGAGATACATTTTAGAACTGTATATCACCCCAAAACTGATGGGCACTCTAAAAGGATTATTCATACATTTAAAGACATGTTGAGATTATTTTCTATTGATTAAAAAGTTATATGGGATTAGTAGCTACCATTGGTGTAATTCTTATACAATAATTACATCCTTTCTAGTGTCTTGATTTAACCTTACGAAGCATTGCATAGTAAGAGTTTTTGTAGTCCAACATGTTAGGAAGAAGCTATAGAAAGAAAGAGAGTCCACCCAAAGCTTGTATAGGATAAAAATATTAAATTAATGACTTCTTTAGGATCACATTAATGAATAAAATGATAAATGATGATAATCGATGAAATTAAATGTTATCATAGTTTGGGGATCTTGTATTCCCAAAAGTTTCACCATAGACAGGAGTTCTCAGATTTGGAAAAAGGGGGAAGTTAAACTCTAGTAACATTAGACCTTTTTAAAATAAAAAAAATAACTCAGGTTATAACTTATTGATTATCCATTCTAACCATCCATTTTTATAATGAATCAGTCTATGTTCACTGGAAAATCCACATTACCTTGCTTGAAAAAAACGCAGTTTGGTGTAACATGTTAATGAAAACTAATATTGTATATAAAAAAAGACAAAATATTAGTGTAAAACACTGAATAAGAGATCAATCATCCAAGATACAAAAATAAAAGAAAAATTTGATAAATAAGAAAAATATGTCAACACAAGACAAACAAGTCTCCATGAACTAATTGTCACATCCAAACCATCTTGCGGCGAAGGAAAAGACAACATGGTAAGATGACATTCTACATGATTCCCTTATATATACTTGTACCTTACAAAGAAAAATCTACAACTACCTAAAGTAAGCAGTAGGGTGTGAGTATAGAGCCTAGTATGATTCCACCACAAAATATATAAAATGCCTAATTTCAAGAATTCAATAGTTCTAGCTTAAAAACAAATAATGTCTTACAAATAATTTTCTTAAACCAGATTATTTTGAAATCATCCATTGGTTTTCATATAATCATTTAATGTTCACAAGACAAGGAATAATATAAGTACATGTGATAATAATGAACTCAAAATCAATACAAACCATGGATAACCCATAATAATGGAATATAAGAATTATAACAATGACACAATCCATCATGTTAAAGTGTATGAGGAAATAACCATTACATAATACATCTTGTGATAATCCAATCATAAATTTCAAATCACACCATATAGGCTCTAAAAAATTGGAATAAAAACTAGACACCAAAATAAATCCCCAACCAAATCCTATGGTGGACCAAACTAGTATAACCTATATTGTAATTACCCACACTAGAGTAAAATAAAACCTTGAGTAAAATTATACACACTATGAGTGAGATGCCAATTATGGATGCACCCAATATTACCCAATGTTAAATTCTTTTACAAAACCATTTAAAATTCTATGATAACAATTTATAAAACATTTTCACATCAAATCCAATCCACGTTAGTGCTTGAAACCCCATTTTTAAACCAAAACTAGCATTTAATAAATTTAGAAAACACATGGTGTTCACAGATAATTATAAAACCAAAACCCATTTAAAAAATTATTTATATACAAAAAAATGCATTTTATTAACAAATAAAATCAATTACATTAATAAAACGAATAAATTTTTAATTAAAATAATAAATTTATAAAATTGACCAATTTTATAGAGACACTTAAAATGATATCACTAATGATTAGATCATGTCCACACAATCCAAGATCCATAATAAACACATATATCATTAATAAAACCCATTAAATAATCCATTCATTTCCCCTTGGATTCAACATGGTGGTAGTATAAGAGTTATAGTGGGTTTCTATAAATAAAATGCAAGACCAGATCCAGAACGTGACATACCTTGATGAGATCCATCATGAATGAAGCGAAATGAAAAATATACCAATGAACAAGTATCTAGAAAATTGGGGAAGGATTAGGTCAAAACAAGATGATATTAGGGGGTGATTAAGTATAAAAATTGTAAAAGGGTAAAAATAAGCTTTTTAAAGGATTAGAGTATTGTGCACAATTAAGCCAAACTGTTAGAGAAACTATTCACCAACAATATGTGGCTAATGTATCAGGCCATATGGATTCATGGGACCAGCCTCATGGTTTATTCAAACCTTTAAACCCCCTTGTAAAATCACCTTATCCACATACATTCTTTCATAGTGAGTCACATTATTTGAATAATCTCTCTCAAACCCTGCAAAACACCTATATTAAAACTCATCTTTATCCCACACAATTATGTTATGCCTGGTACTAACTGAGTTCTAACCATGTTCCTAGCCTACATTCTCTATAAATAACCATTTTTTTACCAATTCCCCCCACAAAACCCTATAATTAATTTAATTACAATCAATTCATAAATTAAAGCATACTTGAGATCTAGTGGGGATTGTAATTCTCCCCACCAGGAATGTTTATGTCCCTAGAAAGTCCCCAATATCCTAGACTCAATAAAAAGGGAAGGTAATTTCTACCTTATCAAAAAATCATACTACTATGTCTTATGGCTATCCCATAGAAACTTCCATAGAACATATACCAAATGAATCATTTTACCATGAAATACCTTACCCTTGAAATCCATAATCATGACATGTTCTCAATAATGGTGGTATTGGGATCATAATTAAAATCCCCACATTAAATCACATTGGAAGGATTTGATTGATACCTAATCAAATAGAAAAATTGAAACACCTCATGGATCAATTTCAAATAGATTGATAAGCCCAACTGATATGAACCCATTACAGGTCCCTCTACTATCTCAAAGTGATCAACAAATATTGGTGTTGACTTAACCTACATACCCAATAGACAATGTCCCAAGTGAGGTGAGAATCAGAGAAAACAACAATCACAAACCTACAACTCTAGATGCTAATTAAGGAGGTCTATATAATATTTATATTGAATTTTTGTCATGACCAAACTATTTTAGATCAACTCCACATTTTCTGTCATATTCTGAACATGACTTGGCCCACCTAAGGACTACTCTTCAAACGATTCCTAGCATAGGGGATATCTATATGGATTCCTATAAAATGTTTCAATGGTCACAAACATTATCAAATATTGATAACTATTTTTATTTGAAAATATAACCAAAGGCTAATTAATTCCCTACAATCCACCAAAATCTATCACTCAATCAAGGAGCATGTCATCAAGAATCTGGATAGCTCTATCTATCTTTCCACCTGTTAGTAGATAATATGTCACGCCCAATTTAAACATGTAATCCATCAACACTTCCAAACAAATTTGAGAATTCATATGTAAACCTTGGATCCCTATCAAAATCAATCATAGAGGTAACCCCCATGAGGTCTTGCAATCACTCAGACGTACAAGTTTTCGAGCTATTTCACATTCATCATTTCTTGAATGGTATGAAATGCTCTGATTTCATAAGTCAATTGATGACAACCGAGATCAAATCCATAACATTATGAATATCATGAAAAATATAAATTATGTCTGTAGAAATATAACCCACTTCTATACTACAATTTTTAAAGGTTACAATGAACCCTCAAGTATATGGTGTTCCAAGTTAATTTTTTGACAAGTGAGATGTCATGATATGAAATATGAAACTAACTGCATCATCCTATGCCACCAATTATAATGTCTCAAGTCATGATGAAACTTGATTGTAAAATGGTTCATGGGATAACAAGAATAGTTTCCAATGTCCGTCAAATCCTAACTCAGAGAAATTGAAACATACAACTTGAAAAAAACGCATAATGCTCAACTGGGAGTCCAAGACCACTCACTCATGGTCTACCAACCATAAATGATTTTAATGAATTATTGGAAGTTGGTTTCTATTAACTTATGTAGATCAACTAAATCATCAAACATATTTTTTATATTCCAAAGAATCTAATAGCACTTGTCCACTATCCAATTTCACTCATATTATATTCTCAATGAAAAACTCATCAGAGACCACTCCTTAACTAGTTCTTTCATGCCTTTGGCTAGAAATTATATGCTCAAGGTTTCCGAAACCACATTACCTTTCTATGAGAGTATATGAAATATAAAAATAAAAGGTATGAAGATACTTAACTTAGCATCATTGTCGAATGTTTAGTTCCCTTTGAGTAAAAATTTATTTTACTCTATTTGGACAAAAAACACTATAAATCACTCCAGAAAGAGATAATGATGCCATTTTTTGGGTGAATGTATAATTTAGACCAACTCAAGATCATGGGTAGTGTATTTAGTATTAGGTGGAAGTAATTGGATTGAGAAATAATAAACGACATGTTTCCCCTGCATCAAGACACATCAAAAACCCATACAAGAAGCATCAGAAAAACATCATAACCTCAACCTAGTTTTAGAGGAATTAGAACTAGTGATAAAATAAACATCACCTTAATTTCCTCAAAATATATCTGAAATTTTTTATTACACTAAAATATTACACCATTATGGGTTAATTTTTTCACTGAACATACAGTCTTGGAGAAATCCTAAACAAAACATCTATAGTAACCAGCCTATCCCAAGATGCTTCGAATCTAAAAAATATTTTTGGCTTGTTTACAGGACACCAATATATGTATCATATCAAGATACAATGATACACCCAGTTTATAAATGAAATTCTTCATAAATTTAACTCTATGAATCCAAAATTGACATTTTAAATAATTCTATAAAGACTATGTTCCCTCTTGTATATAAGAATTTTATCCAAATGATCAACATGCTCCTCCTTTTACATTTAGTAAAATAAAATATAATCCATTTACAAAAAAACAAATAGTTTACTAAAAATGAAATATATGGTTTATCATTTCCACAAGTACCATATGAGTATTAGATAATTCGAATGGCTTAACAAAAAAGTAAAAATGCCTATATTGACTCTTAAAGTATGTCTTAGGTATATTCTCTTATAGAACTCCCAAAATGTGGTTCCTAGACTGATTTTAAATCCTTTAAAACCAATGATCCCATTTTGGATAATCAAAGAGATCATAAATCTTTATTAAAGGTGTTTTTATTATTGATGGTTATCGGATTTAACATTCTATAAACCCTAAGAAGTATAAGGATTCAATTTTCATTCTTAATAATGGGGACAGGTAATTCCCCCAGTGACATGCTAGGAAAAATAAATCCCTTAAAATCTAAGTATGAAACCTGGACCATACATTCCATCAACTCTTTAGGCTCCACATGATATTTATTCATAGAAATGGGTATCATATCAGGGAGTATGTCAATGGTAATCACACATCTCTCTATGATAGTAAACCATAAAAACCATCTGGAAATACTTCGGGGTATGAAAACTAAACTGGAGAAAGAAGTATACCCAATAAATGGTCAAGGGAATCAAAAAATATCTCTAAAAACAAGCATTATATTACCCCAGAATAGGGAAAAATAGCACGAGCCCTAATTGATCTAGAGTCCCACACACCCTGAAAAACAAGACTCACCCCATCAAGAGATAAAAACTAAACTTGAAAATGAAATTAGTTTATCTAGGCTTTAACACTGATTATCCAATCCATTCCAAATATTAATTTTAATATTTCATGATCAATAACTAAGAAGTCCCACATCATCTCTAAAAATATTATCATAACCATATACATGACACACTTGAAACATTGTTCAGTCTACATTCCCAAAGGTGTGGAAAGATCTAACCAGAACAACATAAGATCCTAATAAAATACCAATGCATCAATTAATAATGAGGAATTAAATTAACTAGTATCACTTTTATCAAACAACAACAGAACCATAGATGATGAAATAAAAATTGTATTGTAAATAGTAGTTGGAGCTACTTCCGATTCTGATGGAACATACTCTACGACATAAAAAATATGGACAGAACACCTCCATGGGATTTAATAACCATATAAACATTCCCATTGACCTAAAGATATGACCCCAAAACATTTAAGAATTTATGTTAACATGAAAACCCTTTGTGAGAGTGGATCTATCCATACTTCCATTGGACATCATTTCTCAAAAAATTCCTCGTATGGACTATTAGTCTACAATGATGAAATGATTAATGATTATCTATATATTTAGTCTTGTTCAGAATACTAATTCAATAGTAGACGAACAAACCAACTATTATCATGAAAAAACCCTTAAAACTAGTCCTACAGAAAAATTTCTAACCTTTCACATACTTTTATAGCTAGAGGAATCACCCAACCTAAAATGTGTACCAAATGATGCTCTACCCAAACAAATATTTCTAGCTATGTCTGCCTTTTCAAATGTTTCATTTCTCACTACTGCCAAAAAGTTCATTTAGAAAACGTGAATCAAAATGGATAGAATATCTTCCCGGAGTCCCAACAACAACCTTCATGCCTTTAGGTAATCATTAGTGACTAGTGTTGGTGCCAAATGTACCAAATCAGAAAAATGGGTCAAATTCTCTAGAACAGTATGTTCTCCTTACTCCAAGGTCATAACTCCCAGGTTTATTCCACAAATAGTTTCTTAGGGTAATACCATTTGTTAAATATATTCTTCAAATAATCTAGGTAATATCCTTGTGTAAAATAACTGACACAATAGATTCCCAGCATCTCCTTTCTGATCCCTCGAGCATATATGTGGAAAAACCCACCTTAGATTCCTCATGAGTCTTCAAGATGTTTAAAATCCTCTAAATATTCTCAATCCAATCATCAGATTACTAGGGTCTTTTTTTATTATGGAAGATGGTTGGATGCTACATAGTGAATTCTGATCTATGATCCACTACACTTATAGTGTTCCCAACTCCCGCTTGACCAAAATTATAAATTGTGTGAACTACATTTTCAACCAATGAATGTTTCTATAAAAGATTTTCATACGTAATGTTTCTCAAAACATACTAACCTATACATAGAAGAGATATTATATGAGGAATAATCTAATATTCACAATACAAGAACCAACTAGATTTAGAGAAAAATCAAAAATCATCTTACCAACTTCAGGAAATCATGTCAATTCCATAAAACAATCATAATGTAAAAGAATATGGATTCTAATAATGAAATATAATAAATTAAAAAGTAAAATTTCCTTTTAAATAAATTACCAATCTATTTCATTCAAATAACCTCAAACTCTAAGTCCTAATCATGGTGAACATTTTCTAACAACTCATGATAACTTGAGTTAAGACATAGAAGTTATCTAGCCAAGTACCCTCCCACACATACTTCTTTAATACTGAAGGACTTAACTCTTGTCCACCGAACAAATAGAACCATGACCATGAACATTTATCAGACTTCGTGTAGGGTATTCCCAATAATAACATTTTGTAATGAACTTCCCCAAGTTAACTATACAAACCACCCAACTCGAACTATCATTATGTGGTGAGGTGCAATAAGATAACAGAAACAATCTCATATATAAGATAAAAATGAAAACAAATTTAGTATAATTAATAAGAATATATCCAACATCCAAGAGAAATTCAATCAAATAAAAATTTTACAAACTGGAAAAATATGTCAAGATAAGAAGAACAAGTCTCCCTATGACCAACTTTCACCTCTAAACCCTCCCATAATGAATTCAAATACACCAATAAATTCCTGCATACTATAAGATTAAAATACCTTTACTTGAATCTATAAAATAGTCTCTAGAAACCCCAAAATTAAAAATATGGGAATGATCACAAATACCTATAGGATTCCACCAAAGAATCTATAGAAATTCAAACATCAACAATGTAGTAGTTATAACTTTAAAAAAATTCATTTTTACACATCATTTTCATAAATAAAAACAATTTTTAAATCAACCTTTGGTTTTCAAAAAACCCTTTAATATTCAAAAGATAGATAATATGATAAGAATATGTGATAATAATGAAATAATAACCAATAAAATATTTGGTTACACTATAATTTAATCATGTAAGAAATATAATTATGACACAATCCATTATGTGACAGAATGTAAAAAAATAATCATGAAACAATCCATCTTATGATAAACCTTCCATAAATAAAAAAAATAACACTCTACAAGATCTAACATATAGTTATACAGTCTAGATATAAAAAAATTTCCCAAACATAGGCCTACATTGGATCCAACATGTATAACCTCCCATGGAATTTCACATACTAAAGTGAACAAAAAACTAAAGGGGAATTACACATACTATGAGTGACATTTCTATTCCAAATGAAACAATGGTTACCCAATGTTCTATATTTTTACAAAACCATTTAGAAATAAATTATCAAAATTTTTAAAACATTTTCAAAGAAAATATAATCCACTTTGGTGCTCAAAAACCCATCTTTATAGAAAAACTTCCTTAAAGTATTTCATAAAACACTTGATGTGCACAAACTATTTTGAATTAATTTCCCATTAAAAACATGATTTATTCCAAAATAGCCACTTAAATAAATAATAAATTTAATTAAGTGAATAAACTAAAGGAATTTACAAGAATAATAATAAATTAATAGAATTAATCCATTATATAGAGACTTCTACTTTAAGAATAGAGGTATAACTAATTACTATTGAGTCAATACGGTTTCCTTATGACTTTTTCATTCCTTTGTGCTTTGAAAATCACAAACACTCTATCTCAAGGAAAATTTAATTATCCTTAAGATTTATTTTAATAAGGAAGATTTTCCTTCCTCAAGGAAATTCTATTTTTTACTCAGATTTTTCATAATAATGAAAATTTTTCTTCCCTAAGGAAAATTTATCCTTACATGTTTTTCATTGTTCATATATTAGTTTATTTAAATATAAATCTTTTTATTCCTAAGTGAAAAATTCAGTTTCACATCTAAAGCCTCAAAATTCTATAAATACTTAGATAGAGCATATTCTGTTTTCATGATCAGAATTCATGTTCTGGATTCTCTGAAATTCAGGTTCCGAATTCTCTGAAATTCCAACTCCAAATTCTCTGAAAGTCTAGTTCCTAATTCTTTGAAATTCATGTTCTGAATTCCTAAAATTCAGACCAAGAATTACTCTGAATTCAGACTCCAAATTCTTCTGAATTCAGATTCCAAAAACTTTATAATTATGATTCTAAATTCCTTGGAAAATAGAATCCTTATATCCATGTAATATAGACTCTGAATGTTTTCATCTGAGACTATGAACTTTATATTTCCTTAGACTCTGAAAAATAGATTTGTTAGAGAAACCATATTTTAATTACCCTTGTTACAGTTATAAAACGATGTCATGCATTTTATTTCTAACCAACTATTGTTTGAGTGACACGTGTACAGGTCCCTCCGAGATTCGAGGAAAAATATGATCGATGGAGGAGGGAGGTGACTGTTGGGAAATTGCCTATAAATAGGAGCTCATTTGAACGATCTCAGAACATTAGATGACTATTCTAAAATTATAGATATTATAGGATACTAAAGTGATTTCTAGAGAGAGACTCGCATGCCTTGTCCGTACGGAACATCTTGTTCATCTTGATTCGTGCGACTCTGATTATTGTTATGTACAATCGATGGCTTCCGGGGATAGGAAGATAGAGGAGCTAACTTCATTAAAGTTCGAGGACTTCCTTGATAAGAAAGACAGAGGTGTTGACTACCTTAAAGTTAGAGGGCTTGCGGGGATAGCAAGACATACTCTGATATTCCTATCAAGGGCTTACCCTTTTGTGGATAATATAGACTTTCTTGGAAATATAAATCAAGGGACCATTATCCAAGGTTGTTGGATATCATACACTTTGGGTTTAAAAGATTTCATACATGTTAATTGTATAGTTTCATGTTTTTTCCACTGAATTTTGATTATTAAAGAATGTATAACTATATTATACTTTCTCATACTTGTATACTTTGATTAGTAAGATTCTATAGGCTTTAAGATAGAATATTTGTCCTTATAAACTTCTCTTAAGTTTCATTTCTGGAACCATATTTCCAGAATCTAGAAAGTTTGCAGAACTAATATGTCTTGTGAATTTACCTTGTTTAACATTTTTGAATAATATAATGTTTTATACCATCTTTGAATGTTCAAAAGGAATTTTTAAAATATAAAATTCACCCCCTCTTGTATTTTGAGCACCTAAATCATATTTTGATCCAACAATTGGTATCAGAAAATGTTTTTGAAATACTTATATGTGCATAAAAGTTTTCTTTCTCAGGTTTCCTTTGTACTATATTTTCCTTGCTTTGGATTTTTATCCATGTTTACAAACTTTTATTACTAACAATATTTTGTGGAATGATTTTTCGCTTTAAGATGATAGGAATGATTGTTGGTTTGATTGAAAATATTAATCCTACCAGACCACCTATATTTGATTGGAATGATTGTGAATACTAGAGAGATCATATGATGAATTTTTTCATTAACACTGGAGTGGAAAAATTTGTTATGATTACTGAATATTACAAGATTCTTGATAAAGAAGTCATAACTTTTACAAATCAAGAAAAGTTTGAATATCAACAAAACTACAAGGTACACAATAAGTTGTTGTGTTCCATGACAAGGAATATATATATGCAGATTTCTTCTTTTGAAGAAGCAAATTGTATTTGGAAGAAATTGGAGGTTACTCATTTTGGAACATCTAATGTTATCCAAACTAGAAGAGCTATGCTTAGAGCCAAATATCCGGGATTTCTATTTCCTTATGGAGAACCAGTGTGCAATGTACAATAGAGGTTTATGGATTTTTTAAATAGTTTAAAATCCATGGGTGAAAAAGGTTTTGATGATGTGGCACTTGTGGAAAAGATTCTAGATATCATGCCTAATGAGTGGGAATCAAATAGAATAGCTATTGATAAGAATAGGAAAGTCTCATAGATTACTCTTGATGAGATTTTTGGAACTCTTTTTCAACATGAGACAAGAATGAAAAGATATGATGATATAAATAATAAGAAGAATGGAAATGGAAGTGTTGCTTTTACAACTACTTCAAATCATATGAAATCCAGGACTCCTGAAAGGGTTACTAGATCCAGGTCAAAGAAGGTCACTATTTAATCTGAATCATGTGAAATTGGACATTATGAGAATGAACTAGCTAATCTTACTCAAAGGATGAACAAGATAGTCAGGAAGAAAGACTTTCAGTATAGATATAAGAAGAAATAAATAAAGTACATGAAAGACTCAGAAGCCACTTGTTATGAGTGAAAAAGAGCAGGGTATATAAGGATAGATTGTCTTATGCTTAAAAGAAAGTATAGAAAGGAAAATTATTCTGAGAGGAATAGATAAAAATACTACAAAGATAATGCCAAGAAAGTTTTTAAAGCTAATGACACTTGGAGTGCTAATGGTGGAGAATCTTCTAATGAATCCTCATAGTATGAATCTTATGGTCAAAAAATCATGGTTTACTTGCCAAGTTACCTATTGAAAATCATGGTTTAATGGCCAAGGTGCACAATGCTGAATCCTTAACTAATGTATCCTTAATTTCTAATTATAGTGATAATAAATATTATAAATCCTCGGATGAAGAATATGCTTCTGATGAAGAAAATACTTTACCTTCTTATGAAGCAGTGTCTATGTTTGCTAAGATACTTGAGAATGAAAATTCGAAAGTCAAGAAAAATCTTGATGGGGAAAATTCAGGAATTTTTATTATTACTAAATAAGTATCAGATCTTTCAAAATATCTTGATAATAAAATTTATGATTTTTAAAGTATTTCAAAAACCCTTGAGGAATTTAATGATGAGAATGATACCCTTTCTAAGGATCTAGAAAAGGTAATTTCTATGAAAAATGTTTTAGAGCCTTACTCTAGTGCTAAAACTAATGTTTTTTAGGATAAGAACTTAGTTATTAGACTAAATTCAGAAATATTTTCCTTGAGGAAGTGTTAGTCAAACTTTACCTTTGGTATGTAAAATTTTGATAAGTTTTATTCCCAAATTTAACCTCTAAGGAATAATTCGGGATTTTGTTATACTCATTAAAAACTGATTTTTAGTAACAATTATTTTGTAGATTAAAGTGCTCTATTCTGCACTAAGTATCATTGTAGTGGGCATTGGGTAAAGAATTATTCCTTAAAAAACTCAGTCTTTAGGTTTTCATAAATCTTATTTTTTCAAAGAAAATGTGGATTCCTAAAATTTTTCTTTATGATGTTTCCAGATCTATGAAATTTTGGGTTCTGAAAGTATAACACTCTAATTTTCCGGAAAGTAAAGATAGTACCAATAGAAATACATGGTACATGGATAGTGGATGTTCCTGACACATGACTGGTAAAAAAAACTTCTTTGACATGATTATCGTGATGCAGAGAGAAAAAATAACTTTTGGATATAATGATTAGGGAGAAATTATTGGTATAGATAATATTGTTTTTCTTGTAAAAACTTTGATTTCAAATAATTTATTCATTAAGGGTCTTAGGCATAACCTTATTACTGTAAGTCAATTATGTGATGATGGTTACCTTGTAAATTTTAGGAATGATAAGTGTTTAGTACACAATTACAAGGAAGAGTTTATTATTTCTACCCATAGGCAAGAGAATGTTTACACTCTAAATATAGATGACCTTAGGAGCCATGATCTACCTTGTCTTAGTGTAATAGAAGATCATTCTTGGTAAAAGAATAGAAGGTTTTGACATTGTAACCTTAGGAACCTATGAAAACTCTCTATGAAACGACTATTTATGGATCTACAGAAGTAGAGATTTGATTCTTCAAAAGTTTTTCATCCTTGTCAATATAGAAAGAAACATAAATCATGTTTTAAATCAGTCGGTGAAGTTTTATCCACTGATGAAATACAGTCGGTGCATATGGATCTTTTTGTTCCAACATAAACTAGAAGCATTAGAGGCAAATATTATGTATTTATCTTAGTTGATGATTACACTAGATTTACTTGGGTCTATTTTCTTGCAAATAAATATGAAGGGTTTTCTTATTTCAAATGTTTTATAGCCCATGTTAAAAATAAGAAAACTCTTCCTTTGATAACTATTCATAGTGATCATGGAGGAGAATTTCAAAATTCTGATTTTGAAACTTTTTTGTAGTAGAAAAGGCATTACTAATAACTTTTCAGCACCAAGAACTCCTCAACAAAATGGTGTTGTTGAATGAGGAAATATAATTCTTCAAGAGATAACAATTACCATGTTGAGTGAATATTCGGTAGCCAAGCATTTTTGGGCTGAAACTTTAAGCACTGCTTGTTATAATATAAATATTGTTTTGATTAGACCTTTTCATAATAAAACTCTTCATGAGTTGTGGGATGGTAGAAAACCTCTGCTTTCATAATTCAAGGTTTTTGGTTGAAAGTTATTCATTCTGAATAATAAAGATAATTTACACAAATTCACACCAAAATCTGATGAAGGAATATTCTTGGGCTACTCCACAACTTATAAGGCTTATAATTTTTTCAATAAAAATATGTATACTATTGAAGAAACAGTTCATGTTAAATTTGATGAAACCGGTCCTTCTCTTTTTAAACAACCTCAACCTACATCTTTAGATGTGTTTTAAGAAACTGATTATCAAACCTTGATAAAAGATCCTTCTGATAAGGAAAGTGTCCAAAAAAATGTTTCTGAAGAATTTACCCTAGAAGATTTCCTACCATATGTTGATGAACAGACTGTACGAAACCCAAATCAATTGTTTCTTAACAACCATCCCAGTGATAGTATCATTTTTAATGTAAATCAACCTATATGGACTAGAAGTTCTTTATGAAATAAAATAGAGCATCAAGCTTTCCTTTCCCAATTAGAACCAAAAAGCACTGATAATGCTTTATGTGATAATGATTGGATACAAGCTATGCAAGATGAGCTAAATGAATTTGAAAGGAATAAAGTTTGGACCTTTGTTGAATGACCTGAGGAAACTTCTGTTATTATAGTAAAATGGGTTTTCAGAAATAAGTGTGATGAAAAAGGAATCATAGTAATAAATAAAGATAGATTAGTTGCTAAATGCTATAATGCACAAGAAGGAATATACTATAAAAAAACCTATGCTCCAATAGCTAGAGTTGAATCCATTCATATTCTACTTGCCTTTGCAGCATTCTTCAACTTAAAACTAATTCAAAAAGATGCTAAATGTGCCTTCCTTAATGGTTATGTTCAAGAGGATGTTTCTGTTAAACAACCTCCTGTTTTTTAAGATTCAAAACATCCTGAAAATGTTTTCAAACGTACCAAAGCATTATATTGACTTAAACAAGCCTCTAAAGCTTGGTATGATAGACTTATAGGGTTTTTGTTACAAAATAATTATGTTAATGGAAATGTTGATCCAAACCTTTTTATAAAGAAGGATAAGAAAAATGTTTTCATTATTCAAATTTATGTTGATGACATTATATTTGGTTCAACTCGGCAATCCTTAACTTATTCCTTTGCGAATGTAATGAAATCTATATTTGAAATGAGAATGATGGGTGAGTTAACATTTTTCTTTGGTTTTAAAATTTCACAAAAACCGGAATGAATCTATATATCCCAACATAATTATATTAATGGTATTCTTAAAAAGAATGGAAATGACAACACTAAGAGTATAAGTACTCCCATTGGTATCTCAAATTCACTTGATCTTGATGAAGTTGGGTAACCAGTAGATCAAACATCATCTAGAGGAATGATAGGAATTCTACTTTACTTGATAGTTAGTCGTCCACACTTAATGTTTTCGGTATGCTTGTGGGAAAGATATCAATAAAATCCTAATGAATCTCATTTAAAGGCAGTGAAAATAATTTTTCACTACATAAAGGGAACCATGGATTAAGGTCTCTTCTATACTTCTGAAAATGATTTTGTTTTAAAAAGTATTTTAGATGCTGACTTTGGTGGATGTAGAATGGATAAGAAACGTACATCCGGAACATTTCATTTCTTAAGATACTCATTAGTTTCTTGGTCATCCAAAAAGCATCACTCAGTAGCACTTTCCACTGTTGAAGCTGAATATGTTGTAGCTAGAAGTGGTTGTGCTCAAGTATTGTGGATGCAACACACACTCATTGACTATGGTATGAGTTTTACCAAAACACAAATATTATGTGATAATAATATTTCCATTAACTTAAGTAAAAACCATACACATCACTCTTATACTAAACTCATAGATATTAGTCATCACTTTCTTAGGGATCACAGACAAAAAGGAGATATCATTCTTTAATTTATCAGAACATGAGATCAACTTGCTAATATCTTTACAAAATCCTTACCTTCTGATAGATTTGAATACATTAAACAAAAGTTAGGAATGATAACCATAAGGTGATCTTTCATATTAACTTCTTGTTAAAACCTACTTCCTTACAGTAAGAAACTCTTTTTCATATGGGGAGTACATTTTATTATTAGTCAAATATTTGGTAATCAAAATTTCCAGTAGTCAAAAATTTTCATAATCAGATTTTTTCTATAGTCAAAATTTTTTGTAATCAGATTTTTTTTTCATAGGGGAAATTTATTTTTGCAATCAAAATTTTCAAAATCTAATGTTATTCAAAAAAAAATTTCTTCATTACATGTAATCTTCCTAGAAATCCGAAAGGTATGTTTTGTTTCCTAAGTTTCTGTAATCTTATTTTTACTTGTTGGTATTTTTTTCTTATTTAAGAAACTTTTTCAGATTTCTTTTTCATAAATCCAAATGTATTTATCTTAAAAAACCTCAAAATATCAAAACCTCTCAAATTCCTTCTTCTCTTATCATATCATGAATCATATTTGATCAGATGGTTTTCAAACATTGGATTAAATTTGGAAGATGAATCGTCACCTCAATCACCTATATAAAGCCTCCTCGATGCTTTTCCAACATCATTTATCAATCCTTCACGTGTTGATGCTCTGTCTCTATTTTTAAGGTCATTACAGATCTTTTATGTTTCCTTAGTCTCGAATGTCTAAAGAAGCCTCTCCTCAGAAAGAAATGTCGTTCGCAAAGGAAATCACTGAATGGATGATTTATCGGGAAAGGTTTGTAGGCCCAGACTTCTTTAATAAGTATGATTCAATCATCTCAGAGAATATCAAGTTAAATGGCAGGGAGAGTATAGATGTATCTAAACCCAAGACAGAGGATCTGATGATTCTGGAGTTTCTAGTGGAGTTATATAAATATGTATCTTTTTCCAATTAAAGAGGCAAAGAGAAATTTTCTTTCAAGAGTTATGATAAGACTTATTCTCATTCTTATTCTATGGCAGCAAGTCTAATTGGAATACCTTACGAAGGGGAAGCTGTATTTTGTTCACATAAGTTATCAGATGTTATAGGAAGTTTTGATAAGGAAAAGAACATATGGTGTCTTGGTTTGGTTGGAGTTAAGACTCTTGGGATTCATTATCTTTCATCAAATTTCAGATTCTTGAACTTTGGTTTCAAGGCTTTATCATTCCGAGGAAAGGAGATAAATATACTCTAAAAAAGCGATATATATGTTTCGGATTTCTTAGTGAACCTATGGAAGATGAATCTGGTTAAGTATATTTGGGTTACTATTCAGAATATCAAGAATGGGAATATGAAGTCTCAGATTATCATGTATCTGGAAATTCTATCAAAGATCATTGTTTATTGTTTATAATCAGTAATAAATTTCTTGCAAGTCAAAGTCAAGAAATTATGGGGTAATGTTTCTTTGTGATGACACTCTAAGGAGAAGGAAAATTAGATTTTATGGTTAATCAGGAGAGTTTTTTGATTTATCAAATGAAGAATATGAATATTTATCAAGAAAATTTTTTTAGCTGAAACCTCCAGGAAAGGTGGAATGAAGAGAAAGGTGAAGGAAATTAAAGGGAAAGAAAAAAACCTATGGCTAAAGAAATTCAGTCAGCACCACCAATGTCAAAGAAGAAAAAATCTTATCCTGATGAAGTAGTTGCAAAATAGAGAGAGGATAAGAAAAAAAACAAAGAAGGGTAGCTTATGTTTATCTTGGACCCTTCTAAGGAAAAATCATTAAAAGAAAATGCTTCACAAGAGATTGAGAAGAAACAAAAAGAGAAGAAGCAAATGAAGAAGATGTCTGAGGTTGAGATAGTACAATCTCTTCTTACGGATGTAGAGAAAGCTTCTGAAAAAATTCGAGTACCAGGATCCTTTTTAATTGAATCACTTCTAGAGACTCCGGGAAAGAATTTGGTGATTCCAAAATGAGATCAAGAAGAAGAAATAGTACATGAAGAAGGGACTGGTGATACCGAGGATATGATAAAGCATGTAGAAGATTATCATGAGAAGGAGAGTCCTTCTGTGAAGTTATCAATCTAAAATTCTGAAGCTAATTCTTGAAAACATTCTACCCCAAAAAAGATGAGAAGGGTGATTAAGAAGTAAATAAATTGTCTAAAGAATAAAGTAGAATTCATGTTTTCATACATCTGGAAGATGTTGAGGCAGGAGATGAGAAGGAAGAAGTTAATGAATATAAAATTGTTCATCTATCAGATAGTGAACATTAATCACCTAAACATGAAGAAATCATTTCAAGAACTGATATGGGAAAGCAGGTGATGGTTGATACTCCTACCAAGTCATTGGTAAGTAAGAAAGATGTAGCTGCTTCATCAAAGAGGAAATCTGATGTGCTTGAAAAAGAATCCTCATTAATAAATAATTCAAAATCAGAATCATCTTCTCTTGGCCATGTCTTTTTTGTTCAGTCTTTGAAGAAGCTAGTTTGTTCTATTCCTTTATTTCCGAGTATAGTCTCAAGATGTCAGATCATTCAACATTCCTTATATCAGAAAACTGATTCAGTATCCATGGCGATGTATAAGTGTGACAAAAAACAGGCCTATTTAGAAACATTTTTCATAAATTATGAATCCCATAACAGATCTTGCAATAAAATGACTAGTTGGTCAAGGAAAACTATTGAAGACATGATAATTCTCGATAAGTTTCAGGGTAATGTCAAGGATGCTTTTGAAACTAAAGATGGTAATTCCAAAGTTCTCACCAAGACATTTGAAGAAAATCTATCTCTTGAATAAACTACTCAGAAGCAAGAACTGAAAGATCTAAATGGGAAATTGTATTCAATTACTTAGTGTTGGAAGAGGGAAAGGGATCATAGAATTGAACTTCAGGAAAAACTTTCTAAACAAGAAGAAGACTTAAAGGCACAAACTAATATGCTTAAGGCTCAGGAAGAAAAAATTGAAGACATTGAAAAGAAAAGTGAAGATCAAGATCAGCTACTCAAGAGTGTGGAAGATGATCACAAGGAACTCAAGAATCTAAATACTATTGTGAAGAAACTATTGTCGAAGGAGAAAAAAGGATAATAATTCTCAAATCCGATCTTTTGTTGTATTTCCCTACTATACAAATTCTTTCAATCTTAATGAAATTTGTGTTTCACTTCATATTTATGGTTGTTTAGTATTAGTATTTCAGGTACCATTTTTTCTTTTCCATTCCCTTTATTCCTTTTTGAAAATTAGAAAGGGGGAGAAAGAAATGTCAATAAAAGAATACTAAGTAAAGAATAAATTTCCCTAATTAAGGGGGAGTTCATCTAAGAGAAAGTTTTTATCATGAAGATTTTCTTATGCAAGAAAATGTAAAATCTAATTTAATAAATCAAGAATATGATCCTTAGGGATTTCAAAGCCTAAGGGGGATTTAGTCGTATTCATTATAATCCATATGTAAAGGGATATAAGTTTTTCTTCTCAAGTTCATAAAAATTTTAATGTCCTTATATTGTTTTTAGTAATAATGTTTGTGCTTTCCAAAAACGGGGAGACTATAGTGTCAATAAGGTTTCCTTATGAATTTTCCACTCCTTTATGTTTTGAAAATCACAAACACTCTATCTCACATAAAATTTTATTTTCCCTAAGATAGATTTTAATAAGGATGATTTTCCTTCTTCAAGGAAATTTTCTTTTTACTCAGATTTTCCTTAATAAGGAAAATTTTTATTCCTCAAGGAAAATTTAACCTTACCTTTTTTTCATTGTTCATATTTTAGTTTCTCTAAATATAAATTTTTTTATTCCTAATTTAAAAAATCAGTTTCGCATCTAAAACCTTGGAATTCTATAAATACATAGATATAGAGTAGTCTGTTTTCCGGATCAGAATTCAGGTTCCAAATTCTCTGATATTCAGGTTCAGAATTCTCTAAAATTTAGACTCTGAATTTCTCTAAATTTAGATTCCAAATTCCTTGGAAAAATGAATTCTAATATCCATGTAATATATACTCCTGATGTTTTACACTTAGACTCGAAAATTTATTTTCCCTTAGACTTTGAAAAATAGATTTGATAGAGCAACCGTATTTTAATTACCCTTGTTATAGTTATGAAATGATGTTGTGCACTCTGTTTCTAACCAACTGTTGTTTGAGTGACATGTGTACAGGTCCCTCTGAGATTCAAGGAAAAATATGACCATTGGATGAGGGAACTGACCATTGGAAAAATGCTTATAAATAGGATCTCATTTGAATAAGCTCACAAATTTAGATGATTGTTCTATAACTCTTGAGATTACATGCAGCTAAAGTGATTTCTAGAGAGAGAGACTCTCATACTTTGTGTGTATTGAACATCTTGTTCAGCTTGCTTTGTGTGACTCCGATTGTTGTTGTGTACAATCGAGGGCTTACGGGGATAGGAAGACAGAGGTGCCGACTACCTTAATGTTCGAGGAATTCTTTGATAAAGAAGACAAAGGTTCTTACTACCTTGAAGTTTGAGGGATTCTGGGGATAACAAGACAGACTATAATATTCCTATCGAGGGATTACCCTGGTGTGGGTAAGATAGACTTTTTTCAAATTATTAATCATGGGAAATTTATCCAATTTGTTGGATACCCTACTCTTTTGGTTTAAAATATTTTATACTTGTTACTTGTGTTGTTTCAATTTTGTTTTCTGCTGCATTTGATTATTAAGGGGAGTATAACTATCTTATACTTTCTCATACTTCTATACTTTGATTAGTAAGATTCTATACACTTTAATATAGAATATTTGTCCGTGTAAACTTTTCTTAAGTTTCATTTCTGGAACAATATTTCTAAAATCTAGCAAGTTTGTTGAACTAAGAGGTCTTGTGAATTTACCTTGTTTAAAATTGTTAAATAATAGAATGTTTTATACCATCATTGAAAGTTACAAACGAATTTTTAAAGTATACAATTCACACCCTATTATATTTTGAGTATCCACATCATATTTCAATACTACAATTACCTTCAATGATAGAGAACAAGGAAGATTATATTAGATTATTATGATCAAAGATCCAAAAAAAACATAAGTACTCTTTTATACCCCTTATATCAGGCATACAGATTCCCCCTAAAATCCATAAGATGGAGGAGAAAATATTTATCAAGGATTTATAAATAAAATGAAAAACCGAATTATGAATTCAATATACCATGATGACATCCATTTAGAATGAAGTTAAATCACAAATAATCCCATCAAATAAGTATTTGGAGCACTAGGGATGGACTGAGTCAATATAAAATGATATTAGGGGTGATTTGGAAAAAAAATGACCAAGGGAAACATAGTTAAACCCATCATTTTATAGCCTCAGAGTGTTGCACATGGTTTGGTCACATGGTTAGACAAACTATGATACGACCATGCATGGAAACTAACTCAAGCAAGGCGAATTCCTTGGACTAGCCACATGGTTTGGTCAAACCATGAAACTCCCTTATAAATACACCTAGACCCTACACAGTCTTCACGGGTGATCTATGTGATTTGAATAACTATCCTCGAACTATTTTAAACACATATATCAAAACATATTACCATATAATATGGTTACTATAAATTTAGTACAAGATCTTGGTTCACCTCACCTTCTTTTAAAAAACATCCATTTTTGACCAATGTTCCCCTAAAACCTGTAGAATGAATTTAATGGCAAACCAATATTAAATTAGAGTGTACCTGAGATCTGGTGGGTGCTACATTTATAAAGTTCATATCATCATCCATGTTTCCTTAATAAGTAAATACAAGATGGATCCAACTCATGTGCTCACATACAAGGTAACAGAGTTAGATCTTTACTTGTCATATAATGATGATCATATCCATATTCTTGAAAATAGAGAGAAAGTATTATGAAATCAGACAACTCCTTTAGTGAAAGTCCTTTAGAGAAATCAAAAAAAAAAAAAGAAACTTGGGAGCCTGAAGAATATATAACTAATGATTATCCACATTTGATCAATATATAACATATACCCCAATTTTTAGGATGATGTTATTTAAGGGTGGAATGTTACACCTAATACTCTATTATAGCAGGTAAACACCATATCCTAAAATATCACAAAATATATCCTATAAATTGAATTTATACATGAAATTATTGAATATATTAATTTATTAATTTTATGTTGAATAAACAATCTTAAATTTTTAATCCATCATTTCAATATTAACATAGTATAAATTTTTGAGTTTTTCTAAAATGTTTCATTTGTAGTTATAAAATAAAGTTTTCATGAAACTTTAAATTTGTATGCATTTACCATTATATAAGAAATAAATAGATGTTTATAAAACCATTTAAGTAATCAAACAAGGATTTTTATAATATCAATATAAATTTTAAAATATAATTTTGATTTATATATCCTATTCCTTATATTTATAGAACAAATTAAAATGTTTCTATAATAAAAAACTAATTTTAACATTTTTCTTTAAATAAATAATTTTCATGGGATATTCAGTTTTGGATTGCCTTCATATACTAATATATTATAATTTTTTAGAAAAAATAAATTAATTTAATAAAAATTAATATCCAAAATAAAGTTATCTAAAATATGTAATTTAAATAAAAAAACATTATTTCTCAAAAAACATCTTTAGGTGGTTGAGTGTATTATTATAAAATAAACCTTTAACACATTTATAAATGTTATTTGATATAATAATATTTGATATGAAATTTGAAGTATACAATTAGGTAAAAAAATTATTTATATTTTTCATTAAAATTAATTACTAATGTAAAGAAATTTCTATCGCAGTAAAATTTGGAGTAAATTGAGTTAAACCGAGTGTAGAAGTCAATGATAACATTTAAAAGCATACCTTGAATTGAATTGTTGAGTTTTAAATCGACCATCACCTATTTCCACTATACTTTTTCCCATTTCTTGGCCATAAACACTTTAATAATAACATACAATATTAAAAATGTAAGGCTCACTCCCAAAAATACACTTCCCATCACTTATAAAATTGTAACATATTCACCACTTCATGACTCAATTACCATTAAAATTTCTCCTTGTGACTATGAAATTTTACTCTTCCTGTAAAATTATCCAGAAAGTCTGTCACAGGCTAGCCTCCAACCATTTAATAAAATAAAATAAAAACTCAGTCAAAAAATACACAAGTCCAAAAACATCAAATAGAAACCATTATAAACATACCATTCACCACACCCATAATAGAAAGCTTCCTCCATAGTTGCTGATTCCCATTATGATCTTTCAAAATACTTCAAGACTTTGGCATACTTCCTCCTATGATTCAACCGCTCCAAAGAAATAAATTCATTAGGAGATTTCATACCCTTATTTAGTCCTTCCCCACCTCCATTATTTATCCCAGCCCCGTCTCCCTTTGTTAACATAATAGAACAGTCACTCATATTCATCCTAAGGCCTTCAAATATATTGATAAATTGAATAAATATTTAGTTCCCTGATGTGGGTATTATCAACTACTTAATTTTATTCTCAATTATAATATTTATAATTTATTATAGACATACTAGTATAGTGATATTATTATAATTTATATACTTAAATGTTACAATATTAATCTTATTATAATTATTTATTCATTTAAACCATCCTTTAATAAAAATAAAATTGTTGTTCGTGAGTTGTGGGGATTAACACCTCTAAGATGTGACATGTTTTGTTATCCTTAAACATTTTACAAGGTTAAATATAAGGGTGGAATTTAATGATAAATCGTGTGTTTAGTATATCATTATCATAATTTTATATAAAACTAGTCAACCAATTCTTGATATCCTCAATAAACAATCATTGTTAATTTAATCATTTAAAATAAATATACTAAGAAGATAATATTTCATTCAATCTTATAATATTTTTATATACATTAATACATCTTCTATATACTTTTAAATTATAATATATCACACCAATAAACATAACATATGATCATTTTCCTTCTAGTATAATTATATTACAACAAAACCACCTCATAATTATTCATTAAATTTGGGTATATTCATGTTTCAGTCTGTTTAACCACCTACTTGTACAATATTATGAATTTATATATTCTATGACTATGAATACTTATTACTTGTATATTATTATATAGAACTATAAATTATTATTTTTTTGTTTTGGAGATATTAAACCAAAATATAATGCATCAATTAAGGAAACACCATTCAATCATTAAAAATCACCAAAACAAACTTAATGTCGATTTCAACTTCAAGGATATGGTCTGAAACACTTATGAAATATTTGGAACATCAAAAATGGCCATAAATCATTTATGTTAATAATTTTAATGAAATTGAAATTTAATTTTTAATAATAATCACTATAAACACCATTGTCTTGAGGATAGTACAACTATTCAAAACTATAAAGACAAATATGAGAAATTAGAGGGATTAAAATAGGGAATGAAAATTTTGAAATATTATAAATCACAATAGAAACATGTAATGTTCGAAATAATGTTATTAATATATAATGGTTATGATACAGGAGTTTAAAGTGTTTTATGGAATCTTGGACAAGATTTCTGGGTTTTTTGTTTCAAATTCCTCTCTTTGAGACATATTTTGTATTATGTACCCAATTTCATTTATATGGTGTATATAATACCTATTTGGGATGTAATAACATCAAATTTTATTATTCATGGAATTTTAAGATCATGTTTATTCTTACTATTTAATGAGTTCATAATTAATTATCTACCCAAGCCATAAGTGGGGGTTTTTCATCTCAATTTCCATTCTTTGGGACTCATGTTACAATCACCACATATTTTCTTTTTTTGGTGTATAAAATACCATGGAATATTATTACACACATTAATCCTGAAATTTAATGGATTTATAGCTATTTATTTTTTCTCTCTCATGTTATTTTGATTCATGGGTTCCCTTTTCCATATTGGAAATACCATAATAATGTTTGGTAATGTAGATGTTTGAAATTTCCTACACTACAACAAAATACACCTATAACATCACTGTATTTATCAGTGCTATAACTAAATGCTGATAAATGGAACATTTATTAGTTCTAAATAAAGCACTGATAAATTTAATTTTTTATCATCATGTATTTTTTAGTGTTGATAAAGGAAACCTTTATTAGTGTATTATATTTAGCACTAATAAAATTATTCTTTATCAACAGATTACTTTTAGCACTGATAATGGGAGTCCTTTATTAATGCTATATTATAAGTGCTAATACAGGGTATCCTTTATCAGTGCATTAATTTTAGCTCTGTTAAATGGTATCCTTTATCAGCACTTTATTTTTGGCGATGATTAATATTTATATAAATAAAATGAAATAATTAAATAAATAAGAAATAAAAACCGTTTTTTTTAATTATTACAAATTTTATTAATTAAATAATTATTTCTAAGAATGAATAGATTGATTTGAAATTATTAATCATTAAAAAATTTGTTAATTAGATAATTATGATAATAAATGTTAGAAAATTGTATATATTAAATAAATAGATATATATAAATATATAAAAATATTATTTATATATTACAAAATATTTATCTTCTTTACATTAAATATTTATATGTTTATGAGAAAATAGTTTATAATTAAAAATTAAAAGGAATATTGACTATAATTTTATAATACTCGACATATAAATAACTCACTTTTGATTTTTCAGTTTAATATATAACAAATGCGTGTTATATTGATTTTGCATATATGCAAGTAATGCATTTTTATATACAATAAATAGACACCAAACATATGCATTTTTTCAATGTCGTTAGTGAACTTATTCTTAATTTATTCAATTTCCCTCAATTTTAACATAGATTCATGAACTTAAATGGTGATATTCATTAATAATGATTAAAATATATATATTTTAAAATATTTATAAATATATATACTTACAAATAAAAATTTACTATATTTATACAATTATGTATTCATAATTATAAAGAAATAAATCTTTTTTTAAAAGTATTTCTATAATTATAAATATATATATTTAAATAGTCATTAAATTTATAATAAAATTACATAAATAATGACTATATTTATTATATTCATATTTATATATATTTATTAAATATAATTATATATATATAATTATATAAATATAATTATATAATTATAATTATATAAATATAAATAATGATATAAATATAATTTCTTAAAATTATTTCTTTATTTATAAATAGATAATTATAAAATTATAATAAATATTTTTAAAATGGACTATATTTACTATATTTATATTTATATATATATATATATTAAGTATATATAAATATTTACAATTTTTTTATTTTTAATTATAATTATAAATTCTTTATCAACGCTTTATTTGTGCTGATAATTATGAATATTTATATGTACTAAACAACACACTAATGAAATTAACATTTATCTGCACTAAGAAAGTGTCGATAAAGAGTCATTTTATCGTTGCATAAGAAATAAGCACTAAGAAAAGAGATCTTTATCAGTGCTTATTTGTAAGCACTGATAAATGTGTCCTAATATATTTTAAAAACCCTAACCATTTGAGAACTCATCATGATATCAGGTGATTTCCGTGGAAGCCACCCACTATCGGTGCTCCTCCTTGGTTTATCGAATCTCGAATCACACCACTCGTCTATTGTCGGCACTCCAATTGCATGAATATATCATCTGACATCTGGTTTTCGATTGTTGTTGTGATGCAGATGGCATTTCAAATCACTTTTTGGCAATTTCTCTACCCAAGGTAGGTGGTTCCATGCACAAACAATTTTAGATAATCAAATTTTCTAATATGGTTAATTTTCGCTTGCTATATAGTTTATTTTGGTGGTTCAAACATGTTTTGGAAATTCATTGACATTCATCTGCGTTGAAAATTAGTTTTCTATAGAAAATTGTTATCTTTCTATATGGTTGTTGATGGGAAAAATCAGTAGATGTTTTCAATTAAGTATTTTAGTAGTGAGAAATATGATTTTATGGGTGCTTAAGTTGCATGTGTGTTGAAAAATCATTTTTGATGGGAAATGGATCATTTTGGGGAAGTTATCCTTGTTGTTTAATTTTGAGTATGAGTTATGGAGTGTTTAAATAATGAAGAATTTGTTTTAAAAATGAAATTTGGGATATGGATATGGTATATTAAATGGCCTGAGTGATGCGAAATGTGTTTTCGATGGGTTTTGCCTGTTTTTTGTCGTGTTTGGGGTTTTTAATGGAAAATGTCCATGTTGTGTGTGTATGTTTTAGTGTGGTGTTCCGTGGAAAGGATTTAGGGGGTTTTTAAAAGGTACAAATCATGTTTTTAAAGGTTTATAAATGTATATATGATTGTAAGTAAGTTTTTAAATGAAATTTTCATACTTTTCCAGGTATATCATCTTGTACCTTTTTTTAATGTGAATTGTATATTTTTTTAGGGGATGGAAGATATTTTTTGAAAATGATTTTGGGTTTTATGAAATTTTTTAAAAAAGGGACTTTCTATGGAATTGGATGAGAATTGGTGTAAACTATACATCTATAAATCAGACGTGTTCTATAAATTAGTTAATTGATTTATTAAATTATATAAGTGATTCAAATAATGTTCGATGTGGTTTTGTGGAGAATTTGATTTTAAAAGTATAATTTTCATGTGAACTTGTGTGTGTTTTTGTTGTAAATCCTTACGGTGCCTCCAGGGGTTATTTTAGAATTTTTTTAATGAATTATTAACATAGATAATTGGTGTGAGGAATTTTTGCGAAATGATTTCGTGTGTGTATGTTTTCAAATGGGTTTTGGGTGTGAATGTAGTGGAACACTATGTGTACTTTTTTAGACATGACTTGTGTGTGTAAACGTGCTCTGTTAATGACCTAGGAATGTGAAACTTGATTGAGCACAAATAAATGAGAATCCTGGGTAACTGGGTAACATGATTGTGCTGTGTTTGGGAATCTTGATGTTTTCACAGTAAAATCATTGTCCATTGAATTAATGTATTGTTTCGTATTTGTGTTTAGTTAATTTCTTTTTAGTATTACTCAAATAATAATTGTTTTCTTATACATGTTTCTTCTTTTGTTCGAGTTAGGGTGCTATGTCCAACTTTCATGCTACTTCTACCTTAAAATCATTTCACACAAGAAGTGGTCCATTTATGAGTTTCATTTGTGTTGCCTCCACTTCCTTTGAAGGAAGATAAATTATTCCACCTCTTCTCAAACATAGAGGTAATCTTGAGGTTTTCAAAATGAAATCATTTCCCATAGAATTAATGTATTGTTTCATATTTATGTTTAATTCATTTCTTTTTAGTATTACATATATAATAATTTTTTTCACATATAGGTTGATTATTTCATCTGAGTTGGGGTGATCTGTCCTACTTTCATGATCCTTCCCCATTAAAATATTTTCAACCAGAAAGTGGTGAATTTATCACTTTTTCCAAGTTAATTACATTACCTTTTTAGGAAGAGTAACGATGCTTCCACTGGTCAATCACAGAGTTAATCTTTTTGTTTATATAATAAAATCATATTTCGTATAATTAATTTATTATTTCATATTTAGGATTAATTTTTTCATTTCAGTATTACTCATATAGTAATTGTTTTATTATATAGGTAGCTTCTTTTGTTCGATTTTGGGTTCTCTATCCAACTTTCATGCTTCTTCTCCCTTAAAATCTTTTCACCCCTACAGTGGTGAATTTATCACTATCTTTCAAGTTACCTCCACTGAATTTGAAAGAAAATAAATGATGTTGCCTCTGCTCAATCACAAAGTTAATATTGATGTTTTCATAGTAAAATTGTATTACATATAATTAATGTGTTGTTTCATATTTATGTTTAATTTTTTTATTCTTAGTATTACTAACATAATAATTTTTTTCTTATACAGGTGGATTCTTTAATTTGAGTTGATGTGGTTTTTCTGAATATGCTCATGTAATTTTGGAATTTTGACAAATAAAGTGAATGGAAATCATCATAACATTAAAAGTTAGGATTTTTTAATGTATGTAATAATTTTTATTTAGGTAATTGTATAAATAAATGTTTGAAATATATATAATATGGTTTTTTTCTGTGTATTTGTGTTGAAATTTTTATTTCATTTAGATTCTATATTGGGCCTTGTTTTTGTTGATATATCTGGTGTGTTTATAGTGCTTCTGGTGTGGGGGTGTATTGTTACATCATATGAATTTATGGCCTTTTATCAACGCTTTTGAAATTGCTAATAAAAAACATATTTATTAGCGCTTCTAAAAGTGATGATAATGGTTTACTTTATCAGTGCTTCTATAGAGATAATAATAAATTATTTTAGTGGGACATTAAGAAGTGATGATAAATGTGTTGTTTATCAGTGCTTTTTAAATCACGTATAAAGGTCTCATTAATCAGCACATTTATTATAACTGATAAATACCACCTTTATCAGAGATTTTTCAGTATTGACAAAAGTCGTGGGATTTTAACATCAATCACATTGTATGTGCTTTTCTAGCATTGATAATATCCCTTTCTAGTGATGTTAAAGGCATGTTTTGTAGTAAAGATAAAAAATACATCAATGTATCAATACTTGAAATTGGTTGTGGATGTGACACAAATTCACATTGGAATAATCACCCTAAAATGGATTTATTGATAATTGTCTCAGTTATCACCCTTATGAATGATTAGTGGAACGAAAACTATGCACCTCAAAAGACACTCCATGGGGTTATGATTTGGAATATTAATATGATATTAATAAACCATGATGTATTTTTTATACCGTTTACATTTTATTGTACCAATAAAAACTGTTTAACACAATTACTATCTTCCTTGGATAACCCAAAAGAGTGAAGTTACACTCACCCCTATATTTATTTGATAAGGGTACTAGCAATTACTTGGATATTTCTAATGACTTCAATGTTGGTTAAGGTATTTTCTCATAGAAATCCACTTATTTTATTGAATGGGGAATTATTTGATGACTTTATTTCTCAATAAAATGATAGAAAAATTTTATTCATAAATGGGGTTCTTAGAGAACAATTTGAAAGGTCTCGATGACTCTAATGGTGAATAAATTAGATGTAATAATATTATGGGTGAGGCCAAAAATTATATTTAACCTCGATGCATTGAATGGTCTGATGGGAAAAAATTGGATGGGTTTTGGTGTATAACTCTTTCCATGATAGGAATGTCTCTTGAAATAAGGCCTTGAAAGAAATACTTTGCACCAATACATTGTGAATTCCATCAACATGATATCAATGATTATTCTTATACATGTTTTATTTTATTATCATAGACATAGAATGCCCTCATTTTAAGTTTATTATGGCTTCATGCTGATGTTTTTTTCTTTCCATATCACTTATTCTGTATTTATATTATGTAATATTTTGATGTTTTCTAATTCTTACTGAGCATCTGATCTTAGTCTTATTTTTTTATTTTCTTTTCAAAACCATAGAGAGGACCATATTTAAAATATATGGATATTATGTAAGAGATAATCATGAACTCAAAATATGTTCTTGTTTTATCTTATTGTTTTTAAATTTACTATATATATGTATCTTATCATCCAAGACTGCTAAACTATTCAATACTTTGAGAACTCTAGAACACTATATGAATAATGTAAAATAACTAAGAGCTCAGTGTTTCTAGAGTCTGGGTTATTACAAAAAACCTGAATAATTATGGTTAATAATAGAATATTGAATCTTAAATAGGGACATCACATAGGAATTGATTTCTGGAGTAACCTCTTTATGTAAAACTTCTTTTCCTACTTTTGAGATATTTATTCCTTGACACCCTCTAATATTCTTATCCACCTTGTCTTGAATAGATGAAAAAATATATTCATTTAATATACCCATAATGGTATTATGGTTCAGATATATTTTTTATTTCTCAAACACCACTATCCCATAATAAAAATGTAATTCCACCTTATTATCATCTGGCACACCCTGACTAAATATATATCTAACATGGAAAAATTAACTCTTTGAATAGAATCCCTTTCATATATTCCAATAAAATTATTAATCATGGAGAACTATTAGGTTGTCACTCTAGAGATAATGGAAAAATCATTAAAAATAATTTGGTTGTTTTTAAAGTAAAGGGGACCATATGTTGAACAAAATAAAGGAACTACAAGAGTCTGATGGAGGGGATATTATTACAATCTTTTTCATAAAGCTAATAAATATCGACAGGAAGGTCACCAGGAAAATTGATGTTATGATTGATCCCTTTATTGGAAATACCATCAGTAACCATGTTTGCTTCATGAAAGGCATGAGTGACGATATATATAGTATCAAGGAGTGAGGCAAGAAAACTCATCCAATGGGTGGTAAGTTGCTAAACAAGGTGAATCACACCATTCCAGACAGCCTGGACAATGGTTGATGAGTCACTTTCAATACAGATGTTGTTACATACTTTTTGTTTCACAAAATCAATGGTATAGATCACCGCCAATATCTCCACTTCCAAATAGAAGACCGAACCACAGATATCGAAGAAGCGTCCATGAAAATGGCCAAGAAAATCATTGAAAATAGCAACGCATCCTGCAGGTCCCAGATTTCCTTTAAGGCTCCATAAAAATTTACTTTA
The DNA here is from genome assembly GCA_963277665.1 of Viscum album. Taxonomy (NCBI): domain Eukaryota; kingdom Viridiplantae; phylum Streptophyta; class Magnoliopsida; order Santalales; family Viscaceae; genus Viscum; species Viscum album. The sequence continues at coordinate 1,131,129,876 of OY728150.1, read as the reverse complement.
ATCTAACCTGAGATCGGAGCCTGCCAGAACACTTCAAAGGTGCGCTTTGGATGTCTGTAGATACCTTCAACTATAAGATGGTTAATGATCATAATGTCTCCAACCGTGTTGTCCATGGAAGCTTTCGGAAGCGAGGCCACTTCCCTAATGGCAGTGAGAATCCAAGTTCAACCTACAGTAAGATTAAATGAGTAATTTTTGGGAATAATATAATTTTTCTCACATCATATCACGTGGATGAGCTCACCAACAGCTATTAAGAAGTGATTCTTGATTTTCTGCGAAGGATCTAGTTTATCAAAATGTTTTATTTGGGAGAAAATGGATTCCAAGGATAACCATCTGCAATCAAACATGTCAGTCATATAATTTCAGAGGGCCAAAGCCATATCATATGAAAAAAAATAGATGATTGGTATCCTCTCTATGTTGATGACATAAGTGACATCTAGATAAAAGATGGATCCCAAAGTACAGAAGACGAACCTCATCATGAATGCAGTTTTGGGAAATATGCCAAACAAGATTGAGTCTCGAGGGTTTAATCCAACGCTTGTCAAATAAATTTAACCTTGGAAAGTAAGGATCATAGATTTTGAATTTGTGTTTATAAAAACTTTTGGAATCAAGAATACCATTATGGGTTGACTCCCATATGAGGAAATCATCTGAGTTAGAAAAAGGGTAATTATCAACCACATGAATGATATTATCTGGGAGATTAACATTATGAGATTGAAGGACATACTTAATAATGCAAGTGGTATTGTCAGGAGTGTTGGGATGGAGAGTGATGGCTAGAGGGGGGGGTGAATTTCCTTTTAAAAAAGTTTAACAATTTAAGAAAAAGTTAAAGAGCAGCGGAAATAAAAGAGGCAGGACACAAAATTGATAACGGAGTTCGGCCTAATTCCCAATCCTACGTCTCCACTCCCAACTCAACCGTTGAGAGATTTATACGACAGCTTTATTTTTAATGGTTGTAGCAAGAAACCCACTAGACTTTAAGGCATCCTAGAAACCTATTACAGCTTGCTTTTTATTGGTTGTAGCAAGAAACCCACTAGCCTTCTTACAGGTGAAGGCTAGATCACCTATGACTCAAGTCTTTTACATGGAAGGCTTGACTAACCTCTTCACACCTTGAAGGTGGTGTGAAAACCCAAACAAAGGGAGGATGAGAGAAATAAGGGTTTGTATGCACAAACTCAAAATAATGCTCAAAATGATAAAACAATAAAAACCGTAAAGAGGAGAAGTCATGGGTGCCAATGGATTGATTGGTGATGATGAAGAGCGCTCCCAAGCTTCTATGGTGGTGCTCCTTAGTTGTGGAAGTGAGTTGGAGCAGGTGGGGATCCTTGAAGGAATGCACTGGAGGTTCGCCAAATGATCAAAAAATGTTCCCGTGGGCAACTTTATATTTCTGGGGCTTCCTAGTCCTCTATTTATAGGAGAGGAACACCCAAATGGTCGTTGGGGGTCTTCGGAGCCGTTGGAGAGGCCTTCGGAGCCGTTGGGAGTCAAAAGTACACGTCTGGTCAAAGCCCAATGGCTAGTTTGACTGGGCACACCAGTTGGCCGGTGGTGTCTCGCCAGCTGGCCGGTGGTCCACCGGTTGGCCGGTCATGAGCCACCGGCTGGCCGATGCTCCAGACAGAGAGCAAGCTCTCTACCCAGGTTCTACCGGCTGGCTGGTGACAATACTGGCTGGCCGGGGAGCTCACACCGGCTGACCGGTGGCTCTGGACAGAAACCATTGTTACTGCCAGAGACCACCGGCTGGCTGGTGGGAATCCACCGGTTGGCCGGTAGACTCAGAGAGTCTACTTTCAGTCCTTCTTGGCCCAACTCCTTGGAAAAATTTTGCCTATCAACAAAAACACTTGAAAACAAGTTAGAACAAAATAAGAGTGATTGTGATCATTAAAATCCAAGAGAGAGGGGTACAACAATCTCCCCCTATTTTGATGATCACAATCACCAAAACAAGCAATGTAAAAGACTGAAATGAAAGGCATGCTTTAAAGGATAAATTGAAAAGTAAAGCAAAGCATGAGAGAAAAATTTCTCCCCCAATCAACCAAGGAAATCTCCCCCTTTGTGATTATCAAAATAGAACGGGGCATAAAATTTGATTGAAGGAAAGGATTGAAAAACAAGATAGAGTTTTTAAACCAAATTGAAATTTTTGAAATTTGAATTGAAAGTTTTAAATTGAAAGTTTTGAATTGAATGTTTTGAAAGAAAAACGCAAAAAGGATTAAACAATCCTAACTCCCCCTAAATAAAAACAACAAATCACCGGGGAGAGGATTTTAGAATCGAGACAAATTTTGGTCCGGAGAGACTCGCTAAAAGGGATTTTTCAATCCAAACTTGTCTTGTGGCGGGTCTTCTCCTATGAAATTCATCGTTAAAGGAAATGGTTTTGGGCCTTCCATACCGGGCATTTTTGCAGTTGCACTCGTAAATTAAGTGCCCAATCTTTTTTGCAATAGTTGCAAAATTTATATTGGGAGCTCCCCCTTACAAAAATAGTAGGAGCATGGGAAGAGGAAACTTGCTTGGAATAGCCAAGCCCTTGGGTGGTTCTAGATATGCATTGGGAACCAAGGAGCTTTGAAAGGTTATGTTCACCTTCGGTGAACTTAGCTAGGGATTTCCTTAAATCCTTGATTGTTGATTCCATAGAGTCAACATCGGGAAGGTTTTGGACCTTGAGGGACAAGTCTTCCTTCTCTTTGAGAAGTTGATCCTTTTCGGAAGAAAGAATTTTGAATTTCCTTTTTAAAGCAATAAATTTGGAAGAAAGTTTGTGAAAACCTTCCTCCAATTGATCTCTCGCATGTTGGAGATCCTCGTAAGATAAATGATTGAATGAATTGGAAGAACAAGAGGAAGAGGAGTCGGAAGAGGTTACCTCATGAAATGCCATTAGACATTTTTTACCGTTGTCTTTTGAGGAGGAGGAGGAGGAGGATGAGGAGCTATCACTCCAAGTGGCCTTGAATGCCTTTTTCTTTTCCTTTTGCTTGTCCCTTGTCTTGTGGAGTGGGAAATCGGGCTTATAATGGCCTTTCTTTCCGCACCCATAGCATATTACCTCGGGCTCGGATGTTTCGTCAAGTTCATCCTTTCGAGCCTTGCGAGATTTCTTCTTTTTGTTCTTCTTCATGAATTTGTGCATCTTGCGGGCAAGGTTCTCGATTTCTGAATCGCCGCTTGAAGAGGAAGAAGATGAGGAGGAGGAGCTTTCTTCTTTTTGAACATTGAAGGTGATGTTCTTTGGAGTTTCGATGAGTTTGCCTTCCTTTTCAGCTTGCCTCCTCATGGTGATCTCGTAGGTCATGAGGGATCCGATGAGCTCTTCGACCGTCATTTCTTTTAAATTCTTCGCTTCTTGAATTGCCATGACTTTCGGTGCCCATGAACTTGGTAAGATCCAAAGGATCTTCTTGACCATCATCTCTGCAGAAACATCATCTCCAAGAGACTTTCTCCCATTACAAACATCAGTAAAGCGAGTAAACATATCAGTAATATTTTCAGATGGATGCATGGTAAAAGACTCAAAATCTTGACGGTACATATCCAATCGAGTATCCTTAACTTAGTTGGTCCCCTCATGGGTAACCTCCAAATGTTTCCAGATTTCATGAGATGAAGTGCATGTGGAAACTCGATTGAATTCATTACGATCAAGGCCACAATGAAGAGCGTTCATGGATTTGCCATCAAGCTCGAAATTTTTAATATCGGCTTGAGTCCATTTGAATTCATCGGGAGAAGAGAGAGAGTAACCATGCATGACAATTCTATAAATAGGATAACCTATACTTCTAAGAAAAGTAGACATGCGGGTTTTCCAATAGGTATAGTCAGTTCCATCAAAAAAAGGAGCACGACCTTATGAATAACCTTCGGGGGTGAAAGAAGATGAAGCCATCACAATGGATCTTGAATTTGAAACCGGTTAAGGTATTACACAAACACTCCCTCTGATCCAATTGTTGGGACGGAGAGTGATGGAAAGAGGGGGGTGAATTGCCTTTTAAAAAAGTTTAACAATTTAAGAAAAAGTTAAAGCACAGCGGAAATAAAAGAGGCAGGACACAAAATTGATAACGGAGTTCGGCCTAAATCCCAAGCCTACGTCTCCGCTCCCAACTCAACCGTTGATAGATTTATATGACAGCTTGCTTTTTAATGGTTGTAGCAAGAAACCCACTAGACTTTAAGGCAGCCTAGAAACCTATTACAGCTTGCTTTTTATTGGTTGTAGCAAGAAACCCACTAGCCTTCTTACAGGTGAAGGCTAGCTCACCTATGACTCAAGTCTTTTACAGGGAAGGCTTGACTAACCTCTTCACACCTTGAAGGTGGTGTGAAAACCCAAACAAAGGGAGGATGAGAGAAAGAAGGGGTTGTATGCACAAACTCAAAATAATGCTCAAAATGATAAAACAATAAAAACCGTAAAGAAGAGAAGTATTGGGCGCCAATGGATTGATTGGTGATGATGAAGAGCGCTCCCAAGCTTCTATGGTGGTGCTCCTTGGTTTTGGAAGTGAGTTGGAGCAGGTGGGGATCCTTGAAGGAATGCGCCGGAGGTTCGCCAAATGATCGAAAAATGTTCCCATGGGCTACTTTATTTTTCTGGGGCTTCCTAGTCCCCTATTTATAGGAGAGGAACACCCAAATGGCCGTTGGGGGTCTTCGGAGCCGTTGGAGAGTCCTTCGGAGCCGTTGGGAGTCAAAAGTACAAGTCTGGTCAAAGCCCAACGGCTAGTTTGACTGGGCACACCGGCTGGCCGGTGGTCCACCGGCTGGTCGGTCATGAGCCACCGGCTGGCGGGTGACAATACCGGCTGGCCGGGGAGCTCACACCGGCTGACCGGTGGCTCTGGACAGAAACCATTGCTACTGCCAGAGACCACCGGCTGGCCTGTGGGAATCCACCGGTTGGCCGGTAGACTCAGAGAGTCTACTTTCAGTCCTTCTTGGCCCAACTCCTTGGCAACCTTTTGCCTATCAACAAAAACACTTGAAAACAAGTTAGAACAAAATAAGGTGATTGTGATCATTAAAATCCAAGAGAGAGGGGTACAACAAGGAGGAGCATAAGAATTTTACATGGATATTAAGGGGTTGCTAGTCCAATTGTCTAGCCAGAAATTCATGGAAGAATCAATGTTAACCATCCATCTAGCATTATTCCTGATGTTGGCAAAGGAAATTCTAATGGATGGCCAGATCAAAGAGTTAACAAAGCTCAAACTTCCCTTCTTTAATTTCATGAGGAACTTATTTTTAAGAAAAGAAGTGGAGTCGGAGTTATTATTGATTAATATCCAGGAGAGTTTTTCGTGGAAGGAATCATTAAAAATATTGATATTTTTTATTTCAAGGCCACCCTTCTCAAGAGGTTTGCAACAGGTGGACCAGAGAATGGTAACAAGATTCCTTTCCCTAATACTACCATTCCAGACAAAAGTTCTGATGTAGACATTAACATTTGTATGGAGACCAGTAGGCCATTTATAGACCATCAACGAGTAGACCATTTTAAAGATAATGATGGATTTCACTAGACAGATCATGCCAGCCATGGAGAGGAATTTAACTTTCTGGGAGGATAGTTGATTGATAACCTGGTCAACAACTGTGGTGATGTATGTGGATATAGGTCTTCCCCCAAAAATGGGAGCTCCCATGTAAGTGAAAGGGAAGGATCCTTCTTTTATTCCAAGAATGTTGATGTTGTTATTTTTCCTAATAGTAGGAAAGCTTTTTCCAAATAAGATAAAATATTTTTTACAACTAATAGATTTCCCAGAGATTTCTTCATAGTGAGCTAAATCATTTTTTAGATTTTCGATATTTCTTTTCTCCCCTTGTTTGAACAAGATAATGTCATCGGCATATAATAGATGCATAGGAAAATTTATTTTTATAGATGACTCGATAGGTTTATGTTTGTTTTGATCTACAAGGCCAGTGAGTAATCTGCTAAGATAGTCTTCCGCAATGGTAAGATCCTTGAGAAAACATTTTCCACCAAACAAATTTAATACGTTGAAAGAGGATGACTCTATCACAAACCCTGGTATGGAGATAATATTTATGTAATATATATATTCACATTGAATAAAAAAATACTAATGAAACACAATTTTTAATGGATTTAATCCATTTATCCTCAATGAACAACCTTTAAATAACATTCTTTTGGAATGACCACTGGAATCTATCATAACAATTTTGCATATCATGTTTAAATTCCATGACCACCTTATAGACTTAGATTGAGTTTTAATCAAATAAATGATCTCATGTGAGATAATAACTTATCTATGAAAAGAATTATAACACCCCAAGATTTTTTGAATTATTTTTTTGTTTCTAATTATTTTTACCATGGAGATATTTTTCATTTCACATAAGGCTGAAAATAATTCATTTTGTATGAAAGCACTGTGTTTTTATTGTGTTATATGAAACAAAAAGGTAATTGTGCACTAAAAAGAAAACCATTATCCACTATATATTATGATATTGTTATGAAAACAGTTTTAGATACACTTACACACATCATCATCTAATGGGTAATAGACATGTTGTTTAAGTGTATGATGAACTACTGACATACGAAAGGATGATTGTTCATTTTTTCATTAAAATCTCTCATGGTGGAAATTATGATGTAAAAAAAATTTATATATGTTATATATTATATTTATTAATCCAGAAAGGCTATTTAATTAATTTAAAACATTGTTCTTTATAATTTCCATTTTGTGTTAATACGATAATTTTGTTTGAGGAAGTGTGGACTACAACCCCTCAAAGCATTATGATTCATTCGTACAATACATGGGATGTATTAATGATTTATTTAGTGAATATTTATGATATAATAAATTTACTTTAAGAATTATATATATATATGTCTTTTAATTTATTTCTTTCAACATGACAATTAAATGAAAATAATGTTCATGCGTATGTACGACGACCGTCTCCACAAATGGTGTATTCTGTTTCATAATTATATATTCCATATATTATTATAATAAAAATATAATGAATATAAATGAGATTTATATCATTCTTTACAATCTATAATCGTGATATATGTGTAAGGAATAAAGATATAACATATTAAGACTCATGTGATGGACAAAGAGGATATTACCCAAACTGAAACCATAACATGGAATTATTAAAAATAAGGTAATAAAAAGTCATAATAAAACCATATACGGTATTATATATAAATATATTTTTCTTTAAAATATGAATAATAAATTTATATTTATTATATAGTTGGTTTGAATGAGTGCGATGTGAGTCAAGACACAAGGTAAGTAAATTTTAAAAATCTTTTTATTTTTGTGAGATACATGATTTATTCACCACCCATTCATTTTGTGTAGTGCGTATATTGACCATGGAAGTATTATATGATTATTATATTTATAGTTATGGGCATTTAAATTTTTATTTTATTATATTTCTTTCATGGGGACTATGTTTCAAAGTTACCAAATCGGTAAAATGATTTTGTCTAAATTTTCCTTTATTAAGACATATACCATGTTATGTACTTATATTTTCCCATGAGGTGTATATACTTCCTTTTACAGGTTATATAATAAATATAATTAGATTCATGATATTTTAAGATTTATTTAATTTAATTTTATTAAATTAGGAGTATGGTGCAATGTTACAAAGTGGTAAGAGTTTATTGAAACAATCTAATCGCTTTTCGAGATTGTTTATGATTATGATTAATTTAATGAAATATTATGATAGATCACTCAAGAACACTCATGAATTTTCTTCTCATCTAGTTATTCATGATAACAACATATATTGGTACCACTTTTCAACTGTTTGGAACATAATATTGTTAAGAATGTGTTTTTAATAAAGTTAGAATATAATTCTCTCTTTGGTCGGAATTTTATGTTCCTTCAAATCCAAATTTTCAAAAACATATATAATAATATTACACTATCATCCTATAATAATTAAAATAAATTTTTACCCTTTGTATCTTTTACCAACTTTTTCAATGGAATATTCATGTCTCATTCAGAAAAAGGAATATTCTTACCTTTTAACCATGAAAAAGGAATATTATTTTTATCTTGTATGATATGTATGGTTTTACGCGTCATAATTTCTATAAAGGTACCTTTCCATGTTTAAAAGGTTAATTTTTAAGAAAATATTTTTAAAATTAACTTTGAAGGAATTTTTTTTAAAATTGTTTTCAGGATTCTTTCATAATTTTTCAAGTAAAATGTTTTTCACATCATTTTCAGGATTTCATTACAGGTTTTCAAAGTTATTTTCAATAATTTTTTTTGCAGATATTTTTCATTTTTCTATATATGTTTTCAATGTATTTTCACTTAAATGGGTTTCAAAACGTTTTTATGCTTTATTTTAATGTTTCTAGAGTGTTTTCACAAAAATATTTATCAAATTTTTTGAATTCTATTCTATAATATTTCAATGAAATTTTTTTTCAAAATAATTTCAATTTTTTTTATATATTTTCAATGTAATTTATTAGAAAATTATTTTTCAATTGTTTTATAATTAATTTCATGGTATTTATTAAACACATTTCTCTTTCACGACATATTTAACTGAATGGGTTATACTTAATGTCATGGACTTTATGAAACAATTTTCTATTTCATGAGTTATATGTGTATGAAATATGTTTCTATTTCACGAATTATATGTTTTTGAAATCCATTTCTCTTTCACGGGTCATATGTTTATGAAATATGCTTCTCTTTCATGGGTTATATGATTGTCAAATTTTTTTCTCTTTCACAGGTAATGCTTTTGATAAAATTATTATGAAACCTATATCTTTTTCAATATGTTATGATATTATTACATGTTTATGGTACCCAATTCGTTTCATGGGTTATTATTAGATTGTTTATGATTTTGTGGCATATATATGTATGGTTTCATTATGAGATGGGTGGGACCTATATCTCCCTCCAATGCATTGGGTAATAATAAATGTTTTATGAGATCAAAGGGTACATAGGTTGGTATACCAAGACCAAAACAAGAGGGTACATTGGGGGACATCCCAAGCCTGATGAAAGATGGTAAATAAGATGACCTCCCATGCTCAAAACAATAGGGTATCCATGAGGACAACCAAAACACGAAACATGAGGGTTTACGAGAGGACATCACAAGCCGGAAGCAAGTGGGTACACGGGAGGACATACCTATACCCAGATATGAGGGTACATAGGAGGGCATGTCAAGCATAAAACCAGGGCATACATGATAGGATATACTAATATTGAAAAAATAGGGTACCCAAGAAGACATCACATGCCCGAAACAAGAGGGTACATGGGAGGGCATCTCAAGCCTGATGTAGGTACACATGTGATTAACCCAATCCAATTATGTTACAAAGGCCTTAGTAGACTTCCTTGACATAGGGTTTTATATGATTATGTGTCTTTGAAAATTCCATATTTTATTGCCATGCTATTTTTTCAAAACTTCTATTATTTATTTCCTTATGATTCATGTCTTATGAACTTCCAATCATTATTATTATCTCTAATTTTTAGGGTATGATAATCAAATGTTATCCTCATGTTCCGTACCATTTTTTTCATTCTATTCATACAAATTTCCTTTATTTACAATTACTGAGAATTTGGGACCACCCCTTTCTTATTTTTCCATTCCTTAGTTTTTGAAGAATGGTTTTATCTAGAAGTAAAAAATGTTGAGAAATTTGTGGGATATGTTGAAGATCATTCACTAGGATATAAGATTTTTTTTCGAGCTCCCAGAGAAAATAAACTGTTATGTTCCTCAAGCATGTATTGTTGTAATGTACTAAATATTAATATAAAATGATGTAATATACATGTATGTTAATCGTGGGTCGATATAGTTGGTATCAAATGAAATTTTTAGTTATAATTTGGAAACTAGGATGAGAAAAAATTATTGATATCCAATGGTATATTTATAAGTATATAGCTATGAAAGTTTCTATGGGAAGGTATAATAATGAGTTAATGTTTAGGAAAGTTTACTAGAATTATTGTAAATTATTGAGTAAGTGGTTTCCTAGAAATACTTCCTTATCTATATACTACAAGAGGATGTGGCTCTGGTAGAAATATACCAAGGGGTAAAAACTCTCAGAGGGTGTCTCAGACCTGACCCAGGTTAACTCGGTGCACAACAACTGGCCTTTTTAAAAACCTGGTTTGAAACTCCTATGGGTTATTCTTTGGGATTTAAAAATTCATTACAAACCATCCTAAAAGATTTAAATAGACGTTGGCTATGAATAACACAGTGAAAACCTAAGGTTTCATATTTTATGAAGGTGTCATAATTTCGATGTCGTATAAGAGGTTTTCATGATTATGTGGTTCCTCACTTTGATAACTATTTCTTAATCTATGATTTTGGTTTTTTTTAATGGTTGGAACCTGAAGGAACTGTGTTAATGGTGATTGTAATGGAAAATGTAGTGATTGTCCTCTTGAGAAACCAAATTCCATGGGAGTTGTAATGAAATGTGTCGTTTCTATACTAAACCAAATTTCCCAATATATAAAACATTATGGATTCCAAAATGAAAAAATGAGGTAACAAAATTTTATTGAGTCCTTTAGGAGGAAACATTTTCTTTCTTTCAGTGGGTCTTCTGATACACTTATAACTGAACAATGAATCAGACCACTAAAAAGATATTTTTATTTCACTAATATTCTGAACATGAGAAAGTTGTTCTAGTTTATTATCAGTTAGAAGGTGAAATAGATCAGTGGTGATCTCTAATCTAGAATATGAGGTATCAAGACAAAATTGTCTTAATGGATTGGGATGAGTTTAAAAAACGTATTTTTTAATAAGAAATTTCCTCTGATTATTCATACAAATATATAAAATGAATTTATATAGATTAAAAAGAAGGATGATGAATCTGTTCGTACTTATGAAGAAAATTTTACAAGACTGTTGAGGTACTAATTGGGTATTATCATTTAACTCAAAAGAAAAATTCATCGATTATTTCGTGGTTTGAAACCAATTTTTTGAAAGGATATGGCTATAAGCGACTTTAACTAGTATGAATAAGTTATTATATTTGATATAAAGGTGAAAATGGAGGTTAGAGTTGTTTATCAATCCCATGGTTTTGATAAGAAAATGAATATAGAGTTCAAAAGAAAATCTAATGGACATGGAGAAAAGAAAATAATCCTTACTTTATGGGAAAATTGTGGGACGAAACATGGAGGGAATTGTCTTAAGGGGAAAACTAAATGTCTTAAGTGTGGAAGGTATGGTCATCAATCAGTTTAATGTTGAATTGATAGGATGATGTTATATAATTATTAAAATAATGAGAAATTCACATAGAATTCACCTCCTAAACTTCAATGTTTCAATTGCGTATAGTCGGTCCATTACACTAACAAGTGCCCCAATTCAAGGACTAATGTGAATGATACGCCACAATACCCTCTAAAGATGAAGGTAAAATGGAAATATTACGTGATCATAATGGATGAAGACATCCAATATAATTAAGATGTACTCATACTTCCCTCCATGGATGGAAATTTTATATTTTATTTTGTATGAATAATCCCTATGAATGTCTTATTGTTCCTAATTTGGTGATATTTCATATGATTATATTTTTACAATATAGATTATGGAATAATAAAGTCACATTTTATATTTTATAACTATAAGGATGGACCCATGTTTTTAATAAAAAAAATTGGTGTAAGATATAAACTTATTTAATGAATAAATGGTGAATTATATTTTGAAAGTGTTATAAGGTTAACCATTTATGGAATGTTTACGTTAAGCTTCAGATGAAGTCAATAAGGTTAAAGTGTTATCTTTATGTATGAGGACTTATAAAAATTTTATATCCTTTTAAAACTATTTTTTGATGATGATAACTAATGGGATGGCATAAAATGGGTCTCATATTCTGTTTTTACTTTACGAATGAAAAATTCACTTTTCTTTTTAGAGAAATAGGTGAAGTGGATCAATGAAATACAAAGGGTGACATTTTCTTAAAATCATTAGACTATATTTTTTATGAATATTCATTAACTAATTAAAATGTATCTTCAATCCAAAAATTTTGTCCTATTACTTTCGTTTCTGATGAATAAGAAGGTCCCTTAGGTCATTGCAGATTTATGGCTTTGGGATTTTTAACTTTTTCATGACCTTGTTCTCTATCACTCAATAAAAACTTTATGCTAATAATTCTCTTCCATGTCCAAGTTTTTACTTCCCACCTATTTTTTCATATGTGGGAATCTCATTATGAGTTACTTTTGGGTAACCATTTTGGTTCTCACTTTCCCTTTTTAAGGGATCTTTTAGTATTCATCTTTACGATGTGGGTTTCTTTAATGAAAAATTTCAAGTATTAAGCATTGGATAACACATATAAATTTCAAGGGTGATATTTATTTTAAGGGGTGTGTAATGTAACAAGCCTATATTTTGAGATTTTTTTTTGAATTAATTTAACCTTAGAGATATTTTTTTATTCACGTAACACTAAAAATAGTTCATTTTATATCAGAGAACTATGTGTGGATTGTGTTATATGCAACACCATGTTAATAATGAACTACAAACATTATAAATTTTAACTTTCTCCACATGGAACACTGATTTTATCTTGTTATTTTCCATATGGTACCCACAACACCAACTTGGAGTAGATTACATACAACATTGAGTTTCAATGAAATGATTTTTTATCGTTAAAATTATATAAATGTAACAATTATAAACTAGAATTTAAACGTAGTAATATGAATAGTGATAAATACTTTTCAAATATTTTTAATAATGGTTTTTTATAAATAAAACATATTGATAATAAATGATATAATTTTTGGTAAAGTCCTTATATGTTTAAAAATAAAATTTCTCAAATAAACTATATTTTTATTTCCTTCTTTGAAAAACAATAAAATTAATTTTAGAACCATTTAGAAATAAAATTTAATTAAATAAACATCATTTTTTTGAATTTATATTGTTGAAATTTTCTTACGGTGAATTTTTGTGATTTTTATAAAAAACTGCATTTTTGGAAGAATTGTGAAAAATACAAGATTTTAATTAAAAACACCCTTTTAGTATAATTTATTTATAAGGTTAAATTATATTATAATTTTTTTAAAATGTTTAATTACATAAAATTCTTATAAATTAGTCCAATTTAGTCATTTTAATCAATTTTATATTGAAATTGGTTATAAAAATTTACAAAAAAGTTTGGACGTTTTTACTTTAAAAACTTGTACTGACGTCTAGTCAACAGGATTAATTTTAAATTAATTTCAAAACATATATGATTATAATTTGGAAAAATTTATTACCTATTTTGAATCATCATATTTATAATCTCTAATAAATTCAATTTTTTTAACAAAAATATAAGTGGAAGTGATTAAAAATAATTTCAATAGTTAAGAGAAAAATTTGGTTAATAAAGTAATAAATATAAAATTCAACACCCTAAAAGACCTAGAAACTTTTACAAAAACAATTTTATATAAAATATTCATCCATTCACCTTCAATTATTGAGTTTTTTTTGTTTTATGACTTTTTTATCTAGGAACTTGAGTATACCTAACATGTTTTAAAAAAATATCAAGTTTGTCAATTCCATTCCCTATAAAAGGTCACCACCTATTACTCTTCTTCACACATATAAAACCCATTATTCTTTGAAAATATCATTCCTATACAATTCCACGCATCCCTCACTTCCTCCTTCAATCATCCCTTTGGGGAGAAATCAATCTAAGGAAGCCTTTTGGCACAAACCAAAAGGATTTACCTGATTAAGATGCAGCGTCTTCTCTCAAGCTCCTTTATTTTATTTTCTATCTCTATCCCATCCACTTTATTTATTAAATGATTTTATAAAAAAACCATTATACTCAATTTCTTATAATTTTTTTATGAAATTTTTTTACTTACACTTACACACACCTCCATCTAATGGGTAATCAACATACTGTTTACCTGTACAACGAACTGCCACCTCACGAAAGGATGATTGTTCATTTTATCCTTTACTGCATCTCTTGGTTGAAATTATGATAGATAATATTTTTTTATATGTAATATATTATATTTATTATTACTTTAATCTTATTTAATTATTTTACAACACATTTCTTAATACTTTACATTTTGTGTTAGTGTGATAATTTTATTTGAGGAAGTGTGGACTACCGCTTGCTCAAAGTTATATAATTCATTCATACACTACAAGGTGCATATTAAATATGGGTATAGTGAATATATATTCTATTTTTTATGTAATAAAGATAATTTAATAATTATATATATATATATATATCTTCCTTTTACATTCATTCTTTTAACATGACAATTAAATGGAAATAGTGTTCATGCGTACGTACGACTTACTGTCTCAATGAATGATGTATTCTGTTTCACATATCCATATTATATAGTTTTTTATAATAAAAATATACTGAATATATATGATATTTATATATTTTTTCACATTATATAATCAAGATATAAATGTAAGGAACAAATATATAACAGATTAAGACACATGCAAAGAACAAAGAGGATATTACCCGAAGTGTATCCTCAACATGGAATTATAAACAAGTGGGTAATATAAAGTCATAATAAAACCATATATGGTATTATATATAAGGAAATGGTTATATAAAAGATTTTTAACTTATTTATATTTATATAATAGGTTTTTTTAATGAGTAGGATAAGATTCAAGATAGAAGGTAAGGGAATTTTATCTCATTTTTTATTACCGTGAGATACATGCTTTATTCACTACCCATTACTTTTATGTGGTTTATATAATTCCCATGGGAGTATTATATTATTATTATAATTAAATTTATGGGTATTTAAATATACATTTTATAATATTTATTTCATGGGTACCATGTTTCAAAAGATATAAAATCAGTAAAATGATTTTGTCCTAATTTTTATTTTTTAAGACTCATGCTATGTTATGCACCTATATTTTCC
Source organism: Viscum album (assembly GCA_963277665.1). Lineage (NCBI taxonomy): Eukaryota > Viridiplantae > Streptophyta > Magnoliopsida > Santalales > Viscaceae > Viscum > Viscum album. The sequence continues at coordinate 1,131,114,748 of OY728150.1, read as the reverse complement.
AATTAGGTGTCTTTAATTACTTTTACATGTTATATCATGAATATATTTCTATTAATGATATTTTAAGAATAATTTCATTTCATTTTATTAAATTGGAGATATGGATCAATGTTACAGAGTGGTAAAAGGTTATTGAAACAGTCTCATCACTTTTTGAGATTGTTTATTATTATACTTACATTGATGTAATATTATGTTCTATCTCTCAAGACCACTCATGACTTTCCATATCCTCTAGCTATTCATGATATCTTCATGTATTGGTTCTATTTTCTCACTCTTTGGTACATAAGATAGTGAAGAAATTGTTTTTAAGAATATATTAATTTACCACTCTATTCAGTGGGAATTTTGTGTTCCTTCAAACCCAAATTTTATAAATGGTTTCCAATAACATTAAAATATTATAATATAAAAATTAAAAGTACTTTTTGTACCTTTTGTCTATTGATAATGTTTTCAAGGAAATATTCTTGTCACTTTCTGAATAAATAATTTTCTTACATTTTTACAATGAAAAAGGAATTTTTTTATCTTATACAAAATATATGGTTTTACCCACCACCATTTATATGAAGAATTATTTCCATGTATAAAATGTTAATTTTTAATAATATTCTTAAAAGTAATCTTCATGGAAAATTATTTCTAAAAGGATTTCAATATTTATTTATATGTATTCAGGTAAAATGGGTTTCTTGACGTTTATATATTTCTTGACATGTTTTCAAATTATTTTCAATCAAATGGTTTTCAAAACGTTTTCAATATTTATTTTAATGTTTCTAAAAAGTTTTCAAAGAAAAATAGTTTTAAAATGATTTTAATTTTATTCTATATGTTTTCGAGGGAATTGTTTTTAAAAAAAAATTCAAGTATTTTTTACAATTTTTCAAGGTGTTTTTTAAGAAAATGTTTTTCAAATAGTTTTATGAAATAAAAATAATTCTCCCAAGAAGAAAATGATATTCTATTCATGAAATATTTTTGAAAGATATTTCTAAATTATTTTCCATCTAAGATGACATTCGTTGATTTTTCACATTACTTTCTATGAAATGATCTAAAGTTTCCATTCATATTATTTCTCTAAATGGGTTATGATTAATTTCATAGTCTTTATAAAACCCGTTTCTCTTTTATGGGTAATATGTTTATGAATTCTTTTTTCTCTTTCATGGGTTACATGTTTATGAAACCCATTTCTCTTTCACAGGTTATATGTTTATGAATCTTTTTTCTCTTTCTTGGGTTATATGTTTTTTAAATTCATTTCTCCTTCATAGATTATTATTTGGATGAAATGATCATGAAACCTATAACTTTTTAAATATGTTATGATATGATTACATGTTTATTATACCCATTTCATTTAAAGGGTTTATTATATGATTGTTAATGATTTTGTGTCACATGTATGTATGGTTTCAGTATGATATATATGGGACCTTTATCTCCCTCCATTTTATTGGGTAATGATAAATGTTTTATGAATTCAAAAGGGAAAATGAGAGGGAATCCCAATCCAAAAACAAAAGGGTACATTGGAGGACATCCCAAGCCTGAAGAAGTGGGTACACACGAGGCCAACCCAAGACCAAAACAGGAGGGTATATAGGAGGACATCCCATGCCGAAAACAAGAGGGTATACAGGAGTACATCCAAATCCCAAAACAAGAGGGTACATGGGAGGATATCCCAAGACTAAAAAAAGAGTGTACAGAGGAGGATATCCCAATCCTGAAACAAGAGGGTACATGATAGGACATCCAAAGACTGAAAAAACAGGGTATGTGGGAGGACATCTCAATCCTGAAACAAGATGGTACATGGGAGGGAATCCTATTCCGGATATAGGTACACGGGTAGTTAATTAAATACTAACATGTTACTAAGGCCTTGGTAAGCCTCTTTGATATATGGTTTTTATATGATTATGTTTTTTCAAAAATACCATGATTTATTCCAATGTTATTATTTCTTAGTTTATGTTATTTGATTTCTTATTATTCATGCCTTATGAACTACGAATGTTTATTATGATATCTAATATTAATGGTATGATCATTAAATGTTATTCCCAAGTTCCATACCCTTTTGTTCATGTTATGATCACACATTTCTTTCATTTACCACTACTAAGCATCTGAGATCATCCCTTTCTCATATTTTCTTTTCCCCGTGTTATGAACAATTGTTTTAGTTATAAGTAATGAAGGTGGATATATTTATGGGAGATCTTGATGATATTTCAACGAGATAGAATATTTTTTTACAAGCATCCAAATACACTAAAATATTAGGGTCTTCAGGCATATATTTTTGTAATGTACTAAATACGGATCTAATATGATGTAACATCCATGTATGTTAAGAATGGGTAACTATAATACTGCTAGGAAAAAATCACTTTTCTTCTAAGAAATCATAAAAAATATAACATCCCATAATAGGTTTGTAATAATTTTTAGATAACTAATATAAAAAACATTACACAAGATAATAGGTCTCAAATAAAAAAAATACTGGAGATGGTACCTCCAGAATAAGAACAAAAAAAGTTTCATTAATTTTCTCATTGGCCAAATAACCCCTACGCAGATACCGCATAAGATTGATAATATGCGTCCAAACAATATTCAAAATTCACTTAAAGTATATAGAATGTAAAACATCATGACTTAGTTTTTTAGTGGAATGGATTCTCTTTAGTTCATATAAGAATTATTCTATTGAGAAATGATATTAGAGAATCCAGTTCATATCAGCTAAAATAGAAGGATGAATTTTCTCATCTAATGCTTTAAGAAATATAAATTCTTATGATGTAAAAGACCCTTTGAAAAAAAGCCAATTTTCTTATATAAAATTTCTCTATTATTTCACCATGACCTATCATCATTGGAAATATTGAGGATGTAATTATTTTTACTTCAAGATGATTCCATTAAATGAAATTAATTAATTTTCTATCCCTGTGTTTTAAAAAATTACATTGGAGCCACATAATCCAAAATTCATCCTTATCCCTTAGAGTCTCATAAATTTTCTTATCATGTTCAGAAAAAAACCTTAATCGTAATATGAATAACTGTAATCATAACAAAAAATTTTATTTTTATTTATAAATGAAATTTTCTACTCTAAACACCAAATTTTTTTGTTACTCAAATTCAATAAATTTCTATCAACATTTTAAATATTATACCATACCTATCCTCCACTAGGATTCTAGGCATGGACAATAGTTTCTTCAAATTCTGAGTGATTAATCCTAAGGATTTTAAAAATTAAAGTTGTGATTCATCATATGAGGGTTCAAAAAAAAATTGGTTTCATTCAAAATAGCTCACTAATCGAATGATATGATTGGAAGATTTGAAACCATATAATAATGAAATATATTACACCATTCATTTGAATAAAAATATCAATCAAGAATTTTTGAATCTTTTAGGTCCACATTTATACCGATGTACTATATAAAATAATTACCTCAAAACCCTAAATTAGTTAGGTTATTTATAGATAATCATAATTGCAATTGATCCACTGATGATGAGTTTATGATCTAACAACAATTATTTTCATACATATACATGATATAATTTAAATCATAACACACAAGAAAAGAGATAATAATATTATTCCTAAAATAACTAAAAAGATTCCGGGATTTCCATTAGTTTTACAGACCATGTCATACATACAAGCCTATAAAATTCTACTAATACATATCTATTTGGACAATAGAAACAACAACATGATCATGAGTGAAATAAAAAAAATTCACATCATTATCATATTTCTACAAGAAACAAGTACCATATAAATGACCCCTTATTATAATTGGAAGGATGAAACCAAATCCAAATTGTGATATAATCACATATGCCCTTACTTTACAACATACTCTCAGTCAAAAAAACCTCATCGGTGTAATAATTCGAGCATTATAATCTATGCATATGATTTGTTCATTGATTTCCAATCCCATGAATGTTTCAGTATAATATTTATATTGACATGGTAAGGTATTTTCATTCCCATCCTCCAACATTAATAATTTTGGTTGTGAAAATAACTCTATAAACATCAGTCTTTTATGGCTTTTTAAATCCCTTCATCAGTTATATCATTTTGGAGCCTCTTATTACTACTTCCTTTGAAATTTTAAATTTTAGGAAAACTATTGTTTTTCTGTGTTCTTTTCTATGCTATTGATTGAAGAAAAACATCACTATGATTATATTATTGAGTTAAAATGTAATATTGATTTTCAAAGAACCTAGGTGGACTATTTCTCCTACACTATACATGAAAAATATTTTTAGATGAAGATAAAAAAGGAATAGATTCCCCCAAATAGACTTAATGAATCATACATCATAGGTCCATATTGATTACCATGACTTCTACCATTATAAAAATGCTCCATAGTTATAGTATAATTATTCATTGCTTGTATGGTCTACATAGGCACAACCTCTACCTCTTCTCCTATAGAATTGTTTTTGGGAATGCACATTGATTGACCATATTAGAAAATATTCTTCACTTGCATGGAATATTCTATTTGATGAAATTAAATGTAACTCATGATGTCCAATCCAAAAATAGCATCCTTATTTTTCAATAGAATAATAATTCCCTGCTAGATAATAGAAGAACTTTTGGAAGAAATATCAAGGTCAGAAGTCATTGAAATCCTCTATCCATCCCTTTGAGTTTATGCCTTTGAAAAAAGATTAATTTGATATTTTTTGACATGAAACCAAGGAACATATTGAATAATAGAATCTGAAAACTTAGTTTCTTCCATTGAGCCATAATCCATCATTATATATCCCAATTTACCAAATAAAAAATAGAATTTTAGAATTTTTGCATATTCAAAAGAGATACTCACAATAGCACCATTACACATCAAGAAAATTAAACCCACGGGTTATTGTATGGTATTTACCATAACATTAATATAGACCTATGATCCATTATGGATTGGATCTAAAACATAACATTCTAAAAAGTAACCAAATAAATCCATGATACCCCACATAACTAGTTTATTCCTTATTGAAAGAGGAATATCCCACACCTGATTCTTCTCTGATGAATTGTTGAATTTGAAAATTAGTAAACTTGATACAATTTCTCTAATGGTGAGACCCTCCTTTAAACACCTCACAGTTTGAAAAAAATTTCCCAAAATGTTTTAATTAAAATAATGGTTCACAATTTTTTTTCCAATAGTTAAAAGTGATAATATCCTATAGAGTATATTGTCTCCCTATTTAATTTCATACAATTATTATATCTAATAATCTATTAAGGAAAGAATTAAAAAGTACTTTATGATATCGTCATCTATATTGTGGAATTTTGATAAAACAAGAAATCCATAAATGATACTCAAACTGGTGACAACTGATTTTCAATCTGACGAAAAATAGTATCCTACAAAATCTCTAGGAAAACCTTTTATTTACCAAACCCTAGAAAACCTAGGTAATAATAATCACATTAATGGAAGGGTTCTTTCATTGAATGGAACTAAAAAATTATAGTTTAAATAGGATTATTATTAAATTTATTCTTAGTTTAACAAGTGTTACATTCTATAAATCATATCAATCATTTAAAGGAATATACATTTTAAAATATTTGGGTGTTACATTAACTCAATATTAATCCTCAAGTATGGTAATCCTTAGGCCTTATAATCATTATTTTGACCAAGCCATACACCAAGAAAAAGGAACATAACTATTCAGAACCTTATTACCTACATTCCATACACAAGATAAAGTGTAATCCATCTATGGAACAAAACTACATGGTTGGATAATTGATGTCATGAAAAGTGTCACAATGGATAGAATCTCAAACCTAATGTTTAATGTGTTTGTATTTTAAAAGTATCAATAAATTTATATATATTGTATGTATATTAAATTCATAATTTTTGAATCACATCCAATCTATATTATCTCAGGCTTTATTCCTTTTTAATACATTATTCTTATTATAAAGTATTGAAATCTCTATTATATCCACCAATTTAATATGTTCAAACCACATTAAAGTGTAACAATTTACTCAACTCAAAAGTGTGTATTACTAACCAAGAAATATATGTAACACATTTTCATACATATCCAAATGCATATTAGGAATAAGGTAGATTAAATCTTCTTATAAATGATTATAATTATAAGATATTAACAATATTCACATAATAATGATTGAATCAAAGTTATCTAGCCCTTAACTTTATAGAACATGGAAAAACCCTCCATGACAGTGAAAAGTATAAACCAAAGTCTCTATACCTGATGATACATTACTCATGGTAGAATCCAATTCAGAATAATTCTATAATCTAATATATACAAACTAAGACCAATAATTAAATGCGTGCTATTAACTTTAATTAGAAAATAAGGTTAAGGGAGATGAAAAATAAATATTATCCTATTATACATAGTATATATTTTACTATATAAAAATCATTTAGAATAAATTTATGAAATAATTTTTTCATACAAAATATTAATATTTAATAAATATTTTGTAAACATGAATATTCTAAATGGATAAATAAATAAATAAATAAACATGTTATTTATTTCCAAAAAATAAGATACAAATATAAAAATTTCATATTTAATGTAGGAATAAAGAATATCATTTTACATGTAATCACACTTACCTTTTCAACATATTTTAAAAACCATAATCAATTTATGAAAATTATTAATTTTGTAACATTTACCTATATATCAAATTTTAATATAGATATGGATCTTATATATCAAAGAATATGATATAAAAGTATTGAAACCATGAAAGATAAAAACATCATTATTTATGTAAGGTTTCTTTTGCATTTGTATTTTTCACATTAATATATACAATTTTAAAATGAAAAACCATACACATTGTGTAAGTTATTAATAAAAATGTACAAATATAATCATATTTGATGATATCTCTAATATCATTAATATATTACAATACTCTATTTTCCCAAAACCCATTACTGAGTTACATCTTATGGTATCTCATATTAGATCCCACAGCATAGTTAAAATTTATAGATTTTATGTATATCATAAGTTACTATATAAGGTAATCATATAATATTATAATTCAAAAAAAAATAATTCCCTTGTATTTTACATTATAATAATTATTTAAATGCTTTATGATTTACATATTCATTGGAAAACTAGAATATTGACACATAGATTTGTTAAAGGACAAGAATTTGATACCACTAGTGGGTTTATAGAGATAATATAATTATCATTTTTAGTAGAAAAACCCCATGTAAATCCTCAATCAGTATTCAACAGATGCAACATGATGAAAAATAACAAAATCGAATACCTTCACTGATGAGTAATCTATGTTTTTCTCTCTGATGTATGCTTGATAAAAATAACCTATGTAGTAGACAAATGCATCCTTCCTTTATAGGTTGTATGTTGGATAGTGTTTAATGATCATATTATAAGGACCAAGTGTTCATAAAATGGGTGATAGCTCCTTTAAATAAGATAAATGAACAATAAAGAGAATAGATCTTAGGCTACTTTCATATGTGACCATTTTAATCTATTAAGAGGGATCTCATCCCTTTTATAGCCACATTTCAATATATTTATGAGTGATCAAGGATTAGATACTATGTCTTGGAAAATATAAATTTCTTCTGGTTTTGGATTTCAATCAATAAACACTTCAGTGAATGTGTTTAGTATATAATGCCACAAATGGATCAATCTTATTGATCCATAACCAAATAGCCTTTTAAAAAAGAGGTGGTGTGATATATTCATGTGATAGGATAAATTTTGTGTCTAATCATAATCTATGATGGGAATTGTTATAGGATATTACATATGAAACTTTATACATATATAATTACCTTATGATTCTGGGGTATTATAAAATATGATATTCTCAATTTTGTGGAATTAAAAAAATTATACCTTGTGAAACTTATAATTTAATTAATGATATAAATAAGATCGGGAAGAACCTATCTAAGTGTAACCTATTATGAATTATGATGATATGGTTGAATTTATCCAGGAAAATGATAAGATGGGGATTAAAAATATTAAAATATTTACTATTTCTTCAATCATGAATACCATGATAGCTCATATTGATATGGTGTAGCATGATATTTATTTCCTGATTCTACCAATGTGGGCTTATCCAAATTCCTAGAAGCAGCATCTAGGATTGATGATATTATAATATTTATTTTCTATAGGGGGTACATTATATTAATGATGTTCTTTTCCTATATGGTATTTCTATAAAAATAGTGGTAAGTTGATAAATTATGATCATATTGGTCCATGTGATAGATGATTTGACTCGTATATAGTACCTAAGATTTATTAAACTAGAGTGGTTATTGATTTTAGTGATTGGTATATTTATTTTGTTTTTTAATTTGTAATTCATTCCAAATATTTTTATATTATATATTTTGACATAAATTTATTTATTTTTCATGAGGTGTTGTGTGAAAAACATCTAAAGACTATTTGATGTGAGAGTAGGTATTAAAGAAGATAAAACGTTGATATTACATCTCAATTTACTTCAATAGTTTATGATAAATGATCTAGATTGAGATAATTCCAATGGTTCATGAATTTAAATTGTAATTTTATATAGCTTAATGAAATAAAAATTTATTTTTGTGGAAATTATGAGTCAATAGGAACTCTATATTAGGATATTACTAGAGTTGGTTCCCTAGTACCAAATAACATTATACTTTCAATTATATGTATATTTAGATACATAAATTTAAATAAATATATTATATCTTCATGTGTTTTATTATTTGTAACATTAATGTGATAATGTCCTTAGATTATTTGTTACATAGAAATGTCATATTAGTTCCCCATTATGATGAAAACCTATAAATTCCATGAAAATATTCTATAAAAAAATTCCCATAGTCTGGATGAAATATTTTGATAAGACATAGATGATGTATGTATTATCAACTTATAGATGGTTATAAGTGGAAAAGGCATCTAATAATGAATTTTTACACTGTGTAATCTCCATAATTATAGGTTATGAGTAAATTCCCATGAATAATAACTTCACTTGTTATATGAATCATTAGATATTTCAATACACAAATGTGTTTATTGGTCCATAGACATGAGGTTATTATTATTTTATATCAAGAATCATGTAAATTGATGTAGTTTTAAAAAAAATATGATATATTGTCACAATTAATTAGGATACATTGGGCACATCATAAATGATATTATATTGATAGATAAGTCGAGAAATGATTCTCCCTTCCAATACCAGAAGGTGATTTCTCAGGACCATTGATTGAAATATAATAATTTAATTAAGTTCATGGACATGGTGATTTATCAATAAGTTCATTTCATATAGTTAAATAAATAAATTTATTAATATAGTTTAATGACCTACATATTAAACATACATGATGAGATATATATCCAATGGGATTATATTACACAATCAATATTTGTATCATGTTATTGTCCTTGTGACATTAATTTCTTTTTATATGGGTTCCTTGATGGGTTTAAATATTATAATCATATAATTTATATAATATTGTCTAAAAAATCTAAGGAAGAGGCCCAAAGGTACACATAATAAGTATATCTAGAATAACCGTTAAATTCTATTATAAGTTTATACATAATGATTATAATTATCAAGACCAATGATTAATAATTATTCGAGTTATTTAAACATCATTAATTCAATCACTAGTTATTTTATTTTTAAATATATTTGAGTTTAATATTAAATAAAATTTTTTTCTTTAATTAATGACTATTTTTAAAAAAAATTACTTTATTGAATTAATAATATAATGATATTTATTTATTTTACTAAATATTTGTTATTAATGGTTTAATAATGATGTAGAGGATTGCATATCCTAGTTAATGGCCTAGATGAGAATGATATAATTTATATAATATCATATAAATAAATATTTATAATGGTCTCATAGGGGCATAAATAAAAGAAAATATTACACTACTAATAAGGAATTACTCGACAATACTCAAACCCAATACCTCACTAAGACCCCTTAGGGGCTGTTACCACATAGATTTACCCTATGTGAAATATTTTAAATAAATATTAATATATTTATTTAAGATAAAAGAAATTAAAATAATTTTTGAGTTTTCGCGTGCCATGTAAATATTATTATGATTATTTTTATAATTGTTATTATTATTACTAGTTATAGCTTTATAGAGAGTGTAGATATTAGTTAAGGGCCTATTATTTGTTAATAATTCTTTATACCTTAGTATATTAACCCAATTATATCATTTCATGGACCACATTAATTTTCATCAAAAACATATTCCATCAACAAAATTCTCTCTAAACAAAATAAAATCTTATCAATAATGCTCTGAAGAATGAGATATTAACATCATCCTTCTTCCTGACAAGACTAAGAGAACCTCGAAGAATATATCCAGACTAAATGGATTCTAATTGTAGTCATCTATGAATGACTCAAAATTATTAGAACCCGTTTTCTTGTACCTAGAGTTTCATAGAAATGTTTTGAGCATCATGGGGAACATGTGGATACCAATAAAGAAGTTATGTTTTGGACTCTTCGTCACCATGAAGATATGAGGGGAAGGTCCACATTTATCATAAAAAAAGAAAGAATTAAATATCGAGGTACTTATTTTTTATACATTTTTTAATAATTTAATATGAAAATATCCTCTCATCAAATAATTAGAGGTTTTTATCATACATTTCTGAGTATTTGTCCAATGAAATTAGTGAAACCCATTATTGGACATAGACCCGAATTCATCCTCTGCACCATAGAACCATCAACTAGTTTCCAAGTGGTCACATATTAATTTCTATTTATTTATTAATCATTAATAAATTACACATTTTTTGTTAGCATTTCATTTCAAGTCATCATTATTTAGTCTAATATTAAAGATATTATTATTATTCACATTCATATTACCAATAAAATTCTATAAATAGATTAATTAAACTTGATGATCTCATCTGGTGGTTCTAGGGATTCTGGCTAGATGACACCAATACATGTAGTGTAAAAAAATCTACAAATCATGTACTTATGGTAAACCACACAATGATGAGTTATGAAAATCAAGAAATTTCATATGGGGGTTCATTATGTGGTTCCATTACATGACGTGTACTGAAATCCAGTTGACATATGGTATTAAAATGTTACATAATGAGTAACTTGAATACACACTACTTAACCCTGCATGGTTTCTCCCCATGTAAATTTTTGAATTCATGTGATCAATATATATGTCATGTATTAAATAGACACTTCACAATGATGGGAATCTAAGATAAATTAAAATATATTAAATACAATGTTTTTTAAAGACTCTATATTCCATTTAACACACAACATCCCACAAAAAACACTCTGAGTGCCTAGGTGTGTAGTACATGTGGCCAATAATGAATCACATGTTGTATAGTAGGTTGTACATACAATGTAATTTAGACCAACTCATTCCAAGACATATGAGATAAGTTTATCATGTTATTAAACATGAGAAAATAAAATTACTTAATGAAATTAAACCAACTACATGGTGTGTATCCTACCTACATGTTGTGCCACATTGTTTTTCACAAATTATAAAAACAATTATTTTTAGTGTATTGTGTGTGATATCAAATTATTGATTAAATAATTTCATGTTATTCATTGAGATACCCAACAAGTGTGAATTCCATACACATTGTGCACTTTATAATTATTTTAGCGATATAAATAACGTATATACATTCATTCCATGTAGTCAAATTGGAAATGCAGATAATGTATCCAGACCCACAAAAAACACACAATGTATACCATGAAACACCATGTATACATACATTTCATTTATACACAATGTACAATACAAGGACCATATATAGTTTTAGTCACATGACATTTACTATGATTTTACACGTCGTGTAACAATTAAAACTCTAAAAATGGGTTCTAGTAGATATAGAATGATTCATGTCGTGTTACCTCCATTACACACCATTTAATTATTTGATTTTAAATTAAATTTATTTATTGAATCTGTATAAAATTACAGTGGATTAGAATACGATGAACTATTTGGATATATGAGTAAGATAAATTAGTTAACTAATTATTAATATGATTAATTATAAAATTCAAGAGATTCATCTTAACAAATAATTAATTGACATGTATTCTAGAATGATTACTTAAATACATTATTGTTGCATACAAGGTTGATAATGAGATTGACCAACATATATATGTATTGGTTTTATATTTAATTTATGTATTATATCATGGTTTTTGTGATAATTTTTTTGTATTAAATTTGATGATATATGTATCATTCTTTCATTCTTATTATGCTTGAGCATCTTGGTCCAGAATTTATTTTATGTAACCCAAAACCCATGGTTTTCCTCACCTGTAAGTGATTATACCTATGTAAAGGAAGTATATCATAGGTGAGAGAAGACAATTTGAGATCAATATGTTGTGAAACCAACCAAAGTATATACAACTGTGGATTGGTGGAATACTACAACTTGACCACTTCTTGGATCAAGGAGTTATTCACCTAGGGTCGATATTTAGTTTATCTTCTTCTAAATAAACAAACCAATAGTTAAATCACATTAACATTCCATATATTTAATTTATTTATCCTATGAATAGTTATTTATTTATGCATTGAAATTTTATATTTTGATTAAATTTTATCACATAATGAAAATGAAGAAGAATAATTATAATATAAAACAAAATAAATGGATTATGTATAAATTATTTGTCAATATATGGTTAATCAATTGTGTAATGTTTACATAATATTAACAGTCCTATAAAAGGATAATATAAATAAAATTTATGAAAAAGATAAAGAAAACATTCCCAATGTGACCCAAGGTAATCATGACTTATATAATAAATTAATATCTGGCTTTAAATAATACATACTAGAAACAGTCGCAATGCCCAATGACTAAATGGTTTAGTGTCTTAGATATTAGCTACAGAAACCTCTTATTTTACTATATTTTCAATACTTTATCGATAATTATAGAAACCCATATTTTTTCACATAATAATTGCATCATTATAAAGATAAACAACATAATAGTGCTAAAAATCTAGGATCCAAAGGTTTAGTGTCTTCAGAAAATTAGGACCACACATAACCTTTACATAACTAAAAATAAATATTTATTTAATTCCTTATTATCTAAAGTCTTATCATCCCTCGTTTTCTCCTTAGTAAAAGTATTCACTTGAGGATATACATAAGTGAAGGGGTGATCTAAAATGCCATGACCTGCCCCTTGGGGGCCGTGCCGTGACTACCCCAATCTCGTTTTCCATTGGCCAGGGGTTGGTGACTTTAACCAAAAATGTGTATCCCTAAAATGGGATGGCATTGCATTTAGACCTATACATACACGCATACTAGAACACAAAAAGACGCAACCATAAAGTAATACTACTATATTAAAAGTATGTACTGAACGTAAGGGGTCCACAATACAAGACCAATAGAAATGGTACATCTACAACGGAAAATAGAAAATAGCTCATGAGATTTTCGTCAAGGATCCTACCTGAAGGGTAGGTATAGCTTGTCACCATAACTCTCCACGTCGACTGTCACCTCCATCCCCCATCAGGTCCTAGCTCCCTGCGTCTCAGTCAAGGCTTCATGTTATCTGCACAAGACATAACAAGGTGTGAGCGAAGCCCGTGCAGTGTTGAGCATAACAACACCCAGTTGGGACCTCAAGACCCCTAAAGGTATCTCAAAATTCCACAAAAGAAAACCACAAGCACTATCTCAATCACAAAGAGAAAAGAAAAAGACACATCTCAAACTATTTATAACTGAGTACAATAGTACAGATGACTATATGTAAGGCCATATCATCTTAATGTGTCAAGAGGCAATGATTCTAACCCACACATGATCAATAGGTACTAACCCCCCCAAGACCCTCATAGGATCAATGGGTACTGACCCCCGCAAGACCCACACCGGATCGATAGGTGCTGATTCACAAAGGATCACAAGCTGTAGATTCACACATAATCACTAGGTGATGATTCACACAGAATCACTGGGTGATGATTCACACATAATTGTAGGGTGTTGATTCACACAAAATCTGTGGGTGATGATTCGAACAGAATCATTGGGTTATAGTTCAAACAGAATTGTGGGGTGCTGATTCAAAAAGAATCACTAGAAGATGATTCACACAGAATTGATGAGTACTGATTCACACATAATCACTGGGTACAAATTCACATAGAATCACTAGGTTCTAATTCACATAGAATCACTCTTCATTATTCATGTCTCAGCCAGACATGGTATTCACGCTCATAAAATGCTTGTATCTGGGAGAAACTGCTCCTCAAGCCATCAGTCGTATTTTCAACTGGCATGAATTCCCATGAAGAATAAACCTAATGAAATGACATGTCATAATGGTTTCAATGCAATAGATGACACATCAACTGGATGATCGGTCTGTGAGTAACTAGCATTTTAGTGTCGAGGGCCTAGTTCGATTTGGGGTCGATCCAACCTGGCCATACTTCCAATTTCACAATAACTCTTGTGGAGTATCTCAAAAGGACCGTCTCACTCCAAGGACCCCAGCACCGTAAACGGTTCATCAAACTGACAAACGGTTCGTACGATATGGCCCTTTAAGCATTTCTAGGCTCGAGAGGGGTTCGAGTCCGGTTCGACCCGGTCTATTGACCTGACCCAACCCGGTTAGGCTGGGCCATGATGGGCTTTTCCCACTAGGCTATGGATCAACTCATACCACTGGCTAGGCATGACCCGTTGGGTGATGCGGCCCATTGCATTGGCGTGACTCGCCAGCCAGGTGGCCCCCAGCTCCCCGAACAACACAAGAAGAGTTGTCCGGCTCTTCAACTAGTGGTGTCATGTAGTGCCTCCATGTGGTCTGTGGGACCCACTTGGCATGGGTCCCCCTCCTACCGTGGATTAAATTTTGTGGCTCCTTCATCTTGGTGTGCGACGGTGCGCCACCTCACCAACGCGGCTGACTAGTCTCCGACTTCCCCTTCAGGTTTTCCGCGGTGCCCTGCAGTGCTTCCCTCCTCCACAGCTAGTGAGCCTCGGCCACCATCACCGGTCCTCAGTGTCTTGCTTGAAAATCATATTTGGTCCACCAAGTGAGCTTTGGTGGTCCGTTCTTCCTTCCAGACGTGCCTACGGTCCTCCTGGGATACCATTGTCGTTGTGTGCCTCTTAGTTTCAATGTTCAGTCAAGTTAGAATAATCCGCCTTCAAAGAATGCAATGAAAATCAAGTGGCAGAGGGTCCAGGCATTGATGGTTTGGCATGTGTCCTCTACATTATCATTATAACAAGTGGGAGTAATTTATACATCACATTAAAATAATGATAAACCCCGTTCTAAATCCCCCGCAATGACCACCCACAAATTCAAGAACGGGGAGAAGAAACATGGGAATTTCTTCAATTAAATGATAACCCCTACCTCAAGATTCTTTTGAGATTTCACTGTTTGATAAGAAGATTCCACGTTCGATGAAGCCGTCAGTGTTTGTCTTTCTCAGTTTTTTGTTGCCTGAGCTTCAGTCTCCATCGATGGAAGGTGTCGTGTCACATTGCTAGAGGTTCCTCTCTTGATGAAGTCATTACAAAATCTTTACCCCGGTCACCATTTAAATAGAGGGGGAAAGCATTCGTAACACACTGAAGAATTAATGAGGTTCATTAATTGACATAATTAATGTGCCACGCTATTTAACCTAATAAATGTTCCACATTAATTATACAAGGGGTGGTTATGCAACCAATGAGTAACTAGGAATTTAATATCCCAAATTAAATTTCTGATTACCTCCATGGTCCCCACCACCGCTGCCCAAGAGGTGGAAGGATAAATAAAATAACAAATATCTTATTTTATTAATTCTTCAAATGTTTGAAAAATTATCTTTTTCTCCCGACCTACTACGGTTGATGTGAAGCTTCTCTTTAGCGAATATCAGTGTTGTGGATTCATCAGTTCTCTCGGATTTTAATTCTGATAACCGGTTAAAAAGATAGAAAATGTTTCCCGTATGTTTACTAAACACACCTTAAAAAAACTTCAGAAATTCATTCTGGGAACACCAGGCCTCAGAATGAAGCACCGTAAACATTCACTGACTCGTAATAATCCCTATTATTTTTTAAAAAATTACATGAAATTTCCTGGGTCTTTACATTCACCCCACCTTAGGTCTTTTTGTCCCCAAAATATACAACAAAACTAGGGAAACAAAAGGGGGTTCTAAGCACACATCTAAGGATTCTGTTCCCATGTACTCTCCTGGAGGTTCCCATGCTACCAATGAACTTACACTAGAGGGATCGAACACCCACTATGGACCCACTCATGTTGATCCTCTATCTCCTTTATGAACTCTGCAAATGTCACCCCATCATCGATTTCTAGCTCTCCCCGGTCGATAACGTGTGATGGATCATACAGGAATCTCCTTAGCTACACCACATGGAATACATTATGCACCCGGTGCATCTGTGGGGGATAAGCTAGATGGTACGCCACCTCGCATACTCTATAGAGGATCTGAAAGAGTCTGACGAACCTCAGAGATAGATTGTCGTTGTGGCCAATCATTCATAATCCTCTTTGGGGTGAGACACGTAGGAATACATGGGATCTCTCCTCAAACTCCAAGGGTCTCTATCTTCTATAGGTATAAGACTTCTACCATCTTTGTGAAGTCTTCATCCACTCATAGATAATCTGCACTTTCTCTGTGGTAGCCTATACCATCTTTGGACCCATAAGTGCTGACTCCCTGGGTGCATCCAGCACAGAGGTGATCTACATGGTTTCCTGTTCAAGGCCTCAAACGGATCCATGCCAACATTGGAGAGATAACAGTTGTTGAATGAGAACTCCACCAGGGGTTTTTAGTCCTCCCAACTACATCCAAAATTGAGGACAAAAGCATGAAGCATGTCCTCGAGTGACTATATAGTCCGCTCTGTCTGACCATCTGTATGAGGGTGAAAGGTGGTTCTCAAGTATAGCTGAGTCTCAAATGCCTTTGGAAATCCCTTCCACAAGTGGGATGTATAACGAGCCTCGTGATCTAAGATGATCGTCGATGGAACCCCATGAAGTCGTTCAATCCCTATTACCTAGAGACGTCCAAATCTCTCTTCTGACCCCTACTCTCGGATGGGTAGGAACTCAGCCAACTTGGTGAGTCATTCAACGATCACCCAAATGGAATCATGGCCCCTAGATGTACGTGGTAGATCTATCATGAATTCCATGGATATACCATCCTACTTCCATTCAGGTACCTCAAGTTGTCGAGATAAGACTCCTAGTACCTTATGTTTGACCTTCACTTTTTGACAAAGGAGGCATCAGGATACAAACTCTCCCACTGCTTTCTTCATCCCAGGCCACTAGTACTAACACTGGAGGTCCTGCTATATCTTCTCCACACCAGGATGCACCGCTAAAAGGGATGTATGGACCTACCTCAACACCTACTCTTGTATTGTCACTGGTACCAGTGTGTGCCCTCTGAAGAGGATGATGTGCTACCCACCTTCAGAAAATCCATCAGGATCATGTCCGGAGGATATCAGATCATGTCGGGCCTCACAGTCTACATCCCCATGTTGATCCTATCGAATTCACTAAAGAAGTGGGGGAGTGACCATCATAGACTGGAAGTAAGATGTTCCATCTCTATCTATGAAGGATATTGGAAACTCAACTAGATCTTATGTCTCCTCACTCAGCAGTTGAAGACCAAACCTCATTCTAAGTGCATTTGCTACTATGTTCCCCTTCCCAGGAGTCTAGATTATCTCAAATTTGTAGTCCAAGAGTAACTTTATCCATCATTGTTGTCTCAGGTTCAGGTCCTTCTGTGAGAAGATATACCTTAGACTCTTGTGATTAGAGTAAATAGTAAATCATTCAACCATCAAGTTGTGCCACCACATCTTTAGCACAAAGACCACTTCTGCTAACTCCAGGTCATGGGTATTGTAGTTCTCCTTGTGTGGTCTCAACTACTATGAGCCATAGGCAATCACCACTTACTCATGTATCAGTACACAACCTAGTCTAATCCCTGATGAATCGCATTAGGCTACATACCCAATGCCCTCTTCTGGTATCCCCAAGATGGGGGCACTTTTCAGCCTCTACCTCAGCACCTGGAAACTCTACTGGAACTTCACCATTCACAAGAAAGGATTCCCCTTCTTTGTCAAAGCTGAAAGGGGTGCCGCTACCCTATAAAAGTCACGTACAAATCACTGGTAGTACCCAACCAATCCCAGGAAACTCCACACCTCTGTCACACTCTTGGGTGTCTCCCAAGCAAGCATTGCCTCTGTCATAGCAGGATCCACTGCAACTTCAGCCTCTAAGATAACTTTCCCAATGAATTTGACTTCCCTTATCATGAACTAGATCTTCAAGTGCTTTCCATAAAGCTGGTTCTCTCAGAGTGTATCCAGAACGATCTTCAGGTGTGTGGTGTGCTCCTCCACTAATGTCGAGTATATCAAGATGACGTCAATTAAGACCACCACGAAGAGATCGAGGTATGGCTGAAAAATCTACTTCATTACCTCCACAAACACTACTAGAGCATTGGTCATGCCTAAAGGCATCACTATGAACTTTTAATGGCCATACCGACATCTGAAGGTTGTCTTTGGTACGTCCTTGTCCTGTACCCTGAGCTGATGATAACCTAATTTGAGGTCTATCTTCAAAAACCATAGAGCTCCCTTTAGTTGTTCGAAGAGATCATCGATTCTTGGAAGTTGATAACTGTTCTTCACGGTCACCAGGTTCATCCACTTATAGTCCACGCAAGGTCTTAGACTCCCATCTGCCTTCTTGGTGAACAAAATCGGGGATTCCCCTGGAGAAACGTTGGGCCTTACGAACCCCTTCTTCTACAAGTCCTTCAACTGTAACCTCATCTCACAAAGCTCCACGAGATCCATTCGATATGTTGGGGTAGATATCGATGCATCTCAGGGTATATGTTGATGTGAATTTCCACCATTGTGCGAGGATGTAGTCTCGAAACATCCTCAGGGAAGATATAGCACATAGGTCCACCACTACTGGTGAACTCGGACTCTTCACGTCAACTGCTCCAAGGGTAAGGCTATCCAACTGATTAGTAACTGGCTACACCATCCTCCGAGATAGTCCATCTTGTGCTGCAAAGGTTTCCTCATCACCAGTGAAGGTAAACCTAATCCCATCCTCGCAGACACACCGCACATTGTACCTAAAATAGTCGATCTGAGCATAGGCTGTGGATAGTCATTCTAAACCCATGATGGCATCTTAAGGACTCAATGCTACTACTATAAGATCCCATATGAAACACTCAAATCCTAGACTGAGCTCACACTATCTATACTAGTGTGTAATAATGGAATCATATCTTGTATGAGTCTCTAATCGCAACGATCGAGCCAACGAATCCATCGGAATCCCTGAGATCAGAATGACTGTCATGGCAATGAATGATTGACAGGAAATTGTGTCTATATGTACTACAGCTACAGAGGAATAGATGCAGATAGTACATCTAATCATCTCAGTAGATCGTGGTCATAGGCCTCTGCTACCTATACCTATGCTCGCCCCTGTCCACCTACTCCCTGTGGTCGGCGTGGACCCCCTGGTGGTGGTGGTGGTAGAACCTAAAATCTCTACCCACCGTCTGCTGAACGACCTGCTCTCCTGCCAGGTCCTCCGACTTTCGAACCTCCTCATTCAAACTTCAATCGTTTCCTAAGTGGTACCTCTACTATCTGTTGATCATCGGCTCAGCAGTTCGGGTAGTTGCGATCCATGTGGCCCAACCCCACCACACGTGAAGCACAGCCTTATTCCCTGTTGACCCCCTATGCCTTGAGAGCTCCGCACCTCTGACTCTACAACCTGGGTTCTCCCTTCGGATGATCTGGTCTACTTGGACCTCTACGCCATCTACCTACTACCTACTGCAGATGACTCAGCTACCAGTCGTTTGGTGGTGGCTCTCACCGTTGGTGCCTAATCTGATAAGAATATCTCCACCAATAATGCTCGCTCGAGCATAGTATCCTACATCAGGATATTCAATGATATCATCGAAGCTCTTATCTCTCATAAAGACCCTTCTCAAAGGTCTAGGCCCTCAAGAATGGGTCTCTGACCATGTTAGTAGAGTAGCGCGATAGGTCAGTGAATCTCACTGAGTACTGGTCCATTGATAAGCTTCCCTACTGTAAGTGAAATTACTCCTTGATACGCACATAGCAAAGAGTTGATTGTACAAACTCTACCCTAAAGAGGATCTCAATGTCTATCTAGGAGAGTGTTGCCTCATTAGGCAACTGTAGTGTTATAATCCAACATCTACCTATTGTTCCATGGAATAATCTAGATTCTAGGATCACCATCTGCTCCACTAGTGTCCCAACTAGGCGAAAAACACTATCCACAACCTCCAAATAGTCCTCAGATGCCTGGGAATATGCCTCGCCTCAAAACCCCATCATCCTCTACCATTGGATGTTGTAAAACGTGCTCAGTTGGCGTGCACAATCTGTTAGTGGGACTTGTGGAAACTGTTTCCCTCTGAGTTGTGGTGTAGCGGGTACACCACCCAAATGTGCCAATATAGTAAGAGGGCCCTACACCGAAGCATCGTCACTCATTGGGCCATCATCGTGTACTCTCTCGTGAATCCTAGCTAGTTGTCTACACAGCGGCATCCTGAAAAGAAACAGGTGTTCCATAGTAACAAAAGTTATACCTAGTGAGTTCACTCAAAAGAGATCAAAAGTAAAACATTTCCAAAACATACGCAATCAGTGTTTTCGTGCATGAAGTTGGAAATCAGAATTTTTGTCCCTGGTGTATGGATATGTCAGCCTTCGAACCAACACTGGTCCCCCCGAACTGAAAACCCAACTCAAAGTACTTAACACTGTTGATCTATTAGAAGGATCATAGTCATAGTTATTAGGTAGAACTGACGCCTTAGATACCACTTTGTCACGACCCATCCCTTGGGGCTTGTGATGTTACTACACCAAGCTCGCCTTCCATAGGCTAGGGTTTGATGACTAGCACCAGAAATGCATATCCCTACAATGGGAAGGCCTTGCCTTTAAACTACTACCAACAAACAGACTAGAATGCAACAAGATGTAACCACGAAGTAATAATGCTATACTAAAAGTGTGTACTAAAAGTAAGGGGTGGAATAAAAGCCCAACTCAAAAGATTTGACTTCAAAGGAAAACATAAAAAAAATCTCCAAAGATCATCTCGAGGGATCCTACCTAAAGGGTAGGTACAACTCCTCTACACATCACTCCAAGTTGACCATCATCCCCATCCACCATCAAGTCCTAGCTCCCCAAGTCTCAGTCAAGGTTGTCTGTCGTCGGAACAAGACACAATACGGTGTGAGTGAAGCCCGTGCAGGGGTGAGTATAAAAATACCCTGTATGGACCCCGAGACCCCCAAAGGTATCTTAGAATTCCACAAATGAGAACCAAAATAATGATCTCAATAAAAAAGTACAAATCAAAAGACACAACTCAACCCAAATATAACTGAGTACATTAGTAAATATGATTAGGTGTAAGGTTATATCATCGTAATCTGTCAAGAGGCACTACTAATAACCCACATAGGATCAATAGCTACTAACCCCCGCAAGACCCACATAGAATCGAAAGGTGCTGATTCACACAGAATTGTTGGGCGATGATTCACACATAATAAATGGATACTGATTCGCACAGAATCGATGGGTGATGATTCACACAGAATTGTTGGGTGCTGATTCACACAGAATAACTGGGTGATGATTCACATAGAATCGTTGGGTGTTGATTCACGCAATACTGTTGGGTGATGATTCACATAGTATCACTCTTCATTATTCACGTCTTAGAGAGACACGTGATTCTCGTTCAAAGTACGCTTGTCTCTGGGAGAAATCACTCTTCAAGCAATCAGTCATATTTCAACTGGAACAAAGTCCCACTAATAAGTAGCCTGATTAACCAACACGTTATAAGGGTTTCAACACAACTAGAAGTGCGTCAACTGGATGTCTGTTCTGTGAGTTATTAGAATTTTAATGGAAAGGGCTCAGTTCAATATGAGGACGATCCAACTAGTCCATACTCCAACATTCTTCAAAACTATCATGGAGTATCTCAAAAGGTCAGTATTTATCTAAGGATCTGATCACCATAGATGGTTTATCAAACAGATGCCTGGTTCGTAAGATACGACCTCTTAAGCATTTCTGGGCCCGAGAGGGGTCCGGGTCCGGTCCGACCCGGTATCAGATGACCCGACCTGGGCTTGCCTCATTGGGCTGGGTTGCAGCAGGCTTGGCCCACTGGTCTGTGGACAGGCTCAGAATGCTGGTTGGGAATCACCCGCTAGGTGACGCGGCCTGGTTCCATGGCATGACTCACCAGTTGGGGGCCACCTGCACCCCGAATGGATCAAGATGAGTCATCTAACTCTTCAATTAGTGGCACCATGAGGCACTTCTACATGGTCCGCAGGACCTATGGGGCGTGGGTCACCCCCCTTCCACAGCGTCGAAGTCGCAACACCTTTACCATAGCGAGCGATGGCATGCCACCTCACCAATGGGGTCAAATAGATGTTGGTTTCCCCTTCAGGTCCTCCGCGGTTCCAATGGCATCGGTCGTCGCCTTCGCCGCCAGCCCCGGTCACCGGTGCCACACTGAGGAATCTTCTGTGGGCCACCGGGTGAGTTCTGGTGGTCCGTTCTTCCTTCTGGATGCACCTACGGTCCTCTTGGGATGTCGCTGTCATTGCACCCCTCTCGGTTTCATGGTTTCGTCATGTTAGAAGAATCTTCCTCCGAAGAATGCAATGCAAATCAAGCGGCAGAGGGTTTGGGAATTTTTCTTTTGGCCCGCGCCCTCCGCGTTAGCATTATAACAAGTGGGAGTAATTTATAAATCAAATTAAAATAATTAAAAACCCATTTTAAATCCCCTAAAATGACCACCCCAAAATTCAAGAATAAAGAGAAGAAACGTGGGAATTTATTGAATTAAAAGACAACCCCTACCATGAAATCCTTTAGAGACATCACGGTGGAGGAAAAAGATTCCGCGTTCAATCAAGCCATCGACATCCATTGATCCTGGTTCGTTGCTGCCTGAGCTTCCGTCTCTGTCAGTGGAAGGTACCGCATCACTTTTCCAGAGGTTCCTCACTTGGTGATGTTGTGCCAAAAACTCTACCCTGATCCCCATTTAAATAGAGGGGGAAATGTTGAGTACCGCACCGAGGAATTAATGAGGTTCATTAATTTACGTAATTAATGTTCCACATTAATTGATGTAATTAATGTTCCAAATTAATTATACAATGGTTGGTTTTGCCACTAAAGAGTAACTGGCCATTTAATATCCCAAACTAATTTTCTGATTACCTCATTGGTCCCCACCACTACCACTCAATAGGTGGTAGGATAAAAAAATAGAAACATTGTTATTTTATTACTTTTTTAAATTCTTGAAAAATTATCTTTTTCTCCTGACCTACTGTGGTCGATGGAAGCTTCTCTTAAGTGAATCACGGTGTTGCGGATTCCACAATGATCTCATATTTCAATTCTAAGAACCATTAAAAATGATAGAAAATGCCGCCTATTAATTTTATGAATGTACCTTAAAAATTGTTATAAATTCATTCCGAGCACACCGGGCCTCGAAATCATGCACCGTAAATTTTCACAGACTTGTAATAATACCAATTAATTTAAAACAATTGCAAGTAATTTTCAAGGTCTCTACATAAAATCCCAGTTAGGTGACAAATAAAAAACATGAATCATGGGTGGGAATAATAATCATAATCCAAATGTAATAAAAATAATATAATCATAATCATGAGAGGAATCATCATATTAAGGCATGGAATCTGGAAATGCATAAAAATGAAATATCATGGCTTAGTAGTCAAATACCATACATAGTTGTGAATGAAGATGAAATCATGTATAAAAATATTTCACTTTCTCTCATGTAATTCATCACATTACCCAATTTATTTGTGATATATATA
This sequence comes from Viscum album, assembly GCA_963277665.1. Taxonomy (NCBI): domain Eukaryota; kingdom Viridiplantae; phylum Streptophyta; class Magnoliopsida; order Santalales; family Viscaceae; genus Viscum; species Viscum album. The sequence continues at coordinate 1,131,090,452 of OY728150.1, read as the reverse complement.
ATTCTGGGTTCACCCATCACATCATAACATTTACATGCACTATATAATTTTGGGTTCACCCATAAAATAATAAAATTTACATTATCCAGCATTCCACAAAGAACGTATATCAATTTTGGACATAAAATTACCGATATAAAATAATAGGTATCATTTAATAAAAAATAAATTCATAATATTCGGAATTCCAATGATAAAAATGGAATAATATTCTTGGTATCAATCTTGATTGAAGAATAAACTATCTCAAGAGAAGTAAAACATGTGTTTTTTAGAAATAATAGTTCTTTTTGAAGAATAACTTCACTTGTCAAAAACCCATATTGGAAACATTATATACCAAGAAATAAAAGTGAAGGAAAAAAATTGATATTTATTTAAAAATAATGGAACATCCCTACTAAAAATTAAGTGAAAGAGACAAATCCCAAATAAATAGATTTGGGTTTGAGAATCCCCTTACCTTATGTCTGAATGCTTTCTTCGCCTTAATATCCTAGATAATGAATTTAAATTCGTTAATATAAAAATAAATCACCTTATATATATGAATTTTATTTATTACAGTTTTATTAAGTTCATTCATTGGATTTTTGATGACTTATAGATTTCAATTTCATTGTTTGGGGAGTGTTTCTTTTCTTGGTTTCCAATCAGTTCGCTTGTATATGAGTACATAAGTTCATGTAAAATGGTAATGACCATCTAGATTTAAAATTATATATAATTCATAAAAATACATAAGTTAATTTGTAATTATATTTAGTTTGTCTATATTGTATGAGGATGAATCACTTGATAAATAGTTAATGAAAATGATTTAATTTATTTGGTGCATTTTACTACCATTATGAGCTTCTATCATTTTATTTAACATCAAGATTATATAATAATTCAAGAATATTATATAACTTATAATATGTATAATAAAATCTTATTAAAACATAATTATTATTTTTATAACTATTTTTGAGGGCGGTAGTGAAAAATAAAAACTCATCCTCCACCGTGGTAGTAAATCGACACACCACTGTCGATATTTTCATTTTTAGAATAAAAGGAAAAAGGAAGAGTTTATAAGATGAATTATTAAATTGACATAATAAAATTATATTTTCTAAAAGATAATAGAGTTATCATTCCTATTTTATAGGTTTAGGTGAGGAGATGACAAGAAAATAAATTAAATTCAAAAGAAATTAAATAAAAGAGAAAGCGGGTTTTACCTCTTGAATTTAACCATGTTGAGAACCTCCTTATAGAAAAGGGGTTGGTATTTTGATGAGAAAAATAGCTCCTAGAACTGGGCAATGGGATTGGGAATATTATAGGTAAGAACATGGAAAAGGCTAAATGATTTAATGGTACGAGGAGAAGGTGTGGTGAGGGTGGTATTTATAGGGGAGAGGGGTGTTTTCTCATTATTTTATTCATTAGTTTATTATTTTTTCTCAAGAATATGAATAGTTTGAGCCTTATAAATAAATATATTATAATAATGAATTAGAGTTTGATATTTTTATCTTAAATCATTCTAACATAATTTATGACTCAATAATTCATGTATTCATCTTTTATCATAAATTATCATATTATACTAATCACAAAAATTTATGTATTTTAAAAAAATACCCAAAATCCCCCCAAACCATTATTCAACAAGTAGAATTCAAAAATTAAATCCATTTTGTGAAAATAATTTTTTAAATATGATATTTCTTATTTTAAATTAAATAAATCATTTACATGGAAAATACTGATTTTAAAATTATCATTGATTTTATAACATATTTAAATATTAAGTAAGGTCTCATAAAATTACCTTATAATTATAGTAAATGAAGCAATTAATATATAGATATATTTTATTATAATATATTTTCTTTTAAAAAATTATATGAATTATAAAATTTTAATTAAATATTTTTGACTTACAGAAATACCAATAATTAATTAATAATTTTTAAAATATTTATTTACTTATATTAAGATATAATTATATCATGTTATCACTTATACTATGGATAAATTTTATCCACACTTTTATAAGATATGTTACTAATATATTGGCCAATTTACTATTCCTAACGGTCAAAATACTATTCCAAAGATCATGTTAAAATTCCATTAGGATACGTTCCTTGATTTCTAGAAATACACCTTATTTCATTCATTTATCTTTTATCATGTTTTTAGTGGGTTCTCAAAGTGATTTTATGTTGTTTATACTATATAAAAAATTATAATAAGGTAATTTCCATTTATAAAATTTTGGGTTGTTACATTCATCCATGCTTGTGAAATTGTAACCATGAAATTTTGTTTTGCATACTATAGTGAAAAAAGTGAGGGTACCTATCCTGCAACGCTTCCTCTGGATCCCATGTTGACTCTTAATACTTATGGTTCTACCACAGTACTTTGAATAGGTGAGTTGTTTGGTTGCATATAATTTTATCTCTATCGTCCAAGATCTTCAATGGCTTCTCCTCATAAGAGGGATAATTTTTCAATTATACCATCTTTGGAATCAGTACATGTGAGGGATACAATATTTATTTCATCTAGAGGCATACATGGAGTACATCATGTATATGAGACATGGTTAGTGGAAGTACCTATTGATAAGCCATAGGTCTAACTCGATCAATAATTTCAAAGTGGTCGATGTATCTGGGATTCCACTTTCCTTTATTCCAAAATCTAATGATCCACTTCCATGGAGATTTGCAGAGGAATACCATATATCCAGACATAAACTCTAAGTCTCATAGATGATTGTATGTATTTATATTTTGTCGAATATGGGATTCCTTGATGTGCTACTAAGTGGTTTTCACCTTTCCCACCATTTGGTCGACCATTTCATGTCCTAGAATATTACGTTCACCACCATCATCCTAACATGCTAGTATTTTGCATCTTTTCCCATAAGGGGATTCATATGGATGCATTAGGATGCTCGAGTGGAAAATGTCATTGTAAAAGAACTAAACCAGAGGAAGATGTTTGTACCATTCTCATTTTAAGTCCATAGAACATGCCCTAAACATTTCTTCTATTATCTAAATAGTTCGTATAGATTGTCCCTTAGTTTGAGGATGATAAGCCATACTGAAGATCAGCTCAGTTTTTAGAGCATGTTGGACACTTATTTGGTTTGTAGAGGTGGATATCAGATCTCAATCAGATACAATTGATATTGATAATCCATAAAGCCTTAAGAATTATCTTATTTATATCCATGAAAGTTGATCTAGTGGAAAGTCCTCTAAAATTATGATAAATTGAGCCAGCTTTGTAAGAGGATCCACAATAACCTATACAGCAGTGTTTCCTATGGATGTATTCAAAAGTCCAGTGATAAAGTACATGGCGATGTCTTCCCTTTTCAATTTTGGTATGGTTAATGGTTGCATAATCCCCTTAGAATTATTTCATTCATTCCTAACACGATGGAAAACCATACACTTTGATTTATATTCAGTGATCTAATTCTTCAAATTTTCCAACCAATAGTTATCTTGAAAATCTAGATTCATCTTTGTGGCCTCTATGATAATAGATAAGGATGATATATGTGTGTCATTAAGAATATCCTTCATTATATTTGGATTGTATGGTTCAAAAAATCAAGACCCAAATATTATAATTCCTTTCTCATCAATTTTAAACTCAGAGGATTTCCCCTTCCTTATATTTTCCACCTTCTTCTAAATTTCCTCATCATTTCTTTGAGCATCCATTATTTTCTCCATGAGGGGTGATTGATAAATACTTTGAGAAAATATTGATGATGTTCCTTCATTAATTATCCCCATGTATATCATTTTTAGGTCTAAGAAAATTTTATCCTTATCAATTCTCATCATTGATAATGTTGTAGGATCATTCCTACTTAGAACATCTACCACTTTATTCACTTTGCCAGGATGGTAGTGGATTGAGAACTCATAATCCTTATTGACCTTTAACCATCTTCATTGGTGCATATTACGCTATATAAATGTGTATATACATTTGAGGCTCTAATTATTAGTATATATTTCATATTTCTCCCCATAGAGATAATGTCACCAAATTTTCAATAAAAAGATCACAACTGCCATCTCCAGATCATGCGTATGATAGTTTTGCTCGTGAATTTTAATCTGTACGGAGTTATAGGCTAGTAATTTATCATTTTTAATCATTAAACAGCCTAATAATTCCACTAAATCATCGTTACATACTAGAAAAAGTATCCCACATGTCAAAAGTGTGAGTACTAGTGTGGTGATGAGCCTCTTTTTTGACTCTTTGAAGAAGTCTTCAAATTCACTAATCCAAGCAATATTTTCTCCCTTCCAAGTCAGCTTTGTTACTAGGGGTTTCACAACCATGATAAGTTATTCAAAAATCATTTTTAATACTTAGCTACACTAGGGAAACTACAAATCTCCATTATAGATATTATCTTAGGACACTCTTCAGCTACTTTTGTCTTGGAAGGGTCCACAGATATTCCTTTACTGGTGATAACATTCCCCATGAATGATACTTCCTCTATTTAGAATTCACATTTATGAAAATTTTCATAAATTTAATCCCTTAAAAATGTATTTATCATAGTATTCAAATGATCCTCATATTCCTCCTTTCCCATGGAATATATCAAAATATCATCAATAAATACTACCATAAATTTATCATGGTAATCTCTGAAGATTCTATTCATTATGTCCATGATTATTGCCAAATCATTAGTGAGTTCTAAAAACATCACTATGAACCCATAGTGTATGTACCTTGTAGGAAAGGAAGTCCTAGAAATATATTCCTTCCTCACCTTTAATCGGTGATATCTCGACTGAAGGTCCACCATAGAGAAATACGTGTCCCCACATTGTTGATCGAACAAGTCATTTATCTATGGAAGAGGATTATTGTTCATTATCATGATTTTTAAGCTCTCAATAATAAATATAGAGGTATGTCGATCCATCCCTCTTCTTGATGAAGTGAAATGTTTTACCCCATGGGAAGTCACTCAGGAGTATAAAGTCCTTTTCTAGATTCAATTGTAACAACTTCTTCAGTTCTTCTAATTCAATGGTGTCAATTATATAAGGTTTCTTTGATAAAGGTAGATACCTAGAAATAAGTTTAATTGAGAACTCAACCTCTCGATCATAGGAAGACTGGGAAATTATTTGGGAAACAAATCTGTGTTTTCCCTCGCAATGGTAATGTCTTAGATCATGATTCTCCCATTTGTCTCAAGAAATTAAACCATATATTCTTTCTCATAAGGAAATAATAACCACACTTGAGACGATGGATCCAAAAAAGATTCATCCTTCTCATTACACATGTATTTATTTAGTGGATGCTTTAGGATGTGATCAATTACCGACTTTTCCTGATAGTTGATGTTGTATTTTTATAAATATTTCCAATCTATTCCAAAAATAGAATCAAACTCCACCAAAAGAAGTATGCCCAGATTTTCCGGGAGGTTTATTCAACAAAAATTAACTAGGGAAGAGTTATATACATTAGATGCAATAATTGACCCATTTTTTGTTCTCATAGATAACTCAACCTCCATATTTTGAGGTTGTATTGGAATAGTTCTACTAAACTTATAATATATGAAAGAATGAGTAGAACCAAAATAAAATAGTACATTAACTATTTTTTAATGATGAAATACAATACTTGTCACCACATCCTTGTTAGGATCCAACTCAGAAGTAGTGATTGAATAAAACTTCCCCTACTCCTAGTGGTTGATAATTATGATGACCCTCAACGAATCAAGGTTTAGTGCATTGGATTCGATACATCCCTTGCTCCCTATAGTTGAATCACTTAACCATGGGTGGAGCTCTCCTTTCCTCCATCATATCATCGAGCTTTTTTATGTATCTTGGACTATCATGACCTTGGTGGCCTTCTCTCCCACACATATTAAATTTCTCCATTCCTTTTAAATCACTCTCATGATGCTTCTTACCATATTTTTGACATGTGGGTGGTTGATATTTATTTAAACCATTCTCATTAGATACCCTTTCTTGAAACTCCGTAATTTTTTTCTTATCACCATATCCATGGGAGCAATATCAAAACTCTATCTCCACTTTAAGAGCACATCAAAAAACTTCTTCATAACTCTCAAGTTCTTCAATAGATACATCTTTTACAAGGTGTGGTTTTAGACCACTAAAGAATCTATCAATTTTTATATCATTTTTGATAACCAAACCCAAATAATACTTCGAAAAACATGTGACGTTTTCTTTGTAGGCCATAAAATATTCTTCTTCCCTTTGCTTCAGATCTATGAATTCTATATACATATTTATAGGAAGCGTTCAAGGGAAATAATTCTTATGAAACATTATCTTAAAGTCTTATCACTACATATATTTAATTTTCCCTTCAACTTCGTGTTAATAATAAATTCCCACCATTGTTTATCCTCTCCATATAAATGATAAATGTCCCAAGTCACCATCTCCATCTCAGAATAGTGAAGCACAGAAAATATCATCTTCAATGAGTTCACCCAATATTCCATAATTAGTAGAACAGATGATCCATTAAATATCAGTGGTCAATGCCACATAAAAAAATTGATACCTAGTTTCTCCCTATTAGTTGAATGAGTATTATCCGATTTATTAAAGTTATTATTTGTAGCTTGAGAAAACTAGGTAAGAATATCCATGAAATTATAAAACTCCACCTCCCAAGGCATTGGGGATGTCATTCGAGAAATCATTGCATTGTCCCTCACATGATTTATTGGCCTAGTCTCTCCTAGTTCATATTGGTCACTAATATAGAAAAGGTTTGAAACAAACATAAGTAAACAAGTCATGAATAAATAATTTATTCCTTAGTGCAATTAAGTATAAGGGAATATCTTATGGGATCCTAATATTTATAATTTTTTAAAAGAAAGAATCACGGGTGCTTACATATACTTAGTCTCATAATAATAGTTTCCACTAAGGATCTCTAATCCTAATTCCCAAATTAACTAAACCATGATCTGATACCAACTATAGAGACCCATCTTTTTATTACATAACTATTACAACATTTTAAATATAAATAATATAATAGTGATAAAAAAACTAGGATCCCAAGGTTTAGTGTCACGAACCGAATCTGGTCGCCACTGACACCCACACCAAACCCAGCCCGTGACAATGCCCAAAGGGCATTCTCGATCCCCACGGGCTGGAAAAAGTGTCTAGGTATCATGAAATGAGAATTGGGAATGATTTACCTGAGTTTGTAAACTTAAAACAACAATTGAATCCAACAAAACGAGTCTGGATTTTTCAAATGAAACAATCTTTTACAAAAATTCATAATTGAATCACATATTTAAAAAAACCCAACAAGACTATAACAAAGGTACAAAACAAAATGTAAACAGACCAAGAAACCTCATAGCAAGGGGCACCACCCTCATTCCATCTCCACAAGACTTCACCACAAAGGACCTGCTAGAAACCCGAACCACTAGCACTAAAAACTGTACCCAACCTGCGACAACAAGAGCAAACCATGTCTACTTACAATCAAGGGTGTAAGTAGGGTGTGAGACAATTCCCAATAGGATACCACCACTATGAGCTCCCATGTGATAAACATTCAATGACTAAAAGAATGCAAGTTTTCAAAACATGTAATTTCTAGTTACAATTTCTAAAAGATGCAACTTAAAAAATCAGTTTTCAAGTGGGCTAATTTAAATAATCATCACTTTTAAAATAAATTCCAAAGCTACTGAATTTTCAGTAAAATATATTGTATTCCTATAGTAAGTATAAAATAACTAATGAGCACAACGAATATGATATAACCCCTAGGAACTAGCTCGTTGTGGGTCCCAGGTACCTCGTATCTCGGTGAGAGTAACCATCACAAATATCCCCTCTCATGCACGAGCCACTAGTAGGGAACATACCCATAACCTAGTGGTCCCCAATCATCATCATCATAGTTTATTTAGAGTTGTAAGCATCAATCTTTCTAAGTGAAACTAAGGCCAAACCCCACGGATTCACTAGAATACTAGTACACGTCCACCCACCTAGATACCCGGGGTTTCCGTTTGTGCTCAAACAAGTTCAAAAAGTCAAGAAATATACTTTGCACCAAAAAAATATAATTTCTATATCAAAAATTCACCAAACAACCCACATGTATACAACACATGTCACAAAAGTTCACTTTTCATTCAAATTGATTTTGAAATCCGACTCACACCAAAATAGCCCACAACACTTCTCACATTTCTTTAACAGTTCCACAAATCCTTTAAATAATTTTTATAAACCATTCTAGGAAATTCTTACTCAAATAATAGCCCACTAAAATATCATATAATACCTCTTTCATCATCAAAATTCATTTTTCACAACACACTCACACAAAACATCCCAAAACCATGTTTTGCAGCTCTTTTTCCATTTTCTAAAACATTTCAGCACTTTATAAAAACATTTAAACAAAATATTTGACATCTTAAATAACCACCATACCTTTCAAAAACCCATATTAGGTGAACACACCCCCCAAAAAGTACATATAAACCATTTTACCAACTTTTTTTAACCAAACAAAACATTCACAATTTTCATAAAACAAACTCAAGGGGTATAACTATATCTTGCACACAAAACCCATTTCAATACCCCCATTTAAGACCAAAACCATACCAATTCCTATCAAAAACAGAACTTTCATCCCTAGATAAATTTATAAAACCACATTATAGTCTTATAAAATAACCTTGAATAATACCACAAAAGATACAAATGAAAACACACATTTTTATAAAATGATCTCAAGAAGTATAACAATGTTTTACACAACAAACCTATTCAAAAACCTTATTTTTAGGACCACATGACACTAATACATTTCCAAACCTTAATTTTCAGGGCAAAAAATATTTAATAAAATAATTCCACAAGTCATAAAATACACCCAAATAAAACCCCATGAGTTACACATGAAAACACCCAATTTCGAGTTAAAAAGATACTATATAATTTAACACTTAACCGAATAAATCATAAGCAGTATTCGCACCAATCACAACATATTAGGAATATAAAAAATGATTAAATATAGAAAGCTAACTCATAAATAATTTTTTACACATGGAACCACCTATCTTTTGAGTCAAAACCCTTGAATCTTGGTGTGAAACCTCAACCCCACCTCCGCCACACCACAAGGAAGTGAAAACGAACCCTAAACCATATGAATTCATCAAAAATACCCCAAATTAAACTCTAGGTATGAATCCTAACTTCTGGACACTCTATAAATTTATGAAAGAGGGAGGAAACCCTAAGGAGAAGCAAGGAATTGAAGAGAGAAACGCTTACCCAAAACTATCTAGAAGAAAACGACACAAAATCCACCAGAATCTGATTTTAAAACAAATAAAAATTTAAGTTGGTTTTAAACAAGGATGAGGAGATAATGTATGAACTATAATGGGGGAGAAAGAGTAAAAATGGAAGGAGTTATGAAAGGATCAATTTATCTATTCAAATCTGGGAGATTTGTGCAATCCAGATAAGTTTCGCCCACTTTCGAGATTCTATTGAGCTCCAAATCGGGGAAGGAGAGAATGAGGGGGCGTGCCTTAGGTAAGTGGGTTCGGGTGGGAGTTAGAATCACCAAAAAAACATAAAAATATAATGAGTTATTAATGAATTTAAAATTATTTTTAATACCGAAAATGAGCTTTCGGGCAGGCCCAATCCCTTAAATAAACACTAAAACCCACCCTGATTAAAGATTTCTAAATGGTCCAAATTAATTTGGTGATGTTCATAGGTCAGGAGATGATAAGTAGGAATTTGAATGGATCAAAAATGTAGAAAATGAAGGAGTTATAAAGGAATAAAAATTTATTTTTAAATCTGGAATTGGGCTCACGGTTAGGCCCAATTCATGAAAACTCACTCATTCCTCCATAAAAGCTTTGGAAACCCCCAAAACAAAGCATGAATGGAAATTAAATGAAATTTACCGTTACAATATGTCATATATGTGGCAATTATCCCCACCAAGAAAACCTTCTGTCCCCAGAAATCCACAGCAAGGCCAAAACAACAACCAAACCCTACTGAGAAACCAAGAGTTACTCCCTTTCCAGGTTTCACCCCCAAAGGCCAAAACACCTCCAATGATCAATTAAGGAAAGATTAATATCCAAATCCTAACTTACACCACTTTCTTGAAATGATCAATAAAATTTATAATTTATCCCCAAAAAATACTCCTCAGAAACTATCCGAACAAGACTCAAACAATTCACCCAAACGAACAACAACATCGAACAGGGTTACACATACCTTACTTTAACTTAATCATTTGGACCTCTCCAATCCCAATGTTTACTCAAGGAAGATGTTGGTAGCTAGATAGTTCCGAATGAGACTACCTACCACCAAGCTAATATCATGGATAAATCTGATTTATTAGTATTTGGGGACATAAATAGGCTCCCCACCATAAGAGACAACCTATATTATTCCGAGATAGTATCAGGACACTAACAGGGGAGGCCTGAACGGACTCCCTAGTACAAAGGGTATAATTACATTCAACGTTTATAAAGGAATGTACATGAGAATAATAGTTGGTATACCCGCCATAGGAACCAACCATCTTAACCGATCTGGATGGGCCGACACAGAAAGACCGAAAAAAATTTAAAGATTTGGGAAGGGCGTAGGGTTATTCTGCAGGGTTTGGGAAACCGTGCACTAATAGTGCAGATCATTCATTCCGCATGGCTTCCTGGAACACGGTCACTACTAATCATGCACAAACTGTGTCCTCAGCGTGTCTATCCAAATTTCCAACCATTCTCTAATGACTTAATGGAAATCAAAGAGAGAGGGAATTATATTAGGTGATGTCATGGGTACAAGGCCCTCCACCTATTTCCACCGAATGGGAACAACATAGAAAAGATAATGACACCATTATTTAAACTCTTCTTATATTTAATGCTAAGGATTGGACATTGTACATGGGTTTAAATGACCATGGGATTTCCCCTGACTACGAGCCAGCTTCTCTCTAGGACCTATGGATGGATCACAATTGATTGAAGCATCTTCGGCCTCGCAGTTAGGATTTGGAAACCCCTTGAACAAGAATTATTCGTTAGATGCAATCGATAACTACACTGCAATCCCCATTAAGTTTTCCACGACATGACACATTCCAAACTCACATACCCTAACCTGATATTTCACTAAAACAAGTGCTTAGAAAATGCACACACAACAAACCTTGTCTATTCGGGTGAGAAACAATATAAGTAAAGAACACCTATACTCACCTTCCTCTAAAATGGAATATTTTTAATTTTTTTCAAGGGAGACTTTTTCCCAACATAGTAGAGACTGTTAGATGATTGCATGACTTTCACATTTACGGTCAATCGAGCACATGACATCAAGGGGAATCACCGAACATGACCATTACGACTGATATAATCAATGCTTGGAGAGGGACCTTATACAACATCCCCAAACAACACACAATTATATAAAGTGTCCATAATATCCTATCGTGAACATATTTACCACACTGCTGGTTTAACATGAACTCAAGCTTCCAGGAAACTTTGAATAACCCAGAGGCCCTCCTAGACACCATCAAGACACTCATCCACACTAACAACCCTAGACCGCTTCCACCTTCAACGAATCAGAAAACTTAAGAAACTAAGGTCCATTTCAACATTCCCGAGCACTCTCCCACTACAAGAGGATCTAAAAATCAAAGAAAGGAAGGGGTGTAGACTCAATCAAAAGATCTAAATAAAAAAAATATTCTTTATATAGATCAAATGGAGGATTTTCCAATAGAGAAACAATCTGGGTTGAACTTCAGTTATGCATTAACCCTTAATGGGGGCGTACTTTATCCAACGAGAGAACCCAAGTACCCAACCAAGCTGGTACATTGGTCAAAAGTGACATAAAAAAGATCCAAACACATTAAGGGAACTACTATAATGTTTTCCCAAGACATATCTCATAGGAGACTACTAATTGGTCCTTCTGCCCAGCTTACTGACCAAACGCAAACCCAAAACACAGTTCGAAACAGGAGGGGTTCTTGGACTCAAAACATCCCACAACATTAAAATTTTCCAAAAACACATATTATAAAACATCCAAAAGAATTAATCAATACATCATGTTTTTCTTTAAAATCATTTCTTTGAAAACAAACGGTTCAGCGATTAGCGCATCCACCAATGGTACCCTATGGGACTTAAACATGCATGTTTTTGTGCCACACTGGGCACCCTCCTCATATACATCCCGACACTCATCTGATCATGCCATAAACCATTCATCATCCCATATAACCCCATGCATGTGATTTTTCATGATAATAACAAAGGTTAAAACAAAAATTATTTCCACTTTTCAAAACCAAAACGGTCAACCAACACATCCTTTTTCTCAAAACCGCTAACCAGAAGATCAAAATCTTAACCCACATATTACCAAACTTTTTAGAAAGAAACAAACATTTATAAAAGAACTCACTTTAAAAATATTCCCATCAATTTCAAAACATCTCATCCCATTAAAACACCCATTGATTGTTTAGAAAACTCTATTGGAAACACTTTTCAAAACCATCATAAATATAGTTCATGCTTTCAAAAGAGGTGTAAGCACACCATTTTCAATTTCAAAAAAATCCTGAAAATTCTGTTCCACCATTTCATAAACAAAACCATTCCCTCTTTATTTAAAATTCATTTCAAAAAAACTTTACACTTCTTAAAACCAAGTAACTTTAAAACCAAACTGCCAAGATTTCAAAACTAAAGCACAAAACAATGCGAGAAGAAACTAGTTTCAGTGGGTGACTTGAATATATGGTTGGTGGCCATATTCTAATCACTTCACCATCACATAGAGTGTTATAAATAATATCCCTAGCTCCACATGGATTTATTGACCCTGTGAGATCATTGAGTTCATTAACCCAACTCTTTTTTCATTTCCCCTAATCATCATAAAACCAAGAAAACCAAAGGACTTAGATAAATCCGAAATTCTATTAGAAACATGAATCAATCATGAGGTGTGGCGATCAGGAACACTACTCATAACAGGAATACCATGTCCCGAAAATCCTAACTCCTGACTATCATCACTCTTCCCCAAATAACATGACCCAAAGAGTTAACATGAACCTCCTCTGATACCGTTTTGTCACAAACTCAATCTGGTCGCCACCGAAACCGGCACCAAACCCATCCCACGACAAGGCCCGAAGGACATTCCTGATCCTCATGGGCTGTAACAAGTGCCCGGGTATCATAAAATGAGAATCAGGAATGATTTACCGGAGTTTGTAAACATAAAACAACAAAATAATCCATCAAAATGAGTCTAGATTTTTTAAACCAAACAATCTTTTAAAAAAATTCAGAGCTGAATCACATATTTTAAAACAACCCAACAAGACTATAACAAAGGTACAAAGCAAAATGGAAACAGCCCAAGAACCCTCATGGCACAGGGCACCACCCTCAAGCCATATCCACAAGACTTCACCACCAAGGACCTGCAAGAAACCCGAACCACTGACACTAAAAACAGTACCCAACCTGCGAAAAAAAAACCATGTCTACTTAAACCCAAGGGTGTAAGTAGGGTGTGAGCCAATGCCCAGTAGGATACCAACACTAAGATATTCTATGTGATAAACATTCAATGATGAAAAGCATGCATATTTTCAAAACATGTAATTTCTAGTTAGAATTTCTAAAAGATGAAACTTAAAAAATTTAGTTTTCAAGTGGGCTAATTTAAATAATCAACACTTTTATAATAAATTCCAAAGATACTAAATTTTTCATCCAAATATACTATATGCTGACGGTAGGTATAAAGTAACTAATGAGCACAAGCAATAGGAAATAACCCCAAGGTACTTGCTCGTTGTGGGTCTTAGGTACCTCGTATCTTGGTGAGAGTAACCATCACAAATATCCATTTTCATGAATGAGACACTAGTAAGGAACATACCCATAACCTATTGGTCCCCTATCATCATCATCATATCTTTGTTAGAGTTGTAAGAATCAGTCTTTCTAAGTGAAACTGAGGCCAAACCCCACGGATTCACTAGCATACTAGTACATGTCCACCCACCTAGATACCCTGGTTTTCCCATTGTGATCGAACAAGTTCAACAAGTCAAAAAATACACTTTCCAGAAGAAAATATCATTTCCATATCACAAATTCACCAAACAGCCTACATGTATACCACACAAGTCACAAAGTCAATTTTTCATTAAAATTGATTTTGAAATCCGACTCACAACAAAATAGCCCACAACAATTTTCACATTTCTTTAAAACTTCCACAAATCCATTAAAAAAATTTTATAAACCATTCCAATACATTATAACTCAAATAAGATCCCTCTAAAATATCTTAATTTACCTCTTTCATCAACAAAATTCATTTTTCACAACACACTCACACAAAACAGCCCACAACCATGTTTTGCATCTCTCTTTACATTTTCTAAAACATTTCAACACTTTATAAAACATTCTAAAAAAATATTTGACATCTTAAATAACCACCATACCTTTCAAAAACCTATATTAGGGGAACAAATCCCCCACAAATAGTACATATACACCCTTTTACCCACTTTATTTAACCAAACAACACATTCACAATTTTCATAAAACAAACTCAAGGGGTGTAACTATGTCTTGCACACAATACCCATTTCAAAACCCCCATTTAAGACCAAAACCATACCAATTCCTATAAAAAATAGAATTGGATGTCCTAGATAAATTCATAAAACTACATTCAAGTGTTATAAATTAACAATGAATAATACCACAAAAGATACAAATGAAAACACACATTTTTATAAAATGATCTCAATAAGTATAATAATGTTTTACACATAAAAACAATTCAAAAACATTCTTTTTAGGACCACATGACACTAATAAATTACCCAAACAGAATTTTCAGGCCAAAAAAGATTTAATAAACCAATTCCATAAGTTATAAAATACACCTAAATAAAACCCCAAGAGTTACACATGAAAACACTCAATTTCAAGTTAAAAAATGACTATAAAATTTAACACTTGACCAAATCAATCATAAACAGATTTAACACCACACCCAAAATATGAGGAATATGAAAAATTCTTAAATACAGCAAGCTAACTCAACAATAATTGTTTACACATGGAACCACCTACCTTTTTAGTCAAAACCCATGAATCTTGGTGCGAAACCTCAGACGCACCTCCGCTGCAACACAAAGAAGTGAAAACGAACCCTAAACAATGAGATTTCACCAAAAATACCCCAAATCAAACCCTAGGTATGAACCCTAACTTCTGGAAACTCTATAAATTTATTAAATAGGGATTAAACCCTAAGTTGAAGGAAGTAATTGAAGAGAGAAACACTTACCCAAAACAATCTTGAAGAAAATGACCCAAAATCCACCAGAATCTGAATTATAAAATAGCAAAAAATTTAATTGAGTTTAAAACAAGGATGAGGAGATCATGTAGGAACTGGAATGGGTGGAAATAGTAAAAATATAATGGGTTATGAAAGGATCAATTTACCATTTCAAATCTGGGAGATTTGTGCAATCTAGGGAAGTTTCGCCCAATTTCACGATTCTATTGAGCTCCAAATTGGGGGAGAAGAGAATGGGGGTGATCCTTAGGTAAGTGGACTTGGGTGGGAGTTGGAATCAGCGAAAAAATAAAAATATAATGAGTTATTAATGAGTTAAAAATTATGAAGGATTCATAAAGGAATCAAAGTTTGTTTTTAAATCAGGAATTGGGATCACGGTTTGGCCTAATTCATGAAAACTAACCCCTTCCTCCATAAAAGCTTGGGAAGCCCCAAAAACAAAGAATGAATGTAAATTAAATGAAATTTACCTTTACAATATGTCATGTATGTTACATTTAGTGTCTTGGAAAAATTAAGACCATATAGATCTTTAACATAATAAAACATAAAAATTTATTTAATTCATTATTCTCTATCAGCTTATTGTCCCTTGTATTCTCCTTAGTAAATGTATTCACCTAAGATTATTAATTAAAATAAAGAGTGAAATAAAAGCCCAATATGGGGATGAATAAGTGACATGAAATATGGTTGATAATAATAATAATCATCATAATATAAGAAAAGTATCATAATCATAATGAAGCTAGGAAATATTAGATCAAGGCATGGAATTTGGAAATGCCTGAAATTTAATCATCATGTCTTAGTGGTCAAATACCACACATAGTTGTGAAAAAATATAACATTATGGTCATTAATTTTTCACATTATATCTTGAGATTCATCTCATTACCCAATGCATTGCAGAGCTACATAATTATAGGTACACCCATCACATAATAACTTTTACATGCACTATATAATTCCGGGCACACCCATCATATCATAACATTTTATATATCATGCATGCCACATAGAACGTATATCAATATTGGAAATAAAATTACCCATATAAATGAATGGGTTTAATTTAATAAAGAATAAATTCATAAAAATTGGATCCCCAAAGATAAAATTGGAATAATATGCTCGGTATCATTCTTGATTAAAGAGGAAAAAAGCCCATGAGTAGTAAAATATTTGTGCTTCTTAGAAATAATACTTGTTTTAAAAAAATCATTTCATTTTTCATAAAACAATATTGGAAACATTTATATCTTAGGAAAGAAAAGGGAAGGAAACAATAAATTATATTTATAGAAAAATAAAGGGACATCCATACTAAAAATGGAGTGAAAGAGTGAAATCCCAATGAAATATAATTGTGTCTAAGAATTCCATTACCATATGTCTGAATGATTTATTCACCTAAATATCCATGATAATAAAATTAAATTTATTAATTAAAAAATGTATATTTTTTATACATTAATTAAATTAATTTTATTTGTATTAATTTCAATAATGGGATTTTTAATGAGTTATAGAGTACAATTTCATCATTTGGGAGTGTTCACTTTATTGATTTTCATGATTGGTTCTCTTCTATATGAGTATAGATGTTCTTGTAAAATGATAACGATTCTCCAGAACAGAAATTATATTTCATTAATGAACATAAAAAAGTTTATTGGGTGTTATATGTAATTTTTTATATGGTATGAGGATGAATAATTAGATTAATATTCAATGGAAATGATTTAATTTATTTGGATGATTTTACAATTATTATGAGTTTATATCATTTTATTTAATAACATGATTATATATTGGTTCTAAAAAATTATATAAGTTATAATATGAATAATAAAACATTATATATCCATAATTATGGTTTTATAACCAGTGTTGAAGGTGGTAGTAAAAAATGAAAACGCATCCTCCATAGTGGCAGTAAATCGACACACCACAGATGATATATTCATTTTTAGAATAAAATAAAAATGAAAGAGATTAGAAGATGAATTAAATAATTAATATAATAAAATAATAGTATATAAAAGTTACTAGGGTTATACTTTCTCTTGGATAGGTATAGGAGATTAGACGATAAGAAAATAAATGAAATTGAAAGGAAATTAAAAGAAAAAGATAGAGGGTTTTACCTCTTGAATTTATCCTCCATGAGAACCTCCTCAGGGAAAAGGATTGGTCTTTTGATGAGACTAAGACAACCTAGATTTGGGAGAGGGTACTTATTAGATTATTGGGTAGAACATGGAAGATTTTCAAATATTGAAATTTGTGAGGAGAAGGGTGGTGAGGTGTGGTATTTATAGAGGAAGAGAGGGGGGTTTCTCATTTATTTATTCAATGGATTATTATTTTGGCTCTATATTATGGATAGTTTTAGAATTATCAGTAAATATATTAAAATGATAAATGATAATTTTAGAGTTTTTGGATACATCAGCCTTACATGATTTATGACCTAATAATTCATGTATTTAGCTTTAATCGTAAATTATCGTATTTGATTCGAAGGGGCCTCTGAGCGGCGGCATTCTCCTCTGTGCGGCGGGCTAGGGTTTTCCTTCTCTGGTTTCGCCTCCTTCCCTCCTCCGGCGTGAAGCGGTGCGGCTCGGCGTCGGTTATTCGTCCTCGGCTCGGCGTCGGTTCTTCGTCCTCGGCTCGGGAGCTTGGTTGGGCGTCGGATGTGGCCTCGGCTTGGCGGGCTTGATCAGGCGAGGCTTGGCGCTGGCTCCAGTGTGACGCGGAGGGGGGAGGGTCTTCCTGCAGCTTCCTTGCAGGGTGCTTTGACGTGCAAATTTGGCTTCAAGCGGGCTCTCAAATCTCGAGCGTTGATCGGGATGCGATGGTGGATCTGTGCGTGGGAGCAGGCGGCGACGTCGCTTCACCGAGTGGGAGACGGCGACGGTGCATCGGCGCAAGAGTCCGGACGGAAGGTCTCGGTGGCGCGGGGAGTTCTTCCATGTGCGTTGCAGCGATTTTGCTGGTGATGGTCATGGACTCGGTCTGGGCACAGATTGGGTCATGGCTTGTCAGATCTGGTCCGTTGTGGAGGATGGTAAATCGGTGTGAGTCGGTCCCTGATGGTCGACTACAGGTTCATCGTCGACGGCGGAGGCCGCGTTCTAGCAAGCGGGTGGGTTCACTTCGGCGGAGGCTGGTAGGAAGGCGGCGATTTCAGATCTGTTTTAGATCTGGTTTCAAACCAGATCTGGTTTGACAGCGGCTGTTCGGATGGCGAACTTCGGTCTCGCGACGACACGGTGTCGGAGGCGTGATGGGGTTCAGCGGCGGTCGCGGTCGGTGGCTCCGTTCTGGTCACGATCTACAGATCTCGCTGGATCCGTGAGCCTCGTCGTTGACGGGATCCGGAGGCGCGTCGCGGCGGTCAGTCGCGCCGGTGGATTTGGTGTGGTGATGCGGTGAGCGTCGACCTAGGGTTGATGGTTTGGTTCCGGCACCCGTTTGGGTTTTACTGTCCTTTTTATTTTCTTTTAATAAAGGGGCTTGACCCCAAACCTTTCTCGTAAATTATCGTATTTTACTATTTACAAAAATTCAAGAATTTTAGAAAAAAAATTACCCGAATCATTTTTTTCATTTAGAATTAAAAAATCAAGTGCATTTTATGAACATAATTTTATAAATTTGATAAATTAAATTATTAACTAAAATCATTATTTTCTAGGAAAATATTGATTTTAAAATTATCACTGATTTTATAACACTTTGAAAAATTAAGTAATATCTCCTAAAATTATCTTATATAGAGGCCTCTGTGTGACTTCGCCTCTCCCCTTTCGTGTTGTCTAGGGTTTCCCTCAATCTCACGATCCTTCCCTCTCCAGCCTTTTCTTCCTGAGTCTCCTTTCTCTAAATCGTCTCAACCACTTGGTCAGCTTGGCGTGTCGTTCGACTTGGTCGGCAGGTGGGCGAGGCTTGTTTTTATTGAAGGTTGATGACGAATCTGGAGCGGCACGAGGAGGGTAAGCCCTCGCTTCTTTTTTCTTTATGATGTTTTTTCAGTGATGAAGGTTTTTTCTTGGGGTAATCGTTCGTGCTAGAAGGTATTGTTAGGCTAAAGTTCATACTATCGTCGTCCCCTCATTGTGGTTGTCTTCTTCGAATGCCTCTGATTCCCTTTTGCGGCAGTTTTGCAGCTCCTCGAGTGGCGATGCACTACGGGCTTCTGCAGTGCTACTGGTCGGTCCTACGGGCATAAGACCGGTTCGTTTTCACTGGAATATTCTTCGGAACGTCCTTGGTTCCTTATCGGTAGCGCATCAACGTCATGTGGTGAGTCTCATGGGGGTCGCCTTCTGCGGCGGTTGTGTGCCCGAGGTTCTGATTTCGCCTTCTTTGGTGGTTGGGGTGGCAGAAATGGGTTTTTTCTCTGGTTGAGTTCCATTTTTCTGCGGGAATGTATTTGTGTTTTTTTTTTGGATTTTTTCGGCCTGGTTGTTCATAGACCATGGTGGGTTGGATTTTTGGAACTGAAACGTCGATGGTGGTGATGACAGATGATGGTGAAGCTCATCCCAGCATTTGATGAAGAGATCAGGATTCGATGACGACGATGGTGGATGCTTCCACCAACGTACTACTGTGAATGGTGGCGCGTAGAGAAGGAGTCCAGATCGAGACACGGTTCGATGGTTGATGTGGACAGATGAGCAGACAGGTGCGCGGTACTAGGGTTGGTGCAGAGTTCGAGGAGTCTCCTGATTTCTATTTTGGGAATTTGAATTATGAATTTTGATGTTGAACTAGTTGGTTTGAAGCGGTGAATTGGCAGTGGTGAAGTCCTGTAATGGGCACCAGCAACCCTTAAACCGGCATTTAGAAAATGAAAAAAATGATTTGTTGCCAAATTATCTTATAATCACAAGAAAAAAAATGTTAATTTATTAATATATTTTAGGAGAATAAATTTTTTGTAAACTAATTATATTAATTATAAAACTGTAAGTAAATATTTATGACTTACAACATTACCAACACATAATTAATATTTTTTTAAAACATTTATTTACTTATATTATTACCTAATTATATCATATTATCAACTATAAGATGCCTAATGTTTTTTGTACATTCACATTTGAGGTTACAATTCTATGGGACAATTTACTATTCCCCATGGTCACAATACTATTCCAAATTTTGTGCTACTATTACATCGATATAGGTTCCTTAATTTCTAGAAATACCCATTATTTCATTAATTCGTCATTTATAAAGATTGTATTGGGTTCTTAAAGATATTTTATGTATTTTATACTATATGACATAATTTTAATAAGTGAATTTACACTAATAGAAAATATTGTGTTGTTACAATAATCATGATTTTCTAGAACCTTTTCAAGATATCTCACATGAAAAAATCATCTTCATAACCTAAGGATTGAAAATATAAGAAAGGGTGGGCCCAAAATTTTTGTATGGTAAAACATATCATAACATGAATGAACACTTTTGGATGAAATAAATACCATAATAAAATGTCAAATTACCTTAAATGAAAATCATAAAACATGTTAGAGTAATATAAGATCAAAAAAGTATTTATAAGGAATAATAAAATATATATCATGGATCAAAACATATCTTAACCACAATATAACTTGTGGACATGACATAAAGGTTTTAAATAATATAAAAATAAATAATAATCTTAAAAACATGACATTTCATGGAAATAAAATGTATCTTGATATTTTGGAGTAACATTATCAACAATTAGTGAATGTTTCACAACTATAAGAACAGAAAACAATTATGTTAGAAACCCCATTATGCTCACACCTATGTGAACAAGTTTTTTATATGCACAATTGAAAATGTGAGATAACTCATCATTCCCAAACTTATGTGAAAAAACTCATTATTTACATACTTAGCTATCTAATGAGATATATTATTAATCCAAGGCATTGTTGTTAGGTTAGAAAACTTATAATAGATGGTGTGGAGGGTGGTGAATAGACTAGATTAAAATTTATAACCAAATAAAATTATTAATTAGTTTATTTAAAATAGTTATTTAGAAGTGAAATAATAAAATAAAGAAATTAATGATTTTTTATTGTTTTTCAGTCCACCTTAGAGTTAATCATGTCTTATATCAATATACTTTGTTAGAGATACATTCTTTACTAGACAAACTTTTGAAGCGGAATCATAACCAAATTAAAACAGATTTTTTTCTAGTGGATGTATAACAAATACACCCGACTTTTTTATATGGACTCTCATCCCAATTACAAAACTAGCTTTAGACTAGGGGTGTCACAACATGGATGGTGCTGGATTTATAATAAGGTTGTTTCAACCTAAGAAAAATAAATAAATAATGCTTTTGGATATAAAATCATAACTAGAAATTCAGAGCATGTGTTAGAGATGGGAAATTGTCTTATAGAAAAAAGAAACTGGGACAATGTAAATATAAAATAATTAAGCACATGTATTGGTTTTTTTACGTATTAGGATTCCTTGTAAAGTTAGTAGTATAATTCGTAGGATTTTTTATTTATCACTATAAAATTCCTTCCAAGAAATGAAAACAGGATCACAAAAGAATTAATCATTCTACAGTCTAAAATTTATATTAAAGATACTTTTGGTTATAAAAAACTATTTTAATCATAATAATTTATTTTTAACACATCCTAAAGCAGTTAAATATGATTAGTTAAAAATAAAAATTCAATTTCTAATAGAGTTGAGTAATTAAAATTCAAACTACATAATTATCTAGGAGAGAAAAATTATAATTCAAGAATAATTGTAACATATATCATCTAAATTTAATACATAAATACAAATTCAATGAATTTTTAATTACCTATTAAATATTTCAAACAATCTCTATAAGAATAGGTCAGTGGAATTTCATAAATGTTTTAAGAAAGTTTTACTATAAAAATACAATCAAATTTTATGCATTCTACAATTATTCATAATATAATTATGCTACGTTAAATATTGAAAAAAATTAATTGTTTTTTTGTCACTAAATATTAATTCATAAAATAATAAAATAATTAAATTAACATAAATTAAAACTATTAAATAATATAAATATATTTTTTATGTTCATACGTGAGTAAATAATAAATTAAATCATATTTTTAAACTAAATTAAATAATTTAAAAACACATTGTATGGATTTTAAATAATATATATAAGTTATAGAAATCTAGAAAATACTTATAATAATTATTCTAATAATGTAGTAAATCAGATTATTAAAAAATAATTGAAAATAGAGAATTTTTAAAATTTTCATATTTTAGAAAAAATAATTAATTTTAGACAGACTATGTGCGTAAAGTGATCATGAGGTATATGCCTCATGGTTCATTAACTTATCATGTTGTGTGATATGTTTAAGTAATCTTGCATTTTCAATACTGACCATGTAAAGATTATAACACATGGTCACTTAATATAATATGTTGTCACTATACTAAATGTGTGAATAGCATGTGGTCACTTAAGTTACCGTTAAGGCATAGTCAATAATAATTTCACCATATGGTCACTTAATTGTGGTCCCTCTAGTGATCATGATTCTCCATGGCCTCTTCAACCAATGCATTCACATTTTTCTTCCAAAAAATACATGAGTCGCATAACAATATTATGAAATAGAAACTAATTTCATTATTGGGATTTATAAAAAATAGATGTGAAAGTTTCTAGGTTGGTGTATAGTAGGAAAAGATACAACTCTTGTTTGAAGTAAGCTTCAACATTTTTCAATATTTGATATGGATAATATGTTGTGTAGAATCATGTATGAATAATTTTGTACATATTCATCTTTACATCTTCCTATATCAGTATAGTTCAATAATGATTTAAGGATATGGTTGTAGGTGCATTCAATATCAATGTTGGTTCATTTTTATAAGTAGTGGGTATTTTATGAATAATGCTTTCAGTAACATCCATATTACATGTGGAAAACATAAAAATCCTTCATGTAGTAAGTAAAAAATATATATTCATGCAGACACATTAAAATATCCTTTATATGGTCACTTAAAATATTATTTTGTCACTTTAAATACAATATGCAGTTACTTTGGAATAAAGTGGTAGTACATGGATACTTCAATAATCCTAATGTGGTAACTTGAAAAAACGCCTTGCAGTAACTTATCAACAAATGAGTTTTTGTTTTTTATCTGATATAAAAAGAAGAATCATTTTAATATCCTTGATTTTCTCATGAGGTAAAAACCATAAAATTTAATTTTGAATCTTCCTTTTTAACCATGCACAGGGGGATAAATGATTATAGAAGGGTTTAGGAATGTCTCGTCATTTTCAATTCTTGGAGAACCATATTTTGGAGAAGTGTTATGAGGAACATGGATGGCACGAGGTAAGTAGTAACAATACATATCAACCATACATACCATATATAATAGATTACAGTTTTAAAAACCCTCCAAGGTTGGATGCCAACCCGTGAGAGAAACACTTGGTTAGAGATTGGTTTGTCTAACTGTACACCTAATCGTGAAAGGGGGTGTCCCCCTGGGATTATGATGATGCATGGTTTTTATATAGTCTTTCCAACCTTGCTTCCAAACTTTGCACCCCTTTATTGTTACATAAAATTCATATTTCCCCTCCTTCCACTTAAAACCAAAGCCACCCTTTCCTTTCTTAATTCTCCATCATTCTACCACCACGAGAGATTCCTCTCTATACCTCTTTTTTTATCTATCCTCTTCATCCCAAATCGTGTTCATTTATCTTTCAATATTTCAGTAGTTTATTGGTATGTTCATGGATACATTTTCTTCTCTTTCTTATGTATGTCACCATCTGTCGTGCGATCTTCAAGAAGGTGCTTCTTCACTATTTTCTAGGTGTATTTCTAGTTTGTTGATTTCTTCCATTGTGGCCCGAATTGGATGATTATACTATATGAGGGTTCATCAAACACCATATGAAAGGTGGTATATAACTTTCAC
This sequence comes from Viscum album, assembly GCA_963277665.1. Taxonomy (NCBI): domain Eukaryota; kingdom Viridiplantae; phylum Streptophyta; class Magnoliopsida; order Santalales; family Viscaceae; genus Viscum; species Viscum album. Next base: position 1,131,065,892 of record OY728150.1, on the reverse strand, counting down.
TTGGGTATCATCCATTATATTTTTCAGGGTTGTTCCACACATTGGTTTCTCCCATGAATTTCCCCTAAATTAAATCTAACATAGTTTTAGTTACCTAATTTGAATCCTAAACACCCTAATAGTTTTCCATTCTATATTTATAGTTCAATGATCTCTACATGAGACACCCCTTGGGTATTTCATGTATATTCCTATGTGACACCTTTCATATTATTAACCAAAATTCCCATTGGGCAGTTTTCCTTGGATTTGTATAGTGTTTTTAATAATTATAAATTATTTCATTGAGTACTTCTTAACTAGGTATGTTTGTTTCACTTAGACCTTATTAATTCCCAAAAAAATGTTAAATGGTATGACACCTTCGTGGACCCTTGTCCTTATGAATCAAATGGTAACAGATAAAATTAATTATAAATGCTAAACTAAAATTGTTGTCACATGGAAATTTATTATTTTTTACGTGTATGGATCATATTATTATCAAGGACTATTTTACAATTAAAGGTCTGGTCAGACATGGGTTAGCCTTAGACTCCTGAGGGGATTTCCTGATCACTCAGAGAACACTGCCCTAATTCGTTGCGTTAGTTTCCAACGGAGATACCTATATTTGAATTAATTCAAAGTATTATTAGTACATTAATTACTCAACATAGTTCCATTGGTTCACTCTATTAATGTGTAGAAATTATAATGCCTTAGAACACTCCATGGATTTAACTTGACATCCTCATATAAGAGGTGCATTGGATTTTTCCATCTATCCCCATTCATGCCTTAGTCTGGATTTACTTTGGGCATGCTTCATGGACATGGTTAGAAAAGTTTCTAGAGGAATACCTCATGTGTACCCCTTGGATTACACTTAGACCCTTATATCTAGGACACATGGTTTATTTATATGAGCTAGCTCTGCCTTTTAAGGTCAATGATTCATTTGTTTCACCATGGGTCATATCATTCTGTTTTATCTACTCGGACACCATAGTAACAGCATGGGTCCTTCATTATATATTGTTCTACTAACATACCATGGTTATATTCTTAGAACCTATCCATTTATATTTCACCCATTCAGATGTATATAACTTAGTCCAAATATAGTATAGTCGGTTGAGCATCCCGTGGGAAGATAAACCTGGCTTGGTTATTTTTTAACGCATATAATTTTATTTCTTATTCTCATACATACACTCTATTACATTTATATTCATGTACTGGACTTGTTATATAAAATTTTAGTAGTGTCATACTGATTATATCTCGCACACTATTTGGGCCACTAATTGGTACATGGCCAGACTTCATGGAGGTAGGTAGGGACAAGGGAAAGTGCATGATTATGGATGATTGAATTTTTTATAGTATAGGTTCTTGGATAATAACACCAAGCTCATGATCATTATTCTATTAGAGGTACATTTTGGTCTTTTTGTTATTATGTCATTTTTATTTTCCCTATACTTATTACCATGTATGTCTACACCTTTTGGTATTGCATCATGGCATTGACATCATTTTGTGTACAATGCTGATTATTTTTTATTAGTAAATAATACTACATAGATGTTTATTTTCTTTTATTGATTTACTAAATCATAATTGTGTTTATAATATTATATTTATTAGTTTTCATCTATTTAATCTATTTTCATATTTGTTATTACTCAGTTGTGCTACATTCAGACCAGTGGCATAGTCTCCCCATGGACACCCCTTATGCCCTCACTGCTAGTCAGCGACATTTGGTATTCTGGGAGGCATGCATGGGGCTATGTGGCCACCAATTTGGATAATATTATAGAGTATTTAGGTTCAGGATGTCACAAAGTGGTATTAGAGGTAATTCTCTTTTTCGTATTACAATTTTTGTTAGGTATATAGGAGACTTGGAAGTGTTGGAATTTGGTATTGAGTTTATGACTGGGAGTAGCTAACCCATGTACGGGGAAAGTCTAAATTATCTAGGTTTGTAGTTTGATGTGCTAAATGATACCTGTTTGGTTGTAATGATTTAACAATTGGGTGATACAAAATAATTTTTAATGTTTATCACTATTGTGGATTTTTTCTTTACCCTTGGCCTGGTATGTCAAAGAGATAGTGTCTCTAGAATCATTATATGAACTTGAAGATTTACATGTTATGAATATGTCATGCCATATTTATTTTAGTATGGTTATTTCTATAATAATTGTTACTAACATGATTGTTACATCTAATATCTAAATAACATTTCACAGAGGGATAAACTAATTTGACTAATGAAATTGTCTACATGAACATAAATGGTGCATTCCCATATAGCATGATGGTGCTAGCTTAATTATCCACTCATATTGAGTTTGAGTCAGGACCATTGGTTACACAATCTGAAAGACTAGTTAAATTCAATTTCATGAATTAAAATTTCAATTTAAAGTGTGTTTTTCTGTGTTGGTGTCTATGTGCCTCTATAATTTGGGAATGGGAATACAATTAATTGAATCATCATAAAATCTTGGTTTTGGTTACTTGTAGTACCATTATCAACTAATAAATCATAACACTACATAACATGGGAATGATAGATAAAAATAACTAGAACTAGATATATACTTATAGATATGCATATGAACTATTAAGTTATAAAATTAAATAGAAATTTTTTTGTTGCATAGTGATGCCAATTAAAACCAAATTTATGTTTTCCTCTATAACATGAAATTAAACCACAATATACTTGAGCCTATGATTTAAAATAGAGAAAAGTACATAGACCAAACCTTAGTATTGATCAGTATGAAGTGGCACTTTTAAACCTTCATGCCCTAATATGTCACCTAGACTTGGATTTTTGAGTAGTTAGAGGGGTGTGAATCTTGTTTATGGAGGCTCGTACCTATCATATTTTTAAATCGATAATTTTTTTCAATATTGAATCATATTTGAGGTGTGTTTTTAAAATTTATAGAGTTATTAAACATTTTCATCCTTATATTGACAATATGAAGTTTGAGATGACCATGTTCCTAAAGTGGATGTGCCTAACCAGACAGTAGTTACACTCACTGCTCTTCCATTTGTGCCTTACATGGGCATTGATGCCTTGTTTTGAGAGAGTTTCATATAGAATATGGAGACTATGTAGGGAACAAAATAATATTCCCCAAATATAAAATAGCTTACTAGAGAATTCTAGTAGTAGTATCCAACCATTCTTTTAGGGGATGGTGTCCTAGTAGTTGCTTAGACATGGCTATTGGATATGTTATATATCATTGAGAAATTAGAAACACCTCCATAGATGAGGGTCAAAATCACTATATATATACTTCATGGTTCTACCATGTGATGGTGGGATATTATCACTCATTTAGACTATCATAAAAATATGGTTTGGAGAGATTTCCATGTTTCCTTATAAGAATATTTCCTTCTGAATAAACTGAGGGGTGATCAAGATAAGAAGATTATGCACCTACAGAAAGGATCCTGGATACTTATTGATTATTCATATCTCTTTACTGAGATTCATAATTTCCACCTTCCTTCACTACAGATTAGATTTATAAAGTGATACACTATGAGGATGGGATTAGGTATATCATCCTATCTTAGTTTAAAAAAATCTGTTTGACTACTATATTATGAATTCTAAATCAAGACCTTATCATTAAGCACATTTTAATAGAAGCTAATTGTACAAGGAATGGTGGTTCATTATAGAGTTAATGTAGTAGTATGTTCAGAGGCATAAAATTACATCTGGAGGGTTCTCAATAGAGTAGTTGAAGCCAGAGTAATAACACTGTTAGTTCTATGATATTCCATCAATGTGGATATTAGGGGCCATATAATGCCTGAGTGATATCAGGACCCAACTAAGAGCTGACCATATGATAGAATGTGTAATATTAAAAGTTTTTTCAAACCATTCCATGTTTTTCTAGTTTAAGATGATGCACACTAGATCTACATTCTAGATTCAGATCAGTACTCCGCTACAATCAAGATACTGGACTACCCTTGACCATAGAGGCCGAGGATATGGATATCTTTAAAGAGTCCAGACCCAGGATATTCAATTCCACCTTAGTATACCAACTTAAGGTTGTAATTTTATAGCTTAGGTTCTTGGATTAGGCTTGATATATGAAGCACGTCCAATAACAGGGGACCAGGGTGTTGGGCCATCTAAAGTATGAGGTATGATCTTGGTTGCTTCTACTTTAGTATCTACCCATTTTTATATTGTCACTTCACATTATTTTATCTCTATGTACATCATAGAATGATATGGGATCGATATTCGTAACTTATGTGGCATCATTAAACTATATACTTTATTTGTAATTCTCTTAGAATGTATACTCTAGTGTAAGGAATCCCCCCTTAAGGTGGGAAGTTATCGTCATTTATGGGAACACTTTTTCCTTATGATGATGGGATTTTATATCAGTCATGATATGGAATTGATGGTTCCTTATCATGCATATTTGGATAATTATCATTATAGGGTGTCATTTACATCACTATAGTGGAAAATAGAAAACAAAATTGTGAATGGGATGTCTAATGATATTGAGATAGAACCAAGAATCATGGGCTGGATGAAATGACAGCCTAGATCACTAGCCCTTTTGGATGATCAAGGGATGAATCAGGATGATTATCCTCATATACTATATTTTTTCATGGACATATTCTATGATTTTTTTTTAAAAATACCTCCTGGGAGAGAAGTAGAATTTACTACAAACTATTTCCATCAGAAGTATCTATATCCATTCCCTGTTGCAGGATGCCTACAACTGAGTTCTAGGAGGTTAAGAGGTTACTAGATGACTTGGAAGATAAGTTTTTCACATGATTCAACAATTATCATTGGGGTTATCTCATGATTTTCACTGAAAAGGCGTAATGGAACCTTATGATTTTCATGGATTATCATCACATAAACGAGCTGATAGAAATGAATTAGTATCCACTGCCTCTTATGGGTGACTTCTTCGACAAAATCTAGGGGATCATGTTTTCTCAAGGATCAATTTGAGCTCAGTCCATCATCATGTATAATTTTGGCCTTCTGATATACATTATACTGTGTTTAGAAGAAGCTATTGATTTTATGAGTATCTAGTTATGCCATTCATTTTGGGGAATTCTCTTTCCATATTTACAGCTCAGATGAAAAGGGTTTTCCACCCATATCTGGAATCATTTTTTTTAGTTTTCATGGAAAAATTCATGGTGTAATATTTTAAGATACATTATAGTGACCAATATATTGATATCATTTTGTTTACACTGAGAAAGTTTTTGTTGTATTCTATTCTAACCAAATTCCACTATTTCATTGACAAGGTGACATTTAAGGGTTGCATTATCTCAGAGACAGGTGTGTTAGTTGACCAAGAGAAGGTGAGTTTCGTGGTTTTTGGGGAGCATCCCAATAACTTCATCGACAAATATAATTACTTGGGGATGATTGGATATTATAGGTGTTGTATTCATAAATTTTCAAAAATGGAGTGAACTCTTATAATTTTGATAAATAATGGCATGAAATTCATATTGTCTAAAGCTTGTGAGATGGTCTTTAAATATTTGAAAGGGAAATCGACTTTCGCACCAATCCATATTCTACAAGATCTAGAAGTAATCTATATAGTATGTTTTGATATTTTGGGTACTTGGGTAGTAGAGGTTATGTTCTAAGAATATCATTTCATGGTGTATGTGTCTCATAATTTGAGGCCAAATTGAAGGAATTACACAAATAATGATCTTGAGTTTGCAGTTATAGTTCACACCTTTCTTAATTAGAGGATCTACTCCCATGGAGAGAATTTTTTGGGTAAGCAGACCAAAAAAACTCAACTATAAATTCATCCTTCATCAGTTAAATTTTGGGTAGAAAAGGTTGGTTGAATATATAAAATTATTCAATATTCTGATTGCTTATAGAACTATTAGAGTCAATGCAGTGGATATTATCCTATGATTTAGGACTCATACATAAGCTATTTAGGAGGCTAGTAGGGTGTGGTAGTTGATGACTGTATTTTTTGAGATGCACTTAGTGGTCCAAGAGAATCATAAATTTCATATCCTTACATATTTAGCAGAGACATATTCACTTTTTTATATATTGGATATGAGGCAAATTTCTGATCCCAAGGGATTGGCCCTAATGGAGAGTGTTTCAAGTGAGGACATGTCGCCTGACTACATAGTTTATGAAGACAAAATATTTAGTGTTCAAGGACATGTCTATGTTGTAAAATACATGAGAGATAAATTAATGAAAGAATATAAAGCTTTTATTTGGATAGTACACCCCAGGATTATAATGTTGTATGAATACATACAATTCCAATATTTTTGGTTTGGGATAAGAAGAAAGATGTCTAGTTTTTTCACTCAGGGTTCTACCTTTCAATAAGTGAAGGAGGAACACAAGTAACTAGATAGGATTTTATATCCATGTCTCATTATAGAGTGTAAATTTAATTACGTCACCATAGACTTTATTATAGGATTTCTGGGAACTATTTAAGGCGGTGATGTTTTATATGTGATTTTTAGCTACCTACAAATAGTTCTCTCACTTTTCACTTATCCGGGATACATTTTTAGTATATGATTTGGGTTGAATTTACATATGTGATATTATCATACTCCACGGTTCCCCTCATACAATGATGTTGGATAGAGATTCTCACTTTAAATTGAGGTTTCTATAAGAGTTACATAATTATATAGGTTTAAAGGTTCTTCAATGTACATCCTATCACCCTTAGACCGATGGGAAATATGAGCATACAATTCATGTGCTTGAGGACATGGTCTTATCAGGTTTTCTCAATTCTGGAGGTTTTATGGATAAAAACGTACATCTAATAGAGTTAGAAGATTAAAAAACTTTCATTAAATAATATTGATGGATCCTTATCAGGACTTATTTGGTAGTTCATTTCATTAACCCTTATTATACTTATATATTAGAGAGGAAGTGATAATAAGACCTTCTCTCATCCATGATACATCAAATAAAGTGAATTATATCATAAAATGCATGGCAGCAACATGGTCTAAGAAAAGTCTTATGTTGATCATCATCGATTCCCTCTGGAGTTCAAGGATGGGGATCATGTATTATTATATGTTTCCCCAAGAGTAGTGCATAGATATATTTTAAGATAGGGTAGGCTTTATCCTTGCAATGTTGAGCTTTTCTAGATACCAAGGAGAGTCAGGCTGGTAGATTATCGATTGTAGTTACCTCGGAGGTACCATTCCATGAAAAATGTCTTCCATGTATCTAAAATTCAATGATATCAATCTAACCCATCTCACACTCTTCATCCAAATGGTGTTAAGTTAGATTTATATGGATCCTTTAAGGATAATAAAATACAAATAGTTGATTGGAGCATGAAGGCTATTCATGGAATGTTTGTTCCTTTAGTCTTAGTACTATGGTAGTATGGTTGCATAAAGGATAAGGCCTTTGATAGGGAGACCATTTTACATTCTTAGTGGTCAGGGTTATTCTTAGACAATGCTTTACCACCCTTAAAAGGGAATCTCAAGGATGATTTGTCCTATGTGGGGTTGGTTATAAGATCATGTATTTTACCTTGAGGTAAAAACCATTAAATTTAAATTTCAATCTTCCTTTTCGACCATGCACTTGGGATTAAATGATTAATTAAGGGTTCTAAAGAATTCGGGGCTTGTTCAGAGCTCAGAGCTTTAGTTTTTAGAGAAGTAATATGAGGTTCATGTTTGGAACATGGTTAGTAGTAATTGTGCGGCTCATCCATGAATACCATATATATGGTAGAATGTTTTAAAAACCCGTGCGATTGAGGTTTCAAACCTACACAAGAAATTGTATTCCTATTGAGGAGAAGAAACATATGATTAATTCATGGTTAGTTTAACTATGAACCTAACAAGGCAAGTGGTTTTCTCCCATAGAGAGTGAAAATTCATGGTTTGGCCTACCGTGTGTTAAACTTTAGACACCATTAAATAAGTGAAAGTCCATTTTACCATATTTACACGTAAAACTAAAGCCACCCTTTCTTTTCTTCATTCACTAAAAGTTTCCAGTTGTAAGATTCTCCCCTCTTTCCATCATAGTAATTGAGCTAGAATCTCTATCCGAACATCAATTTCATCAGCATCTATCACATTGTAAGCATATTGTTAAGTGCCCGGATCTATTTTATCTTCTTAATTTTTTTTATTGCCTTCCATTTGGGATCTTTAAGTAGGTTCTTTTCACCTATTTTTTGGTAGTTTTTCTTTATTACCAATTTCTTACATTATGGCCCAAATTATAAGTTAATACTATATGAGAGTTCATCTAATTCCATAAGATAGGTTGTTTATAACGTTCCATCGTGCCTTTTTATTTATGTCTTTCATAGTTGTAATGAACATTGGTTTCACCCATGTTTTACCCGTAAAATAAATCTTCTTTAGTTTTAGCTGCCTAATTGGACACCTAAATACCCTAATAGTTTTCCTTTATATCATTGGAGATCAACAATCTCTATGTAATCCACCCCTTGGGTGTTCCCTTTATATGCCTATGTAACCCCTTGCGTATTATTAAACAAAAAAACCACATTTACGTGCTTTTTAGCTTACTCTAGTGATTAAATTAATTTAATTTTATGCACTGACTTATAATTAACAAGGAATGTATATTTCAATTGGATCTTATTAATTTCAAATGAAATGTTAAATGGTATGCCTCCTCTATTGACCATTATCATTATGAATGAAATTGTAATGGATTAAATAAAATTGAAATGGTAAACTATCATGGTTTTCACATGGAAATTGATTATTTTATAATTTTATGATGCTTATTATTTTTAGGGATACTTTCTTATTAATGGATTGGTCATACTTGAGTTAGCCTTCAATTTTCTAGGGAATGCCTTGAGAACTTATACGATGCCTCCCCGATTCATTAGTCAAGTTTCCATGGGAGATACCCACCAGGAAATTTGGTTATTGTAATATTAGTATATGAATACCTCAATATAGTATTTATGATAAACTAAATTCAAATTCATGAATTGGAATTACTTGGACACACCCCTATGATTTATTTTGATGTACTCAGATAGGAGGAACCATGGATTCCTCCATTGGGAACCAGTCATATTCAGCATGGGATTAACTATGGATGTGCACCATGGACTCAGTTTGATACTTTTCCAATGGAATGCATCGATTATGAACCTATTATTACACTTAGACCCATGTACTTTGGCTTCATGGAATATTTTAAAGAGATGGATTGAACTTTTAAGGTTCAGGAATCCTTGATTTCACTTTTGGTCATATCCTTTTATTATCACTACTTGGACACCATTGTTACACCATGTGTCCTAATTAATATATTCTTCTACATGGACGTCAGGGTTATATTCATAGACCCACATTCAAACACATCCGGCTTAGACTAAGTATGTATAGTCATCTGACCATCACATGGAGTGTTAACCCAACCAAGTTATTATTTCATGCATTTTATTCCATTTCTTATTTTTATACATACACAATGTTACATTAACATTCATAAAATATATTTTTTTTATATACTATTAGTGGTGAATAACTATGTATATCACAAACTCAATTCATGCCTCTAATTGGTACTTGGACGCACTCAGTTCCTTTTTTGTTGTACTACTATTATTCCAGTGCATATTTATTTTTATGCATGTCCTTCTGTATATAACATCATGAAATTGACATCATTTTGTATACAGTGAAGAATATTATTGTTCAACACATTGTATTATATGGATGTTTATTTTCTTATACTTTTTTACATGATCATTATTTTTCTTCTTATTTTATAGTTATATTTCATTATCTTCTTTTGCAGTATATATATTTATTATTTATCGATTGTGATACACATTGACTAGAGGGCATAGTCACCATACAAAAAAACCCCAGACCCTCGCTCCAAGTCAAAATCATATATTGTTTGGGGATATGCGCTTGAGGACATATGGTCATCAGTTTGGCTACTATTATTGAGTGAGATAGATTGGGATGTTATAATCATCAAATTACCCAGTTGAATTAGATTTATATAAATTAAATATCATTCCAAAAACTTTAAAAAATATTTTAATCTAACTTCTATATCAAGAGATATATTTAACAAACTATGAAAAATATAATCCAGAAGCGGTAAAAAAATCAATGAAATATTTTAAAATTTTAGTCATTTTTTAGTATATAAATAGAAATTTTATTCTTTATGCAGTTAAATGAAATATATTAATTTTTCTTAGCATTTCATCATAATAAATGGTGTGTGATTCCAAGGTCTATAATTGGAGTTTTTAGTATAAACCTGAATATATTGTATTCTAGATATTAAAGAACCACTGAAATATTATAGAGGCATTAGGAAATTTTTAGATCAGTCAAAAAACATTTTAGACATCATCTTAGTTTAATGAAATGTATCAAATATAATGGATATCCAAAAAAGGTTTCATGAACATCATAGCTATATAACTCATGTTTTCATAGAATAACAAAATGAAGCTACAAATTGGAAATTATTGTATTATCAGTATAATGTAGCATGTTCTAACCAAAAGTTTAATCATTTTGAGACTGATTAATACATCATCATGGTTAAATAAAAATGAGATAAACTAATTACCTTTTATATGAAATATGAGTTATAAAATTTCAAGAAATATAGTTCAATGTATAATAAAAATATAGTGAACTAGTAAAAAAATTCAGGAAATTATAAATAACATAAAATGATTTAAATATCATGAGGAATTGGAATATTCAAAACATAAAACATAAAAAAGGAAAAAACTCCAAATAAACTCTACCTTTTTAAAAAATTAAAAATTTAAAAAATAATTTATAAAATTATCCCCCTATTTAAACTTTTTTGAAGAGACAATACTAACATATATATGGAAATATGTTGAAATAATAAGTGAAAACCTTCATTTTATAATCATCTAATCTCCCCCACTTAATAAGTTCATATTCGGGTAAGTTAAAAAATTTAATATTATATTTTCAAACTAAATTTCTAACAAACCAAAATAAAATCTAATTTTATAAAACTTATCCAAATCCATTGGTATGGAAAACATATCTTTGATTTCAATTTCATTTGAATTGTTTTCAAAATTAATATCACCCATATTAATATAATTAAGAAAAAATGAAAATGAATGTCTATATGACTATTTCTAGAATACATTAAATGGTTTTATAAAGTAGAAATAGTATATAAATTGTCGTAATAAATATTAGTCTTTTCAATATTAAATCAATAATTAGGGAAATTTTGTTTAATCTGTATACATTGAGAGAGACAAGATGAAACAAAGATATTCCCACTTTCTATAGTTCACAATGAAAAGGAGTTTTTTCTTAAACTCTGAGAAATTAAAATTTCAATGTGAAAGTGACTCATACTAGAGGTTTGTCTTTTATCAAATTGGCATTCTACAAAATTAGATTCAAAATAATTAAACAAATAAAAATAATTTCATCCAAAATAAAATAATCTAAAATTAAAAGTTTGTTTAACATATATAATAATATTCTTAATAAGGTTTAATGAGATTCTTTATAATCTGATTAAAATATAACACACAAATAAGAACTAAACATTATCTAAGATCTTGATGTTATTAAATGAAACAGACATCCAATCATATCTCTAAATAATTTTGAATCAATAGATTTTCCCAAAGCATCATAATAAAATTTACAACTAATTCTCATATGGATTATATAACATTTATTATAATAATGAACAAAATGTTTGACTAAAATTTTTAGAAAGATTAGATTAATTCTAAAATATTCCATCATTTTTCTGAAATTTTTGTAGTCTTTGAAAGAATTTCAATTATCCCATAAAACTTTTTTCTAACTTAATTTATATCAAAATTTTAATCTTTTTGTAATTTTATTCATTTGAATATTCAAAAGAAATATCACTAACATAAATTTGAAAAATTAATATATCATTTGAAATTATTTTAAAAAAACTAAGTTCAACTTTACCTTTAGAAAATCATTTTTCAATAAATATAATGTAATTATATCATACAATGAATGAGGTTCTTTCATAAGACCATATTAATCATTTTTAGAACTTAAAAACAAGATTAGAATATTTATCATTTTCAAAACTAGGGGAATGAGGAACATATACTTCAACATAAATATGATCATTTTGAAATGACCATTCCACATCCATTTCAAATAACATATAACATTGAAAATTTAAAAAAGATAACGATATTCAAATAGACTAAATTCAAGAAACATGTATAAAATATTCATCAAATTTGATACCTTTTTATTTAAAATAATCTTAAATATTGAGTATATCTTTATTATTAACAACCTATTCAGATACATCCATCTTATTTCAAAAAATATACTTAGATATAATAACATTATTATCTCAAGGTGGTTCTACTAAAGAAAGATCATTATTCTAGAAGAAGTATTAATCCCATCATGTATTACAACAATCCAATTAGAACCAATTAAATTATAATCAATATTATTATGAAAGAACTCATTAATAATAAGATAAATTAGAATGAAAATGTAAAATAGATTTTCTAGTTTTAACAGAAAAATCAATATCACCAATAGAATTCTCACCAAGATGATCTATGTGAATCATACATGGTATTAGATAATATTGAAAAGTATTCTCCCCATTAATTGATTTATTTACATCATGACGTTTTTATTCAGAAAAATTAAAATCCCAAACTAATCATTAAAAATATCATAATCATGATTTACCTTTTCATTATTTTCATAAAACATAACATGAATAGATTCTAAAATAACCATAGTTATTTTATTAAAAAATCTATAAAATTTACTATTATTTTAGAAACAAAAAAAATACCCCCATAACTTTTTTAATAAAATTTATATACATTATCTTTCAAGTTAAAAATAAAAAATTTACAAACAAAAAATCAAAAATAACTAACTTTAGTATTTTTACCTATAAATAATTCATTAAGAGTTTTCGTCAATAATGTTTAAATAAGAATTATTTTTATAATATAAAAATAAGAAAAAATGGATTCATCCCAAAAATATTTATGAAACTTATATTCACAAAACATAGTTTTTGCCATTTTAATAAGAGTTATATTTTTTTGTTCTACAACACCATTTTTTACGGTGTTATAGGTGAATAAAAAAATAACCACTCTTTTCAAGATTTTACTAAAATTCTAAATTATTGAATTCACTAACGTTGTCACTATGAATTGAAACAATCATACAACCATTTTCTTTTTCTACTAGATTTACAAAATCAATAAATATATATAATGTATCAATATTATATGAGAGAAAATAAACTCATGTAAATATACTATAATCATATACAATAAATAAAGTTTATTTCATTCCAGTGAGGCTACAAATTTGAGTAGGAACAAATATGTCAAGATTTAGTAACTATAAATTTCTATTTACCCTTATCTAATTAATTAGTCTTATTAAAACATTATGTTATTTCCCATTAATGGAAGTTTCACAAACATAAAGTTGTTATTTCTTCATAACTATAGATTGTTCACACATTTAGAGGGATTATGTAATATACTGAAATTAATCTAACCTAATAATCGATGCTAAATAATTGTATCATTATGTATAATTTTTAAGCACTTAACATGTTGATAATTTAGTTCATAAAAATCAATATTATGCATATTTTTTTTGATGATCATAATATAACAAAGATTCATCCATAATAAATAAACGCTTATAATTTTGAAATTTAACTTCCATTCCATCATTAAATAATTCGGTTATAATAATTAAATTATGTTTTATACAAAAAACATATAAAACATTAAAAATAAAATTATATTAAATACAAGCTTTACCAAAACATTTTTCATTACCTAGGGTATTGTATCCAAAATTTAATAGTGTCACCATCACAATTTTTTTGAGTTATAAAATTATATGGGTCTCCAAAAATATTCTATAGTTATCCACTATCAATATACCATTTTTCATTCTTGAGAAATCTAATGAATTTTACCTAAAAAGTTCAATTTCTTAACATTTTTGGTACCCAAGATACATTGTGTTATATGGGATTAGTAAAACAATTTTTAATTACCCACACCGAATTTGAACTTGTATTTTATGGTACATTAGATAACAAATATTTCGAATTATGGGCATTTAAAAACCCAAAAGTTTTGTTAAATCTAATATAAAAATTATTTGTATAATATCCCTTTATGACACATTAATAACATGTAACAGTATAAGCACATCTATTTTTACATTTCAAAATATGTTTTTGATAGATTTGAGGAAATCTCATATCATATCGAATACCATATTTTTTTATTTTTTAAATTTTTTCTTAAAACACATAAGTTTATAACAATTTCATGACCTTGAATAAAAGTAGAAAACTTTTCTTAATTCTTTCAACTTCCTTTTTTTAATTTTTGATTCAAATATTATGTGGATTTGAAATTATTGTAAAATTTAGAATGAGAAGAAGTAGTAGTATTCCTTAATTTTAATTCTCTTATAAAAGAACCAAATTTTCATAATTGGGTTTCTCAATATTTTCATTCATATTATTATATCAATTGGATTCTTTGGAAACATCTTTTCCGAACATTTCAATTTCTTAATTTAAAAAGAACCATTATGCTTTTCAGAATAATAGTTAGAATTAGAACATCCAGAGTAACATCCTAAATCAATAACCTAATTTAGAGATTCTAGGAAGAAAAATTCATTAGATTCTTTCTCATTTTTAAATTCCTCACTATAAAAAAAATCAATAATACAACTGTAATTATTAGTTTGTTCCTCTTCATCCTTATTTTTTATTTATCTTTATTATTTAGTTTTGGGACTTTATGATTGATATTCCATTTCATTGTTCACTAAAAATATGTAAAATATTATTTATTATAATTATTACTACCTTTATTATTTTTCTTATGTTTTTTTCTATTCAAGGTTTCTTCTAAATCTGTCCTTGAATAATTTCTTTTTTAATTTGATTGTAGACCCCAACCATAGACTGTTCCATATCATTTTTCATCACTCCCCTAAATCTTAGAATTTTTAGAGTAAATAGAATAACTATTTACATATATTAAAGAAACACTGTTTCTATTTATTATCTTCTATTTAGCTAAGTTCTTTAGTTTCGGTTCATAATAACGAAGTGATCAGATCAATTCATCAAGAGTGTACTATTTGAATTTCATTCTTTCATTAATTGTGACATTTCTTGCATTATATTTCTTAAGTATCACTCTTTGGATGTTTCCAAAAATTACTATATATTAGACGGTTTATCCAAGGGAATTTATTCAATTCAAAATGATTTTGGATCAATGGAATATATGGTTCAAAATATATTCTTCACCCATCTTAATTTCATTGTACTAATCTCAAATAATTCCAATATTAGTTTGAATAAAGTTTTCTAATACAATGTGGGAAACATGAATATTATTACAAATCAAGTAAGTTTTCTAACATATAGACACATAAATAACAAACATATTTTTGTACCATAATATAAAATATTTGTAAATTTTAAATTTAAAACATATTTAGTATAATTTTTTCCTATAATGGTATATGATTCATATTTTGGTAGTTTTTATTATTTTACCATGATCGATCCATGTTCTTTGATTTGCTGCATGATGTATACCTTCATTATGTATTTCCAAAATTCATAACTATTTCTATCAATGTGTGGTGGATTCTGAGAAATACATGTATCATTTACATTCATTAATTCAATTAAAATATCATTCCCTTAGATTTTCTGGTCTAATAAAAGGTTATTATATTAAAATATAAACCAATAATTCTCACTATTATTCTTTAACAAGGTTTAACCTCTTATACCAGTTACTGGTTTCAGTAAAAATAAAATAAATCTAAACAAATTCTTCCCAATAGGGCCACACTTTGATACCAATTGTTTATTAATAGAATAATAGAGGTATACTACAGTTGATAAGGTCTACCCTTTGATACTAATTGTCATGTCAAAAAGGTGGTGTAATATAGTCCAGTGGGGTTGAATAGACTAGATTCAAAAAATTAACCAAATAAAATTATTTTCAAATTTAATTAATATCGTTAATTAACAATGAAAAAAATAAGTAATATAAGAAAATTTTATAGTGGTTTTATCCAAATTTCATATAGTTTACTCTTATAACTCTATAATCTTTGAGTGACATGTTGGGCACTGCACTAATTTTTTACAGGGGTCATAACCTAATTAAATCATAATTTTTTTAGTGTAAATAGAACCAAGACACCTAACTTTTTAATAGGGAGTCACAACCCTATTATAAAACTGATTTTATACTATGATAGACACAATATCAATAGACCTACCTCTAGAATTTGGGGGTTAAAACCTAAGTAATGAAATAAATAATTAAATAAGGGGTTTGAATGTGAAAGCATAAACAGAAAGTGAGAGAAACTGTGAGTGATGGAAATTAGTTTTACAGACCTAAGAAACTAAGATAAATTATAAGATAATTAAATTAATCCTAGTTTATTGTTCCTTAACAATGATGTCTTTTCAATTCACTAGTATATGCCATACAATTTTTCATTCAGCACTTGAAAATGCAGTCCAAAAATTGAAAACATGATCGCAGAACACTTTTTTATTCAATAGTAAAATCTTCATACTAAATCTACTTTTGATTCTTAATTCATCTTTTTCTTGTAACTATATATATTAAATTCATCTTGAAGCCCTTAATTATGATCAATAAAAATTATCAAGCCAATCTCTAATAAGGGAAAGTACTTCAAATGTAAACAACATAATTGTCCATGAAAGTAAAAATTATGGTTCTATATTAAGAATAAAAAATATCAATTTAACTGAAAATTTAAGTACTAATTAAAACTAATTTTAATTACCTGTTGAAAAATTCAAATATTCTCCATAATAAAAGTTCAATTAAATATCATAAATACTTGAAGATAACATTACTATAAAAATACATTTTAATTTTTTGTAGTGTCTAAATATTAAAAATTTATATACACTAAATTAAATAATGAAAAAAATGAATAATTTTCATGTAACTAAATATTAATTATTAAAAGAATAAGAAAAATAAACCAACTAAAAATAAAAAAAAATTAAATGATTTGAATTTATTAAATATATATGTGTGTGAATATAGAATAAATTAAATCATATTTTAAAAATAATTTAAATAATTTAAAACCCTTCTCATGGATTTTTTATAACACATATTAATTATTAAAATTGTTAAAATACTAAAAATAATTAATGTAATAATGTAATAAATAATATTACAATAAATAATGAAATATAAATCAGTCTTGAAAGTTTTATAATTTAGAAAAAATTAATTTAAGAACTAACTTTGAGTGAAACCATGTCGTGTGGTTGGTTTAAGTTGTCTTTTGATCGATCTACTGAATGTGTGATGATTATAAAATGCGGTCACTTGATATAATGTTATTTCACTATACAAACCATGTGAATAGTGTGTGGTACCTTATCTTTTTGTGATAGAATTATCTGTTAAATTTCATCATGCGATAACTTTTTTATGGTCACTCTAGTGACCATTATTCTTTATGAAATATTCAACCAATAAATTGGCATTTGGTTTATGATAAAACTATATAACTCTCATTACCAAATAAAAAAGGAGACATGATTGAAATATTAGAATGTATTAAAATGATATTTTAATGATTTCTTTCAGGTGTACAATAGTCGATGATGCACCTCTTGTTCAAAGTTATCTTTACCATTTTTTCAATATGCGAGCAGGTGAAGTTGTGGAAGGAAATAATGCTTGATACATCCTTTGATACATCTTTATTACCTCATATAAGATAATTATGTTTTGATCAAGCTTACGAGAGATTGTTACTAGTGTATCCAACATCATGGTAGTTTCATTTTTACATGTGGTAGGATGTTTAATAATAGGACATATGGATACTTCTATAAAACATGTGGCCATTTTTAAAAAATAAATCATGAATAATGTATAGGAAACAAACTCTATTTATAGACTTTAAAATATCCTTCATTTGGATTCTTAGAAAATATATAGTAATATTAATGATATCATGTGTCCACTTTTCCAAAAGAGGTTTCACACGACCACTTTAACAAGCCTCATATAGTAACTTGGGAAAACACCATTTGACAACTCTTCAACAAAGGTTATGGTGAATATATATCCTATCTAAAAAATAATTATAAAATTTTCCAGTTGATTTAAATGTTGATAAATTTAATATATTTCCTATGGATCAAAAAATAATTCCATCTGACTTATATATTGAGATATATTTTTAAAATTAAGGACCAATATAAATTGAAAGATGCATACAAAATAACTAGAATATTGTATAAAATAGTTATATTTTTTTAGTATATAGATGGAAATTTCATTCATTTAGGAATCTGAATGAAATATAAAAAAATTTCTTATATTTTTATTTTAATAAATAGTGTGTGATTTTGATATATATTTTACATATTTATATGATAAAAATAAAATTTATTTTACTCTAGATATTATAGAATTGATTAAATATTATAGAGGATTTGGGAAATTTTAAGGGCACATAAAAAATAATTTCAGCCATCATGTTAGTTTAATGAAACATAAGTGAATATTTTTATTCCCACTGGGTAACTTTAGAAGGAGAAATAATTGAGTATATAATAAAATATATATTAAAATTAATTTTAAAACTAAAATGTTATGATTTGATAAAAATTCACAATTAACTAAAATAGAAGAGATTTATAATTATATATTTTAGAAAATATTCTCAAAAGTATAATCATAGACCATTTAAAATGATTTATAAAATACTATATCTTTTTAAAATAATTTACTTCATTCAAACATAATATTTAAAACATATGCTAATTCCAACTATTAGAGTATGGTTTTGTTATATAGTTTAGAAATGAAATATAGTAACGTTTAAGAAACAGAGTAAAAAAATAAAAACATAATAGAAATAAATAGGGTATTTAGTCTTGGGACAAGAATGAATCCCATCCACTTGGTAATTATTAGCATCTAATAATTGTATTATAAAAAAACTAATCCAAAACCTTGAATAGGTTTTAAAAAAAACATTACCAAGGTAATATATACTAAGAAAATCAAATTCTATAATACTATGCAGGATAATGAAAATCTAGGTCACACATGACCACTTCCAATGTTACATGTGGTATCATAAGAGAAAATATTTTAAAGATATAGTTACACCCTTTATAGTTCAGTGCGGGAGAGTCTGTTTATAGATAAATCGAGTATTGTAAAAATAAAGACCAAAAGTAAATAAAATAGAGTAAGAGATGGAACTAATTTAGTGTAGCATAGTATATTGTTCTATTTTAATGTAGATGATTCCTCCCCATTGATTCTCATATTTTAGTTTCTGCTGGTTTTATGTGGACATTCAATTGTTCTTAAGTGCTTTGATGATTTTCAGGTTTGAAAAATGAGTCTTATATGTTCAGAATAGAGTGGGTGTTGGTCATTTCAATTTAGGAATAATTTTGAGGTCTCTGTGTTCATGAAAGAATATCTATCTCTCCCTCTTTCTATGTCTCTATTATATTTTTTATGCCTTTCCCTAAAACCTATACATTGATAAATCATCATGAAGATCCTTATATTCTGGAAGGAAAATATGGTTCATAAAATTCATTTAATGGAATTCAATTATGTATAGAAGAGTAGTAGTATTTCTTTAATAAAATAATAATACAATACTTAACTTTATTTAAGGTCTATTTAAAGATCAGTTTCAACATTAATGGTCATTTTAGTTTTCCACTTTAGTATCCATGTCATTATTTCAATTTTCATTCATAATTGGATTCTTTGATATTATGTATGGTTGATCAATTTTATTGTAATTCTGTTGAACTGTTGGTTGATCCCATAATATATGCATAAAATATTATACTTTGTATCATTTATAATACACTCTCATGGTCACTTCATTTGGTTATATGACCCTTCTTTTAAATTTTAAAATTTCTTATAGTTGTTTAGTCACTTTGATTTCTCTTTATAAATGAGATTTCTCATGTGTTGGATTTGATTTTCTTTATGGTTTCTCTAACAGGCATGTGGGAAATCTATTCAACGTAAAATTTTATCATGACAGTTTCTTATGAAATATTATAGTCTTTTTATTATTATAGTAACTTTCATAAATTCCCCAAGACTAATCAAGTGGTCAAACAACCATTTACTTTTATCGTGTGGTTGATTCTAGAATAATCTAAATAATCATTATTATATAGAAACCAAAATTTCTTTTATAATTATAAAAAATATTTGAATTAACATTAATGTGATTTTTGATTGTTAAAAAAATTAATTTCTTATAGATCCAACAATCTCTACCTTTTTATGATTACAAATGAGGGAGTAATTTAAAATAATTACATATTTGGCATTAAAAAATATATTCTAAATAATAAACTAACATTAAATAATAAAAAAATTTAAACAGATATAGTTTACTCCCAATTATAAATCATACAGGTATGTAATACACAATACTCTCCCTTGGGGATTATCAAAAATAAATCAAAAAGGGATTAAAATCAAAAAGGTAGTATTCAAAAAAGGAGTCCTAGAGAATAAAAAATAAAATACACATAGAGAAGAATGAAAAATATTTTTCATTAATCGTTCCAAAACATTGTACATTATCCCAATAAGAATATGAATATGATGGCTCGGGCCATGTAGAAAGGTCTATAATATCATTTCATGTTCTAATATTAACAGTATCATCATGAGGATGAGTAGTAGTAAGAGTTCTTGAAATAGAGATTCATTTGGAGACTATGATAACATGAAAAATCCTCTGGGATAGATTAATAACATAAGGTTCTATTGTAGTTATAGGGGATATATTGGTGGAAAAGATATCGATGTTTAGGTACTAGAAGAAACCAAATAATATTTACAAAAATGTAGTCTAGGAAGAGCTAACACAAGAGTATTGGAACCATACATGTCAGGTTCAAAAAAAATTGTATTATTAAATACTACCATTGTTTCATGCTCTATATCTTGAATAAACTCATATTTTTTAAACATAAATTGATCCAGAAGAGGATCCATTTAAAATAACTTCTCCATTATTCCCATGAAAGAAACATTCATAGTTTTAATTTTCATTTCTCTACAAAACTATATAAATTGAGTCATTAATTCTTCTTTGGTGTAAATCATTTTAAGATAAAACAATATTGAACCCTTGATTGTATATATGTTTTTATAAAACTTAGTTTCTTCCTCCTTAATCAAAAAAAATCTCATCTCACTATGTGTAGAAATATCTATTTGAACATTATTTCTCATATCCTTCACATTATCAATGATACTATGAATCTTTTCATGAAAAAACCATTGAATCAGTTCTTCTTAAACTGAAACAAAAATAAGAGCAATAAGAGAATCAGGTTTTGAAGTGTATATTGATTTTTTATCCGGTTTGGTTATCACATATAAATAACTTCAATATATTGTAGTCATCATATCTCGAATGTCTACATGTTGGTCTCCCATGGGGCTTCTAAAACATTTAATTTACCTTTTGTATGATCAAACATCTTGGTGAAAATGATCGAACATGAGAAATAACATCATATGAATGTTTGAAACCACCTTTTTAATAGTGAATGTAATGTATTCCTCATATTAAATATTATTTATTAGATTAATACACAATAAAATTTTATTTAACATCTCTATAAGGTCATTTTTAAACTAAATTAGATCATCAAAAGCGAGGTAGTGAAAATTGATAGAAGAATTTCCAAGATCTTGAGATGGAGATACTTTATTTGGAAAAAAAATAAAAAGTAGGGAATAAATCATCAACATGATTACAATGATGTGCACTAATATCTGGAATGTATCTATAGGATTATACTATGTGTGAGATGATCCAAGTAAATCTCTTGATTTCATTCAAATATTATTCAGATTTTCTACAAGAATCATCTATGGAAAGAACCTCCGTTTTAAGAGAAGATTCATGGATAGGGACTTCTTTAAAAAGGTTCTCATGATAATATGTTTTTGAATGAGGGATATAAAATATCTTCAATAGAGCATTATTATATTTGGGTCTCACTAGTGTCTCTAAAGAAGATTTAATAAGAAGCACTGCCTCTACTGATTCTTCTCTCTATTAAACAAAAAAATTATCTATTTTTGGTTTTCCTTCTAGGTTAAGATTATTATTAGGATCATCATAATATTTTCTATCCTCATTATCCATATCATACTTAACTTATTCCTTATTTTATTTATCATATTTCACTTCACCAATAGGATAAAACACGTTCATATTAAAGAATGGATTATCTGGAGGGATTTCATTATTAGACATAGAGGAATAAAAAATGGGGGTATATTATATTTCAAACATAGGTGGGCTATATATTCAAACATGACTCATATAATTTTCACTTTATGAATATTTAAGAGCTATTCAAAAAACAATTGGCCTTAGAATTATCTACCCATCATGATATGCATCTTCTCTTACTGATTCATGCATCAAAGGTATATTCGGTTGTTTTCAACTCCAGCTAAAAATTCAAAAATCATTTGAACGTTATGAGTAGAATGTACATATTATCTCATTGATTATAACTCAACCGGAACATCAAAAACTGATCTTTAATAATATTTCCACAAAAACATCAGCCTTCCTTTATATCAATAGGAGTTTGTGATTCCACATCATCATAAGAATAGTTGGCCTCAATAATCTCATATGGTTCCAAATCAGGGTCAATTAAATCTCTTGTCCAAGAGGGATAAGAAACAATATTTAATCATTAAAATAGTATCTCTTCATTAACTATCTATATCCATTCACAAGGATTCCAAATGATTTTCATTCTTCTAAATGTTGTCTAATTCATGAAAACACCATTGGAGATTATTGTCTTTTCAACTCCTAAATGAATTATGTTTCTCTATTCTAGTAACACGTAGATGAATTTTGTGTATATAAGAGGGTTTAATCTAGAATATGGTTGGGTAATCACCTCTATATGTATCATTAAGAAACATGGAATACTAATCTAAATTACCTGTACCATAAGATATTAAAAGAACAATTAATGATACATCACATTACCGAAATCTCATTTCCGTGAGTAGATAGAATGTTGAAGCAACTTCAACAAGATCCATCACTCTACACTTATCTCATTCACAATTAGTATTCTGAAGGATATATCATCAGTTAGTTCATCTAGTGCATTTTAAATTTTTAAGTTAGAATATTTTACTATATATGATCTCTTGCAGTCCATATATACACTAAAATATGGAACTCTCTATCAATCATCCCAAAAACACAAAGTGAACTCGCATTCTTGACCATCTATGTGAGTTCAAATAAAATCCAGACATTCCCTAGCTTTAAAAACCATGTCCAAATAGAACTCTCTTACAATATGTAGACTAAATGTTCTATCTTCATTTAGAAACCAATTTTTCCAGTTCTATTACAAAATGGGTATCCACATCAATGAATGAATGTTTCTCAATCATTCGACATCTACTTTTATTTCAGCTAAAACATCAAAATAAATCCTATGCGACTTTAAGAGTTTTTAAAATTTGTTTGAATTATATTTAAATATCTGGCAAGATCTAGGGGTATCATCTCTAGAAAATATATTTATCTTGAGTAAAGATACTGTGAAATTCCAGGAGGGAGCTTAGTATTTTAAGAGGTTTGAGAAAGATGGTTTTAAAAGAGCATTTGGTTTGGGTTTGAAAAGGTGTGATGATTCTATTTTAATTTCACAAATTAATCATTTTTATGACTTTAACATATTGTTCAGAATGGGAAATAACAAAAAATTAGTGCATTCCAAAACCCATAGTGTATATTATATATAGAATAACATAAACTAATAGAATACTCAATATGAGCATAATTTAAAAATAAAAAAATTGAAAATATTATTATAAATAAAAATTTAAACTAGGTTTATCATACCTAAATTATGTGTGATGTAGTTTACTCTCTCATAATTTAATGGATTTGAGAAAATTTCTGTAAGCTATTATTTTGTTCGAATACATACAATGGTGATACCCCCTTTTGAAAATGATCACCCAAAAAGTGATGTTGTATATCAATATTCATTATTCTAGAATGTGATATAAGATTCATATAGATGTTTATATCACTTATATTTTTAAAATTTATTGGTTCATGTCTATATTCATATCAATACTCTGAAATTTTTTATTTCATACATATAAAATGTGCACAAAAACTACTACAACTATGTATTCAGCTTCAAAATTGGATAATGTAATAGAATTCTATTTTTAATTATACAATGCATCTAATGACTTTCCCAAAATGTGACATGTTCCATAAGTTCTTTTTATATATTTCTTACAACCATAAAAATCCACCACTGAATAACTGATTAAATCAAATTTATTTCACATAGAATAAAATAGTCCTAAGTTTGTTTTATTTTTGAGGTATTTGAAAATTCTTTTGACAACAATAAAATGTGATTGTTTTTTTATTAAAAAATAGAACAAGGGCATACAATAAACATAATATATGTTTATATTGAAAGTATGTATATTAATTTTCCAATAATACCTCTATAAGTGGTTTGATCAACTTGTTTCCTTATTTTATTATGATCCAGTTCATAGATTTTACTTCTGGGAATATCAATACCTATAGTACTATCCATAGAAAATAATTTTAAAAGATATTTAGGGTACTTGTTTTGATTAAAATAGTTAATTCATTATTTTGATAAAGTTAATATCCTTGAAAGAATTTGAACTCAACCATATAACTTATTTCACATTCATTTTCCCCATTTTCAAAAATTTGATACACAAATAATTTTTTCAATATATAAAGATAATATCATCAACATAGATTTGTACTACAAAACTAAAATTTGAAATTCTATTACTAATCAAATTAGGATCATCTATTCCAGTAGCAAAACATTTTGAAATTTAAAGTGAATCGAGCCTATCATAAAAATCACTAAAATATTTTCTTAAACAATTTAAATATTTTATTATTTTAGAAACATTATATAGAGAGTGAGGGTTTTAAAATCCATCAGTTGTTTCATTAACACATTCTCAACTAAATAACAATTTATTAATAAAATATGGACATTTATTTTATATAATTCCAAATTAAAATGTGATGTATTAGAAGGAAACATTCATATAGATTCAAGTCTACCTATTGGTGCAAAGTTATCCACAAAGTCAGTACCTTACTCATCATTTATACTTATACAACCAATCCAAATTTGTTTTTATTTATAGTTCCACAATCATCAACCTTGTTTCTAAAAACTCATTTAGTGCTAATCGATAGGTATTATTTGGGTATTTTAAATAATTCTTATAAATTTTTTATCTCAATCTGATTCAGATCTTCTTGTAGTTCAATTACTCAGAAATCTTCATCTATTACTTCAGTTATGTTCTTGAGTTCATGTATTGACACGAAAACTTAAAGTAGGATATAATTTATTAGATAAACTCTAGTTTATGTTATTAAATTTTGGTCTCTTACATTTGTATCTAAGGGACCATCTCTATGAGTCATAACAGTTCTTGGAATAGAATTATTTGCAACAACATTCTCTAATATAGGTTTTTCTTCATATATTTCTTTTTAACTGAGAAGTATTTCAATACTGGGTTTTGTATAATTACCACTAGATTTAGTATTGATATCTAAATTATAAAGTTCATCCTCAAGTTTCCCTAAATTGAAAATTGGTTTATGTGGATCTGTCCTATCAAATTTGACATTTACAGAATATTTTGTAATCTATGTCCTTTTATTTTATATATTATACAATATAAAGAATGTTTATATCCAAGGAAAATACCTACATTTCTTTTTCAATTAATTTTTTTTCTAAATTCTCATTTTTATAGTGTATAATGACTTTAAAACCAACAATCATAATGAAATTAAATTTAGTTTTCCTAAAATTTTGTAACTAAAATAGGGACTCATTTAAAAGAGGTCAAATTAAAATTATATTAATAATATATCAATATGTATTCATAGATTTTTTCAAAAAAGTGTAAATCTAAATCATATTCATTGAGAATGGTTTTGAGAAATTTCTTGAAGGGTTTGATTTGTTCTTTCTAGTACAACATTTTGTTGTATTTTTCTAGGAGCATAAAATTTTATGAATATCTATTTTGTGTGTATAAAGATTTAAAATTTTTATTATAAAACTCATTTGTCATGATCACTTGTTACGGTATTTATAGTAAGTCCACTAAGGATATATACTTATCTATCATACTAAGAGAAATAGGAATGTTTTTTACTCTTATGAGTATGAGAAAATACCCTTGTAAATATTCAATAATCATTAACAATAACATAAAAATAATGATTTACTACTAAAATAGATACTATTGAAGTCTAAAAAATAAATTTGAACCAGCTCTAATTTCTTAGATATTGAATCATATTTCTCTGGTTTGAAAGATATTTTTTATTTTTCCCCTTATGATATGGAAAATAGACTTTTCCATTTATTAATTATAGTTTTGGAAGATCATTAACTAATCCCATCCTAGTAATGTTTCAATGTGAGTGTATTTTTCAATGGCCTAACCTCCAAAATAAAATCCAAGGGTCGTTGTGAATGTTTTCTATACAAGAAATGTTTTTAGATGATAATGAATTCAAATCAATAGAATATACATTATCATTCTGCAATGTAGTAAAAACTAAAACTTTCATAGAATCATATAATTTTCAATCATTATTTTCAAACATAACATGATAAATATCATCACATAACAGAGATATGATATTTTGATTTTATTTTAATTCATATAAAAAATAATAATTTAGGAATTCAAACAATAATATAGTTGTTGATTTGACTAAGTCAAATTATTTTTCTTTTGGAATTGTTACTAAAAGTGACTTTTCCAACGTCAAAATTGATAAGGTTCATGAAAATATAGTATTCCCCCAAAAAAATTCAGAAACATCAATTTTAAAAATTTCATTTATGCCTAATGGTACTCTTCAAGAAGGATTTCTATAGATAAGTATATTGAATAAATTATTATGGTACCATTTTTATTGGGTACATAAATTTTAGTTATAACATATTTAGGAATACAAAATTGTTTAACTATTTTACCATAACTATATTTTTAGATGTTATGAATAAAAACTTTTTTAGGTATAGAAGAATAACAGCAATTAACCGAATTGTTAGAACCGTAACTAGGAACAACTTTTTTCTTATATATCATCCTCTATCGAGGCTAGTAATCAATTCTAGTGGTATAATTTGGAGTGGTTTGTTTAACAAGAATCTATTTCAAATTTTCTATACTATTATTTTATCTCACTAGATGTTTCTTATTTTCCTTTTTCTATATTGGAAATTCCTTATTTTCCATCAATAATTCAGCATTATTATCATTTCCTATAAAAACATATTTATTGTTAGAAGAAAATGCATTCTGTCTTCTCTAAAAGATTCAAAATCACTTTAACAATCTACTAAGGAGATCCAAGTGGCTTTCATATACAGTTTATACCTTTTACCGTTGTACTCATAATTTTCTTATACTTTAACTTGGAAAATCTACATTAATATGTCCTTTTCTTTTACACTCATGGAATGATGTCTCTTTATTGTAATCGTTATGTTTCACGTATTTTCATTAATTTCATTTTCTATAATATTTTATTCCTGATCTAGTATTTCAAAATAATTTCTCCTTGAAAGTTTTATTTAATCATCTTTCTAGGTGATCCATTTCCTCGTCACTATCTGAGGGTGTTTCAAAATCAATTGAACTTTCGACATTTATTTTATAATTTTTTTTCCTTATATATCTTGATGTTTGAGGACCTTCTCTTTAGTTCACCTCTTTTCTCTTTACTTACTTATAATTCCTCCTCAAATGTCAAAAGCTTTTGAATGAACTCTTTAACTGGAAACTTTATAATGTTTCTGGATTCTCTAATGGAAACTAAAGTTCAACTTCACCTATAAATTAGAAATATCTACTATTTCATTACTTTGTCCATGTATGTAACTGTATTTCCAAGTATATTAATTATGTTCACAATCACATTGAATCATATATAGATATCATAAATGGATTTATTTGGTTCCAATTTCAATGTATCATATCTAATAGTATAAGAATTTAAATTTATTTAGTTGACCTTGAATGTTCCCTCATGAGAAATAGTTAGTGTGTCCCATATTTAAAAAATAAATCATATTTCTTATTGTTTTGGCTATTTTGTATTTTTCTATAATCATAGTCTGGATATCAAATCTCATACTCTCCATATGGATTGTCAACTTGGTCTTACATTGATCATAGTTAGTTATATTAAAAGAAAGAGCCTATTATGTGGAAACTACATATATCATATTATTATCCATAAATGTACCAATTCATAACTAACATAAATGAAGATCTTTTTTCAAATCTTGATCACAATAAAAGAAATACATTGAAGTGCTCTGCTACAAAATATTAGTCATAATGGAAAAGTCATGAGGGGGTAGAATTGAGTTTCCAACAAAATTTATGATAAGAAAAATATAATACATAAATTCATTAATTTCATAGAAACACATAGTTAACTAAATTTATAGATTTATATAATTTTTCCTTTTTGAAAAGATTCTCAAAATCTCAATCACATCACAATTAAAATATTTCTTAAAATACATTAGATTTTAAAACAAATTTACTCTAATCAGTCAAAGTATATAAAACACTGTTTAAAGAAAACTATTAGAGTAAGGTTTTGTAAAAAACTTAGAAAAGAGATACAAATATGTATAGAAAATAGAGTAAAAGAAAAAAAATAAAGCCACAACAGAAATAAAAAGGGGTTCAGTATTAATCTCTCCCACTTTCAAATCACATATTTCCAAGCTATTTCTTATAAAATAAACTAATAAAATACAAATAATGGGTTTTAAAAACAATTTTACAATGATATTCCAAGAAAAAAATTCTTTTATACCATTCTATATCCAATAAATAAAATCCAAGTAATACATGAACTCTTCTACAGTTACACATTAGAATATTGAACATAGTGTCAATAGGTCTCTATTTGAGAGTAGGAGATTATGCATACAAAAAAATTGTATAATGAAAAAATGTAGTTGCAAAGTAAAAAAATAGATTAAGATAAAAAATAATTCTATGTCAATGAGTATGTTATTCTGTTATTTTGTAGAAGGTTATTATCAACTCATTGTATTATTAAATTTTGGAAGGGGTTTTTTAGGATTTTTAGTTTCTAATATATGACTTGATGATGTTAAGGTACTAATAGAATGTTTTGGATGTTCATAACAATGTCAAATCACTTCATTTTTATTCAAGAATAATTCTGATGTCTCTATGCTCAAGAAATCATATTTATGTCTCTTTTTTACAATGTGTCTCTAGTACATTTATATACATTCACTAAAAATATAATTTCATAAATCATCATGAAGAATATGGAATTTTGGTAGGAAAATATGGGCCATTAAATTCTTTAAAAAACCTTTAATTATACACAAAAAAATATATTGATTAGTATTTTATGAAGTGTTTTCAGGTGCGCTCTCAAAATATTTATGATTTTAGCTAATTAGAGCACAAAGGAATAAACTATACCATTCTATTAAGTATATATTGTGTTCAATCACTCCCAAATTCTAATTAAAATTTTATTTTTTACATTTTTATTTATAAAAAAAATTAAAGATTTGGAGATTTGAGAAATGAAAATGATAAACTAAAATTAATCTTTCAGATCCAATGAAAATAGAATAATGTCAGACAGAAATGAGATATTCCCATGAGAATTCCCCTAAGTGAATATTTGGTGTCTTATTATTGGATTCAAATTTAATTAAGGATTGAAATCCATTTTATTTGTGAACATTCTGTTCTACCTATGGTAATGAATATACAATAAACTTAATAATCCTTGATAGACAACACATGTACCTCCATGATCAAGGGAGTATATAAGATATGAGAAACCTAAACCTCAGGAGGAAAGTGGAGACATAGAGGCACATTACTCACTAATACCCCCTTGTCCTATCTCTAAGAAAATATGAAACATTAATAATGAATGTTCAAATAATTGGTTTAATTAATGAATTACCCTGCAAGAAACTTTATGGGTAAGATACCCATGACCATGAGCATAAGAGTTCACAGTGAAAAATAAAACAGGGAGAGAAAATTAAAATGAGATAGAATAAGAGATAAAATAGAACACTAAAATTGAAACATGAAATTAAATTAGAAAATGAAATTAATACAAAATATGAGACTAAACTACAGTATAACATTTTCTAAATCTTTAGTGTAGCATTCGATCACGTGAAATGTTATGAGATTAAAAATTTATTCAAAGATGAGTGAGATATTTTTTATCTAAAAATTATCTCCAAAGGCTTACACATGGTGGACGAATAGGGAAATTTTTTCTTCTAGAAATTTTTTCACCTATGTCTCTTATATCTTGAAATTTCAGAATTAGTGGCCACATATGTGGAGATTTATACCAAATGTAAAATCTAATGTTAATCTAACATGGATGTCTCTTCATATTCTAAATCATTGGTTTCAAATAAATTTCTAACTATACAAACTACGGAATCATGTGTGATCAACATTATGAGAAACTTTCATTAATAAATTTAATAACTCCATGACCAATTTAAAATCTATTGGGCCAACTATGTGTGAGATATAGGTCCATATTTAAAAACATATAGATCTATACATAGATTTCAAGGCCTGACTTGTGAAATTATTTTAGTCCTTAAAATAATGGATTATGATATTGATCCAATTGAATGAAATTTAAAAAAATGAACATTTATACATAAATAAAGAATTATGTAATTTATATTAATGAATAAAATTTATTTGCTGAAATACATAAGATAAAAAGGTAAAATCCAAAATTTGTATATTTTCCAATTAAGCACAAAATACTACTAAAATCAAAAAAATATGATAATTTCCTTAAAATATAAATTTTATGGGATTAAAAAATTAAAATTAAAAGTAAAATAATTGAAAAATATTATCTCTATCACTTCCCAATACATTTACATTATGCTCATTGAAAATCATCATATACCATGGTTATGACAATCTTGTCAAAGAATAATTTACAAAAAAGCTCAATTGTCACATCAAAGGAAATATCAGGCATCCTTAACGAATAATAATTTCTTATCTCTTCAAATATCATGAAAATAAATTCAATCTCATTTTAGTCTTCATGTACATTCCATAATAACATACCCAGAAATATATCTCTCTCTTTACTCAATGATTGTTTTGTGGAGTTTTTTTCCAATATCATGTACTTGTGGATATCCATTGGCTTGTTATCCTCCTAGTATCCCCACCTCAATTTGTTAAAAATGTGTAAATCATTTGGTCTTATTCGTGGGTTTTATATGGATGAGGGTTGGAATTTTTTAATTATAAAAACATCTGATGGAGAAATAAGAGGGTTAATCTATAAAGTGATGTAAACGCATGAAAATAGTTTTTCCCAAGAATAGTGTGCTCCTTAATCAACATAAAAATTAATCACCTGTAAATAAAAATTTCTATTATAGGAAAATTATCACTTTTAATTTCAACATCAATGATAAATTTCGTCCCTATAATCCATAAGTTTTAGTATTGTTTTTGCTTGAATTTAGAAATAGATTTCTCAACAGAACCGTGATTAGGGGAAAAAGAGAGTCATATTTTTATCTACAAATTTTGGTGAACACCATGTCCCAATTTTTTATTATATTTGGGCCACCCATACATACTTCCATCATTAATTTTTTTTCAATAATGGAGAAATAAATATGTAACAATTTTTTCATTTCATCTTAAAAATATTCTTTAGGAAAGAAAAATATAGCTCATCTTCTCCCACCCCCACACTTGTGTTGAAAAATAATAATGTATTTAACTTCTATAACTGGTTTTAAAGAGATAAATTGATTTCAATTTCTCTAAATAACATTTTATTTCATGGATACTAGGTGTTTAATAATGTTGAGATGAAAATATTTGACATAACTAGTCTTCAATGTAAAATGGGAATTCAAAGTGGTCTCTTAATCATACTTGACACATTGCATGTAATCTAGCATCACTAAAAAATATGGAATTATCTTGTTTTGGATCAAAAAACATGTCTTAATACTCTCAAGAAAAATATATTTGTAAAAATACTTCAAAAATATTCCAAAACC
Source organism: Viscum album (assembly GCA_963277665.1). Classification (NCBI taxonomy): domain Eukaryota; kingdom Viridiplantae; phylum Streptophyta; class Magnoliopsida; order Santalales; family Viscaceae; genus Viscum; species Viscum album. The sequence goes on along the minus strand of OY728150.1, from coordinate 1,131,033,413 downwards.
TCTTGGTTTGGCCAACATTTTCAATTCCGAATGCAGTAGTACACATGAGTTTCACAATAAATCAAACTTCAAGAAATACAAATTTTGGAAATAAAGAAACGAAATTCATTCAAAAATTATTTCATTCCTCAAAAATTAAAAAAAATAACTTTGAAAAAATAGTAATATGGTTTCATTTTTTTAAATTATTCTATTCATCTAAAGAATCCTAAAAACACACCCAAAATTTAAAAGGAAAACATGAAAAAATAATAAAAAGTCCTAGAAAACAAAATGGGTCCACACAAAAATTACTATGAAAAAATTAAAATACCTCCCCCAAACTTATTCCATTTAATACTATCTTTTTAGAATAAATTATATCATGAAATATTTTTATAAATAATTTCAATTTGGAAAAAATAAAATAATGAAAAGAGAGGAAATAAGCAAATTTATTTTTTAGTGATAGCCTTGAGTTAAGGTCCTAGATACTAGTACATTAAAACGAAAAGAAATAAAGGGAAAATAATAATAATAATAATAATAATAATAATAATAATAAATATAAATGGTAAAGAAAATGGATAATTCTTGGTTTTTAACTCCAAGAAGGTTCTAGGTTTCTACTACCTATAGTCAGGTAATCATAGTGAGATATATTTAATCTTATAGTGGGTGTGGTTTCATTGAGATAAACCAACACATTTGACTTTTCCCAATGTCAATAAGTGGACACTGATATTGGATAACCCTAAATAACAAAAGAAAATTCCTAACCCCCTAAAAAAAGAAATAGATAATCTTAATTCCACAGTGGGATTGTAAGAAGATAAGGGTTCTCTCTATTGGCTTCTGTCGTGTCCTCACCCATATCATGTATAAGTTATTGTATATTAGGTAGAAGTATCACCACATGATTCTCCAGATATTCCTCTTTAGACACTACATTTATCAATTATTTCATTACCACCTATAATTGATCCATTTTTTCTATATCAGAATTTTTAGAAAAGGTGAATTCAGAAAACAATTCAACATGAATAAGATTAAATCATGAAAAATTAACAAATAAATATTTCATTTCAAGTATGTTATAATAGAAATTGATCTCTTTTGTAAGGACCATTAGCAACTAAATATAAGTATTTTCATCTTCATCAACATTTTTTAATGAATGAGAGAGGTATAGAAGGGCTTATTTCAAATTATTAAGAATTGGAAGATAAAGTTTTCGGTCTTCCTTAAAAAAATTGATTCTTGGAATCATATAAAAAATGTTGATCTTCCATAAGGGAATCATATTTCATGTGCACTACAAGAACCTCCTAGATCAATGGTTATGTGTTGGATGATTTTATTAATTTCTTTTGTAGGTATTTACCAACTGCATTAGGTTTTTTTACCTAAAATTATTTATGAATTCTATTCCACCACTCATTCTAGTTTAGGTTCTAGTTCGGTTTCGGGTTTGGGTTTCTCTTGTTGTGAATGTATATATTTAATTATACATTCCACTTTTTTCTCTAGGCCTTTTATTTTTTATAAAATTCCTTGAAACCATGTTTTTTACAAAATTTAATCTTTTTTCACCTTGGAGTATTCAATCTATTCAGAAAAATATAAATTGAAATATAACATGAACAATGGGAAAAATTAGTTTTTTAAGTGAATAAAAATGGTTTTTTAAAAGTTGAATATAATTAGTGAGTCAAGACCACTTGGTTCCCTATAAGAGGTTCTAATTTGATGTATCATTTTTTTCAAACTCTCAAAAAATTTACACTTTATACTATGTTCGTTATAAGGGATGACTTGTGTAATTATATTGAGGATATGTTATGGAGAATCAATCAATAAAACTAATTCAGTTTTTATTTTGTTTATATTTTTAATTTATTAAATAAAAATAACTGAAATAGAGGTTAGATAATCAAAACATAAATACTAAAATTAAATATACAGATGCAATGTAAACACAATGAATGAAAATAGAATGAAGTTAAATAGAAAAGGAGATATTTTTGATAGAATCACCTTGAGTGAACCTTAATTCTCTTTATTATTAGTTTCAACATGTCTTAATGAACACACTACATAATATGTGTGAACATACTCTTCTTCATATGGTTATCAATATATAGTTCACTCAATGATAACTGAGAGACTACACATCCATCTCCTCGATCAAAGGAGAATATATATGAAGTGATTGTTAAACCTCATGAGGAAGGTGGAGGAAAAAAGTCACCTTAAACACTAATATCCCCATCGACCTAAATATATGAAAATATGACATATTAAAAATTAATGATCAGTGACTTGGGGTTCAATACTGGATTACTCCCCTAGGATCTTCTTTGGGTTAGATACTCAAGATCATGAGCATAAGAGTTGACCATGAAAAATAAATCGGGGAGGGAAAATGATATAGAGATAGGTTAAGAGAGAAACAATAACACTAAAATTAAAACATGGGATTAAATTTCCATTTTAAAATAAAATAAAATATGAGACTAAAATAATAAATAACTTCAACAGAATCTTTGGTGTAGAAACTGATCCATTTAATGGTTATTGAATTACATATTTATAGGGGGATGTGTGAAATATTTTTGATCCAAAATTTTACTATGAAATTTAATGTGTGGTTGAAACATTTAATGGCCTAATAGGGAAACATTTTCTACTAGAAATATTTTCGACTTGGTATTATATTTTGACACACAACATTTCAGCTTCATTGTCCATATGTGGAGATATTTATATAAAATGTACTATTGAAATTTAATCTTGCCTGGATGACTCTTTATATTCCATATATTCAGTTTCCAATGAATTTATATACATCCAAACAAAGGTCCGGAATATGGAAATATATATGAAAATATTCAATAGTAACTTACATAGATTCATGGAAAATTTTAGCTCCATTTGATACCAATGTGTGATATATATGCCCATCTTAAACAATATCTAGATCTGTGCATAGATTTCAAGGCATAAAATGTGAGCTTATTTTAGGCCTTAAAAGGATTGATTCAACTCTTCTTCCAATTAAATGAAATAAATAATTATAAAAATAAGAACCTATGAAAAAATAATTACATATTTATGTTATTGTTGAAAATATTATTGCCAAAACATAGATGAAATTTTTAAAATTTAAAATCCAAAAAAATACCATTTTATAATTAAGCACAAAATAATACTATAATAATAAAATGTGACATTTTCCATTAAAATAACAATTTTTTGGATTAAAAAAAGTGAAATAAAAATTAAAATAACTGAAAATATATGATCTATCTGTATTCATAAAATTATACAATAATACTAACCTTTTGTTAGAACTAATATAAAGTACCACATCATCAATGATGGTCATTTCACTTTTCCACTTTATTATCCACATCAACGTCTATGACTACATTGTAATTTTCATTCATACATATATTCTTAGGTATTATATTTAGTAAACCATTTTCTCTTATTGTCATTATATTTATGTTATGGTCAATCACTTTCTGTATGTATTTATCCAACACTTTGTCCCATTTTGAATGTTATTCCATGGTCGGCTAATTTGGTTATATGGTCTATTATTTAATTTTGGAAATTTATAATTGTTTCATGGTGAATTTATTTTTTTCAATTTAAATTGCTCATGTAGTTGATCTGGTTAGCATTTTGATTGCCCTTAAAGCCATGTGGTAGATTCATGCGTGTACAACTGAGATAACAATGGTCTCCTATAACAACATTCAAGCATTAGGCTCTTATAGTAACGTTCATCAATATTTCATGATTGATCATGAAACAACTTTCTTATACCATGTGGTTGTCTCTAGACTTGGAAAAAGATTCATCAGTTTTCAAAAACTGATATTACTTTCATAAAACATAAAAAATTAGAATTAACATTCACATGAATCAATATTATAAAAATAATAAATTTCCATACTAAACATATATATAATGGATATCCAACATAACATGTTTTTAGAAAATTTGAGCTATATTAATCAATTTATCATAGAATAGAAAAAGAAAACTATAAAATTAAAATTGTTTTTGGCCAAAACCATACAGAATGATTGGAAAAAAAGTGTGAATATTTGGAGATTGATTTATACATTAACATAGTTGAATAAAAATTGAAATTAATATCTTATATTTCATATTAAATATTTGTTATAAATTTTGTATCACTATAGTTTAATATGTAATAAAAAGTCTATGAACTTGTAAAAAAATCAGGAAATTTTGATTAAAAATTAATAAAATATTATGAGGGATTGGAATATTCAAAACATGAAACATAAACAATGAAAGACGACATTGAAAATTTTGACGCCAATATAGTACCCAAACCATCATCATCAATACATATGTGTCCCACATAAAATCAATGATAATTATATCTAAAATAACCCAAGAAAAAAATAATTGGTTTCTTAAACATCTAAATTGAAGTCATTAAATTTTCATAAATAACACAAGGAAATAAATCAAGATCCATGGAACATCAGAATGCTTTAAAATAATATCTTGAATTAAATATTTTGATAAGGAAAACTTAATTTCCCTAAATAATAACATAATAACCAAAAATATAGGGAAAACATCAAACATACTTACATTAGAGATAGATTATTTTATTATAATAAAACAAGATGAAAAACATTTTTAAAAACATCTTGTATTTGTTGTTATAATTACATGTCTCTTCTCAAAAAGATTATTTTTTTTAAAAAAAAGTGAAAATAAATCCTTGCATGGAATTGGTTTTGGATAAAAACTATTTTACAGAAAAATAAAGATAAAAAATCATTTTAAATGGAATATTTTGTGAACATATCATAAATAAAATCAATAAAGAAATGTATAACTCAAAGGATGAGGTTTGAGTTACCAAACACCTTACCTTAACCATTGATCTCCATGTAAGTGTTTTAACCTAATGTATCAAAAAAATAAAAATATTTATTACTTATTTATTAATATTAAACATATACATTCACATTTATATTACTCTTTCATAATAATTCTCTTTAGGTATTATATTTTTTAATCCATTTTTCACCTCGTGTGTTAATAATCTTGACTATTTTGAACTATGCTCATAAGAGTGATGTCAATATTACATGTACTACCATATATGATCATTAATAAACATTAAAGTTACTATAATTGGGGTTTTATAAAGAATTATATTGTTATAATTACATTTCATTGGTGTTTTAGTCACGTTTTGTGGAGATAAAAATGGATATGAACTAGTTCTGGGTTATTTATTGATATGAATGGATTATCCTATAATTATCATTATTTAATGTGTTTTCCATAAATCACCATAATAATGATATATATTAAATATATATATCATATAAACTCATAAAATAAAAAATAAAACTAGTTTTTTTGTAAGTGAAGGAAAACAACACGTTTATTCATGGAGGCAGTAGTCCACACAACACATGATTCACTTTTTGTTTTTTATTAATGGGAAAATATGATGGTAGTTAATGATTGTATAATTATAATAATAACATAATCATAAAATAATTGTATAGAATTTTTAATTATAGGTTGCGGAAATAAAAGTTCTTAAAAATAAAAGGAAATAATGGAATAGAAAAATGAAATAGTGGTTAGGAACTTATCCCTCACTTCTTGGATTATTTCATCTATAGAAGATATTGAAAATTTGAGGGTTGATTTTGAGAATTAAACATGATAGTAACGTGTCTAAGAGTGTTCACTAGAGGTTATTATATAGTTTGGTTGAACATAATGGGTTTCTATGTGAGGGAATGTGAGGATAGAATTTCTCCTTTTATAAGTCAAAAGGGTGATATTTTTTTAAATACCCAAAACATTTTATTATTTAGAAGTCACTCTCAAGGAAAGAGACTCCAATATTTAAAAATAATGGATTGGGGAATAAATAAGGTTAATTTATATTTACACTACTCAATTACCATCATTTTCTAATCATGTTATGTCATTTACCTTTATGGTAACACGTTTTTTCTATTTTAGTTTTCACCATGGTAACTAGTTTTTTTACTTAGGTTATTTATCATTTAATCCCAAAAATAAAATGGTCCGCATTAAAATAATTTTTACATAATAATTCCATGTTTTAAATCCATTTTTTATTGTTTTTTTAAAATTTATAGAAATTAATATTAAAATACTAATTTTATAATGTATTAAAACAATTTTTTGAGAAAAATATTAATTAAATTCTAAAATGTAAAATATAGATTTATAATTTAAAAAAAATTAATATTTATAAATACACTAAAGAAATACATAATTTTCTTAGATTTGTTTTTCATAAATTTATAACTCAAAATTATATACTAATAATGTCGTAGTCATGTTATTTTTAAAAATTATGTTTTGAACTATTCACCGAAAAATAAATCCTTTTAGAAAAATATTAAAAAATTAATCTTGAGATTGAATTAAAATGTTAAATATAAACATGATGTTGATATTTTCAAATTCATATCCTATAAATGATAAATTTTACATTAATATAAAATCAAAAAGTATCTGGAAATTTTTTTAGGAAGTCATTTTTTGGTATATTAAATACTCTTCAAAAATTCATTTTAATAATAAATATATCAAACTCGAAAATATAAATTTTATAAAATTCATTTTAATAAAAAACTATTATTAGTTACTTAGTTAAACAAATTAATTCAGAATTTATAATTTAATTTTATTTCCTTTTTTTTGTTTATATATATATATATATCGTAATTATTTTACCACTTTTTATAACATCCAATTTTGTTAAAACCATAAAAATATATATATTTTTCTAGTCTTGGTGTATTGTGTAGATAAATCCATAAAAATGTGATATTTAATGGGGAAAATCTAAGTCATTTTATTATAACCCCTTAAAAATAAGTTTTACCTTAAAATGTCATTATATGAATGAAAACAAGTTATGGTACTTCTCTCTCATAACATCCTATGATTCCAACGTATCCCACTCAAACAGATTGTTTGGAAATAGAGCTTTGACCTAAAAAGGGGTCCTGTTTCTAAGAACCTTTTCTCTTTGAACAATATTTTTTTCTATTTGTTCTTCATATGAGATATAATTTTATAGTTTGATGGATTTTGAGCTTGGAATCTATGAAGGGTTTGGTGTGTACTTTGAAAAAAGAGATATTTGGAACACATCATTCACTTAATATATTTTAAGAGATAATTCTAAAAAATAATCTAAACCAGCAACAAGATCAAGAATATTTAAGGGACCAACATAACATGGTATCAACTACCCTTTCTTCCCAAAAATCATAAATTACAACCATGGAGATTTTTGAAGAAACACCTTTTCTCTAACATCAAGCTCCAGATCTAATAAATGTTTATATTTATACTTCTTCTAACTACTTTTTACCATATTTGTATGCCAATGAATGGTTTGAACCTTCTCTATCATTTCTTAGATAAGTTTTGAACCAACGAGCTTCCTCTCTCCAACTTTATCATAACATATTGGAGTCAATAAATCGTTCATAAAGAGCCTCATATAGAGTCTTATGAATGACAGAATGGAAAATTTTATTATGTGATTAATTTATTAGGGAAGGTGTTGATCCAAACATCTTTGTAAATCCATCAAGTAAAATGTGTATATATCCTATAGTTTTTTAATTGTCCTCTCAGACTAAACTTCAATATGGGGAAAATATGTAGTTATAAAGATTAGTCATGTCTTTAAATATTTGTAAATACTTCTCCAAAATGATGAGTTAAACCTTGGATCCTGATCAAATTCAATAGGTAGTGGAACTCCAATATTCCTCACCACTTTACCTATGTATATCATAATGAATTGGTCAAGTGAGAATTCTTCCTTAATGATAATAAAATTCACAAAATTATTAAGGAAATAGACTACAACCTAAATAGAATTATAGCCTTTAAAAGTTTTGGGGATCCCTACAATGAATTATATGGTGATTTTTTTCATTTACATACTAGTATAGGTAATTTTTGTGACATACCCTTAGACTTTTCTTCTTCATCCTTATACTTTTGACCTACCAAACAATGAGATTAATATTCTGTAATCTCTCTCTTTATACTATACCACTATAATTTTTTTAGATCACTATACATCTTCGTACTTCGTAGATTTATAGTTAATGATGAGGAATTCACAGAATCCAAAAGTCCCCTATTCAGTTTTATCATCGATGGGACATATATCCTGGCTCTAAGCCTTATAATGTCATTTTGTCAAAGTTGAAGTCTGAAATATCCATGTACTTTTTCATCATTCTACATCTTCATTCTAGAATTCATTCATCTTCATATGAAAGGAATACTAAGAAGTCAGTTAGGACAGATAGGATTTATCTCCTCCCATTATAACATCAAGATTTATCCTCTGAAAATTCTTGATTATTATGATTTTTTAGAATTCCCAATATAGATAATATAACATGGACTTTACTGGCCAGAGCATCAACCACCATATTATCCTTCGTCATGTGGTATTATATTAAGAAGTCATAATATTTAAAAACTTATGACCATATAGTTTAGAAGATATTCAATTAATTATATGTTAATAAATATTTCAACCTCTTATGTTCAATATATATGTATATATATTACACTTTTCTTTATAATGAAAATATCATCAAATCATAATTTAAAAGATCACTACTTATAGCTCCAAATATCATGTCGGGTAATTTTTCACATGAGTCTTTAATTAGAAAAAAGAATAAGTAGTTACCTTATAATTCTACATTATAATGAAACCCAAACCCTTTTTTGAACAATAACACTATATTACAAACCATTTCCCATTATAGGGAAATGTAAGTATAGGAACAGTGACGAGCCTCTTCTTTAGTTCTTTAAAAGTTTTTTTCATCCCTCTATACAAAGGAGATTTACTCCCTTCTTTATTAACTCAGTTAGGGTATTTCCTAGCCATGATATATTTCTAAAAAAAGATAGAAATATCCTATTATCCAAATAAAATTATGGATCTCACTTATAGTGGTTGGTATGATCCATTATTCAATGTCTTTTTTAAGGATCTATAGATATTTCCTCTGTGGTTATTACATGACCCAAACAAACACCTTTTATAGACGTAATTCATATTTTATAAATTTTACATACAAATTAACCTTTCTAAATGTCATCAATAGATTCTATAAATCGTCTTCATGCTATTACTTTATCTTTTAGTATATAAGAATATATTTATAATTATAACTGTAAACATATCCAAATATTCCCTAAAAACTATTCATTCAAACCATGAATATAGAAGGAAAAATAGTCAATATAAATAGAATCAATATAAACTAATAGTTTCCATACTTTGTTTGGAATGATGTATTTTAAATATCCCACCTTTTTTTGAGAAAAGACAAATATCATTAATGACGAAGAACAGCAGACGTACATATGCAAAGCCACGAAGGGAAATTGTCCAGCAAGAGCTGGTTGGCATCGAAGGGGCCTGATGCCTCCAGCTGATGGGCCACATTGTTTCCTTCCCTTTTGGTAAAGGAGAAGGTGCACAGTGAAAACCATTGGCGGAGTGAGAGAATTCTCCTGATGATGAGACCAAAAGACTGGAGTCCACCGTCGTTGTGGTTAATGGCATTGATCACGGTGAGGCAGTCAGACTCAATGCTGATATCAACCCATCCACATTCCAAAGCCAGCATCATACCTTCTAGGATGGCATTAGCCTCAGCTACTGCAAGTTCCCAAAAGGCATTATGTGATTCATATTTTGCAGTAATGATTTCCCCCAGATGATTTCGGGCCAGGATACTAAGGGAGAAAAGTACATCCTTGGGGAGAGATGCGTCCACGTTGATCTTAAGAATCCCATTCGTTGGGGGGTTCTAATGAGAGGGACAGGAGGGGGGAACATCTAGAATATGATGTCTATTTTGGTGCTTCTAGCCCTCAATCCATGAAGTCACTCATTCCATCCATAATTCTGGAGGTCTATGTACATGTTGGAAAACAGCATTGTTACGCCAGACCCAGATGATCCAGGCCAGGGTGCAGAGTGAACCTGTATTAGCCAATGAAAGAGAGGAGCACCAGTGAATTAGGAGATTGGGGAGGTCAAAGGCCATGGCCAGTGATGCATCGGGAGCTGGGCCCCATTTATTCCAAATTTCCTTAGCTTCTGGGCAGTGAATGATGGAGTACAAAGGGGTTTCTAGGATATTCAGGTAAAAAGGGAAGAAAATGGCATTGGACATATGTCAGTAAATGATAAGCATCGTGGTAGGGAGGGTGCCTGTGCACACCTACCACCAAAAGTGGCGTATTTTTGGGGGGACATTGAGCTTCCAAAGCGATTTCCATGGTCCCTCATTCTGGATGACTGGGTGGTTTCCAAGAGAAAGTCTGTATCCCGATCTCACTGTGTAGTAGCCCGACATGTCATTTCTCAAGAAGAGATGGTTGGGGCCTGCGTCTGGGACCCAGGGGATTCTTAAGATAATACTTTGATCTCTTTCGTTAAGCCATTCATGAATCTTATCCAAACACCACCCCGTTCCTTGGTCAGAAAAGAGGCATCTGACAGTGGCGTCTTCAAAGTCTGGTTGGGCATGCGATGTAGCCCGCATACCTTTCGTATCGATCAGCCAGGGATCGGTCCAGATGTTGACAGATAGCCCATCCCCTATCCTCCAGCCTAGTTCTTTTTCCAGGAGCTTTTGGGCCCCCAAATTCTTCTCCAAAGGAAGCTAGGACGAGGTCCAAGAGAGGAAACATGGATGTCCGTGTGGGGAAAGTACTTAGCTCGTAGTACCCACGCACAGAGAGATGATGGACGATTAATAAGGCACCAACCTTTCTTGGCCAATAGTGCATCATTTAATAGAATAAGATTCTAGAATCCCATACCTCCCTCCGACTAGGGTATGCATAGTTTCTCCCAGGCCATCCAGTGGGGTCAAATTCCTTCCATCATTTTTCCCCCACCAGAAGTTGGCAGTATTTGTATGGATATGGTTGAAGATGGCTGTCGGGATCTTAAACAGGGACATAAAATAGCTGGGGATAGACTAGATGACAGATTTAATGAGGGTATCTTTGCCTTCTTTTGAGATTCTTTTTGGAGCCCAGCCTTGAATTTTCTTCTCAATCCTATCCACCAGATAGGAAAATATTTCTTTTTTGGATCGGCCAATCACCGTGGGTAGCCTGAGATACTTATGGTGTTTTTCAACCATATGTATGCCTACTGATTCATAGAGTTCATCTCTCTTGGAAATAGGTACCCCTGCACTAAAGGAGATTACTGATTTTCCATTATTGATTAATTGTCAAGACGACATCTCGTACTGGTGGATTGCTTGGTTGATCACTCGACAATCATTAATAGTTCCTCTGGAGAAAAGGAGGCAGTCGTCGGTGAAAAAGAGCTATGACACTGGTGGACTTACATGGTAGACCTTTGCACCATGAATAGAATTAGCAGATGCATCCCTGGAAATAAGTTTAGAAAAAACATCAGCCACCAAGATGAAGGGGAAAGGGGAGAGAGGATCTCCCTGGCATAGGCCTCGGGATGGAATGAATCTTCGAGTGAGCTCCCCATTGACCCAGATTTTGAAGGAGATGGTCGAGATGCATTGCATGACCATATCTGTCTATTTAGTGCAGAAACCCATTTTCAGCATCATGACATTGAGGAAATTCCATTCCACTTTATCTTAGGCCTTGGTCATATCAAGTTTATTGGACATGGTTCCTATTTTCATGGTAGAGCATGTTTTCATATAGTGAAACACTTAATGGGACATAATTTCATTATCAGTGATCAGTCTCTTGGCCCTGAAGGCGCTCTAGTTTTTTGAGATAATATCAGATAACCGTGGTCACAACCGATTAACAAGGATCTTTGAGAAGATCATGTTAGAGACATTGCATAGGCTGATAGGCCTAAATTTAGGGACCACCAGAGATTTCTTAATTTTGGTAATGAGGAAGAGGACAGATTCATTGATGGCGGAAATGCTTGTTCTCCCGGACCAGATATTCTTGATCATTTTGCAGATGTCGGAACCGATGATGTGCCAGTATTGCTTAAAAAAATAGGGCGTGGAACCCATCCGGTCCCAGGGCCTTAGTGGTGTGAATATGTTTTAGAGCCAGGCATATCTTGTCATCTGTCACATCATTGGTAAGATGACGATTGATCTCATCAGTGATCACTGGTCTGATACATTCATCCACTTCAGTAGAAATGATAGCAGTTCCTGTAGTGAAGAGGTTCTGGAAGTAATATGTCAACGTTTCATGAATTCCACTAGTGTTAGAGACTTTCCTACCATCTGGTTGTGAGATGCAATTGATAAAATTTTTCTGGTGCCCAGCTGATTCTTTCTGGTGAAAATAATGGGTATTGGCATCCCCTTCTGTAATGTGGGTATCTCGTGCCCGCATAGCACAAAATATTTTCTTAACACGCAGGGTTGAATCCAGCTCTATTTGAGTGGAACTAATTGTATCAAGATTGCAATTGGATGGGGGTTGCTTCAGTACGTTGTGCAGTTTCTTTTCAAGGAAACCATAGTGCCTCTGGGGATGGAAAAATTTCCTATTACTCCAAGATCTCAGATCGAATGTGACCTATTGGAGCCTGAGGCCAACATATTCATGAGTAGTGTTCCATCTTGATCAAATAACATCTTCGCATTCCCAGTCCTTTGACTAGAATCATTCAAATATGAAGGGTCTGCTGGGTTGTTTGTTGCGTTCTCCTTGATTGCAGTTAATGAAAATTGGGCAGTGGTCTGAATATTTGAGAGTCATGTGGAATATGTGGAACATGATGAAGAGATTTATCCAATCTGTTGAGTCTATAAATTTGTCAAGTCGCTCGGCGATGCGTGTGCCATCTGTATTACCTCAGAACCATGTGAAGGGATTACCCGCATATCCCAAATTGACCAGGTCTACCCTAGTGAACACGTCCTTAAAATTTGACATCGACACAGAGTGTTAGACATTTCTGCCTCTTTTTCCACATGGAACATAATCTCAATGAAGTCCCCTTCTAAGAGAATAGGTCTTGGAAGATCGTGACAAAGCTTGCAGAGAAGATCCCAAGATTTCCCCTTCTCATTATGGAATGACCAACCATAGATTCACACAAAGGTCCATGGCGGGGTGTGGTCCACATAAATATTTGCTGCCACATGGTGCAAGGAGAAGGAAAATATCTTGACATTGAAATGATCTTTCCATAGGCGGTAGAGTCTTCTAGAGTGTCCTTTTCTAGAGACCAGGAGACATCCTTGAAAGCTGCATTTCAGAGCAATACTAGTGGTGTCCTTGTTTTTTAGTATGGTTTCGGACAGGAAAACCATATCAGGGAGACTTTGGGCACAATTACGCTGGAGCATGCAAACTATTTGTGGTTTGCCAAGCCCGCGACAGTTCCATCATAAGACAATCATTGATCTAGGTGGGGATGGTTCTCACCTTCCTCTGGATTTGATTTCTCGGAACATGTTTTTCCACCCGTTGTTTTCCCTCTTTTGGGGGAGTTCCCCATTGACTGGCATGTTTCAATTCATCTTTTCAGATCCCTGGGTTTAGGGTCCTCTAGTTTACCATCACATACTTCATGTTGCACCCTTTTCCAGGTTCGATGTGTGATTGGGCCTGGTGGTGGAGTTTCAGTCATCCTGTATTCACCCTGTGGTAGGATGTCTGACTTGGTTATTTCTGGATCGGGGTCGGGATCAGGTGGTTCAATGTGAATCAGCTTTGGCTTCTGGCTTCTTTCTGGTGGGTCTTTTGGTGTCTTCACTAGCTCTGTAAATGTTGATAAAGTTCCCTTCAGGGGTTAGGATGTATTCCAGTTTCCCTCTGAGTGGTTGGGCCTTCTTTAGGGAATTCTGGTGGTCCAAACATAATGAATTTTTCATGTTCAATTTCTGCCCACCTTGTATGGGCCAATGTGAGGTGGTTGCGGTCCTTTTGTTTCTCCGTCTCAGGGATGAAGGCATATCTGGTCGATTTGGCTCAGAGCCATGGGCCATATTGAAGGATGATATTACCAGAATCATTCTTTTGCTTTGAGACACACGCTCTTTCCAGATGGATGAGGTGTCCACAAAAGAAATAGAAGACTAGGAGTTTCTCAAACTCAAATGATATCCATGTGTTGGCACCATCGGATTTCAAAAACATGCCCCTCATCAGCAGGTCTGACACTTCTATTACGACATTAATTTGAACCTCGGTCCCCCATTGGATAGGGACTGAGTGGTCCCAATCGAGGAATTGGCCAATACAGTCCCCAATTTCTCTCATAACTCATTCTGTTCATGCGTGAAATGGGATTCCATTGATACATATCCATAAGGGGGACCGGGTGAGATTAATGTTCTGGATATCATCCCCCCCTTTGTATTCTTCCATGAGGAGGAGTTTATTATCGAAGGACCATGGTCTACCTCTCGGGATTTTATCTCTATCTCCCTTGTTGAAGATCTCAAAAGCAATGTGATTGTTCCCCGCTTCCCAAATAGCTACTCCAGCCTTCAGTTTCCAAAGATTCTAGAGGGTGTTTTTGAGGGCCACTTCGTTTACATAGATATTTTCAATGAACTTTTCGACCACCAAAAGAGACATGCGTTTTTTCAAGAGTGAATCTTCATTTCTCCAGGTCTTGATTTCTGCCTTCTCTTTGTATGGAAAGGACAACCTCCTCCATTGGTTCACTAAATCTTTCTCCATGGATCAGTGCTCGTGGGATGGGTAAGATCTTTTTAAAGTGTGTCTGATGCTTTTCCCTTCTTGGGGAAACAGGCGGTGGTCAGGTTGCCAAAGCTGAACAAGCTTTACCGCATCATCCACTCTCACTTCTGGGACGTCAAAGACAAGATTCGCGGCCCGCGTCCAGCAAAGAAAACCAGGGCCGGCCCAGTCCATAGGGAACACTGTCTAGTCCTGGTCCAAGAAAAGTTCCCTTGGACCAGATACCCCACACCGCATCCTTCTTATGTTCCACGGCCTGCGCATACAACTTTTTCACGAAGTGTCTTCGCGATCCGTGGTCAGGACTTCCGTAACCTTATTCACTCCCATGTGGATCTCTTCACGAATCACTCCAGTGTTCGCAGATCTGCTCAATGCAGTGAATTCTTCGTGATCATTCTTCGCGGATGACAGTTCGTGGCTAATTCTTCGCGAGACAGTTACAACGTGGTGGGATCTTAGCGAACCATGATTCTTCGCGGATGAAGCTTCGCAACTGATTCTTCGTGGTCTTTCTTCATGGATGAAGCTTCGTGGATGATTTCTCGTGAGATAGTCACAACACAGTGGGATCTTCGTAAACCATGAATCTTCACGGAAGCTTCTTCGCGAGTCAGACCCTACGCGTAGGGCTCTCCACGAACTCTTGTTCTGTCACGCCGCCCACTGGTCAGGAGTACGAACTTGTTCTTCAAAAATCAGGTATGTCATAGCGGCAAGGGTTTTCTAGTCCAGGATTCCTCAAAACGGACGTCTTCACGGATCTAAAACTGGTTGTGTGTTTGAGATCCGGTTCCACCCCCGATTTCCAGATCTGGCAGTAGTGAGGGCGAAGCGTCTTCGGGAAGGTCCTCATGGCAACAGGGAAGAACAGATGCTGCTTTAAACATCTATTGTAAGAAATTGAAACCCAACCCTCCCGAATTCATATGTGTTGATGAAGATGGTGCCTTCCTGCAACTCGAAAGAGAATAGGTCATCCACCTGCCACCATGAGCAGATCGGGGAAAGGAGACTCAAACCCTAGGAAAACCTAGGAGGGATGCTCTAAAGCAGGAGAGACTAAACAACAAAAAATTAAATATCCCACCTTTTGTCCCTTAATTGATGATATCTAGTTTGAAGGTAAATCTTTGATACGTATTAGAATATTATGATTTTATCAAATAGGTCATCGATATGGGGTCAATTATATTTATTCATAATTGTGATATTGTTAATCTCATGGTACTTAATGAGAAGTTTCCTTGATCCAACTTTCTTCTTAACAAATAAGATTTGTTCTCCCCATGGTAAAGCCCTTGGTCGGATAAAATCTTTGTCCAACTTATCCTTTGGTTTCTTATTTAATTACTCTAATTCAATAGGAGCCATTATATATGGACTCCTTGAGATATAAAAGCATTTTGTTTTTCAATAACTCAACCACATGTTGTGGGTGAAGACTAAGGAGTGAATCTTAGAATAAATTAGTATATTCATGTACAATAGTAATTTCAAAAATGTTTAGTAATTCTCAAATAATTTGAGTTATAAATCACTCAGTGTAAATATAAAATATATCCTTTATAGTGGTTAGAAAATAGTATGAGATAAAACAATCCATTTACCCAAGATTGTCTATCCAGGTGTCCATTTAGACCTCTTTTTCACGCACCAGGTCACGGTTGAGTTAATACCCAAAATGCCCCCTTTAGGGTTACTACCCCTGGGTATATTTTCTCCAAAACCTGATTCCACATTACAGTATCAGAATAGGGATTTACTTTCTAGTGAAATTACCAACTCAATACATTAACAATATTTTAGAATATCACATTATACTTAGACTGGTCTACATGTTTTTTCCACTAAGGTTCTCTAACCTTAATTATCAAAATAGTTTCATTAATCTATAAAAATGAATAAACCATTTCACTGATACAAACTAAAGAAAAAAACATAACATAACATAATTAATTTGTTAATATCATGATTTAATTAATACACATCACAAATAGTTTCATGATGAAAGGACCAAAATTTTTTGTGTCTCAGAAATTATCTACATAAATATCTTATTTTACTACACATGTAAAAATTTCTCCATAATCATGCTCCTCTATACCCTTCTCTAGTTATATCACATGATAAAATCATCTTAAAAACCTGGTGATTTGAACCATAAGAAATGGTTTAGCATAGATTCATAGTCAGGTAAAAACATATCTTAACATGAAGCAATATAAGAGGAAGACATAAATTGTATTAAAATGTATCAGAAGGCCTTAAATGATAATATAAACATGTAAAAGTAACATAAGATATAAAAATGATAGTTAATGAAGAATATAACATATGACCTAGATCCAAACACACCTCAAAATAAATATTACATGTTATTGTGGAATAAATATTTTCAATACATTAATAATAATACATAATATTGAAAGCATGGAATATCATGGAAATGAAAAGCTTGTTTATATTTTTGAAATAACATGATAAAGAATAATGGAATGTAGAAAAACTATAAGAATCATAAAACTAATGTGATAAAAACCATTATTCCCACACCTATGTGAACAAACTCATTTTATTCATGCCTAAAAATGTGAGAAAACCCATCATGTACACGATAGTGTGAACAAACTCATTATATTAACTCATGGGTATATTGTGAGATATAATATTAATCTAATTCATAGGAGTCTAATATAGGACCCCTCTCATCATCATTCATACATATTTGGTTTAGCTAATATCAATCAGAATCATATCATAAAGAACCCATTGAACAATAATGGGTCTCCTAAACATCCACATGGAAATAATTTCCTTTTCATAAATCACCCATGTAAATAATGTGGGTTTCCTAAAACACATAAATGATACAAAAACATCATTAATTAAATAATTTGAT
Organism: Viscum album; assembly: GCA_963277665.1. NCBI lineage: Eukaryota > Viridiplantae > Streptophyta > Magnoliopsida > Santalales > Viscaceae > Viscum > Viscum album. The sequence continues at coordinate 1,131,015,721 of OY728150.1, read as the reverse complement.
ATCAAAAACATATTCTAACAAAATAATCACATACTAATAGAAAATATATGGTGAAACATGAAACAAACTACATTAGAGATAGATCATTTGATGATAAAATAAAATTATATTTTGAAAACATTTTGTATATATCATTATAGATATAAGTATCTTTTAAAAAAATCCCATTTATTAAAAATATACTGAAAAGAAAACCTTTAATGGAAAAGATTTTTGATCAAAAACTATTTTTTCCTAGAAATAAAGTAAAAACAAAATTGAAAATTGAAAATGTTGTTAACATATGGGAAATAAAATCAATAAGAAAACATATAATATAAAGGGAAACGTTTTATTTACTAAAACACTTACCTTTCCCCATGATTTTTATAGATGATATTTAACCTACTCCATCATAAAGAAAAAAAATATTAATTCCCTATTTCATAATATTATTCATTTTCATTTTCATTTATTTTATTCATTAATGGAAATTATCTTCATGTATTTGATTTTTGTAATCTCTTTTCCACGTTGGATGATAATAATCTTGATAGTTTTTAACTTAGTTCACAAAATAAATACGAATATTCATTTTACTACCAAATATAATAATTTAAAAACAATTAAAGGTACTATAATTGATTTTTTATTAAGGTTTATAATCTTGTAATTCAATTACATATGTTTTTAGTCACATTTGTGAATATAAAAATGGAGATGAACTAGTTTGGGTTATTTACCAATATCAATGGATTTACTTATAATTATCATTACTTTTTATATCTAAAAATAATCACATTAATGATATAAAATAATTATATATATCATACATTCTAATTATATATTATATAAATCCATCCATGTTTTGAAGAGAATGAAAATGAAACAAGTTTATAAGTGGTGGTGGTAGTCTTCACAATGTGTGATTCACGTTTTACTTTTTCATTAATGGGGAAAGGGAAGGCTGTTTAATGATCAAACCATTATTATAATTACATAAAATTAAAATAATGGTCTTTATTTTATCATTTTTTTATTCTAAAATAAAATTTTAGGAAGAAGAAATAAATATATTGAAATATAAAAAAGATAGGTAGGTTAATAACATTTATGGAACTTATTGGATCATCTCTTCTATGTAGGGGATTAAACCAGTAAAGGGTGGTATTTTTAGAATACCATAACATCATTATGGTTTATAGGAGAGTATAGGGAAGTTATGGGTAGGTTTTTGACCAAAAGTAAGGGGTTCTGGTGTGAGGGGAAGTTAAGAGAGGAGTGTCTCTTTTATTAGTGAAGTAGAGTGTTAATCATTTAAATATCCAAAAAATTTAGATAATGGGATGTCCATCTCAAATAAAGTGGATAAAAATAGAGACATAATAGATTGAGGAATATATAAGGGTGATAGACACTTGAAAAACAAAAATAAAAGCTTTTTTAAAATAAATTATCCCATTTACCAATAAGGTTACTCACTTTTTCATTTTTTGTCTTCACCACGGTAACAAGTTTTTTACCTAGAAAATTTTTCCTTTCTGCCAAAAAATAATTTTCCCCCTTTTATAAAATTTGGTCATAATTAATAGAAATTTTAAATCCATTTTTATTCAATTTTTTAAATTAGAAAAAATTAATTAATTTTAAAATACTAAATATATAATGTATTAAAATATTTTATTAGAAAAAAATTTTATTTAAAGTCTAAAATAGAAAATATAGGTTTATAATCTAACAAAAACATTTTTAAAATTATAATTTCACTTATAACATACATATTTGTCTTAGATAAATGTTTAATAAATTTATAATTCATATTCATATAATAATAATTGAATAACATCATGTTATTTGTAAAAACTGTATTTTTCACTATTCACCAAAACATTTATCCTATTAGAGAATTATCAAAAATTAAACATAAGATAATATGGACATGATAAATCCCAAAATGATATAAATTTTATAAAATTAATATCTTAAATGTTATAAATTCAACTTTAAATTAAAATTGTAAAATATCATGAAAAACAGTTTTTTATAGGAAATCATTTTACATATATTAGTTATTATTATAAATTTAGTTCTTATAATAAATATATCAATATTTAAAAATAACCATATTATAAAATAAATTTTAATCATTAATTTTTTTTAGTTTCATATATGTATAGATTAAGTCTATATTTAACAAAAAATATATTTCATTATGTTTGATTTTTAAACATATTATATATATATATATTTCGTAGTTCTGTTACTAGTGTTTTTACCAACTATTTCTGGACTACCATACAATGATCTACATTTTTTTGGTATTTTTTTGTGGGTAGAGCAATCCAATGAAAATAGTATTTATTTAAGGGGAAAATTGGTTCACTATAGTCCTTAAGAAAATATTAAGTCATACATCACCTTTAATCATATATATTAAGATAAATTCATATTTAAAGTGTAGTTCAAGACAAGACTAGGGACACATTCAATAATTGTGGTGTCTTATTGAAGATAATGGTTAACATTAGCTAAAATTATATTGAGTGTAATGGCTATAGTTAGTTCAATACAATTTGGAGGCATGTGTTGAGAAAATCTATGTTAGGATTTTATGATTAGGGTCTCAACTCATTGGATCAAGGAAGTACAAATTATTTAGTATTCCAGAAAAACCTCCTTAAATAACATTGTGTGATTTTCATGTCCACAATATGGCCTATGAGAATGGTAATATGGATCCTTTCCACTAGAATATCAATATGACATGACATTAGGAATCAAATGCTTAGAGATATTAGGATCAGCTAAAATAGAGTCAGACTGAAAAATAAAATTATTACATCACAATTTGTTAATTAAGATAAAATATTGAAACCTCCATTTATTTTGTAATATAAAAAGTTAAGTAAAATGGCCTCGACATTGTCCCTAAGATATAAATTAGAGAAAGATAATCATCACACTAGTTTGAACTTTCATGACTGTTGTTGGACTTTCCCACCATACTACACCAAGAGTAAATGTTCTACATCATAGAGCCCTCTATTACAGATAAAGAGACTTGTAAGAAGGAAAGATATGATGATCATATTTTCTTCTAGAAATATGACTAAGATACAATGGATGTTCAATTAATTATTCTTTAATCCATTTCTGGTGAGGATTAGAACCTTCATGAGAAAATAGATAGATGTACCATGTCTTCCAATCTATTTTATCATTATTAGTAGAAGGTTAGAAATGAGAGTTATGAGATCTCCAAGGAGAATTTTATGTGAAATATTGGATAAGGTGAACCATTAAAATCACAAAAAGTAATGATTATTGACTATATTGAGAATATTGAAATTTTTTGTTTTTAAGATACCCATATATTTATACATCAGCCTCATACTTCCCTCACTACCTCATAGTGGATGTTAATATGAAAAATATTCATTTCACTCCATAATATCAATTAAATGATTTTACAGGCATATAAGTACATGAATCTTTAAAACCAATTAGTCTTTATTGTGAACAAGAGTATGGGAAAGGTGAAATGCCCCAATACTTACACCAAGTCTAAGTCACCTTCACAATACATTAAAAAGAGGATGAGGATCGAGGGGAAGGATAAAGAACAAAATGTAGTGTGTTTTATATGTGTAATAGTGGGACAATATAATAAGAAGTGTACCTTAGTGAAGAAAAAAGGGGGGCCTTCAAGAGTATTCACTATCAAATGTGATCTTTTAGTTTAAAACTATCAGGTATTAGATATAGATTTTGGTGATCAAATTTTAATCCTAATATAGCAATGAAGTAGATTCGGAAATGATTACAGAGGTGAGGTGGACCATTGGGCATTTGATGAAGCAAGACTAGTTTCCCTATATATTGTATAATACCATATTACATTTCCAATGGGTTTAATTCTAGTTGTAACCTATTTTTATTATGTTCTCTATATTACCAAAAACATTTTATTCATGTCTAGTTTAGATATGAATGAATTTATTTTAAATTATAGAAATAAGAGTTACTACATTTAAAAGATAACCTATGTTATGGTATGGAATATTTTTATAAAACTAATTATGTATTAGAATAAAAAACCATGTGTTAGAAAATGATAATGAGTGATGTTCACATCAATCATATCCCACTTAGTTATGGAATTTCCACCTTGGTCCTGAAAAAAAAGTTATAAATAAAACTATATCAAAATGGATTTTTAGATTCCTTTGTTCTAAATACCTTATTTATATGACCATATATTTTATGGTAAAATTATTAATTATTAATTTATTATAAATGGTGAAAGGGTCCCAAAGATTATTCAATTAGATCATAAAGAGGTTTTTACAAACCTTTTCCACTTGAATCTAGTGTAGGATATACTTATATCATATCTTCTGCTAATGGAATTAGTAGATATGGTTTATATTCAGGATGTTGTATAAGTATGGTTCCTTTTATAAATTTAAGGATTAAAATAAGTATTTATAGAATAATCTTGGTAAAAATATAAATAAACTCTACTTAAACTAACATGAACAATATATTAACCCAGATTTAATGGATTATCATGGGTAGTTTATGAATCTATCTAAAATAAATCATCCTTATACACCACGATGGAACAGTTTCAATAAAATGAAGAATCATTCCATGTTGGAAATGATGAGGTCTATGATGATTCATACAATTCATCCATCATATTATTAGGGCTATTAATTACATTTTGTTTCACATATACTAAACGAAGTGAAAACTAAAGTAGAAAATAGTATTCAATATGAGATTTGGCATGTGAATACTCATATTTTGGTGCATATATAAGGATGGGGTGAAAATCATTTGTTAAGGAAATATAAGGTAAACAAATATCACCTTGTGGAACTAACTATATCTTTATAATATATTCTTTATAAAATAAAGGATATTGTCTAAAAAATCCACCAAATAAAAATATTATAGCTAGAAAATTATAGCAACCCTGAATTCTCATACATGGATAGTACATAATTTTAGATGAATATTCATCACAGTAAAAATTATATGGCTAAGGGACTTAATAGTTTAGTGTCTATGGAAACATGTAACATGATTTATTTTAACTTGGTGAAGGATATTTAACATTTCCCATAAAGATCTTCCCCATTAGTACTCTTCCAAAGAATACATTACTTAAAATCATTCTTTTAAACTAGGGATGGGAAAAAACATTGGGTGAGAAAAAATGATCAGTAAGGGGAAAAAAGGAAGATATGTAATCATTAAATAAGGATAAGGATATTACATCATGTGAAAAAACATTGGAAAACCATACCTTGTATATCAATGATCATAAACATGAATCATGGAATAGAGATTGGAAATTCATAAGTTCAAAATCATATAAAAAAAGAGTCGTGAAAGGATAACAATTTCATAAGACATATATTTGTGACATACACATCATCTTATAATATTGTGAACATGTATTAATAGAAAAAGGTTCACTCATTAAGTTAAGAACATGAAATCAGGCCCTCACATAATCTTATGGACATGAATCTAGGTCCATGCATATCATTATGTACATGAAATATAGGTCCACTCATAACATTGTAAACATGTAATCATGTTTACACATAACATTTTGATCTTGTAATTAGGTTCATGCATAAAATTTTTAACTTATAATCATGTTCATGTGTAACATTATTAACATGTAATTAGGTTCACACATAACACTGTGAACATTTAATTTTTAGAGTTGGTGCCATAGAACCAATATCACTGTACATTATTATAAACATATATTCATTGGATTGATATTAATAAACTCATTATCACATTATTATTGTTCTTCTGTATGACATTATATGTGATAATGTCATAAGAGTAGTTATCGCAGTAAAAGGTCATAGAAAACCCCAACTATGATGAGAACATGAAAGTTCCGTGATACTATTCTTCAACATATGTTCCATAGTTGGATGATTTTATTTGAAGGGACACAAATTATATAGGATATATTGGGATGATACTCATTGTAATTTGATGAACCTTCTCATGGCGTACTCCCTTGGTAATGTCTAGGAGGATATCATGAGAACGATACCCACCAATAAGAAATACACATTTATAAGTGTCATTGGATGTTCCTATCTATGGATTTTTGTATTGGTCTTTAGGTTTTAAGATTATTATTAATGGGTATTTTGACTCGTGCACTTAGATATATTATCAAAAACTATGGTGACACATGTTCATATAAGGGTAGGATGTGTTAGGTTTGTCAAGAGTAATACTACATTAATGAATAATGAAAGAAAGTATTTATCCCTTCTATTTGATAATAGATGTTGATATCTCAGGCCTTTTTTGGAAATAATATATCCTAAATAAATCCATTTCCAGGGTGTTCTGTAGGAAATTTCTATTTACAGAAGTCAAATAATGAGATATCGAGCACACAGGTTGATGGAACTTGCATGCAAGCCACATGATTGGAGATATCAATACAAATGGATTATGTTACATGATAAAAATTATTATTAGGTGACATGTTGTTGAGGCATTAACTTCTTTATCAATGGGTTACTTGGTGTGTTGCTAGATTCTAACCTTGGACTTTAGGCTGCTCCACCAAATTCCCCTGATAAAGAGGCCAAGAGGGCCACACACTATGTGTATCCAGTGACTATGTTATATAATATATTATTTATTATTATAGAAGTTGAATAAAGATTATTCCAGGTCATGATTTAATAATTATTCATGGATGTATGATCACATTTATTTCGACACTAGTTATTCGAGATGATATAATTTGGGTGGAATAATTAAAAAATAATTATTTTTTATTCAGCTAATATAATATTAATATATTTATGAGACAATAATGAAGTGATATTTATTTAATAATTACATAGTCATTATTCAAGGTTTAATAAATATGGTGGTGGATTAGAAGAATGAGTTAATGGTCTGGTAATAAATAATAATATTGAATATTATTTGATTAAATAATAAATTAATTATAACTCTCAAGATAAGCGCATGTCAGTAAATATTAATGTTGCTATTATTACTTGACATGAGGCATTAAATAGGATAAATAAAATAATTAAGGAATTTGTGAAAATTATTTATCTTTACCCTAGTGAATTAAATACCTAATTATACTATTCTCTTATTAGCCAAGCACTTGCCAAGAAATGCTATTATGGTTGTGCACAACGAATTAGAGAAAATATCTCAAGACTAGAGAGTTATTTCTTCTCCAAGATCGAATTCAAGAACAAGAGTGGTCCTCCTCCACCGGATCAAGGAGAACTCTTTGTAAGTGGTTCTCAAGGGGATTAAAGGAAGATATCGTAAGCACACATATCTTTTATGCTATCACCCATAGACTCCTTCGACGAAGTCTATTGATACTTGAAACACGTGTGGATCACTGCTAGAGGTGATCTACTCTTTATCTCTATAAAGCAATGATGATACACCTATATATCTTTGTCCAAACGCATCATTGAATAAAGAATCACATTTGAGGAAATTCTTTAATTACATTAAATTAATTATGAACAAAATATGTTTATCCTCTCTCTTGGTTCTGAGTATCTATTACTTTTTCTAAATCCTTGATTCAATTGTGTGGATACTAGAATTCACCATCGTATAAATCATGGATTGTTCTTTGAATATGGAAAAAAATAATGTTGGGAACCGGTCCTCCCACGCTTCCACTATTCTCGGAAACTAAAAGTGGTATCAAAGGGGGAATATAATTATTTATAATTAATTATCTAATTTATTGTTGGTTTACGCTTTAATAATTTAGTTTTTAAATTCATGTTTAATTGTTCTTTTTATATTTTAATTACAAGGTTTTTTCTTCCTCTATTGTTTCATGTAGATCTAACAGAAACAATTAATTTTATGATTAAAATAAAATCAAGAAAATAATTTAGAGGTTCCGTGGATTTTGTTTTTTCAACACCAGACTACACTCCATGTAATCGTAGTTACATGCCTTATAGTTTTGTTCAATGCATAAATATTTGGTTTAGTAATCAATTTGAGATCTAGCATTAATTAGGCATTAATAACACCATTAATGACATTTAATCCACCAGGTGTTGACCAGGATTAACTGAAACATATAAATTGGACTACACATCATGTGGCCCATTTGACACAATGTGTAGTGCCTAGGGGTCAGGTTTGAGCCTAGTATCCCGTACACGGCTTTCCTGGCCGGTGATCATGTAAGGAAGAGTCTACATGGTGTGTGGACCACTGGACACACCATGTATTCTGAATATTTCCGATGTACACCTCACACACCATTTCCACAAGCGTTTACTTCAGATAGACAGTGAGGAGGTTACACGTCGTGTAGTCTTATCTACATATTCTATACTTTTTCCAAATTACATAGATATAAAAGTTATTATTATATTATGTAACCCTTGATACATATACCTTCGTGTGGGCATAAATCTTGGACACAACATTTGATAGGTGTTTGATATGTGTGTGTGTGTGTTTTTAATTAACATATGCATAATGCTCAAATATTTTCACATCAAGTATGATTTATATTACAATTATAATATTTTGTGCATGGTAAACATCACAAGTAGAAAGTATATATAGGTATAATACATTCTAGGGAGTTTGGATGGGTATTCACTGAGTTCCTCTAAGGTAGATGTTATGAAAACAATTAATTTTAAATTTTATTATTAATTTTTTTTAAATTATAATGGATGGGAATCTTGAGGAAATTCATAAAAGGTTTAAGATAAAATGATTGATTAATTGAAGTTAATAATTAATCTATTAGAGCACGATTTATCTTAAATAAGAACAATTAAAGAATTTAATTATAGTTTTATTAAATGCATAATTCTTTTCATGCATCTGGATGATCATGATCCACACGAGAACTTTTTATGTGATTGGTTTCCCTTTTAATTTTTTATTAATTTAAATTATTGTCATGCATGCCTTCTGTCATCATTAATATGTAAGGCATGCGTTCCCATGGTTTATTTAATGTAAAACCTCTTTTCCCGTCATCTACATGTGAGTAAAATCATATGTAATGGATGGATTACCCATGATAGTGGAGGCAGTTTAAGTTTGGAGTCATGGTGAAACTAATATAAGGAGATATAAAGGTGGATAGGTGGAATGTTGTAAACACGAACCTAATTGGTTCAAGGGGTTTCTCCCCTAGGTCGGTGGTTAGTTTTTCAACCATAAGATAAAATAACCATCAGAACAAGCTCATGATCATACCCTTTATTTTATTTATTTGGGTTTTATGGTTATTCATTATAGATTTTTTGTCTTGATCACATACTTAATGAATTAACAATCATGCAAGATGGAACTAAAATAAATTGGATTATGCATAAATATTATATAATACATGGTTAATCACTTAATATTAACCCAAAAAATAATTACAAGCATGTGAAAATATAATAAATTTAAATTCACACATAATGGATAAAATCCCCCAATAAAATATTAGGTTTCTATAGCCCTCCATTACTATGGTTAGAATTGAACCCCAATTTAAAGTGTTTGACCATCCAAATTTTGGGTGATTTAGATAATTGGGGAATTTTAATTTGAGTTTTTTAGTTTGAAATGATTTAGTTAACATAAAGGGTTGAATGCCAAAGATGTACATAGTGTAACTAAGAGGCAAAGGTTGAGGAAATCCAAAATTAAAGATTTCAGTATTAGGGAGTCCACTCAACGGATCAAGGAGTTGCGAGTTAATGCAGTTGGAATTTGGAATGCCTACCTAAAACCTTTCAAATTGCTTGACCAACCAAACTTGGGGTCATGATAAGGGAAATATGGATCCTTTCCTCTAGAATTTCCAATCAAAAGGATATTTTGAATCCATTGGTGATGGCTATTAGGTTTCTATAGAATAGTGGGAGACTAATGAATTTTTATTTATTTATTTGTCTTAATTTTATTAGATAAAATAAAAAAACTCCCTTCATATTATTTGTAGAAAAAACATTAAAAATGACATCAAACATATCATTGTGATCCATACTTGAGAAGGAAAACCTTCTCACAAGAACTAATTTGCATGAGTGGAAAAGGGGCCTTTGGGTTATACTTATCCATGAAAGGAAACTATATGTGATGGAAGAAACTTTACCAGTTGTGCCTTGAAATGATGTGAGTGATGAGGAGATCTCAGTATATGAGAAATATTTAAATAATCCTATGGATTTTTAGTACCTCATGTTATCCTCAATGACTAATGATCTCTTGAAGCAACATGAGGAAATGGATGCTTATAGCATGATGTCTCACCCTCTCAATCTCTATCAAGAGAAAGAGAGACAAGAGAGGTATGAAATTTCCAATGCTTTATTCACCACTATTCTTAGAGGGTGTGTGCCACCTAGGAAACATGTAGTCAATATTATTAGCAAAATTGAGCATATAGTCATCTTAGGGATTAAATTTTTGGATGATTTGCCTACAGATCTCATACTATCATCTGAACCAAAAACTGTCTCTAGTTTTATTATGATTTATAATATGAGAAATAATGTGAAAAGTCTACCAGAACTTATTAAATTAATTTTCTATGTGGATAAGGACATGGGGAATGAAAAACCCACAATCCTTGTGGTGAATAGGAAGAAGAAGGAAATGGAAAAGGGGCCTAAAAAAATAAACAGTCTAAAACCCCCCAAGAACCATATGACCAAGAAGAAGAATATCCAAAATCATGGGAAGGAAAAGGAGGCAGTATTCTTTTCATATTGAAAGTTGGGTCACTGGAAAAGTAACTGCACCTAGAGGCAAGGGGAATCCAAAGGTGGATTCATTATCGAGTGCAATATTTTAATTTCTAAATATTGGGTATTAGATATAGTTTGTGGTTCTCACATCTATATTCAAATATAGAAACCATGTATATTTCATAAAATTTCCAGTAGAGAGGTGATATGCGAGCTACCAATGGTGTGATGTTGGCTAATCTTTCCATTTTTGAATACCACCCTATATTACCAATGAGAATGATATTGGTTTTATATGGTTGTTTTTATGTACCTAGTGTTACCAAAAACATAATTTACCTATCTGTTTTGGATACATATGGGTTCATTTTTATGTTTTGAAATAAAAGTAATTTCTTTTATAAGAAAAAAATATTTTATGGTATGATGAATTTAAATAACTGTATGTATGTATTAAATTATGAAATCCTTGTTTTCACAATTGATAACGAATTAACTTCACATGATTCATATAACACGCAATTGTGGAATCACCGTCTAGGTCATGTAAATGAGAAGAGACTGAAACAAAACTTCATCAAGATCTTTATTTTAACTCTTTTGAGCTACAACCAACTAATAAATGCCATGTTTGTTTACAAGGTAAAATGACCAAACCTCCATTTGGTGGGTAGGGTGAAAGATCCACATAGATTTTATGATTTTTATATATCGATGTGTGTAAATAATTTTCAGTACAATCTAGAGGTTTATATTCTTACTTCATAAATTTTATTGCTTAATTGAGTAGATATGTCTATATTTTATTCGATGATGTATAAGTCTGAGTCCTTTAATAAATTCAAGGAATTAAAGAATAAAGTAGAGAATCAGTTTGATAATAAGATAAAGAAGCTTCAATCAGGTCGAGGTGTAGAATATCTTAACTCAGAGTTCATTAACATTCTACAGGAGTATTGAATTCTATCAAAACCCACTACACCATATACACCACAGTGGAATGCTGTTAGTGAAAGGAGAAATTGTACCTTATTGGACATGTTATGGTCATTGATTAGTCGTGTAGATCTTCCATTATCCTTTTGGGATATGCATTGAAAACTGCAGCATACACATTAAACTGAGTACCAACTAAAGTGGATAACAGAATTACCTTAGATCTATGGAGTGGAATGACACCCATTTTGTTGCATGCATGTGGATAGGGATGTGAATCATTTGTTAAGTATTTATCAGGAAAAAAACTAGCACCCAAGGGCGTGAGGTGTTTCTTTATAGGGTATCTCAAGGAAATAAAGGGATAATACCTATACAACCCCATGGACTAGAAAGTAATTGTCTCCAGACAAACCATATTTCTTGAGAGGGAGCACATCCTCAATAAGGATAGTGGGAGAAACATTGAATTACATAATTCTGATTCCCAAGATACCCCAGAGTTTTGTATAGGAACAAGTTCTACATTTCCTCATGGAAAAAGTAAATCTTGAAACACAAGTACTATGTAAGAGCCCAAGAAAGGTAAGGTAACCAAAGTGATATGATTTTCTAGTCACTGATTATGGTGACTCATTGTTTTTGGAAAATGATGAACCTCTCCCCTAAAAGGATGAAATAGAGAGCTATGAATATATAACATGGATAGAAGCTATGAATTTTGAGATATATTACATGTATCAGAACCAATTTTGGGTTCTGGTCGATGGACCAGTGGATGTAAAGCCTGTTGGATGTAAATGGGTATTTAAGAGAAAACCGTACGTGGAAGGTAAATTATATATCTATAAATCAAGGTTATTTTCTAAAGGGTTTAAACAACATCAATGAATTGACTATGATGAATTATTTTCACCAGTTTCTATGCTTAAATCCATTAGAATCATATTTTCCATAGTTTCTTACCTTGACAATGAGGTTTGGTAGATGGATGCCAAAACTACATTCACTAATGAGATCCTTTAAGAATATGTACATATGACACAATGAGAAGGTTGTGTGACACCCGGTGATGACAAAATGGTTTTCAAGTTGTAGAGATCCACTTATGGATTGAGGCAAAAATCTAGGTCATGGAATATTTGATTTAATGAATCCAAGAAAAGAATTTGGTTTCATTAAAAACAAATGTGATTTTTTGTATAAAAAATTTATTAATGGGAATGTGATCATTATCGTAGTAGTATATGTTGATGACATTTTACTTATTGTAAACAACATACCAGCCATGAAATCTGTTAAGGACTGGTCGAACAAGTCCTTCCCCATGAATGACTTTGAAAAAAAAGCCTACATTCTAGAGATCAAGATAATTTTTTATATATCCAAGAGGCTGCTCGGACTAAGTAAAATTTCATATATATATCAGATACTAAAGATATTTAGTAAGAACAATCCAAGAGGGGATTGGTTTCAGTGTCACATGGATTACATTTATCAAAAAAAATGTGTCCCCAGACACAAAAAGAGAAAGATACAATGAGTAAGATACCATATACTCCAATGAAATGATCTATCATGTATTCCATGTTATGTACTAGACTTGATGTTTCTTATGCATTTATCACGGAAGAAAAATATATAATAGATCTGAGAGAACAGTATTGGATTGTTATTAATAATATACTTAAGTATCTGAAAATAATTAATGATATGTTACTAGTGTATAGAGGAGATGAGGATATTTTCTTCATAGGGTATGTTGATGTAGGTTTTTAGAAGGATCAAAATGATCTAAAGTTGCAATCGGGATATGGTTTCTTTCTCAACAAAGGAGTTGTGAGATGGAAGAGTTCAAAGAAGCGAGTTTTTACTGATTCTATAGTGGATTATGAGTGTTTACTAGATTTTGGTATAGCCAAGGAATCTATCTAGATTTGTAACATTTTCTAGGATCCTGATGTGGTAACCAATAATGAAGACTCTATCACATTTTACTAAGATAATACTATAGTGGTGGCTCTTGAAAAGATCCCAGGTCATATCAATGAACAACATACAAACTCAAGAAGTATTACATCTTTAGGGGCTTTTATCAAAGGGGTGAAGTCAAAATGAGAAAAGTATCCACAAAAGATAACATGGTATACCCCTTGACTAAAGGCTTATCTCTACATAAGCCTGAATATCATGTGAGAGCTAGCGGAAAGAAGATTGTTAGCAATTGGCCCTAGTGAAAGTGAAAGTCTATTGGAGTTGGTGCCCTTGAAACAACTACTTTGAATTTTATGAAAAACATATATTAATTGAATGGATTTTAAAAAACTACTTATCACATCAGAATTATTCATTTGCATGACATTTTATGTGATAATGTATTAAGAGTAGAAATCTCACTAAAAGATCATTGTAGATCCCTACTATGATGAGAACTTGGAAGGGCCACGACACTATTCATGAACATATGTTCTATAGATGGATGATATCATTTTAAGGGAAAAAATGATATAGGATATTAGGGGTGGAGACTCGTATGACTTTGAGGCACCTTCTTATGGTGTACTCTCTTGGTAATGTCTAGGTGGATATTATGAGTATGAGACCCGCCAGTAGGAAATCCACATTTATAAGTGTCATTGGATATTCCTATCTGTGTACATGTGTATTGGTCCTTTGATATTAATATTTTTATTAATTGTTATTATGACTCATGAACTTAGATGTATTAGAAAAAACGGTGGTGACATATGTTTGAGATGTTAAAGAATGAAAAATCGAGAACATGGGTTGATGACACTTGAATGCTAACCACTTGATTATATATATCAAGAAAAATGTATTATATTATATTATAATCATTCATATGACGTGACATGTTTTTATGGCATTAAATTATTTCTCTATGGGTGTCTTGGCATGTTTCTAGATGAAAACGTTTGATTTTAGGTTACTCTGCCTAATTCCACTTAGAAAGATGCCTAAAGGGTCAAACACTATGTGTATCCAGTATTTTAGTTAAATAATATATTATTGGTCATTTAACAATTGAATAAATATTACTCATGTTTTTGGTTTAATAATTATTCATGGATGCTTCATCACATTTATTTCGACACTAGTCATTTGATTGAATATATTTGTGGGATGAATAATAAATATTTATTTATTTTCTACTTATTGAATATAATATTTATATATTTATTATTGAATGATGAAGTGATATGTATTTAATTAAAAAATAGTCATTTTTCAAGGATAACTAAATATTGTGTAGGAATGGTGGACCGATTTAAGGGTCCGGTGAGAAAAAATAATATTGAATAATATTTGATTAAATAAAAATTTAATTATAACTCACCAGATAAGAGTATGTAATAAAATAATAATGTTGATGTTATTATTTGACATGGGGGTTTCTCTAGGATTAATAAAATAATTAAGGCACTTGTAAAAAAAAATTATTATTACCTTAGTGAATTAAATACGAGGTTATATTATTTTGTTATTAGCCAAGTGCTATCCAAGCGATGGTATTTTGGTTGTTCACAAAAAATTGGAGAAATTTTCTCAAGGATAGAAAGTTATTTCTTCCCCAAGATTTATCTCAAGAATGAGAGTTATCCTCCTCCATTAGATCAAGGAGAATGGTTTGGATGTGGTTCTCAAGGTGGTCAAAGTCAGACATCGCAAGCGCAAGAATCTTCTGTGCCATCACCCAGAGACTCCTTCGGCGATGTCCAAAGATACGTGAAACAAATGTGGATCAATTCCACAAGAGATATAATCCTGATAACTACAATTTAATGATGGTACACCTACAGATCTTTGGTCAACCACATAAATGAAGAAAGATCACCTTGGTGGTAATTCCGTAATTTAATTAAATTAATTATTAAAAAAATATGTTGATCTGCCCTCTTGGATATGGGTTTCTATTCCTTTGTATAAATCCTTGATTTAATTCCATGGATACTAGAATTTATCATCGTATTGATCCTAGATTGTTCATTTAATATGGAAAAAATTAAATTTGGGAACTGGCCCTATTGCGCTACCGTAGCACCTGGAACCTATTGTAATTTGGTTCACACATAACATTTTGAGCAGGTAATTAGGTTCCCACATAATACTTTGCACATGTAATTAGGTTCTTGGATAATTTATATACACATGGGTTATCTATCATTACCCAATACATTAGTGGGAGATACTGGTCCAACCAATCACATAATGAGATTATACATATGTGTCCCCTAAGATCTTAAGAATTAATCATATCATAACAGCTGAAATGAATTGGGAATCATAAATATTTTATAATATCATAACCAATGGAAAACAGATAGTTTTCTTAATCATTTAATGATAGCATAACTCTTAAAAAGAAGTGGGTTTCATAGTTATTTTAACATGGTATAGATTGTGGAGTAGAAATGGGTTTCTAAAAGAACTTGTGTTCTGAAACATAGAATATTCATAAAAAAGAATAAGAATGTTTCCCTTGGATCATATACCTGGAAAATTATAATCTATATCAAAGGATTTCATCTTAGATGAATGATGATGTTGAAAGATAACTTGAATCATTTCTTAAGGAAAATAAACATTCATTGAAAATAATTTTTTTTTAAAAAAAAAATCAAAAGTCTATTATTTTAAAACCACTTTGGGACCATATAATAACAGATTTAAAAATCATACAAAACATTTCATGAGGAAAAAATCATTTTTCTTTGAAACATTATTCTTAGAAGATAAAATTTATTCAAAAAACCTTTTCTTTGAAAATATCTTTGACAATATAAAAAAGATGATTTGAAAATAATTTAATGTACTTTTTAAACATAAAAAATATTATAAATCCATTTCATTGAAAATGATCTTGAAATATATTTTAAAAAATATTCAAAAAAAATATAGAAAAAAATTTTTTTGGAAGAAAACTAATCTATAGACAAAGAGAAAAGTAAAGTCATATTTTCTTAAAAAAAATTATTAATTATCATAAGTACCAAAGATTGTGAAAATGATACCATTTCTTGAAGAAGTAATTAATAACCAGAGGATAAGAAAATTTATGAAAAATATTTAGAGGTAGGTCATGATATTTCAATATTTGAAACGAAATCATAAATAATCTCAATAAATAATTACATTTTAACATAATCCTCTACAACATTGGTAACATTGAATCACAATACCCATGAAGGAATAACATAAAATGGAAAAAAATTATCATGATGATAGATAAATTCATGGTACTTCATGTCATTGGGGATGTATATACACCTCATGAAATAATATAGCTTCATATCATAGATGTTTTTTCGATGAATAAGATGGATTCACGGGAGCTTCCGCCCTCGGGCACTACTCAAAGAAACCCTAGACAAGTGGGGATCCATGGTGCAAAATCCTTCATAGATGTGGTCACGGGTCGCCCTACTTGCAATGAAGCACAGGCCTCTGACTGCATGTCGCCCAAATCATACAGGTTTTGAGGTTTAACAGCAATTTATTTCTCAACAGAAGAAGTTAAACTTCTTTCCACAGACCTCCATTTTTCACTGGTTGGTAACTTCTCAAACCGTCGACCCTCTCTAGTTTTCCTTCGTAAAACCATGGATAACATAGGCTTTACATGTTTTCATATCAGATTTTTGAATCCTCTACATGTTCTGTTTCGATTTTCTCTTGATGATGATTACTATAGATTCTGGTATCGCGGTTCATGGTCTTTCGGGGGTTCTCACATGAAAGTCTTTAAATGGTCACCTGATTTTAATTTTGATGTTGAGCCCCCCATTTCCCCAATTTGGCTAGGATTTCCAAGTCTACCACAACACCTCTTCAAACAGCAGGCTTCAACCTCCATTTCTAGACTGTTTGGGAAACCTCTTAAGCTTTATAATGCCACACTAAACATGACACACCCCTCAGTTTCTAGAATTTGCACAGAAATAGATATCTCACAAGATTTGACTTCGAGGTTTTGGATTCAAAATGAGGAAAATGGATTTATACAAGATGTGGTTTTTGAGAATGTCCCTGAATTTTGTAATAAATGTTTTAGAATTGGTCATGCCACAAAGCCTTGTGAGAATAAAAGACCTCCCCCCGTCCACTGCCTCATTCCAAATCTATTTGGGTTGAGAAGGTCAATCCAGAGGAGATTACTGCTGGTCAGGCTGATATTCCAAAGGAAAACAATATCACCTATACCTTCAAAGATGAATCAATTACTCATTTGGACACTCCATGTGCCGGGATAGAAGTTTCCATACAAGAGGGTCATGAGACAAAAGAACTTGACCAAGTGGAATCTAAGGAACCTTTACAATATTTTGTTGAAAATTTCCCGTTGGAAGAGGATTATCATTTTAAAGATCGAATAGGGAAAAAAGTTTTGATTGATTCTGATGGATTCATCACTCTGAATCCCAAAAAAAACGCAAAAAACATAGGGATAATGCTAATACTAAAAGAACTATTGTCACACGTTCACTTCCTGCCAAGGTTATTGATATTGATGTCCCTCCACAGCCGGTCCCCCTTGAACCCTTGCCAAAATCCTTAGACTCTTCTGATCACTCTGAATTAGAAGATTCCCCCAGTGAAGTTGATGAAAATGATCCTGCTTATAGGGATGCCTACCAGTATGATGAGAAAATTTATTTCACAGAGGATCTTGACTCCTGGAAAATTGAAAATGACGCAGCTTCCATTAGAAAATATAAAAATGGTGATATGACTGTTGACGCTCCTTTTCGTCACATTGTCTAAAATAATGGAAAGGGAAATACCTTAGTCCAAATTGATTCATCCTTTGAAGAAACATCAAAAATCGACAAAGGGATGAACAAGGAGAACATTGCCCATAGGTCATGCAAGTTCCCTCATGGTCGCGCAGGTATACTTGCGCGCCGCCTAATGGTCGTGCAAGTGACTTGTGCGACCTACATGATAACCGCCCGGGGTCTTCTCTAGCCTATAAATACAACCTGTGGGCCCCCCATTTGAGGACGAATTTTTCCCAGAATTCAGATACAGAGCTCTGAACGCCCAAGTCTCTTCTTCAGGTCTTTCAAACACTTCTAAGGTAATTCTTTACCTAGAATGGAAGGTCTAAACAAGAGGAGTAAGGTCTAAGTGTTAGAATTCACTAACACTTGCGCACCTAAGGTGTTTTACCCTTAATGGAAATGAACATACTTGCACGCCGCCTTACTTCTTCACCAAAACTTGCGCGCCTCTCTTCTGGAAGTACCTCAAGATAATTCTAAAAGCTTTTGTCAAAGATCGCCCAAGTGTTACCCTACTGGTTAACAATCGCGCAAGTACCCGTGTGTCGCGCAGGTATACCTGCACCACTAGGACTTGCGTGCCCACGCAGTACCTGCGCGCCTGCCAGGAATTGCGCGCCGCTACCTTTTTTGGGTTCCCTTCTTGCCCATTTAACCCCTCCTATTCCATTCCACCTCTTCTATTCAAGATTCAGTCTTCAAGACACTCTTCAAATCCTTTTTTGGAATGTTTTCTTGATTGACTTCCTTATTTGAAAGGAATTCTGTGGAACATCTCTTAAAAACTTAGTGATTCACATATCTTTATGTCACTAAAGTTAGAGATTTAATTAATTCAACCTCTTCCTTTAAGATGAGAGAAACCTTAAACAATGGGCATCCTCCTTAGGAGTAAGCCCCAATCATAATTTCCCTTAATCTGGGCCTCCTTTTCAAGAGTAAGCCCCAGTCCAAGTTCTCTTGATTGGGCCTCCTTCTCAGGAGTAAGCCCCAGTCCAGGTTCTCTTAATTGGGCATCCTTCTCAGGAGTAAGCCCCAATCTCAATTTCTCTTAACCAGTCCTAATTTACCTTTGATCTGGGATTCCTTCTCAGGAGTAAAACCCAATCATAAGTCCTCTCCTAATTTGGGCTTCCTTTTCATGAGTAATCCCCAAGATAGAGTATTCAAATCTCCATGAAGCACATATACCTTTATGGACCTTGTTCCTGGATTTCATCCGTGAAGTAAATCCTAATATTCATTTATCTGGGCAGTCATACATACATAATCCCCACATTATTTCTTATTATTGCATCTTTCATGGCACAATTGTTTGCTTTTTACAAATACCTCTTGTTTCTCACACCGAGCATGAATCACGTGAGCTTAGAATGGAAAAGTAATTTTGACATCCTTCTTTGAGCCATCAATCATAAACATCATACTCCCTTACTCGAACTACGTGGGTACTGATTCCTTTTCTAAACAAAGGATACGTAGGTAGCCCATCGGAGGGTTTGATCCAAACTCTGAAATAATTCATGTCCTTCTGAATGACAATAAACTTTATGTGCACCACTGAGTGGCTTTAAAACCTGTATGGTCATCATAATGACCAAGAGACTTCTATATTAATGTGTCGAAGGATACCATTGACCAAGGATCTCTAACAAATACAGATGATTCGTTATTAATGAAGAACCTCGAATACATATAAAAGATTCTCTAAATTTCCTACATATTTAATCATTGATTGTCAGATCTAAAGGAAAGATCATTTTATACATGGTAATGTAATAAGGAT
Organism: Viscum album; assembly: GCA_963277665.1. NCBI lineage: Eukaryota > Viridiplantae > Streptophyta > Magnoliopsida > Santalales > Viscaceae > Viscum > Viscum album. The sequence goes on along the minus strand of OY728150.1, from coordinate 1,130,995,451 downwards.
TCATGAACATAACTTAAATCTATAAAGAGAGTCCCAGAGTAGACAATAATTCCCCTAAAAAAGGTGTGATGGGTCCAACCTCCCATCCTCTCGACCAATGCAAATTTCTGAGCCTCATCAGTCCCCAACCTAATGAGTGCCTACCTTTGGAAAGTAGGTCCAAAAGGATGTGGAATCATTGGATGTTTCCGATTCTACAAACAAACCCGTTAAAAACTGATTGGAATGTTTGAACCTTCAATAAATGAGGTCAACCCCAAATTCTGAGGGAAACAAAAAATGGTGAACTCGACATGAATCCTTAACCATGTTAAAATGATGTTTTACTTATTTGTTAGGCCCCTTTTTAAAACTCAATGAGAGGGCCAACAAAAACAATCATTGACATATGTGCTCATCTAAAAGATGTAGTGGCTGAATTTATCTTGATTATGTCTGTTATATCAAACAGGCACTCTTTTCCAAGATCTTCTACATTTCCTAAATGGATGCTCTCAAGTTCACACCTGTGAATACTGCTGCTGCAAATTCCACTGCTGCTACTCCTGCTGGATCGTCATCCGCTCTGAGGATGACATCACCTACTCAGCATCTTCAATGCTGGGTATCAAATGAACTAGTTAAAGAGTACCATCAACACGGTACCATCCCAACTCTGGAGGCTGCCCGACAATCCCTCCAAGTTAACAACTCGCACAGGTTGTCCGGACAACGACGACCAGTGATCAAGAAGCAGGCGGTTCTAACCACCGTCTCCAACTGTTTTGGGTCGTTATCCCCAGAACGCAATCATTATTCGCTCGCTTATTCTGGGGAGGTGAATGAGCAGGTCCCTCAGGGCCTTAATTCAAGCAAACAAGAGTCCTTCCCGAGGGTCCCATCAACAATCGATGCCAGACTCATGCGGAAGTGCACCCTCAACATGATAAGGGTGTCGACTCCAGGCGTTCGGCTCAGGTTCCTCAAACCCGAGCAGTCAAGACGAATCGCCAGAGGTGAAATCCCATTAACAGTGAGGAGGTTCTCATCTATACCATCTCCTAAGAACTCCACCAACCTAACTTGGTGGCAAGCAACGAGCGGGCACACACACCTACCCATTTTAATTCTGTTGTCCAGCAGACTCATCTGGCAGCATCACGCCTATCCCGCCAGGCAATTCCGACAGAGTACTATAGGCAGGAACATACACCTGTTTATACATCATCATCTAGTCAGCAGGCTCGTCTGACTACATATGATGGAGCTCGTCAACCACGTTCGGCTAAATGAAATCAGCAAGCATATACACCTGATAGTATTAATCAAGCCTACCAACAGTCTTTCTTGGTAGCATTCAGATAAGTTAGTCGGAAAGCTCTGATGAAAAACAGGAGGCAGACTCAACATTCTGCCCCCACACTTGAGTACTGTCAGGATTCACTAACAGGAAACGGAGGACAGGAGCAGGCACATACACCTACTCCAATCACGGAATGGACGTATATCCTCGTTCCAGCAATTGAAGTCACCAAGAATATTCTATCAATGGTTAAAGAGAAGAAGCAAATCCATGCTCATATTCTAGATGCCTTCCAGGATATTATAACAACTTCAGCGGAATCTCAGGGAAAGACAAATCAATCTATCACTATCAGTGGAGTAACACGTCAACTGTTTACTCCAGAACAGACAGACACATCTGTTATAGTCCAAGAGGTTCGTGGGGCATACTCCCCCATATCATATGGACAACCATGTCAGGCACATACACCTGATTTGAGTGGAGATCGTCAGCCTAACCTAGCCATCTCCCCTAATCAGGCACATACACCTGCTCAGAGCAGCCACTTTCATCAACAAGTGGTTTCCAAGGCGAGTAAGAAGGCGTCTAAGAAGAAGACCTGCCCAGCACAATCAAAAGATCAAGAGCCAATCTATAACAAGGCCTCTCTCAATGCTGGAGTTCGTGAATCCCTCAGACAATTATCTGTTGGAATCCAAGATTCTACTCCCTCATTTCCCAATAGTGGGAACATTAATTCCGAAGGTCTTCAAGAGACACTTCCTCGTGAAGGCCTGCTTCATGATAATTCGGTTGATCTTGAAGTTTCATCTTCAGATGAGAGCCACAGGAACACTCTGTGTGGTCAGAAGACCAAGGATCAAGAGATCTCATATTTTTTTGTAACCCACCATGGTGGTCCTCCCCATGATGATGAATTTTGCTATGAAAGTCCTCTCCGCAATAGTGATGCACATTGCCCGGAAAATTCTCTAGTGGACAATGTAGTGCCGAGAAAGCCCTCTTATCTTGAGGCACTTGCAAATGCGAAACTAGTCATGTCTGATGCTTCATCGCTAGCAGGTGAAATACTTTCTCAATAAGAAGATAGCCCAGGGTGTAGGTCATTCTCCGAACCACCCCTAAGTCATGCATCTTCTAGTTTAATCATTGATCTCTCTACCAATCTTGTTGAATTTGATGAAGTAACAAGGAAGCCCCAACTCTAGTCAAATCAGGTAGAAGTAAATTCATTTAATGATAAAGAGGAAATGTTAAACATGAGAAAACAACTGGAAAAAGGTGAGGTACCAGTCAGGTTTTGGCCTCTGGCTGACTCTCAGTATGACATTCCAAAGATGTTGACAGAATATGGAATTCATGATATTCATCTCAACGTATAGAAAACTCTTTGTCAGTTGAAGAAAAAATTATTATCTTATGATGAATATGAAAATCATGTTAATATAATATAAGGGTTACAACGCCAGATTGATTTGGCATCTCTATCAGTCTCTCGATATCTGAAGGCTGAAAATCAGCAGAGACCCCTTCAGCGTTCATGACTTGGTGCACTATGAAGATTGCGCCAGTTAATTTCCAATGCCACATTTAGTATTCATATCAGAGGATGGGGTGTTCATGGAGCACTACATTTCACTGTACTCTCCAGTCAGCAAAGCCTGCCGAAAATGGTCTCATGCAATGTTATTGCCTATGGCTGGCCAAAGTCAATGGGCTTTGTTTGTAATCAAAAGCTTTCCCAAGAACAGGCTTCAACTAGTTCCTCTCAAAATCAAGCATACAGAGAACAATTTGTTGAATTACTCCTGCATCAAGCGAACAAGAATATTGAACAGACCTCTCGTATGGAGAAAGCACATCACCAAGTGATAGAAGTGTCAGAAATCATCCAACGGTCTTCTGAGCCGGGTGATAAAGGTGGATGCAGGTTGATGCATCCATCTAATTTCTAGACCAAGTTCTGCAAGATTAGGCGAGCTTTTAAGAAAGTCTTGGACATAGCATGTCAAGAGCCACCCCTGCTTTCCAGACTGGAGACTTTTTTAAACCAGCCCTCAGAATCAACAAATAGGATTCGAGGAGTAGATCAAAGACAGCAGGAACAGCCCCAGTCCACTAGACTAGAGACATTTTCAAATCATCAATCCCCTCCTCAAAGAAAATTGGTCTTTTCTCAATTGGGGAAGAAGCCACAAGAGGAACGAAGAGCCAAATTATCAGGAGATTCTCTCCAAATTATGGTTCGGCAAGAAGTTTCTAAGGGATTGAATCAACAAAAGGAAATGTCTCATCAAAGACATTGAAGAAGACAATATCATAGAAATGCTGATAGAAGGGATGTGATGCGTTATGCATCAATCAATGTCATCAATGTCGTTGTTTTTGATCCACCAGATGAGGCTCACTTAGGGAATAATATGAAGAGGTTCCTGCTCAAGAAGATGTACGCACCGACACAAATGAAGAAGGTGTGCGTACACGAAATCAAAGGATTACTCATAACCTAAGTAAACCTTCAAGTTACCAACTCCCCCCTCTCCAAAAAGGATCCAAAAAAGGGAGGGGAAAGAATCAATTTACATATCATTTCTCTGGATAAGTCCAATCACTCTCACTAGAGAAAAGGTTTTCACAACAGGAGGAATAAATGAAGGAAATAAGGAGGTTGAATGCAGAACTACATTAGGTTAGTCTTCTTCTTAAGCATGCTGGAGTCAGTCATCCAAGGGAATTTGTTGTAGCTATTGAGATGGATCAAGAATATCCTCTTCTATCAGTACACCCTCACAGGTATAATCCTATGGGTCAAGTGAAACAACAGTTGGTAGTGCTACCATCAGTTTCAGCACCAACCACCACATCTGTCCAAGCTCCAGTCATTGTACCTACCCAAGTCCAAGTTCAACTGGATATTTCTCAAAAGTTAATAACTACCGTTGAGTCATTAACAGCTCGGTTAGAAACTATGGAAGGGAAGTGTGCACAGGTTCAACCAGAAAAGAAATCTTTCCCCGTATGTGTAGATTCAATCTCTCCTCCATCTAGTTTTGGAAACACTGTATTCCCTATTTTCAATGGATCAGGTGATCCTGAACAACATTTGATGCATTATATGTCTTGTTGCGATCCTATGATGGGAACTTCGGAACAGCAAGAAGCAGTGAAACTCAAATTTTTTGTGTGGACCTTGCAAGGACCATCCTTTGTCTGGTATAAAATCTTTCACTCCCGATCAATTACCGGATGGGAGGATCTTTTCCAAAAATTACTTCTTCAGTTCAGCTCAACTTTTCCAAAGACAATAGTCTTCGATCTTACAAACTGTAGGAAAAACGAGAATGAAAGGGTACCATATTTCATTGCTCGCTGGAAGGTATTAACATATTCCCTATGCTTAGCACTCCCTCAAAAGGAATTGTTGCCAATCTATGTGGCAAATCTGCGTGATGAATTACACACGTCGTTGATCCCTATGAAATACACAGGAGGGTTTCGAGACCTTACTTCAATTGCTCAGCAGATTGAAGATTCCCTTATACAGGCTAAGGCTAAATCTCATGTAATTCCATCATCTTTAGGAAGGAGAATGGGTAAATCATAATCTGCTACAGTTATTCTTAAACAAATAGTTGTACCTATTTCTACATCAAAACCTTAATCTTCTTGAAGGTCTCTACCTCATAAGCACCAACAACAATGGTTGTTTCGTCCATATGATCAAAGAGATCAAAGACGAAAAAAATTTGAGGATCTGAAGAGCAAAACATACTCTTTCTGAAATGAAAAAGTTCCTGGTTACTTCATTTCAGCTATGGAAAATAATTTGGTTCAATTTCCAAGGCCTAAGAGGCCAAACAAAGAAGGAGATGAAGACCGTCCCAATTATTTACCTTTTCATCAAATGTTGGGGCATCCCATCCAGGAGTGTTTTGTCTTCAAATACCTTCTGCAAAAGATGGTCGACTCGGGACAAGTCAAACTGAAAGGCTCTTCAGCCCAGGTAGCATGTGTTACTGCTATAGTTCTAGAGGAGGAAGATGAGTGGCAAGAAGTCAAAAGCAAAAAATGAACAAAAATATGATGATTCGATTGTCATAAAGACGATCAACCGAACTCATGCTATTTTGTGAACGTAATTGAAGAAACCAATTGTACCTTCTGCTATGAATGCCGCAGCAAAACCCTCTTCATTAGAGGGAAAATCCTCAAAGAAACGGCATGATTCAAGGAAAGAAAAATAATCAGAAGAAGATGAGTATGTGTCAAAGCCTAATTTTTCTTTGACCTTGGAAGACTTCATGCCATCTACTTCAAATCAAAGAGCACCATCCCACCAAACGGAATAGCCTAAATAGGCTAATCAGGCAGAATCTTCATCGGATGAAGAGTTTATTTTCGGTTCTGTTAATATGATTCAATTAACAGATCCATATTCCAATCACAGTTTCAATTTCAATGAGCCTTAATTCCATGTATCAAATAGGGGAATCAGAGGAAGTTCCAGAGGCTCAGGATATAGGGGAATATTTGGTTATTTCAGAAGCCACTATTCCAATTCTACCCCTTCTAGAACTGTGTACGCAGTAGAAACTTATGGTAGAGCCCTGCAGCGAGCTCAGCAAGAACAAGCAAGTTCTTCTACCAATAGAAAATTCAGTCCTGTCATAGTTATTTTGGAAGACCAGTTGATGGTTCCATATTCATCCTCTCAGCAACTAAATAGACCTAATCGGTCTGATCTTCCAAGGCCAGGAGTATTACCAACTCCTATCCTGATACAAGATGCATTAACTTCCAAAACATCATCTTCTAAGGCACCTGCTAAACCACATGTTCCTGTTGGGAAACACAGACCTTTGGATCAAAAGTATAATATATTGAAACGCCTGGCCCAAGTACCAGCCAAGTTATCAATTATGGATGCTTTGAATCTGTCAAAAGATCTTTGGGAAGCACTCATCGAGGCTTTGTCAAGTCCTCAGGAGTTTGAAACTGAAATTGCTGCAGTTGAAGTCTATCACATAGAGAATAATCCTGCAGAATTCCATGAAATAATATCTTTTACTGATGAAGATGAATATAATGTTGTGAATGGGCATATTAGACCATTTTACTTATCTGGAAAGGTCAATGGCATAGACGTCCGAAGAGCTTTCATTGAAAATGGTTCAGGAGTGAACCTCATGCCCATTCGTACACTTCGTCGATTGGGCCTCACGGAATCTGATTTATCTCCTTCCACCATGATGTTACAAGTATATGATAAAAAATAACAAGAATCATTGGGTGAAGTTTCACTCAGAACTCAGTTTGGAGATCTTGTATCCAATTTGGATTTCATGGTTGTTGATCAAGACTCAGCTTTCAACATCTTTCTTGGAAGACCCTGGCTACATCAACATGCGGTTATCCCTTCATCATACCATCAATGTATCAAATATTTTTTCGATGGTCAAGTTGGGACATTTTATAGTGATAAGGCCCCGTTTAATACATGTGAGTCTCAATACATTGAGGTAGAATTCTATCACATGAAGGGAGGGGATAAATCCACAACAAAAGAGATTACCAAAGTTAATGATCAATATGGTTTGGAGAAGATTCCAGTAAATCCATTTACACATGTGAGTATAGATTATGTGTTCCCTATCAGTCAAATTGACAAGATAGACCCAAATCAAAATACTCTTATGGAAAGATCCATAATGTCAATTATGGCAATCGAGCCAGACAACATGGGAGAAATTGGTAACCCACCAAGCAGTGATGAAAGCACAAATGATGACGTCTTCATTTCATCTACTAAAATCCAACAAGTCTATACTTTTCCAATTAGGCCAGAAGAAGTTATAGAAACATCGGAGGTGAATAATGATGTCGATTCTCAATCCATCATCTCCTCTTTATTACCCAATGAAGACCCTTCATCATCAATCGGGTTGGAAATGGAAGCTTCTTCTTCAAGATGTGCAAATTTTGACATCTCTTCTGATAATGAAAATTATGCTTTATCATCTACTATGAAAGTAGAAATGGAAGACATAACATATGAAGAAGAAGAAGAGGAAGATCTCAGAGATGATCCTCAAGCATTTGAAGAGGGTATCTCTACCACTATGGATGAACTCAAAGAAATAAATCTGGGTACAAAAGAAGATCCACACCCCAAATTAATCAGTGCGGCCATAACTCTTGAAGAGCAAGAGATGTATATTTCCTTTCTAAAGAGAAATAGAGATATATTTGCTTGGAACTATATAGAAATTCCCAGGCTTGATCCTGATGTTGCTACTCATCATTTGGGTTTACCAGAAGAACATCGAGGATTTAAGCAAGCCGCGAGAAGAACACACCCAACTTATGCTTCCAAAATTGAAGCTAAAGTGGATAAGCTTATCAAAGCTAAATTCGTCAGAGAAGTTCATTATCCCAAGTGGTTGGCTAATATTGTCCCTGTAAAGAATAATAATGGAAAAATTAGAGTTTTCATCGATATAAGAGATCTTAATCAGCATTGTCCTAAGGATTATTTCCCAGTTCCAATTACAGAACTTTTTATTGATGCAAAAGCTGGCTATGAAGAAATTTCATTCATGGATGGATATTCCGAATATAATCAGATCCTAATGGCCCTAGAAGACGAGGAATCCACAGCCTTCAGAGACCCTCGGGGTGTGTTTTGCTACCAGGTAATTCCCTTTAGATTAAATAATGCGAGTGAAACATATCAGCGTGCCATGCATCGTATCTTCAACCCCTTCTTAGGGAATTTTGTTGAATTCTATGTAGACGATTTGGTAGTTAAATCCAAACAACTTTATAATCACTTGTCTGATTTTGAAGTCATATTCTGCAAGCTTCGACAACATAATTTGAAGATGAACCCCTTGAAATGCACTTTTGGGGTAACTTGAGAAAAATTTCCCGGCTTTGTTGTACGCCATCGTGGTATTGAAGTTGATCCTGAGAATACCAAGTCACTCCTTAGTATGTCACCTCCTTGAAATTTGAAAGAATTAAGAAGACTTCAAGGAAACATAGCTTATATTCGGAGTTTCGTCACCAATTTGGTAGGCAAAAGTTTACCCTTCACCAAATTGATGAAGAAGGGAGTCACTTACCAGTGGACTGAAGAATGTCAAGAAGCATTCAATATTATCAAGAAATACCTCTTGAGTCCACCAGTACTCATGCCACCTATTGATGGAAGAGCACTTATCCTCTACGTGACAGCTCTAGAGCAATCATTGGGTGCCTTTCTTGCTCAGAAGAATGACGCTGGGAATGAAAACAGCCTCTACTACCTCAGTCGAACTATGCCTAAAAATGAAACCCAGTATTCAAGTATTGAGAAGTGCTACCTGGCATTAATATTTGCAGTTCAGAAGTTGAGACACTACCTGCAACATCACGAGGTCTAATTGGTATCTCACAATAACCCGCTCAAATTCATCCTTAGTCGTCCAATGCTTAAAGGACGTCTGGAAAGGTGGGTAGTTATTTTGCAGCAATTTGACATTCAGTATGTGTATCAAAAGGCGATAAAGGGCCAAGCTATGGCTGATTTCCTGGAAGAACACCCTTCAGTGGAAGACACATATTCAGATATCGAATTCCCTGATGAGGAAGTCTTCTCTATTCAAGAAAGTCCTTAGGCATGGGAAATGTGTTTTAATAGTGCTTCCAGAAGTCCAACAGGGAGGAAAATGAAAAATCCTAAATTCAACAAATTTGGCATAGGAATTGTGCTCATTTCTCCAGAAAAGGTAGTGTTACCTTATTCCTTCTTATTGTGGGAAGGTGGTACCAATAATGAAGCAGGACACCAAGATCTCATCGCAGGCTTGGAATTAGCGCTTCAAGCACAAGTGAATCACTTAAAGGTGAAAGGTGATTCAGACATGGTAATCAAGAAAGTCAATGGGGATTATGACATCAGAAAAGAAGAACTAATCCCTTTTTATGATTACTTTAGAGAGTTAATGGCGGAATTCCCTTCAGAACCGATATTTTCTTATGTCCCAAGATCACAAAATTCCTAAGCTAATGCACTGGCTAATATAGCCACAGCTCTGGCAGATCCATATCGGGACGAGACAACCATCAGTATTGCCCACCGTCATGCAATTTAACCTTATGTTCGAATCAGAACAGAGGAAATTAATGAAATTAGTCCCATTCCAGAACCGTATGGTCATTCTATAGGATGGATGTCACCTATCAGGGAATACCTTCAAAATGGAACACTTCCACCTGATATAGATGAGAAAGAACAAATCCGGCAATGTGTGGTCAATTTTACTCTTTATGATAGCCCATATCACCTAGAGAAAATTCTCTACAAACGTGGTTTTCATGGAGTTCTCTTCAGATGCATTGATGGAGAAGAGACAATGGCTGTCATGAAAGAAGTGCATGCAGGAATATGTGGTGCCCACCAGTCTGGACATAGACTGTCTGATCAGATTCGAAGGCTTGGATACTTTTAGACTTCAATGATACAAGATTGTGTTGATTTCAAAAATAAGTGTCATTCCTTCCAAGTACATGCCAACTTCATTCATCAACCTCCAGAGTTGCTTCATACAGCTAAATACTCATGGCCATTTGCCACATGGCCTTACCCTTCAGCTACGGCCAACCAGTTTAAGTATATTCTTACTGCTACTGATTTCATTTCCAAATGGGCAGAGGCAATAACTCTTAAGGAAGTCAGTTTTAAATGCATTGTTATCTTCATCAAGTCTAACATCATTACCATATTTGGTGTCCCTCATACCATATTGATGGACAATGGCACCATCTTCTGTTAATCCGAGGTGAAGAAGTTATATCAAGAATACAACATCAAATCCAACCATTCATCTCGATATCATGCAGCGGCCAATGCCAGATAGAAGCCTTCAACAAGAGTCTTTCAAATATACTGAAAAATATGGTGGATAAAGATAAGAAGTCATGTCCTGATAAACTCTTTCATTCTTTAGGGGCTTATCGGACTACCACTCGCACTGCAATCCGATCAACTCCATATTCATTGGTATATGGAACGGAAGCAGTCTTTCCAATTGAAGTTCAACTACCCTCGCTCATAGTTGACATTTGTGATCAATCATCTACAGATGAACAATCTTAAAAGTGATTGAATGAATTACAATGGTTAGATGAGAAATGATTGTGCACTTTGCACCACTTGGAAGTCTATCAGAATCGAATAGCATGAGCTTTTAACAAAAAAGTTCATCTTCGTTCATTCACTCAGGGAGAATTGGTATTAGTTCTCAGAACTCCAATGATACCAGGAAAGAAACCTCCCAAGCTTGAGCCAAAATGGGAAGGACCTTACTCAATACATAGGGTCTACTCCAATGGAGCTTATTCTTTAATCTCAATGGATGGAGAACTCATCACTACTCCAACCAATGCCAGATTTTTGAAGAAGTATTTTGTATAAACACAAAATATATCATCATTGGTATGGTATGAACTTAAACTACACCACCGTCCAGCAAGACGTTAAACTGCATCATCCATAGTCCATGCATATGACCATAAACTATTGGCATTTCATATTGTACAGCAAGACGTTAAACTGCATCATCCATGGTCCAAGAATATGACCTTAAACTACTCCTAATTACGTCCAACATGATGCTAAATTTTATCATCCCTTTTTCGTCCAACATGATGTTAAACTGTGAAAAAGTCCCTAATACGTCCAACAAGATGTTAAATGGTGTACACTTTTGTCTTTACTGTATGACATTAAACTGCACAGTCTTCTTTTTGTCCAACATGAAATTAAACTGTATTGTCTCCATCGTCCTAACTACATGACGCTAAACTATACAGAAAGTCCATTAATACATCCTACATGACATTAAACTGTGCTTTGTCCCTGCTACATGACATTAAACTGTACAGCACAAATAGTCCTAACTGCAAGACTTTAAACTGCATAGTCCCTTCATTTGTCCTACATGACATTAAACTGTGCATCGTTAGGGTTGTTGCTACCTCTTGTTTCTCACACCGAGTATGACTCACGTGAGCTTAGAGAAAACTTCAACCATAACACCCTCTCTGGGCCGCTAACCATGCATAAGTCCCAACACCATTTTTAGGTCATTATCCCCAAGAACAACTTGATCATTAATTCATTCTTTAATTGAACTACGCAGACTTTGATCCTTGCCTTCTAGGCTGGGTACGTAGGAAACCTCCCAAGGTTCAAGCCCAAAACCAATCTCTTCACATCGGTTCACCTCCATCTCATACAATGTTGATTTGTGAAACCGCCCCTAGAATCAATATCTTTACATTGGTTCACTTTCGTCCTTTCTATACAACGTTAGAATATACAACACTTTTGTCCAGTATGACAATAAACTATAACATTCTTTGATATCCTAACCTGAGAGGGAGTCATTATTTACATTGATATTCAATCATGTTTCATTCCAAAGACTACGTGCATACATGGCAATGCCCGAATCTGTTATTTTGGGTCAAACCATCATTTCACTAAATTCTCCTTTCACCCTTCACTTGTACGAACCAAATTTGTATAGAGGGTATTTCTAGAACTACGTGGGCTTGATTCCCATCCTTATGGGATACATAGGAACGTTCGAGTGTCCCTCAAATCTAGCTCCAAGTCTTTTGAGCCTAACCCCAAATTCCTCTTTCAGTCCCTTGGATGAAAAGTTCCCATGAAAACACACACTGTGTATTTCTTACAATGGTCCAAGCTCTATGACCCTAAACTAAGATTTCCAATCTATTTGTCCCACATGACTTTAAACTGTAGTTCAAGAACAACGTATGGCATGACTCCCATCTTTATGGGATACGTAGTGAAGTCCAGTATTTCAATTCAGGACCCAGCCACAACATGATTATGGTTAGCACTGATCTGTGTATTTCTACATACATTTGGACAATACCCATATTTATGTTTTATAATCCTATCCTTAAATATGTTCAGATCTTCATAACCCTTTTCATGACTTCTAATCACAAAATGTCCAAATTCTGAGAATTCTTTTGCTTGACCATGCAGCACCTGCCCTTAGGCGGCCTTGCTTAAACAGTCCACATAACAGACTTGTCAGCAAAAGATACTATTATTTGACTATGCAACCAATGCCCTTAGGTGCCCCTGCATAATTCAACCCCCTAACGGGTTTGTTAAAAAGTGGTAACTTCATTCTTGGGAGGAAAACCTATTTTGTCTTTATTTTTCATAATGATAATATGTAGGGATCCGCAAAAATATCCATCCATAACATATTTGTCCTATATCATTTTTCATGATCTGAAAGTATTCAAGACTATGGTTTATATTCTACTTCCCTACGTTTGGGTCAGACCTTCGTAGGAGTGATATCCATCCAGTTCATCGATAATCTTGTTTGGAAATATCTTATCCATATTCAAGTACCTCTTTCCATATAGCAAACTCTATACTTTGGAAAATTTGAATCTCCATAAAATTTCACTGGTTTTTTAGCACTAGGAAAGTAAATTTCTGAGAGTTCTTTTGCCTGAATATGCAGCAAGTGCCCTTAGGTGGCCTTACATAAGTAGTCTATATAACAGACCTATCAGCCAAACGATGATATTTATTTGACTATGCAGCCAATGCCCTTAGGTGGCCCTGCATAATTCAACCCCCTAATGGGTTTGTTAAATAATGGTAACTTCATTCTTGGGAACTACATCTTCTAATGCCTTTTCGCTCTTTTTCATGTAATTCCTCAGATTCAAATATTCTCAAGTAATAGTTTACATATTTTCCCTCATACTTGAGTATGGTAATATGTTTTCAGATAAATTTTCAAAGAATTGAGTCAATTTTAATCCATTTCGCTCAAAGCTATTTCGACCTTAAACATTAGCCTCCTTATGTCCGATGTGCATGACTTTAAACTACCCACAAAAGACAAGGGAACTCTGAATAAAAGTCAAGTTCCATCTCATTAAACATACATTATTTATGAGGTAATATTGAGAAATTAAGAGTTTCAATGTTTTTATGGTTATTTATATTAATCCTAGTAAAAATCAAACTATGCTTACTAGGCCCATTGTATTAGGTAAAATTTAAAGCAGGTGGTGAAAGAATACAAGCATAAATGATTGAAGATAAAAGTACTCTCCATTGATGCACAAGAATTAGAGGGAAATCCACATATTGGAGCTTCTTCACTTTTTCAGGTGATTACAAAAGACTGTCAACATAAGTCTTCACTTGATGTACAGCATCCCGAGCTTCATCAGTAGCTACTTGAAGCTCGTGCACTCGACCAACTTCAGTCTTCTCTGCTTGATGGAGTGCCTTATTGGCATCTGCAATGGCTTTCATACCATTCGTTTGAGCTCCCTCCAATGAATTATTAAGCTGATCATGTTCCCCAGTAACAACATCTATCTGTTGCTGGAGATGCACCTGCTGGATGACTTTTTCATTGATTTTATGCTTCAGCTCTTTCATCTTGGCAGCATAATCAGCCTCATCTCAGGATACCACAACCTCAAATTTGCCGATGTTAACTGACAGTTTCACCCTGGACATATCTTCGCAACACTTTTTCTCATACTCCTTCCTGAAGATGACCTGTTTCACCGTGGCATGGATCTTTTCATATCCAAAACCGCCAAGTCCTAGCATTAAAAATTGGGACAACAATCGAGGGATATTCAATGATAGATCTTCTAAAGGCACCTCAGATATGATTTTCCATATGTTGTTCCATGACTTGCGTCGTGAAAAGTTGAACGCTCTAAGCACCTCTGGGTCTGATTCAACATCATCATCATAGGGTGGCATGTAATCTAAGATTAATGCACTTAAGGAAGTGCCATGTTTTTCTCTTTCCCCCCTGACCTGTGCTTCTTCGCTTTCAATTCCCGTTGGGGAAAAGGCTGAGGCCTCATCTCCAGATCTAGCCACTACATTTGATGGCCCTTCATAATTAATTGAAAGCTTTGGTTAGTTTCAAAGGATAAAAAAAGAATAAATTGTCTTGAAAATTAAGTACAATCACAAATATTACAATCCCTTACCCGACAGTAGATCAGAAACCTGAGAAGACTCCTCCCCATCTTTCCCAGTCTCAAAAGGATATTCAAGATGGGTCTCAGGAGGGTTTACTAGGTTTAGCTCTACTTGAGCTAATGTTTCTGCAATGGTAGGGTTGACATCAATGTCCACACCCTCTTCAAGAATTGGAAGTTCAGCAGCTTCTATGGATGGAACTGCATATTATTTTTAGTCATGATTAGAAGTGTAAATTATAAGAAAATTTACTGGGCGAAGGATAACACTCACACCCAAGGTCTTCTCAATCACATGAAAACTTAGCATGATCATAAAATTCTTAGAAAGGAATTCCACGATTCATCATTTCATCCAATGATATTTCAGAATCCTAGTTAGTCTCACCAGTTGGAGTGTTTGGTGTGTCTTCTTGACGACTTACATCCTGCAGCCCCTGACCCTGGACAACATCTTTGGATAAAATCACGACATCAGTTGCAACAGCCGCCAGAAGCTCTAATGCAGAAGTTGAACCTGAAGTATTACAGAATGGAAGTCAGTCGGTGGTTCGTTCAAAATTTTTATGAATCATTGTTATCTTACCAGAAATAGGTTCTTCTCTTCTTGCAACATCAACAGGAGGGATACTGGGAACAGATGCTAGCTCTTCTCCAAGAGCAGCCAAGTCAGCTTGAATCTGTGATTGTTCCATAGCACCCTTCGTGGTCTTTGAAGGAGGATCAATCATTTCCCTCATGGGGGAAATTGAATAATCCCCTTCAATCCCCAGAAATATGAGTAACCTTTTCATGGTTATAGACTCATGATTACCTGAGAGAGTTATCGCTGCTAATGAAGCGTTTAGCTATGGACTTCCTCCTTATTTTCCTTTGCTTATTTGGTTTTTTGGGAGTATCAGCAGTCTCCCTTATTAGAACTTGGATTGGTGAATGGAAGGATATGTCCAACGCCTCATTCATGGCCTGCTGGCCTGGAGATATCTCACCCGGTTCGCGAGGAGAATCAGCAGAAGCCCCGATGGTAGTACCACCAGGGCTATACTGTGGCGAAGGAACCTCAGTTCCTTTATTTGCAAGATGCAAGATGAAGAAAATAACTTCCTTAAGTAGCAAAGCTTCAACTGGAATCATGTTTAAATGCAAATAAGGAAAGAAAACATACATCTTAATGAGCCACATAATCATACCACTCCTCATCTCCAGAACCACCAGCCCCCTCAGTGGCACCACAATCAATCATTTCCTTCACCCTCCTGGTGACAGGAACGGACTCATCAGTGGAATATATGAGCATTTCTAGCTCTCTGATGTAAGACCGCACTTCATTGGGGTTATCCTCGTATTGGATATCTATAGAAGCCAGAAGATTTCCTATTCCAGGAAGTTGTAGGCCCTCACACAAATCCAGCTAGGCGGTCTCAGTACCACAGTATAAAGCCTTCCATGTTTGGAAAGCCTCTGGTCTTAGATATGAAGGCTGTGAGGAAGGCCCTACAATATTTGATTTCAGTTTCTTCCCAGCTCCTGCAACTACAGATAGAGAATAAGAAAATAAGACTTATTGCTTTATAAAGTAGTAGTGATTAAATTTCCACAATAATGTCACTCACCAGGAGTTGATGGAGTGGGTATTTTAATTCTGACCGGAGGATTATATCAGGCATGAAACCGCTTTTCCACTAGTTGTGCCTCACCATCCCCATCATGGGAATCCGATGAATTAGTTCTAGAGGAGGAATTGGGCGAATCAGCTTCAGGTGGGGAAGAATCACCTTCATGAGGAAGGGTTTCTTTCTCTACAGTCCTCTTCCTTTTCCCAACCTGATAAACTGGGTGATTCAGCACCCCTTTGGGGTATGATGCTATCCAGTGTTTGGCACAATATGTAGTCAAATTATGTGCCGCTTTTTCAACTGGTAGATCAAATACCACCCCAGTCTTCTCCCTTGACGTCAGTAGCCAAAGTTGTCGAGCAACCATCGGATGTTGCTCTAATCTAACATGTACTGGAGGAGATACAACAATCTGTTGTAGATATTTTAATTGACGTGCAAATATATATGAATCATAGGTCTCGCATATAATTTCTCCGTCAATCCTAGAAACTATCACACCATCCCTGCAAGCTAGCATGTATGCCCTCAAATCCAAGTGGGTTGTTCCATCATCAACAAACCGCCTGGTTGGTGGATTTCCATAGGGAAAAAAGTTGAATTCCTTAAATATGATCAGCCTAAATTTCATATCATAGGCATTAAGATCTAATGGAGCAACTCCAAAGAATGCTTGCACTGACAGCCTGAAAGAACTTCCAGGAATTTGTAATCCATTCTGTACATTATAAGTCCTGAAGTGAGTGGAGATCCATCCACATAAAACTTGGAATGGCCCCACTATTCTAAAAGGATATTTACCCATGAAGACATGATGTAAACGCCTGTGAATATTTTCTAAAATGGGGGTATCCAACCCAACCATTTTTTCTCTGATCCAATTTTTCCGCAATGACGAAAGTCCCTGGCCTGACGCCTCCTTTCGAATCCCTGACTGGAAAAAGATAAACGCTGAGACATTAAGCCAAGAATCCCACCTGATGAGTCTTCTTTGGAATCCTTTGATTCACCTCATATACCTATTTCTCAAACTCTCATTCTTCTAGAGTTGGCCAGAATGTGCCAGGAGCACCCCTCTTCTCAGGTTTTGGGCAGGTGGTAGGACGGGTGGGCCTCTTATCCTTGGATTTCTTTTTCTTAGATCCTTTTTCTTTCGACTCCTTCTCCTTTGGCTCCCTCTCTTTCTTCTCAATAATAAATATATTCATACACTCCTCCGGATGAATATCCTTTCTAGAATGAGTTAATGTGGTCTTCGAACTCTTGAGCCTATGGAAGATCTTAAATAATTCTCAATCTAAAGCAGGAGTCTTCTTTGAATCTTTCCAAGTCACCTTGGGTGGAATGAATTAATCATACATGTCACCCAAAATTGGAGCCCCTGAGATCTTGTGCACATCCCATAGACTGATACCTATTTATCCATGAGTCAGATGGAAATAATTAGTTTCTTGGCTTCAGTGGATGAGTATCTCCGGCATGAAGTTATCATTCCTACAAACATATGTTTTCCCAACCCAAATAGCTTCGTATATCGCCAATCCTTTCAGATCCTCGACAAACTCTGAATATGTTTGTCGCACCCAGTATGCCCACATCCATGTTGGCTTCACACCTCCCCCAGGACAGAAGTCCCAACTTTTCTACCAGCCTTTGGATTGATCCATCTGAGTGTTTCGGAAGATTGAAGGATGAAAATGTGGTTGCAGCTCGGACGTATGAAGTTTTAAATCTAGAGTACAAGGGCTATGATGCATCATGTGGGTCTTCTCCATTGTTCCAGCATTTATAAATCCTCCACATGAGATATTTGCTGAAGCAAAGTTGGTGTAATTCTGAAACCACGAAAATGGAAGATAGGTCTTTGCTTTTGGAATAGTGACTTCTCGCATATGACCATAGCCATACAAAGGTAGATAAGTGCTTTGGGGGAAGTCGCGATGATATTTATTCAAATACTTAGCCAAATACGGAAGAGTTATATCTTTGAAGGTATAATAATCATGGCCAATGATGTTCATCATATCATCAATCTCCTTGTTAGCCAGTTCATCAGCTATTCCGGTTCTAAGATCCATTGATTCTACACAAAAGTTGAATAAATTAACTCTTAAGTAAGTTTATTTTTTCATAAAATTTGTGAAGGAAATTCAGAAAAATGGCAAAGGCATTAAGGTGCGCAAGTCTAAACTTGGTGCGCAAGTATGGATTTATCGCGCAAGTGTTTATGTGCCATGAATGTTTTTGGCATGCAAGTATCACCGCGCAAGTCCTATTACCTTGACAACAGCGCGACTGAAAAGAAAACAGCGGAAAATGAGCAACTTGCGCGGTGAGGGGGGCCTGCGCGGCGAGAGCTCAAAAATCCGGAAGTCAGATGCTATGCGCGGAAAATGACCGCATATTTATAGACCACGCTACCCACCTACCCGCCTACAGCCAGTGCACTCCATACCGCATGCTCCAGCCCTGCGTGACTCGCACCTGCGCGATGATGGTTGCGTGGTGAACACCTACGCGCCTCTTTCCCTTTGAATTTTCTTCTTTTCCTCAGAGTCACATCCTTATTCTGCCGGATCCAACTCTGAGGGGGGACTTTTGTTAACGCTCCTTTTAGTCACATTTTCTAAAAGAATGGAAAGGGAAATACCTTAGTCCAAATAGATTCATCCTTTTAAGAAACATCAAAAATCTACAAAGGGATGAAAATGTAATCATGATCATGCATCAGATTGTGAAAATATAATCAGTTTCATGTAGAACATTGTGAACATGTAATTAGGTTCATGTATAACATTGTGGACATGTAATCAGGTTCAATCATAATATATTGAACTTGTAATCAGGATCATGCATAATATTTTTAACATGAAATCATGTTAAATAATAACATTATTATCATGTTATCAGGGTCATGCATATCATTGTGAACATGTAATAAGGTTCAAACATAACATTGTGTACATATAATCAGGTTTATTCATAACATATATACTCTTGAGTTATCTATCATTACCCAATGCATTGGAGAGAGGTATATAAACCACCTATCAAAAAATGAAATAATACATATGTCTGCCACAAGATCAACAAATTACAGCATATAATAACCCATGAAATGAGGTGGGTATCATAAAAATTTCATCATATCATAAACTATGTAAAATAAGAATTTTTCACATTCATCTCATTATAGCATAACCAGTGAAAAGAAGTGGGCTTTATAATAATTTTATCATGGTAATGTCCATGGAAAAGAAAAAATTTTCATAAACAACATGTCATATTAAACATAAACTATTAAAATAAAAAAACTAATGTTTCAATTATATCACATCCCAAATAAATGATAAACTATATCAAATTATGTCATCTTAAATGGAGGATGATTTTGATGGATCTTGTGGAGTATTTCTAAAGGAAAATATTCTTTCTTTGAAACTCAATTTTTAATAAATAACTATTTTTTAAAATCATTTTCTTTGAAAACAAATTTTATAACATACAAGGAAATATTTAAATAAAATTAAGTCAATTCTTGATTAAAATATCATTTCCTCTATGAAAAAATTTATTAAAACATAATACATTTTGAAAAAAAAATTCATTGAAAATATTTTTGAAAATATATAATGGAATATTTGAAAATCATTTTAAATTTTTTTTAAATCCATTTTTGATATCCTTTTCTTTGAAAATCATCCTAAAATATTATTTTAAATAATATTTTGAAAATATTATTATAAAACATGTTTTTGGATGAAAATATATTTATATCTAAACAAAGAAATAAATTCAGATTTTCTTAAAAATATTCTTTTTTATTTTAATAACTGAATATTGGAAGTTGGTACCATAACATTAAGATATCATTAATAAAAATATATAAGAAAATTAATGATAAATATTTAGAGTTAGGTCATGTGATTTCATCATTTTACACTTAGTCATAAAAAATCCCAAAAAATGATGAGATTGTAACATAAATCTTTACGACTTTGGTAACATTGATTCATAAGCCCCATTATGGAATAACATAAATTGAAACTTGAAATATCACGGGAATATATAATTTCATGATATTACATGTAAAAGGGTCTGTATTTACCCGTCATGAAAAAAAACATAGCTACATATCATAACATACATCTCAAAGAAGAAAGGTTGATTAAAAAATACTTTACCAATTCAGTAACATTTGAACTATATACAACATGAAATAGAGATCCTAAAATGGATATATAAATAACAATAAATTTTAGTATCATAAAAAACCATTAATGGTATATATATACCCCACATAGAAGAATGAGGTGATGAATATTGCATGTGTCTCAGAAAAATAAAAATGTAAAATGGAAATCTGTTACTACTTGAGAGTAACTTTTGAAACGTGTGCCCTGTGAAAGAATAAAATCAATTGAAACATTTAATATCATGAAATAAATAAAATTAATGATATAAAATTTCCTAGGTAATTATATACATGAAAGAAATGAATGGTGAATATGGAATAAGTCTCGTAAAAATAAAAGTGGGACTAGAAATACCCTTACTTTATGTCTTAGCATCCTTGTACCCATTCAATTATCCTCTACATCGAGTATCTCATTTTAGTTTTCACCAATGGAAGGATTATAGGATTAATTGATGGATTTGGGGAAGCTCTTTCAGAATTTATTATTCGAGCCTATGTGGTTTCAAGGTGGGAAGATAAGGGAAGAGGTGGTGGCCTTTTATATGTGAGGGAGAGGACATACTTGAAATTTTTGAAACATAGTTAGGAGAACCCAAGTCTGTACCTAAATATAGGCTTTGATAGCTCACCAAATTCGAGAATATTAATTTAACATTTAACATATTGCAATATAATGGGTTTTGAAGAAGTTTCTAGGTCAGTTTTCTACTTAAGTTTAAATTTTAGTCTCTCGGTAAACTTATTTTTCTCTTAATCATTGTGATTAATTTTAACTACATTAACCAATAATTTTTGTAAAAATATAACTTAAACATTCAATTTATTATAAATTATTCTAAATCTAAATATTGAATTCATTTTTCCAAATTCAATTCATAATGCTGGCAGAAATTAATTTAAAATTATTCTTATAGACGAGACAAAACATTGGGTTTTTAAAGTAAAAATATTTAAATTATTACAATGTTTTTATATCAAATTTTAATATAAAAGTTGATACCAATTACCATAACAGGATTAATATATGTATTACTAAAATAATTCAACTTTAAAACCAATTAAAAATATAATTTATCATTATAAATTATTTAGATGAAAAGTTGGTTTTCAATTAAGATTCATTCTTGTTCATAATTAATCAAAAAATTATACTTCAAAAAAAAATCATAAAATTATCCCTAACCAATTTTTTAATTAAAATTTAAAAATTATGTATATTTTTTCAAAAAAAATTTATAAAAGTGTAAAAATTTAGTTTTAAAACAAGGGCACCATTAAAAGGTTGTAAAACTGCCTTTTAGAAAAATCGGTCGTTTTATGCATGAAGATGGATTTAATCGTATCTCTTGTATAGAAACCACATAATATGAATGTTAAATAGTTTATCAAATATATAATTTATAATTTTTATATAAATAATTATTCAAAAAGTTTTTTTAAATTGAGATAAAATGTGAATGTGCATATAAAAATAGTTTTTCAGAAAAGGGATTTCTTTATTTTCAAATAGTTCTCACTTTCATATCTAATTATTTGTTTGAAAAAGAATTCATTTAATAATAATTAATCATTCATATATTAATAATTCATCCAATACTTTTTATATCATGCCTTTAATGGATAATTGAAAACTATAATAATATTTTAATAATATTTTTAATAGTATTTTGTAGTTTGGTATAATTAGGTCTTGTGTGTAATGTAAGCTACCAAAGGGGATCATTATTGTGAATACCTCAATATAAACTTCTTCTTTCTTCTAATATAAGGATAACATAGTGTACCATCCAATGTAATCCATCAAATCATTTTTATTTATTCAAAAATAAATTCATAAAATTCAAGGTGTCATAAACGTATCACACTATTCTTGAGAGAGGAGACATATCTAAGATAGATTATAGGAAAAATATATACATTTATTAATCCAAGGATTAATATCCACTAGAGATTTAATAGGATAATATTCCATAAATTTATGTGGAAGAGGTTGTTCTAGAGAAATATGTACTTTATAGGAGCATTAGAGAGATTTGAGAGCCCGAGAGATATGGTTTTCTATTCACCAAGGATGGTGAATAATTATTAGTCTAAAATGAATTACATTTATTCTTTTAGTAATCGTTAATTGACTTGGTAGATCCTAGGTGGAAACAACATCTAAATTAAATGATTGATACCATGTACCAAAATAAATTATAGATTTTGGAAGATCACATAGTGGATGTAAATCCTATTTATTGTGAATGGATATTCAAGATACATATAGACATGGATGGTAAGGTAAGTACCTACAAATACTAGTTAGTTTCTAAACGGTGTAAGAAACATCAATATATTGACTAAAATGAAATATTATTAATAGTCACTATGCTGGAATATATTATAATCCTTCTTGATATAGAATCTTACAATGATTATTTAATTTGAAAAATGGATTTCCAAATAGAATTCCATAATGGGAACCATGTGTGTGATTTATTTATGACACTAAGAGAATGGATTTTCTATCCTAAGGATAATAATGATATATTTAGTTGAAAATATCTATTTATGGGTTGAATAAAAAATCTAGATCATAGAACATTAATTTTGATGAATCCATAAGATAATTTGTTTTTATAAAAAATGAATGTCATCCATGTGTATAAAATAAGTTTAGTGAGAGTTCAATAAATTTCCTAGTTGTATTTGATAATGTTATATTGATGATAATAAATGAGATAAAAATCATATAGTTTGTTAAGAAATGATTGAAATGATTCTTCTTCGTAGATGAATTTGGTAAAGCATCCTATATTTTTTCGATCAAGAACCATAGTGATGGATCTAAGAGAATTATTGGAGCAATTCGGGGTATATAAATTGATAATTTACTGAAGATATTTAGTATAGAATTATCTTAGTGTGCATTTTTTCCAATTTCATCCATTGTACATCTCAATATGAAATTTTTTCATCAAACATAGGAGGAAAGATAGAGTGTATGAATGGTTACTTGTGAATATGTATGGGATCTATCATGTATCACATTCTATATACTAAGATTAACATTTCCTACATAATGATCATGGTAGGTTGATATGAAGTAGACCAAGATAAGTTAAATTAGACTACAATAATTGTTTCCCAAAAGTATTTAATCCATAATAAGGATATGTTTCTGGATTATGGTTGAGGATCTAGTATAATATAGATACAAAAATTCTAGTTTTTAGATAGATTGTAATCATCTAAAATTTAAATCAAGATATGTTTATACCCTAATAAATGAGTTGCGCACTAGAAGGGATCCAAAATATAGTGGTCACCAATTCTATAGTATTCTTTGAGTATACTTTAGAACCTGTTGGAGCTAAAAAAATATATTAGGATATGAAACTTTATCTAGGATATTGATGTTGTTCCTAGAAGTAAAGATGTTATCACAATGCATTGTGATAATAATATGGTGGTGGTACTGTCTAAGGATACATGGTCCCATCGATAGAAGAGGTATATACTTTTGAAGCATCACCTCTTGAGTTATTTTTCTCAAACGGGTGAAGTCTTAGTAAGAATATTTTCCATAAAAATAATATATTAGACCCATTGAATAAATCCTTATCTCAGCAGAAAAATGAATATTATCTGAGTGAAATCAAACTCAAAGTCATTAGTAGTTAGCTCTAGTACAATTGGGTGTCTATTAGATATGGTTCCCTAGAACGAAATAAATGTTTTCTTTTGATTAATTTTATATTCAAATACATGTGTATTAATAAATATCTCTTGACATGATGGGTGTTCTTCTCCCTCCAATTAATGTGATAATACCCTTAATGTGTCTATCATATTAAAAAGTTATAAGAGTTATCACTATAATGAGTAACTGAAAATTCCATTATAATGTTCTAAAACATATTCCCAACTGTATAAAAGGCTTATTATAATAGTAAATACATTATTTTTGGACTCTCAGGTGTTGGATTCTCAATAGCATATGAGACTTCTTCTCCTAAAGTTCAACACATGGTTATCTCCAATTTGGGTGGTTATGAGGATAGAACCACCAATAAGAATTCCACATGTTATATATTTCATTGGATATTTTTATATATTGATGTTTATATTATTCCATATATTTTGGATTTTTATTAATGTATATCCTGAATTAGGTAATATTATTTATTTTCAAAAACCATGATCGTAAATTATAACGATGAACTAAGATATATTGGGTGAATCATATGTGACAAGGCATTTCTAGATAAGTCAAAAACAGTTTTTCATATCCCATGTTAGAATATGATGTCTTAATAACATTTATTGAAATATCGTTTTCTATTTGTGTCTATGTCCATGGTGGTTTATCTATGAGTTAATTTTTTAAATTCAAAGAAATATGTTAAAGATTATTGTTTGATGACACAAGCATAACACCAACATGATGATATTTTGAGAAAAAGGTATTAAATTATACAATAAGTTTTCATATGATTGTATTATCATTGTGACATTATTTTCTTATCTATTGGTACCATGATGTGTTATTAGGCCGTAATATTTTACATTATGCATGACTACATAATACCATAGAGAAAGATGCCTAGAGGGTCATGGACTAAGATTCTTCAGAATATTAGTAAATGTTTTTAGAATTTTGAAAATAATAAATATTATTCTCAAGAAAAAAATTATTATTATTATTTGAGTTATTTCGATCACATAAGTTCAGTCACCAATTATTTTAGTTTGAAATATATGGTATTTGAATATTAAATAAGTATCTATTCCCTAATTAGTGAGTGTATTATTTTTTTATTAAATGATTTATACTATAATGTTATTTATTTATTTAAAAAAATATTTATTATTCAATGTCTGAAAAATGTCAAGGAGGATTGACCGGTCACGTTAAGGGACCTAATGAAAATTATATCTTTATTAAATATCATTTAAATAAATGATTATTTATTTATTTATGAAAAATGATATTTAAATAATCTATGGCTTAAAATAAGACACAAAAAATAATATTATTATTATTAGGATTTGGGTTTACTAATAATATAGATTTTAGTTATGTGACTATGAACAATAACAAATTTTTGAACCCTATGTATATTAACCCAATTATATCTATTATAGGTAAAATTCAATTATTATACACAATATATCTTATGAAGAGAATTATCCCAATAATAAGGACAATATTATAAGTAATTATATCAATAATTAGAGAATTTATCCCTCTCCCACCCTCTCAAGACTCGTAAAAATGGAATAATCCTTCAACCATAAAGGGATTAAATTTTTGATTGGTGAAAAAATGGCCCAAGATGATCAAAATCTATACGCTGGCACTTAGAGTTACATCTATGATGTTCTACGAGTCTTGGATCATGTTTATATACTATTAGAAGATATATGCATTGGATTATTCTTTAAAATTATGGTACAATGATAATTTTAATCATGATCATCAATAAAGAAGTAATTCCGAATCGAATTAAATATAGTATTTAAATTAATCAAAAAAATGTGTGAAAAGATCTTCTCTTCATTTATTTTTGGGTTTCTATCATCCAATTATGAGGATTTATCATAATAAATTGATTAAAACTATTATTGTAAAACTACCTCGCTGCTTCTAATGTATCCTGGAACCATCAGATATATAACTAAAATTTCTTTCGAATAATTTTCCAACCCAAATATAATTGTGTGGTGAATTTAAATTGACCCCATGTGTGGGGAACTAAACAGGGATTTTGGATGTTATGATTTCCAACCATCATGATCAACTAATGAGCAGAAAATATGGATATATGTGTCTAAACAATCACAAACATAGTATATGGAATAAAATATATCTATTGGTATTGGGCACGCGATGAAAGAAAAAAACATGGGAAATTAAAATTTTAATATTCATATCAAAGGTCAAAATTTATTCACCAGTTATGTGATAACCATTAATAAACATTAGGATCTCATGTGAATGAAATAATAAAGATAAATAAAATTTAAACCATTCATCATTTGATTTTGATCGAATGCATGTTTCTCTCACTGCCAAATATTTTCACTTAAGGGAACTGATACTGGAACTCTCAAGATCATCCAAACATGATTAGGAAGTTGACATGAACATCATCCTTGGATTCTAGGGTGGTAACATTGAAAATAGAAGTAATATTTGATGTGTCCTAAATAATGGGTGTAATAATTTAATATTTCAAAAATAAAACTATGTTTTTTTATAAAACATGCAACATCGAACTTAAAAAAACCATGAAATATTATTATTTAAATATTATATTAGGGAACTAGTTCAATAGATGTGTCTGGAATCACCTTACCAAGAATATATTCTAATCAGAATCCTATTCTTGTTGAGGTTTGTGACAACAAAATAAGGTCAGCCCAGATCCCCCTTCAAATTCAATAATGCATGGCTGGTAATTCCGGGTTGCAGGGTGATTGTTTTGGATGTTTGGAACTCTAAATTCTTGGGAAGCCCCTCAAATATCATCTTCACTAAATTAAAAAAATTAAAATTCAAATTAAGGCAATGAGAAAAACATCATTTTCCTCCCTTGATAATGACATTAAGCATGCAGAAATTTGCTTGTTGAATCATCAGAAGGTTAATATCCTTTATGATGCCCCCTCTCTTGATGAGATTCAAGCTGCTTCAAACCATGACAACCTCTTTCCTCTTAAAGAGAGATTAAGTCAAAATCAGTTCAATTTGAGATGGTTAAAGGAGGGTGATTGAAATTATATGTTATTTCATTGTTTACATAAAGAAAAGAGAGCAAAAAGGAGCCTCAATGCAATTTCTATTGATGGGAATATATACTATTCTAAAAGTGAAATTTTTGAAGCTATCATGGGATACATTGAGATGCTTTATTCTGATAATGGAGCTGATCAGTCTGACAAAATTATACACTGTTTTGAACCCTCTATTGCTGATATACAGAAAATAGGCTCACTAAAATTCCCAATGTTTAGGAGATTTATGGTGCTATTTTATCTTTAAATATTGATAGTGTGGCTGGTCCTGATGGCTTCACCAACATGTTTTTTATGTTCTATTGGGATATTGTAAATCAAGATGTTACAAATGCAGTAAAGGATTTCTATAGGTCCTCTTATATGCCTTTTGGGATGAATTCTAATTTTATTTCCCTGATTCCTAAGAAAGAAGGTGCCCTTGATATTAAAGACTTCCGACCAGTGGCTATTGGGAACACCATACCTAAGATTATCAGCAATATCATGACCCAGAGATTGGTTGAAATCGCTAAGGGGCTTATTTCTAGTAATCATTTTGGTTTTGTACCAGGAATGAACATTTAAAATTTCCTTTTCACTACTTCTGAATGTGTCAACTCCATGAAGAGGAGGAAAAATGATGGTGACATGGCTTTGAAGATTGATATCTTCAAGGAATTTGACACTCTTAGATGGAGTTCACTTTTCACTATTCTTTAAATTCATAGGTTTTCGCAGAGATTTCTTGGTATTGTTCACTCTATTCTAGGAAGTGTGAGACTCTATATTCTAATTAATGGATCCCCTAGAGTTTTATTTAAATGTACACGAGGGTTAAGGCATGGAGACACTCTCTCTAGTCTACTTTTTGTGATTGCTGAGGATTATTTGAGTTGGTGTCTCAATGATCTTTCTAATTTTGGTTGGTTCCAGAAGATAAAAATTGGAAGGAATCTTCTTGATCCCATTCACTTGTTATATGCTAATGACATTCTGCTTTTTTGAATGGTGGAAAAAGGGACCATTTCCTATATCAAACGTATATTTTCACATTATGAGGAGGTTTCAGGTCCGGTTTTTAGTTGGCATAAGTATTCAGTTATGTTTGGGGAAGGTACCACCATCTCAAAACAGAATATAATTTCTCTAAAACTTGGCATGAAGAGGGGAAATCTACCATTTAAATATCTTAGTGTACCTCTATTTTGGGGAAGAGTGAAGTGGTGTTATCTTGAGGACATTGCTGTGAAAATTGCTAATCAATTAGAAAATTGTAAAGGAAAGAATATGTCTCAAGCTAGAAGAATTTTCTTGGTTAATTCAGTGATTAACTCAATGTTTGTCTACTCCTTCTCTCTTTATAGATGGCCAAGGGCAGTTTCTAAATACTTGATGAGAAATATTAGAAACTTCATATGGAATGGATCAATTAATGAGAGAAATCTCATTACAGTGTCCTAGAAATATTGTGTTAAATCAGCCCAAATGGGGGGAATGGGGATGAAGGACCTGAGGGTCTTTAATGATGCTTTGATTAAGAAGTTTGTATGGAATCTGTTGTCCAGATCGGACCCCTCTACAGATTTTCTCTATTCCAGTTTTTTTGACAAGCTACAACATCGGTACTGTTATTACATGACCTCCTCTGTCTGGCCTGCCATTATGCAAGCCTATAATAGTCTGATGGAAAATTCGAGATGGATGGTTTGTGAGAACTCCTCTCTGAATCTCTGGAAATCTCCTTGGTTGTCCTAACCCATCTGTAATGATATTTCTGTTCCTGCACCCCTAATGGACTATGATGTAGCAGATATCCATGGTATTATCAATATGAATGAGATATTACCTGATCACCTCCATCTGCAGATTTCAAGATACAACTATATTGACTCTTACACTCTTGTCTGGATGCCAAATCTAAAGGGAATATTTTCCTCTAATGAGTGTTATGGGCTATTATGTGGCCCTTCCATGAATCCACCCTCTTGGATTAAAGGTGTTCGGACTTCCTTCATTCCACCTGTAGCAACACTTCTCATCTGGGAAATCTGGAAACAATGCCTCCCAGTGCAGCATCTACTCCAGCACGCTGGAGTGCAGCTGGCCCCTGCTTGCTTTCATTGTCTTGATGATGCTAAAACACAACAACACTTGTTCATCTCATGCAGATTCATGAAAAGGTTCTGGATTTATCTGCAAGATATTTTCAGGTTCTTCTTTGATCTTCAATCTTGGTAGGATCTTTCGCAGTCCATTTGCAGGAAAGATTGTAGTGAACAAATTTACTCTCTCCGGTTGGCGGCTGTTGTGAGTGTCTTCTCCTTCATCTGGAAATCCAGGAATGATTTGGCATTCAACAACATTAGACCATCCTTCCATAATTGTGTTTTTTTCATCCGTCATGCTATTCGGACTGCCTCCCTTATACAAACAGGATCTATGAATAATCATGTTGCAGATCTTGTGCTTTTGAGATCGCTTAGTGTGCATGGTAGGTCCAAGAAACCATTAATGATGAAGTATGTTTGGTGGATACCGCCTGTAACATCCCAAGTAAATAAAGAATAAAACATATTTCATATTTATTAATATTTTTGAATTAAATATTATTTTTAATTTAAAGGGGTTGCTATATTCGATAGGATACCCGATACGCAGCAACGGGTTTCTTTGGAATCTTACATTGCACACTAATAATATAATATTATTATTTTAAATGGTAGTTAACTTCTAGCCTTTGTACTGGTAGGAATGAACAAAAATAACTACAATATGATTATAGATGTCTATTAATTTTTTTTACATTTATCCAATAAAAGTTAGACGATTAAATTGTGAATGAATCTAATTTTAAGCATAATTTACATTTAAAGGATGATTTACCACTGATAGAGCGCTATCGTGGGCGCCCTCAAATGACTAATGTGATTTTGGGGTACTTAGGTGCAGCAGAGTGGCTGACCAAGGTCGTCTCTCAAAGGAGGAAGTGAATTTAACAACTTATTAAAGGTATTCTAAAAATAAAATAAAAGAGAATAAAATAAAAACACTACTTTAAAGGATTGGGGTTTTTTTTAGTTTATGAATCTAGAAGAAGTTTTCTGGAAGAAGATTGTATATTTTTGTGTTTTTAGTTTTTAAATGAATTTCGATTAGAATGACACAACAAGAAGATGTTTTTTTAGAAATCTATTTTAAAAGGCGTAATCGATCTAACTCTACCTCTTCATTCACTTATTAATCATTATCATTTAAATCAATATCCACTTAATTATGATCCCCTAATTTTTTATCCCTCGAACCCTACGAGAGTTAACTTAACCACAAATATGAAATTACTTAAACCCTAGGCTAGCTTCGGAACACGCAATCGCAGCACCCTGCTTTGATTATTGTTCTAAGGATAGCTTATGGTCAGTGGTTAATTAGAGCACATATCCATTCTGTAAATGAGGATGAATTGTGTTTAGGGATTACATTTTAACTCTACAAATTTATCCCATGTGGTCTTGTATTACCGATTAAGATTACGCTCTCACAATTTACACAAAATCCCGACCTCGCGTGTTTTTGTGTTAATTGTTCAATTGCTTTCTTAGTTTCTTGTAATTTAATAACACAATTCATTGATCATATTATGTTAATTACATTAGCTCATTTATTCAAAATAATTAAATGATGAGGGAGAAGATAGATCGATTACTAAAAGACTACTTTTCCATGGGTGGCGTAATCATCGGAGAAGTGTTTTGCATGTGCAAAGGTTTATAATGGGTATAAACCAATAACGCTTCTACTCAGGAATTCCAGCCCAAAGAGGAAGATTAAGAGAAGAATAAATTTAAACAAAATATAAGAAAAGAGAAGAAATAAAAGAATAACAAAGATGTTTATTACACAAATGAAAACATTCCAAAATGAAGAAGAGAAGGAGGCTTCGATGAGGGGATCCTTGGTTCAAGAGCTACCCCTCTTACAATGGTTGGAGAATTTGGGTGAAACAAATTCTCCTTTGCCTCCAATCTCTTAATACACATCCCAACCCCTCCAAATGTGAAAAACTCCAATTTATAGAGTGGAGGGGAGGCTAGGTTTAAATAGGTTTCAAGTGTGAATGGGAAATCTCGGCCAAATATTTTAATACAACTGGCACCGCCCATTTGACCTCAATAACGCGTGAACCAGCTCTCCTTCCAGAAGTATTATTTCTGGTAAAATGAATCCCCGATCTCCTCTAAAAATATGGGCTTAATCCAAGACCGTATGAAGAAGATATGGCCCAAATACAAGACCTATGTCCATTCTGCCGAGTCCAGCCCACCATTGGATTAATGTCCCATTTACTCCATCTAAATTCCCTTTTTAGATCTAGTGTTCTGAATTAAAGTTGTAGAACATTAAGATAGAAAAACTGTTACAAAATTTCAAATTACAATGATAAATATAAAAAATATTTATCTTCGAAATACTACAGTGCACTATAAAGGGTAAAACTGGAATTTTTATCAAATTTTCAAATAAATGATCAAATCCCAAATATTTTATAAATAAACATATTTAGCACAATGTGGGGAAATTATATTATTTATTATCAATAAAATATTCAACAAAATAGTGTTTTATCAACTCACCCACACTTACCCTTTTGCACTCCTGGGCAAAACCTCATATCAAGTAAACATTATTATCAAATCAAAACCAATTTTAAAACACATATCCTTGAGATCAATCAATTTCGCACCAAGAATCAAAAGATATCATGCCTCATAAAAAACCTTATTTCAAGTTCTCTATTAATATCATTCAATATATTTCCACTTCATTTATCCTCCCATGCACAAAACACTTACCTCGCTTGAATTTTGTCTCATCACTCAAATATCAATTTTTTTGCATTGTCTTTCTCATCCAAACTCATACAAGGGTCACCATAGGCTTGATAGATTCCTACATCACCACCCGATCTGAGTCAAGGACATATTTCTATCATAAGGACATTTTAGGGTTGTTTTGTGGCTTTTTGTTGGTAGGATTTAGATGTGAAAAATTCTGAGGCTGAATGAGGAGGGCTTGACTCTTTTTGAATCAAAATTGCATTAATCTAATTTTCACTTAAATATGGTCTTCTCCTCAATCCACATAGTATTAATTCAGCCCCATCATCATGAAACGTCATGAAAGGTTTACACCATTCATCATTTGAGCATCAAAAATTTCAATCTTCTCAAACATGATTTTCTTGAAAGCTCCAGATGGGCACAACTTTCCACCTCAATTAGAAGCTCCAGAAAAGGCACAGCTTCACTTGTCATGAAAGCTCCAGAAAAGGAACAGATTTCAATGTAATGGCTTTCTTCAGTAGAAAACACATCTCTTCAAAATTTAATTTTCCACCCAAAGTATCACAGAATGTGGTGGCACAACACAAGACAGCTTCCCCCACACTTAAGATCAACTAGATTATGCAATTTCACTTCAAGAGTTGGATGGATAGGGAAAATTGGCTTGTAATGTGGCTAACCTAACAGGCTGTGTATGGCTTATAAGGGCTATAAGGATTAAATATTCAAGTTAGGCCATTATAAAAAAGGATTCTTTGAAATAGGGGCTTTAATACCAAACAAATGCCTCAATCATTTAAACATATGTACCTCAAACCCTCAAGTTTTGACAGGAATATGTCAAATTCTGGTTAAATCAAGCATGGTTTGGTTCTCTCAAGAAGTGAGGTGAATATAAAGAATATAAAAATAATGGTTCAAAATCCTCACAGGAAAGTGATTTCAAATATAAAGACAGTGAGATGTGGCATGGGATTCAAAATTCAGTGTACTTTTCATGAAATTACTAAATATTTGAACTTGAAACAAAGTCATTTCAGCATTCATTTAAGCTAAGTTTCAAGGGGTAAATCATTTCACTCATTGATATGCATTTCAAAATTTTGATGAGAATCATTTCAGCTCAAGAATTTCAAAAATACAAAGAAAATTGAAAAATAAACACACAAAATTTGAAAAAAACACAAATTTTTTTTTGGTTTTTTTAAATAGGAAAAAAATTTAAATTACTAAACTAAAAGGTTCCCTCCCCCACACTTAAAATATTGCATTGTCCTCAATGTGAACCCATGAGATGATATATGCACATGAAATGCAAAATATTTAAATAGGACAAATAATATAAAAGTGAAAAGCTTAGGAACAGCCTCATGAGCTCAAGTGATGATGGGGTCATGCAGTGTGATAAAATCCATTGCATCAGTAGGAAGTCCCTCAATGTATATCTTCAATCATTGCCCATTGAATGTAAAGCTCCTTCCAGTGTCCTCTTGTGTGATCTCCACTGCACCGTAAGGAAAAACATTAGATACAATATAAGGACCTAACCATCTGGAACGCAATTTACCAGGCATCAGCTTCAGTCTTGAACTGTAGAGAAGGAATTTCTCTCCAACATGAAACTCCCTTTGTTGGATCATTTTGTCATGATATTATTTTGATCTTTCCTTATAGATCCTTGAGTTCTCATATGATGACAGTCGAATCTCCTCAATCTCTTGAATTTGCAACTTTCTTTGAATTCCAGCTTGGGCCAAATCCATGTTGCATTACTTTATAGCCCAATATGCCTGATGCTCGACTTCCACTGGAAGATGACATGCTTTCCCAAAAACAATCCTAAAAGGCGACATACCAATGGGTGTCTTGTATGCTGTCTTATAAGCCCGCAATGCATCATGCAAGCGCTTGCTCCAATCCTTCCTATTTGGCTGCACTGTTTTCTCCAATATTTGTTTCAACTCACGATTTGAAACCTCAACCTGGCCATTTGTTTGGGGGTGGTATGGTGTTGATGTTTTGTGTGTCACCCCATACTTTCGAAGGAGGGAAGAAAAATTCCTATTGCAAAAGTGTGTCCCTTGGTCACTGATGATGGCCTTTGGTACTCCAAACCTGCAAAAAATCTGTGCTTTGACAAAGTCCACAACAACATGAGAATCGTCAGTCCTAGTGGCCTTTGCCTCCACCCATTTACTCACATAATCAAAAGCAACCAAAATATACAAAAATCCAAATGAAATAGAAAAAGGAACCATAAAATCAATGCCCCATACATCAAAAATATCACAGAATAGTATGGGTTTTTGGGGCATCTCATGTCTACTAGAAATCATCCCAGTGTGTTGGCAACGAGAGCATGACTTACAAAACACATGGGCATCATGGAACAAGCTAGGCCAATATAATCCAGAGTCCAAAACCTTCCTAGCTGTCCTTTGGGGTCCAAAGTGTCCACCACAAGCAAGTGTATGACAGAAATGAAAAATAGACTCGAACTCACGATCGGGAACACACCTCCTAATGACTTGGTCACTACACATGCGCCAGAGGTAAGGATCATCCCACACATAATACCAAGACTCACTTTTTAATTTTTGGACTTGATATTTCTTTAAATTTGCAGGGATTCCAGAGGCAACAATTTAGTTCACTAAATCAGCATACCAAGGATGCGTACCTGAGATGGAATAAAGATGCTCATCAGGAAAAGTGTCCCGAAGTGGTACCTGGTCAAAGGTGTCATCCTCTAGTGTGTGAGTAAGCCTACTCATGTGGTCCGCCACCAAATTCTCTGACCCCTTCTTGTACTTTATCTCAAGGTCAAACTCTTGAAGAAGGAGCATCCAACGAATAAGTAGTAGCTTTGCATCTAGCTTCTTCAGGAGGTACCTCAAAGTTGCATGGTCAGAAAAAATAACTACTTTAGAGCCCAATAAATATGAACGGAATTTATCTAAAGCAAATATGAGAGCAAGAAAATCCTTTTCTGTGGTTGTGTAGTTTGATTGGGCTGAATCCAATGTCCTTGATGCGTATGCAATCACATGTGAACTTCATTCCACCCTCTGAGATAGGACTGCTCCAACCGCGAAGTTGGAGGCGTCACAAATAATCTCAAATGGAAGGTCCCACCGCGGGGGCTGTATGATTGGTGGAGTGGTCAGACACTTCTTTAGCTCATCAAATGATACCCTGCATGAATCATCAAAATTGAAGTCAATATCTTTTTAAAGCAATTGAGATAAGGGTAGAGCGATCTTACTAAAATCTCTAATGAAGCGTCGATAAAATCCATCATGTCCAAGGAATGATCGAACATCACGCACACATATAGGATATAGAAGGGATGAAATAATGTCTACCTTAGATTTATCAACTTCAATGCCATGTTGTGAGACTATATGACCTAAGAAAATTCCCTTTTCGACCATGAAATGACATTTTTCAAAATTTAAGACCAGATTCAGCTCAATACAATGATGCAACACATCACTCAAACTGGAGAGACAATCATAAAATGAGGATCCATAAACTGTAAAATCATCCATAAATACCTCCATGTAGGTCTCAATGAAATCTGAGAAAATACTCACCATGCATCTCTGGAAGGTACTTGGGGCATTGCAATGTCCAAATGGCATTATTCTGTAAGCAAAGGTACCGAATGGGCAGGTGAATGTCATCTTCTCCTGGTCCTCTACTGCAATGGGAACCTGAAAATAGCCAGAGAAACCATCCAAGAAGTAATAATGCGTCCTACCTGCAAGTCTCTCAAGCATCTGGTCAATAAATGGAAGTGGGAAATGGTCCTTATGAGTGTATTGATTCAGTTTCCTATAATCAATACACACTCTCCAACTATTTTGAACTCTCACAGGAACTAACTCATCATTTTCATTTTTTAAAACAGTGAAACCAGTGTTCTTAGGCACAATCTGAATTGGACTTACCCACTGAGAATCTGAAATAGGATAGATTATACCTGCCTTGAGAAATTTTGCAACTTCTTTTTTAACAACCTCCAAAAGTGTTGGATTGAGTCTCCTTTGTGGTTGCCTCACCGGTTTAGCCCCATCCTCTAAGAGAATCCTATGCATGCAAATGGAGGGGCTAATACCTGATATTTCTTCCAATGTATAACCAATTGCCCTAATGTTATCTCTCAATAGATTCAAAAGTTTTTCTTCATGTTCAAAAGAGATATTGTTAGAAATGATAACAGGTAATCTATCACCACTCATCAAGTATGCATATTTAAGATTTGGGGGCAATGGCTTGAGTTCCAATGTAGGGGGATGATGTATGGATGGAGAAATTGATGCAACAGACATATCTGCACAATGAACATCAGTATCTGAATAAAAATCATCACAATCGGAGAATAAAGAATCAAATCCATCAGCATACTCAACATCCATGTCATAATCAGAGTGAACATGATCCAAATCAGAATATGAATCCACATAAAAATCAATTCCAAGAAAGGATTGTGTATCAGAAACATGTGTGGAAGTGCTCTTAGACATCAAACTCGAACCGATACTCATAATCTCCCTAAGTATAGGACAATCAAATTATATGGAGTTTTTATTTGTTGGTTCAAAATGGGAGATAACAAAATCAGAATGGTCCTCTGAGGGGTACTTCATGGAATCCATAACATTAAATATCACAACTTCATCTCCAAATTCCATGGAAAGTGTACCCTCATTGACATTTATGATATTTTTTTCAGTTTTGAGGAAGGGCCTACCTAAGATAATGCGGGCATGAGAACTTAACTGATCATCCTCCATGTTAAGCACATAGAAGTCTGCTGGAAAGATCATGTCTCTTAACCGGACAAGTACATCCTCAAGGACTCCCGCTGGATATGTCGTAGCTCTATTTGCCAATTTCACCACAAATCTTGTTGGCTTAAACTCACCAACCTGCAAGGAAGAGAATACAGAGTGAGGCATAACATTTATTGAAGCTCCTAAATCACAAAGAGCATCAGAGAAGTGAAACTCCCCTATGGTACATGGGATGGTGAATGTCCCGGGATCCTTGCACTTTGTTGGCATTGCTAGAGTTGGTGTAATGTGTGCCGAGACATTCTTTCCAAGGTTGATCCTCTCATTTCCCTTGATCCCTCTTCGATTGGTGCAGAGTTCTTTTAAGAATTTGTCATACCTTGGAATTTGCTTAATGGCTTTATGTAGAGGAATGTTGATCTCCACATGCTTGAATGTGTCCAAAACCTCCTTTTGCATTGCTTCTTCAGACATCTTCTTGGTTTGAACAACCCTGTTTGGAAAAGGAAGGGGTTTAGGAGTAACATAATCAATCTTTTTCTTACCTTCATCTTTCTTCTTGGATTGCTCATCAGTTGGTATGGAATGCGGCTTCTCTGGAGTTGAGGTGAATCCCGGTGGAATGGTAGGTAAAGATGTATCATTCATTTTCTTCCCACTTCTCAATGTGATGGCACTAACATTCCCATTTGGATTTAGAGTGGGTTGGGAAGGTAGATTTTCGTAATTCTTACTTACAAGTTCATGGAGGGCGGTGGCAATCTGGCTCATTTGAGTCTTTAACTCCCTCAGCTCCGAACTTTGACTCTTCATCTCATTCTGTTGATTAAGAACAATTTGCTTCAAAAGTTCATCAGAGATAGAATCTACCTTGGGTGGGGGGATTCCCTTGTTGTTGGCTTGTTGATGTTTTAGCTTCAAATCTCCTTTGGGGTTGTTGGAAACCCAACTAGTAAGGCGGAGGTTGCTAGAAGTTTGGTTGAAAAGGGGGCCTTTGTTTTTGTCCAGAGCCATACCTCATGTCCGACTGATCTTTCCACCCTTGGTTGTATACTGGATCAAACTTATTTTGGGGATATGGTTGTTGTTGTTGCTGCTGATATGGTCTCCCAAGGAACACTGCTGCACAATCTTCTATTTCTTGGAGTTGTGGGCAACAGTAAGTTGGGTGGCTTGTCTCAGTGCAAATAACACAAGGCCTTGAAAGAGGGGGTAGAGATGTCTTTTGTGCCAAAGAAATTTTCCTCACCATAGTGGTCAATTCTTTCAACTTGGTATCAATCAAATGACTTTCAAGAGAGGAAGGACTTACCTGATGTACTCCCCTGACATGTGGTGTACCTCTATCGCCAAATTGTTGGGAGTTTTGGGCCATCTTGTCGATCAACGCACGTGCAGATACTAGTGTCTTGTCCACCAATGCTCCTCCAGCCGCATCATCCACCATGATCCTCTCCATGGGTGTGAGTCCTTCATAGAAGTACTGAATGAGGAGTTGCTCACTGATTTGGTGATGCGGACAACTTGCACACAACTTCTTGAATCGCTACCAGTACTCATACATTGACTCCCCTTGTGCTTGCTTGATCCCCGATATCTCCTTTCGAATGTAATTGGTCCTTGATGATGTAAAAAATCTCTACAAGAAAAGACGTTTCAAATCGTTCCAACAAGTTAAATCTTTGGGTTGTAAATAATACATCTAGTCTTTTGCAGCTCCATCAAGTGAGAATGGGAATGCTCTTAATTTGATTTGATCTTCAGAAACATTTCTTGGTTTAAGGCTTGAGCAAACCACATTAAATTCTTTCAAATGTTTATTGGGATCCTCACTAGAGAGGCCATGAAACTTTGGAAGTAAGTGAATTAACCCAGATTTTAGTTCAAAGTCCGATTCGAGATTTGGGTATGCAATACAATTTGGTTAATAGTTAATATCAGGTGCAGCCCATTCTCGAGTGGTTCTATTAAGTTAATTTCCATTGTTTTCAGCCATTGGTTCTTATTTTATGTTTGAATTTGAATTGCTTCCAATTTCAATGTTTCCAGAAGAGAGGAATTCACCAACTGGTTGAATATTGAAACATCGTGTGGATTGAGAATGTTTGATTCGTGCCCTAAGGCTACGTTCAATCTTAGGGACAAGATCTAAGAGATCTTCAGGATTAGTTCGTGTCATAGATCAAATAAAAATTAAAAGAAAGAAAGTGGACCATAGTAAAATAAAAATGAGAAGTTTGAGTTGATGGTCCAAAAAAAAAGTAGAAAAAAATAAAAGAATAAGAAGAAAAATCAGATTGGGTAAAGAAGGATGAAAAAAGAGAGGAAGAGAATAAAATGTAAAATAAAATAAATAATTCTAATTGGTTGAAATAATTACATGCCTCCTCGGCAACGACACCAATTTGATAGAGTGTTGTCATGGGCACCCTCAAATGATTAATGTGATTTTGGGGTACTTAGGTGCAGTAGAGTGGCTGACCAAGGTTTTCTCTCAAAGGAGGAAGTGAATTTAACAACTTATTAAAGGTATTCTAAAAATAAAATAAAAGAGAATAAAATAAAAACACTAATTTAAAGGATTGGGGTTTTTTTATAGTTTATGAATCTAGAAGAAGTTTGCTGGAATAATATTGTATATTTTTTTGTTTTTAGTTTTGAAATGAATTTCAATTAGAATGACACAACAATAAGATGTTTTTTTTAGAAATCTATTTTAAAAGGCGTAATCGATCTAACTCTACCTATTCATTCACTTATTAATCATTATCATTTAAATCAATATCCACTTAATTATGATCCCCTAATTTGTTATCCCTAGAACCCTACGAGAGTTAACTTAACCACAAATATGAAATTACTTAAACCCTAGGCTAGCTTCGGAACACGCAATCGCAGTACCCAGCTTTGATTATTGTTCTAAAGACAGATTATGGTCAGTGGTTAATTAGAGCCCATATCCATTCTGTAAATGAGTGTGAATTGTGTTTAGGGATTATATTTGAACTCTAAAAATTTATCCCATGTGGTCTTGTATTACCGATTAAGATTACGCTCTCACAATTTATACAAAATCCCTACCTCGCGTGTTTTTGTGTTAATTGTTCAATTTTTTGATTAGTTTCTTGTAATTTAAAAACAAAATTAATGGATCATATTATGTGAATTACAGTAGCTCATTGATTCAAAATAATTAAATGAAGAGGGTAGAAGATAGATCGATTACTAAAAGACTACTCTTCCATGGGTGGCGTAATCATCGTAGAAGCGTTTTGCATGTGCAAAGGTTTATAATTGGTATAACCCAATAACGCTTCTACTCAAGAATTACAGCCCAAAGAGGAATATTAATAGAAGAATAGATTTAAACAAAACAGAAGAAAATAGAAGAAATAAAAGAATAACAAAGAAGTTTATTACACAAATCAAAACATTACAAAATGAAGAAGACAAAGAGGCTTCGATGAGGGGATCCGTGCTTCAAGAGCTACCCCTCTTACAATGGTTAGAGAATTTTGGTGAAACAAATTCTCCTCTTCCTCCAATCTCCTAATACACGTCCAAACCCGTCCAAATGAGAAAAACTCCAATTTATAGAGTGGAGGGG
The DNA here is from genome assembly GCA_963277665.1 of Viscum album. Lineage (NCBI taxonomy): Eukaryota > Viridiplantae > Streptophyta > Magnoliopsida > Santalales > Viscaceae > Viscum > Viscum album. The sequence goes on along the minus strand of OY728150.1, from coordinate 1,130,955,278 downwards.
AGGCTAGGTTTAAAGAGGTTTCAAGTGTGAATGGGAAATCTCGGCCAAATATTTTAATACAACATGAACCTCCCATTTGACCTCAAACACGTGTGAACCAGCTCTCCTTACAGAAGGATGATTTGTGGGAAAATTCATCCCCGAGCTCCTCTCAAAATATGGGCATAATCCAAGACCGTATGAAGAAGATATGGCCCAAATACAGAACCCATGTCCATTCTGCCGAGTCCAGCCCACCATTGGATTAATGTCTCATTTACTCCATCCAAATTCCCTTTTTAGCTCTAGTGTACTGAATGAAAGTTGTGGAAAATTAAGTTAGGAACACGTTTACCAAATTTCAAATTACGATGATAAATATAAAAATATTTATCTTCGAAATACTACAGTGCACTATAAAGGGTAAAACTGGAATTTTCACCAAATTTTCAAATGAATGATCAAATCCCAAATATTTTATAAATAAACATATTTAGCACAATGTGGGGAAATTATATCATTTATTATCAATAAAATATTCAACAAAATAGTGTTTTATCAACCACCTTTTAATGGAGAACCCTCTTTAAATATAGTTTTGGTCACTTTAATACATTATAATTGACCAAATAAAATCCTTTTTTAGAATTGGGACATCAAATTTTACTTTGGGTAATTATTTTGGAATTTTTTAGATAAAGTTCATTTTTTATTGAATACTGAAAAATATTTTATTTTAATTCAAAAGTGCCTTTTAATAAAATTTATTTATATGGTTAGATTATCTTTTTATTTGGTTTTAAAGTGTAATTAGATTATATTTTTACCATTTAATCCAATGTTGGTCATTGGAATTAATTTCACTTTGAGAGTGGACATAAACAAGTGTCAATCTTTTGATAGTTATTGTTTCTTAAACACACGCTATTTGTTTTAACAACGGGAATTAATTTTAAATTAATTAATGTTATTTCTATGTTTTGAATTTAGTAAAATAGACATAATTTTTGAATTCAGTATATCAAATAAATTATAGGCTAAATTTTTGTTATTTTTCTGAAAACCTAAAATTTTTGATGAATAGTGAAACCACTTAGTGGTAGTTAAAAAACTGAATTTTTCATTTAAATAAAATTTTACCACTTCTGTGAATTGAATTTCAAAAATCCGACATACATGGTGGTTATCAAGAAGTAAAATGTGGTTCAATAAGATGAAAATAATTTTTGGTGAATAGTAACTTTTGGATTTTATTTACCGCGGTTAAAGGTAAATAGGGTATTTCAAGGTTAAAAGAATATTATAATATTTCAAAATTATCTTAACACTTGTCCAACCTATATTGGTTGAGTCATTAATGACCATCGGCATCTTTGGGTCGATTTTGGGACCCCATTGAGCCACTTGGGAGTAAAAATGACAATTTAGATTAATTAACTTAAAAGTAAAGGAAAAAATGACAAAAGAAAATATCTTTTATTAAATTAATATTTACAAGGGGTTATATAAATTATATTTTCGACTATAAATATTCATAAAAAAGATAAAAATATTTCCTACATCATAGTATTTTTTTATAATTTTTAAACATCAAATAAATTAAATTATTAATGACACAATAATGATGTAGTATTTACATCGTTAATAAATCATTTAAATAAATAAGGTTATAATGATTAAAATATTATCTAAAACCTATCCAACTGTTATTGGATGATTTTATTTCGACCATGAGTCATCTTATCTTTGGCTCTAATGATTTTTGGACCTTTTGAAACCGAATATCATTATATAATAAAATAATATTATCACACTTTCCTAAAGAGCCCCTCATCTCCCTTATAAAAGGAGACCACTTCTAACCAATTCCTCACACCTATCAAGCCATTTGGCTCATCTAAACTCTACCCAATCAAGCTCCCCACATCCCTATCTTCATCCTATAATCCTTACCTTAGCCAGAAGGCACTTGAAGAAGTCCTTTGGTTCAATCCAAAGGGAGTTACCCAAATTAATGGTAATGGTTTCTCTTAAATTGGTTTCTTTTATTTTACTTCTGCAACCCCTAAAATCTTTTTATTCATTTATTTTGTAACAACATCAGTATACTCAATATACTAGGATGTTTTTATGAGAAGGATTCAAGATACACTTACACACACCTCCATCTAATGGAAGAAGAACATAATGTTTCTGTGGATGGAAAACTAACGCCTCGTGAAACGATGATTGTTTGATTATCTCCTACCACCTATCATGGTGGCCATTATGATGGAACTGTATTTATATATGATATACATTATGTTTATGTTTTCTTTATGATTCTTTAATTTCCATTTATATCATTCCTTTATGGTTTCCATTGTGGGTAAACATGATAATCTCATTAGAGGAAGTGCGGACTACCTCCCCCTCAAAGTGATATGACTCATTCATACCATATTTGGTATTTATAAAAGATAGATTTAATGATATTATATATGATAAAATATTGGATTAATAATACTACTCTGTATCATTATGTTTTAATTCCACTAAATATGAAATAGAAATGGAAGTAGCGTTCATGCGTACGTACGGCTTACCGTCTCCATGAACGGTGCATTTAATTTCTTACCTATAAATGTTATATACTATTATAAATACATGTATATGCTGGATATATATGATATATATGAAATCCAAATCATGAATATCATTCTGGATAAAATTATCCTTTGACCACATGAACAACATGCAATTTTATGATGTCCAGTTTTGACTCAAGTACCAAATATCGACAAAAAAACATTATTAACATAAATGATTACATAATGTTTATAACATTGTAATAAGTGATATAAAAATAATTATTAAACTTTAAAAAGGTTCTTAATCAAGTAAAAATTTACTGTAGTTTATTATTCAGGAGATTAAAGAACGATCGAGTCAAGTCGAACACGAGGTAAGGGATTTCTTATCACACTTTTAATTCCTTGATATTTCCATTGTTCGCCACTTATTTATTGCATGTGGTGTATTGTGTACTGCCTTTTGATATATATTATCATTATTATCATTATATTCATGGTATTATGTGATTAATTTGGTGGTTATTAACTTAGGGTCATATGACTCTATTGATTACAACGTGGTAAGGTGTTTTCATCTCACTTTTTATTCCCATGAGATTCATGCTCTATATGACACTATTCTTTTTTGGGTGGTGTATGTACTTCCCATGATTGTACTATTTGTTTAATATACTTTCATTTATGTGTATTTACATCTTCATTGTATGATCTTTCTTTAATGTGGTGTATGTTTTGTAAGTTACCAAATCGGTAAGTGAACCTTTAACCCTCCTCTATTTAAAAGACCTCTTTTGTTATGTCTTTTAATTTCCATCTTATTATGTTGGGATATGTTCTTCTATATTCTCATTGATGTAAAATTTATGTCCATGTAATTATATACCCTTTTTATCTCATCAAATCATTTTCTGAATTATAAAGTGACACCGTTAGGCTGTCAAATTTTTACAAGTGAACTTCTTAACACAATTTGAATTCTATGGGTACAACTTGTACTTCCTGAATATGTGGTCTTATGAATATGTGTGAATTACCTCTGATTGTTTTACACGTAATATCCACTTATATTGGGTGTATTTATATTTTTCACCCAGAATTATGTGATTGATTTATCCTTAATTTAAGTATATCATCTTTATAAGGGATTTCATCTCAATTTACATTTCCACTAAGACTTCATTGTTGTTATGCACCAATTCACTCTTATATGGTGTATATACTGTCCTTTGACATATTATTTCATGAATCCCTTTATTCTCATGATATTATAATGTTCTTATTAAATGTTATTCCTTAATTATTTGGATTCAAGAGTCTCTCATTTTGTTAAAAACTCTTTAACTAAAATATCATTTTAAATGTTTTAATGATTTATTATTCTAAATATTTATCTTTAATGTACATGTTTTAAAAATGGGTTTCAGTATTTATTTATATGGACATTAATGTTTTAAAATTATAAATCCTTTAAAAGCTTCATTGTGGTATGGTACAATTTGATTCAAAAATCACTTTTTAAATGGTTTTTGAAAATGGATTGATTATTTCAATATCTTGAAAATTACTTCTTGTGATTGAAAATGAAATGTTATTAGTGAAATGTTTATATTTGAAATATTTTATGTGTTATAATGGTACTTGGCCATTTTACGGGTGGTTACATGATAATCCATATGACAAGTGGTGCCGTGAAAACCAGGAAGGGTGGTTATGTTATAACCTCCAATGCATTGGGTATGGAAGTCGGTCGTATGGCTATTACATTTAGTGATATGTGTGGAAGTCGACCGTATGGTTATTCCATTTATGTATGTTTATGTCCCAAGTTACCTTTATATGTTATGTGTTTTTTATATGGGTTTTATGGTAACCTTATGGTTGCATAAGGGTAAGTAGTGATCTTTTATTCAGCGAAGAGTATTTACTACTTCATAAAGGTGAAAATTATTACTTATGTTAAAGTATTAACGGTTTACTTGTTGTTTTGAAAAACTAACAATTTTCCTTTTTTGTGTATCCCTTAATGAGATTTTTATGGTCATCCCAAGTTTTTTGGAATCGTTTTTCACAGGACACAATGTGGAATAGGGTCAAGGGTGGGATCAAGGAAAAGTCATTCTATCTAAAACATGGAACTAGACATGTTTCTTTTTTAAGAGTTTTTATTTTATGAAAAAAAGGATATTGCGTAGTACTATCAAATTGTAATATTCAAGTTCTTATATAATAGTTATCACCTAATTCTATATAACTATAAACATGAAAATATCCTCAATGTGAATTATTCATTTAATTCAATATTATGTAAGGTTTAAGGTCAGGTGCTTATAGTTGGTTTCAGAGGTCGGTTTAGACAACTTTAGAGGTTAGGGTATTCTTTAAGCATAAGTGAAATTACCATAAAGGCTATGATTTCAGAAAGAGTCATAGTTTCTTTAGATAAAGTGAATGAGTTTAAGATAACACGAATAGGTATATCTTAGTATTTTCCCTCCTCATAAGATATTATATGATGATTTTGAAGATATACTCACACTTACCTTTTTGGTTTTAGTCAATGGCTAGATCTAGCAGGCATCTAAGTAACAATGGATGTGAAGAAAACTATGATGATTTTCTGAATGAGCAATTGAATGAAATGGGAGCTGAAATGATAAATCTTGTGTCTATTCTCAACCAACTATCTGGAGTCATGATTTACAACCTTATCCTTGGTGATTTTTATAAGGCGTCGTATATGCGAGAAACAAATCCCTACGGAAGTTCAGGTAATAATCATAAAGTTAAATATATTCAAAAAAATTTGTGTCAAGGATGTGGAAAGAAACACATAGGAAAATGATTCAAAGGTACGAGAAGATGCTATAGATGTGGAAATGAAGGTCATAAAGCAAGAACCTTCCATGGAAAAAGGAAGCATCTAGTTGACTCTAGGAAAGGGAAAGAAGTTCTTTCTGAGAGATCAATTGAATGTTTTAAATGTGGTGTGCATGGTCATTATAAAAACACATGTTCTGCGATGATGTTTTAGGAATGAGATCACAAAGATCATACAAATATTATTTTACCAATACCTAATGCCATTCCGATTGAGGATGATGAAACTTTCAATGACCAATGAAAGGTATGGATTATTTCTTAACATATGTTTTGACATTATTGAATCTTAGGATATGATTAGTGATTTTGTTTGTAGGGAATAATTATTTCAGAATTATTTGGAAAGGAATGGTTAATGGGCCATGAATAATGTTGAATGAGTAAGAAGTCAACATATATGGGATTTGAGTGTTATGGTAGATTTTAGGATGGTGAAATGCATAAAATTATTAAGGCTCTTTTGATGATGGGAATTAAATTAGAAGACTTTTTATTGTATGTGTAACCCTGATTTTTGATATATGAAAATTTTATTCAAGGAATAATTATCTTTTCTTTTGTGGATATAGTTATAATGATCCATTTGGGTTTATATGATCCTTGAATTTGAGGAAATTATAGGTTAATACATTTTTGGGATGAAAAATGAAAGTTATTAGAAAACCATCTTGGTTAAATTATGTTATGGTTATTTTTGATAAATTTATCTATTTTTGGGAATGCTATAAAATTATATAGTTTTTGAAAAAAGGACAACATGTGGACCGTGTTACAACCGGTCGTGTCAGACAAAGCTTCAGGAATCGAACCCACAACCAGAGTGTGACTAGTATTTATCGCCTACCACTGGACTACATGAAGTCCCTGGTTTGTATGACTAATTCCATTTATTTAGACGATTTTATGAATCAAGATGAAGTTGATTTTGGGTTATCTATGGAAATTATTAACCTATCATGGAGGATATGTGATTAGGTTAATTACATTTCAATATGAGACTTTAAGAGTAACTGATGTTATTTGGAGATAAATGTTAAGATTTATCTTGGAAGACTATGTGATTAGATCCTTTTGAGATTTTGGTTTCAATATTAGTTATTATTACTTTGAATAATTATATGGACAACTTTTTATTGAATTGTCTTTGTTGAAATTTGAGTTTTGTTTTACAAATTTTGGAGATTAAGAGTGGTTTTTTTTTTGTAAAAGAATATCCTTTTGGGGATTATCTAATCTGGTGCTAACCATTTTGGTTTTGGTTAAGGTCTAAATACATGGGAAATATATAGTTCATATTTTTTTGATTATTTGATTCTCCCTAATTTGATTATAGCGCTGTTAATGTGAAAAAAAAGTCATCTTGAATACTCATCGTTTGGAGAAAATATGAGTTTGTGTTAGAAGTCTAGTAAAATATGAATTTCTACATGACAAGTAAGTATCTTTCCTTATATTTTTCGTTATACTCATAAATAAATTCCTAAATGAAAATTAACTTAAAACAAAAACTTGTTTTTTAACTTTTCTTACAAGGGAATCAAATACTGTTTAACCCATCACAAGTTTGTGAATTTCTGGGGGTTAACTTTCTTCTAAACATGTTTTCTATCACTCTCCATCAGAACATGATGGTTTTTTTCTCATCCATATCAATGTTTTCATAGAATACTAGTATTTGTTGTCTCGGGTAACATTTTTTCTTCTCTTCTTTTATTTTAAAGTGATAGTTTTATTGTCTTTTTTTCAATGTGGGGCTTTCAATGAAGTTCTTGAGCCCGATTTTAAAATTGTGAGGACGCAATTCCCTAAAGGGGGGAATGATGTAACATCCCAAGTAAATAAAGAATAAGAAATATTTCATATTTATTAATATTTGTGAATTAAACATTAATTTTACTTTAAAGGGGTTGCTATGTTCGATAGAGTACTTGATACGCAACAACAGGTTTCTTTGAAATCTTACGTTGCACACTAATAATATAATATTATTATTCTAAATGGTAGTTAACTCCTAGTCGTTGTATTGGAAAGAATAAAAAAAACTAAATACAATATGATTATAAATGTATATTAAATGTTTTTACATTTATCCAATAAAAGTTAGACGATTAAATTGTGAATGAATCTAATTTTAAGCATAATTTACATTAAAAGGTCAATTTACCGCCTTTTAATGGAGAACCCTCTTTAAATATAGTTTGAGTCACTTTAATACATTATAATTGACCAAATAAAATCCTTAATTAGAATGGGGACATCAGATTTTACTTTGGGTAATTATTTTGGAATTTTTTCGTTAAAGTTCATTTTTTAATGAATAGTGAAAAATATTGTATTTTAATTCAAAAGTGCCTTTTAATATAATTTATTTATATGGTTATATTATCGTTTTTTTGGTATTAAAGTTTAATTAGAATATATTTTTACCATTTAATCCAATGTTGTTCATTGGAATTAATTTCACTTTGAGAGTGGACATAAACAAGTGTCAATCTTTTGATAGTTATTGTTTCTTAAAAACACGCTATTTGTTTTAACAAAAAAAATTAATTTTAAATTAATTAATGCTCTTTCTATGTTTTGAATTTAGAAAAATAGACATCATTTTTTAATTCAGTATATCAAATAAAGAATAGGCTGATTTTTTGTTATTTTTCTGAAAAACTTCAATTTTTGATGAATAGTGAAACCACTTAGTGGTAGTTAAAAAAACTGACTTTTTCATTTAAATGAAATTTTACCACTTCTGTGAATTGAATTTCGAAAATCCGACATACATGTTTGTTATAAAGAAGTAAAATGTGGTTCAATAAGGTGAAAATAATTTTTTTGTGAATAGTAACTTTTTACTTTTATTTACCACGGTTAAAGGTAAATAGGATAATTTAAGGTTAAAAGAATATTATAATAATTAAAAATTAACTTAACACTTGTTCAAACCATATTGGATGAGTCATCAACGACCATGGGCATCTTTGGGTCGATTTGGGGACCCCATTGAGCCACTTGGGGGTGAAAATGACAATTTAGATTAATTAACTTAAAGTAAAGGAAAAAATGACAAAAGCAAATATCTTTTAGTAAATTAAATTTTACAAGGGGTTATATAAATTATCCTTTAAACTATAAATATTCATTGGAAAGATAAAACTATTTCCTACATCATGGTATTTGTTTTATTATTTTTAAAAATCAAATAAATTAAATTATTTATGACATAATTATGATACGGTATTTACATCATTAATAAATCATTTAAATAAATAAATATTATAATGATTAAAATATTATCCAAAACCTGTCCAATTCTTATTGGATGATTTTATTTCAATAATGATTCATCTTATCTTTGACTCTAATGATTTTTGGACCTTTTGGAACTGAATATCATTATATAATAAAATTCTATTATCACACTTTCCTAAAGAGCCCCTCCTCTCCATTATAAAAGGAGAACACTTCTAACCAATTCCTCACACCTCTCAAGCCATTTGGATCGTCCAAACTCTGCCCAATTAAGCTCCCTACGTCCCTATACTCCCTTTAGAAGCCTTACTTTAGGCAGAAGGCACTTCAAGAAGTCATTTGGTTTAAACCAAAGGGAGTTACCCAAATTAAAGATAACGGTTTCTCTTAAGTTGTTTTATTTTATTTTACTTCTCCAACCACTAAACTCTTTTTATTACTTCATTTTGTAACAACATTAGTATCCTGCATATACTAGTATGTTGTTATGAGAAGGATTTGAGCTACACTTACAAACACCTTCATCTAATGGATGAAGAACATAATGTTTCTATGGATGGAAAACTAACTCCTCATGAAACGATGATTGTTCAATTATCTCCTACCGCCTCTCATTGTGTCCATTATGATAGAACTATATTTATATATGATATATATTATGTTTATGTTTTCTTTGTGCTACTGTAATTTCCATTTATATCATGCCTTTATGGTTTCCATTATGGGTAAACGTGGTAATCTCATTAGAGGAAGTGCAGACTACCACCCCCTCAAAGTGATATGACTCATTCATACCATATGTGGTACGTATAAAGGATAGATTTAATGATATTATCAATGATAAAATAACGGAATTATAATACTACTATGTATCATTATGTTTTAATTTCATTAAATATGAAACAGAAAAGGAAGTAGCGTTCATGCGTACGTACGGCTTACCGTCTCCACGAACGGTGCATTTCATTTCATACCTCTAAATGTTATGTACTACAATAAATACATGTATATTCTAGATATATATGATATATATGATATCCAAACCATGAATATCATTCTGGATATAATTAATCTTTGACCACATGAACAACATTTAATTATAAGAAGTCCATTTTTGACTCAAGTACCAAATATCGACAAAATGAACATTATTAACTTAAATGATTACATAATGATTATAACATGGTAATAAGTGATATAAAAAGGAATAATAAACTTTAAAAAAGTTTATTAAGAAATTATAAATTAACTTTATTTTATTATTCAGTAGATTAAAGAACGATCGAGTCAAGTCGGACATGAGGTAAGGGATTTCTTATCACACTTTTAATTCCTTCAGATTTCCATTGTTCGCCGCTTATTTATTGCATGTGGTGTATTTTTTAATTCCTTTTGATATATATTATATTGATATTAATTATATTCATGGTATTCTGTGATTAATTTGGTGGTTATTAACTTTGGTTTATACGACTCGATTGATTACAACGTGGTAAGGTGTTTTTATCTCACTTTTTTTCCTATGAGATTCATGCTCTATATGCCACTATTATTTTCTGTGTGGTTTATTTACTGCCCATGATTGTACTCATTGTGTAATATAATTTCATTTATGAGTATTTACATCTTTATTTTATGATCCTCCTTTCATGGGGCATATGTTTTGTAAGTTTCCAAATCGGTAAGTGAACCTTTGACCCTCCTCTATTTAAAAGACCTTTTTTGTTATGTCATTTAATTTACATCTTATTATGTTGGGATATGTTCTTCTATATCCTAATTTATGCAAACATTATGTCCAAGTGATGAGATACCATTTTTATCTCATCAAATCATTTTCATAATTTTAAAGTGACACCATTAGGCTGTCGAATTTTTACAAGGGAACTTCTTAACCCAATTTCAATTCTTTGGGTTCAACTTGTACTTCTTGAATATGTCATCTTATTAATATGTGTGAATTAACTATGATTATTTTACACTTAATATCCACTTATATTGGGTCTATTTATATTTTTCACACATAATTATGTGATTGATTTATAATTAATTTAAGGATACCATCATTATAAGGGATTTCATATCAATTTACATTTTCACTAAGAATTCATTGTTGTTATGCACCAATTCACTCTTATATGGTGTATATACTATCCTTTGACATATTATATCATGAATCATTTTATTCTCACAATATTATAATCTTATAATTAAATGTTATTGCTCAATTATTTTTATTCAAGAGTCTCTCAATTTTGTTAAAAACTCTTTAACAAAAATATCATTTTAAATGTTTTAAAGATTTGTTATTATAAATATTTATCTTTAATGTCCATGTTTTAAAAATAATTTTCAGTATTTATTTATATGGAAATTAACGTATTAGAATTATAATTATTTTAAAAGATTCAAAGTGGTATGGGACACTTTGATTCAAAAATCTCTTTTTAAATGGTTTATAAAAATGGATTGATTATTTCAATATCTTGAAATTACTTCATGTGATTGAAAAAGAAATTTTATTAGTGAAATGTTTATATTTGAAATATTTTATGTGTTATAATGGTACTTGGACATTTGACAGTTGGTTCCGTGAATACCAGGACCAGTGGTTACGTTATAACCTCCAATGCATTGGGCATGGAAGTCGACCGTATGGCTATTCCATTTAGTGATATGTGTGGAAGTCGACTATATGGTTATTCCATTTATGTATGCAAATGTAACAAGTTAGCTTTATATGTTATGTGTTCTTTATATGGGTTTTATGGTAACCTTTTGGTTACAAAAGGGTAAGTAGTGATCATTTATTCAGTGATGAGTATTTACTACTTCATAAAGGTGAAAAGTATTACTTGTGTTAAAGTATTTATGGTTTACTTGTTGTTTTGAAAAAATAACAGTTTTCCTTCATTGTGTATCACTTATTTATCTTTTTATGCTCATCCCAAGTATTTTTGAATTTTTTTTCACATGACATAATGTGGAATAGGTTCAATGATGGGATCAAAAAAAGTCATGATATCTAAAACATGGAACTAGACATGTTTCTTTTTAAGATTTTTTTTATGAAAAAAATGGATACTGCGTAGTCTTGTCTAATTGTAATAGTCAAGTTCTTATGTAATAGTTATATCCTAATTATCTAAAACTCTAAACCTGAAAAGATCATAAATGTGAATTATTCAATTAATTCAAGATTATCTAAGGTTTAAGGTCGGGCCCTTATACCGCCCATCCCTAGTTGGGTAAAAGTCAATGTTGATGGAGCGGCCTCGGGTGCCCCAGGTCCTGCAGGATGTGGTGGCATTTTCCGCACATCCCATGGATTTGTGAAAGGATGCTTCTTCCACTTTATTGGCAATGATATTGCAATTAAAGCAGAACTTCGGGCATTGATTAAAGCAATCAAGTATGTTGTTTACTTTAATTGGCGCCAATTATGGTTGGAGTCTGATTTGACTATTGTTGTTCAAATTCTTCATGCCCGATCCCAAAATATACCATGGAAGATCTTTCCAGACTGGATCGAATGTATGCGGCTCACAGAGGTACTCTCTCTTGAAGCAATGCATGTTTTTCATGAGGCCAATCGGTTTGCTGATGCTCTGTCCAAGAGAGCAATTTTAGAGGTTTGTTCAAATTGGTCCTGCGTCCCACCTGCATTTTGCAATGACCTTGTCCAAGATGATATTTGTGGTGTGGTTTATACCTATCTTTGTTTATCGGTTCCATGACTTTGTATTCCTGTGCACTTTTACTTTTATTTAATATATTTTTTCAGGAGCAGGTTTTTGCCTATCTCCTGGCTTTTGGGTATTATAGTTGTATCATAGTCAGTGACTTAGAAGATCATAATCTGATTAACCAAATTATGAAATATATATATATATATAAGGTTCCAACTCAATTATAATTTATTAATTAATTCTTAGTAAATAAGTACTAAATTTTTAGTAAATTTATTTTATTCTTTAAAAATATATTTTCTTCAAAAATGATGTTTATTTATTTTATGAGAGAATGTTATAATTAATTTCTCAAAATATTAGTAATTTTACTTGATAAAACTAGTTTCATTTTTTATAACATTATATAAAAGTGATCTTAAGGTGATGTTTTGGGTTTTTTCTAAAAAATTTTTTTTTAGTGAATAATGAAAAATACCAATTTTTTTAAAACTCTCATTTATTTTCAATAAAAATACCATTTATTGTTTAAATTTTTTCTCAATTTAATATAATTTTTATTTAATTATATATAATCTAATCATTTGAATTCCAATAAAAATTTACACCTAATTTTGGTATAAGTTCATTTTTATTCTTTAAAACACATTTTTATAAAAATGATTTTTTATTTCATCTTGAGAATTTATATGAAAATTATTTTATACCAACTATAGTAATATAATCATGATAAATAAATCTGATATTTTTTATTCATTAGTTGAAACTTTTTTAGTTAGGTCCGTTTTATTTTTTTCATTGTGAATAGTAAATAGAGTAAATATTTTTCACCTTAGTAAGTTCATTATTTAGTTAGGTCCCTTTTAAGTGCATTGATTATATTTTAGGAGACTCTTTATTGGGTTTAGGTATATGTAAACAATAGGTTTAACATGAAGGATTATTTCAGAATAATTTTGTTACATTTTTTGAGGATGTAATATTAAAGGAATGAGATAAATTTTGAGGTTAAACATTCTTTAACGATTAGGTTATTGAGGAAAATTTGGATATAAGATTATTTATTTATGAAATGATCTATGTCCGGCCTTTTGTGTTATTTTTGAATTTTTGAGATTAATTTATTATTTCATCATATGAATGTTTATTCATTTTGGGAATCACATTATCATGTTCTAACTATTTTAGTTTTAGTAAAGACAATAAGATTATATTTTCAACAATTAATGTTCCCTATGGTCAATTATAAGTTTATTAAATTACTTATATCATTAAATATACATACTCATCATTTAGAGTAAAATTTTAGATAAAGGTATAAATTTATTGAACATGTAACCAAAGTATGAAAATTGATATATGGATTTGATGGAAATCAATTAAGTATATTTCTTTATTTTTATAGTATATATGGTAAAGTAATTTCTAAACTCTATGAAATGGATTCTGAAATAAAAAATTTATCACATTACATCTATTTTTGATTAATTGATGGACTTTTCCCAACCTCATTGGTTTTTGGTATTGTGGATACTAACTTTCACCAGACCATTCACTTTCTTGTGATCAATGTTCTCTATCACTCCCCATTGATATTTGGATATTATTTGTTTCCGCCATATCCATATTTTCACTTTATAATAATATTATCTTATTCAGAGACCTAGTTATGTGTTATTTCATATGACTTTCTTTTATCCTTTTTCCGGTTTTTTAAGAGGAAGTTTTATTAACCCTTTTTCCCATGTGGCTTTTTGATAAAGTTATTTTTAATTGTCAAAACCTTGATTACAGATCTCAAGTTAATATTGTAAGGGAATTATTTTTCAATTGGAAAGAATTTAATACCTCAATATTTTATGATAACACTATGTTTGATAGCATATACGATACGAAAAACCGAGCTAAAACGAACCAAAACATATAACTGTTTAAAAGTTATAGTTATAACCTTTCCATTGAATTGGTATATATAAAAAGGTTTAACCTATTTATGAAATAAATATATATATATATAAGGGTCATACTCAATATAAATTTATTTATTAGTCCATAAGAAATAAGCACTCAATTTTTAGTAATTTTATTTTATGCTTCAAAAAATACATTCTCTTCAAAAATAATTTTCATTACTTTTTTTGAGTGAATATTATAATTATTTATTTTAAATTTTAGAAATTTTATTTAATAAAACATATATAATATTTTAGATCATTATATAAAAATTATATTACGTTGAAGTTTTGAGATTATTCTACAAAGATTGATTTTTTTTGTGAATTGTGAAAAATATAATTTTTTTGTAAAATTATAATTTATTTTTAAAAAATATATAATTTTGAATTGAATGTGATATTGAGGTAAAATAATAATTATTTAATTTTATATAGTCTAATGAATTTAATTTTAATCATCATTATACCTGATTTTGTTATAAGTTCTTTTTTAGGGTTAAAAACGTGTTTTTTCAGAAATTGATATTTATTTTCATTTTATGCATTTATATTAAAATTGATTTCAGAAACTTATAAGAATTGAATCTTGAAAAATATATAACATATTTGGAATCAGGTGGTTAAATTTTTTGAAATAGTTACCTTTCATTTTTCATCATTATGAGTAGTAATTGTAATAAGTATTTCTCACCTTAGAAAGGGTAAATCAAGTAATCTAGGTAGAAAATAATGATATATGACCATAAAATAGCCCTAACACTTACCTTTAATATATTGTTAATGTTTGTTTCAACCATACTCATCCAATATTTTATTTTTCTATATCTCAATAACATTTTTCTATAGGATCAAATGAGTATATAATTATTTTACAGGTTGCAAGGCGAATTATAGTTCAACAAAATTAAACATCAAATTTTTTACCAAACCCTTTAATAATGTTATTAAATGATGTTTAATTCTAATTACCATTATAATAAAAGTTATAAATTTTTTTATAAAAATGATAATAATCATTTCCAATAACTTTCATTGTGGGATAAAGAACATAGAAAAATGGTTAAAAACAACCTTTTTAAAGTATGTGTAAAACATGAAGAAAACATTATAAGAAGATGTCCACACATTATCCATAAGTGTTAAGGAATAATTAAAATATAATAAAGGTATCAATGGTATTAATATTACCATAAGGGTTGTCTTCCATAACCATATATTCCTTCAATCAAAAAGATCATACACATCTTTGTTTCCCATTCCATTGGGAACCCTTGATCAGAATGATAAAAAAACCTCTTTCTCCCCAAAACATGAGAGAACTAGATCAATAATATTGGACAAAAAAATTATAAAATAAAAATACCTTAAGTAATTTACAATAATATCATCATTATTGGATGAATTTATAAAAATTTTCTAAATATTACAATAAAGAACTCTCTCATTACCAGATATTACAAAACACTTCACAAAAATATTAAATTTGTTGAGTTGAGAAAGAAAATAATATACAAACTCAATGAATTAAATTACTATATATACATAAACACTCAATTGTTATATTCATAATTTCAAATAGTTGGCTGTAATTTCATCATACACACACTTTCTTTACTTCAGAAGTTCAACATGGTATCTTCATTAGACGTTCATTGTTATTTTCACCATAATAGTTCTTGTAGGTTCTATCTGGTAGAGTAGAAATTTTTATCTGGTGAAATATAAAACATTATTCATCTAGTTAGTTTAATAAAATATCATATAAAATACATGTCTACCTCCATCCAATAAATTAGTTTTTTATATTTTTATAACATTGTCCTGCGGACTTTGTTATACAACATATACTGGACTTTTTAAACCATACATCCAGTGATTTTTGTATCTACCCATTCATTGTAAAAAGTACATATTCATTGGGTATAAATAAGAAAGTTCCATCCTATAAAATGGGTAATCAAATAATACAGTTTATGTACTAGGGAAATATAAGTGTTAGAAATGTATAAAATTCCAAGGATGTTAATTTTGATTTTAAATTAAGAAGTGTTGAAGGAATTATTTCACCTTTTCAGCCTCACTGATTTTAAGAAATAAACCGAAAAATATTTTAATCTAAACCCTGAAATAAACTTTAAAATATAACTCTCCATGACTTTTATAACTATGAGGAATTATAGCATTCTTCCTTTCTTCCAGATATTTAATCATTCCCCCTTTCTCCCCCTTTCTTTGAATGTTTAGCCTTTCAACCTTTATCCCATTTTTGATTTTCAAAAAGGTATTTATTATTTAGAAATTGTTACACAAAATGTCACCAGAACTTTCTAGATGAAACAAATAATATACATTTAAGAGATTAATACATTCATCCAAAAATATAATAAAGAACAAATTAAAAAAATTCAATAGATAACTCATGTCTGGTTATTAAATAGCTTTTAAAGGGTTCAAAAAAAATCTTTCTATGAATTTTTCATTATGATATCTTTCATCATTCTAAAATCATCCTAGTTTTCTCTAACTCTGTAATAATAAACATAAATAGTGAAACTTCTTCTTTAATAACTTCTGTCTTCTTACCCATTTTAGAAATCTTCGGAACATGCTGCATCATTGGTGGTCTTTAAATAATCTATAGATTTTGAGCTATCACAAACTTCATCATTTATGTAATCTGTTAACTTTTACATAATTTTGGTTTCACTTATAATTATATCAACTTGTTAAATAAATTAGTATAAATTGTCCTCCATGTGATTCATCCATCTAATAACACTTTTCAACTTTCTCTGTTCCACTTTAAATTTCACTTTAAAATATATGAATTCCACTTCGTTCTTAATGACTATTTATGTTATTTGTTTTAAATAACTTAAGTTTTCAAAAAAAAATATTTCTATGGTTATATTTACAATGATATTTTATGTCTAAAAAAATATTAATTATCCCCTTAAGTCTTGTGATAAACTCCTTAAAGCAATTTATCGTAATTTCTATTATCTAGTTACTTATACTCATAAGAGAGTGTTAAATAAGTAGAACCTTCTAGTATAAATGGACATATAACTATTCATAGTCAACTTTTTTCTCTTTCAACAAAGTGATATTTAGAAATTCCTATAACATCAACTTTCTTGTTGGACACATCATTTTCTGATGGTTTTGTTTGAGAAACTTTCTCTTCACTTTATTAAGATTTATGTTTCTATATTTCACCTAAAGAATCCTATTTCTCTAACTAAGAGGGTAATGATGATAAATTATCATCATACATTTCATCAAAATTTAAACACTTTCTTAACTGTTTAATAGCTATAACATCTTCCTTTTATTTAGAAACACCTTCTATAATTGATTTCTCAGCAAAAATAACTTGATTTCCCTAATCTCTTCCAAAATTATTAAGTAATGTTTTAGGAAGACATGATAAAGGATGTAATGATAACATAGATGTAGGATCAACTAGAAATGGGGTAATAGACAAAGATAGTATATCCTATTAGCTACTTCCATTTTCATTATACGCTAACTCTAACTCTTCAAGGAAATTTTGTTCCACTATATCTTTCTTTTTATTATAATCTTTCTTCTTTTTACATTATTCTTATTTTAATCTTTTTTTAATTTTATCCTTCAGAGCCAAATCCCCAACCATATCTAAACCAAAGGTTAGATCATTATATTTCTTATCATTTTTCGTTTTCATGTAATCGATAAAAGTTTCATTAGACATAGTTTTCTTCTTCTTCCTAGGAAATAGATTTTAATTTTTAGAGGATTTAACCACCTCTCCATTCTATAAATCATTCTTCTATAAAGCATCAACACCACTAGTAGATGATCCTTTTATATATTTTTTAATAAATCTATTTAATTTCAGAATAAATACAATGTTAATTTTTACTATAGTTTTATCACCAAAGTACGAAAATTTCTCTCTTACTAGTACCAAAACATTCTTAATATGTTGATCATATATGAAACTTATGAAGAGTTTTTTGATGAAACATGGATTTAGAACAATTGTTATCTTCACTATTCCAGTATTGATAGCTTAAATATTACCCAACATTAACTTAATAATATTTACCAATCTCTTATTGAATATGAAATCAAAAATGTATACATCCTAAACATTTAAATTATCTCTATTTATTTCACTTGGAATCATAAAATAATCATCCCACAAAAAATTATTTATTTTGGAACAAGACATTATACTTTTATACCTTTCTCATAGGTAGGAAATAAATATGTTTCTACATGGGATTTCTCAAATTTTCCAAGATTCTTGGGTAAATTATGAGTGATTAATGAAGCTTGTCATTATATATTAATTTCCAAAACATCGTCAATATTTTTGGTATTTATAGTGTATGGTTTCTCAAAACTATTGAATGAAAAAAAAATTAGCCCATCAATTTAATTGAATGGAGTATAAATATAGTCCTCTCTAACTAGCATAGGATAGTATAAATAAGAATTTTTTGTTACGACGCGCAGAGATTCCCACCCTTTAAATAAAATTTCTAACATCATAAGAGATCAATATCCTTCAAAAAAAATTCTTTCGATATGATTTTCTTTAACAAATTCGTTATTTTTAAAATCATTGTAGGTTTCCTTGAATTCTAATCACGTGTACTAAGAAATATTTGGTAAACCTTAAAAATAGGACAATTTTAATTCATGATAGTGAGACATATCCTCAAAATTTAGTAAGTGAATGATTGGTTAAACACTTCTATTATATATGTAGTCTCGGTGAGAGAGATGATTCATCAACTGACTTGATCAACAATTAAGAAAAAATATTTGAAAATTGATAGAGGATTTTTTATTATTGAAATATGATGATGTAAACAGTTTAAGAAAGTTATATAGTTTTGAACTCATGGAATTTTGTAAAAATCTGTATATTTTTTTATATTTTATAAGATATAATGTTCATCTATAAAACATAAATGTTTTTGATGAAAAAAAAATCTATGAAAACATTTCAAAGGGTATTAACAATATAGAGAAAATGTAATAGAATATGGTAAAAATTACCCATTGCTGATAATTTACATAAATATTCTTAAAAATGTTTTTTAGATAATATGAAATATAAAATTATTAGTTAAAAAATAAAGTAAATGAATTACTTGGTCTGATGAAACATAGGATATAGCTTAGTCTATTTAAACATGATATGTTTCTAAAAAACTCTTGTATAGAAAAAAATAAGAAACATTTGACTGGGAATTTTTTAATAAAAACATAAGAATGGATATAAATTTGTTAAAAGAATTATAAAAATATTCTCCCTCTTTTCAAGGTGTTTTTCACAATTAAAAATCTAATATTATAGAATTGATTGATTTGATTAAGAAATCTATTGAGAAAGAGAAGAATCAGAATGAACATTTGGAAGTGAAGTTGAAGGAAATGGAAACAGAGTTAGAACATCTCTAACAAAGCTTTTCTAAAGCTAAACAAATGGTTAAAAGATTCAATAATTATATCTCTGAAGTTGGCGAAATATATTGAAAGTGTAATCCTCAGAATAATCAAAAGCTATCTTAAAAGGATGATAACAATGTTGAAATTGTTTTTCAGAAGAATAAATCTAGGAAAGTTATGCATGTGAAAAAAATAATGATGAGAATATAGATGTATTAAAAAATTATGAGTCTGAAAAATTTTATATATAATATGATTATCAAAAGGTTTAAAAGAAAATGGAGGAGAATAAGAATATTTCCCTTGATAACAAAAATTTTGTTGATAAACAATGTTTCAATAAAAATTAAAAGAGGGCTGCTAAAAAACATGTTCACAACTCTGGGGAGAATGGAAGTTCTAGAGAAAAATATTCTTTCTCTGGATACTGCTTGTAAGAAACCAGATCTTCTTTTTCCAGTATAGATCTTGTTTTAGGATGTTTTCAAGGAAAAGGGAATAAAAGAGTTTTTTTGTAAGCACACATTGTGTACCTCTGAGTATACACCGTGTACCTAGCTTTCCACGTGCAATCACATTTTGACTATGTAATGGCTGAGTACATTACCATGTGGTGACCTATCAAACCCTCTTAAGTCAAAGGCCAGTTGAGGATACTATATGAAATTTAGTGTTAATGAACATGCCATTTATTTTTATTTTTATTTGATATAACAGATTGGGGTCACATCTCATATCCAAAAACACCTTCTTCATTCCGTGTTTCTTATAGAAGCACTCTAGAATGCTGGATTATGTTTGATCTCTCAATTATCAATCTGAGCTCTGATTGAGACATTTTTGGTTACATTATAATCCCCCGGTGAGTTCTCAAACCCACTTGCGCCTTTTTCCTGATTCATCCTCTCTTGTGAGTTATTCAAGGTCGGGAGTTTTTCACCTTTTTTATAGATCTATGACGATCTAGGCCGATTCAAGGTCCAATGTTAAATTATATTGATTGTACGACATTGTGGTAGGTGGTTTGTGCCTTTAGTTGTTTTTTTTGGATTATATATTCTAAAATTTACATATACCCATGTTTTGGGTATTGCGTGTTTTTGAAATTTAACCATGTTATTACCTGCTTTGGTTTGTTTGATTGATAAAGGGTTGTTACTTATATATAATGTTAGATTCCTTGTCTAAGGGACACCCCATGGGTGTGTTTTCCTTTTTTTTGATTGTCCATGGTAATTTGGTATAAGATTCATGTGACGCGTACCTTATTTTCGATGCCTTGTATGATTAGGGTGGAGTTTGATTGATTATATGAAATTCACGCGACATGCATTGTGAATTTTTAGCCATGTAGTAGACTCAGATTACATGGGATTCTTTGATATAATATGCACTCTATTTTTCCAATGGACTGTGAGATCCTTGGACTAGTAATTCTTAGGGAGCTTCCAAATTACTTATATGTATTATGTTGCTCCAATGGACTAGGAGTGCCTTGGACCTGGAAGGCTGAGGGGACTTCCAGATTATTTAAACGGGATTGTGAGATCCCTGGTGTAGAAATTGGACTAAATGGGTTAGACCATGAGACCTTTCTAGAGGTTCATTATTTAATGAATTGATGCTATGTCGGGCCAAATGGGTTAGACTGTGAGAGCTTTCCCAGAGGGACGTTTGTGAATAATTGAATGATTTTGACAAGTCTGCCAAGCCAAATCTAAAACTTGGATTCAGTCTTACAAGATTTTTTAGATGGTATTTTGAGACATCTATTTTCTTAATTTACATGGGAAATATAGATAATAAGCTATATCCTAAGGTTACATGATTTAACGAATGAATAATAAATGTTAAATTAATTTAATTGAAAACTGTAGGATGGTTTACTTTTAAGTACTTCCTTGTTTATTGCTTCATTTTTTCATATTACATACTATATATATTCATTGAGAGATACACATAGATATTTTTGTTATTACCTAATAGGATTCATCTCACATCCAATTTGGGTTATTCATTTGGACCCTAGAAGATTATATGATTGCAGGTATAGATAAGGGAAAGCTCCCTTATTCATTAGGTACATGATTGTTGTTCGAGCTGGAGAGTATGGGACTAAACATAGTCTTGTGATGTTGTTAGAATTTACTTTCTTTTCCTTTCTATTGGATTGTATTGTATTTCCAAATTTGGGACCTATTTTCACCGCTTTCATAGACACATAGGGCAGGTATCATATATATGTGTGTGTGTGTGTGTGTGTGTGTGCTCCAGTTGTTTTATTACTATCATTCTTCCCCTACTTACTTATTTTGTTTGTTTGTTTATTCTGATGTGTATACTCTTTCAATTAGGGCATAGAGTCCCCATTATCAGAACTTTTCCCTAGAAACTAGTCTGCAGCCTCTAAATTTTGGGCAAATATGTTTGAGGTCAGGTGACCAACCAGGTACGGGGCACCATTGGGTGGCACCCAGATCTGGGATGTTACAAAGTGGTATTAAAGGAGTTTTTTTGGGATTGTCTTACTATTTGGTGACATTGGAAAATGATATAATGGAAATTGAGTTTGAAAATTTGTTGTGCTCAGGAGTAGTTACCTCGTGTATAGGGAAAATCCAAATTACCTGGAATTGAATTGTAATTTTTGGATTTTGAACTATTATAGTTGATTCGTTTTCACCATTGGGTGATGCACTAGTTTTGTGCTATTAGTTTTGATATCATTGTGGTTCTATTTTGTTGCAACCCGAAGAGATGAGGGTATTACATATCATGAAACATATAAGCAGTTATTAGAAATCACATTCCATGAATGCTTTCCATGTCATTTAAAGAGCATTGTTCATTGCATGTTGTTGTGATAGATTTCATGCTAGATATGAATATTTTTATGATGGATTCCATGATATAATACCTACTATTTTAAAATGGTATTGGTATATGTAATGTTTATTTTGGATGGATGCTAATATTTGGTCCCTGAGGTGT
Source organism: Viscum album (assembly GCA_963277665.1). Lineage (NCBI taxonomy): Eukaryota > Viridiplantae > Streptophyta > Magnoliopsida > Santalales > Viscaceae > Viscum > Viscum album. Next base: position 1,130,932,517 of record OY728150.1, on the reverse strand, counting down.
TATGGGACATCTTGGATTGGAATTTTGTGGATCATGATTAAACTTTAATCAAATTCTGTTAAGATTTGATGTGAATATGGTTGCCAAAATTTGATTCATGGGAATTATGGGCTCTCATGGAATGCAACATGGCATTCCTTGGCCAAATTTTATTATTTAGGGGGTTCCTGATAAGTTTCAGAGCCTTACTGACCAGAAACCTTAGAAAACACGGCATGTAATGTTATGGACAAATTCCATGTGTTCTTCTATTCTAGGAGAAATTATTTTTCTAAAGTACATACCATGTACCATAAGTTCACACCGTCTATTTGTTGATCGTGTGAATAACGACATGGGGTTGATGGAACGTTTTTTGTACATGTCGTTTGTAGAGGGTGCACACCGTGTAGTGTTACACTAGCTGAACCGTGTAGTTCAATCCATGTAGAAGTACCTAGGTAGGAGGAAATATTCAAGTACATGTCATCTCTCAGGAAGAACACGTTGTGTGTAGGGGGTGTTACACGACTAGGCTGGTACAGGTACACACCCATTTTAAATCTTAAGGGAACACAACAAGTAGTGTTTCTATACATCGTGTAACCCTATTTTGAAAAACATGAAGGTTTTCCTTCACTTTTTTTATTCTATCAATTATTAGATGATGTTTTGTTAATCTTGTACTAAGGTTTGCACTTGACCTTATAGAGTTAGGCCACCAAGACATCCTCCAGTTGTATGCCATATACAATGCAATGATCAGAAAATGGAAATGGTGGATTAAGGACTACCAGCAGATCCTCCCACCATTCCCATCTTGAAACCATTTGTTTTACCGGACATAGGTTCTGATGAATAGTTCTATGAAGGCTTTATAAGGATGATGCAGACCTTTCAAGGAGCACCATATCCTACCCCGACTAGGGAAGAGTTTAACTAGGTGTCCTAGTAGCAGCATCCTCCCACTTTTTTAGGGGATGGAGGACCATAGTCTATAGAGACATGGTTAGAGGCTATATGTTCTATCATCGATCATATGGAGACACCTCCTAAGAGGATGGTGGAGCTCACAACTTACATGCTACATGATTTCACCAAGAGATGGTGGGATTTTGTTTCATAAGTGAGGCGACATCGGGATGTGGTTTTGGAATAGTTTCATATGAAGATTTATGTTTACTTCTACCATGATAACTTGAGGGTCGAATGAGCCCGGGAGTTCATGAATTTGGATCAGGGCATTCTTTTAGTGACAGATTACTCATCTTGCTTTACAGAGCTTCAGTGCTTCACACCCGTTCTGTGAGGTGATGAGTTATCACTGCCTAAGTGATTTGAGGATGGTCTTAGGTAAAACATTTGATCATCGGTGAATATTTTCATGTTGACTTTGGTTAATGTTATTTTAATCCAGGTGAAAATTATCGAGGGAAATCTGAGGGAGTTTGGAGTGGTGAGCTATAGAGGTTCGGTATTTAGGGTTAGTACTCCTTCAAATAATAGCAAGAAGCACCGCAGGGAGTCCTTGTGTGATGGTTATAGTAGTAGGTATGTATCTACAGGTAGCCATGTGAGGTGATACTAGTGCGGGAAGAGTGTCCACATGGGATGGCAGTGCCAAGAGACCTAGTTGATTGCAAATCTTATAGCAAGATGGGTCATCGTTAGCATTTTTGCAAGATTTCCTCACTAGAAGATACTGTGAAGGTATCTGTTATGACTCCACATATAAGAGTGGGGCCACCGATTTTTCATTAGTGAGGGAACTATAGTTAATCAGGTCATTCAGGCTGAGGAGGTGGTTGTATTCATGGTATTCGAACAAACAGTTTTCAGAGATATCATGGTGGATCACCTCAGGGTAGCCAGGCAGGGTTGTAGAACTGCAATACAGTTCAGAAATTTTCAATGGAGCAGACCCAGCAGGAGAAGGATCCCATACCCTCTACAGTTAGAGGTACATTTCTATTTGCCTCGGTTTTATCTTTTGCTCTATTGATACAGGGTCTTCCCATAGTTTTATATCAATTTCTATTCTGTAGATACTTGGCCTATGTATCTTTACTTATGATGATGTTATGATTTTAGAAAATCTGTTGGGGATTAGAATGACTAGTGTAAATCAGTGCAAGGAGTTCCCTCTTGAGGCTGGTGGGTGTAACTTCTTATGGGATCTCTATTTCTTAGAGATGACATGAATCAATTTCATTCTCGGAATGGACTATTTGGTCTCTTTTCAGGCCTTTGTTGATATATTTCACCGCAGGGTGATTTTCACATCACTAGATGGAAAATCTTTTCTTCATAGGGTAGAATGGGATGTCTAGGTGACCAGAGCCAGACCCGAGAATCATGGGTTCGGAGGAATCCCAGCCCAGAATTCTAGTTTATATCTAGATGACTAGGGGACCTCACAGAAGGAATTTCCTCCAGTGGTGGATCATTTCATAGATGTCTTCCCAGATGACTTTTCAGGTTTACCTCTTGATAGAGAGGTGGATTTATCAATTGATGTTGATCCAGGAGCGGCACTGGTGTCCGTTCCTCCTTAAAGGATGGATACACTAGAATTATAGGATATCAAGAAGTAGTTAGAGGAGTTGTAGGCAAAGGGTTTTATCTGACCCAGTACTGCTCCTTGGGGTTCGCCTGTCGTTTTTGCGAAAAAGGCAGATGGTGCCCTTAAACATTGTGTGGATTATTGTAAGCTGAACTAGTAGACAGACATGAATTGATATAACTTGACAAGGATTGATGATATCTTTGATCATCTTTGAGGAGCCTGGGTGTTCTTGAAGATTGACTTGAGATCTGGTTATCATCAGTTGCACATTTGAACATCAAATATACCACTTACATCCATTCAGAGTAGGTATAGTCTATACGATTATTTGGTTATGCCGTTTGTATTGAGTACACTAAGAGAGGATCTATTATATGCTGAGCTCTCAAAGATCCAAATTTGTATGGACCTATTTCTTTTCATGGGTCATGTCATATCAAAAATAGGATTATCAGTAGACCCAAATAAGGTGAGAGGAGTAGTTTACTGGGTGTATCCGAAGAACATATTTGAGGTACAATGTTTTTTGGGGATGGATGGTTACTAGAGATCCTTTATTCAGAACATTCCATGCTTAGCAGTAGCACTGAAGGGCTTGACTAAGACAGGTTTGAAGTACTAATGGACAGATTCCTATGATTCAGCCTTCTAGGAGCTGAAAGGGAGATAGACTTTAGCACTGATACTGTTTTTTATAGAACTTAGTAAGTGTTACACTATTTACTATGATTCATCAATTATTGGGTTGGGAGTTGTGATTATGCAAGGGGAAGGAGTCATTGCATACGAGTCTTGGTAGTTGAGGCCCCATGAGAGGAACTACCATGTGCACGACCATGAGTTAGTAGTAGTTTTGCATGCCTTCCATGTTGGGGATATTACTTACCGAGAGAGCATTTTGTGGTATACACTGACCAGAAAATCCTCAAGTATATCTTTACTCTACATGATTTTAATTGAAGATAGTGAAGATCGGTTGAGTACCTTCAGTCTTTTGACTTTGATCTTTCCTACATGTCTGGGAAAGGCAAAACAATGGCTTATTATTAGATAATAAGGACCCAGATATAGGCATTTAAGGGGGAAAGCAGTGAATGGAAGCTTATGAATATGTTCTCTAAGATGCTCTTGTATATGCAAGACAAATACGGGTAGATGTTTCTCCCTTCTATAGTTGTTAACTCTACTCTACTAGATCTTGTGTGAATGAAGAGGCTATCAGATTCTGAAGGCCTAGTCCTAGGGGATAGCGTGTCAGGTGTGGACCCTACTCCGGGGTGGAATGTAGCTGAGGATAAGGTTTTGTGTTTTCATGGGCACATATGGGTGTCCGCAGACATACGTGATGATCTGTTGCAAGATATTCATGTTTCAATATTGGGAGTTTATCCTGGTGTCACCAAGATGTATCGAGATCTACATCGTCAGTATTAGTGGCTCGAAATGAATAGGTATGTAGCTAGTTTTGTTATAACATGTTCTGCCTGTTAGTAGGTGAAGGCAGAGCATCATTTTCCAGTAGGGATATTATAGCAGTTACCCATTCTCGAGTGGAAGTGGAATGATGTCGTGATAGATTTTGTGACGGGTTTACCAAGGTCTCTTTGAGTAAATGATGTTGTATCGGTTATTTTTTACTGACTCATGAAGGTTTGAAATATCCTATGAATCAAGGAAACCATCAGTGTAAATGAGCTTGGAAATTTATACATCTGAGAGATAGTACGTTTGCACATGGTTCCACACTCTATTGTTTTAGAGATGTATGCCCAGTTTACTTCTCATCTCAGGAAAGGACTACAGAGGTATTTGGGTACACAAGTAATTTTGAGTACATCTTACCATCCCCATCCATATGGCCAGTCCAAGTACATGATTCAGGTTTTGGAGGACATGTTTCGATCATGTGTCCAAGATTTCAGGGGCTCTTGGGAGAGACAAATACCCTCGGTAGAGTATGCCTACAATAATAGTTTTGGGGCAATGATTCAGATGTAACCTTATGAGGATTTTTACTTTAGGCCATGATGATCATTCCTATGATGGCTGGAGGTAGGAGAGGAAATTATGCTGGGACCTCGTCCTATCCAGGAGACCACAAAGCGGTTAGAATTGATTCGAAAAAGTATGGATACTATATAGTCATTCTATAACTATTATGTTGATCTATGGAGATGACCTCTAGAGTTCGAGGTTAGAGATTAGTTTTTTTTCATGTCATAATGAGTATGGGACACAGAAGGATTAGGATACATGGGAATATTTCACTGAGATACGTCAGGTCGTTTGAGGTTTTGGGGAGAGTCAGGATGGTTTCCTATCAGTTGTAGTTACATCAAAGGTATTGGGAAATGCACGATGTATTTCATGTTTCTTAGTTATGACATTACTTTTTAGACTCATATCATGTTTTTTAACCCAGGGAAGTCGAGTTGGTGGGGGATGGATCCTTTGAGTAGCACCTTATTCTGATTGTGGATCACAACACAATGTTTCTTCGAGGCTGGTATGTTTCTCTGGTATGGGTGATATGGAATCACGGGCGAGTGCAGGACAAGACATGGGAGAGGGAGGCCGATGTGCAATCACAGGGTCCAGATTTGTTTGTAGATTCTTTACCTCCCTTGGAAGGGAAATTCAAGGATGAATTGCTTTAAGGGGATATTTTTGTAAGAAGCTAAATCATCTTTTCAGGTATGGATATTGTTTTAGGGTTGTTTCAAGGAAAAAGGAAGAAAATATGATTTTTTATGTACATGTCCTCTACTCTTGAGTACAGGATATGAATCTAGATTGCCGCATACAACTGCATTTTTATGGTGTAATAGTCAAGTACATGGCTGTGTGGTGACCTCTAAGACCTTCTTAAGTCAGGGGCCAGTTGAGGCTACTACATGGAATGTAGTGTTAATGAACACTCTAGGTACAATTATTTTTATTTGATATATCACAGCAGGGTCACATCGCATATACAAAAACACCTTCTTCTTTCTGTGTTTCATACAGAAGCACTTAGGAACGACGAATGAAGTTTGATCTTCTGATTCTCTGTCCAAGCTCTAATTGATACATTGTCGGGTGATTTGGAATCCCACTAGAGAGTTCTCGAACCCTCTTGATACCTAATTATTAATTTATCATTTCTTATGTGTTATTCATATTTGGTAGTTTTTCACATTTTGGTATATTTATGTTGATCTAGTCATATTCATGGTCTAATGTTCAAGTATATCGATCATACAACATCAAGGTAGGAAATTTGTGCCTTTTGTTGTTTTTCATTGGATTTTATAAGATAAAATTTCCGTATACCCATGTTTTGAGTATTATGTAATATTGAAATTTAACCATGTTATTACCTGCTATAGTTTTTTTGACTGATAAAGGGTTGTTGCTTATGCGTAATGTTGGATACCTTGTCTAAGGGACACCCCATGGGTGTGTTTTACCTTGTTTGATTGTTTATGGACGTTTGGTCTTGGTGTCCTATGATGTGTACCTTTTATTACATTCCTTGTTAGATTAGGATGGATTTTGATTGATTATATGAAATTCCTATGGTATGAATTGAGAATTTTTATCCGTGTAGTAGTTTCAGATTACATGGGATTCTTTGATATAATATGAGCACTGTTTTTCAAATGGACTGTGATATCCTTGGACCAAAAAGACTGAGGGTGCTTCTAGATTACTTATCCATATTATGTTGTTCCAATGAACTATGAGATCCATGGACCCGGAAGGTTGAGGGGACTTCTATATTTTTTACACGGGACCTTGTGAGCCTTGTTGTATAACTTTGATTAAGGGGGTTAGACCATGACATCTTCCCAGAGGGTAATTATTTAATGAATTGATGATATGTTGGAACAAAAGGTTTATACCGTGAGATATTTCCCAGAGGGTCGTTTTTTAATAATTGAATGATTTTGAAAAGCCTTCCAAGATAAAGCACGATTTGGATTTAATCTTACAAGATTGTTTAGATGGTCTTTTGAGACATACGTTTTGATACTTTACATGGGGAATATAGATCTTAATCTAGATACTAGGGTTACATGATTTAATGGATGAATAATAAGTGTTAAATGACTGTAATTGAAAATTGTAGGATGGTTTAATTTTAAGTACATCTTAGTTTATTGCTTCATTTTTTTATATTACCCACCATATATATTCATTGAATGACATGAACAGATCTTTTGGTGGTTTCCTACTGGGATTCGTCCCACACCCTATTTGGGTCATGCTTTTAGACCCAAGAAGATTATATGATTGCAGGTATAGATAAGGGCAAGCTCCCTTCTTCATATGGTACTTGATTACTATTGGAGATGGAGATCATGGAACTAAGATTAGGCTTACGATGCTGTTGGAGTCTACATTCTTTTCCTTTGTATTGGATTGTATTTTATTTCCAACCTTGAGACCTATTTTGGATTCTTTCCTAGACACATGTTACATGTATCATTTATATATATATATATACTCTCTACTTGTTTTATTACTATAAGTCTTCCACTTCTTACTTTTGTTATTTATTTATTAATTCTGTTGTGTATACTCTGCCATTAAGGAAATAGTTTTCCCATTATCAGACCTTGGCCCTCTCTTCTAGTCGGCTACCATTGGAATTTGGGGAAATGCACTTGTGGTCATGTGACCAACCGGGTACGGGGCCCCATTAGGTGGAACCCAGATCTAGGAATTTACACTGCTGGTATTTTGGTGGATTCAGATATATAGAAAATATGTGTTATTTTAATCAACAACATTACAACTATTCCACAAGTTATTGAAGGAAAATTTTGAGGGGGATTCAATCCTATCAAATGAAGAATTATTAAAAGAATTTTTTGAAAAAACTTGAGAATGTTTGTGTGAATTTTTAAAATTGATTTCAATATTTGGAAACTATTTGTGAAATATGTGAACAACCTGGACATATTGAAAAATGATGTCTTGTTTTTTTATAGGGACATAAAAATTATAACAATTTTTAGAAGCATGATGTGAGTAAAGATAAAGGGAAAGAAACTGATCTTTTTATCGTAACCACTCTCAATGCTACAAAAGTATAATGACCATTGATCTTAGATAGTGGGTGTTATTCTTATATAATAAGAGACTTAAAATTATTTAATAATTTAAAATAGATCAAATAATGAACATTGACATTTGACAATGATGAATCAATCAAAATAAATTTTTTTGGGCCAACCATCATTGGGTAAGAAAAAGTTGAAATCATGGAATCTTTGTTTTTTGATGGGATAAAACACAACCTTCTAAGTGTTTCCAAACTTGTTTATGAAGGATATAATTTTATTATCATAAAATATGGTTTTATTGATAAAAGTGAAGATTATGGAAAGATAGTTATAGGATTCCAACATACAAATGAAAACTTCTTTCATGTTTTTGAGGTTCAAAACTCATGTTACTTAAGTATGATAAAAGATAATAAGTTGTGTCATAAAAGGTTGGGCCACATGTGTCATGGAAACATGATAACATTACCAAATATAGACATTTTCTATGGAATTATGGATATTTTAAGAAGAATATATTGATCTTGCACAATGTTTTAGAAAAGAAGGATAAAAAGCTATGTGCATAAGAAAGTTGATAGTTGTTCAAAACAACCCCTAGAACTTATTCATTATGATATCTATTATAAAATGAGAAAACAATCAACTCATGGAGATAATTACATCATTCATTTAATTGATGATTTTACTCATATTACTTCTGTTATGTATATGAAATATAAGTTTGATGCCTAGAAAATGTTTAAAATCGTCAGGAGGAAAGCTAAGAAGAAATATCAGTATTCATTGAAGAGGTTACGAAATCACTATGGTGTGGAATAAGAAAATGATGAGTTTGAAATTTATCTTGAGAATCATGGAATTCGGAATGAGTTCAGTACACCATAAATTCCATACCAAATTGTTGTTGTTGAAAGAAAAAATAGAATTTTGGTGGAAATTGAGAGAAATATGTTACCTAAACATGGTCTCTCTTGTTAATTTTAGATTCAAGCCATGAGAAATACTATCTATATTCAAAACTGATTTTGTTACATGAAATTTTTAGATATAAATCCATGTGAAATGTTTTGTGAAAAAACTCTTTGATTGAAACACTTAATAATTTTTCAGAGTCCATTCATCAATAAAATGAATAGTGGAAGCCTTTGGAAGTTTGAGAAGATAGGTGGAGATGTAATTTTTCTTTTCTATCCTCTTGAAGGAAGAGGGTATATATGTTTTAACCAATATTCAAGAACATTAGTTGACTTGGTTGGTGTGAAAGTTATTGAAAATGACGAGGAAGATGCTAAAAAACTCGTGTGGATAACGAAGATGAATATGATAAAATAATTTTTGTTAACAATTATGATAAAGATGAAAAACATTAATCCTACTTATGAATAAGAATCTGACTCATTTTTTTCTAGTGATGTCAAAGAATCTAAAAAAAACAACACAGGCTAAGGAACAAAGTGGAAGCTCAAAACATTATTGGTGATTGATAACAAAAGGTTCAAATAAGACTAACATAGAAAGATATTACACATGCTTTTTTGTATTCAAAAGTTGAGTTGGAATATGAAAATTAATATTTTGAGCATCTAAAATTGTTTCAGTATATGAATAAAGAGATGGATTATATGGAATGGAATACTACTTTGTAACTCATACCTAAACCAAATGAAAAAATGGTATTGGTACAAATTTGGTTTTCTGGAACAAGATTAGTTGAGAAGGAGAATTTATAAGATGTTAATGAAGATTAGTGTGAAAAGGTTACTCAAAAATTGAAGTCGTTGATTTTGATGAGGATTTTTCTCCAGTTTAAAGGTTAGAAACATTTTTTATTTTTATTTTTATACAAAAATAATGAAGTTACCCTTTCTCGTGGGTTGTGATAATCAATGTGGTGTCAATCTTACAAAGAACCCGGTACAAAATTATCATTCAAAAAATATTTATATAAATTACCACTTCATCAAAGAGAATTTGGTAAGAATAAATTAAATTAGGAGTATATTCCTACATCAGAACAAGTTTCTGAAATATTCACCAAAACATTAACATTAACAAATGAATATGAAAACTAGTCCATTCTGAGGATGATTTTCCAGTGTTTCACCATGATGATCAAGTGGTCTCACAAGAATCTCTCTCCACAAAATTTGAACTTAAACTATTGATAGTTATGTGATATAGAATAATTACTGTAATGGCCCGGGATTTTGGGGTCCATTACTTTGTGCAAATCTCAAGTTGGGTTTTCTGGTCTGGGAATCTCGGTGAATTTTGGCCTAACGGTAGGCCTACCGGTATCTTTAGCCTACAGGTAGCAAGCCTACCAGTAGCTTAGTCTACCGGTAGCCACAGCCTACCGGTAGCTCTGTCTACCGGTAGCTCGGTCTACTGGTAGCTGCTGCTACCGGTCGCTACAGCCTACCGGTAGCCCGGTCTACTGGTAGCTGCGGCCTACTCATAGCTCGGTCTACCGGTAGCTGCGGCATACTTGTAGCTCAGCTACCGGTCGCTGTCAGCCACCGGTAGCTCTCAGCTACCAGTGGCTCTCACATACCCCCACGGGGTCTTTCCAGTAGCACTCCCTTTTGCACGAATTGGGTTTTAAACCCTATTTTAACTCCTTTTAAGCATGTTTTAAAGCACGGTAACGCCCATAAATGTTTTAATTAAATATTTAATGGATTAATCTTGTATGTGCATCGGTTTGAACCACTTGACCCTTTAATAATGTGTGGGTCCGCGTGGTCAAACCACGACCCCCGCTCCTTACGCGGTTGCACGTTGTTATCTCAACCATCCCCCGCCCTTATAAACCAAAGGGTTCACCGTGGATTTCTTCTTTTCTCGATCACCATGTGCTAACAGTACACTTTGTTTAGATGATCTGAATCGCTATCCGTGATGTTCCGTTCTCGGCCTTAGCGTCGATCGTTGATCTACAGGTAGGTTTTTACCTTCGACTCTCTATTCTATGCATCTTGCGGGGTGGGCGTGCTTTTGATTTTGTATAATTTGATGGACCTAACCTTAATGAAGATAATAAACCGATTCTAAATAATGAAGGGGGAGTGGTGTGATCGACGATGCTTTGATTTATGATCTTTCATGTTTTATGGTTTCCTGAATTGTGCGGGCTATGCCTTCTGAAAATCATGGACATTGGTGGTCTTTATATGTGCACTAACGAACCCTTTCTTCTGGTGACATTTAGATGGATTTTATTGGGTGGATAACCCATACTGTGTAAAGTAAATTGGTTAAATACGTATATTTGGATGAATACATTAGAAGCACTAGGATCAATCCTTTCTGTGATAACCCCAGTTAAAGTACATCGAATTTGAAAATCATGGAGCGTGTTAAATATTAAAAATCTGAAAATACTGGCATGGCCCTGCTTTGTGTTGGTGGTAGAGGTTTGGTTATATCCTTTGATGGTCCGATTTCTCAGTGATGTGGGTGGGGATGGGATCCCCTGTTGTTACGGATTCAGTGGTTGTGAATTTTAAGACCTGGTGGTTACATTGTTTATATAGCGAATTGGGGTGGGATCCTCTGTTGTTGAGAAACCCTTTTAGCTCCTGGATGTTGGACATAGGGATGTATCTTGGGGTTTTCTTTGGTTGTTGTTGTTTTACCAGAGAACCAGGTGTGGATGTTCTAGTTAATTCTTGACTGTTTGCTTTCCTGGACTTGTGCCTATGCTTTCTAGTTGCCCAAGTAGGTGCAGAACTTAGTTCAACATCATTTCTGAATATGAAAACAAATGGGACATGCGGTTTTTGTTGGAGAGAGTTGTGACTCAGACTTTACTGATGCTTGTGTTCTTTAGGTTGGCTATGGAAAAACCTAATTTTGGGAGAGTGCTTGTTACCTATATGTATACTTTGTAGTTTTTGTGTTTCTTATTCACGTCCCACCCAAGTTGAGCACTTAGTGCTGAACACCCCCATTTCATGGGGAAGGGTGTTTTTCCTAACACTTCTATTAGTGGCTAGGTATTAGCTCCATTCTGCTCCCTTCCCGGATAGCCCAAGTATCTTCGGGTAGGCTGTGATGGCCTAAAGTCCACTATTATCTCAAGAACCTTCGGGCGGGGTAGTGTGGTGGTTGGCCGAGGTGTGTGTGGGAAGGTGGTTTCCCAAGTGTCGTCGGGATGTGGCCCAGGTGTCTTCGGGCGTGGCAGTGGATCTTCTAGCCCAGGTGTCTTCAGGCGTGGCGGTGGTTGTTCTGGCCTAGGTGTTTGCAGGCATGGTTACGTGTGACACTTGTGGCCCAGGTGTGTGCGGGTGGGGTTTGGTAGTGGGACTGCGTGAGGTTGTGGCCCAGGTGTGTGCGGGTGGGTTGTGGAAGTGGGACTGCAGTGAAAATGGCGGGATTGGTTCGATGCGTAGGATGTCTTCAATAACCAGTGGGAAAGTGGCGTGGGGTACCCAAGCATCGATGTGCTCTTATTATATATATCACTTGACTTGCATTATTTGGTGAGTGTGGCCGGTGAGTGGGATGGATGAACTCCTTCATAGTGTTGGTTGTCTGCTTCTCACGGAACTTTAGTACTTTCACCACTTGTGCACGAGAGTCTTTGGTTTTTCCCTAATGAGTGTACTTGTATGCTCACCCTATGTATATAAAACTGCTTTCAGGTTTCCAGGAGGACTTCAGGGATCACGCGGGACCATACTAGCTCAGACCTTTGGGGCAGTTGCAGTTCCTATTTTTCCTTCTTTGGTACTTTACCTTTGTAATAACTTTGTACTTCGTGGTATTTACTTTTGGAACATGAAAATGGGAATGGTTTACTTTTGGCTTTACTTTTCTTTTAGTTTTGGTGTTGTTGGGTTTCATCATCCTATCTCCAGATCTTATAAAAAAAAGGGTAATTCCTTCCATTTGTGTCTAATTTTCATACCCTTGGTGCTAGTATCCACTCCGGGACCTATAGAAGGCGGGTCTCAGGGGTCATTATTTCTCCTTCAACTTAAAGAAAGAAGGGATTGGCAATCTGTTGACCCTTCCCTTCTTCTGGTGAAGGTGGGTCGTGACAATTACACCCAATAAAAACCTCTAGCTAGAGTTGTCGAGACAAGGTATAAATGTGGAGAAATAACTCTCACACAAGGTATGGACAGATAAATGAATAATGACACAAATGTCTACTAGTAATGAAGAAAGATTATAAAATGTACATATCATACCTCAGATTAACTATTGTACATCTTGGTCATAGCCCTCCATAGTATGCAACTTCCCACGACCCTGACTTCCATATCCCTAAGCCTAGTGTGGGCCACCAAGTGGTGGTGGTGGATGTATCTTGTAGAATCACCCATGACCAGAATATCCTCCATCTAGAGCCCAACCTACTCCTCTACCAGAACTGCCTCCCTAGGGGCCACCCTGACCATGCCTGGGAGATCACGAATCATGGTGCTGCCTCAGTAATGTTATTCCATCCACTATCTACCTACCCTCCTAATCACATCAGGTTTGAAAATCACAATACATGTGACCTCACCCATCACAATCAAAGTATCATCCCTTTCCATGATAATCAATCCTCTTTTTGATCCCTGATTCACATATCCATATTTCTGAGTCCGAGCATGGGAAATCCTTTTACACCAAGAAACTAACATCTGTCGCCAGCTAATTGATGCTGATAAATAAGACCCATGATGACCACCACCATCTATAATATCCTTCTGTACCTCTATTAAGGAGCTCAGTATCACTATATCCCTCTCTAACATTCTATCATGTGTAGGAATGTATAGGGATAATATGCCAACAATGATGTCTTCATGGAGACCCTACTCAAACTTATGCACCTAGAAGAATCCATCTTGTACATTTCAAGGGAGTAATATGTGACATAAGTGAACCTCATGGTATAATTAACAAACATAATATCATCATGTTGTATCTCAATAAGCTCATGAATCTATATAGAGTACAAGCATGAATGTTAATATTCATCGTGAAATAGTTGTTAAAAGTCTGTCCCTAAGAGCATCGTTCTAGCATTGGTCTATTTCATCTGACTCCACCAGAGCCCTACATCTCCATGAATAAGTTGGGATTCAATCAAAAACATATGATTAGTTGGAGTCCATACAGGACTAAATACTTGGATCACTAAATCAAGCCAATCCTCTGCTTTCTATTCATTTATCTCAACACGAAACCATAGTGGTATTGGATGTTGGAACATGCTTAGTGTGCTAAGCATTCATGGATCGTCATCATTCCCTTCTAGGAATATCTACTACTCTAAAGGTGGGTATGCTTCTCCGTAACTTATTGAATGAATCACCTCATGATATATCCCTTGAACTGAGTCCTTGTCACTCAATGTATCCATCATAATGATCCTGTATCAATAAATGGCATGCTACCTACATAGAGGAATCATGAATGTTATCAAGACATACCAATGTTAGATAAGAATATATATATATATGGGGAGATGACTTAAGAAGGACAAACAAAAGACTCAATACATTGGGATGTATGTTCCGTTATTTCTTTAAAACTGATGTCTCAGTATGATAATTAGACAAGAACATAGTTAGATTCCTAAGTATTGATACATTGTCTGCCACACTAAAACTAGTTTCCCTAGCCTAAAATCCTCCCTTAAGAAACTCTGACATCATTTACCTAAGTTCCCAACCAATCCCCCCCATATTTCCCACTCCAACACCAAGATTAGGGTGACCTAATCTGATACCACTGTGTCATGACCTAGCCCATCAAGGCTCACCTGGTAAGAGAAAAGCTAAGTGTGACAACCCCAAGCCCACCTCCAATATTCTAGGGGATAATAACAAGTGATGAGTTGGAATAACCTAAAATGGGTGGCCTTTTACTAATATACATGAACATATGCACCAAACCATCTCCATGAAAAAGTGGAGAAGAAATGTAAAAGACTATAACAACTAGAGTAAAATGTCGCATGAAATAACCTATAAGTAATACATCAAGGTATGAAAATATTTACCAAATCATAAAGGGGTAAAATACACACCTAACTATAAAGAAATTAAAAATCTCAAACCAACTAGAATAAAGGAAATAGAAGATATCCTAGCTCTTAATCTCTAATTCCAACCACCATATGTGTTCAATGCACTAAATCATCACTAAGCTTTACCAAAGTAAAATCCAATCTATCTGTCATCTTCTTAAGACATGATATATATGAGAGAATCTTATATAGGGTTGACTATATACACACTTAGTAGGATTCCTTGAAAATCACAAGTGAATAAATATAAAGATACAATAGAATACATCTCAACCTAAGGACATAGGTATACAACACCAAAGGTATATATGATCACAATGAAACCAAGATGAGAGAGAAATTGGAAATCCATCACTAAATCCTATCCAAGTATGATGAG
This sequence comes from Viscum album, assembly GCA_963277665.1. Lineage (NCBI taxonomy): Eukaryota > Viridiplantae > Streptophyta > Magnoliopsida > Santalales > Viscaceae > Viscum > Viscum album. The sequence goes on along the minus strand of OY728150.1, from coordinate 1,130,917,506 downwards.
TCTACCTGGAGCTCAAATGGTCTATCACTAATTCCCATTATTACATGAAACATCACAAGAATCTGAGTGGAGGTTCCCTATCACTCCTACTGCACTCCACAGAAGAGGGAGCACTCACTTTCGTAGAGGACCCACTCACCGCTATTGCTCAAAGATGGGGGATTACCTCTCTGTAGAAAGAGTACCCATGTTCTAATATATAAGGGGGCTTAAAATATCTACCCAAGTAAATTGTATGGTGACCCAGTCGTTTGTGTGACATGGGAGTTCTGACCCTAGAATCACTATGACGATCTTACCTAATCAATTCCATCAGTCAAGCATCACCTTAAGAATCCTCATACTTGAAAAAACTCACATCATATCTTATATTCTACAATAAAGGCTACCATCACATCCAATGATAAGAAATACTTAGGATAGGCTTCTTGTGAGCCAAAATATAATTCCTAAAGAAGTAGGTACATAAGGTAGATGTTCATAGGAGAAGTACACAAAGTGTATGTGGGGTCACATGGACTGTGACCTCACCTCATTTTTTGGGAATCTATTACACTAGATATGGCTTAGGATGCCATGCCAAACTACATATCATGTAAAGGTGGTGAAAAAAATTTCTTATCCACATAGGTACTACACATGTCCTCTCGTCCCAAGTCTATGTACATTGTTTATGACCATGTATCTTAACAATATTCAAGCACATGATCATGCCCATGTGCCCTAGTTATACAACTTCTCCTAGAAATGTATATACCCATATACATTAGATGTATAAATTGATCCATGAACATAGGGTCACATGGAATTCATATTACCATACATAGGGTTTGGTATTTATATCCACCTAAAAATCTAGCCACCATGACTAGGGGACTACTCGGTATGTGTTCTTATGGACTACATGCCATATAGTGTGGGTTTTCACCGAAAGTAAATTCTGATCTTCTTGAAGATTCTTGATCTACCCTCACTACCAAAAATACCACCATTTTACAAGATAAAATTAAAATTATATACCTTTGGCCATCGATTCCTATCCACCGATGGTTAGAAATAGAAATTAGATCACCCTCATGGTAGTTCATCATGTGCCAATCACCATTTGAGGTCCTAAAACTGATATTCATCACCCAACACCCATGATACAATAAAAATCCATCCATAATCATCATTAATATAATATTTCATGCATACACCACAAATACAGGGTTTTGATCATGCTCTAACCCACCTAGAAATGTCAAACTACAACCCCAATGGAGAAGAGTGAATAATGAAAAGAATAATGGGGGAAGGACACCTGAACAAAGGTGATGAGTGTCACTGTCAAATTTAGTCCCATCCAATTATCATAAAGTGTGGGATAAAGGGTGATATCATTGAATAAAATAAATAAATTGGATTTAAAAATTCAATTAATATAATTATCTCATGCCAATGGTGGGTAATCACATATCAATAAAAAGAAGATATACCAATACATACTCATCAATCAAATAGGTAAAAATAAAAAATAACTAGTCCTAACTTGATTAGGGATTGATTTTTGGAAATGAACATATATTCTAGTGATAGAGAATAATATATGTTTCACTCTTCATCCATACCTCGGTCCACCTCAATTTGTTCATCAATCAACATCCTTGGGTTTTCTAATGACAATGAAGAATAATCCTCCTCCTCTCAAATCCTCCAAAGGTTATTTCCATAACCTTGGTGATTTTCAAAAACTCTGTATTTATAGGGGATGTTCTAGGTTGTGTGATTTAATTAAAATAAACAAAATTATTTATTTATTTTATTAATTGTATCTTCCAATAGTCACCACCCTTGGAACATTCAATGTCGACCAACCTTATGTATTACCTAGGGTAAACCCAACCTTCTATAATTAACCATGGACTTTGATTTCCCATATGATGTCCCAAAAATTGGAAAATAAAAATAAAAAACAAAACTGGATTCATTACATATAGTTCAATTTTCATCTTTTTAGTGTAATCGTAACCTCATTCACCTCTTTCTTCACATTCTCCTTATAAACTTCTCAAAGAAGACACATCAAGACATAACCATCCATATCCATATGTAGCTTTCACAAATAACTATAAATTGATTATAGTATTATGATTTTAGCATTAAACACATCATCCATGTCATAAATTTAGTATGGACATAATCTCACGCAATTTCTTTTCATTTCGTAGTACTATTTGCAAGCACCTATTCCACTCATGGAAATTAGTGTCGGTTAGGACTTGTTCATTATCTAGTATTGATTTTAGTTTTTATGTCATATTTCCATTTTCAAAACCAAAAAAATTTATCAGATTTTTTATTTTAACTTGATTAAATATTATTAGACAATAAATATTTATTAATCACAAATTTCACTCACTATTTTATCAAATCCATGTATCCCTCAATAATTATATTTAAAATACTACATAACTTTAGTATTCTACAAGAAAACATACTTAAAACCTCTCCTTATATACTATGTTATGGATACACCACTACTTGGAGAGTTTCAAGCATGTATTTTGTCTTTCCAACAACATTAACTCATGCCTCCTCTATCTGTTCTGTAGACTCTCCTCTCATATAAATTGTAACTTTAATTTACTCAAATATTTTCCTCTTGAATTAAACTAAGATAGTTGTGGATACTTATTTTATGATAATTTTATTTAACTAATCCCATCTGTTTTATAAGAACTATGGATTATAAGTACCTCATATGAATAGTTGTGTTCAAATTCAAATGATGGATAAAATTAGTGAATTAATATTTTCCATGATTATTTTTATAGTTTTCACATTAAATGAAATCTATTTATATTTGTGATTTTTATTACTATTTGGTAGCACTCACAACATAGCCATGTATAAATTCAAAACATTTACTATTCATGTTAATTTTATCAATGCATTTTTTTATTGTTTTTTTATCACATGTATAAACATGTACACAAAAAAAATTAACCATGCATGTGATAAAAATAAAAAAGACATGTTTATAAATTTTTTTGAATGGTTGATCTATTGAGAAAATAATGGACCAAAAATACCTAATGTTTACTCCATGACTTGTGACTTACTCAATTTACATCACTAATGAAATTAAATGTGTAAAATTCTCATATAGTTACACACTATGACTTGATGTGAACTATGCCTCCTTTTATCCATGTCATTATACATATATATTTCCCCACGGGTGAGTCGGTCTCAGAAATGTGGTATATATATGAATAAGATCACTCAGGAACACACAATCCCTTATATATATAATTATTTGGGGGAAAATATAAAGACCATCATTTATTAAGTAATTATTACAAACAAAACACTTACAATAATTATGTAACTAAATATTAGATATACATTTTTCTTTTTATGATCAGGATTTTGTGTAATGCAATAAAATGAATATTAAAATTAAATTTGAAATTAATTATACTATAGAATAATATTTATTAATTAAAATGAATCAAACTAATTTTAATTCACTAAAAATAAGTCTTATGATCCCAAAAAAAATTATTACATTTCCAATATTTTAAAAAATATAGTTTTTTATAATTTTACCGTGCTTCTCAGTCTTGGAATCCCACCATCATGGGAGGGGTTATGTGCCCTTGTTCAGCCCAAACATGTCTATTAAAGTCAAAGTAGGCCAACCTGGGTTGGAAAAACATAGTTGGGTAGTCAGTTCATAGGTATATCTTTACCCATGGGGTGTGTGGGGTGAATGTGGTAGCATAGACTATGCCGCCATTTCATTAATGATAAATTAATAAATATTTTTTAGTAAACAATCAACTCTCATGTAAGCACTTCTAATTAGCCACGCAAATCACTTGAAGCGGCTATAGTACTTATGCCAGCAACCTGTATTAAATATTTTTTATTTTTTTATTTTTTTATTTTAGGTTATCAAATATTTGTTTTTAAAATTTCAACAAATGTGTGGAAACTACTGTCACCCCCACCCCTCAATCACACATGGGTACTACAATACATTCTATTTCTATTCAGAAATCATACTATTCACTTATGGGATGAATTTTCCTCCACAATTAATTTTAATTATTTTTAATCCTAAATATCTATTCTCCCATATTTAGATTTCCATAACTCAGTCGTCTAACATCAAAAATAATTTTTATCAGAACTATTAAGATTTCCTATACATATATTCATGAAAATTTTATTTTAATTCTCCCTAAAAAATCACATGATTAATTTGATACCACTTTTTGGTACTAGGTGCGTAGAGAAAGCATAAAATTATGAGAAATTGAAATTTAAATCTTCTATTAAAACATCAAAAAATCATCACCAATGAAGAGTCACCAAGTAATAAACCTTATGATCTTATGTGAATTAAATATAAAAAAAGAATACAAATTAAATCATATATTTTTTTATTTTTATTAAATGTGTGTTCAACTCCTTACCATATATTTTCACTAAAATGAATTTATAGCGTGACACACTATATCATCAACATGTCACTTAAAAAATTTCTCAAACAATGAAATTATACTTTTAGGTGATAGTATAGTAATTAAAAATGCTATTCATCCTCATCATTATAAAAGGAGCATCACTACTTTGATTTGGGAAGTTATTCTTGGATCAGGGTACCTCGTACACTCTCTTCTCTATATTTTACTTTAGAAAGAATTTTTGTGGCGAGATAATTAAAATATAAGAACAATGTCATCTAATTTATTAATTTCATTTTTATAGGTAGGTTTAATTTATGAAAATTTTACTTTGTCCCTTCAAGAAATTTAAAAATATAAATTTATCCATATTTGACACTTATGACCTTGTGAACACATCACAAATGTCATAAATGATTTATCACTTACTTGAATCTTTTAAATAATGTTATATGATAAATTTAAATGTTATTAACATGACTTGACTCTCCCATAAAATTATTAAATACCCCTTGAATGTTGAGTATTCAACAAAGAATATATTTTTTTATTCACTACATAACTTGTGAAAAAAATGAGTAAATAAATAAATTATTTATTATTTTGAACTTCAATCATAATGAATTTATTTATTTAATTATTATTTTTTAACCTTGGACATTTCCTTGCCCCCGTCGTAGGGACCACCAAGTCCCAAACTACAATTCACTAGAATTTTCCACAAATATTACAACGCTTTGTGTGTGACCCTTTAGACCCTTATTTTAATTGAAGTGAGTAATAATCATAGAACATGGGTGGTTTTTAATAATACATCAATAAATCTAAGGAGATAATCTTTAGTCATTGCAAAATGACCTCCTATAAAAACACTTTGTGAAATAAAATCTCTTTTTATTGATATATCTCATACACTAGGATAGTCAATTATTGTTATCATCCATCCTTTTTTTATTATTTCAGGACCTTACTAGATATAATTAAATTTTTCTTCCAAATCCATGTATTTAATAATAATATTACCATCCTGGTTAGTTGTTCCTGCTATGTGTGACGTCCTGGACCCAGATGTCAAACAGAGGTTCCCTGAGCCCAGTTGGCCAAACGGCCTCAAACACATCTCCCCAAATGCCAAAGGCTACTGACTAGCCCTGAGGGTATATGTTGTGTCCACGAGGAAACTATGACCACATTACTAAAGTTTTGAATTGTGGATAAATAAGAAAACAAATAAATAATGAAAGAAGTATAAATAGACTGATAACACAATAGAAGCAGGCATTAATAATAAACATAAGGTGAAACTAATAAGGATAAAAAAAATTATGATGATTCATGTCATATCTTTATAAATCGTGAAAAATGGATACAAATTATCACACCATAAATGTTATTCAAAAGTACCAAAAGGAATCCAAGAACTATCCCCGGCATCACGAGCTCTATCTCGGTCATCTTGTACCAGCACCATCCAAAGAAAGACAATAAAGTGTTTGGAGAAGTGAGAATACCTCTATCAACTCATACATACGTCTAATCTGCCCAGTTACCAATGGCAGCCCAGATAGTGTGTGAGATAAATATTTGTAGGATGCCACCAATGATGTCTATAACATCATGTCTGTGTAATATAAACTGAAACAATGTGAAATAATATATATTAGAAATCAAAGCAGTATTGTTTCGCAAATACCCAAGTACCTACTTCAATATTCGGGTGGTATCTAAAGCGGTAACAAGTTCTTTAATTAATTAGGTTCTATTTTATATATGTTTTTTATGTTAGGTGGTACCAACACTGACATCCTAACATAATTATAATAGTGAAGGATCCAAGACTGATCAATGCATCTTATAATGTGAGTAATATTGATGAGGTTCAAGGTAATAACCATGGAAACCTTGACCTAATGGGTCGCCAAATCAGTAGTGACTGTAGACCAGCTAAGTGGTAAGAGTGTGATCTAAGTAGAGTCATCTAAGGCCTTCCACAATAATGTATTTCACCAAGCCCAAGGATGATATCCAAGGTAAAACGGGATATGAAATGGCCAGATCCAGGGCTATAACCATAGAGTATCAGGTCCGTAGAATCCATGTTGGATCCAAGGAGTTCATCCAAGGAATCCTATAATATTAAAAGATGGATCCTAAGGTTTCATACTAGGAATATACTAATATAATAATATTTGGTTCCAAGGTGCATATCTCCCTTGGAAAACGACATCTCAAAAATTGGAATGGTGTCCTTGAGTGCTCAAGGTATTTCCATGAGAATCCAAAAGCTAACTCGATTCTGACCACTCTAATAATGATGTCAAGTTTTATATACAATTATGACCCATAAAATCTATTCATTTACTTAATTAAGTCTAAGTGATGTTCAAATGACATAATAATTTAATTTGGTTCAAGCCCCACCTTTCATTAGTGTTCCAAGGCCAAGAGGAATGCAACCATTTAATTCATTTTATATAAGTCATAATAATTTTATAAGGTTATCTTTGATACATCTGATTAGTAATGGAAAGGTGTGATATAGATGTGAAACCAAGAAATTCGATTATGTTCAATTAATCCAATTCATATATACATAACATGATTTCCATGTCCATTGTAAATTTACTTTTCAAATTGAATCACTACCCTTAGGCAGGTCAAGTGGAAGAAAACAAGGTAGTATCCATTAATAAATTTACAATTCATTTAACTAATGGGGCTTACCATTTGCAATGTCAAGACACACACCCGAATGGTGGAGAAGATGGACACGAAGTACATGAAAAAGCATAACTATGGAAACACCCAACTTGGGGTGGTCCACATTGTGGACATAATCACCACCGATGAATAAAATATTTAAATATAGTCTTAGAACATGGTTTTAATGACTACAAGAATGCATATAAATTAAACTGACGATGCTCGATAAAATCTTCTTGCACACATGGAAATTTATAAACCAATGAATCTTGATGAATGAGTTATATACCACCTACCTCATACTCGTATGAATCTCCTTAGATATCAACCTCTAATTTTTTCAAGTATTGGAAGATATTTGAATAATGGATTAACACCCTAAAAGAAGGATGATGAGCCTACATCTAAATAGCACTATTAAGTGGGATAATAGTGACGAACGACTAAAAAGTAATCGATTAATTATTGATACGCATACAACATGAGGAATGGTAATCAAAATAAACACTATATCATATCTCGGGATTAAAAGCTATAAAATAGGGATTGAGATCTCAAAAATAAGAGGAGGAAGAGTTTTTGTCAATAGGGAAATAACAATGGAAATAAGGGTTGTTTTAAACATTTGTTTAAGGGAAATTTGGTAATTTTTTAACAAAAATAGGCATTACATGGGTTGGCCATCTAGTTTTCCAAACCATTCTCCAAGAATGCAAGATCAATAATAGGGAGGGGGAACCTACATCGTTTGGTTGTTTAGTCTGAGAAACCATGAACTAACCATGAAAAACACCTCAGTAAATTTTCTACAGTTTTTAGCATGGTCGGGAACCCCAAATCAAATAGTTTTTCAAACCATGTGGCCTATTGGAATCCACTATCAAGACTCACATAGTTATAACTAACTATGTGTAATTCCCCACATAGTTTCTATTAACCATTAAAAGGGATATTTCTTCCACTAGTCGAAGTCCGGTGCTCCAAATATGAACCAGAAACAAAAAAAACCTTCACTAACTCATGAGGAATCCATATTGGGTCCAAAATATAGAATTATATCAAAATTAAATTGATATATACCTGAGTGAAAATATGAGTTCTTCTAGTCTTCCCCCATAAAGAAACTCATCCCTGCGTTCACCTTCTAATGGTATAAAAATATTGTCTAAGAACAACTCTGGTCACTGGGCACATATGTTGTCCTCCTGCTCCCATGTCTCATCATGTACATGGCTATGCTACCATAGCACATGTACTAGAGGGATAGACCATCCATGGAGAGATTTTTGGCTCTAGTCAATGATTTATATAGTGTACTCCTCAAATGAATCATCAACATCTATCTCAACTTACTTAGGATCAAAAGTATGAGTGGGTTCGACATGAAAACGGTGAAGCTATGAAATGTGGAAGATTTCGTGCATGGAACATTACCTCTAAGGTAGTAGAAACCGATAGGCTACCGTCATTAATCTCTCCAAAATCTCAAATATCCAAAAAAACTGTATTGAGTTATTCTCTTGACTCTGTATTTGTCTATTCCCCATCCTAGAAAATAATCACAAGAAAATATGATCCTTGACCTTGAACTATAAAGTTCTTCGATGGAAATTGGTAAATGATTTCTATCAAGACTGAGTAGTAGAAATATGCTTTCTAATCAGCTAAACCTTCTCCAGATACCTTGAACAAGATGAGGACCTAGTAAGGATTCCTCCCCAGCCTCTAGCTAGCACATGGGTGAATAGAATTCCCTACCTTACATGGACTCAAATGGAGCCATCTGAATTTTCTTCTAAAATCTATTATTATAAGTGAACTTGATGAGAGAAACAAGATTAACCCAATATTCATCGAAGTCGAAGACACATGCTTACAGCATGTTCTCTATAACTTGTATCATTCATTCCAACTGTCTATCAGCCTGAGGGTGGATGGATGTGCTTGGAAGTACCTATGTACCCATAGCCTTCTACAACCCCTACCAGAACCGTGACATGACGGGAGTTTCCATATCTGAAATGATGGTATGAGGAACCCCAATTATTGGGTGATTTCATGGACATAAAATCTTCCCAACTCATAAAAATGGAACTTATACCATATTGGAAGAAAGTGGGATATTTTCTCAAATAGTTTAATCGATACCCATACAACATTGTTACCTCTAGATGACCTCGATAAGACAACTACAAATTCCATGGAAACATCTTCCCATTCCCATTTCGGTATTGGAAGTGGTTGTAACAATCTAGTAGGATACTGTTGATTCTCCATCACCTGCTGATAGGTGGAAAAACTAGTAATAAATCCTAATATTTTAAATTTCATCCCAGGCCACCAATATCGGTGTCGCGTATATTAATACATTTTAGAGATGCCCAGATGAAATGCCCACTGAGAAGAATAGAACTCACACATCAGTTCCTCTCCCATTTATATAGAAACCTAGGCATGTCCATGTCTATGTAGTATGTTGTATTTATCCATATACCAATCCAAAGTTTGGTAATCTCCTAAAATATGCTCACGGAGAACCAAGCCTTCATGACCTAAAAATTACCTACTATTCACCTTCTTAAAAAGGGAAGAGGTAACCATAATGGATGAGAGATAATATTTCCTATGATTTTCATTAAACCACATATGAAACTTATAAAATATGTCCATTAATTTCTATTTTTCACTAGCTTCCCATATGGCATGTTGTGTAATTTTTTGACTTAGCACATCAGCTACTGCATTACCCATTTTATGTGTAAAGGAACACTCAAAATCATAGTAATGGAGATATTCGACCCATCTTCAATGTATATGGTTTAATTAATGTTACATAAAGATTTATTTGTGTCTCTTGTGGTTTGTGTACACTATGAAGAACTCACCCATCATATAGTGTCTCTAGTAATGTAAGGTATAGACAATTTCTCCTTGATCAAGGTTGTGTGTTGGGTAATTTCTCTCATGAGTCCTCAACTGCTGAGATATGTATGAAATAGATATATCATCCTACATAAATAATTCACATATAACAATGTAGGATGAATCACATAACACTATATAGACTCTTCTAGGATCTAGAAGAATTAGAATAGGTGCTAATACAATCCTCCCTTTCAACTCCTAAAAGGCTTTCTCGCACTGTTCTGACCACAGGAACTTGAAACCCTTATTTGTAAGACCAGTAAGGGGTGTATAAAATAACGATAAGTCCTATATGAAACTATTTTAATATAAAACCATACCTAATAATATTTTTATATCAAACACATTCTTAGGATGCTCCTAGAAAACCACAACACTAACCTTCTCTAGGTCAATAGAGACTCATAATTCTAAGATAATATGACCCAAGAAGTGAACCTTTTTTATGAATAAGTGGAACGTATAAATCTTTTCATAAATTTTATACTCTCTCAATGTACTCAAAAAATGTCAATGTGATTATAATATTCTCTATGAGCATGAGAATAGACCAAGATTTCATCCCAAAATACCGTGAAAAAGGAATTCAGATAAGGGTGGAACACCGTATTCATTAGATCCATGATAATGATGGGTGTGTATTTAAGAAAGAACATCACAATTAGATACTCATACAGACCATGCCTACTATGTAAATATGTACAATGTATGTATAAATATTTGACTCACGCCTGATGATAGACTGATCCCAGGTTGATCTAAGAAAACAACCTAGCTCCTTAGAGCTGGTCAAAGAGATTATCCATTCGAGGCGGTGGAAATTGGTTCATGCCCATAATCTTGTTCATCCATCTGTAATCCATTCATGGATGAAGGGTATCATCCACATTTTTGTAGAATAACATGGTTAAACCCTAAGAATATGGGCTAGTTCATATAAAACCCATGGAATCTAGATGCTCAAACTATCTCTGGATCTCCTAGAGAATAGTACGTTCCATACTATATAGAGGAATGGACACTATTGATTATCCTAGAATAAGCTTGACTGTAAACTCTACCTCCATTTCAAGATGTAATAATGAAAATCATTGGAAAAAACATCCATAAAACTATCTACTACTTGATATAATTTAGCCTAATATAACCCCTGATCCACCATGAAGAGATTGAAAATATCAGTGGTCACTCTACCTAGCCCATGATGATTTGGTCTAGATCTTCTAGAATATACATCCCAATCACTCTTATGTTGATAATTTCTACCCTATGGTGATGTAAATGAAACCTTCTGGTGATAAAAGTCTACAAAGGCATGATACAGAACCAACCAATCCATCTTGAGAATGATGTATAATCCCTTCATATCAAGAAAAAAGATGTCCCATTAGAAAGGGTAACTTTTTTATTCAAGGGGGTAGTACCATCATTGGTGTATTCCCTCTGAACATACATTAAAAAGTGTATACATGGTCATTACACCATAGTAATTCTATATTTCCAGCCTAAGACTTTCCATGATATATAAAGTGATGAAGGAGTGTGAATCAACTATATCAAATAAAGAATATACTACAGTGGAGGATACTAGAATAGTAACTCATACTGTATATGGTCCTATAGCCTGATCCTTAGGTATCAGCTGTAATACAAACTACTGACATGATCCGTGACCATATTCAATAGCTGAAGTAACATGATCAATATTGATCTATTGACATTGCTAATAAACCGAAGTCTGGCAAACATAGCCATGATTTCCTCCTCATCTACTCCGAATCCCCTCCTAACATGATGTAAAATAACTTTCCCTTGACGGTGGATCTGGTGTGAATCCTCATCCACTAGAAGATGATGGAATGGTCTGGCAGAATCTCTTAAGATTCTCCATTTGACCACAATCATGAAACTCCATAGGGTCTTAATCACACTGAAGATTTAGGTTCCCATACCATACCCACTAATGATATACCATATAGATACCAGTATGGGTACTCAAGTTTCCACTGCCCTAATGAAAATACACAAGGGACATATTTCTGCTACTTGAAGAACTACTTGACTATCACGTCAATGGACCTTTATGCCTGGTATTGTCTCATGCCCTTAGGTTGTGCTTAGTGAATAGAGTTTAATTGACTGTATTAAATAATTTATGTAGTTCAAATATATTCACCTACATGTTTATGGAAAACATGAGATCATCCTCAAAGTATCTATCATGTGAATTCTCATCACCAGCTAGAAGTGGTGAAAAGCATTGAAACTTAGTTAAACACACTTAATTCTCCATAACACACTGATGAAGCTATAATTTTCTTAATATTTATACTATAATTCAATTTTTCTAATCCCAAAATATTGTTATTTTTTGGGAAATTGTCAAATTTTTTGGTTTTGGTGGAATTTTGAGCTAAATTGTAAAAATAGCCTAATTTTGAGATTTAACTATTTTATTTTTTTCTGTATTTTGTCCACAACTTTTTCTACACAAATTTAAATTATAAAATTAATTTTTTAAGATTATAATAATTCTGGGACACATTTAATACTACCAGATCCAAATATCAATCAATCATTTGGATGCCCAAAACCATATCACAATTTGGGCATCAAAAATTGTACAAAGATCAAGAGTATTTTATAGATGAGCTGATATCATGAAGTGCTCTGGTCTAATGAAGCTCAAAATTGACATGAAACCAAATAATGGATTTATTAACATCTTTAATGAAGGATTACATGCATAAATTGGGCAGTTTCAAGGTTATAATAGTTAGGTAATTTGGAGCTTTTTAATACAAGGAGTTATTAAGGATGATTAAATGTTCTAAAGTAAAATATCCATAACTCCATCAAGTGTCCAATAAATATGATATTTTTAAGAGAATGAGAGAGAAAAAATGGAATAATTTTAAAAAGGGTAGGATTTACCAATTCTTCCATTTAATTGTTATAACATGATTGAACATTTGGTAGATATAATTGGAGCCAAAACTTTTTCCAACCTTCTTCTATAAATTGTCAAATCTTCTACCTTTCACAAGGATGGAAATTTTCTAGGGGAAAGGTTGAGTTTTATTCCTATATTATTTATTCATATTTTTAATTTATATTATTGTATATATTATTCTTATTGTATCCATTTTTATTTTGTTTTCAATTTTTAGTTTCCCCTGCTATCATCGTTTATCTTCAGGATCATGGAGTGCTAACCCTCGATATTGTTCTAGGGAGGAAGTGGTGGTATTTGAGTTTATTATGACTTCATGTATTATAATGTGTTATTAAAAAGAAATCATTATTGGTTAAATTTATTTTGGTGAGTGGTATCCCCACATTCTCTGTAATTATCTTCTTTCTCCTCATTCGCTAATTTTCCAACTCATTGATATCTAATTCATTCAAACAGTAGAGTTTGTATTGGTTATTTATGTGGAAGAGATTACTCCAACATAAAGAGGTATTAGTGTAGGGTAATACCCTTAAAATGAGATTATTTAGAGTGATAAGTCTTTATCTTCACCATGAAATATACTTTGATAAATATTTTGAATAACAAGGATAATACCACCATGAATCTCGATCTTATTTTACTAAATTCTCTATGTCATTCCTTCCTTTTAATTGTGATTTTTATTTTCATATATATATATGTGTATTAAATTTTTATTTTAGGTATTTTTAGAATAAAATCCCCCTCTTTATATTTGTTAAGTTAGTTTTATATTAGTTAGATTTTAAATAGTGATAATAGAAAAATATTTGGGTTGTGAGAAGCCTCTTTATGATCAACCCAAGGGTGTGACACTAATCTAAAAACATAGTGTAATAAGAATTTAATTGAATAGTGGTTCATTACTAACCAATATTATCAATTTGGTTTCATTTCTAGGGAGGCCAAGTGATTATACACATTCTTTTTCAAAAAAAATCAAAAAATCAAAAAATAAATAAAAAAAGAATTTCATTGCATATAATTGTTTCTTTAGATTACGGATTACTTTAGTGATTTTCCATATTCATTGACTAAAAATAAAGTTTCTATTAGAGAATAGATATTGAAGACTCAAATTTAATAACATTGAATGATGATTGAAAATAATTTCAATGTTCTTGAAAAAGCTAGAAAGATGGTTGTATTGTTGGAAACCGAAGTTAAAGAAGTTAATGTATTATATATCGAATGTAAAAAAAAAGAAAATATACAGAGAATTATATTTTTTTCTCCAAAATTTCAAGAATAATTTGTTGAATTTTAATTAAAACTTGATGATACACTTTCCTCTCCAATAAATGAGTTCCCAACAGCTTTGCATGAGGAAAAATAATTTGAAGTTGAAAGTTTTGAGGGGGATTTAATTTTTAATGACTACTTTCATTAAAATATTATTAATTATACATGTAAAACTTATATCCATTAATATTATTTTTTAGATTCAGAACTACTAATATAGTCACTGGTTCAAGAATATGTAGATGTTGTTTTGTTGAGGAAATAATGTAGGAGTTGGTTGAGTTGTACATTGGGTCATTTGAGGATGATGTCCCAAAAGAAGATATCACTAAATAATGATTTGTGATCCAAAAACATAAGATAATCCACTTATTATTGTACTTCCTACACCACTATTTTACACAAATCCTCCTTGTGAGAAAATTAGGGATCGCTCGTACTTTTTTCCCACCCCCTATAAACCTCAAAATCATTCTTTCCTCTCTTTAGGGGTTTGGGGTTATTTTTATTTTCATTGGGTGTTATCACTCCTGGAATATATTGAGAGATATTGGTATAAATACAATGTGATGGTTTATAATTAATAAATCTCATCCAACTTTCGATTAGGATTAAACTATTTCAACTCCTTGACTTGGGGTAGTAAAACCCAACACCAACGTGGGGGGTTAAAACCATGTTCTATCCTATTTTCCCTTTCTCTTTATTTGTATTTATTTTTCATAGGAATTGAATTATATCATTATTTATAGGTCTAGTGTAAGTATCTAGAAACTTATCTCAAAGTCTCCAGTATAAAATAAAGTAAGGTTATATCTTTCCTTCTCTTTATTTTTTCTTCCCTTGTTTTTTTTGTCGAGCTAAAATTAGGGGTAGTGAAATTTAAGTGTGGGGGTGTGTCAACCTTCTTAGTTGTTTTTCTACATGTGTTTTTTATTTTTTCCTTTTCATTTTTAAAATCCTTTAGCTTAAATTAATATTCTAATCATTTTTCGCACAACAATTTATTTTGAGAAAATTGAAGTTATTTAAGAAAAAATGGATTTTAAATTATTTTTGATGTGAACACTTCTGTCTTGAATTGGATTTTTAAGAATTTTTATGAGTTTGACTGATTTTGGAATTATATTCCTATGAAATACAGAATCAAATTATTTTTCCGGTATTATGAGGTATTCTAAGCTACTTTTCCATATTCTTTCTAATACCCACACCTTCTTGAGAGAAACTTAAATTTTTTCTGAAAACTAGAACATGTGGTTTTCTCATTCAAAGAATTGTATTTCATGGAATGTTTTTGATATCATTTAGGAACTTAATTAGATATTAAAATATTAACTTTAGACCCACATATACATCTATCCTTAGTTATCCCTTAGATTCCATGAATTTTCTTATAGGTTTATGCTATATTACAAGCCATTGTTTCTTACATACTCGCACTCTTAGTATTTTTTCATGTATATTACAAGTTTGAGTATAGGAGAAGGTTATTTAATGCGATTTATTTGGGATGTGTTTAATTTTTTGTTTGTCTGATGTGTGTATAAAAATTATGAGAACTAGGTAAAGATAATTTGGAATGATTCAACATTTCATTGTGCATTATTTGTTTCATCCATTTCTCCTTCATAAAAAATTTCAAAGAAAATATAAAAAATATAAAAAGGATATGAGATCTAATTCATAATTTTAATATCATTTATGACTCATGTACCTCAATAAAATCAAGTTAATGATGTTAATTATTTTATTTTATTCAATTTTCAGCTCATTCTCAATGAAAAAAATCAAAAAAATATAAAATGTTTTTCTTATCTAGATATTTACAAAAAAAGAAAAAAAGAGAAGTACTTGGATGATATCATTCATTTTAATCATTTCAGGACTCATGTACCATATCATAAAAGAATTTTTGTGTTTTATTTTACATTTTCATGTGGATTTGAGTGAGGTTAATCTAGTGATTTCACATGAATATTCATGCATTATACTTAAGAGTCCAACCTCCTTTATTTGTCTATAATTTTTTTAGTCATTTTTTTCACCAACCCTAAGCCATATAATTAACCTTAAAAAATTCTTCATGTTTGAAAATATTCCCATGTTTTATTCTGTATATAAATGAGAATTATCACAAGAATATGGTGATACAAGCAATTTCTAAGTATGAGCATAACCTGAGATTTAATTTATCTTGAGTGAAGAGTGACATAAAATTCAATGTGAGGTAGGTTGTGATTAGGTAATGTATGGATATATGAGGTTGAAAAATTTTCAATTTGAGTTATGGAATTGAAATGAATTTTTTTTCATATAATAGACATGATATAATTCTTTTTTGGATATTATTGTGGATTTTTTCTCACTTTTGATTATTGTGTGGATTTTGATTTCAATATATGATGATTAACTAGTAGGGAAATGATTAAGTGTGAGAGAGTGATTAAAGAAATATTTTCACACATTTTATATTGTAATTCAATTTTTATAATCCCACCATAGTGTTACTTAATGAAAAATTATCACATTTCTTGGGTTTCAATGGAATTTTGAGCTTAATTGTAAAAATGACCTTATTTTTGGATTTAACTATTTTATATTTATTCTGTCTTTTGGGAATAAAATTTTATTAACTAATTTAAATTTTGAAATTAATATTATTTAGGATTCCATACATAGTGGGCCTAATTTAATCCTTTTTTATCCAAATATCAATCAATAATTTGGAGACCCAAATCCAGCTCACAATTCGGGCCTCGAAAATTGTGCACAAATATCAATTGTTTTAAATATGAACTCATATCTTGAAGTGGAATTTTCCAATTGAATATAAAACTCAAAATTTATTAGGATAAATAATTTATTAACATCTTTAATGTAGTAGTACATGCATGAATCTGGTGGTTTCAAGGTCATAATGGCATGTAAAGTTAGAGTTTTAGAATATGATTAGTCATCTGGGAAGATTAAATTGTTCGTGGTAAAGTAGCAACAAAAATTTCCTCCGGCATCCAATCCAACTGAAATTTTTAGGTAGAACAAGAAATATAATATTAAACAACATTAAAGAAGGTAAAATTACCAAATTTTTCAATTTAATGGTCCTAACATTCATGAACTTACAAAGGAAAAAAAATTGTCCAAAACATTTTCCATACTTAATTAATAAATTGTCATATCTTCTACCTTTTCCAAGGATAGCCAATTTTTGTGGAAAATGTGGAGTTTTATTTCATTATTAGATATTCATATTTCCATTTTATATTATTTTATATCATCTTCTTTTTCATTCCATTTTTATTTTGTTTTCAATTTTGTGTTTCTCTCACTATTCTTCTTTTATCCCTATGATCGTACAGAGCAAACCCTCACTATTATTCGAGGGGGTAAGTGGATGTATTTGATTTTATTATGGTTTCATGTATTATAATTTTGTATTTTATGAATTTAGTGGTGGTTAAATTATTTTAGTGATAATTCTCCCCACTTTCTCTACTACAATCTTTTTCCTCCTAATTTACTCATTTTCCATCTCGTTGATATCTAATTCCTTCAAATGGTGGAGTTTAGATTGGTTATTAAGATAGAAAAGTTTAATATTACATGAATAGGTCTTAGTGTAGGTTAATAAAATTCTAATTAGAGTGTTTGGAGTATAGGCGTTGATCTCGACATTGATTAATTCATTGATTTATATTTTCAGTAATAAGGATCGTACCACCATAAATCCCTTAGAGAAATGGTTTTCTTCTACTAACTTATTTTTTTATTTCATTCCTTTTCATTTTATTTTTGTATTTTCATATATATATATATATATATATTATTTATATTTTATGTATTTTCATAATAAAGTCCCCCTAGATATATTGGTTAAGTTGGTTTTATATTAGTTAGATTATAAATAGTGCTAATAGAAAAATAAGTGTATCATGAGAGACCTCCTAGTGATCAACCCTATGGTGTGCCACTATAGTGAGTTCATGTTATAATAATAATTAAATTTAATAGTGGTTCATAAAAAAACAATTTCATCAATTTTATGCCATTTCTATGGTGTCTAAGTGATTACTATAAGGACTCGACCTTAAACATTACATAATAATGATTTAAAAGAATAATTCACATTGAGGATCATTTCAGGATTAAAGTTTTAGAGAATTACGACATAACTATTATATCTCAAAAGATTGCAGAGTAGACACTTCTACTCAGTTTCCATTTTTTTCATAAAACCATAACTCATGAAAAAAAGATTCATGTCTAGTTCCATGTTTAAGATAACATGAATTTTTAATGATCCCATCCTTGACCTATTCCATATTATGTCCAGTGAAATTTTTTTTCAAAAACTTAGGATGAGCATAAAAATCTTAGTAAGGGATACACAAAGAAGGAAAGCTATTAGTTTTTCAAAACAACAAGTAAACCATGAATACTTTAACATAGGTAATACTTGTTACCTTTATGAGGTAGTAAATACTATTCAATGAATAAAAGATCACTAATTACCCTTTTGAAACCAAAATATTACCATAAAACCCATATAAAGAACACATAAAATATAAAGGTAACTTGGGACATAAACATACTTAAATGGAATAACCATACGGTCAACTTCCACAAATATCACTAAATGGAATAGCCATATGGCCGACTTCCATACATGTCACTAAATGGAATAGACATACGGCCGACTTCCATACCCAATGCATTGGAGGTTATAACATAACCACCCATCCTGGTTTATCATGGCACCACCCGTCATTTGGTTTATCACATAACCACCCATCAAATTTCCAAGTACCATTATAAAATCATAACACCTAAAACAAATATATAAGAAAGAAAACATTTCCACATTTCAATAAAAATAGATCACTTAAATATATAGACATAACAAATACAATATCAAAACTATTTTCAATACCAAAATACATAAAAGAGTATATGGTATTTATTTTCCTTGAAAAAAAACATTACGTCTTGTTAAGGAAGCCAAGGAACAAATAATACTCGTGGTAGCGGAAAGGTCATTGTCACCACTTACGTTAAAAGAAACATTACTTTTTTTATTTTAGTAAAACAGTTCATAGAAAAATATTCCCTTTGAAAAGTCAAGGGTGTTTCTAAAATGTATAAAAGATAGTCGTGTATTAAAACAAAATATGCCTCAATGAAAGGAGATTAAGACGAAATCCCTTACCTCGTGTATGACTTGACTCTATCGTTCTTTAATATCCTGAATAATAAACTAAAGTTAATTTCTACTTTTATAAGAATCTTTTTCAAGTTTATAATTCCTTTTATATCACTTATTACCATGCTATAAACATTATGCAATCATTTAAGTTAATAACGGTCGTTTTGTCGATAGTTGGTACTTGAGTCACAAATGAACACCACATAGTTACAAGTTGTTCACATGGTAAAAAGATCATTATATCCAGAATTATATTCATGATTAAGATATCATATATATAATATATATATCTAGTATTTACATGTATTTATAATAGTACATAACCTTTGGAGGTAATAAATGAAATGCACCGTTCATGGAGATGGTAAGCCGTACGTACGCATGAATGCTACTTTCATTTCTATTTTTTATTTTAATGGAATCAAAAAATAATGATAAATTTGAATATTACAATTCTATTATAATATCATATATAATACAATTAAATCTATCCTTTATACGTCCCACGTATGGCATGAACGAGTCATATCACTTTGAGGGGTCGGTAGTCCGCACTTCCTCAAATATAATTATCATGTTTACCCATAATGGAAACCATAAAGGTATTACATAAATGGAAAATACAGAAGAATAAAGAAAAAATAAACATAATATATATAATATATAAATACAGTTCCATCTTAATGGCCACCATGGGAGGCGGTAGGAGATAATCGAACAATAATCATTTCGTGAGGCGTTAGTTTTCCATCTATGGAAACAGTATGTTCTTCACCCATTAGATGGAGGTGTCTGTAATTTTAGCTCAAATAATTCTAATAAAAAATCCTAGTATATTGAGGATACTGGTTTTGTTATAAAATAAAGGAATAAAAATAGTTTATCAGTTGGAGAAGTAAAATAAAAGAAAAGAAGTTAAGAGAAACGGTTACCTTTAATTTGGGTAACTTCCATTTGTTTGAACGAAAAGGACTTTATGAAGTGCCTTCTCCCTAAGGTAAGGATTCTAGGAGGAGGATAGGGATGTAGGGAGTATAATTGGGCAGAGGTTTGAAGATCCAAAAGGCTTGATAGGTGTGAGGAATTGGTTATAAGTGAGGTATTTCTATAACAGGGAGGAGGGGATCTTTATGAAAGTCTGAAAATATTATTTTATTATATACTTCTATTAGGTTTAAAAATGTACAAATATCATTAGATTCTAAGATACAATGACTCATGGTCGAAATAAAATCATCCAATATAAATTTGATAGGTTATGGATATTATTTTAATATTTATAATCTTATTTATTTAAATGATTTATTAATGAGGTAAACACTGCGTCATTATTGTGTCATAAATAATTTAATTCATTCGATGTCTAAAAATTATAAAAGCAACTACCATGATGTAGGAAATTGCTTTATCTTTCCAATGAATATTTATAGTAAAAAATAAAACTTATATAACACCATGTAAAAATCAATTTACAAAGAGATATTTGTTTATGTCATTTTTGTCTTTACTTTAAATTAATTAATCTAAAATGTCATTATCCTTCATAAGTGGCTCCATGGGGTCCCAAAATCGACCCAATGATGACTATGGTTGGCAATTACTCATCCAATAATGTTAGGACAAGTGTTAAGGTAATTTTATATTATTATAATATTCTTTTTACCTTGAATTACCCTATTTACCTTTAATCACCGTAAATAAAAGTCAAAAGTTACTATTCGCCAAAACTTATTTTCATCTTATTGAAACACATTTTACTTACTAATAACAACATTACATGTCGGATTTTCGAAATTCAATTCATAGAAGTGGTAAAATTTCATTTAAATAAATAATTCCTTTTTTTAACTAATAGTAAGTGGTTTCACTATTCATCAAAAATTGATGTTTTTCAAAAAAATACCAAAAATTCAGCCTAAGCTATATTTTATATTCTGAATTGAAAACTTATGTCTATTTTACCAAATTCTAAACATAGAAGTTGCATTAATTATTTTAAAATTAATTCCTGTTGTTAAAACAAATAGGGTGTTCTTAAGAAACAATAACTATCACAAGATAGACAGTTATTTATGTCAAATTTCAAAGTGAAGTTAATTATAATGACCAATATTGGATTAAATGGTAAAACTATATTATAATTACACTTTAAGACCAATTTAAATAAAAATCTAACCATATAAATAAATTAGATTAAAATGCAGTTTTGAATTAAAATACAATATTTTTCAGTATTCATTAAAAAATGAACATTATCGGAAAAATTCCAAAAAAAATTACGAAAAGTAAATTTTGATGTCCCCATTCAATAGAATTATTTTATTTGGTCAAATAGAATGTATTAAATTGACCAAAACTATATTTAAAGAGGGTTCTCCATTAAAAGGTGGTAAATTGAACTTTTAATGTAAATTATGCTTAAAATTAGATTCATTCACATTTTAGGCCTCTAACTTTTATTGGATAAACGTAAATACGTCTAACAAACATGTATAATCATATTTTAGTTAGTTTTGTTCATTCCCACCAATACAATGGCTAGGAGTTAACTTCCATTTAAAATAATAATTTTGTATTATTAGTGTGCAATGTAAGATTTCAAAGAAACTCGTTGTTGCGTATCGAGTATGCTATTGAACATAGTGACCCTTTTAAAGTAAAATTAATATTTAATTCAAAAATATTAAAAAATAAGATAATATATTATTCATCATTTACCAGGGATGTCACATCCTTCCCCCCTTTTGTAAATTGTGTCCTCACAATTTTTATTCACTTATAAAAATAAGTGGGGGTATTTATCCCCCATAGCATTTTCAGATTCCCATGTTGTCGCCTCAACCATACGGTTTTTTCAGAAAACCATTACCTGGTGAATTCCCTTATTATGAAAAATTTTCTCTCTTTGGTCAAGAATCTGGACTGTTTATTCTTTATAAGAGAGATTATATTCCAACTGAACTACCTCTGGGCTCAAAACATGAGAGGGATCTGGTATATACTTTCTCAACATCGAAACATGTAAAAAATTGTGTACCCAGGATAAACATGGAGGTAAAGCCACTCTATATGCAACTGATCCTACTTTCTCCAAGATTTCATTAGCTCCAATGAACCTCAGACCCAACTTTCCCATCTTACCAAAACGCATCACACTTCTCCATGGAGAAATATTGAGAAAGACATGATCACCTACATCAAAAAAATATCCTACCACCGGTTATCTGTATAACTTTATTGTCTTCTCTAAGCTGTTCTCATGTGCTTCTGAATCAACTGAACATTCTATGCCATCTCTTCTACCATTTCTGGTCCCATTATCTTCCTTTCACCCACTTCATCCCAAAAAGCTGGAGTTCAACAACGTTTTCCATATAATTCCTCAAATGGAGCCATCTGTATACTGGAATAAAAACTGTTATTATAAGAAAATTCAACCAAAGAAAGATGTTGTTCCCAACTTCCCTGGTAATCCAGTTAATAAGAACGTAGCATATCCTCCAAGGTCTGAATTGTTCATTATGACTACCCATCTGATTGTGGATGAAAAGTTGTACTAAATTTTAATTCAGTACCCAATGACTTCTGAAGGCCTTTCCAAAAGTTAGAAGTAAACCTGAGATCACGATCAGATATAATGTAGTGGGGAACTCCATGAAACCTGACTATCTCTTTAACATAAAAATGAGCATGTTGATCTAGAGACAAAGTATCTCAAATAGGAAAGAAATGAGCTAATTTAGTCAATTGATCAACTATAACCGAGATTGCATTATTACCTCAAGATGTCTTCGGTAATCCCACAACAATGCCCATGGGTATATTATCTCATTTCCACTTTGTCACAGGTAAAGACTATAGAATCCCTTTCGGTAACTGCTGTTCTGCTTTAACCTGCTGACAAGTCAAACACTTCCCAGTAAAATCAATAATATCATTTTTCAGTCCATCCCACCAGTAATACTCCCAAATATCATTGTACATCTTAGTACTACCAGGATGAACTGAAAACAGATAAATAAGAGCTTCACATAACATCTAATTATTCAACTGTGAATCACAAGGCACACATAATCTCTTCCCAAAACTCAAAACACAATCATTATCAACATGAAAATCTAGAAACTTACCCTTCTGAACTAACTCTACCTTTTTTCGCAACTCACTGTCTTCTTTCTGTGCTTGCTTTATTCTGTCTGATAGAGATGATTTCACTGACACCAAAAACAAAACAGAAGAATTTATTTCACCAACAACTTCTATGCCATAGTTCATCAAATAAAAAACCAAATGATCTCGTTCCAAATGTAGCACGGTAAATGAGACATTACTTTTTTGACTCAAAGCATCAGCCACTGTATATTCTTTTCACGGATGGTAATGGATCGTGCAATAATAATCCTTGATTAATTCCATCCATCTTCTCTGTCTCATGTTCAATTATTTTTGAGTGAATATATATACTTTAAATTTTTTTTGATTAGTATATATTTCTCATTTTACTCCATAAAAATGATACCTCCAAATTTTTAAAGCGAAAACAACAACAAATCATTCCAAATCATGTGTAGGGTAACTTAACTCATGTAGTTTCAACTGAAATGAAGAATAATAAATTACCTGATCATTCTTCATTATGAAACAACCAAGTCTTTTAAATGAAGCATCAATTTAGATAACAAACTCACCATTTCTATATGGCAGTGCCAAAACTGGATCATTCACCAATCTTCTTTTCAATTCTAGAAAAAAATCATCACATTCTTTTGTCTAAATAAACTTAACACCTTTTCATTGGACTAGATAACCGTGAAAAATTATCAACAAACCTCCAGTAATAACCTGCCAAACCAAAGAAACTACGGATATCGGTTATATTTTTGGGTCTTGGCCATTCTTCAATAACTTTTGTTTTAGCAGGATCAATAGTTATGCCATTTTTTGAAACAATGTGACCAAGGAAAGAAATTTCTTGTAACCAAAACTCACACTTTCTAAATTACCCAAACAATTTCTTTTCTTTTAAGGTTTTCAAGACAACTCTTAAATGAATTTCATGATCCACTTTACTTTTTGAATAAAACAGAATATCATCAATGAACAAAACCACAAACTTATCTAAGAACTCATGTAAAATTCTGTTCATAAGATCCATGAATACAAAAGGTGCATTGGTTAACCCAAAAGGAATAACTACAAATTCATAATAGCCATATCTAGTACGAAATATGGTATTCGGAATGTCTTCTTCCATTACTTTCAATTGATGGTACCCCTAACTCAAATCAATCTTCGAAAAATACTGAGCTCCCTAGAGCTAATCAAACAAATCATCGATATGAGGCAAAGGATACTTGTTCTTAACAGTGATGTTATTCAATTCTCTATAATCAATGCACAGTCTCATTGAACCATATTTATTTTTAACAAAATAGATAGGATCACACCATGGTGATGTGCTAGGTCGAATGAAACCTTAATCTAATAAATCCTACAGTTTCTTATTTGACTCTAAAAGTTCAATTTGAGTCATTCCATAAGGGAGTTTTGAAATTTTCTTAGCATCAGGAACAAATTCAACGGAAAATTAAACTTCCCGATCAGATATAATACCAGGCAAATCATCAAGAAAAACATCAAGGTACTCATTTACAACTGGCACATCATTAGTCTCAACACTTTCTTTATTTTCAACAATATGAGCAATGTAACATTCATTTCCATCTTTTACTAGTTTCTCAGCTTCCTGATATGTTATCAAAAGAAAGGGTTCATTCTTGTACAAAAACTTTAAATCATTCTGAAATGAAACCTCTTTAGCTCTACAGTCAATCATATCATGATAAACAGATAGCCAATCCATGCCCAAAATAACATCAAACTCTACTAGAGGAAAAAAAAGGTTTGCAGGTAGATTATTCCCACACACAAGGACATGATGGTTCTTATGTTTTCTTTTTGTCTCAAAATTTCCTCTAGGTGTTTTTACCATAAGTTCTGTATTCATATATTGAGATGTAATTCCCAATTTATTAGAAACATTATCATAAATGAAAGAGTGTATAGACCCTGAATCAAACAACACATTGGAATAATCTGAAAAAACAAACAGTGTACCTGATACTACTTTGTTTGATGGCCCAACATTTGCTGAAGTAGTGGAAAAGGATTTCACCACCCCTTTCTGCTTATAGTCTGGCTGCTTTCCCTCAGGTGAGTTCTTCACTGGACACTCATTCGCATAATGACCCATTTCATTACACTTAAAACATCTTACTGATGGCTTTTCATTACCTTCTTGATCATCTTCCTTATAGTTACGAGCAATATGACTAGACTTACCACACCTAAAGCACTTTCTAGACTTCAATAAACATTCTCTAGGATTATTTTTACCACACTTCTCACAAGTTGGATATTTAATTATCTTACCTCCAGGCTTCTTTGATGAATTATTTCTCTTTGCCTTCCAAATAGACCCCTTATTCTGTTGTTTCTCAAAGAACATTGGATCATTATAAAACTCTATATCCACCTTCTCTGCACACCAAATAAGTTTTTCATAACTTTTGAACTCATGAGAGGATAATTCACTTCGATATCGTGGATTTGGTCCTGAGTAAAATCGATTTATCTTACAATCAAGATCTCGGATGAATGTTGGTGCATACCTTGCTAGTCGAGTGAACTTTGCTTCGTGGGTAGCCACTGAGTCATCCTCCTACCCCAATTCCAGAAATTTTTTCTCCATCCTAAGATGAACCACCAAAGAAAAATATTTCTCAAGAAACATACCTCTGAATTCATCCCAATCAAGAGCATCAATCTCCTCACTATCCCTGATATTTTTTACCATCAACCACCACTGATCAGCATCACCTTCAAAATAGTAAATAGCAAGACTATCCTTTTGATGTTCTGAACACCCAATGACATCAAAAAATTTCTCCAGTGCTTTAATCCACACTTCAGCTAGCACAGGGTCAGATGATCCTCAGAATGATGGGGGATGTTCCCTCATGAAATGCTCCACTACTGACATGTTCTTCTATAGTTGATCTGGCTGATCTCATGCATGGATACCACCACCATTTATAGCCAGAGTCAACTGTTCCATCACTACAACAAAATGTTCAGTTCTGATTCTAACCATCTCAGGTTTTTGATTTGGAAGGTTGTCTTCCTCCTGATGTCGTCCCAACATAGCTGCCTTGTTTCCTCTTTCGAAAACCATTCTGAAAACAGAAATATCTTAGGCGAAGCAACATGGTAATCTGTAAATGTTATATCATTTCAATATTACCATAAATTAATATATTGACATTTATTTAACAATACCCTAACTCTTAAAGTTTTCTAAACCGACCTATGATACCAACTATAAAAAAATAGGCCTTAAACATTACATAATATTGAATTAAACAAATAATTCACATTGAGGATCATTTCCAGTTTAACGTTTTAGAGAATTAGGACATAACTATTATATCTCAAAATATTACAGAGTAAACACTTCTACTCAGTTTTTATTTTTTTCATAAAACCATTACTCATGAAAAAAAGATTCATGTCTAGTTCCATGTTTAAGATAGCATAACTTTTCAATGATCCCATCCCTAACCCTATTCCACATTATGTCCTATGAAAAACATTTCAAAAACTTGGGATGAGCATAAAAATCTTAGTAAGGGATACACAAAGAATGAAATCTATTAGTTTTTTAAAACAACAAGTAAACCATGAATACTTTAACATAAGTAATACTTTTCACCATTATGAGGTAGTAAATACTGTTCACTGAATAAAAGATCACTAATTACCATTTAGTAACCAAAATATTCGCATAAAACCCATATAAAGAATACATAAAATATAAAGGTAACTTTGGATAGAAACATACTTAAATGGAATAACCATACAGTCGACTTCCACACATATCACTAAATGGAATAGTCATACGGCCGACTTCCATACATATCACTAAATTGAATAGCCATACGGCCGACTTCCATACCCAATGAATTGGAGGTTATAACATAACCACCCACCCTGGTTTATCATGGAACCACCCTTCATTTGGATTATCCCATAACCACCCATCAAATTTCCAAGTACCATTAAAAAATCATAACACATAAAACAAATATAAAAGAAAGAAAAAATTTCCACATTTCAATAAAAATATATCACTTAAATATATAGAAATAAAAAATACATTATCAAAACCGTTTTCAATACCAAAATACATAAATGAGTATATGGTATTTATTTTCCTTGAAAAAAAACATTACGTCTTGTTAAGGAAGCTAAGGAACAAATAATACCCGCGGCGGCGGAAAGGTCGTTATCACCACTTACATTAAAAGAAACATTACTTTTTTCGTTTAGTAAAAAACTTCGTCGAAAAATATTCCCTTTGAAAAGTCAAGGGTGTTTATATAGTGTATAAAAGATAGTCGTGTATTAAAACAAAATATACCTCAATGAAAGGAGATTAAGATGAAATCCCTTACCTCGTGTCTGACTTGATTCTATCGTTCTTTAATCTCCTGAATAATAAACTAAAGTTAATTTCTACTTTCATAAGAATATTTTTCAAGTTTATTATTCCTTTTATATCACTTATTACCATGCTATAAACATTATGCAATCATTTAAGTTAATAACGGTCGGTTTGTCGATAGTTGGTACTTGAGTCACAAATGAACACCATATAGTTTCAAATTGTTCACATGGTAAAAACTTTCATTATATCCATAATGATATTCATGATTTATATATCATATATATCATATATATCCAGTATATACATGTATTTATAATAGTTCATAACATTTGGAGGTAAGAAATGAAATGCACAGTTCATGGAGACGGTAAGCCGTACGTACGCATGAACGCTAATTTCATTTCTATTTCTTATTTTAATGGAATTAAAACATAATGATACATATGTATATTATAATTCCAGTATAATATCATATATAATACCATTAACTCTATCCTTTATATGTCCCATGTATGTCATGAACGAGTCATATCACTTTGAGGGGGCGGTAGTCTGCACTTCCTCAAATAAAATTATCATGTTTACCCATAATGGAAACCATAAAGGTATGCCATAAATGGAAAATATAGAAGCATAAAGAAAAAATAAACATAATATATATCATATATAAATACAGTTCCATATTAATGGCCACCATGAGAGGTGGTAGGATATAATCAAACAATCATCATTTCGTGAGGCGTTAGTTTGTCATCCATGGAAATAGTATGTTATTCACCCATTAGATAGAGGTGTGTGTAATTTTAGTTCAAATAATTCTCAAAAAAAAATCCTAGTATATTTAGGATACTGGTTTTGTTATAAAAGAAAGGAATAAAAAGAGTTTATCAGTTGGAGAAGTAAAATAAAAGAAAAGATGTTAAGAGAAATTGTTACCTTTAATTTGGGTAACATCCGTTGGTTTGAATGAAAAGGACTTTTTGAAGTGCCTTCTGCCTAAATTAAGGATTATAGGAGTAGGAGAGGGATGTTTGGAGTCTAATTGGGTAGAGGTTTGAAGATCCAAAAGGCTTGACAGGTGTGAGGAATTGGTTAGAAGTGAGGGCTTTTTATAAGGGGGAGGAGGGGCTCTTTAGGAAAGCGTGTAAATATTATTTTATTATGAACTTATATTCGGTTTAAAAAGGTCCAAAAATCATTAAAGTCGAAGATACGATGACTCATGGTCGAAATAAAATCATCCAATAATAATTGGACAGTTTATGGATGTTATTTTAATATTTATAATCTTATTTATTTAAATGGTTTATTAATGAGGTAAACACTGCATCATTATTGTGTCATAAATAATTTAATTTATTCGATGTCTAAAAATTATAGAAAAACTACCATGATGTATTAAATAGTTTATATTTCTAATTAATATTTATATTCAAAAATATAACTTATATAACACCATGTAAAAATTAATTTACATAGAGATATTTTTTATGTCATTTTTGTCTTTACATTAAATTAATTAATCAAAAATGTCATTATCATTCATAAGTGGCTCCATGGGGTCCCCAAATCGACCCACATATGCCCATGGTCGGCTATTACTCATCCAATAAGGTTAGGACAAGTTTTAAGGTAATTTTGAATTATTATAATATTCTTTTTACCTTGAATTACCCTATTTACCTTTAACTGCGGTAAATAAAAGTCAAAAGTTACTATTCACCAAAAATTATTTTCATCTTATTCAAACACATTTTACTTACTAATAACAACCATGTATTTCAGATTATTGAAATTCAATTCACAGAAGTGGTAAATTTTCATTTAAATGAAAAAGTCAGTTTTTTTAACTACTACTAAGTGGTTTCACTATTCACCAAAAATTGATGTTTTTCAGAAAAATTCAAAAAATTAAGCCAAAGTTATATTTGATATTATGAATTCAAAAATGATGTCTATTTTACCAACTTATAAAAATATAATTTTCAATAATTAATTTAAAATTTATTATCATTGTTAAAACAAATAGCGTGTTTTTAAGAAACAATAACTATCAAATGATTGACACTTGTTTTTGTCTAATTTCAAAGTGAAATTAATTTCAATGACCAAATATTGGATTAAATGGTAAAAATTTATTGTAATTACACTTTAAAACCAATTAAAAATATAATCTAACCATATAAATAAATTATATTAAAATGCAATTCTGAATTAAAATACTATATTTTTCACTATTCATTAAAAAATGAACTTTATCGGAAAAATTCAAAAAAATTATACAAAGTAAATTGTGATGTCCCCATTATAAAGAAGGATTTTATTTGGTCAAATATAATGTATTAAAGTTACCAAAACTAGATTTAAAGAGGGTTCCCCATTAAAAGGTGGTAAATTGACCTTTTAATGTTAATTATGATTAAAATTAGATTCATTCACATTTTAAGCCTCTAACATTTATTGGATAAAATTAAATACATCTTAAAAACATGTATAATCATATTTCAGTTGTTTTGTTTATTCCCTCCAATACAACGGCTAGGAGTTAACTTCCATTTAAAAAATAATATTATATTATTCGTGTGCAATGTAAGCTTTCAAAAAAACTCATTGTTGCGTATCGGGTACGCTATCGAACATAGAAACCCTTTTAAAGTAAAATTAATATTTAATTCAAAAATATTAATAAATATGAAGATATCTTATTCTTTATTTACCTGGGATGTTTCACTTACACACTTTTTTTTAAAAAAAAAAAAATAAAACAAATTAAAACAAATTAAAAACATATTTGCATATAATTGTTCTTTGAGTCATGTACATTAGTGATTTTTCTTATTAATTTCTTAATACTTAAATTTCTAGTAGGGTGGATATATTGAATACTTCAATGGAAGAAAATTCTCTGATGATTGAAAATAATTTCACAGTTCTTGAAAAATCTAGCAAGATGGTTTCATTGCTAGCCCCTATTGTTGAAGAAATTAAAGTCTAATGTATGGAAAAGTAACAAAAACAAGAAATGGAGAATGAAATTGTTATTAATTATAAATTCAATTAATAAATTCTTGATGTTTCATAGAAACTTGATGATCTACTTCCCTCTCTAGTAAATGAGTTCCCAACTGGCTTTCTTGAGGAAAAAGAGATAAAAGCTGAATATTTCGATCGAGATTTAATTTCCAAGAATTCTTTTCATTCAAATATTATAAATTAAGAATTTAAAACTAATATAAATTATTCTTATTTTTTTAGTTTCAGAACCACTAAAGTAGTCCCTTCTTAAAGAATGTGAAGGTGTTGTTTGTGTTGAGGAAAGAATGATGGAGTCGGTCAAGCTGTACACTGAGGTATATGAGGATGATGGAACAAAATAATAAATCCCTGAAAAATAAATTGAAAAACGTAATCCAAAAGATATTCCACATTCTATTTTACTATCTCTGCCACCATTTTACACAATGCCTCAAGATGAGATGAACCGGTAGAACCCTTGCTTTCTTTTCCCACCGCCTCTCCACCTCAAAATCATTCCTTCATGCCTTCAGGGGTTTAGGGTTATTTTTCATTTTATTGGGCGTTCTCACTCCTGAAATATATTTATGGATGTTAGGAGAAATAAAATTTGGTGGTTTCTAATAAAGACACCCCATCGAACTTCGTATTAGGGTTAAACTGCTGCTACTACCGGACTAGGGGTAGTAAAAACCGAGCACCCACATGTGGGGTCCAAACCATATTATATCCTCTTTCCCCTTTATTTTTATTTTTATTTATTTTTCTAATGAATTAATTTATTTCATGAATTATATTTTTATTGGAAGTATGTAGGATCTTAGCTAAATGTATACCCTTGAAGATAAAGTCTTGTTGTATCTTTCCTTCTATTTAGTTTTTCTACCCTTATTTATTTTTTGTTGAATAGAAATGAGGGGTAGTGAAATTTAAGTGTGGGAGAGTATCAACCTTATTAGTTCTTTTGTGTTTTATTCCTTTTATTATTAATTTTTAGTATCCTTGAGCTTCAATGAATATTCTAATCATTCTTAACACATCAATTTATTTTGATAAACTTGAAATGGATTTTAAATTATTGCTGATGTGAATTTTTTTTTCAGGAATTGTATTTTCAAGAATTTTATTGATTTTGACGGGATCTTTGAAATCCATACCCATAAAACACTAAATGAAATTATTTTTCCATTACATTGAGTTATTGAAATCCACATTGACATATTATTTCTATTACCCACATTTTGTTTAGAGAAACTTGGATTTTTTGTGACAACCAAAACTTGTGATTTTTCACTTCCAATGATTTAGAAATCATATTATGTTTTTTATATGATTGAGGCACTTCATTTTCTAGGCCCATTTTAACATGAGACCCAACATGACATACATCCATCATTATATTGTATATTCCATGAATTTCTTTTATGTTTTAAGCTATATTAAAAGGTGTTCTTTCTTTACCTACCCACACTCTTGGTAATGTTTCATGGACATTTCAAGTTTATGTTTGGGGGAAGGGCCTTTCATGTGGGTTTTTTGGTATTTTTTTCATTTTTTAGTGTTTTTAGGTATGTATAAACATTTGTGAATGTTGATAAAGATAATTGGGCATGATTCATCATTTCATTGTTCTTTATTTGTTTTATCCATTTCTCCTTCAAATAAAATAATGTAAAAATGGTGAGGAGCTTGAATTTCTCATTTTAATTTTTTTATGACTCATGTACCTCTCTGAAATCAATGGAATTATATTATTTCATTCATTGTATTCAATTTTTGGCTCATGATCATTGATAATAAATAAAAAATGAAAAGAAAATAAAGTTTCAGCTTTCTACATCATTAAAAAAGAAAAAAATGGGAGAACATTCATGGTATAATTCAATGTAATCAATGATTGACTCGGTTACCAGGTAATAAAATGAGGTATGGTGTTGTGTTTCATATTTTCAAGAGGATTTTAGTGAGTTTTATCTTCTGGTTTCTCTTCAATATTCATGCATTGTACTTAAGAGTCCATCCTCATATATTCGAACATAAATTCTGAAATCCTTTTCCCACCAACACTAAGACAACAAATTAACATGGAAAAAGTCCTCATTATTGTCAAAAATATTTTCACATTTCAATATGTGTATAAATTATAATTATCACAAGCCTATGGAGATACATGAAATTTCCTTGTATGATCATAACTCCAGATTTAATTTCTATTGAGTGAAGAGTGACATAAAATTCATTGTGAGGTAGGTTGTGAATTCTCCATGGATGGATTTATGAGGATGAAAAAATTTAAATGTGGGGAATGAAATAAAAATGGAATTTATTTCATATAAGATACATGATATAATATTTTTTTGGATAATATCATGGATATTTACTCACTTTTGATTTGAATATATAATGATTACCCAGGAGTGCAACGCTTAAGTGTGGGGGAGTGATGAAGCTAATATTTTAACACATTTTATACAACAAATCATTGTTTATAATCCACCTATAGTGTTATTTTATGGTAAATAGTCACATTTTTGGGTTTTAGTGTAATTTTGATCTTAATTAAAAAAATGGCCTAATTTTGGGATCTAATTTTTTAATTTATATTTTTTATTTCGTCCATAACTTGTTATACACTAAATTAAATTGTAAAATTCATTTTTTTTTCTTCCATACATCTTGGGTCTCATTTAATCCTTCTATATCTGAAGGTCAATCAATATTTTTTATGCCTAAAACTTTCTCACAATTCGGCCCTCGAAAACATTGCACATATCTAGATTATTTTAAAGATCAGCTTATATCTGAAATTGGGCTAGTCCAATAAAGATAAAAATAGACATAGATCCATATATAGAATTTATTAAAATATTTTATGAGTTAAAAAATGTTTTAATCCTGCATTTTTATGGTCATAATTTCATGGTATGTTGGTTTTTTGAAATACAAAGAGTCACCTAGAAATATTTTTTAATCAGGAGTAAAATAAACATAATTTTTTCCTCAATTTATCCATAAATATCAAATTTGTATGGAGATTGAGTGAGAAAAAATGGAATAACTTTAAATAAGTTTCCATTTAAAAATTATTCCATTTAATGGGTCTAACATGCATGAAATTTCAGTAGATAGAATTGGATCCAAAACATTTTCCAACCTTCTTCTATAAATTTTCATATATTCTACCTTTTGCAGGGATAACAATTTTCAGGAGGAAAGGTGGAGTTTTATTTCTATATTTTTTATTAATATTTTCAATTTTATTTTAGTGTATCTATTCTTCTTCTTATTTCCATTTTTTTTTTGTTTTCAATTTTTGTTTCTCCCATCGGGCTTATTTTATCTCTATGATCGTGGAAAGCTGACCATCACTATTGTATGAGGGTGGATGTGGTGGTATTTGTGTTTATTTTTATTTCATTTATTATAATGTGTTATTATAATAATTCAATGGTGGTTAAAATGATTGTGGTGAGAGATCCCCCCACTTTCTCTACTACTATCTTCTTCCTCTTTGTTGACTCATTTTCCATCTCATTGAAATCTAATTAATATAATATGTAGAGTTTGGATTGGGTATTGACATAGGAGATATTACTCCTAAATGAAAACATATTAGGGTTGGGTAATACTATTCGAATGATAGGGTGTGGATTGATAGTTCTTGATCCCCAAATTTAATAATATATTGATATATATTTGGAAGAATAAAGATAATACCACTGTGAAGGCCTGAGAACAATGGTTTATTCTATTAACTTCTTTGTGTATTTCATTACTTTTCACTTAGTTTTTAAATTTCCTTATATATATATATTATACTTATATTTCATGTATTTTCATAATAAAATCCCCCTATTTATATTGGTTAAGTTAGTTTCATATTAGTTAGATTATACATAGTGATAATAGAAAACTGTGTGGGTTATATGTGGCCTCCTTGTGATCATCCCTAGGGTGTTCCAACATATTGAATTATTAGGATAATAATAATTTAATTAAATAATGGTTCATGGAAAAATATTATCATCACTTATATAACACTCTGCTCCAGATGGATGAACTTTATGGATCAATCATATCTCATAATTTGAGGAAATAACTAGTCAATGAATGTAGTCTGGAAGTCAACCCATACCATTCCCTAATGGAGACCAACCTAGGTAATGACATCCTGATATCTCTTGGGTTATTCTCAAAACATTTAAGTAGAAAACATGACCCTCCATTCTTGAGGTGTCTCTATATGCTCAAAGATAGACAGGGCGGCCTGTTGCCAAGAATTAGCAGCATATAGACCACCATCCCACAATAAGGTAGATGGATGATGTTGTTGGAACTCATGACTCAGATCATCCATCATAGGTGATGGTTATGTATCACCCTTTATGGAATGCATCACACGTAGGAAACTATCACAAAACTGAGCATTTGTGCCCAAATCAGGTACAACATGCGGTGCCTCATGTGGCACTCCTGGTAAGACTGGAAGATCAGGGACATCTCCATCTAGTAAATGGTCATCACTACCATACTGTTGCATGACACAAGGATGTTGTAGTGTAATTGGTCTAAAATTTCCATGTAAACACCTGAGAACAATCTTATAAGTAGATAGATAGTGATAGGGAAATTTGAATGAAATGAAAGTGCTCAGTACCTATGACAACCCTGATCTTTTATTACACAATTAAACATAATTATTACATTAACATCACTTGATACAACATAGAAGATCAATAGTTCTAGTGTATTATGGGATTAGGATCATTACATAACAATTTAAAACATGAAATATAACAACTTTATTGAAAACTTCCTTTAAATTACCACTACATTCCCTCGTACTTAGCATTGCATGGGATAACCTGAGGACATGCATAAGAAAAGGGTGAGCTATAAATCCCAGTAAGGGAATAGTCATGGAATAACACGAGGAATACAAAACACGTTAGACCATATGAATATCAATAGATCACAAGATAAGAATAAACATAAAGGCATTATAAAGCATGATAATCATAACATAGAAATGTGGCAACAACACTTAACATGGAATTAGCATGAGCCAAGGCTCATTACACATGGAGCATGAATAAATCCTCATTTCACATGAAGTATGAGTAAAAATTAATTGCACTAGAATTGGAATGAGTAAACATCCATTGAACATGACATATCATGATACTATACTTTACCCAATGTGTTGAAGCACTATAAGGGCACACCTTTCTTAAACATTTCATTTCATGCATAAGTGTGCCACATGGATCATATAATAGGGATTCATAAAACATAATAATTTATTCCATGATAAAGGAATGCAGAATTCATACATGAAACTTTATAATAAATAAGTAAATGTTCATAAATATGAATACCCTTGATAGAGAAATAGGCATGGTATTCACTACACAATAACATTGTCTTGGAAAATCGATGCAATTTCAGCAGCGTAACGGTGTGACGTAAGAATTAATAAAAATGGATGATGAGAGAGAAAGGGGGGTATCATCATATTTACATTAAATGGTATGTATGTGGGTCATATACATACATGTCCCAAAAATTGTAATGGAATTTAGAGTCATGATACAAAATAATTGCTTGAATGTAAAAGAGGAGAGAGAAATTCCTTTCAGAATTTCTGCATAGAAACAAGTGTACATGGGAGGCATTTAATAAGAGAGAAAGGGGTCTCCCATCATTCAAACATAATTATGGAAGTATGGGGGAGGTTCAAAACCATACCCCAACATTTATTATCGAAATTAAAAGGGCATAACAACATTAAGAAAAGTGGAAAAAATGAGAAAGGAAGAAAAAACCCTTACTTGGAAGTGTGCTTCCAAAGTCTTGAGAGAGGCTTAAGAGAGGCTTACTGAGAGCTTGGGGAACCTTGGGAGGATTCTAGAGATAGGAGGGAAGATTTTGGACGAAATCAAAATTCTTTGAGTGAGGAGGAAGTGGGAGCTTGGGTGGGTTTATATAGGATATGTGAAGGAATTCATTATTATTTAGGTTTGTGACACCTCATATTAAACTAATCCAAACCACAAACCATCCCATGGTTTTTGGAAAATGGAATTGGAAAACAATATTTTATAAGGAAAATTTCTGAACTTCTTATTGTAATGGGGTTACTTATGTGGAGGTGAGTCACACTCCCAAGGAAAACAATTTAAAAAGGCAAGATGTTTAATAAGGCTAGAAGGGTCAATTAATGCTTTGTAAAATAAGTAAAACAAAACCAAAACCACATTATTTTAATATTAAAACATATATTGTCCGAACATAATGATTTTTATTATTTTATTAGATAACTATTGGTTCATTATGATGTCATAAAAAACATTATATATTTAAACGGTATTCAAATTTTACCCAAAAATTTAACTGTCTCAGAAAATTGTGAAAAATTCACCGTTGGATAATTTAAATATCTTGATTCTATAAATAAAATTTATTTTATCTAAATAATTTCCTAAATATGTTAATTTTTACCTTGAAAATAAAAACAGACATTTATCCATAATTCACGAGTTTTGACAAAAATGGCTTTCAGACCTTAATAAAAATTACAATTCTATTCATAAAATTATATGATCATTTATATTTAATAAAAATTAATTTAATGATAATAATAATATTTAATTATGATATTATTTTATTCAAAAAATCCATTAATTCATCAAAATATATTTCTTAGTTGAATATTAACTAGAAATACTATTTGTTCTTTAAAAAAAACTACAAGATAACAATAATAAAATAAAGGTATATTCATTATTATATAAAAAACTAATGTACATGACCATAGTTCTAATGTATTTTTACCTAACCCATTATAACACCCGCATAAGACCGAAGGGTAAGGTGTGTGATGGTGACTGACTCTTGGGGTGGCTCAGATAACATTGCTCGGGTGGTAAACTCTATCAACATCCATTTATCTCATATGCGGTTCTGCTCAAACATAACATATTCATGCTCATCTTGGGCTTGGTCAAGAGCGAAGCCCAATGATCCCACATCCTTTTCGAGCTTTGACAAATGGGCTTCGTATGGGGAACGTCAACTGGATGAGGCTATCGCTTCCTTTGTCTGAGTAAATTGGATTTGTTAAAGCCCTATATTTATACTAATCATGTGATCACTGTTCAATGGCTATATTAGCAACGACCATAATTCTTAACATAAACCCAAATAATTTTACATTTTATATAAACATTTTATATAAAGAGACATTTAATTAGATCAAGAGGGATTTCCATTAATAAATGTTTGGTTCGTTACAATCTTCCCCCCTTAAGAAATTTTTCCCTCGAAATTTCATTTTTCCCTCACTAAAATAGATGTGGGTAACTCTGCTTCATCATTTCCTTTATTCCCACGTCGCTTCTTCAAACTTGTGGTTCCGCCACAATAGCTTGATGAGGGGAATTGTCTTATTTTGTAGAACTATTTCTCTATGATCTAATATCTTCACTGGTTGCTCCTCATAAGAAAGATCATCCTCTAACTATACACCCTCTGAAGAGAGTACATGTGTAGGGTCTGATATGTGCTTCTTTAAGAGGGATACATGAAAGATATCATGTACTTTGTCCATGGTAGGTGAAAGTTCTAGTCGATAGGGCACATCCCCGACATGATCAAGAATCTCAAAGGGGATGATGTACCTTGGACTTAACTTCCCTTTCTTTCCAAACCTCATGACCTTCTTCCATAGAGATATGCGTAGAAATACCATGTCTCCAACTTTAAACTCAAGGTCTCGTCGACGATTATCTACATAAATCTTCTGTCTAATATGGGATACCTTGATATGTTGCTGATTGTTTTTCACCTTCTCTACCATTTTTTTCGACCATTTCTGGTCCAAGCAGCTTATGATCACTGACCTCATCCCAACGCGTTGGTGTTATACACCTTTTCCCATAAAGGGCTTCCTATGGTGCCATTTGGATGCTCGAGTGGAAACTATTATTGTAAGATAACTCAACCAGAGGAAGATGTTGATCCCATCCTCCTTTAAAGTCCATTGATCACGCTCTCAACATGTCCTCAAGTGTTTGGATAGTCCGCTCGGATTGGCCATCAGTTTGAGGATGATAGGCCGTACTAGAGTTTAGTTCAGTATTAAGATCATGTTGAAGACTCTTCCAAAACTTATAGGTGAATCTATGATCTAGATCGGACACAATAGATAGTGGTTCTCCATCTAGCCTTACCACTTCCCTGATATATATCCGTGCCATTTGATCCAATGATAAATCTTCCTGAATAGCAATGAAGTGTGCGGCCTTTGTAAGATGATCCACAACAACCCAGATTGCATTGCCTCCTTTGGATTTCTTCAGAAGTTTGGTGACAAAGTCCATGGTGATGTTCTCCCATTTCCATTCTGGTATGGGCAATGGTTGCATCATCCCCTTAGACTTTTTCCTCTCTTCCTTCACTTTCTGACACACCAGGAACTTTGATGTATATTCAGAAATCTTCTTCTTCATATTATCCCACCAGTAATGCTCTTGAAGATCTTGATACATCTTTGTGTTTCCTAGGTGAATAGAGAAATTTGAACTATGTGCATCATCCAAAAGATCCTTCTTCAGCTCTGGACTTTATGGAACACATAGTCTTTTACCAAATCTCACAAATCCTTCTTCATTAACATTAAACTCTGAGGATTTCCCTTTTCTGGTAGCTTCCACATTCTCCTGAATTCCGACATCATCTTTTTTAGCATCCTTTAACCTTTCCAAAAGTGATGGTTGAGAAATCATTTATGAAAGGATTGATGATGTTGCCTTATATAGGATTACCATGTCCATATTCATCAAATATAGGAAGATTGGATCCTTTTCAATTCTCATCAATGATAGAATTGATGGGTCCTTTCTACTTAGGCATCTGCCACCTTGTTCACTTTCCCAGGGTGGAAATGGATTGAGCAGTCATAGTCTTTGATCAGCTCTAACCATTTTCGTTGATGCATGTTCAACTCTTTCTGTGTGAATATATATTTGAGATTCTTGTGGTCGGTATACATCTCACATTTCTCCCCATAGAGATGATGCCGCCAAATTTTCAAAGCGAAGATCACTACAGATAACTCGAATTCATGTGTGGGATAGTTTTGTTCATGAACTTTAAATTGGCTTGAAGCATAGTCAATGAATTTTTCATTTTGCATCAACACACATCCCATGCCCTTCTTCGAAGAATCACTAAATACCACAAAAACCTCTCCACTTGTGGGTAAAATTAACATGGGTGCAGTGATAAGCCTCCTTTTCAACTCCTTGAAGCTTTCTTCGCATTCATCACTCTATGAAAACTTTAATCCTTTCCGAGTTAGATTGGTATGAGGGTTGGAAAATCATGATAAATTTTTCACAAATCGCTGATAATATCCACCTAACCCCAAGAAGCTACGTATATCCGTTACCGATGTTGGCCTTGACCATCCCTCAATTTCATCTATTTTGGAGGGATCCATAGATATCCCATTGCTTGTGATGATATGGCCCATGAATGAGACCTCCTTCAACCAAAACTCACACTTTCTGTACTTTTCATAGAGATTCTCCTTCTGTAAGGTCTCTAGTACAGTTCTTTAATGCTCCTCATGATTCTCCATGGTTTTGGAGTATATTAGAATATCATCTGTAAAGACTACCACAAATTTTTCTAGGTAATATCTAAAGACTCTATTCATCTTGTCCATGAAAATTGCTGGAGCATTGGTGAGTCCAAAAGGAATTTCTATGAATTCATAGTGCATGTACCTTGTACGAAAAGCAGTCTTGGGGATATCTTCCTTCTTCACTCTTACATGACAATATCCTTACCACAAATCCACCTCGGAGAAGTATTGTTCTCCACGTAGTTGATCGAACATGTATTCAATTCATGGGATAGGATAGTTGTTCTTTCTTGTGATTTTGTTAAGCTCACGGTAATCGATGCAAAGGTGCATTGACCCATCATTCTTCTTGACGAAGAGGACTGGTGCACCCCATGGTGAAGCACTTGGGCGTATAAACCCTTTATCTAGATTCTCCTGTTGTTGTTTCTCCAACTCCTCAAGATCCAAAATAGCCATTCTATATGGAGTATTAGATATTGGAAACTCCCCAGGTATAAGATAAATTAAGAATTCCACATCTATTCAAGGAGGAAGACCAGGAAATTCCTCGGAAAACACTTTAGTGAAATTCTTCACAATAGGCATG
Organism: Viscum album; assembly: GCA_963277665.1. NCBI lineage: Eukaryota > Viridiplantae > Streptophyta > Magnoliopsida > Santalales > Viscaceae > Viscum > Viscum album. Next base: position 1,130,876,219 of record OY728150.1, on the reverse strand, counting down.
TCTTCTAGGATGGTTGCCTCTTTAGACTCAATCATCTGAGCCAGATACGCATGCTCATAGGGTAGTAATATCCACGCTTGAGATGATAGATCTAAAAAAGATTCATCTTCCTCCTTGCACTTCTAAATAATCGGGGGTTGATTCTCTATGTGGAGAGTTATTTCCCTCTCACAGAAATTTATGTTGGCTTTATATAAGGAAATCCAATCCATGCCAAGGATTGCATAAAATTATACTAGAGGTAGTATGAAGAGGTTAGTCGGGAAGTTTAATCCATAGATTATGACAGAGGAGGAGTTATATTCCTGGGAGCAATGATTTCCCCATTTGTCGTACTCACCGACATCCTCACATACATGATTTGTGGGGGTATTGGGATTGTTCTACTAAACTTTCGAGATATAAAAGAATGCGTAGAACCTGAATAAAAAAGTATGTTCACTATTCTTGAATGAATAACTAGTGTACCTGTCTCCACTTTGTTGTTGGGGTTCACTTCGGCAGTAGTAATGGAAAAAGCTCGCCCTTGCTGCCTTGGAGGTTGTTGGTTGCCTCCAAAAACCCTTGTCTTAGGGCACTAATTTTCAAGATTCCATGTTTCTTTGTAGTTGTAGCAATGAACAATGCGTTGAGGTTCAAACGGAGTGTTCCTCTCCTCTGTTCCAGCCGCAGGTCTTTCTTACCGACAGTTAACAGCTAGGTTCTCTTCCCTTCCACACCGAAAGCATTTCCTCGTCCCCTTCGGGAAATTTATGGGGTGCTTCTTTCCACACCTTTGGCAAGTGGAGTGATGGATCTTCTTACCACCGTTGGATTTATCCATCAGACTACTAGAATTGAAGTTCACCTTACGCTTCTTATCCCTATGATACCCCTAAGATTCTCTGATCTCCATTTCAACCGTGAGGGCACATCAAACAATTTCCTCATAGCCGTCGAAGTCGATGGTCGCCAGTGCTTTCCACAAGCTAGGTTTCATCCCACCAAAGAAGCGGTCAACCTTGCATTCGGGGGTAACGAAAAAGCCGGAAGTGTATCGTGCCAGCCTTTTGAAGTATTCCTTGTATTCTCCAACAGATTCATCATCTTTTTTCTTGAGGTCAAGGAAGTCCCTTTCCATCTTAATCCAGAGGGTGCGCAAAAAATATTTATCGAAAAACATCTTCCGGAAATCCTTCCATTACAACACCTCGATCTCCTCCTCAGGCATCGTATTTTTGATCAACGTCCACTATTGATCAGCTTCACCCTCCAGATGATAAGCAGCTAGGATAACCTTCTCTTATTCAGAACATTGAAGGTTGGAGAAGATCTTTTCAATGGAGTTGATCCATTGTTCAGTGATTGAGGGATCAGATGATCCCTTAAAAGTAGGAGGCCTTTGTCTCATGAAGCTCTCGATTGTGACTTATTCTTACATGGGGGGGGGGGGTTGAATGTTCTTCTTGACCCATGTTTCTATTGAAAGCATGAGTTATCTGAGAGAGAAGCGTGACAAAGTTCGCGATTCTCGCTCCCATCAGATTGGGCGTCTCATTAGTATAATCGTCACATTGATCTTCACATAGGTTGTTAGCCCGAGTCCTCCTATTACTGGCCATTGGCTGGAATAAAAATAGATTTAGGGGGAACAAATAAAGGGTAATCCAAAGACCAAATCTGATAACTTATAAATAACTTTTATTTCTTTAACTTATGAATCTATAGGCTTTAATCTATTTTATCCATGATCTACTTTCTAACATATATTCTTAGGGGAATTTTTTTTAATTCCCGTAATAAAGGTTCATACTAAGCTTGTGAATTTACCAAAGCATATCCCCTGGGAGTGTCATAACCAAGAGTGCATCAAGGCCCATTTTTGTGTACCAGTTCCCATTCGATTCTAGCTCAAACGGTGTTTTCAGGTTTTACCCCTAGGATACATCTGTGCCAGAGCCGCCTCTACCTGCTCATATCCAGACAGGGATGTATTTTATTGATAAACCACTTACTCAATACTCACCAAAACTTAGGGATGTTTTTATTATACTTATTCTTGTCTCTAATTATTTACTAGGGTTTTCTAATCTCAATCTCAATAATAACTAAACCTATCCTCTGATACCAACTATGACAACCTTGATCCTTTATTACACAATTAAACATAATTTATTACATAAACATAACTTGATACAACATAGAAGATCGAGAGGTATAGTGTCTTTGGGGCTTAGGATGATTACATAAAAAATTAAAACATGAAATATGACATCTTTATTGAAAAATTCCTTTACATGACCACTACATTCCCTCATACATAGCATTGCATTGGATAACCTGAGGACATGCATAAGAAAAGGGTGAGATATAAATCACAGTAAATGAATAATCATGGAATAACATGAGAAATAAAATACATGTTATACAATAGGAATTTCAATAGATCACAAGAGAAGCCTAAACATAAAGGCATGATAAATCATGATAATCATAACACGAAATGTGGCAACAACACTTAACATGGAATTAGCATAAGCAAAGGATCATTGTACATTGAGCATGAGTAAATCCTCATTGCACATGAAGCACGAGTAAAACCTCATTGCACTTGAATTAGAATTATTAAGCACCCATTTCACATGACGTATCATGATACTATACTTTACGCAATGCATTGGAGCGCTATAAAGGCACACCCTTCTTAAACATTTCATTTCATGCATAAGTGTGCCACATGGATCATATAACATGGATTCAAAAAACATAATCATTTCTTACAAAATAAAGTAATGTGGAATTAATACATGAAACTTTATAATCAATAAGTAAATTTTCATAAAGTTTAATACCCTTGATAGTGAAATGGGCATCGTATTCACTACACAATGACATTGGCTTGGAAAATCGATGCAATTTCGGCAGCATAACGGCGTGACGTAAGGATTCGTAAAAATGGTTGATGATAGAGAAAGGGGTGTATCATCATATGTAAATGCAATGGACAGTAATGGGTTCATATATATACATTTCCCAACAATTTTAATGGAATTTAGAGTCATGATACAAAATAATTTCTTGAATGTAAAATAGGAGAGAGAAATTCCTTTCAGAATTTCAGCATAGTAACGGGTGTACATGGGAGGCATTTAATGATAGATAAATGGGTATCCCATAATTAAAACATAAAGAGGGAAGTATGGGGGATGTGAGAAACCATACCCCAACATTTATAATAGATATTTAAAGGGCACAACAACATTAAGAAAATTGGACAAAAATGAGAAAATAGGAAAAAACCTTTACTTGGAAGTGTGCTTCCAAAGGCTTGAGAGAGGCTTGAGAGAGGATTCTTGGTAGCTTGGGGAACCTTGGGAGGATTATAGAGATAGGAGGGAATAGGTTTCACGAACTCCAAAGGATTTTAGATAGGAGGAAGTGGGAGATTGGGTGGGTTTATATAGGAACGGTGAGGGAATTCTTTATTATTTAGGTTTGGGACAGCTCACATTAAACTAATCCAAACCACAAACCATCCCATGATTTTTTCCCATGGTTTTTTTCCAAGGGAAGTGGAAAACGATATTTTTTAAGGCCAAATTTAGAACTTCTTAAAATAATGGGGTTGTTTATGTGGAGGTGAGTAACAATCCCAAGGGAAAAAAATTTAAAAAGACAAGATGTTTAATAAGTCTTGAAAGGTCCATTAATGATTTTTAAAATAAGTCAAACAAACCCAAAACAACATTATTTTAATATTAAAACATATATTAGCCAAACATAATTATTTTTAGTATTTTATTACATCACTATTGGGACATTATAATTTCATAAAACACATTATATATTTAAACGGTTTTCAATTTTTACCCAAAAATTTGATTGTCTTAGAAAATTATGAAAAATTCACCGTTGGATAATTGTGACATCTTGATTCCAGAAATAATATTTATTTTATCAAAATAATTGTCAAAATATGTTAATTTTCACTTTTAAAATAAAAACCGACATTTATCAAAAATTCATGGGTTTGGACAAAAATGGATTTCAAGCCTTAATAAAAATTACAATTGCATTCATAAAATTATACGATCATTTATATTTAATAAAAAAATCATTTAATAAGAATAATAATATTTTAATAAAATATTATTTAATTCAAAAAATCTATTAATTCATCAAAATAGATATCTTAGTTGAATATTAACTAAAAATACTATTTGTGCTTTAAAACCATCTACAAGGTAAATATAATAAAATGAAGGTATATTCATTATTATATACAAAAATAATGTACATGAACATAGTGCTAATGTCTTGTTACATAACCCCTTATAACACCCGCATATGACCGAAGGGTATGGTGTGTGATGGTGACTGACTCTTGGAGTGGCTTGGATAACATTGCTCGGGTGGTAATCTCTATCAACTTCCATTTCTATCATAGGTGGTCCCACTCAATCTTAACATATTCAAGCTCAGATTGGGCTTCGTCAAGAGTAAATCCCAATGATGCCACCTCCTTTCTGAGATCTGACAATTGGGCTTCGTATGGGGCACGTCTACTGGATGAGGTCATCGCTTCCTTTGTCTGAGTAAACAGGATTTGTTAAAGCCCTATATTTATACTAATCATGTGATCACTGTTCAACGACTATATTAGCAATGGTCATAATTCTTAACATAAAACCAAAGAAGTTTACATTTTATATAAACATTTTACATAAAGAGACATTTAATTAGATCAAGAGGGATTTCCATTAATAAATGTTTGGGTCGTTACAGTACCCATGGTATACTACCCCAAATACCCACTTATAAGGCCAAGTATCATTAAGTGATCCTTGTTTAAATTAGAGGGGTCCCATTAGATAAGGGGTCAACTATACCTTGACTCATCACTTTCTGGAATCCATTTCATTTTACAAGTCATGATTCACTCTTCAAGTTTTAATTTCCTCATTTTCATATATCAAGGTTCCTTTAAAATGGGGAGTCATTTCTAGTGATTCTGTTCCCATACACCTTCTCAACGAAATTGATACACATTTAATTATATTCTAATGGATCGACTCGATAAATTACCCATTCCAAACCACGAGGTATTCTATACATCCTGAATTGAAACTAGAAATCACTCAATCACAACTAGAAAATAGAACAGACATAGTATAACTACCACAATATCACTCAACAAACACAAGAATATCAAGTTAATGAAATACATGAATTTCACCTATATGGAATGGAAATATGCATGGAATGAAAATTATCGGTGCCTATATTGATGCATGTGAAAATGATCATTTCCCTCCTATCATCAGGACAAGGATAAAATAAAATCTCAATTAGAATAATAATAATAACCATCACACATCATGTACCTCAACCAATGGTGAAAGGCTATCAATTGTAATAGGAAAAATTGAACAAAATTCATAATTATAAAAACACATAATTTACCCTAAAAATTGGTTAGTTATGCCCAATAATGGATTTTAACCATGTTGCAATAATTCTTAATCTCCCATATATTATCCCAAAATATTAAATCAGGAAAGGAACTTCTTTGATATCACTTTGTGATGTCCTGAACCCAGATTTCACTCAGAGGTTCCTTAGACTGGTTGGACACATGGACTTAAGTTCATCTCCCCAAAATCTAGAGGCTTATGACTAGCAGCAAGGGTATAGGGTGTGTTCGTGCAGAGACTATGACCTCATTACCAAAGTGTAACATAGCAGATAAGTAAGATAATAGGTAAATAGTAGAAGTAGTATAAATATAATGATATTATAGAAGAAAAAAATAAGAATAATAAACATCAAGTGAAACTGATAATGATGTACAAAAAGTGAAGATAAATTTCATGTCTCTAGAAAGATATAAGACATTGATACACAGAAGCATACAATAAATTCTATAAAAACTAGAAAAAATAATCCATGAACTATCCTTAGAATCCCAAGCTCATGATTAGTCATCTGCTACTAGAACCATCCAAAGCAAGAAATCAATCAATACTCTGAAGCACTATGCTTCCCTTTGTCAACACCTGCATACATATAATCTGCATGGGTACCAATGGTGACCTAGATAGGGTTTCAGATAAATATATATAGACCACTAAAAATCGTTTCTATAAAATAATTTCCAAGTAATATAAACTTATTTAGTGTGCAATCATGCATATAAGAATGAAAATAAGTATAGTAACATAAATACCCATGTACCTCTTTCATCCATCAGCTGGTTTCTGAACCTATTACCAGTTATTTAATAATTTGGTTCTAGTTTATATAAGTATTCCATGTGAGGTAATACTAGAACTGACTTTCTGATACGATAATGAGAGTGAAAGAGCCAAGAATAAGCAAGGAATTCTATAATGGAAGAGTGTAATATAAGGAGCTTCATCCAAGGCATTCCACAATAATGAATCTAACTAATTCCAAGGATGATATTCAAGGTAAAATGGGATAAGTAACAGCCAGACCCAAGGATTAACCATGGATTATTAAATTTTTATAATCCATTCTCGATCTAAGGAGTGTATCGAAGGCATCCTATAATTTTAAATCAGGTATCCTATGGTTCCATATCAGGAATCCTTGGATTGAAAAAGATAGGGTTCCAAGTTGGGTGTCCCCCTTTGCAACAGATATCTCTGAATCAAAATGGAATCCACAAGTGATCAATGAATTCCATTAGGTATCCAAAATCTAATTTCTTTAGACCAATAATATAATTATTTCAAGGTTTATATATAATTAGGAACCTTAAAATTGATTCATTTATTTAATTAAGGCCAAGTGGTGTTCATACCACATAATAAGTTCATTTGGTTCAGGCCTTGAATTTAATAAGTGTGACAAGGCCAAGGGAATCCAACCATTTAATTCATTTAATATAATTCAAAATCATTTAATAAGGTTTACTCGGATACCTTCCATTATACAGGGAAATGGATGCTATAGATGTGAAACCAATCCATTCTATTATATTCAATTAGACCTAGACATATATACACAATATAATTTCCATTTCCAATCTAAATTGATTTATCTAATTGAAGAACTTACCTTAGGTGGGTCAAGTGGAATAACACAATTGTACTATCCATTCATCAATTCACAATTCATTGAATCAAAGGGGATTACCATTAGCAAGTTCAAACCACACACCTGAACGGTGGAGTAGATGAACTCAAAAACATTAAAAGGAATAACTATGTAAACACCCTACTTGGGTTGGTCAGTGTTGTGGGAATAATCCCCAATGATGAATAAAATATTTAAATTGGCATGTGCCCATGGAAATTTATAAAATTATGAATCTTGATGGATGAGTTATAGACCACCTACCACATACTTGTTTGACTCTCCTCATCTAGCATCAGCCTCTTATTTGGAATATATTGGAATATATCTAAATAATGGATCAATTCCCTAAAAATAGTACATATGGGCTTGTTTCTAAATAGCTTCATCAGGAGGAATAATAATGATTAATAAATAAAAATGAATCTAGTACTTACTGATACGCATCAAACATGACGAACAATAATTTAAATGGACACTGAATTGGAACTCAATATCAAAATCTACAAAAATAGGTTTTGAACGCTCTAAAATAAGGGATGAAGAGGTTGTGTCTATTAGAAAAGAACCAAGAAAGAATGGTTGTTGTAAACATCCATTTAAGGGAAATTTGGTAATTTTTTCCAATAATTTTCATTGCACAGTTTGGCCACATGGTTTTCCAAGCTGTGTACCAACTATGCACGACCTACTATAGGGAGGGGGAACCTACATGGTTAGGATGCACAGTCTGAGAAATCATGTTACAACCATTTTAAATACCTCTTCAATTTATTTTCAGTTTTTAACAAGGTTTTGCACCGTGAATTGCATAGTTTTTATAAATTTTCGGTCTTTAGGACTCCACTATCTAGCCTCACATGGTTATAACTAACCACACAACCTTACATTCATGATTTCTATTAACTATGGGACAGGCCTTTTTCTCCCACTGGTCGGAGTTCCATGCTCAAAAAAATCTCTATACACCCATAAAACCTTCAATAACTCATGTGGCATCCATACTATATCCAAAATAAATAATTAGACCAAAATTAAAAGGATGCACACCTAAGTGAAAAATTGGGTTCTTACAAGATTTATCATCTACTACATTGAACTAAAAAATCCTATCTTGATCATTTGATCAATTTCATACCACTAATGATGCATCCAAACAATCTACCTCATGAAAACATTAATTTCATAATTTTAATGTTGTATCAATTTATGAAATAAAATTTTATACGTAGATAATGATCTCATGATGAGAGACTAGTATAAAACTTATAGGCAGGAACATCTTATGACACCCAAAACATTTGGTGTTCTTCTCGGTGATTTAGTATTCATGGTATCCTCTACAGAATATCAACAAGAGTGAACTTCATGAGAAGAAGTATCAATTCTTACGAATCCTTAGCACCTAAAATTAAGAAGTCAAAAGTGAGTTGTTATTATGATGTATCTAGACTATATGAAATATATTTAATCTTATTGCTATAAATCTCAAGTTTCTCATTATAGTTGGTAACTATTATAGCCTATTGATTCAATAAATATTCCAAGGACAGTTTCCTATTTATACTATATACATCACTATTAACACTATTATGGTAATATAACACCATACATTACTCTATGTATACAAGATACGGTATTCCAAAACTTTTATTCATATTGGGTCTATAGAACCCCCTTTCATAACACTATCTTGATTAAATTTATAGATTTGTTTCTATAAAAGATGATTAGCTTTGGAAAGGATTTATTTCAATCTTAGTTAGTTTACATATCAATCCAAGTGCTTTCTTAAGGTCTAAGGAACATAATTTGAGGTCAATTGGGAGATTATAACCTTATTCTTTTTTTATTTTGGTGGGATGGGTCCTCAATAAGCTATATGTGTGAGGTTATGATACTTCTATGTGTGGTTTTATAGAGAATTATTTCTCCTTGTTGGTTTAAAAGTTTTCTCTATAGCCACTTCTTTAAGAGAAGCAATGGTGATTTGACCATATTTATATTGATTCATTTGATATAAATTCTAATGCCTATCAACAATGAGATATTATTCATTGATAGATACTTTAAAGCAGTGGGTGATATTAATATGTATTGGCATCATATACATGGTAATGGTATCTCTCTTAGTTGATGATGTAAATTTTTATTTCCTCTATTTTATGGTGGGAGTTCAGTTAAGATATATCAACTATGAGGATTTTTTAGGTGATAATATATTTTATGGTAATATTATATATGTGACTTCTTTAAATGGTTGGGAGCGGGATAATATCCCTCAAAAACTAAAATTTATAAAGTAAAAGAAATAGGTTTTTAATGAGTTCTTCATTCTCGATTGAGAGTATAACCAAGTGTTACGAGGCTGTATCATGAGTTCTGGGTATTTCATTATTGATTGATTAATGTCTAAATAGATTCTTAGTATTATTCATGTGTAATTCTATTTCCTTATATAAGTTCATCATTGGTTTTATTAAAGTGGTTTTTTTGGGGTTCAAATGATATAGATTATATATAAGTCAAAATTATCAGATTCATGGATCATATCTCCTAGCGATTCTACTCTGTGGGTCATGATGAAAATTAATTTCTGAGTATAGCATGACACTTATCTAATGGAATGTTTTTGTGATCACTAAATTCTCTACACCTAGATTATGTTTGTGACTTTTCAGCATTACCAATTCTATTTTAGTTTCCAGCAGCCAACTTTCTACCTCGATTGGAAGCATGAATATTTATAATGATTTCCCTCATTGTTTGATTACACAACTTTTCATATTTTTCATTTCTTATTTTTAACTCCACTTACTCTATTCATAGGGTTCACAAACCTTCATTCGGAGATGATGGGTTTATAGTGGTATTTTTTAAAATTTTATTTCTATAATAGGAATACCAAATGTATGACTCATTATTGGGAGTGGGACATCACTCTTTAGCGACTCAGTTCCTTATTTAATGTGAGGGATTTAAAATAAATGGATTAACTTTTATATTCATTTTCTATTATAAATTCTAATAATAGTTTAAAGGGTGGTCTTTACTTAAATTTCTGTATTGAATTGTGTATTTGGATTTTAAATCATGATAATTCTTTATATATTATAAAATATATATATTTTATTTTTTAAAATTTTCATATTTAAATTTAATTTTTATAATACTCTATTTTAAGTGTAAAATTTTAATTTAACCAATTAAATAATAAATAAATAAATTGACAATTACATTGAGTTTATAATATGATGTTTACCTTAGGTTGGAAGTTTGATATGAATTGTTATAGATTATTATTTAAATGAATTAATTGACTAATTAATTTTTACCCATCTCTTCTTTCAAATATTGGAAAAAAATGGTTATGTTTTTAAAACATTACCTTTGATTGAAAATTTTTTATCATAGTTTTTTAAAGGAGAAATGCTTTATTTAATACTAACACAATTTGATAATGAGTATTAGGCTTTGAATAAGCTCATATTGGAAGTGAATATTTATGTTTAAATAATTTATTTAACCATATGATCAAATTAATTTCATGTTTCTCATTGTGACTTGATTCTATAATCTGTTTGATGAATAGAGCATGGACGGTCATTCCAAAGTTGGATATTTTGTGTAATTTTCACCTGATTCTTCATTCGTTTAGTTATAAATGTTGTGATTTTATTTTAACTATTTGTGAAACAAATTTTAATTATTATTAAATTATTTTATTGATATATACATATTATTCATCTAATATTAATAGTATCATCATTGTTCATAGTGGTTGGTGACATTTCTCTTCCCCATTGTGACATGAGTCACAAATCTTCCCAATATCAAGGTAGAAGAATGCACTCAACCATGATACTAATGACCCAACTAGGAACATCCTTGAGTGGCGTAGTGGTAATGGAAGAGGCTAATAGAATTTTCCAAACAAGTCACATCATGAGATACTGGTATCACATCACAAATTTTCTTAGATTCACAGTGATCTAATAACACTTCATCGAGGAAAAATAAATGATTAAAAATCACAAAACAATATCTACAAGAATGATTAAGTGAAATCAGGTGTAATGTAGATTTAAATTAATTCATGGGTTAGATGAAGACCACTAGAGTGGCAGTCGAAGAACATCCAATCTCAGGAGGTATCCATAGGTTTTTTTCTAAATCACTCGTCACACAAGTGAGATCCTTCACCAACCACATCACACTAGTGTATTGATATAAAATGGTGTTGTAATAATATAGAATGAAGTGATGTGGAGTTTTGTTCATGTATCAAGCTATCAAACACCTGATATAAAGGGTTTTTCTTTTATATATAGAGCCCTAAGGATTCTCCTTGACTAAAATCAAATTTACTCATGTGTTATAAAACATTTAGGAAAAATTATTTATATCATCAATGAATACATCGCACTCCTCATCCATTTTATCTTATTTAAACTACCCATTTTGATATCCAGTGTGGAAGATTTCAGCCACCCTCACATTCAAAGTATGTTTCATTATATCAATGCAATGACTTACGATGTGGTTAGTCATATCCAGTGACTATATGTACTACAAGGGGATGGATTATATTATCATTCAATAATAACCTATGATTTAAGTGGTTGTAGTTATGAAATCATATTCTATTACATTGTAATTACCCTTAATAGTATAATATTATATATATAAAAACACATTTCATGTGTAAAGTATTTGAGTAAGAAAATCATAAATCTCTAACTTACACTAAATCCTAATAAACCATGTCCCATTTTACCTTATATTGTATTATATATGATAAATTTTGAAATAATATCCCAAATTACATTGAATATCTCCAATTTTGTTTTGAATGTTATTATTAAATTTACTATGTATTACATCATTTGAAATACTTTCTGAATACCCTTCCAAAACTCTTTTTGATTAACTCAAAAATACTTTTAGATAATATATCTAAGTCAAACTCAATCTCTATTCAGTAGACCAAAATGTTTAGCCAATGTGACTTTATTTATTTGACAAAAAATATGAATTTATGGATCCTTAAATGTATGTAGATAGTAATATCTAGTAAATAATGAAATATATAGAAACTATAAAATGACCACGCATGATCTCTATCAAACATGTGTATCTCTATTTCAATATTCACCATCCATATCACATGTTATCATACATTTTTAAAAGATCCATTTATATTATACATCTAATGACCATGGAACATAGAGTATGTCAACCACATTAAGCTAACTCATACATTCTAAAATATCTAGGTATAAATTGACTAATTATCTAGTAATCATCATGAAAATAATGAATAGATTATTTCTAGGTTACATAAAACTTTTTACTGTAGTATTTATATACCATCCATGTTTATGAATACATCACATGACATTCACCTTTATGGATGAACTCAAAGTGATTTACTTTTAACTCACTAATGCTCCTGAAAAAATCATGGACTTAATGAATAGATTATTTAGTGATTACCACAAAACATTTGTGGATGTATTTATAGATTATATTATGATATAATCCAAGATAAATTAGTATCATCAAGAGGATATGAATAATGTCCCAATGACTTTTTAAAAAGGCAAGTTATACAGAATGTACAGAAAATGTGAGTTATAGATGGAGGGAGTATCATGGTTATGACATGTTATCACTAAAAAAGGAAATATTTTGACCCATATAATACACATGGGATTAAAGAGTGGATGAAACTAGGATCTATAATGGTGATATATATTTTCCTTGTACTATAGGGGTATTACTAATGATATTTTGATAAACATTTCATAATTTTCAAACCCACTAATGAAGATGACTCCGAAGGGTGGAAGTATTTCAATAAAAATTAATGCGGAAATAGTTTCAAGAAATTGAATAAGAGGATTATCACTACACTGGTACTTACACTACCATAAAGTATATATTGTTTCATAGTATATTTGGATTCATCAAATAAAGGATTGAGTTATGTATTTATGCAAAATAGTTATGTGATGACTTATGCCTCGATGTAGAAGAATGTTTAGGAGTATAACTATCTAAAGTATGATCTATAGTTGGATGAGCTGATCTTCGCATTGATGATTCGATGGTATGATATTTATGAGTAGAAGTGGGAGATAGATATTGGTTCTAAGATATTCAAGTATATATTCATATAAAAGTTGATTAATATGCACCAGTGAAGATGGTTAGAGATGATAAAGGATTTTGATGACTCAATCCACTACAATCGTGGGAAGGTGAATGAAGTGTAATATGATCAAAGTATAAAGGATCATGTAAATTTATCCATGATAAGGATTGATAAGGATACAATATTATTATGTATATAAACGATATACATTTAATACATAAAGGAAGAAACACCATTATTCCTTTCCCAAATGATTTCTCAACTATCTTTTTTTTGTGGAAGATACAGGATGCTCAAATGAATGATATAAAATTTAAAAATAAGGTATAAGATATAATAAAATATAAATCCTCATAGTTAAAAATTTATGAATAAGTATTTGTATGATTTGGTCCATGATTATGTGTACCATTAAATCTTGAGATAAAGAAGAAGTTTTTGGAGGATACACGTAGCTCAACATTCTTCATCCACCCAAGGAGCATGAAGATATATTAAGATCTGTGAGTGAACTATTGGTGTAAAAATATTAAGAAATTGATTAAAAATTATGCATCAAAGTTCCTGGTATGTCTTAAGGTAAAGCTGAAAAGAAATATTCTAGAGGGATGATGCAACAATTACCCATACCCATATGGAAAATAGAAAACATCACTATGGATTTTGTTGAAGTTATTCCAAAAATATCTATTTGAAATAATGATATGTGGTTTTTGTTAGATTGTGTTACAAATAATACTCATTCTATCATTGTTCAAGATAAACTATCACTCAATAAAATTTTAAGGATATACATCACATAAGTGGTGAGGGTTCATGGAACACCGCTATCAATTGCATCTGATTGAGATCCAAGATTTACCTCCAAGTTATAGAAGAGTCTACACCATGCTCTAAACATTGGTTTGAACTTTAGTATATCTTATCACTCCTAAACTAATGGATAATCTAATTTGATTATCCATACATGGGAAGAAAAGTTTCAAGATTTCTTGACAGACTTCAATGGAGGATGGGATTAGTATCCTCCTCTCATCATGTTCCTGTAGAATAATATCTTTCACTCAATCATACAAATTTCCCAATATAAATTAATTTATGGGATGATATTTAGAACACATTTATATTGGGTTGAATTTGGAGAAAGAAAGCTATTGGGACCTGAAATGGTCGAAGAAATAATAGAAAAGGTCAAAACCATTCAACAATAGATTTGGGAAACAAAGAGTTGATAAAAGATATATATTTATACCCATAAAAGATACCTATAGTTTGAGGTAAGAGATAGAGTGTTCCTCCACATATCTTTATGGAAGAGACACATGAGATTTGGTAAATAGGGAAAGATATATCCCAGGTACATTTTCATCTTTGATATTCATGATCACATTAGAGATGCAGCCTATTATATTGAACTACCACCAACCCTATCTCAAGTACATGATGTGTTCTATAAATACCCATACATGAAACCCAGGTTCAGCCCATAAAAATGTGATGTAATTTTTTTTAAAAAAAGAAACTTGAATTATTAAACAGTATCAAATACAACAGAGGACATTTTAGCAGTCTAGGTTCTAGAAAATTAGATACATGACATACATTTCAATAAAAATACACAAATTAAAAATTAAATGAATAATGATTCTTTAGTGTAATACTTACACAATAGAGTTTCAACACAGTAAGTTTGCTAAACCTGTAAAAGTGTTTAAAAGACATATGGTGAGCATAAGATGCCCAATTTGGGGTTTTAAAAAAAGATAAATTCATATTAAATAATTATTTAAAATGTTATTAACATACTTAAAAACAGATTTTTCACAAATACCATTAAAAGCCTAGTATTTCACAATAACTAATGATAGCTGAAATTCCATTGAGGATTCTCCTTCGAAAAATAATAATCTCATGAGTATCATTGATGATACTTGGTATACCATGTCTAAAATATATACATAAGGCCACAAGTCATAGATTAGACTTATAGGTTCACTCCACTTAATGTCACTTAATTCACCTCTGTCATTTTTTGAAAACATTTTCCCACGAACCTGCCTTTCTTATCTTTGTCCCAAAACATTTCCAAAATACTTAAATAGTATTAATTCCATCAAAGGAGTGTCATAAAATTACTAATGATATTATCTAGAATAATTTAGAGAGAATATATTTCTTGAAATATTTTACTAAATAAGAACCATAATTTCTATAAGCATGGACTTTATGCGGCATGATTACATAATGTTAGTAATGTCATGTATGAACTATATTATGGCCATACCTATTCACGCACAACACAGAAGATGATGTAGATGCATGTATTCACATGAAATGATAACTTCTTCCATAATTTCACATAAAATAATAAGATTTCCCACATTCATTTGAGAAAAAAAATTGTTTATAAGAATTTAAAAACACTCACATAGGTTGGGAGAATGACAAATTCCATTTCTCATTTCTAAATAAATATGAGTAATTAACTAAACATAATACCTATACACTTAAATGCATATATATGTGTATATATATAACTATATCTATATATATATATATTTATATGTGGTTTGTATATATACATTTCCTTCAAAATTTTAAAACAAGAACTCAACCCTAAAAACTCACATTGAAAAGGGGTTGATAAATAAATATATATGTGTGTACTTGAATGTAGATTCATAGATATACTCACACATACATATATATATATGTGTGTATAACTCTATAATTTCATTATTTTTTTTATAAATAATATAATCCCAAATATACATAAGTTCTTTGATATAAGGTTCTTGGCAATAGGAACCCTTATCATATATATATATATATACTGCAATTATTATGATGTATATGTGTATATACACATGTATATACACATATACATACAAGTTTTGGTAAAATATCACCGATTGGTAGTGAAATTACACCTTTAAAACTTTAATTCTTTAGAAATGGATCCTTGAAAATTGAGAATGCATATCATATATGCAATTCAGATTCGAAAAAAAACCTAGTTATATATATTACAATGTTTATATATATATGATTACAATTTCAAACAAAAATAATAAAATTCTCTTACTTGATTCATATTTGGAGATGGTTGTGGGTTTTTGGAAGCGTGAGAGAGAGAGAGGGGCCTTACTAGAGAGAAATCCTGGAATCAATTGGGTGTACAGAGTGGAGTTTTTATTGGGACTTCTGAGAATTGAGGAAGGGTTCTCCAAATTTATAAACACAATATAGGTATGGTAATCTTATGAAAGAAGATAATTGATTTAAAAAAATACTTATTATTATAATAATAAACATAACTAAACGATGACCCAAAAATCTATGGGTCAATAATTCTTTTCTCCTTTCCATTATTATTTGACACACCACTTTGATGATAATATATATTATTATCATATTTTTTAAGATCACTTTATTCCATCTTTTTAAACACACATTTTTATTTGTTCCATCATTAAACACATTTATCTCTCCATTCATTTTACCTTTTTTAGTCAACACATTATTATAACAGCATATTATTTATTTTTCATTCAATTATTTCAATTTTAATTAAACCATTAACATAATTTTTATATAAAATAAATATGTTTCATTTTCATTGAAAAAATATTAAAAATCATTTTGATTAAAATATATATCTAAATGATATATATATAGAAACATAAATAAATATAATGAAAATTATAAGTATTTATAAAAATATACTTTAAATTACATATGACTTATATAAAAATGTAAAACATAAACATAATTTAAATTCATATATACATTAACTTTAAAATAATAATTTTATTGAAAATACATTTTCCCCTAAATATTATTTTTATTATTATTCTATTTTTTTCATTTGGTTTTAGTGTTTTTAAACAACCATCTCATTTTTTAATAAACACACTTTCACATTTCCCCTCATTTGATTTTTATCTTACTTTTGTCTTGAAATCATTGCTATTATATTATTATATTCTAAATCATATTTATTTAAAAAAATTAATCTTTTTACGTTTTTATATATTTTTGGTTACATCATGTTTTTTTTAATTTTTTTAATTTTTTTATATTCATATTTTGTTTTTTTAATAATCATCATGTTTTTAAACAACATTATGTATATTAATATATATATATATATTATTTTTTATATAAGTTTTACTATATTTATACATATATATATAAATCATTTTTTAGTAATAATATAATTATATATATTTATAATTTAAAAAAAATAATATATTTCGATTTATTTAAAATATATTATCTTATAAATATTAATAATATTTTTCATCAAAAAAATAGTTTACCCATAATTATTATTACTATTATTATTATTATCAATATTAAAAAAATTATATTTATTTCTAAATAATGGTAAGATTATAATTAGTATCATAAATAGTAATTAGATACATATATATACACACATTTCATAATTAATGTGTAAAAATGTAATCATTTTAAGTTGCAAACAAATTTAATTATTTGATAATTATATTCTTACAAAAAAAATACTAAGTAAACATATTTATATTAAAATAATCTTTTAAATAAATTAATACCATGTTAAAAAAATAATATATTATGTATAATAATAATATATTCAAAACATTAAATTATTAATATATTTTAACTTATTAAAAAATCATTTATTTAAAATAAAATAATATTTCTTGACAATAATATTTTTGTTTTGAAAAACCTTTTTTATAAAAAATTCTGGATATATAAAAAAATCATTAAATTAATAATTAATTTAGATAAATTACTATTTAAATTTCGTGGGTTGTTATATTATACCCCCTCAAAAAAATTGTGTCCTCACAATTAATTTTTACACACATGGAAAAAATTTATACAGAAGGTGTATTATTAATTTTGTTCTAATTTTCCAAAATTATCTAAATCATGCCTCTGATAACAATTATAAAGACCCGAACCCAAAACCTGGGTTCAACCCTTTCAAATGTTGTATACTTTTTTTATAAAAGATACCTGAATAAATACATGGCATAAAATAAAATTAAGAATCATTTATCAGTCCAGGTGCTATAAAATTAGATACATTACTTACATTTCGACAAAAATATATAAATTGAAAATTTAATGAACAATGATTCTTCAGCGTATTGCTTACACAATAGAGTTTCAACAGAGCAAGTTTGTTAAACCTACAAAAGTGTTTAAAAGATGTAGGGTGAGCATAAGATGCCCAGTAAGGGGTTTTCAGAAACACTGATAGGTTCATTTTAAATATTTCATTAAAATTTTATAAACATACTTAAATTATATATTTTTAAAAATACCTTTAGAAACTCAGCATTTTTCCAAAATAGTGATAGCTGAAATTCCTTTAAAGATTATCCTTTGAAAAGATAATAATATTTTGTGCTTCATTGATGATCCTTAGAAGACCATATCTAAAATCTATACATAATTCCACATGTATTATCTTAGACTTATGGGATTACTACCCATAACGTCACTTAATTCACGAGTGCTAATTTTTTAAAACATTTTCCCATGAACCTTCCTTTCTCATCTTTGTCCCGAAACATTTCCAAAATACTTACATTGTATTAATTCCTTCAATGGAGTTTCATCAACATACACATGAATGTATATAGAATCATTTAGGGATAATCTAATACTTGAAAACATATTATTAAATAAGAATCATAATCGCTAGAAGCATGGATTTTATGAGACATGATTACATAATGCTGGAAATGTCATGTATGGACTAGATGATGGCCATACCAATTCACACTCAACACGGTAGAAGATGCAAGTACATATATGCACATGAAATGATAACTTGTTCCATAATTTCAAATAAAATAACAAGATTTTCCACATGCATTTGATCAAATAAATTTTTTATAAGAATTTAATAACACTAACTTAGGTTTGGAGATTGACAAATTCCATTTATCATTTCTAAATAAATATAAAGAATTAAATAAAGTTAATATATATATACTTAAATTTATATATGTATATATATATATTACTATATATATACATATGTATTTATATGTTGTTTGTATACATACATTTCCTTCAAAATTTAAAAACAAGAACTCACCCATAAAAACTCACACCGAAAAGGGGTTGATAAATAAATGTATATGTGTTTACTTCCATGTAGATTCATACATATACTAACACCTATATATATGTATAACTCCCCAATATCATTGAATTTTGAAAAATAAGTTAATCCCAAATATATATAAGTTATTTGATATTAGGTTCTTGGTAATAGGAACCCTTATCATATATATATACTAAAATTATTTTGTTGTATGGGTATATATACGCATGTATATACACATATATATACAATTTTCGGTAAATCATCATAGCATGGTAGTGAAATTACCCACTTAAAACTTTAATTATTTAGAAATTGATCCTTGAAAATCGAGAATGCATATCATATATGCAATTAAGATTAGAAAAAACAAGGTTATATATATATGTATATAACTATGAATATATATATATACATGATTACGATTTCAAACAAAAATAATAAAATTCCCTTACTTGATTCAAATCAGGAGAGGGTTGTGGGTTTCATGAAACATGAGAGAGAGAGAGGCCTTGGTAGGGGGAAATTCATGAAGCAATTGGTTGTGCATAGTGGGGTTTATCTTGGGACTTATAACCATGGAGGAAGGCTTCTCCAAATTTATAAAAAAAATATAGGTATGGTAAGCTCATCCTAGAAGATAATTAATTTAAAAATAATCATAATCATATTCATAACTAAATAATGTTCCACAAATCCATGGGTCAATATTATTTTTCTTCTTTGCATTGTTATTTGACACACCACTTTAATGATAATACATATTTTTATCATCTTTTTTTAAATCTCTTTATTCCATATTTTTAAACACACATTTTTATTTTTTACATCACAAAACACATTTCTCTCTATACTCATTATACCTTTTTTTATCCAACACATTATTATAACAATACATTATATATTTTCATTCAATCATTTCAATTTTCTTAAAACCCTTTAATGTAGTTTCTATATAAAACAAATATGTGACTTTTTTGACAAATATTAAAAAACATTTTGAATAATATATATATATATATCTGTGTGATATATATTTAGAAACATATATACATAATTATAATTATAAGTATTTATAACCATATGCTTTAAATTGCATATAATTTATATAAAAATGTAAAACGTTAAACATAATATAAATTTATATATATATTAACTCAAAAATAATAATTTTATTGAAAATACTTTTCCCCCAAATATTATTATTATTATAATTCCCTTTTTTCATTTGGTTTTTCTATTTTTTAAACAACCATCTCATTTTTTTAATAAACCCACTTTCACAATTCCCCTTATTTGATTCTTATCCTTCTTTTTCATGCAATCATTGCTATTCATTTTTTATATTTTAAATTACATTTATTTATATTTTTTAATCTTTTAGCTTTTTATATTTTTTAGGTGACATCATATTTTTTTACATTATTTATCTTTTTTTATTTTGTATTTAATTTTTTTTAATAATCGTCAAGTTTTAAAAAACATTATATATATATATATATATATAAACATTTTAATATAAATATAAACATATATATATATATATAATTAGTTTTTAGTAATAACATAATTATATATATTTATAATTTAAAAAACCAATATATTTTCATTTATTTAAAATATATTATCATAAAAATATTAATAATAATTTTCTTTACAAAAATGTTTTACCCATAATTATTATTACTACTATTATTATTATCAATATTAAAACAAATAATATTAATTTCAAAATAATGGTAATATTATAATTAGTATTATAAATAGTAATTAGATACTTATATATACACACATTTCATTATTTATGTGTTAAAATGTAATCATTTGAAGTTGAAGAAAATTTAATTATTTGATTCTTATATTTTTACAGAAAAAGACTAAGTAAAAATATTTATATAAAAATACTTTTTTATATAAATTAATACCATATTAAAGAAATATTGAGTATAATAATAACATATTCAAAACATTAGATAAAGAATATATTTTAATTTATTAAATATTTATTTATTTAAAGTAAAATAATATTTCTTGAAAAGAATATTTTAGTTTTGTAGAACCTTATATTAAAACCTTTCTTGATATATAAAAAATCATTAAATAATTAATTAATTAAGATAAATTACTATTTTAATTTTTTGGGGTGTTACATGTTCCATATATCACAATTGAGGAATTACGTTACCAAATCACTGACATGTACTGAAAACATAGGTAGTATAGCTGGAAAATGATCTATTTTATAAAGAGAAATCGTTGAAGATCAAGGACCATAGAGATAATGTTCTACATAATAAGATAACTCAACTAATCAATGTACTATTGGAAAATCATAAGTATGAGGAGGAGACATGGAAACTATAGGAGCCAGCGAAGAATATGTACCCTCACTTATTTTCACCTAAGTATGCAAAAAATAAATTTTTAGGATGGAATTTCATAAGGGGGGAGAATGTAACGATCTGGAATTTATGAAAATAATTTCCCTTCTCATTATACAATTGTGTCAAATTTAGTAATGTTCTAATCTATAGAACACATTAAAAATGTGATAAAAAACCTAATCATACTAATTTGAAAATTAAATTTTTAGATTTTACATAACCATAATAATTGAAAAATTACAATGGGGAAAGACATAAAATTATATAACTATAATATGAAGAATTGGACGTGTTCGATTCAGTAGAATATCCCCACTCATGAAAAATACTGTAAAAATGAAAAAAATATATTACTAATACATATTCATCATGGAAATTAAAATATATATAACCTTAATATAAAATATAAGTGAAAAAATGTACTTATAGAAAGTATGGAACCCATATGACCGTTACAAATCTATTTGTTGAATGGTAATATGACTGTTGGAATAGTAATATAATAGTTATAAATAGTAAACTGATCACTATAATTATAACCTCACATATATAAATTTAAAATAATATTTATGTATATTATAAGATGAAAAAATGTCATATTTATATATTGATACAAGAAAAAAATGTTTTAAAAATGATAAAACAAGTGTGTGTATTTTTATAAAATAATAACGGTTTATTTTCATTTTTAAAAAAATTTAATGATTTAAAATAATTTTATTTCATATAATGGTTTTGTAAATTAATATTAAGTTGTATAATAATGATAATATAATTTTAAAATACCATAATTATATTTTCAAGGGATTGGAAAAGAGATCATAATATTAAATTGATATTATTCAAATAAATAAGGATTTTAATTAAAAGTGAAATTTATCAAATTCAAAAAATTATTTTCATAATATTATTTTCATTTTTTAAATCTACATGTTGAAAAATATTTAGATTAAATTTTTAGTATTTATCTAAAATAGTTGAATTTTGTGAATAGTGAAATACATCAAAATTCAATATTTAACATTATAGGAAAAAAATGAATATATGAGTCATGGATGATTTAAGGAACCATCAGTTTGAATTCACATGCACTATTAACAGTATATAATTAGATTAATTGACACTATTGATAGTCTTGAGCTAAAATAACAAGTTAATTAATATTAAATTCAAAAGCTCTCCTCTATTCCCCTTATAAATATCATCCCTTCTCATCACACATTCTAAGCTTTAATGATTACCAAAAATCTTCCCAAATATCCATTAATCTCTATTCACACATTCCTAAAATACCTACTCCACCAAATACCATTCCAAAGAGCATTATGGGGTAGCCTAAGAAGAGACAATCAAAGGGAGAGGTAAATTATCAACTAAACTTATTTTTATTTAATTATTCTTCTACCACCCTAATATACTTTCCATACACTAATAAATAGTAATAAAAGTATCCTAAATATACCTATATTTTATTATTATGGTTCAATATACATCTTTTACCTTCACTTCATTTTATTCTTATGCAAAAAAAATTATAGAATGGTTGGTTCACTATCTCTGTAAACAACATACTTAATTTTCCCCCACCACCATCAAGGATAATTATAGAGAAAATATTTTGTTCAATATGATGGTAATAATTACATTATAAATTATTTTACGATTCTTAAATTTATTAATAACCTTTTAATTAAATAAAACAAATCTATTTCATTATGGTCAGTAAGCTGCCTAAATGAATTTAACGTATAATTATAACATTTATACAAAATGAATCATCCCTGTGTCAGAACATGTAAGGATATTTGGTGACATTTTAATTTATATAAGGAAATGTATATTATTTCATTTCTCTTTCGGTGTTATATTCCTACATGAAAGGAACTCCAATAATTATTCACAAGAGATCTATCCTTAGAACCATGCAACAAACTCCCTCAGAACAATGAAATTAAACATTATATCTCATTTAAATGGTTGTAAATTAACATATTATAATTATAAAAATAAAATATTAATTTAAAAGGTTATTATTTATGTAATTAATTAATATATTTTGGTTATTCAAGACATTAAGTACGAGTGAAGAATGATTCTGGACATAAGATAAAGGATCTCTCATAACCACCCTGTTTTCTTTCAGTTCTGACCTTTATCTATATAACTCCCTTTTTATCAGTATTTTATGTTATATAACTATTATTAATTATGTATATATTTTTATCACATATATACTTATCTTATTATAACTTCCTCTAAGGGACTTTTTTATTCCTTATGTTATTTTCTCAAATGCCTTCCTTGAAATAAAATTTGTTTAAGGGGAACTTTTCAATCCCTTAATACTTTTATATAATACTCATTAAAATTATTTTTGATCTATTATGATTTCATTTAAAAAAACTAATATTTTATGTTTAACCATTCTAGTTTAAAAATGTATTTCAAATAAAATTGCATGTTAGTTCTTTCTACAAAATTCTTTAACTGATTCCTTAAAACACCATTTTGAAAGTTCATTTTTGTACCCAATTATCTTCACAATCCCAATATTTTTTAAAATAAAAACAATATTTGAGGCCCATTATTTTTTATTAGGATACGTATATAAAAAATAGTTCAATCAATATTATCTTTGGAATATTTATGAAATCTCCATTGATTGTGATATGAGGTAAGATTATGCAACACATTTCTTTTTTTCGGTAACTCTTATTTTTATGACTTATGTTTGATTTCCATTTTTGGAACACATTATCATGTACATGTTATAATAGGTGCACTCAAATAGTTCTCCAATTATTTGGGTAATGTTTATAGCACAAGTGATGATATGTAATGGATTAGGGAGTAAACTTGATTCATTATGGGGATCTCTCCACTATGTGATGTTGACATGGTTGTTATCCTTAAATTTCTCTTATGTTATATTTTATATTGTTTTACACATTCCTATTTTGACGTGACATTATTTTTCCATGTTTTTAATGATATTCCTCCAAATGATTATTCATAAGCCTTTTATTTTATGATATCTTTTTATGACTTTTGATTCATATCTATTGCTTCAACATCATGTTTGTTCACTTACCAGGATTCTTAGTTAAACCCTTTCGTTTATGTAATCACCAGGTTATCTTGTGTAGATTTAGGAGATCAAATAGATTTAAAATCTCGTTATAGAGGTTAAAATAAATACATTTTTTTATTTATCTTTATAATTTATGTACTTAGTCTTCCAAATACATAAGGCCTCTCGGTATTTGGGTAATATTTATTGGATTTTTATGTAAAAAACATGATATAATATATGTAAAAGGATTGGGTCTCTATGTGTTAATTAATGTACCAATTTACATTATTACTTACTAGAGCATACTAAACTTCTTTAGGATAAAGTGGCATTTACTATATTATGGTAACAAAATATAACCTTTTAAATATATCTTTATATTTATACCCAAAAACTCTTTTAGGATTATGATAAATTCACTTTATATTTTTATTGTAATAATCCTTTAGAAAATAATGATATTAACCATTTCACAGAAGCTAAATGTAACTCTTATATTTTTCTTTACTATCCCATATTCTAAATGATTTAGGTTAACAAGTTAAATAAAAATTAGTTTAGAATGGTTTTATATTTTATTTCTTAACATTAAAATTATATAATTTGAACCATGCACCCACTCACCTATTATATACTATATTCAATTCAGAATATCATGTTAAGATACCCAAACTCTAATCTGTTAAGAAATAAATATTATGTCCTTTTAGTAGTGATATTAAACAAATAATTTTTTGCCGTATTATATATGGTATTCTAATTGTTTGGATTATTTTCTTATAAAAAGTAAGTCTTACTCTATAAAATTTTCCACTGGTGGTTGATAGGGACATCTTCCCTGATATTTTGAAAAATATCTAGACAAACTGAAACAACCCCAAATCTAGTATCCTAAATCAAATATCTACTTTATTTCATTGATATATCATACATGGGATCTCATCTTGAAAGACTAATTAGTTTGGTAGTCCTATATAACTAGATACAAACATGCTTCCCAATTTATATTGTAAAAAATATGAAACATAACAAAATTAATTCATAAATTTCCTTTAAAATCATTAAAATATTATTTGTTCATATACTAGGGAATGGAAACAAAACAAGGGTGAGTTAAAATTCTTATTAGGGTTATGTACAAAAGAATCTATCATGATTAAATAAGTCATAATCAATTTGGAAAGCTAAATTACTGAAAACTCGTTTTATTTAATCAATATCTTGAGAACAAAACACCTCCTAGGATGATTAAAAATAAATATTCTCATTGATAATAACAGATGAATTTTAAAAGAAGAAAATAAATAATGTTGGAAATCGTGATCTAAAACATCGTGATGTCCTTACCGCCATGGCCTTGTCCTAAGGAATTTTAAAATATAGATAGTAATACACCAAAAACCCCTTAAATATGGTTATCCAAGTGGTTTTTATCTTGAGAGATATCGATGCATCGATGTTACATGTAATTCTAGGCCCCACACATGACTATATGTCTAATTAATTAATCAGATATTGAATGATAAATTTAATCCATGAACAATATTTCTTATCAACAAATATTTGTATTGAGTATGGAATACTGAATATCAATACTTCCCCAGTCAATCAAATAACTTTCATAGTAAAAATATGTAAGTAGAAATGGTATATAGTTTTGGAAATAAGGATATCCATTCTATAATGAATATGAATATTCAAGAGAAATTTAATTCCTAATAAAATATGATCATAATAGGGTTAATTTTTCAAGAGAAAGATAATGACCACAAAATTAAGCAAGACATTAAATATGTCAATCTGAAAAGTAGATTTTATTGTAAAATAAATTATTTTAAAGAATATATGAAAATAAAATAAAAAGTTTAAAATAAATTTTTATAAATGGTTTTCCTTGTAATAACATTTAAATATTATATAAGAATATAAGGAGTATAAAATTTTTTAGGTTATGGGAGTGTCCATAAAATTCATATACATTAAAAATAAAACATTTCATTTTAATTTTTATAAATAATGTAGAAAATGAACCATTAAGAATAGAAATAAAAATATTCATTTAAAAACATGTATAAACTAAGGGATAAATTAAAATTTACTAAATAAATTATTTTAGTAAATAAAATACTTTTGTAAAACAATTTTGAAAAATATTAACCTTGAATAAAAATAACCCTGATAGAGTGGGAGATTAGATCGACATTTCTTTTAAAAAAAATTCTTGATTATAGTGAAAAAGATTGTAATAGATGGAATAAAATATGTAAACCCCTTAAATATCGACAGGATAAGAAAATAGATGGATTTTATGATAGATATATTATAATATTACATCAATGTAAATAAGTGAAATCCCTAAAATGATATTGTAAAATAAGTTCTTACATCTTTGATAACATTTAAAGTAGAAACATGTGAAAGAGTACAATTGAATTGAAACATTAATCATCATGAATAAAAAATATTGATGTTAAATATATCAAATGGGTAGTATATACTCCTCATAAAATTTAATAGGTGCATAACACTAAATATGTCTCAATGGAGTGGAAATTTATATGAAATCCATTACCTCATGATTTCCCTTTTTTGGACATTCTTTAACCTCATAAATAATTGTTTTGAACATGTTATTAATTTATAACATAAACATATTCATATCTATAACGTCATATATTATACTATTATAAAATATTTTCACCTATTCATTAATAATCTTTCATTATTATTATTGTTTTGTGTGTTAACTACTTTGTTTTCCTTGCTCAAGTTTTGCCATAAATGTTTCGGTCCCAATACATTGATTATGGTTCCATAATATCAATAATTTTAATCATGATAAAAATATATTATATATTAATTATATATATAGAGTTATCAATGTAATATAGATATATAAAAACTAATTACATCATTCATGGAGATGGTATGTCATAGGTATGTATGGACACTATTTTCACTTTTTGATGGAAGGAATAAAATAAAGGTTAATAAAACTTCAAATTTAGAAAATAATTATTATATCATATATTTCATATATATTCATTAAATCAATCCATATTTCAACCTATGTAATTTTTAAAAGGAAAACAAATCACACCGCTACATAGAGGTGGTAGTCCACACATACGCGTGAGCGATGTTTTCGTTTCCCAACAGAGTTGAAGGGAGGAAGGTAGATAAGTTAATATAATTATAGAATAATAATTATGAAATAATATCATATATATTTATATATATATATTAATTTCCATCTTTATAACAATCCAAGTGAATTGTTTATGAAAAATGAATACACTACTACGTGGAGATTGTAAGTCGTACATATGCACAAGCGATGTTTTTTCGCTCCTCATAGGATGGAAAAGAGATGGAAAATGATTATAACATAATATTAATAGAATCTAGGTATATTGAATATACTAGATTTATTATTTTGGTATTGTTACAACATATTTAGAGTAATAATAATAAGAGATAAATTTTAAATATTTGAAAAATGATTACCTTCTCTTAGAGAAACCTCCTTTGGATCCCTTATTAAGGACCCTAGGTTTTGTATTTTGATAATACCAGAACCTATAGAATGTGTATAAATATGTTTTCGAAGATAATTATGTAGGTATTGGTTGAGATATATGGCTAAAAGATATGTAATGAATAGAAAGGATGGGTTTCCTTTTACAAGTGTGGGAGAGGACACATTTGGGATTTCATAGAAGAGTAAAATATTATAATTTCATTCCAGATTAAAATTTATTAAAATTGAAAAATATTATAAAGTGGTAATTTATGATCTTTAAATATGTTTATATAATAATATTTATACTATTTTAATTGGAAAGATTGCCCTAATCTCTTGGTGTACCCCTGGTAAACTCCTCTTAACTTTAAACATGTTAACAAATTTTTCAATCTTAAAGGGTTGTAATTTTACATATATAAAAAATTCTCATAAATTTTCATGGTATGACATTATTGGCCATATATTAGTCCAATTTTATTATTTAAATATTTTTATGAAACTTAACTAATTTAATAAAATATCATTTCCATAAAATATCATTAATGTCATTTCTGACACTATATATTTAATTTAAAAATAAAGTCACTAAGAAAAAGATAATATTAGAATATAATCCATTCACACATACATCATATGATATATTAATTTATAAAATTCATGAGACACAATAATTCATCCAGATTATATTACTTTTTATATTTTTTAAATCATGTATTTTTTATTAATTGAATAAATACTATGTCGGGGTTACATAAACATTTAAGATAATTTTGAAATCCCTAAAAATTAAAAATATATTACTAAGATAAAAAATTAATTAATATTTCAAATAAAAATTCAATAAGAAACATAATCTATTTTTACCTTTATTTAAAAATATTAGAGATATTAAAGTTAAGATAGAGATATTTGGTATTTATTATTTTCTAAAAATAATATAAAGCTAAATATTAAAGACAAATGGCACCCGGTGGTCATATATTTTAAAATTGGATGATAATAATCAAACAAAAAATCATAAAATAGGATTGGGAAAAGTTTTAGGGTATTTCTAAAACCTTATCCAAAGGTTTTAACATTGTTTTACCTATTTTACCCAAAGTGATGTAACAAATATTACCAGAGATTTAGTTAATAATGCCTAAAAATAAAAGGGAAATATTTACAAAATTTTATTCTTATGATACCAAATATGGAATCCATTTTTTATAATTTTGTTCAAATAGGTTTTATAAGTTAATTTAAATTTAAACCCACAAAATGTGATGAAAATATATTTTCCAGAAATTGTATTTTTCAAGAATAAGATGATCTTTCTTTCACAATATGAATATTAATAATTATTATGCGGAATTAAATTAATATATTTATATATATAATCCAAAAACATTAATCTAAATTATTCATTGATGAATATTATTTTAATTAATTAAAATAGAAAAACATTATAGACTTAAAACAATTTTCAAAAAATATCCATTTTTTACGACCAAATGATCTTGTATTTATTAATATCAAATTTTTACTAAATACATGTATAATTGTACATATTATAACACATTATTATAAATAATAGGACTAATAGTTACATACTACATTTTGAATTGTTTATAAAAGCTTATTTCTAAGGGAAAATTCCAAAAAATAATCATTCTAGGCTTATTTTGACCTGATAAGTTTAAAATTGCAATTCATCCTATCAAATTAAAATTTTCCATGTCTTGTTCATTATATTAGAATAAAAATTTCACTTGGTATAATTGAATCTACGGTGTTACATTCTTTCTTTATTCAAAAAATCATCCTCAAAATTTACCTAGATATTACATTCCAAATAAATGTGGGTGGTTCTTCTTCATAATGTCCCCAGGTTGCCACATTGCTTCCTCCATTTTATGGTTTCTCCAAAGTAAATTTTACAATAAATTCATCCTATTCCACAAAACATATTCTCTTGTGTTAATAATGATTATAGTCACTTCATAGTAAGATAGATCATGTTCAAATTATATTTCTTTAGAGGTGAGAACATGTTCTATATCAGGAATGTACTTCCGTAACAATGAGATAGAAAAAAATCATATAATTTAGAGAGTTACAGTATAATTTCCAAACTTTAATACATTACTCTAATTATTTATAAAATATCATAAGTTAAAATGTACACGGTACTATATTTCTTTTTCTCATCGAACCTTGTATAAACTTTCCATGGAGTTACAATTAAGAAAACATGATTTCCCAAATGAAATTGTAAATCGTTCCTTCAGTTATCAAAATATATTGTGTCCATTATTGAATATTATTTATTATGTATTTTAATAGTCTTTATATTCACCTTTTTCTTCTTAATAAGTTTTCACAAGTTCTCTTTTACCTACTTCTTCCCAACAAGTTGGAGTATGACATATCTTGTCGTATAATGTTGCCTATGGTGCCATTTTAATACATGAATAGAATCTATTGTTTTTTTTGAAACTTCACCAAATGTAAATAATAATACCACATAACTTGAAATTCATGTGAGAAAAACCTCAACCAGTTTTATAAATTTTTAATAGTCATTTTTTATTTTTCATTCGTTTGAAGGTGATTGGTAGTGCTCAAATGAAGCTCAGTATCTAGATCCTTCGGAGGAATTTTCCATTATTTGATGTAAATATTGGATCATGATTAGACTTGATAAAAATAGGTGAACCATGAAGTCTAATAATTTCATTAATATATATCCTTTCATGGTGATCCAGATTTAAATCTTCTCCTACAACAAGGAAATGTGTAGATCAGAAAATTTGGTATACAGTAACCCATATTGCATCATTAATTCTAGGTTTCTTTGGTAATAAAATGTTAATGTACATATTAATTTCATCACATCTCCATATAGAAATAGGTATAGGTTCTATGAATCCTATAGGATATTGTCTCTCATCCTTCACCTATTGGTATCCAAATAATTTTGATACATAATCAGAAATTTCCCTCTTCATATTATCCCACAAAAGATGTTCCTTAAAATATCTATACATATTGGGGCTACCATGGTGTATAGAGAAATTTGAGCTATGATAATCATTTAATAATTCCATTTTCAGCTTAGGAATAAATGGAACACATAGCCTCAATCAAAATTTCATATCACTATCTTCTTATAACAAGTCTGGAAACATCCCATCATTCATGTCTTTAATTGTACTTTCAAAATTCTCATCATTGGGTTGAATTTTTTTTAACATCTATAATAGATAATGGTTTCAAATAAACAATATTTATGTTTCCCTTCCTATTATATTTCTCATATCCATATTCACTAAATCCATGAATATTGTATCCTTATCAATCCTCATTCTGGTTAGGAATCTATGATCTTTCTTGTTTGATGAATTTTCTTTCTTATTTTCCTTCCCTGAGTGGTAGTGTATTTAGAAATAAAAATAATTGAAAATATAGAGCCATAATCATTTCCACACATATTGATCTTTTTTTGAAGAGATGTATTTTAGGCTCTTATGTTCTGTGTGTATCTCACATATTTCAACATAGAGATAATGTCTATATATATTCAAGGAAAAGAATATAGATTCCAACTCAATATCATGAGTTAGATAGTTTCGGTCATGAGTCTTTAACTACCTTTATTCATAGTTAATAAATTTATCCTTATATATAAGGATAAAACCAATTATCTTCTTCTATGTGTCACTATATATCACAAATCCATCATTTTCCAGTGGTAGATTCAAAATTGGATCAATTAGAAATATCCTCTTCAATTCATTAAAAAATTAATCACATTCCTTCATCTGTGTAAATTTAACCCTTTTACGTGAAATATTGGTTAACAATTTATCCAATTGGGAATGTTTTTTTGAAACAATCATAGATAGTAACTTTCCATTCTAATGAAACTATGTACTTCATTTATATTCATTGGTGTAGGCCATTCTTTGACTGCATTTATCTTTTCATGGTCATTTAAGAATTTGTCATTATAGATAATATGGACATGAAAATAAAAATTCTAAATATATAATTCACATATAATAAATTTCATTTCAAACTCCTTTCCTTTAAGATTATTAATAATAACACATAAGTGATTCTCATAATCCTTGTAGTTTTTAGAGTACAACAAGATATCATAAATAAATAACAGAACAAAATTTTTAATATATTCCTTGAATTCTATATTTATTAGATTAATAAAAATAGAGGGTTCATTAGTTTATCCAAATGTAATTACTACAAACTTGTAGTGTTTTTACCTCATAAAAAAGAATCATTTCAAATATATTCTTTATTTATTTGTAATTAATGATACCCATAATGAAGGTAATTCATTGAAAAGTATTGATCTCAATGATGTTGATCAAATAACGTATCAATAAGTGGTATAAGATACTTGTTCTTTATATTAATATCATAGATATCTATACAATCGATGTGTAACCTCATAGATCCATCTCTCTTCTTAAAAAAGAACTAGGGATCACCAAGGTGAAACACTAGAGAATATAAATACATTACCACACAACTATTTTTGTTATTTCATCAAATCCATTAATTCTATAGCATCCTTTATATAGGGAGATATTGATATAGGTATCATATCAGTGATTGAATAAATATTAAACTCAACTTCATGTTTTGGTGGAGTTTTACGTAATTTCTTAGGGAACACATCAATTTGTTAATGTAAAATATGAGCATCCTCAATTTTAAGATTAGTTTTTTCATCTGAAGATTATGTCTCTTATTCTTCCCCATGAATCTCATTCAGAAGATCTGTTGGATGTGGATCTATAAAGGACTCGGATGATGAATTATCTCCTCTAAAGGTAAGTAATTCTATATCCTTATTACGAATCGTAATATCCTTCTCGTTGTAATATATATTTTTATTATATTTTGAAATAAAATTCATAATGAAATGATTATTTCAAAATAAACCATTGTTTAAATAAAAAATTTAGAAAATAGGTCATGTTTATGTGTCATAATGGAAACTAACTTACAATTCCTTGTTGTGGTAATATTTATATTAGGATTTTTGGCATAAAATTCCCTTCTTAATGTGATAGAGGAATATCTAAATTTCCTAGAAAACATAGAAGATATAAAATATTATCAAAATCCAGACTGAAATAAAAAATTATCTAAATTTTAGGCTATAATTAAATTACTTTAAACCATATATTTAGGTACTTCAACCTTAGTTGTCATGGTCGAATTACCTAATCATTCACCTCTATGCCTATTCTATAGTTGTTTCCCTTAATGGTTAGGACATTTTTGTGAATGATGCACCATTTAACGAAATTTTAAACACTGGATTGTATTTTTTTCATTCTTCCCCTTTCATTAATTACCTAGATGACACTTATCTTATAACTAATAACAAACTTCCATTCCCTTCAGTCATTTCGTAGGATGTTTCTTCCACTAATTTTCACATTTTTTAAATTTCTTAATTTCCTTGTTCTTTAAACCTTTAAATTTTTCTTGATAATATGATGACCAATTATTTTCATGATTTTCCTTGAGGATATAGGATCTATAAAATTAATTCTCTTTTTTGATGGCTCATTATATTATTTCATAATATAATGAAAATGTTTGAGAAACCATTTCTCATCGGAGGATTTTCATAAGGTATTTAAACAAATAGTCCATCTTTATCTATATATTTCATATAAAATATATAGTATACCTAGATAGTATTTTAAATTTCACATAATACTCTATAACACGTTCTTCTTCATTAAGATTTAATATAGGGAACTTTATCTTCATTTCATATTGTTTCTCATGAGTGAAATATTTATCGAAGAATTTTACTATAAAAAATATTTATTCCATGTGTTATATTTTTTATTCCTCCATAGTATTTGTATCATTGAACACCAATTATAATCATACCCTTTAATATAATAAACCTCAAACATAAATATTAGGACTAATAGGGGCCTATATACCCTGAGAGGGGGGTGAATCAGGGTATGGATATTCTTTTTCAAAGTTCTTCATGCCCCACTGGATCTTGTCCTCTTTATTACAAGGTTCACTTTGTTTGAACTTGTGTGTTTATGTTGATCACTTATCTTTATCTTTATCTAATGGTTATGCTTTAGATGCAATGCAGGGAAGCAACCAGGCAGACATAAGGATTTTTACTTGGTTCACCCTCACTGGGCTACGTCCAAGGAGCATACAACGGCGATGTGCCGATGTACCAAATCCACTAAAGCTCATTGCCAATAATGTTCGGGCTATATCCTTTTTATGCCCAGGCTCACTGCCTTTACAAAGTTTAGGGCTAGCTCACTACTTTCCCAAGGGTCACTCCCTTTTCCTCTCTCTTTGGCTCACTGCCAGTTGAAAGGATAACCTTCTTCTTCTTCATTGGCTCACTACACTTGGAAGGGACCCACTCACAGTTTATAGACCTGTAGGACTATTCATTTGCATGAATACACGCATCCTCAACAATTTATAGATGATCTGTTGATGTCCATATTTCATCTATTGATGAATACCACTTTTCCCCTGAACACTGGGCAATTCCCTTTGGAAACACATTTGCAAAGCACCCTACTTCACGAGGCTCCCAATTTCGTGAAGCTCAAACAAGCCTTCACGAAGCTTCTTCCTTTTTACGAAGCTCACAATTTTGCGGAGCTCAGACCATCCCAAGGATCAATCCTTCGTAATTCTTAGGCCTTCGCGAAGCTCAAGTCGTCACAAAGTGACTTCCCTCATGAAGCTCACTGAGCCAACGCGGAGCACATGACTTTCGCGGAGCTAGAATGGTCACTACAAAGCTCTTCTTTCGTGAAGCACACTGCATTCGTGAACTACCTTCGTGAACCGAGAGAAAAGTATTTTCTTTGAAATCTCTCTCTATTTCTCTCGAGGGAGTCAACCTGTATTTATAGTCAGTTCCACCGACCCTCAAACTTTCTGCACGAAGTCAGCACCACGTCATCTCAAGTCGCGAAGCTCCAATGATTCCGCCGGAATTTTGTCAATATCGCGAAGCACCATGGCATTTTTCTAATCGTGGATCTCGTTGTAATCACAGAGCATCCCGTCAACCCTTCACGCCTTCAACGTGAAGCTCCCTCATAAAGCTCTTCGCTGCCGCAATGCTCTCCATCCTCTTCCGTTCGCGAAGCTCGTCATAACCGCGAAGCATCACCGCCAACATTCTTATGGTCTTCGTGAAATTCAAACCAAGAAGCCTATCTTCACAAAATTCATGCCTTTTCCATATTTAAATATGATCTTCATGGAAATACTATTTTCTTGATTCTCACCAAACTCCAATTTTTGAACCCAAAAATTTGGCAAACACTGGGAAACGGTGCCACCTTGTATTTCTCTTTTGTACCACCTCCAGATCGTCTGTTCCTTTGTCATCATTCTTTGTCAACATGGATTGTCAATAACTTCTCTAGAAGTTGACAATTCACCTTGGAAACCTACTTTGTCATCAAACACAATCAACACAAAAATGTTGCAATGTTACCTTGAGGGATTTTTTCCCAACAATATCCCCCTTTGGGTTTGTGGAAAACTCTTCCCAGCTCTTCTAATAATGATTCTCTGTACTTTGATACCTCTCTGAAGCTCCTTCCAGCAGCTACCACCATTCGCCTCTTGTGATTCTGATAGCGTTCAAGGAATCAATTAACACATACTCTAAGCCCACATGAGCAACACTCGGCGTGAGAAACAAGAGTAGTATGAAAAGGTCATCAATGAATCACTTCATGTTAGACACCAATTGTCGATTCCATACTGATACCAATAGAAAAATTGATACCAATTGTCGAACCACACCGATACCAATTGGTGATAGCAGGAACCCTTCTCACATCATTAAAACATCAATCTTTTGCTTTTATCACGATCCTCAGCTGTAGTGATATCTATGCATTGATCGATGACTTCTAGCATCATCAGATTTAATATTCTCCCCTTATCTCATTGCACTCCCCCTATCTCGATGCTCCACCTGTCAGCTTCTCCCCATATCAATCATGATTTATCAAATTGCCACATTGTCTCCCCCTTGAACAATCAGTATTTCCTCCCCCATTTTCAATGAACCAAAAGGTCACTCCTTTGTAGTCTATAACAGAGTAGAGAACACATATCAGCACATTAGGGAAAAACACATCATATCTCGGGGAGAGGGGGTGTTCCACATCCACACTCTTTCAAGTGCAGGGAGTCGACTGAACTCCCAGAGCCAGTCTATGTCTCTCAAAATCTTCCTTATGTAAGGCCTTTGTCAGAATGTCTGCAACCTGTAGCTCTGTAGGCACATACTCTATAACGACCCGATGTTTTTCAATGGAAAATTCCTTATAAAAAACATGAAAACACGAAATAATGAAATACTAAGTGATAAGTAACCTTTAAGCATAAGTTTGTCACTCTTATGTTTGGAAATTTGAAAATCTGACATACACGGTTGTGTTCAAGAAGATTTTTGGAGTCTAATGAAACAAAAATAATTTTTGGTGAATAGTAATGTACCCTTAAGAATAGTAACATGCCCTTATGAATAGTAATATGACCCATATGAATATTAAATCATCCAACATAAGAGTAACATTACCAATGAATAATAAAATAAAATTTAGACATCTTAGAATGTGATAATTTGACCTTAGTAAACGTTTTGGTATTTAGTAAGTCATAAATAAATAATTTTAATTAATTAATTAATTTCCCTAAAATGTATTCATAAATTATTTAATCAATTTCCTATAGTTTTTAGGTAATTTTATAAGACCCTACGTAATTTTTAAAAGCACTATAAAATTAGTTTTAATCTTAAAAACTGTTTTTTTTGTAAATTATAATTATAATTAAATATTAAATTAATAATATATAGAAAATTATGTTTGAAAAATGGACTTTGTTTTTGGATTCTACATGTAGAAAAATGTTTGGGGTAATGTTTTGGGATTTTTCTGAGATACTTGAATTTTTTATGAATAGTGAAATATCGTAATTTACAAAATAAGCTAAATAAGCTAATTATAGGGCCATGTGTGATGTTCTACTGATGTAAGCCCACTTGGTTCGGGATTACATTATAGAATTACTATTATTGGTCATTCAAGACTCACAATTCATTATCTTGTGGGGAAATAATAAACTAATGAATTTTATATTAAAGAAACCCCTCTCCCCTCCACTATAAAAGCCACCCTTCACACCCTCATTTCCTCACACCTCTAAAGCACCAAGACTTATCTAAACTCTGCCCAAACACCTTTCATGGCCCCTCCCCCACGTTCAAGAGCTTCTAGTCTCATCAAAAGACCAATCTTAGTCCCTTAAAGAGGTTCTCAAGAGAAGGATTCAAGAGGTAATTTCCCTCCCTCTTCTCCTTTAATTTCCTTTCATGTTCAAGTTCATTTCTTGATCTCTCCCCACCTGTCATCATCCAAATTGTTTTGTAACTCCATTATTATACATATAATGTAATTTTATTATTCTAATGGGATATTATATCATCAAACCCACTTTCCCTCTTCCTTTAATTTTATTAAAGAGAACGTTGTTCGTGAGGTGTTAATTTATCACCTTCAAGAACGACATGCTTTCTTCACCCATTTCTACCTTCAGATATGGTACTAAAACCATTTTTATGGTTGAACCATAATATGTTATGTGTATTATGTTCCATTTAATGTTCTTTAAATAACCTATTGACATATTACTAAGTGATAAGTTAAAACAAGTTCGTTGTGTTCCAAAAA
The DNA here is from genome assembly GCA_963277665.1 of Viscum album. Classification (NCBI taxonomy): domain Eukaryota; kingdom Viridiplantae; phylum Streptophyta; class Magnoliopsida; order Santalales; family Viscaceae; genus Viscum; species Viscum album. The sequence continues at coordinate 1,130,838,108 of OY728150.1, read as the reverse complement.
CCGCCCAAATTGACCCAAATAACCATCATTTAATTATTATTTAATGATTCATCCAAATGGATCTAATATAATTAATTATAAAATCATTAAACCTATTATAATATCATTAATTACATGTAATATCATTTCTTGATGTTTTCTCATGTTCTACCCAAACTTCAATTTAAGAATACAAGTGATCCACCCAAGAAAAACCATAAAAATGAACATCCCTGAACAATGTTTTTAAACTCTATAAGTCATCCAAAGGAACATAAAATGAAATAATGAAACCAGAATGAACCCTATTAATGTACACATGGTTCTGGATTTATAATTAATTAATATAATGTCATTATACAGGACATTAAAGAGAAGGAAGCATTCGGGTACAATGTAAGGGGAAATTCTCGAACCCAACTTTCATCCTTAGGGTTTTACCTCTTTCACGTCATTTCTGATAGGGTAACTCCTTAAGGATCATTTGATCATCATTTTATTTCTTTTTATGGGATATACATGTATTCTAATTAAGTTTATGTCAATAAAAATGTTTTCCAAAAGAACTCATCTTTTAATAACTCTACTATTACCTCTCATTCATGGTTGATTGTTCTTGTATCAGGTATGTTGTTCCCTCTTTCTTTTGGGAATCCAAAGCTTATGAATGTATTCTTATGATATGAAACACATTCCATTTGATTGGTTAATTATGTTAATTTATGTTATATGTTCATTGTGTCATGCATGTAAAATGATAATGTTATGATGTGACAGGTGTGCCCGGAATTATATAGCGCAATATGAATGTTTAAATGTGATGGGTGCACCCGAAATTATACAGAGCTCCAATGAATTGGGTAAAGTGATGAATCTCGTGAGTAAATGTGAAATGATGTGTGAACAAGATTATAGTTTGGTTCACAAGTATGTGTGGTAGTTAACCACTAAGACATGATGTTTCATTTTTATGTATTGCCACATTTCAAGTCTTTTATTTATTCTCCTCTCATGTTCATGATATTTTTCCTATGTTATGATTATGCTCACCCCATGATATATTGTTCTTATCTATCCACTTACTGGTCTTATAGCTCACCCCTTTTGATGTATATACTCAGGTGGCTACATGTACTAAGGAGAGGACAAGTGCCAATAAGAAGCTAGAGAAGAAGAAATTAAATAAATGTTTATGTTAGATGTTGTATTTCTTATGTGTAGACCTAGTTTGTCAAAGACAATAAGACTTTGGATCCTCTTTGTCTAATAGTATTATGTTTATTATCTTTTAAATGATGTAATAGTAATTTAAGAAAATGTTGGGTCTCTATAGTTGGTATCAAAGGCAAGGTTTAGTTTATTTGGGAATTAGGATTAGTGAACCCTAGAGAAAACCTCTAGTATGAGACTAAGTAAAAATATGCACACAAGAATGTTTACCTAGGGATCCCATATGTTATGTTTTTGGTATAGTTGTTTAAATGAATAAGTTATTCATGACTTGTTTAGTTATGTTTTGTTCTATCCTTTTCTATTTTAGAAAATGGTGGGAACTAGGAGACATCAGGCCAACAACACATGCGAGGGACAATGCAACAATTTCCCGAACGACATCCCAAATGATTTGGGAGGTGGAGTTCAAACCATCATGGAGATGCTTACCCAATTATCTCAAGTTATGAATAATAACCATAATAATGGGGAATGTCCTCCTTCATCATAGAGGGAGAAACTGGATATCGAATGTTTTATGCGGCAATGACCACCGACGTTTTGTGGATCTTCTGATCCACTAGTTGCAGAACAGTGGGTCAACTCCATGGAGAAGATCTTTTATGTGCTTCACTGTTCTGAGACAGAGAAGGTGACTCTATCCGTTTATCATCTAGATGGATAAGCTGATCAATGGTGGGATTTGATTAAGAACACCAAGCCAAGGGAGGAAATTGAAGAGATGGAATGGTAAGACTTTAAGATAATGTTTCTTAATAAGTATTTCCCACGAACTCTTCGCACGAAGATGGAGAGAGAATTCATAGAGATCAAGAAAAAAGAAGGAGAATCTATCATAACCTATGAAGTGAATTTCACAAGGCTCACAAGGTATGCCCCGGGTTTTGTTATCAACAATGATAGAAAAATTTATAGATTCTTTAGTGGATTAAAACCACACATTTGAAAGGCTCTTGCAATTAGAGACTTTGGGAGTTATAAAAAAGTTGTTCGGTGTGCTCTCAAAGTGGAGATGGAGTTTGGAGAATGGTCTCATGGCTATGGGGATAAGAAACGAAAGATGGAGTTTTAAGTCGGTGGATGTAGTGACAAAGGTGGGATGAAAAATCAACGACCCACATGCCAAAAATGTGGGAAGTTGCACCATGGGAACTGCCTCAAAGGGACTGGGAAATGCTTCAAGTGTGGGAAAGAAGGACACCATGGTCAAGAGTGTAGAAAAGAAACGAAAAAGAAGAATAATGTAGCCGATGAAAGAAGAGAACCACTCATGGTTCAATGCTACAACTGTAAGGAGCTAGGGAACTATGCAAACCAGTTCACTAAACCTCGAGTTCTCGAGGGTAATCAGCGTCAGCAGCCACCAAAGCCAAATGAACAAGGGAAGGCTTATGCAATCACTATTGCAGAGGTGGAGTATGATAATGAATTTTTACAAGTTACACTTCCTATTCACTCAAGAATGGAAAATGTCTTATTTGATTCTAGTTCTACACATTGCTTTATATCTTGTAAGTTTGCTGTAACTATAGAATCGAAGCCCCGAAACCTTGAAGTTGAGATATCTGTAAAAACACCAAGTGGTGCAATCATTTCAACCCAAGTGTTTAACTCTTCTCCTATTGGCGTATGTGGGAAGATTCTTCTGGAAAATCTCATAATACTTTCCTTGGTGTAATTCAACGCTATAATGGGAATGGACTAGCTCTCATTATATAGAGCACATATCAACTGTCGGGAAAAGGAAATATATTTTCATATTCCAAACCATCCCATGCTCCTCTACAAATGCAAGGAAGATCATGAATCTCCTTTAAAAAATCCTTCAATGGTGTGGGTGTCGATTCCCTATAAAGAAGCATACCTTTCCCAAATGGTTTAGTCGAAGGAAAGTTCCAACCTTGAGGAAATTCCCATCGTGAGGGAATACGTCGATGTATTTCCCGAAGAGATACCCGTTATTTCTCCAGATCGTGAGGTAGAGTTCTCAATTGAACTCATAACTGGAGCTACTCCTATCTCAAAGTGCCCCTATAGGATGGCTCCTATCGAATTGGAGGAGTTAAAGAAGCAGCTTCAAGAGAATCTGGACAAAGGTTTCATACGCCCTAGTGGGGGTGCGCCGGTGCTCTTTGTGAATAAGAAGGATGGAACCATGTGGTTGTGTATCGATTATAAGGAACTCAACAAGATCACCATAAAGAACAAGTATCCTATCCCAAGGATTGATGACTTGTTTGACCAGTTAAGAGGAGATCAATACTTCTCAAAGGTGGATCTTCGTTTTGGATATCATCAGGTAAAGGTGAAGAAGGAAGATATTCATAAGACTGCCTTTCGTACAAGGTATGGGCACTATGAGTTTTTGGTGATGCCCTTTGGACTTACTAATTCCCATGCAATCTTCATGGATTTGATGAATAGAGTCTTTAAACATTACCTATATAAATTTGTGGTAGTTTTTATCGATGATATTCTCATCTACTCCAAGATAAAGGAGAAACATGAAGAACATTTACAACTTGTGTTGGAGACATTGATAAAGGAGAGGTTGTATGCCAAGTTCAGCAATTGTGTCTTTTAGATGAATCAAGTCACGTTCTTGGGACATGTGATCACAAGTGAGGAAATTTCTGTGGATCCTTCAAAGACAAAGGCGATTGAGGAATGTCCCATTCCCTCTAGTGTCATAGAAATATATAGTTTCCTTGGATTAGCTGGTAACTACCGACGTTTTGTGAGAAACTTCTCACGATTGTAAAGCTTGCTAACTAAGGTAACAGGGAAAGGGGTAAAGTATGTCTGGATGGAAGAATGTGAGGGAAGCTTCAAGGAGCTAAAGAGAAGGCTGATCACTGCACCTGTACTCACACTACTGAAAAGTGGAGAAAGTTTTTTGATATACAGTGATGCTTCAAATAAATTATTGGGTTGTGTACTCATGAAAAATGATAACGTGATAGCCTACTCCTCACGACAGTTGAAGATCCATGAGAAGAACTACCCGACACATGATCTGGAGCTGGCAGCCATGATTTTTTCCTTGAAAATTTGGTAGCACTACCTTTATGGCGAGAAGTGTGACATATACACCGACCACAAGAGCCTAAAGTATATATTCACACAAAAGGAGATCAACATGCATCAAAGGATATGGTTAGAGCTAATCAAGGATTACGATTTCTCTATTCACTATCATCCTGGAAAGGTGAACAAGGTAGCTGATGCTCTAAGCAGAAAAGAACCTGCTACTCTATCCATGCTGCGGATTGAGAAAGACCCAATCTTCATGGATATGAAAAGGATGGATTTGGAAATCATAATGGAAGGGGATAAATCATACCTTTCCCAAATGATTGCACAACCATCCATCTAAGAGAAGATGAAGGAATCACAAAGGGATGACATGGAGATACAAAAGATAGTGAATGCAATAAATGAAGGGAAGCTGCAAGAGTCCCATATCGACGATGATGGTGTGATTCAGTTTGGAACACAGCTTTGTGTGCCTTAATCACCCAGGATAAAGAATGATATATTGGATAATGCACGTATCTCAACTTTCTCTATCCATCCTGGGAGTACCAAGATATATCGTGATCTCCGAGAACATTTCTAGTGGGATAACATGAATAAGGAGATTGTGGAATATATATCAAGGTTCTTGGTATGTTAGCAAGTTAAAGTTGAGTGAAAAAAGTCCAAAGGTATGATGCAGCCATTGCCTATACCCATGTATAAATGGGAAAATGTTACTATGGACTTTGTCACAGGTCTCCTGAAGATGTCAAAGGGAAATAATGCGATATGTGTTGTGGTTGACCGAATCACCAAGACTGCCCGTTTTTTGCTATTCGTGAAGACCTCTCGCTTGAACAACTTTCAAAGATATATGTCAAGGAAGTGGTGAGACTGCATAGTTTTCCACTCTCAATTGTCTCTGACCGTGATCCAAGTTTCACATCTACATTATGGAGGAGCCTTCAACATGCTTTGAATACTGAATTAAATTTCATCACGGCCTATCACCCCCAAACTGATGGCCAGTATGAAAGGACTATTCAGATGCTTGAAGATATGCTAAGGGCCTGCTCTCTAGAATTCAAAGGTGGATGGGATCTGCATATACCATTGGTTGAGTTCTCATACAACTATAGCTTCCATTCGAGTATTTAGATGGCTCCGTATAAAGCTCTTTATGGGAAGCGGTGTAGAACTCCAACCTATTGGGATGAAGTTGGAGAAAGAAAGATACTTGGACCCGATCTTGTTCAAGAGATGACAGAGAAGGTTCAAGTCATCCAAAAACACATCAAAACTTCTCAAAGTCGGCAAAAGAGCTATGCTGAAAATCGTCGAAGGGACTTGGAGTTTGACATTGGAGATAAAGTCTTCTTTCGAATATCTCCATGGAAGAGAGTCATGCGATTCTGGAAGAAAGGGAAGTTGTTCCAAAGGTATATTGGCCCCTTTGAGTTCCTTGTCCACATAAGAGCTATGGCATATCATCTTGCACTTCCACCAAATATCTCTCAAGTTCATGACGTGTTTCATTTATCACTACTGAGGAAGTACATACCAGACCCCTCGCATGTAATAAACTCAGAGGTGGTGCAGTTGGAAGATGATATCTCCTATAAGAATCAGCCAGTAAAGATTCTGGATTAGAGAGATAAGGTTCTACGCAACAAGAAAACTCATCTTGTCAATGTGTTGTGGAGGAACCATAAGTTTGAGGAAGTAACTTGGGAACCAGAAGAGGCAATGAAGGAGAAGTACCCTCACCTGTTTGTGTAAAGTGAAATTTAGGGGGCGAAATTCCTTAAGGGGGGAAGAATGTAACGACCCAAGGTTTTTCAATGGAAAATTCCCTTCTTATAAAATAACATGAAAACACAAAATAATGAACTATTAAGTGATAAGTGACTTTTAAACATAAATTTGTCACCCCTATGTTTAGAATTTTTAAAATCCAACATACACGGTTGTGTTCAATATGATTTTTGGAGTCTAATGAAACAAAAATAATTTTTGGTGAATAGTAATGCACCCTTAGGAATAGTAACATACCCTTTTGAATAGTAAATCATCCAACATAAGAGTAACATTACCTATGAATAATAAAATAAAATTTAGACATCTTAGAAAATGATAATTTGACCTTAGTAAACGTTTTGTTATTTTGTAAGTCATAAATAAATAATTATAATTAATTAATTAATTTCCCTAAAATGTATTCATAAATTATTGAATCAATTTCTTATAGTTTTTAGGTAATTATATAATACCATACGTAATTTTTGAAAGCACTATAAAATCAGTTTTAATCTTAAAAACCGTTTTTTAGTAAATTATGATTTTAAATAAATATTAAAATAATAATATTTGGAAAATTGTTTTTGAAAAATGGACTTCATTTTTGGATTCTAAACGTCGAAAAATGGTTGGGGTAAATTTTTGGTATTTTTCTGAGATACATGAATTTTTGATGAATAATGAAATACCGTAATTTACAAAATAAGCTAAATAAGCTAATTATAGGGTCATGTGTGATGTTATGCTGATATAATCCCACCTGGTTCGGGATTACATTATAAAATTTCTGTTCTTGGTCATTCAAGACTCACTATTCCTTGTCTTATGGGGAAATAATATACTAATGAATTTTATATTAAGGAAACCCCTCTCCCCTCCACTATAAAAGCCACCCTTCACACCATCATTTCCTCACACCTCTAATGCTCCAAGACTTCTATAAACTATGACCAAACACCTTCCCTAGCCCCTCCCCTACATCCAAGATCTTCTGGTCTCATCAAAAGTCCAAGCTTAGGCCCTTAAGGTGGTTCTCAAGAGAAGGATTCAAGAGGTAATTTTCCTCCCTCTTCTCCTTTAATTTCCTTTCAAGTTCAAGTTCATTTCTTGATATCTCCCCACCTATCTTCATACAAATTGTTTTGTAACTCCAATATTATACATATAATTTAATTTTATGATTCTAATGGGATATTATATCATCCAACCCCCTTTCCCTCTTCCTTTTATTTTATTAAAGAGAACCATGTTCGTGAGGTGTTAATTTATCACCTTCAAGAACGACATGATATCTTCTTCCATTTATAGATTTATATATGGTCATGAAACCATTTTTATGGTTGAACAAGAATATTTTATGTATATTATGTTCCATATAATGTTCTGGAAGTAACCTATGGACATATTACTAAGTGATAAGTTAAAACAAGTTCGTTGTGATCCAAAAAACCGCCCAAATTGACCCAAATAAACATCATTTAATTCTTATCTAATGATTCATCCACATGGATCCAATATAATTCATTATAAAATCATTAAAGCTCTTGTAATATCATTAATGACATGTAATATCATTTCTAGATGTTTTCTCATGTTCTACCCAAACTTCAATTTAAGAATACAAGTGATCCACCCAAGAAAAACCATAAAAACGAACATCCCCGAACAATGTTTTTAAACTCTATAAGTCATCCAAAAGAACATAATATGACATAATGAAACCATAATGAACCCTATTAATGTACAGTTGGTTCTGGATTTTTAATTAATGAATATAATGTCATTATACAGGACATTAAAGATAAGGAAGCATTCAGGTACAAGGTAAGGGGAAATTCTTGAACCCAACTTTTATCCTTCGGGTTTTACCTCTTTCACTCAATTTATGATATGGTCACTACTTAAAGATCATTTTTTTCATCATTTCTTTTCATTTTCTGGGATATACATGTTTTCTAATGAAGTTAATGTCAATCCAAATGTTTTCCAAAAGAACTCATCTTTTAAGAACTCTACTTTTACCTCTCATTCATGGTTGATGGTTCTTGTATCAAGTATGTTGTTCCCTCTTTCTTTTGGGAACCCAAAGCTTATAAATGTATTCTTATGATATGAAACCCATTCCTTTTCATGGTTTCATTATGTTCATTTATGTTATATGTTCATTGTGGCATGCATGATAAATGATAATGTTATGATGTGACGGGTGCGCCCGGAATTATATAGCACAATATGAATGTTCAAATGTGACGGGTGTGCCCAGAATTATACAGAACTCCATTGCATTAGGTAAAGTGATGAATCTCATGAGTAAATGTGAAATGATGTTTGAACAAGATTCTATCTTGGTTCACAAGTATGTGTGGTAGTTAACCACTAATACATGATGTTTCATTTTTATGCATTGCCACATTTCAATTCATTTATTTATGCTCCTCTCATGTTAATGATCTTTTGCCTATGTTATGATTATGCTCACCCCATGATATATTGTTCTTATCTATCCTCTTACTGGGCTTCTAGCTCACCCCTTTTTATGTATATCCTCAGGTGGCTACATGTACTAAGGAGAGGACAAGTTCCAATAAGAAGCTAGAGAAGAAGAAATTAAAAAAATGTTTATGCTAGATGTTGTATTTGTTATGTGTGGTCCTAGTTTTCCCAAGACACTAAGCCTTTGGATCCTCTTTTTTTAATAAAATTATGTTGTTTATATTTGAAATGATGTAATAGTAATGTAAAAAAAGGTTGTGTCGCTATATACTCGAACTTCACGATTCCTTGCTCAACCTTCTCCTTGATAACATGATACTTCATATCAATGTGCTTTGGCCTTGAATGATGGATAGGATTTTTGCTAAGATTGATAGCACTTGAGTTATCTCACTGGATTCCGATCAGAGAGATCACTTCAACGCCCATATCATAAAGTTGCTACTTCATCCACAATAATTGTGTGCATTCTTGAGTGGCCGCAATATACTCAGCTTCTGTGGTTCTAAATGAAATTCAATCTTGCGTCTTGCTCATCCAAGCAATAAATAGTCCACCAAGATAGAATGAACCTCCTGATTTTGATTTCTGGTCATCCGCTGAATCGGACCAATCTCCATCAGTATATCCCAATAACTCTGTCTGATATTTCCAATTATACATCAAGCCGAAATCCATTGTTCCCTTGATATACCGAAGTATTCTTTTCACTGCAAGCATGTGGATTTATTTGGGATTACTCTGATATCTTGTTTCTTGGCATGTGTCAAATACAATGTCATGCCTTGTTGCGGTCAAGTATAGAAAACATCCAATAATTTTCCTATATTCTATGATATTAATTGCCTTGTCATCCTCATCTTTGGACAGTTTCGTCTGAGTATCAACTGGATTCTTCATCTCCTTGGAATTTTCCATTCCAAGCCTTTTCAAAACCTCCTTGGAATATTTGGATTGAGAAATGAATGTTCCATTCCTTCCTTGTGTCAGTTGTAGACTAAGGAAAAATGTTATCTCTCCAATCATTGACATTTCAAACTCATGTTTCTTGAATTCAAAAAACTATCTGCACTGTGCTTTATCTGATCCACCAAATATTATGTCTTCTTAATAGAACAGCCTCATAATCCTTTGATTACTGTTGTTGTTTAAATATATATTGTAATCAAATCCACCATGTTGAACACCAAGGTTCTTCAAATACTAATATAGGATTGAGTTCCATGATCTTGGTGCTTGTTTCAACACATATAATGCCTTCTCCAGCCGACAAACCTTATCCTAATCCTCATGAATAAGAAAACCATCTGGTTGATCGATATATACTTCTTCCTCCAGAATCCAATTCAAGAATGTAGATTTGATGTCCATCTGGAATACCTTGAACTTCCATTGTACTGTAATGGCTAGGAATAATCTGATCATATCTATCCTTGCAACCAGTGCAAATGTCTCATAGACATCAATTCCCTCTATTTGGGAGTCTACATCTGAATTTTCATTTTCCACTTCTACTCCCCCTAAGTATCTTGCCCTTATTTACTTTCATCAGAAACCTTGTCAATGTGTCATTGTTCAATGACATCATTTCTTTGAACTTCTTCTCTCAAATTTTTGTTAACACACCTTTTATTTTCCCTCGCAGCTTCTTGGTATCCTGAAGGCAGTCAACTAATACCACATTGTTAGAACAAAAAAGATAATCATCAAAACCTGTGTGTTGCTACTTGTGCCCCAGTCATTATTCATGAACATAAAAATTCATCCTTTATATCATATTGTGATCTTTCATCTGATTAGGCTATATAATGCTCCCCCTGTGTTATGTAACTCTTCCAGTTTTTAGGCCCTACTGTATAGACCCATAAACATTATTCCCCTCATGCATATTTTATTATCTGGAACTCAGCAGTGATCCATTAACAGAATCTCTAAGCTTATTGAGTTGGAAATCAGTGTAGGAAACAAGAGACAAAGTTAATAACACAATCACTTCTAATTGTGCTCTGTTGCTTTCTTTCCTCTTCAACTCTGGTACCTGATTTGACTCAATTGAAACTATAGAGCATATCACTTCTCCAATTTTCATCTTTAGATGCCACTTCCCCTTGGATCGTATCTCCCTAAAACTTGAAACACTTGAATCATCAGTTAATGGAATTTAAATAAATAGGGAGATGGGTGCTTCTGGAATCCTCAAGAATAGGATTGTGGTTGATCCTAATGGGTCAACCCATTGATTATTTCTTTTAGAGCATCACACTACTTCCTTGCTTCTTCTAGTTGCCTAGAAAACTTCAACTATTCTGGCCATATGACTAGGAATTCTTAACCTGCATGCTAAGTATTTTTCTGATATGTAGATTCTGTAGGCCTGGACTTTCTTGCCATTTGGGGTTTAAACCCACTAGTACACATTTCTGTCTTTGATGTTCCACCAAAATTCCATTTCCCTTAATTCTTTCTCTGAGCATGAATATCTATTCTTGTCATCTTACCTTTCTTCTTCCACCATTGCAGGGGTCTTTCTCTTTCTTCCACTTCTCACTGTGGAACACAACATGAGAATTTTTCAATGAATTATTTTATCATCTTTCTTTTATCAGATACATGATCTCGACACTATTTTTCATTGGTGGTAGGTCCTCCATAGAGCGCACATTCTTATTACTCACATCTTTAGCATTTACTCCCTTTTTCATCCATATTTGTTCATGTTCATTCTTATAAAGAAATTGTTAGTGTGACTCATACACTTTCGTTCAGCTCCTTATGATTTTCCAGGGGTAGTAAACCTATTTTCCAATTTTCAACTTTGTCTTTGAGTATACTATTTCTCATTATACACCACTGGGGTCATGAATCTTCTTTTTAGTTTCTTTTCTTTTCCTTCATTCTTCTTGCTGCAATGTCTTGCCAAATGCCCATATTTAGAACATATGAAACATCTTGCACTAAAGGAATACCTCATTTCATTATCTCTCAGCCAAGACGTTGATGCATCTTTAGTTCTTCCTCTGATATTTTTCTCCTGAGCTTCCTGACACATACTCATTGTGTGTCCCTTTATTCCACAGTAATAGCATCTGATGAATTTTTTCATCTGGGAGACTCTTATCTCTGATTTCTCATGACGCTTCATCTTATTCTCAGATTTAGTACTTTTTCTATTTTCATAGCCTGAGATGTATTCATGAGCCTCTAAACAGAAGATTGATGTATGACCATGAATCCCACAAAAATAACACATGATATCATTGCCTCTTGAAAAAACCTTTTTAGGTCTATCTCCATCACCTTCAAGGTCCTTCTTATCTATGGAGATTTTAACTTCTCTTTTCCTATCATGCATAGGAGTGGGATCATCATATCCAATTTCAGATTTTCCCAAAATGGATGGCCTTTGGGATGATACAATTCTTTCATGCTTCTCCTCTGAAGTGGCATATTTGGATTTCATTTCATCATCACCTGCTGAAGGATAATCAAATAATAAGTGTAAGGAATCCTTCAACTTGGGCTTCTCATTGGAGTTATATTTCTCTATTTCTTTCTTGGATGATTCTATCTCTTCCTCTAGTTGTTGAATCTTCTTATCTCTTGATTCAAGTTGACCATTGAGTTCTCTTTTGAGATTATTCCTACTACTCATCTCATCTTCCATTTTTCGTGTGATCTTTTCTACCATATCAATTTTCTCTTCCACTTTCAATTTTTCTTTTGCAATAGAATCAGAACAACATGCATTCTCTTATTGTAGCCTTTGATTCATTTGAATTAGTTCTGATAGCTATGTAGTAAGATCATTATTTCTGTCCTCCAAATTCAGAATTTCATCTGAGTTCATATTCTTTCCCTTCACATTAGCTTTTGATTTTTCTACCTTTGTAGATCTCTTTCGCAGTTCATCATCTTGAGAATCATTCTCCTCCCTTAGATCACTAGCTACATCAATTAGTCATTGATTCAAACCTCTTAGCTTAATGATCTCAGTTTCCAGTGCTTAGATATAAATATCTTTAAATTTAATCTCTTATTCCAACTTATGATCCACTTCCTTTGTTTTTTGGACAACTTCCACTTTTCTCCTTCTCGGAGCTTCTTCATCATCAGTAGTTCCAACATCACTTGGAAAATCAATTTCTTCACTCATTCCTTTAGCATCATTGAATGAGTATGAATTTTCACTATACAATTTATCCAAATAAACATTTGGTTCACTATTATATTCCTTTAATTGAATCACATTGTCTCCACGGACACTTCTACACTTAGGGATACCACCCGACTTCTGATTCTTCTTTGATGTTCTACCCTTTGACATAGAACACAAAGATATGAGTAGACTGAATCTTTAACCACATAGATCGACTGAACCAAGTCAGAGCAAAAAAATCTGATAAAAGAAACCTATCCCTCTGATACCAATTGTTAGGACCAATAGGGACTTATATACCCTGGGAGGGGGGTGAATCAGTGTATGGATATTCTTTTTCAAAGTTCTTCCTACCCCATTGGATCTTAACCTCTTTATTACGAGGTTCACTTTGTTTTCACTTGTGTGTTTAGGTTGATCACTTGTCTTTATCTTTATCTGATGGTTATGCTTTAGATGCAATGTAGGGAAGCAACCAGGCAGACACAGATATTTTTAATCAGTTCACCCTCACTGGACTATGTCCAAGGAACATAAAATGGCAATTTGCTGATGTACCAAATCCACTAAAGCTCACTGCCAATAATGTTCGCTCTAGATCACTTCTATGCCCAGGCTCACTGCCTTTACAAAGTTTAGGATTAGATCATTGCTTTCCCAAGGTTCACTCCCTGTTCCTCTCTCTTCGGCCCACGGCCAGTTGAAAAGATAACATTCTTCCTCTTCCTTGGCTCACTGCACTTGGAAGGGATCCACTCACAGTTTATAGACATGTAGGTCTATTCATTTCCATGATTACATGCATCCTCAACTGTTGATAGATGCTCTTTTGAAGTCCAGATTTCATCCACTAATGAATACCCCTTTTCCCCTAAACACTGGGCAATTCCCTTTGGAAACACCTTCGCAAAGCACCCTACCTCGCGAGGCTCCCAATTTCGCAAAGCTCAAACAAGCCTTTACGAAGCTCCTTCCTTTTCACGAAGCTCACAAGTTTGCGGAGATCAGACCATCCCAAGGCTCAATCCTTCGCAATGCTTAGGCCATCGCGAAACTCAATTTGTCACAAAGAAACTTCCCCCACAAAGCCCACTGATCCAACACGGAGCACACGACTTTCGCAGAGCTAGAATAGCCGCCGCGAAGCTATTTTTCGCGAAGCACACTGAATTAGCAAACTACCTTCGTGAACCGAGAGAAAAAGATTTTCATTGAAATATCTCTCTATTTCTCTCGAGGGGGTCGGCTTGTATTTATAGGAAATTCCACCGAACCTCGAACTTTCCACGCAAATTCAGCGCCACGTCATCTCAAATCGAGAAGCTCCGAAGTTTCCGCCGAAATTCTATCAATATCACGAAGCACCGTGGAAATTTTCTGATCGTAGAGCTCGTAGTAATATTGGAGAATCTCTTCAACCCTTCACACCTTCTCAGCGAATCTCCCTTGCAATTCTCTTCCTCTCTGCAATGCTCTTTATCCTCTACCATTCGCGAAGCTCGTCATAACCGTGAAGCATCACCGTCAACATTCTTCTGGTCTTCGCGAAATCCAAACCAAGAAGTCTATCTTCGTGAAATTCATGCCTTGTCCATATTTAAATATGATCTTCATGGAAATCCTATTTTCACAATGCTCATCAAACTCCAATTTTTGGACCCAAAAATTTGGCAGACACTGGGAAATAGCGCTAGCTTATACTGCTCTTTTGTAGCACCTCCAGATCGTCAGTTCCTTTTTCATCATTCTTTGTCAACATGGATTGTCAACAACTTCTCTGGAACTTGAAAATTCACCATGGAAACCTGCTTTGTCAACAAACACAATCAACCCAAAAATGCTGCAATGTTACCTTGAGGGATTTTTTCCCAACAATAACCTTTTCCATTTCATTTTATTTTATTCCAAGGTTAGAAATATCTTTTCAAGATACTTAATCCATTTTTTAGCTACCACTGGATAGTGGTCTTATTAATAGATAGAGTCTTATATCACATGAAACGATCTGATATGGGTGTATCCTATCATGGAATGTCATTTTAATCTATATTTGGAAGTTTATTAGTCATAACCTGGGTCAAATTCCCTAATATTATCATGATCTTACTATATATAACCCCAGTTTTATTGGATTCCTCAGTTTTTCAATCCCAACATTTATTGTGGATGTTGATTCTCATTCTTCCATAATGTGTCATTAATAAATAATGGTACACATTGAGTTAGCTTATAATAATCCTGAATATTGATTCATAAATTAAAATATTGATTTATAAATTAAAAAATAATCAAATGGTAAAATTTCTCTACAAATATAAGGGATTATCATAATTCCCATGTTAGATATGTTCATTTAAAATCTAGTTCCCAAGGAATTTATGAAACTTCCACTCATACCAATTATAACAACCTAAATTTGATTAAGCCAAATTTGATTTCTAATTTGTTACATTGGAATAAGATACAAGGTATCTCATACCAAAGGACCAATAAATTTAGTAGTCTTGAAGAACTAGATACAGAACTGCTTCCCATTTTATAATGGAAATAAAATATACAACATAAAAATGAAAATATTTGACATCCATGAAACTCATTCCAATATTTATTCTTCATACATCTGAAGAATGGAAACAAAATAATGGTGAGTTTAAATTCATATTAAGTTTTATGTATAGAATAATATATCATAAGTAAATATGCAATAATCAAAATGAAAAGGTAAATACCAAAAAACCCATGTCATTTAATAAATAACTTGTAAAAAAATGCATCCATGGATAATTTAAAATGAAATAATATCATGGATAATAATGGATAAATTATTTATAAAGTAAATTCATAATATTTAATTTCATGATATCATACCTCCTAATATCTATACTACCAAGGCCTTGCACCAAGATAGTTTAAACTTTCCATAATAAAACACTAAAAACAAATTTAATAAGTCTAGCTAACTAGTCTGTCTCATGAGACCAGTTAATGCCTCAGGGGGGCTATTTAATTAAATCCCCCACCCATCATTGCATGTTTGATTAATTCTCCATATATTGAATGGTAAATTTATTTCATGGGAAATATTCCTTATCAATAATTTTTTTATTTAGTATAAAATATGTAATATAAATATTTATTTATCCAGTCAAATAACTATCATAACAAAACATTATATGAATAAATGTTATATGGTTTTGGAAAAAAAATCACATCCATGATACAAATAATATTTATATTTAATTGAAATTTAATGTTTAGTGAAATATGATCATAATAAATTGAATTTTTCGTGTTAATTTTAATAACTACAAAACTAATCAATGAATGAGAGATAGCCATCAGAAATGTATATTTTTTTACTAAAATCAAAACTTTTCACAAATATTAGAATATGGAAGATAAAAATTTATAATAATACTTAATAAATATTTTCTTTATATAATCATTGAAATATTGTAGAATAACCAAAAGTGTGTAAAACAGTTTCAATGGTGAGAAAGTCCATTAACATTGTATACATTAAAAATAAAATATTCCTTTTGACTATTTATAAAGAAAGTTAAAAATGAACCATTTAAAAAAAATAGAAATACTCATTTAAAACAATGTAAAATTTCAATGATAAGTTAAAATTTTCTTAATAAATCATTTGAGTAAATAAAATCGAATTTTTTTAAATAATTTTAAAAATTGTAGACTTTGAAGAAAAATATTCCTAATCAAAAGTGAAATAATATATGCTTATATTCCAAACATTTATTTTCTTGATAGAAGTTATGAAAAGAGGAAAATTAGGAAGAAAACATTGAAAATACTTAAATTTATAGAGGATAAGAAAAAAAATTAGTTAACGAGGGATATATTATATGATTTTTTTAATAAAAATAATTGAAATCCAAAAAATGAGATTGTAAAATAAATTATAACATATTTGATAACTTTTAAATTGGTACCCATTCAAATATTAAACATGAATTTAAAATTTAATAATCATAAATAAATTGGTATTGATGTTAAATATATATAAGGTTAATTATGCACATTACATAAATGTAAATAAGTTCATGACACCAATTTTGTATTAAGGGAGTTGAAATTGAGATGAAAAATCATACCTCACGCTTCACCTTAGTTAAACATGATTTAACCTCCTATATAATTTTTTTAAATAAAATATTAATTTATATCATAATCATATTCATGTTTATAAAAACATATAGGATCATCTTATAAAATATTATCACCCTTTCATTAACAATCATTCATTATTATCATTGTTTCTGGTGTTAAATACTTTGTTTTCCTCATGCATGTTTTTTTCATGGATGTTCTGGTACATTTGCTTTCATTAGGGTTACATAATAACCATAATTTTAATCATGATATAAATATAATTTCTATTAATTATATATATTCTTAGGTTCATCCATAAGATATATAAATATAGAATGAATTACATCATTCATGGAGACAGTAGGTTATACGTACGCATGAACGTTGTTTTCACTTTTTGATGGATTGAATAAAATAAAGATAAATGTTAACAAAAATTTTAAAAAAAATTATATATCATATATATTCATTAAATGTACCCTTATTACCATACATATAAACAAAAAAAAAGAAAACAGATCATGTTTCTTTATGGAGGTGGTAGTACACACGTGTGCACAAGCGACATTATCATTTTCCAATAGATTGGGAGGTAAGAAGTTATATATGATATTACAATTCCAGAGGAATAATTATTTAATAAATAAAATACACATTTATTATTTTCTTATTCATAACCATCCATGTAAAATAGTGATGAAAAATAACTTACACCACTACATGGATATGGTAAGTCGTACATACACACGAGTCATGTTTTTCTCTTTTCATGGTATGGAAAAAAGATAGAAAATGGTTATCCCATAGTCATAATAGCATATCATTATTTTGAGTATATATGATTTATTATTTTATTATGGGTATGATATATTTAGTGAATATAGAAGAAGAAACAAATATAAAAGAGTTGTAAAAATTATTACCTTCCCTTAGAGAAACCAAAATTGGATCCCTTCTTAAAGATGCTAGGGTTTTCCTTTTTAGAAAACAAAAAAATCTATAATATTTATAAGGATGTTCAGAAGAGATTTTTGTTGGTTTTGGCCGACATATATGGCTTAAAGTTGTGTAAATAAGATATATGATGGGTGTCCTTTTATATGTGGGGAAGAGGACACACTTGATATTTTTGAAAAGATTAAAATATTATAATGTAATTATCAAGAAAAATTAGTTAAAATTCCAAAATATTATAAATTAGGATAGAATGATGTCTAAATATGTCTATAAAATTGTATTTAGACTAGTTTAATTGCAAAACATACCCTTATATTATTTTTTAACACCATGGTAAACCTTTTTTAACTTTAATCATGATACAACCTTTTCAATCTTAAAGGGTTATGATTTTAACTATAAGGCCAAAAATTTCTCATAAATTGAAAAGGGATAAAATTTTACATAATATATTGTCCCTATTTTCCTCTTTCAATATTTTTATTATTTTTATATAATTTAATAGAATATTAGTTTCATAAAATATCCTTAATGTCATTTATACACTATTTATTTAATTTTACATTAAAGGAATCAAGAGAAAGACAAAATTACAATATAATCATTTAACACATCAATAATATGATATATTCATCTATAAAACAATTTATACACTAATTCATCCAAATACTATTACTTTTAGTGTTTTTTAATTCATTTATTTTATTATATATATTTTTTAATAAATACTATGTTAACGTTGCATAAACATTTAATATGATTATTCGATCACTAAAAATTTACCATGAAAAAATAATAATTCATATTTCCAAAAAAAAATCTAAAACCAAACATAACTTCTTTTTTCCTCTTGTAAACATATTAGAGTTATTAATGTCAAGAGAGTGAAATTTAATATTTATTCTTTACTTAAAATAACATAATGGTCAATATCATATAATAATTGAGTAAAATAACTAAATTTTCTTTAATTTTATTTGAATGCCTTAAATACAATCATGGTATGGGAGAAATAGAGGTGTTAGATAATTTTTAAATATTTATCAAGAAGTCTAAACCTTGTTTTACCCATTTTATCCTTAGCAGGGTGACAACATTGACCAAAATTACTATTCATATTTCTTAAAAATAAAAGGTACACAATTAACAAATTTTGAACTACTAATTCCAAATATGGAATCCATTTTATAAAATTTATTTCATAGAAGTGGCATCATTTAATTCAAAAATAAACATGCATAATGTGATGAAAATAGTTTATCAAGAAATTGAATTTTTTGATCATTAGATGATTTTACATTAACTATGTGACTATAAATCATTATGATGTGGATTTATATTCATATATTTAGTTATATAATATATAAATCTCATTTAAATAATTCATTACTAAATATTGTCTTAATAAATTAAATTGGAAAAAATTATAAACTTAAATGCAATTTTTTGAGACATATCATTTTTTACCTCCAAATTATCTTGTATTTATTTATATCAAATATATAATAATTATAATGTTAATTACACATATTATAAAAAATTATTATAATTCAAAGTAGTAATAGTTAAATACTATATTTTCTATTATTTATAAAATCGTATTTCTATGGGAAAATTCCAAAAATTTATTTTATACTTATATTGACCTAATGATTTAAAAATAGATATTCATACAATCAAATTATAATTATTTGTTCCATAAAAATTGTTTTAAAATAAAAATTTCACTTACTATAATTATAGCTCATTTTTTACATAAAGATTTTATCCTAGAAAAAGATTTTTTTTTATTCGTGTCTCCTTTTTCAAAAACATGTTGTAGAATTTGATGAATAAGACAAAATGTGTATATAATTAATAACCTCATGTTGATCGCCATATATCTCTATTAATAAAAACATTTCTTATCATATAAGGGAAGATATATTAACATACACATCATTTTCTTAAATTTATTTGATATTGATAAATTACACTACATTCAATTATTTGATGTAGTAAATATTTGATTCATCACTTGAATAGAGAATAAAAGATCTATCAATTCTTTACTATATACTTATTAAACTTATAAATTATATAGATTGTATCAAATATCCTTCAAAATGAAGAATGAATTTATATAACACTGATACCTAACCTAAACATTCTGTGGAATTTATCAAACACCTAGAGGTATCCTTAATATTTTAATCATATGGAATCATTACTCTTAAATTATTGATTTTATCTTAAGGTTTCAAATGAGGATATCAGAATACTCAAAAAACATTGTTGGACTCTCCAATTAACTTTTCTTATCTTAGTTGGAACTTTTAGTCACCTGTAATATCAAAACAGCTCTAAAATATTAATATCACATAATAGTTCATTTATTCTCAACACTTTAGAGTAATATTTAAATTTTTATTGAACTCATACATATTTTATGAAAATTCTCAAATATGAATACAAAATGAATTTATTAATAAACTAAGCTATAAATAAACCTCTCGTCTCATTAATTTATTAATATACTCAATCATCTTAATTATCATTGAAAACCCAATCATATTGAGTATATGAGACTAAACATTTCATGTATTTTTTAGCATATGATTCCATTTAAATTATAAGTTAATCCTCATATGTTTTTCATAATAATCTAAATTCAAATTTTGACAAATTTCAACACTTTTTAACTTAGGAAATGGTTATTCTAACTCATATAATTTAATTTTAATTTATAAGTTTTCCTAAGTTTCTAGATATAGGTTTTTATTATAATAGCCTTATTTTTTTATTAATTAATCACAAATGTTATGTTTGATGGTAGTGGTGATAATATCTACAACAAAATCGTTCATCAGATGAGTATCATGTTTTGATAACATTTAATAAGGAATTTTATTATATATTATCCTACTAAAATGATAACCCATTTTAGACACTTTATATTCATTAGTTTTCCAAGATGCATATTTGAGATATTAATGATTCATCTATGCCATTACTTTCACTAATTAGTTATTTAGGTAGAGGATCATCCCAAACGTGTCATATAAGACTCTTGGATTCTTGAGCGAGCAACTCTTTTTCAAATCCATCATGTGGAGAAACAAAACATCATTTCACTAGTTTCCTCCCTAAGGGTTTCCCAACTAATTTTAACCCATATCTCATAGTGATATTTGGTTAAATTAATCATAGTGTCAGTCATTTTCACTGCGCCTTACACAAGATAATCCAGGGGAACCTTGCTATAGTGGTATCTACCCTGTTGAATGATCGAGGTCCTAACATGTGTTTTATTTGGAAGATATATAGCACTTAGTATTTTTATGGGATTTAATATCACCATCTTATCTCATATTATTACCTTTATGTATAAATGCTTCAAATGATTTATTTTGAATTCATATTCCATCCCACAAATTAATATGTTCATGTTGCATTAATGTGTAACTCTTTATAAAATCCATAGTTTTTATTACTCACCAAAACAGAGAATTTAAACATATTTAGACATACATGGATGTATATTGAGTGTAAGGAAGATGAATTTTTCATGTAAAGGTTTAAAATTTTATGACGTTCACAACCTTTACATAAGTAATCCTAAATCCACAGATAGTCAACCCACACCTTTCTAGAACTAGGAATATGCCTCCAATCTAGAGAACTAGTGTAAATCCCATCTATACCAACACTTTTTTCCCAACGGTTTGAAAAACCCGTTGGGATAAAAAATCTATACCAACGGTTATGTGAAAAGCGTTGGTATAGAGTAATATATGTTGGGTAACCACCTCAAATACCAACGGTTCATATGAACTGTTGGAATATAAACACCTAAACCCGATTGCCATCAGGATTCTTCTCCCATTCGCACTGCCCCTCACGCCCCACTTCTCCAGCCCTATGACATAGCTCCTCCCGACCCCCCCCCCCCCTCGTCGCCGCTCCCATCGTGATCCACCTCACCACTACTCTCATCCCCCCCGGTGCTCCCCTCCTCCCATTCCAACTCCCGCTCGCCGCTCGACGCTAGCCGCTCGCCGCTCAACGCTCAACGCTTGCCGCTCGCCTCTTCCATCCTCCCATCCTGAGCCCTAGCAGCCATCGCTCTTCCCTCCCCTGCAAACTCTGCGCTCCGCATGTCATCCACAAGAAGTGCACAAAGGTAGCATTTCTGATTTCAGAAGTGTATGTTTCAGGTTTATTCATCGATTTCACTAAATTGTGGTGAAATCAATCATTTGTGATAGCTATTTTTCTATAATTAGGAACAAGGGAACCCAAAATCAATGTTTCATATTCTGTTTTAGGGTTATTCAATGTTTCATATTCAATGTTTGCTATAATTAGGATTAGGAAGGGTTATTCCTCGATTTTTCTATAATTAGGATGGGTTATTCATCCCTTCCTATTTTTGTACATCGATCCATTGAGGTATTCAGTGTTTCATATTTTTCCAAGGGGTTTTTCCCAAAATCAATTTTATTAGTTATTGAATAGGCATTTTCAATTGGGGCTTTGTGCAGCCGAGATTCATGGATGCATTGCAAGTGACATAGCAGAATAACAACACTATATGAATGATTCATTTTGAAAAATTATTTTCCTTTACAAAAATATATATATATGAAGTGTGTGTTATGTGAAATTTCCAGTCTGCCTATGCTTACAAGTCCTCACCACCACACAAACTCAGGTACCGTGTTCTATCAGTATCAGAAGAGCTCTCAAGACCACTTGTTGAAGGAAAAATATCTATGTCGCACCATTTCTAGTCCTTGAGAAAAAATTCTACCTGTTTCACACATCATATGTCATTCCACCATTAGGAGTGTGCTCCCTTCCCCAGATTGGGGGGGTACTTTCTGTTTTTTTTCATGTGACTAGTTTTTGTATTATTCACTATATTTTGGTCCTATAAGATTACCCTCGACTCGACATTACATGGCTTAGACTTTACTGTCAATGTCTCCTTCTAGTAACATGTCTCGTGTATTTTGAATCGAACCATTAAAATGGGCCTATCCCTTGCATGTCTTAACTTCATAATCCTCATCTTGGATATTTCCATTTAAGGATGATTTTATGGGTATTTTAAAATATGTTTTTGACCTCTTTTCCATTATATGTTAAACTATATAATGTTATTGCTATTGAATTTACTAAAACTGTGTGATACCTCAGTCCCCACCTCAGAGGATAATCCCTACATGACATTGGACTCCCACCACACTGCCCTCTAGGAAAATGTATGGCTTAATTCCCACTATACATGATACATATTGATGTCTAGATATCATTTCTTGGACCAACACAATTTTCATTCCATCCTTGATCTTAGGGATTGTGACACACTCAAGTTGAGCCCCTGCCCAGCCTAATTCTCAGATGATTCCCCTTCCCCTGAGTATTAGCTATATTTGTGTGAGAGGTTCACTTGGTTTTTCTGGGGTGATAAGGACATACTAAATTCACATAAATAAAAATTTCCCATCATAGAATTTCCCATCCTTATGTACATGATCATGATCATTATAGAAATATTCTAGTCCAAACACCATGACCTTAAAAGCTATGTACTCATACCTAAGGTGTTCTTAATAATCCCTAGGCTATGAAAACATGCTAAGTTCATTTTCCCCCTATTTATTTATTTGACATCTATCCCCTTGTTCCTTGCTACAAGACCTTAAAAAATTACACCCCTACACTCTAGGATATATGACCTTAAGGGTTATCCCCCCACTACCGGAAATCGAGCCTATACCAACACTTTGTTCCCAACGGTTTAGAAAACCCATTGGAAAAAAGAACCTAGACCAATGGTTCTAATAAACCATTGGTGTAGGCTGTTTTATTTTGTGTTTTCCCAATGGTATAAGAAAAGTGTTGGGAAAGAGAACTATTACCTACAGTTTTAATTAACCATTGGGAAACATTATACCCAAATTAGGGCTCCCTCCCTTGCGACATTTCATCCCCGCACACTCCTACCCTCCCCAACCACGACCTCCTCCCGGCCCCCGCCTCTGCCTCCCAGCCACCGCCTCTGCCTCCGCCTCCGCCTCCTGACCCCCCTCCCGCTCCTCCAGCGACGTTACCCTTCCCCTCTCAGCTCCTTCTCTGACGATGACGTCCCCCTCCCCTCTCGTCTCCCGATGATGTTCCCCCCTCCCCTCTCATCTCCCTCTCTTGGCGACATCCCCCTCCCTTCTTGGCTCAATCTCCTCCTCCGACATCCCCCAACCACCTATCCAGTCACGTGTGAGACCCCCCATGTCCGAACACCCCGCGGGACATCCCCCTCTCTCGGATCCCTCTCCTCCCTCCTGGGCAATAATATTGTCAGGTCCGACCCCTGCCCCCAAGAGCTAGAGGTAAATCTTTTCCAAATCAATGCGTTGGACTGCCCATTTGAGGTAGACCTGACCTCTCCTAAATTCTAATAACTTGGTTTCTGTTTTTGTGGATATTTAGTTGATGATTTTATTATGGTTTATGTGTAATCCCAATTTTCCATTTTTCCATTTGTTTTTATAGTCCGGATGGCCAAAAAATTTCATCTGTTAATTCTTCACAGGTCTAGCTCAACCATGTTTTTTTTGTTCGTTCAAATGTGTAATTAATGGTTTAGTTGTTCCCATGATGCTTGTAATTGAAATAGTTGGATCATGGATACTACATGTGATGAGAGTTATAGGATTAGGGGAATATATTGGACTGCAAATGGTGAAAATGTCTTTTTAAGTTCAGTAGGAATTTGGAAATGTGCAAATGTTTGGTTTGAAAATCAACATAATGAGTTCTTAGTGGCATGTTTTCAGGAGTCTATTGGTTATAAAAAATGAAAATTTTAGTAGTTTGGTTATATTTTATAGATCATAAATCCAAAGTCACGGAAAATGAATCATTATTACTCATTAAAGGGCATAATTATGAAATTAGACAGTTTGGTGTGGTGGGAGAGGGGGGGATGAAATGCCAATTACTTCAACCCAATTACAGACATAAATGGAAAGGGGTTTGTTGTGACGTCTGGTGTTATACAAATTGTTGAATAGGTATGTAATGAGGCATGGTACATATTAATAGTTTGGGTCGGGTCCTGGTCCAAGTCTTTTAAAAAATGTAAAATGTAAAAAATAACATAAATTAACAATAGTAAATATAGTAAACTTGAAATTCATCAAACGAAAATAATATTGGAAAAAATTATCAATTGGGTTGGGCCAGGCTTGGTCTAGGTTTGGGTTTGGTCTGTCTTTGTTGGCCCTTCACTAGTTCGAGTCCTTCCATAAACACCACTTGGTCTGGGCCCATTTTAAGAAATATGTCTCATACACTGTCCAGGTCTATGCCAGGCATCAGGCCATTTTTACACCCCTATTGAGGTTAACAACTAAGTATTTATGTTATTGTTTTTTACATTCAAGAGTATTTTTGGACTCTAAAAATTGAGTTATTACATTAATGTTACTTTAAATAGAACATTTACTTAAATAAACATTGCGATGTTACAGTTTTTCCAATCCCCAACACAGCAACCACTTTCTATGTAATTTCGTTACATTATAACCACTCAATAGGCTAGTAAGATGGGGTGTTGAGAGTGTTGGATTGATATATGTATTAATTTTGTATGAATGCATTATATACCGAGTTCACAATTTACCGAGGAATGGTGGATGCTAGCAGGATAGCTATTTAAGACACAATGGCAATCTATGCCAAATTTCATTTTATGATTCATTAGTTATTATTCACCATAGTAGTCAATCTCATATCATGGTGTGATGTGGTGGGGTTCTTTCAGGGTTATGTGCACAATATACAACTCAACTAATGTAGCATAGGTGCATGTTCAATGGCTAAGTGTACTAGTATGGTGTTTCCAACAATTTGATATATAAATAACATAATGAAAATGAAGAGATTATTAAATGGAACTATTTCCCGCTTGCTTGTAGGAACATGATTTGACCCATGGGGCGGTGTGGTTCTCATATATTGGGTGGTGACATGTATAGTCACAGGATACAGGTGTGTTTTTGTTTAGTTTTTATTTTATTTTCTTTATCACATTGGCCACTTAGGTATTTTACTTCTTTCTACGGATGGAGGGTAGTGATGCTATCCTGACTAGTTGACGTAGATCACTTGTATACTATAATACCATGAGGTGTGAGTGTGAGGAAACATTGGAAGATAGAGGAGCCTTGGGGACTTCCATGAGATGGAATTGTTTTTCTAAAACATTGTGTGAGAACATTTCTAGAGTATGTTGGAGTCATGAAATTACCCCAAGTGACTCCATGAGATAGCATAAATAACCCCAAGTTTCTCCAAGTGTCTCCATGCATCGTATCATCCTCACATGGGTTTTCCACTCACCTAATCCTATCAAACCTATCATGTTCTATCCTCTCAGTCACATAGTCTAGACTCATCTCTCAAGGATTATCCCATGCCTCGATGCACATCTAATCATCTAACTAGACAAAGAGGATTATTCACCTTATGATTGTCCTAGTCACAAAAGAACACCATGTCGAACATATCGATATTATATTCTCAATAATCCAGTCAAGAACCTCATCAAAATCATGTATTATAACCCAGCCCCACTAACCAGGTTCCATCCTAAGCTAAATCACACCAAGCCTCTTGGCATTATAATGCCAATCTGTCCGACAATACCCAATACCCACACTAGCATCTCATCTTCATCTCTTTAGTTGAACTCTTGAATCATTAAATGGAGTAAAACCTTTCATAGTACATTTTATATAATCAGAGGGACTATCCCACTCTAATAACCTACCAAGATTCCAATCCATCCTCGTAAGCATTTCCTCATCAAACGCTAGATGTACAATTTCCACACCTATCACTACGAGGCCCAATCCTCTTAGGAATATTTTACTTGATCTAAATCCTCATCGTTAGTGACATCAATCACATTAAAGCGCATAAAATTCAACTGAACCCTACATTCCAAGAATTATTCATGTGGATAGGCCCCATAACAACGAACTAAGAACTAAAAACATAAATAATAATGCCAAATGCATGCATCATTTTTAAATAAATATCTTAAGTGTAAACATAAAAACCAAGAATAATAAGACCACATCCCTTGTATCGAGCAAAACCAAACTATGTTGAAACTCGGGCCACATTGATTATATACCATTAATAGGAAGATTAATTGTTAATTAATAGGAATGTACTATTTGATAGTATCATTTTGAAACATTGATCTGTTTCCCCTTTGCTAGCAGGAACATGATTTAACCCATGGGGCGTTGTGGTACTTATATGTTGGGTGGTGAAAGGTATAGTCATAGGAGACAGGTATGTTTTAGTTTAGTTTTTATTTTATTTTCTTTATCGCATTGGTCACTTAGATCTTTGACTGTTTTCTATGGACAGAGGATAGTTATATTCTACAAAGGGTTCCAGAAGGAGTTCAGATTGATTCAGTCCACTGGCTTTGATCCGAGGTAAGATTATATGGTTACTACTTGTCTCGCACCTCATGTATTTGGGGCTTTAGTGTTTTTGACTCCAAATTGTGTTTTTGATAGGACGTTGGATCGTTTTGTGTTGGTTCGGGTGGATTTGGTTCTCCGCTGCCAATCTAGGTAAGGCTTTAATGCCATTGGTTGGTTTCTCACTGTTTATGTAGCGTCCTTCATGTGTTTCAAGGTTCTTAATATCCTTTTTGTAGTGTGTTGATCCTTTCTCGTGGTTTCGAGTCGCCAAGTCAAGGGCGACTCGTCCTTCATGTGTTTCAAGAGTCTATTTTTATTAACATAAGATCGGTTTCTATAATGTGAAGGACAACTACATAGGATTTATTTGGAATCCTGGATGGAAGATGCTGCCCCACGGATGTCACGGGATTGGGCCAACACGCCGCGGTAATGGCGTGATTTTTCCATGCTCCAGGATGACACCCCGTGGTGGTTCGAAGTCCTGTCAGAATTCAGTGTATGATACCTAGATATATTTTTAGATACATTAACCATCCATATTTAATGGGGAGGGATGTGATGGCCGGAATGTTGCCCTGCTTCCTCCCGCTCCCTTCGCTCTTGGCTGGAAGATGTTGCCCCACGGATGTCGCTAGACCGGGCCAACACGTTGCGGTCACGCGGCGGTCACGCCGCGGTCACGCCGCGGTCACGCTACCGTCACCCCGCGGTCTTATCGTGGTCACATCGCGGTAATGTCACAGTCTTGCTGTGGTGACGTCGCGGTCACGCCGCGGTCACTCCGTGGTCATACCATGATTTGGCCTTGCTCTAAGTGTATGTATTTTGTTTAAAATGGACATCATTTTAAGTGAAAACAACAATTGACATACGGAAAACCGACCAAACGCATTAGGATTATGTTGAAACTTTAGGAAAATTATCCACGGGTCATATGTGATGTTTATGAGTGAACCCCACCTCAATCCAAAGGGCGGTGTGGCCGGCACCACTCAAAGTGTCTCTCTTTTGTTTAAAATGAACATCATTTTAAGTGAAAACAACAAATGACATACAGAAAAACTACCAAATGCATTCAGATTCGGTTGAAAATTTAGGAAAATGATCCATGGGTCATATGTGACATGTACGATTCATCCCCACTTCAATCTGAGGCACGGTGTGGCTGACACCACTCAAAGTGTCTCTCTTTTGTTTAAAATGGACTAAATTTTAAGTGAAAACAACAACTGATATACGGAAAACCGACCAAACGCATTCATATTGTATTGAAACATTAGGACAATGATAAATGGGTCATATTTAACGTGCACGAGTCAACCCTGCCTTAATCTGAGGCACGGTGTGGCCGGTATAACTCTAGATGTCTCTATTTTGTTTAAAATGGACATCATTTTAAGTAAAAACAACTGGCATATGGAAAATCAACCAAACGTATTCAGATTGTGTTGATACTAACAATTATCCATGGGTCATATGTGACGTGTACGAGTCAACCCCACCTCAATATGAGGCGTGGTGTGCCCGACACCACTCAAAGTGTTTCACCTTTCTTTGAAATGGAAAACATTTTATGTGAAAATAACAACTGGCATACGGAAAACTGACCAAACGCATTCATATTCTGTTGATACTTTAGGAAAACGATTCATGAGTCATCTGTGATGTTTACGAGTCAACCCCTCTTCAATCCAGGGCACATTGTGGCCAGTATCAATCCAAGTTTATGTCTTTTTTTTAAAATGGACATCACTTTAAGTGAAAACAACAACGGACATACGGAAAACCGATTAAATGCATTCAGATTCTATTGAAACTTTAGGAAAACTATCCATTGGTCATATGTGAAGTGTATGAGTCAACCCCACCTCAATCCAAAGCACGGTGTGGCCAGAACCACTCAAAGTGTCTCTCTTCTGTTTAAAATGAACATCATTTTAGGTGAAAACAA
The DNA here is from genome assembly GCA_963277665.1 of Viscum album. Lineage (NCBI taxonomy): Eukaryota > Viridiplantae > Streptophyta > Magnoliopsida > Santalales > Viscaceae > Viscum > Viscum album. The sequence goes on along the minus strand of OY728150.1, from coordinate 1,130,808,917 downwards.
CAAAATGACATACGAAAAATCGAACAAACGCATTCAGATTCTATTGAAAATTTAGGAAAATGATCCATGGGTCATATGGAACATGTACGAGTCAGCCCCGCCTCAATCCGAGGTGTAGTGTGGCCGACACCACTCGAAGTGTCTCTCTTTTGTTTAAAATGGACAACATGTTAACTGAAAACAATAACTGACATACGGAAAACTGAACAAATGCATTTGGATTCTATTGAAACTTTAGTACAATATTCCATGGGTCATATGTGACGTGTACGAGTCAACCTAGACTCAATCCGAGGCGCGGTGTGGCCGGTATCACTCTAACTGTCTCTCTTTTGTTTATAATGGATATCATTTTAAGTAAAAACAACTGGCATACGGAAAGACGACCAAACATATTCGGATTCTATTGATAATTCAGAACAATGATCCATGGGTCTTATGTGATGTGTATGAGTCAACCCCACCTCAATATGAGGTGTGGTGTGGCCGACACCACTCAATGTGTCTCACCTTTCTTTGAAATGGAAAACATTTTAAGTAAAAATAACAACTGGCATACGGAAAACCGACCAAACGCATTCAGATTCTGTTGATACTTTATGAAAATGATTCATGAGTCATTTGTGATGTGTACGAGTCAACCCTGCCTGAATCCGGGGCACGGTGTGGCCGGTATCACTCCAACTGAATGTCTTTTGTTTAAAATGGACATCACTTTACGTAAAAACAACCGGTATATGGAAAACCGAGCAAACGTATTCGGAATTATGTATGCAACATAATTCATTTTGTATGTGTTATTGATCATTATTGTCAAAGGTGCACTAAGGCGCGCACCTTGGCAAGGGGCGCGGCAAGGCGAGGCTGGAGCGCCTCGCCACCTACAATGCAAGGCGACTTCACTGAGGCGTGCCAATGGCGTGCGCCTCACCCTCCATTCCTTGAGGTGCTCAGGATCCATGCACTGTAAAGGCGTGCCTCACTCTCATCTTCTTTGTTGGGAGGCGGCAGTGCTGGAAGGCAGAGAAGTGGATGATGTCGGCGACTGCTGGGGTTTTGAGTGCGCAACAGATGAATCGATGCAGCATAGATCGGGGTAGGAGGCGGAAAGGCGGGAAAGGTGGATATTGGGGTAGGAGGCGGAAATCATGGTGCACCATGATGGAAATCGGGGAAGTCCTAATTTCAATTAAATGGAATATTTAATATATTAATAAAAATACACTACAGTCTAATTTTTTTTTTGCAAGGAAAAACATAGTAGACTATAAAAACATTGTTGTGACATCACAAACAGCAGAACCTCTTAAAATATATTAGTATGTATTTTAATTTTAATTTTTTTTATTGAATTTAAGTTTCTTAAAATTTGAAATATTGTTCAAAACTGTATATAATTAATTATGTGCACACGCGCCTTAGTTGTACCTCGTGTCGCGCCTCGCACCGCATCCCCAAACGGTCTTTGCGCCTTATTACACCGCGCGCCTTTGACAATATTATCTTCCGCTGCTTCAGTTCCTCTTGGCTCTCAGTAAACTTCATGGGAAAGTATTGCGGTTTCTTCAAGTCTACCCAAGGCATCAGACAAGGGGACCATATCTCACCATCGATGTTCATCATCATTCAGGATGTTTTGAGCCGGCTCATCCAGAGGAGTATCAATAATGGAAGAATTCTATCGTATCGCCGTAGATCAAGGGCCCCAGCAATTTCCCACCTTATGTTTGCTGATGATACCGTCTTATTATTGAATGGAAAGAGTAGATCAATATGAAGTTTTAACGGAGTGCTGGAGAAATACTATCGTTGGAGTGGTTAGTCCATCAACAAGGGGAAAAGTGTTTTCTTTATCTCCCAAAAATACTCCATCGAGAGAGTGCAAACTGGTAGTAGTCTTCTTGGCATCCAAATGGGCGAGTTTCCTATGGTCTATCTAGGTACGCCTGTCTTTCCTGGGAGACTTCGGATTTGGGACTTCGACGCACTCTACACCAGGGTTTCAGATAGGGTGTTTAAGTAGAAAACTAAATTATTATCCTTTGGTGGATGCATTGCCCTAGTGAATAGCGTTCTGGTGGCCTCTCCAATTCATGGTCTGTCCTCCGTTAATGTTCCCAAGGGCATTATTAAATCAATGATATGATACTTTCCAATTTCATCTGGGATCCGTTATCGGAGAGAAAGAAAAACTGGGTAGCCTGGGGGAAAATTGAGTGACCTATGAATGAAGGAGGCATTGAGGTGCGCAACCTGGAATATAGCCTTTATTACATGCATGTGAGGCTTGTATGGAGTGTCTTGGAACAGCGTACCCTATGGGGGACTACCATGCATGTGTACGTGATGTGCCTTAGTGCTCTGGGGGAGGGGCATCTTTCTTCCCTTTGGTCGGTGATATGCCCAATTGTTGAGATCCTTCGTCCATTTTCGAGATGGGTATTGGGGAAGGGAGATATATCTTTCTGGCATCAAGATTGGTGTGGCATAGTGCTGGGTTTCCCTGGATTCCCGGCTACGAATATTTCTCTCAAGGAGGCCAGCCTCTTTCCTAGCTTCAACGAATCAGTTTTGGATAAGGAACAACAGTAGTGTTTTCAACTCATTGAGCTTAATGAAGAGGAGGAAAAGTGCGTGTTCACGGCCTCCTCCTATGGCCTGTTATCATCGAAGGATTTCCGCCGCATTGGTAATGGACAGAAGCAGAATAAGGAATGGGATGAGCTTCTATGGGTAAAAAACATCCCCACCAAAATCAACTTCCTCACCTGGAGGATTCATAACAGAGGCCTCCTGACGGATGAAAATATTTGTAGGTGTGTTATCCCCTATGCGTCCAGGTGCGTATTCTATAGTTTTCATAGGGAAGAGAGCAATGGCCATCTGTTCTTCGATAGTGACTGGGTACGCGATGTCTGGAAAATCCTGGGGGACTTTGTGTTCCTTCCCTTAGATGGTTCCTTCCCTGCCTTTCTTGATATGTGGTTCCAAGGTTTTGAGGGAAGAAATATGGAGAGGGTGGACCATGCAGTAGTGCTGCATGTTGGGTGCTGGACCATTTGGCAGGCTCGGAACAAATCGAAGCACTAGGGGGTAGGGGCTTCATCTCATTCCATTATGGTTTGGGCAAAAAATCTGCTACTAGATCTGAACATGGCTTTGAGGACATGGAAGGTAGCCCCTATGTTTCATCAGCTCCAAATGGGCTCCAATATGGACATGGCACCTAGAAGCAGGGAAGGAAATTGGGTTCAATGGAAGCCTCCTTCGGTGGATTTGAAACTTAATAGAGATGGCTCTTGCGTCCAAGGGAACCTGCATGGAGGAGTAGTAGTACGTGACCACAATGGTTCGGTTTACCTCGCTTTCTCGGCCAGATTGGGCCAGGGGTCTTCTCTGCAAGTGGAGGCAATGGAAATTCTCACTGGGCTCAACCTTTTCATGGAAAAGGGTCTCGCAATCTGTGAAATCAAAACAGACTCCATTATTGTGCACAACTCCTTGAAAGGGTACACCAAGTATCCTTGGTCAATTAAATATGTCATCAGAAAATTTTGAAGTATGATTAATACTGGATTGAGTATCCTTTACACCTGAAGAGAAGGGAACAAGGTCATGGATCACTTGGTTGTGGTGGACGTCAACGGCACAGAGGAGGTGTTTCTTCACACTGCAGGGAGTATCCAACCCAAGGGGATTGACTATATCAAAGGGGATGCACTGGGTCTTCATCACTTCAGTCCACCCTAGGCTGTCTTGGCTAAGGGGGGAGGGGTCTTCCCCCGGGGCCTATTTTGTGTTTCTTGTTTTTCCCTTTCCCTTATGTTTTTTTACTTTGAACTTTTCCCCTCTTTCAAAAAAAATTACATGATGATGAGAATTCAATTATGAATTCTGTATTGAATTGGGTAATTGGGTTCATATAGATGATTATAATTGTGGTACATTCCATGGTTATAATAGTATCCTCTTTTTATATGCTTTTGTGTGCTATAGAAGGTGTTTGTTTTTGTTAAGAGTGTACTCAGGTGTAAGTAGTTGAGTGTACAGTGGTTTTGTTGGTGTATGTAGTTGAGTGTGCAGGTGGTTTTGTTAGTGTTGAGTGTAGCAGGTGGTTTTTTTGGTGTATGTAGGTGTTTGTTCTGTATTCCATGGTTTTTTTGAGTGTGAAAGAGTGGTGTTTGTTCTGTATTCCATGGTTTTGTATTCCATGGTTTTGTTGAGTGTGCATGAGTGGAGGAGATTCTAGGTGGTTGGTCTGCCAAATTTTGGTATAGTGCTAAAACATGAAAATGAGTATTGCCAATGGTTTTCAAACCTTTGGGAATATTCCCATTTCACACCACCAGCAGCCAGTATTTCCAATGGTTTTCAAACCGTTGGGAATACTCCTATTTCACACCTTCAGCAGCCAGAATTTTCAAATGGTTTTCAATCTGTTGGGAATACTCCTATTTCACACAGTATTTCCAACGGCGTTGGGAGTACCTTTGTATACCAACGGTTCAAAATACTTTTGGGGAACTCTAGGATTACACTACCCTTTCCCAACGGTTGTACTAAAACTGTTGGTAATGGGCTATCCCAACGCCTTACTTGCTTGCGGTTTGCCAAACCGTTGGTATATAGTATACCAATGGTTTGGCAGCCTTTACCAACGGTTTGAAATCGTTGGTAATGCCTTAGTTTCCTGTAGTGGAGGGAAGTTGGACCCAACATCTCTCTACCTAGGGTTACATTAATCATGATATAATCAACTTCATCATATCTATAATTCCTCATATATATAAACTATATTAAAAAATAAATTATCCAATAACATTGCTTGAAAAATAAAATCAAGGGAGATGTAAACTAAATCTTACTTGATTGTACCAAGCATGTAACATTAAGAACGACAATTTATAAGAATAATTTTTAACAACTTAAAATAAATCATACACTTATTCACAATATATAATCAATTTCTATATATGATGTGGTAGTGTTTTAACACTCTTTACCACATACTTTTTTTATTTTCTATCGACCTTTTTATATTAAAATGTTTTTTTTTATTAAATAATTGATAAGTGTTGTATTTTTGTAATTTCTGTGTAGAATAATCAGTTTTTAGTTTGAAACATTTGTTTTAATGTGCATTAGTTTCATTTTAATTAATTCTTAAATTAAATTAGTCTTGCAAATTAGACTTTTATTTATTTATTCTTTTATTTTTATAATTTTTCATTCTAGTTAGTTTATTAATTCATTTATTAAATTAATTAATGCTTTATTATTTAAATTTTAAATAAATAATTATTTTTGGTTTTTAGTATTTTAATATGTTAATTAGTTTAACAATTTAATTTTATTCAATTAATTTTTCTTATTCATTAATGTACTTTATTAGTTCTTTAATTAATTTGATTATAATTTTTAACCCAAATAAATTCATTCTTTTAAATAAAGTATAATTAATTTTATTATTTAACTTTGTATTATTTATTTATTTTTCAATTACATTATATTTAATTCAATTTATTAATTGATTAATATATTTTTATTTTTATTAAATTATTTATTTATTTATTTTCTTTGTTGTGTTTTTTTGCAGGTGTTGCGGTCACGGTGCCACCGTATTGTCTACACACTATCTCACTGTTTTAAGAACGGTGGCACGTCGCATTTCATCCCAACCACAGTTCACTTCACGATTCCACACTCACAACATTCCACCCTTACTTTTCCACACTCACGGTCACGGTGCGACTGTGAGAAACACTCACGGTCCCACAGTACCCCCATTTACTCTCTCATCGTGACACTCATGATGCCTCCTTTCACGAACCCCTCCCGCTTCTTCCCTATCTTCTCCCACAGAACTGGTGCCACGGTCTCACCGCTTCACCAACTGTCTCACCGTAATTCCTCCCCAAACCTCTGCACACCGTCACCCCTACTACTCCTCTACAGCCTCCTCATCCACGCAGAGCAACAAATCCAAACCAGCTAACAAAAAAAATCCGAAAAATCACAGAATTTGATGAACATATCAAGAGAATACATCAAAATTAGGAATTAAAATCCGAACTCTTTCCCAAATCCTGCAACTCTCAGCAATTCAACATGAATTTATGCCGCACTCCCTCTGAAACGACACCGTGAACCAGTCGATGAACCCTAACTCACCTCGCCGCTGTGCACAGTGTCGACCTTCCCCTGTATTCCAGCTCCGCACCACCTCGTCGGCACTGCCTTGAGATTCCTCGCACCCCTCTCCTAGAACCCGAAGCACAGTAGCCCGCATAACCTCGGATTCCCTGCACCACACCCCGATTTGATGCTACTGTTCCATTTCTGCATCCCCTTCTACGCCGGCGACCCTGCCTCATTGTCGTGTCGTCGCGACCTCTTCTAACCCTCGTCGCGGCCTGAACCTCCATGCCACCTCAGACCGCACTTCTAAGCCCATGCCACCACGGTCTCACACCCCCTGCTCGCCGGAGAACCACCCGAAGCCCACGCCGAGACCTCCCACCTTTTCTTCCTTCTTCCCTCTCTTCTCCCCTGCGTCGAACCAAATTCCCCCCCGCCCCCAATTCATCCTTTTTATTTTATTGATTATATTATAATTATAAAATTAAACTAATTGTTATAATAACATCATAATATATATAATACAATATATAATATACATTACACTTGATAAACAGATTCATATACACATTTATAATATTAATTACTTTTGTTTTATAATAAGTAAATATTAAATAAATATAATAATTATATTTACATATATTAGTAATAATATTAGATATTATAAATTATATATATATATATATATATTAATAAACATATTTTTTAAGTAGCAATATAATATAATGTTTTTTATAGTAGTTTCATTCTCTGACGCACATGCGTTTTTTGCAGTGGGAGGGTTGCAGCTTGCCGCACACGTTCCATTTCGTTCAGTTAGGAGCTACTGCTCCGGTGACCAGCGCGGGAGGAAGCAACGCAGTGAAATATACACGTGGAGGCCAGGGAACAAATCTGGGGAGATTCCAAAGTCTTCGATTGGGTGATGAATGTGTGAGAGGCGGGAGAGACATTGATGAATCCAGTGGAGTGGGAGCCTTGGAGAATATCATTCCGGGGATCATTGCAAAGGGGTGGGATCTACCGAGGAATTCCAGAACATCATTCCAGGGGGGAGAGCATCCACTCTTCTATCCAAATATCCCTCGATCCATCAGGGCATCGCGATTGACCTTCGATCCATCTCATCACCAAAACGGAGGCAGACAGACACAGAGTAAGAGATCAGAATCGAAGCAGTTACTGGAGAGAGGAACAATCTTGGGGGAGATGTTTCTTGATTCATTATTTGTTTCATTCTGTTTTACGATTTTAATGTGTAGTTAAATAGATTAGGGGAATCGGGTTGTATAGAACTGATCATCCATATATCCATCATGTTTTATTAGTTTGATTTCTCAGTGTGATTCCATTCCTCGGTTTTCTCTTCAGTTTATTTTGAGTATCTTTTTACATTACCTAATGACCGATGGGTATGGTAATGAATCATTTCACCGTGGATCATTGACCGAAGTACTAAGAATTGGAAAAGGTCAATGCATCTCTTCTCCAATTTAAGCAAATTTTTCCAAGGGTCAAGATCGGAAGATCGAGGCACAAGGAAGTTAATCGAGCTGTGTAGATCCACTATAGTGACAACGCAATGGATTAACACCATTTTTTATGCACTGAGTAATTGAATTAAACCCATAATAAGAGGAGAATATCTTTTTAATCAGTTCAAAGCAGCCCGAGGACCCTAAAATCATCATTACTATTTTCTCTCTATTCAAGCCACATATTTCACCATATCACCTTAATTTTCACACCCACTATTAGTGTTTTTTTAACTGTGTACGTACAGTTTTCTTATCAGTTTTTTTTATTGTTCTGTTTTATCTTTTTTCTGTTTTAGTTTTAAATTGGTCTAGCACAACATAAGTCCTTATCTGTGGTTCGACACGCTTCTTACCACAGTACTAGTAGTTTGTAGGGTTTATAAATTTTAAATTTGCGCGCACTCAACGACTCTGCGACCATATTTTGTCACCATTTCCGGGGAGGGCACGTGCGACCAAGTAAAAAAACAACACAAAAAAATTATTAAATAGAACAAAAAAAATAAAAAACATAAAATTGTACAAAAAAATCTCAAGAAAAGCTTGTTGTTGAAGCTGCATTCACACTAGAGCTTCTAAGTCAGAACTTGAAACTCCAAATCAAGATATCAATAAGCATTGTTCTGCACTTAGAAAACAAAAGCAACTTGAAATGGAGAATTTGGAAAACATTGCTAGAAATCAAAATGTCAATGGGACACAACCCTTAGTTCTTTCCCTTGAGAGACCTAAGCTTAGGGAGTTTCAAATTCCTACTGTGTCAAACAATCCATCCGGCATCAAATTGTCCCCTAGGTCTAGGAGCTATGAGATCAAACAGTCTCATCTTTCTCAACTACCATCATTTAATGGTCTTCCAACATAGGACTCCTTAGAGTTTATCAGATATTTTTATGGTTCTATCCAGGAGTTGCCTCTGTGAGATCTTTGTGAGGAGGAGTTGAGGCTGAGGTTGTTTTCATTCTGTCTAAAGGGGAGGGCTAGGACTTGGTTTAAAAATTTAGATGAGGAAATATTTGAAACATGGGAAGAGGTGTGCAATGCCTTTGTATCTAAATTCTATCTGGGGAACACCACCATTGAGGTTAGGCATAAGATCACTGGCTTTGTCCAGGATGAGGGAGAACTCTTTCACGAAACATGGGAAAGGTTCATAGGTTTTCTTAGACAGAGACTCAACCATCAATTAGCTCCCCATATTCTCATGGAGACTTTCTGTAATGCCCTCACCCCCTAAAATCATAACTTATTTTATCAATCTTGTGGAGGTGATTTCTCTGATTCCACTACTGATGGGTTGAAACAATTGTTTGATAATTTGGCTCCAAAATCTCAGCACAAGTGCACTAGGAAAAGAGTCATCCATAGGGCCGATACAAATCCTCATTCTATTTTTGTTGATGATAGGGTCCCTAGGGAGCAGTGCTATCACTATGGGATGTTTGGTCACACTCAGAGATATTGTCCAAACTTTTATCTCCCTGGTTCATGTGATGAGAGTGCCCAGTTTGTTGATTACAGGTCTAGGAATCGAGGTGTCCATGCTCAACTCTCAAATCTGTACCACTCTGGATATCAAGGTCAGCCTAATCTATCATGGAATGATAAAGGGGTCACATCCCAATATTCCACCCACAACCCAAACAAATTTTCCAAAATCAATATGAGACTGAATCTTCTAATTCTCAAGGGGAGTTAAAGGGGATGTTGCAGTAAGTGTTGAGTGAGATCAGCTCATTTAAGAAGGACACAAATTCTAAGATTCAAAATTTAGAACTTCAAATGAGTCAAATGGCTAAGAATCAAGCTGGTAAGGAAAAGAGAAAGCTATCTAGCACTTCAACCCCCAATGTAAGAGAAAATGTGATGGTAGTAACAATAAAGTTAGGGATTAAACTTAAGGAACCAGTTAAGGAACCACCTAGGCAAGAGGAAAATAATATTCAAGCTGAAATTGAAAATGAAAATCTGGAAAATCCCAATTTTGGAAATTTGGAAAGCGAGTTTCAAACTGAACAGATTGTGAAACCCACCATGAGAAAGCTAAGGAATCAAAGAAAATGAAGAGGTAATTGATTAAGGAAGTGAAGAAGAAAGTGGGATTTGAGGAGTAGGTTAATAACCTACTTGTTCTAAAACATTATTCCCCTCCCACTAACTTCCCTGAAAGAGTGGAGCTAAGTGATGAACCAGATTACCTGAGATTTTTGAAACTGATTAGAAGCTTCAACATCAACAAGCCTTTCTTAGAAGCCTTGGATAAAATCCCTTCACATGTTTCATTCAAAAAAAGGTTTCTGAAGAACAAGAATGATTGGAATAAGTTGGATAAAATTGATCTCAATGCGGAGTGTAGTGAAATTGTCCAAAAAAATATTCCTCCCAAATTAAAGAACCATGGTGGCTTTATCATTCAGTGTCAAATAAAAGGAAGTGGGCAACTGAATTGTCTGTGTGACTTAGGAGTAAGTATCAATCTTATGCATTTCTCCTTGTTCACAAAGTTGGGTCTTAGGGATATCCAACCAACTTCTGTTTGTCTTCAGCTTGCTGATAGGTCACTCACACACCCTTATGGGAGAGTGGATGACTTATTAGTAAGTGTGGGAAAACTCACATTGCCCACTGATTTCCTAATCCTTGATATAGAATGTGATGAAAAGGATCCAATCATCTTAGGCAGACCCTTCCTTGCTACTGGTGGTGCCATCATTGATGTCTCCAAAGGTAAACTCACCCTCCAAGCTGTAGATGATGTGGAGGAAACTTTGGCGTCTGAAAGGCCCCAACATGAGGTTACTTTTGATTTGATAGATGTGGCGGAAAATAAATTTTACAAAATTGAGGTTAGAGCTGAGTATGGGTCTTTCCCACTTGAGGTCACAGAGATAATAATTCCCCAACCCACTGAAATTTTTTTCCTGGATACTACTCTTTCCCCACACCCTCCTATTGATGGATAAATTCTTTCTTTGCAACCCATTCTGGAGAGTGAGTCACAACTTTTTCCTGTACTGTCTCAACCAGTTTATAAATGTTTCCCTTATGAAGTTGACTATCTAAGAGTTCCAGAAGCTGGAGAAAGCTCGGGGTTGAGCCCTGCTAAAAAACATGATGATTTCCATTATGAATAAGTGCATTTCCTTGATATCATCTTACCTTCCCAGTTTGATGTTGTGAGTGATTATTTCAAACCTGGAATCTAAATATTCACATCATTTGAGTCCTATGTGGACATTCAGAACAATTTGTGAAAAAATGAATTTGATAACTTCTTCTGGGATATTTATGAGTTGTCAGAGTTGCGATCTATTCTGGGACTTTTTAAGGGTTTTTTCAATGTGTCCTCTTCTGTTTTTTGGGTTGGAGAAAAACTCTAAGATTGGTGGAAGATATGGAAGTATTATTGATTTGAACGATGATTTTCATGAGAAACTGTTGATCTCTTTAAGCACTAATGAACTGATTTTTAGAGACACAGTTCAACTAGACAACATTAATCCTCTTAGTGATCTGGATAAATTTTGGATAATTCTGATTGGTTCTGAAGATGAAAATTTCTTGAGTAGTCCTTCTCTTGATTCCTTAGACAATTATGAAGTTCACACCATTGAAAACTCTTTCCCATTAAATGATCATGGTTAGAAATATTTAGGGGAATAATTTCTAGCTAGGGACTTTAAACCTAGCACTGCATGGGAGTCAAACCATGGTTTAATTTGTTTTCTACTTTAAATTTTTAGTTTGAATAAATATTCCTTGCTTAGTTGTTTGTCTCTCTGTTTGGTGAAAAATAATGTCTGCATTTCCTTATCATATGATGCAAGTGGTCTGGTGGTCTTTGTTTTCTAAGAGAATCATGATTTAGTGGTAGCCACATTTGGAACATTCATGGTGGAAGGAGGTTCTCGTCAGCTCACTGGATTAATGGATAAAACTCCCTAACTCATGCTCTGGGTTTCATTTTACAGAAGTTTTAAATACTTGAACATTAATGTTAAATTGTTTGATCATTTAGGTGAAAAACTGGAGCATCCAGAGTTCATGTACATGGAAGTCAAAGGGAGAGATTTTTAAATAGAAGAAGCTGCACATTCAAGGGAGTATTCTTTTATGTTTTAATGTTTTACTCTTCACATTTTCATTTCATGCTACTATGAATTAAGTGTGGGGGAGCTTCCGCTGGTTTTTGAAACTTGTGAACTGTATTTCCTGCATGGGTGTTTATCTTCTAGTATCTAGAGAGTTGAAAATGTATTTTGAGCTGATTTGTGAAACATGATTGCACCCATTGCTTACAATTTCATTATGGTGCTGCTGCACGTCATTGTTAACCATGCTACTATTTGAAGTAAATTGATACAATATTTTGTCTGCTCACAATGATTCAAGAATGAATATTTTATAAATACACTTGGTTGCTGGTGATGGTTGGTGGGCTTGGGTTCTTCTGTTTTTGTTTGTGTGGGTTTTTATTTTCTTTTAATTTTTGTGTGGCAAAGAATTTTTCTTTTAAACTTCATTGATACCCCTCCATATCATTTTTCAGCTGAAATGTCAATCTATTTTGTACATAAACTGTCTTCCACCTTAGAATAAAACATTAGGGACAATGTTGGGTTTTAAGTGTGGGGTAGAGGGGTCATTCTAGTGGCATGTTGAATTCTCCCTTCTTGAACCAGAGTTTGTAAAAAAATGGTCAATTTTTTTCATTTTTTTTAAAAAATGGTTCAAAATTCCATTAAAATTTTTAAAATTCTTTCATCACTTGATGGTCATTGGAGGTTCAATGGTACTTCATTTATGTCCTGTTTAGTGGATAATTGTTTGCTGGATGTTGAGAGTGGCACTTAGTCAGAAACTGTTAAGTACGAATGATTTATGAGTGAAATTGTTCCCTATCTCAATGGATCTCTCTGTTTAGGAACTGAGGATAAGAGTATGACATGATAGGTTTTGTGGGATTATGATCATGGCTTAGGGTAACTTGAAGTTCTCACCAGAACCCATGAGGCTCACATTTTTATAAAATAATATTCAATCACATTTGGAAGTCAATTCGTATGATTATTAATTAAGTCCTTTGTAACTGGAGTAAAATGGGAAAATGGGATCCCTCGGTGAGTATATGAGACAAGGTGCATTGGGGGTGTTTCTGTGAATAAATAAAGCCAATTTCAATTTTAATAAGTGCTATGCACAATGCTTTGCACATGGAATATGGTTGGGAAAAAGTAAAATAAAGTGCCCTTGTCAAAAATGAACTCATTAGGGTGAGGGGAATTTTGAACCCAGATGAAGAAGGGAGCAATTGACTTGGTAAATTTTCATTTGATCTGAATCAATAAAGTGATCAATTTCATGGACATTAATTTTTGGAACCTGGGGGAAGGTGAGAATGGAAGGTGCCCTTTGTTAAGTTTTAAGTTCTGTTTCATCTAACCTGTCAACACTCCTTGAATCAGTACTTGAATTGAAGGTGAAGTAGGATGGTTAATGATTAAACATAGGAGGCATGACATACTTGACAGTGTATGATTTTGTGAGGCTTTTGATTTCCAGTGAGTATTTGAAGCTATACGGGACAACATTTTTTAACACCTTTGAAAAACCTGACTCATTTTTTGGTCCTTTCCATCTAGATATTTAAGATTAACCATGCACCTTTTGAGCTGAAACTCACTAATCATATGTTTGTTTTAAATTTAAGGGCATGTATTTGTTTGAGGACAAAAAAAAGCTTTATGTTTGGGGAAGTTTGTTGTGGCAGTTTTTTAACTCTCTTTTCCAAATCCATTTCATATTTCTATCGACCCTTTTATATTAAAATGTTGTTTTTTATTAAATAATTGATGAGTGTTGTGTTTTTGTACTTTCTATGTATAATAATCAGCTTTTAGTTTAAAACATGTTTTTTAATGTGCATTAGGGTCATTGTAAATAATTCTTAAATTAACTTAGTCTTGAGAATTAGAATTTTATTTATTTATTCTTTTATTTTTATAATTTTTCATTCTAGTTAGTTTATTAATTCATTTATTAAATTGATTAATGCTTTATTCTTTAAATTTTAAATAAATAATTCTTTTTGGTTTTTAGTATTTTAACAAGTTAATTAGTTTAACAAATTAATTTTATTAAATTACTTTTTCTTATTCATTAATGTACTTTATTAGTTCTTTAATTAATTTGTTTATAATTTTTAACCCAAATAAATTCATTCTTTTTAATAAAGTACAATTAATTTTATTATTTAACTTTGTATTATTTATTTATTTTTCAATTCCATTCAATTTAATTTAATTTATTAATTAATTAATCTTTTTTTAGTTTTATTAATTTATTTATTTATTTATTTTCTTTGTTGTGTTTGTTTGCAGGTGTTGCAGTCATGGTGCCACCGTATTGTCTACGCACTGTCTCACTGTTTCAAGAATGGTGGCACATCGCACTTCATCCCAACCACAGTTCACTTCACGGTTCCACACTCACACCATTCCACCCTTACTGTTCCACTCTCACGGTCACGGTGAGACTGTGAGCAACACTCACGGTGCCACAGTACCCCCATTTATTGTCTCACCGTGACACTCACGGTGCCTCCTTTCACGGACCCCTCCTGCTTCTTCCCTGTCTTCCCCCACAGAACCGGCGCCATGGTCTCAACGCTTCACCAACTGTCTCGCCGTAATTCCTCACCCCACCTTTGTACACCGTCACCCATACTACTCCCATACAACCTCCTCATCCACGCAGAGCAACAAATTCAAAGCAACAAACAAAAAAATCCAAAAAATCACAGAATTTGAAGAACATATCAAGAGAATAAATCAAAATCTGGAATCAAAATCCAAACTCTTTCCCAAATCCTACAAATCTCAGCAATTAAACCTGCTGTTATGCCGCACTCCCTCTGAAACGACACCGTGAACCAGTCGTCGAACCCTAACTCACCTCGCCATTGTGCATAGCGCCAACCTTCCCCTGCATTCCAGCTCCGTACCACCTCGTCGGCACTTCCTCGAGCCTCCTTGCACCCCTCTCCTAGATCTAGAAGCACAGTAGCCCGCATAACCTCGGATCCCCTGCACCACACCCCGATTTGCTGCTGCTGCTCCATTTCTGCATCCCCTTCTACGCCGGCGACCCTGCCTCTATGTCGTGATGTCGCGACTTCTTCCAACCCTCACCGCGGCCTGAACCTCCATGCCACCTCGGACCGCACTACCAAGCCTGTGCCGCTGCGGTCTCACACCCCCTTCTCACCGGAGAGCCACTCGAAGCCCGTGCCGAGACCTCCCCCATTTTTCTTCTCTCTTCCCTCTCTTCTCCCCTGTGTCAAACCAAATTCCCACCCCCCCAATTCATCCTTTTTATTTTATTGATTATATTATAATTATAAATTTAAACTAATTATTATAATAACATCACATTATATATAATAAAATATATAATATACATTATACATAATAAACAGATTCATATACACATTTATAATATTAATTACTTTTGTTTATTAATAAGTAAATATTAAATAAATATAATACTTATATTTACATATATTAGTAATAATATTAGATACTATAAATTATATATATATATATTAATAAACATTTTTTTAAGTATCAATATAACATAACGTTTTTTTATAGTAGTTTCATTCTCTGACGCACGTGCGTTTTTTGCAGAGGGAGGGGTACAACTTGCCACACACGCGCCATTTCGTTCAGTTAGGAGCTACTGCTTCAGTGACCAGCACGGGAGGAAGCAACGTAGTGAAATCTACACGTGAAGGCCAGGGAACAACTCGGGGTGATTCCAGAGTCTTCGATTGGGTGATGAATGTGCGAGAGGCGGGAGAGACATTGATGAATCACGCGGAGCTGGAGCATTAGATAATATCATTCGGGGGATCATTGCAAAGGGGTGGGTTCTATCAGGGCATTCCAGAACTTCATTATAGGGGGTCTAGCATCCACTCTTCTATCCAGATATCCCTCGATCCATCAAGGAATCACGATTGACCTTCGATCCATCTCATCACCAAAATGGAGGCAGACAGACACAGAGCAGAAGATCAGAATCGACGTAGTTGCTGGAGAGAGGATCAATATCACGGGAGATGTTTCTTTATTTATTGTTTGTTTCATTCTGTTTTAAGATTTTAATGTGTAGTTAAATAGATTAGGGGAATCGGGTTGTAGAGAACTGGTCATCCATATATCCGTCATGTTTTATTAGTTTGATTTCTCAGTGCAATTCCATTGCTCGGGTTTTCTCTTCTGTTTATTTTGAGTATCTTTTTACATTACCTAATGACCGATGGGTGTGGTAATGAATCATTTCACCATGGATCATTGACCAAAGTACTAAGAATTGGAAAAGGTCAATGCATCTCTTCTCCAATTTAAGCAGATTTTTCCATGGGTCAAGATCGGAAGATCGAGGCTCAATGAAGTTAATCGAGCTGTGTAGATCGACAATAGTGACAACTCAGTGGATTAACACCATTCTTTTATGCACTGAATAATTAAATTAAACCAAGAAGAATTGGAGAATATCTTTTTAATTAGTTCAAAGTAGCCTGAGGACCCTAAAATCATCATTATTGTTTGGTCTCTGTTCAAGCCACATATTTCACCATATCACCTTCATTTTCACACCCACAATTAGTGTTTGTTTTACTGTGTACGTACTGTTTTCTTATCAGTTTTTGTTAATGTTCTATTTTATATTTTTTCTGTTTTAGTTTTAAATTGGTCTAGCACAGTATAAGTCCTTCTCTGTGGTTCGACACACTTCTTACTGTAGTACTAGTAGTTTGTAGGGTTTATAAATTTTAAATTTGTGCGCACTCAATGTCTGCGCGGCCAAATTTTGGCACCATTTCCGGGGAGGGCATGTGAAACCAAGTAAAACAACAACAAAAAAATTATTAAATAGAACAAAAAAAATAAAAAACATAAAACTGTACAAAAAAATCTCAAGAAAAGCTTATTGTTGAAGCAGCATTCACACTAGAGCTTCTATGTTTGAACTTGAAACTCCAAATCAAGAAATCAACAAGCATTGTTCTGCAATTAGATAAAAAAAGCAACTTGAAATGGAGAATTTAAAAAACATTGCTGGAAATAAAAATTTCAATGGGCCACAGCCCTTAGTTCCTGCCCTTGAGAGACCTAAGCTTAGGGAGTTTCAAATTCCTACTGTGTCAGACAATCCATGCTGCATCAAATTGTCCCCTAGGTCTAGGAGCTATGAGATCAAACAGTCTCATATTTCTCAACTGCCATCATTTAATGGTCTTCCAACATAGGACTCCTTAGAGTTTATCATATATTTTTATGGTTCTGTCCAGCAGTTGCCTCTGTGAGATCTTTGTGAGGAGGAGTTGAGGCTGAGGTTGTTTACATTCTGTCTAAAGGGGAGGGCTAGGACATGGGTTAAAAATTTAGATGAGGAAATCTTTGAAACATGGGAAGAGGTGTGCAATGCCTTCGTATCTAAATTCTATCTGAGGAACACCACCATTGAGGTTAGGAATAAGATCACTGGCTTTGTCCAGGATGAGGGAGAACTCTTTCACGAAGCATGGGAAAGGGTTAGAGGTTTTCTTAGACAGAGCCCCAACCATCAATTAGCTCCCCATCTTCTCATGGAGACTTTCTATAATTCCCTCACCCCCTACAATCAGAACTCAGTTAATCAATCTTGTGGAGGTGATTTCTCTGATTCCACTGTTGATGATCTGAAACAACTGTTTGTTAAGTTGGCTAAAAAATCTCAGCACAAGTGCACTAGGAAAAGATTCATCCATTGGGATGATACAAATCCTCAAGCTATTTTTGTTGATGATAGGGTCCTTAGGGAGCAGTGTAATCACTATGGGATGTTTGGTCACACTCAGAGATATTGTCCAAACTTTGATCTCCCTGGTTCATGTGATGAGAGTGCCCAGTTTATTGATTACAGGTCATGGAATCAAGGTTTCCATGCTCAACTCTCAAATCCATACCACTATGGATATCAAGGTCTACCCAATCTATCATGGAATGATCAAGGGGTCACATAGCAGCCCACTGCCCCAAACAAGCATCCCATTCCCCCAATTTTCCACCCACAACCCAAACAAATTTTCCAAAATCAATACGAGGCTGAATCTTCTAATTCTCAATGGGAGTTAAAGGGGATGCTGCAACAAGTGTTGAGTGAGATAAGCTCATGTAATAAGGACACAGATTCTAAGATTCAAAATTTAGAACTTCAAATGAGTCAAATGGCTTAGAATCAAGCTGGTAAGGAAAAGAGCAAGCTGCCTAGCACTTCAACCCCCAATCTAAGAGAAAATGTGATGACAGTAACAACTAGTTCAGGGATTAAACTTAAGGAACCAGTTTAGGTACCACCTAGGCAAGCGGAAAATAATGTTCAAGCTGAAATTGAAAATGAAAATCTGGAAAATCCCAATTCTTGAAATCTGGAAAGCGAGTTTCAAACTGAAGAGATTGTGAAACCCACACATGAGAAAGATAAGGAACCAAAGAAAATGAAGTGAGAATTGATTAAGGAAGTGAAGATGATAGTGGTATATGAGGAGAAGGTGAATAACCTACCTGTTCTAAAACATTATTCCCCTCCCATTCTCTTCCCTGAAAGAGTGAAGCAAAGTGATGAACTCGATTACCTGAGATTTTTGAAACTGATTTGAAGCTTCACTATCAACATGCCTTTCTTAGAAGCCTTGGATAACCCTTCATATGTTTCATTAAAAAAAGGATTTCTGAAGAACAAGAATGATTGGAAAAAGTTGGATAAAATTTATCTCAATGCGGAGTGTTGTGAAATTGTCCAAAAAAATATTCCTCCCAAATTAAAGGACCCTAGTGGATTTATCATTCAGTGTCGAATAGGAGGAAGTGGTCAACTTAATTGTCTATGTGACTTAGGAGAAATTATCAATCTTATTCATTTCCCCTTGTTCACAAAGCTGGGTCTTAAGGATATCCAACCAACATATGTTTTTCTTCAGCTTGATGATAGGTCACTCACACACCCTTATAGGAGAGTGGATGACTTATTAGTAAGTGTGGGAAAACTCACATTGCCCGCTGATTTCCTAATCCTTGATATGGAATGTGATGAAAAGGCTCCAATCATCTTAGGTTGACCCTTCCTTGCTACTGGTGGTGCCATCATTGATGTCTCCAAAGGTAAACTGACCCTCTAAGCTATAGATGATGTGAAGGAAATTTTGGTATTTGAAAGGCCCAAACATGAGGTTACATGTGATGTGCTAGATGTGGCTACGAATCAATGTTACAAAATTGAGGTTAGAGCTGAGTATGGGTCTTTCCCACTTGAGGTAACAGAGATACTAATTCCCCAAACAACTGAAATTGTTTTCCTGGATACTACTCTTTCCCCACACCCTCCTGTTGATGATCAAATTATTTCTTTGGAACCCATTCTGGAGAGTGAGTCACAACTTTGTCCTGCACTGTCTCAACCTGTTTATGAAATTTTCCCTTGTGAAGTTGATTGTCTAAGAGTTCCGGAAGTTGGAGAAAGCTCTAGGTTGAGCCATACTAAAAAACATGATGATTTTCATTATGAACAATTGCATTTCCTTGATATCATTTTACCTATCTAGTTTGATGTTGTGAGTGATGATTTCAAACCTGAAATCAAAATATTCACATCATTTGAGTCCTATGTGGACATTTAGAACAATTTTTTGAAAATTGAATTTGATAACTTCTTCTGGGATATTTCTGAGCTGTCAGAGTTGCGAGCTATTCTGGGACTTGTTGAGGTTTTTGTCAATGTGTCCTCTTCTATTTTTGGGTTGGAGAAAAACTCTAAGTGTGGTGGATGATCTGGAAGTATTCATGATTTGAACGATGATTTCCATGGGAAAATGTTGAGATATTTAAGCGCTAATGAACTGATTTTTAGAGATACAATTCAGCTAGACAACATGAATCCTCTTAGTGATCTGGATAAATATTGGATAATTCTGATTGGTGCTAAAGATGAAAATGTCTTGAGTGGTCCTTCTCTTGATTCCTTAGACAATTGTGAATTTCACACCATTGACAACTCTTTCCCATTAAATGATCATGGTTAGAAATATTTAGGGGAATAAGTTCTGGCTAGGGACTTTAAAACTAGTGTTGTATGGGAGGCAACCCATGGTTTACTTTGTTTTCTGCTTTAAATTTTTAGTTTGAATAAATGCTCCTTGATCAATTGTTTGTATCTCCGTTTGGTGAAAAATAATGTCTGCATTTCCTTATCATATGATGCAAGTGGTCTGGTGGTCCTGGTTTGCTAAGAGAATCATGTTTCAGTGGTAGCCATATTTGGAACATTCGTGGTGGAAGGAGGTTGTTGTCAGGTCACTGGATTAATGGATAAAACTCCCTAACTCATGCTCTGGGTTTTATTTTACAGAAGTTTTAAATACTTGAAAATTAATTTTAAATTTTTTCATCATGTCGGTGAGAAACTGGAGCATCCATAGTTCATGCACATGGAAATCAAAGGGAGACATTTCTAAATATAAGAAGCAGCACATTCAGGGGAGTATTTTTTTATGTTTCAATGTTTTACTCTTCACATTTTCATTTCATGCTACTATGAATTAAGTGTGGGGGAGCTTCCGCTGGTTTTTAAAACTTGTGAACTGTATTTCCTGCATGGGTGTTTAGATTATAGTATCTAGAGAGTTGAAAATCTATTTTGAGCAGATTCGTGAAACATACATGCACCCATTACTTATAATTTCATTATACTGCCGCTGCATGTCACTGTTAATCACGCTACTATTTGAAGTGAATTGATACAATATTTTGTATGCTCACAATGATTCAAGCATGAATATTTCAGAAATACACTTGGTTGCTGGTGATGGTTGGTGGGGTTGGGTTCTTCTATTTTTGTTTTTTTGGGTTTTTATTTTCTTTTACTTTTTGTGTGGCAAAGAATTTTTTTTAACTTCATTGATACCCCTCTATATCCTTTTTCAGATGAAATGTCAATCTATTTTTTACATAAATTTTCTTCCACATTATAATACAAAATTGGGGACAATGGTGGGTTTTACGTGTGGGGGAGAGGGGTCATTCTAGTGTCATGTTGAATTCCCCCTTCTTGAACCTGGGTTTGTTAAAAAATGGTCAATTTTTTTTCATTTTTTAAAAAAAATGGATCAAAATTACATTAAAATTTTTCAAATTATTTCATCACTTGATGGTCATTGGAAGTTAAATGGTACTTCATTTATGTCCTGTTTGGTAGATAATTGTTTGCTAGATGTTGAGAGTGGCACTTAGTCAGAAACTGTTAAGTACGAATGATTGCTGAGTGCAATTGTTCAGTATCTCTATGGATCTTTCTATTTAGAAACTGAGGATATGAGTGTGACAGGATAGGTTTTGTGGGATTATGATCATGGGTTAGGGTAACTTGAAGTTCTCACCAGAACCCATGAGACTCACGTTTTTATAAAATAATATTCTATCACTTTAGGATGTCAATTCAAATGATTATTAATTAAGTCTTTTGTAACTGGAGTAAAATGGGCAAATGGGATCCCACGATGAGTATCTGAGACAAGGTGCATTAGGGGTGTTTCTGTGAATAAATAAAGACAATTTCAATTTTAATAAGTTCTATGCACAATGATTTTCACATGGAATATGGCTGGGAAAAAGTAAAATAAAGTGCCCTTGTCAAAAATGAACTCATTAAGGTGAGGGGAATTTTGAACCCAGACGAAGAAGGGATCAATTGACTTGGTAAATTTTCATTTGAGCTGAATCAATAAAGTGATCAATTTAATGGACTTTAATTTTTGGAACCTGGGGGAAGGTGATAATGGAAGGTGCGCTTTGTTAAGTTTTGAGTTCCATTTCATCTAACCAGTCAACAGTCTTTGAATCAGTACTTGAATTGAAGGTGAAGTAGGATGGTTAATGATTACACATAAGAGGCATGACATACTTGACGGTGTATGAGTTTGTGAGGCTTTTGATTTCCAGAGAGTATTTGAAACTAGACGGGACAACATTTTTCAACACCATTGAAAAACCTGACTCATTGTTTGGTCCTTTCCATCTGGATATTTAAGTTTAACCATGCACCTTTTGAGCTCAAAATCACTAATCATATGTTTGTTTTAAAGTTAAGGGCATGTATTTCTTTGAGGACAAACAAAGATTTAAGTGTGGGGGAGTTTGATGAGGCAGTTTTTTAACACTCTTTTCCACATCCTTTTTGTATTTTCTATCGACCTTTTTATATTAAAATGTTGTTTTTTATTAAATAATTGATAAGTGTTGTGTTTTTGTACTTTCTATGTAGAATAATCAGTTTTTAGTTTAAAACATGTGTTTTAATGTGCATTATTGTCATTTTAAATAATTCTTAAATTAACTTAGACTTGCGAATTAGACTTTTATTTATTTATTCTTTTATTTTTATAATTTTTCATTCTAGTTAGTTTATAAATTCATTTATTAAATTAATTAATGCTTTATTCTTTGAATTGTAAATAAATAATTCTTTTTGCTTTTTATTCTTTTAATAAGTTAATTAGTTTAACAATTTAATTTTATTCAATTAATTTTTCTTATTCATTAGTGTACTTTATTAGTTCTTTAATTAATTTGTTTATAATTTATAACCCAATTAAATTCATTCTTTTAAATAAAGTGCAATTAATTTTATTATTTAACTTTGTATTATTTATTTATTTTTCAATTCCATTCTATTTAATTTAATTTATTAATTTATTAATCTATTTTTATTTTTATTAAATTATTTATTTATTTAGTTTCTTTGTTGTGTTTGTTTGCAGGTGTTTCGGTCGCGATGCCACCGTATTGTCTAGACACTATCTCACTGTTTCAAGAATGGTGGCATGTCGCACTTCATCCCAACCACAGTTCACTTCATGGTTCCACTCACACCGTTCCACCCTTACTGTTCCACACTCACAGTCACAGTGAGACCATGAGCAACACTCACGGTGCCACAGTACCCCCATTTACTGTCTCACCGTGACACTCACGGTGCCTCCTTTAACGGGCCCATCTCGCTTATTCCCTGTCTTCCCCCATAGAAATGGTGCCACGGTCTCACTGCTTCACCAACTGTCTCACCGTAATTCCCCCCCCCCCCCCCGCCTTCGTACACCGTCACCCATACTACTCCTCTACAACCTCCTCATCCACGCAGAGAAACAAATTTAAAGCAGCAAACAAAACAAATCCGACAAATCACATAATTTGAAGAACATATCAAGCGAATAAATCAAAATCAGGAATCAAAATCCAATCTCTTTCCCAAATCCAGAAACTCTCTGCAATTCAACCTCATGTTACGCCACACTCCCTCTGAAATGACACCGTGAACCAGTCGCCGAACTCTAACTCACCTCGTCGATGTGCACTGCGCCGACCTTCCCCTGCATTCCAGCTACGCACCACCTCACCGGCACTACCTTGATCCATCTCACACCCCTATCCTAGAACCCGAAGTACAATAGCCCGCATAACCTCATATCCCCTACACCACACCCCGATTTCCTGCTGCTGCTCCATTTCCGAATCCCCTTCTCCGCCGGCGACCATGCCTCCTTGTCGAGCCATCGTGACCTCTTCCAACCCTCACCGCGGCCTGAACCTCCATGCCACCTCAGACCGCACTGCCAAGCCTGTGCCGATGCGGTATCACACCCTTTATTCACCGGAGAGCCACCAGAATCCCACACCGAGACCTCCCCCATTTTTCTTCCCTCTTCCCTCTCTTCTCCCCTGCGTCGAACCAAATTCCCCCCCCCAATTCATCCTTTTTATTTTATTGATTATATTATTATTATAAAATTAAAATAATTATTATAATAACATCATATTATATATAATACAATATATAATATATATTACACATAATAAACATATTCATATACACATTTATAATAATAATTACTTTTTTATAATAAGTAAATATTAAATAAATATAATGATTATATTTACATATATTAGTAATAATATTAGATATTATAAAGTATATATATATATATATATTAATAAACATTTTTTTAAGTAGAAATATAATATAAAGTTTTTTATAGTAGTTTCATTCTCTGACGCACGTGCGTTTTTTGCATAGGGAGGGTTGCAGCTTGCCGCACATGCAACATTTCGTTCAGTTAGGAGATACTGCTCCGGTGACCAGTGCGAGAGGAAGCAACATAGTGAAATCTACACGTGGAGGCCAGGTAACAACTTAGGGGAGATTCCAAAGACTTCAATTGGGTGATGAATGCACGAGAGGTGGGAGAGACATTGATGAATCCAGTGGAGTAGGAGCATTAGAGAATATCATTCGGGGGATCATTGCAAAGGGCTGGGATCTATCGGGGCATTCCAAAACTTCATTACAAGGGGGAAAGCATCCACTCTTCTATCTAGATATCCCTTGATCCATTAGGGAATTGCGATTGACCTTTGATCCATCTCATCACCAAAACGGAGGTAGACAGACACAGAGCAGGAGATCATAATCGAAGTAGTTGCTGGAGAGAGGAGAAATCTCGCGGGAGATGTTTCTTGATTCATTATTGTTTCTTTATGTTTTACTATTTTAATTTTTAGTTAAATAGATTAGGGGAATCAGGCTATATAGAACTGATCATCCATATATCTATCATGTTTTATTAGTTTGATTGTTCAGTGTGATTCCATTGCTCAGTTTTCTCTTCTGTTTATTTTGAGTATCTTTTTACATTACCTAATGACCGACGGGTGTGGTAATGAATCATTTCACTGTGGACCATTGACCGAAGTACTGAGAATTGGAAAAGTTCAATGAATCTCTTCTCCAATTTAAGCAGATTTTTCCAAGGGTCAAGATCAGAAGATCGAGGCTCAAGGAAGTTAATTGAGCTGTGTAGATCCACTTTAGTGACAACTCAGTGTATTAACACCATTTTTTTGCACTGAGTAATTGAAATAAACCAATAATAAGCAGATAATATCTTTTTAATCAGTTCAAAGCAGCCTGAGGACCCTAAAATCATCATTACGTTTTTCTCTCTATTGAAGCCACATATTTCACCACATCACCTTCATTTTCACACCCACTATTAGTCTTTGTTTCATTGTGTACGTATAGTTTTCTTATCAGTTTTTGGTATTGTTCTATTTTATCTTTTTTCTGTTTTAGTTTTAAATTGGTCTAGCACAACATAAGTCCTTCTCTGTGGTTCGACACCCTTCTTACCACAGTACTAGTAGTTTTTAGGGTTTATAAATTTTAAATTTTTGCGCACTAAACGACTACGCGGCCAATATATGAATAAAAAACTAGGGAATAACATTTAAATAAAGAAACATTTCACAAATACAAACATGAATTAAGAATTTGTGAACAATTCATAATATATATCTAAGTATAAATACATTTTAATTTTAGTGTATTCACTATCAACATTCCATATTTTTTAATATAAACACCTCATATACATTTTATAATATTAATTCCTTTATATAATTCATTATATGATATTTCACTTTAAATATATGATATTTTTTAAATTATAAACATTTTATAGTCCATTTTTTATTATGTAAATAATTTACATAATCTAAATATCATATAAATATAATTATTTAAACCTTGATTAAATCATTAATCAATACTCTTTTCATGTGTTTCAAATAATATTCTAATAAGTCCCTTAATTTTAATTATTCAAGTTAATAAATTTAAAAAATTCATAATCTTTAAATATAAATAAGTTTATTTTTTCCTTATTTTGTAATTTATAAACAAGTTATAAATTTTCTCTTATGATTCAACATATAAATTTTATTTAATTCATAATTTATTCCATATAGTTAAGTTATTTTTTAATATTTACATTTAATATTATGTAATTTTTAAATATAAATTTTTTTATAAACATTTATTACTTCATTATAAACTCTTTATAAATAATAATTTTAATATTTATTTATAAATTTATAAATATCCTAAAAATATATCTTATCACTATTTATAAATAACTTGTAAATAATAAAACTCAATTCATAATTTAATTTTGAATACAAAAAAGTCTTTCTACAATATTTATATTTTATGATCCAATGGGAGTCATAGTATGCAAATACTATGTAAAAACACATAAAACATTATGCATTATAAATAATGTTTTATGACCAATATCCATGTTGCCTCTTATGATATCCTTATCATATTTTATGAAAGGTTTAGATATCATAAAGTCAATAAGATACTCTATTTTTTCAAAACATTTCTCAGAATTCATCTTATACGATGTGTAGGTATTGCACACTACAACAAGTGAAATTCTAATAATTTAAACTATTTCATTGATTGTGATATCCTACACCATATGTTGTGATAAAAAACTCATAAAATAATGATCGATTCATATTTTATGATTGGAGTATGATAAGGAATATAATTTTTATTTCTTCGATCATCATCATGATTTCAAATATATATGTGCATGGTAATTTTTTATACCATTGCTAAGATTCATTGGGATCCAATAAAATTTATTATTGGAAGTGGAAAATGATTAATAATTATAAACCAATATAATCAAGAAATAATGATTGAATCTATACATAAAATGGAAATTAATAATTTTTATAAACCATGCCTTTCACCATTGATCTATTATATCATCTTCAATAAAAAATGCATGGTTTTGATGGAGATTATTAGCGGATGTCGAAGAACATATCATGTATAGGGATATACATGGATTTTGATTGAACCACTCATCACATAAGTGAGATCCTTCACCCACTATGGGATTATAATGCCTTGATATGAAACGATGGTAGAAGAAGAGATCACCGAGTGAGAAGGAGTTTCATTCAAACATTAACTAAGGAAAAACCTTATCGAAAGAGAACTACCTCCTTATATAGAATGTTAAGTAAGATACTTGGTTTTTGTCTCATTTACTCATGTTTTATAATTCATGAGTAAAAGATTTTTCCAACTCATTTAACTCATCATGGATACTTTTCACCCCTTATCCATTTTATCTTATGAAATGGATAATTATGATAGCTAGTGTATAAGATTTCATCAACCAAAACTATCAATTCTAGTTTCATCGTATAAAAAACATTATTATGTGGTTACTCATATATTATGATAGTATAGACTACGTGGTCGGTGGATTATATGATATCCTTCCATCATACCCAATAATTGAAGAAGGTAGAGGCATGAAATTATATTTCATTCATTGATGATTATCCTTAATCATATAATATGACTGCATATGAAGGGACATACAATATAGTTATATCATAAAAGATGATATGTTTAAACCAAGGTATATCATATTCACTTATTTTCATTATATTATACTATATGGAATGTTTATGTCATACTCTATGTTATAAACCCAAACACATCACATGTGTGAAGGATTTAGGGAAAATACCCATCAGGATTTACACACATGGGAGGATTTAATTAAATCTCAAGGTGAGATACATTATTATATACATAAGACTAGGAACCACCATGATAGGTGGTGGTTAAGGGAGAAGGTATTCATACATATCTGGTGAATGTGGGTGCGTAATTTGGATTCTTTTACAACTACTGGCTAGGGTTCCCTATAGTGGAACATTGGTGATGTGTCAAGGGAATGATAGTGTGGTGTCCAATAAAATATGCGGTTGACTAGAATGCGTATGATGGTGGATAGGTCATTGAAATAGGGATAAAACATATTATATGGGGGAATATTAACCATATAAATTAAATCATAGGTCGTATGGCTATGAATGACTCATGGAAAGTGGTGTCTGTTGTAACAGACCATGTTTTTATGGGTTGGAAATTCCAAAAAGAAGCATTAACTTATAGTTTGGTAGATAATTTTTTTTGAGAACCTAGACTTAGAATAAGGTTCTAAGAGTTTTGAATTCTCAAAAGAAATGTTTTTTATATGTCTTAAGGTTCATTGGACACCTTGGGGTTCTATTGAGTGTTAGAGGGAAACCAAAGTGCTCAGTCTTTAGTAGGGAGTTGCTTCAATAATTTTACATCATGAAGTGGGGATTCACAATGTGAGATTTTGAAATATAGGACTAGGGATCCATTTCCTAAGTGGGTCTCAGTGTGTACTATCGATTCATGTATCAAAAGGGTTGGTCACTTTTTCAAAAAAGGTGTATCAAACCCTTTTTATTCTTCACAGGTGGACGTGTGTGGGGAGGGTCTGGGTCAGAAATCCTCCTCCCACTTCTCCTCTTCATTTCAGGTTATTATGGGTGTGATTTTATGATGATCTTCGGTGTTCTCACCCTTAATTGTCCTATTTTATTCATTTTTTGACTGATTTAACATAAATTTTTTATAGGTTTTTATGATAATTGCACAGGTGAATTGGAAACCATCCATTCATTGTGGGGATTTCATGAACATTGGCTAAATGTGGGGCCTGAGATATCATCTACATTTCATTGGAAGTGATTTTATTATTTTTATTTCTCCCAATGATTTATCCTGGGGTTTTTAGTGATTTTCGGAGAAATTGACCATTGCAACATGCATTTAAATTGGGGAATTTTCTTTTCATAGGTTCAAGTGTGTGTCAGAAATGGACTATACACCATTTCTTATGGTTTCAGTAAGTGGATGGAAATCATTGAGTTTTTAGGCATTTATACATATTTAAATTAAATTTATTAATTAAATATATGTTTTATAATTAATTATTGGTTTCATGGAAAATTATATAGGTTTAAGGGGTCATAGATGAGGCTTGTTTATCTTGGAAGAGGCTCGATAAAGCCCATCGAGTGGTTAAATCCATTTTCTTGTTAGGTGGCCCATATGATGAAAAAGCATAAGACTATCTATTTATGAGTGATCATGCCTACATTATTTCATTGGATTGTGAGGTTTTTGGATGGGGTGTCTTTGAGGCTCCCAGGATGAGACCAAGTGCTCTTCTACACTTTTGTGAACAAGAATCACAAAGGAAATATGTCACCAATGGGTGAAGACTTGGGTTGAGATGAAGAGAGTCCTCTAAGAAGTATAAGACATGAGTTGATATTCCAGTAGCCAAGATTTGTTTACTTAGGTATACTTGGACAGGTTGAAGAGGCTTAGTCTTATTGATGATTTATGGTATGATTGTAGGTCTTAGTCTTGAAACATGAAACCTTCATGAGTATGGTATGGGGCTTGGTGAGTTTTTTGAGAAAGGATAGTTCTTCCGGACTGGACTAGGTGTCTCAGAGAAGGGTTTTCTCTAAGTTATGGGTTAAGGGATCTCCCATAGAAGATGTGAGATGAAACCCTAGTATAGGTCATGGGTTTTTTTGGGAATTGAAATTTTGATTCCAAGGGTCTTAGAGAGCGATGTCTTGGGATGGTCCCAGGTGGAAGGACCAGGTTTCATGATGTTAGACTAGACCTTTAGGTCTACATTAGAGGATACATCAAGTACTGATGAAATTGGTGAGTCATGAGAGGTATGGTGTCAGTGGGAAGAGACATAATGGGTATGTAATACCTTGTGGATGCCTCAATGGGAGAGTTGAGACATGATGTGATGAGGGGATAGGTCTCAAGTGACTAGTGACCTGGGATTAGTAAGTGAGTTGTGTGATTGAATACAAGTACTTCGTGTGTGAATGTGTTTTTTTACCTCCTAAGAGAATGTGGGTATAATTCATGGTGATTTTTATATCCACATAGTTTATATAGATTTATTGGTGGGATTACTATTCCCTTCTCATCTAGGTGTCGATTTGAGGACCTTTCCATGAGTGGCTTGGGCAAGTGTGCATGAATTTAACGTTTCCATATATTTTCTTATGGATGTATGACCTTACCCATTGTCTCTGGGTATTGGGATAAGGTTTGAAAATTACACTACACTAAGTCTTTGGTTATGGGCTAGGATCATATATGGTGGCATGAGGTGATGACTAGATTCTGGAATGGTACCAAAGTAAGTATGTCGGGATCTCAGTGGCTTGGTTAGTACATCATGACCTCATGGGTGTGTCAATCTCATTGAGTGTCATGATGGCCTCATAAGTTAATAAATATTTGATGAACATGTTAATTTATTATATTTCTTTTCTTTATTCATATAAATTCACATGACAACATCTACTAGGGGTTCTTAGTGAGACTCTACTATTGGTATTGTTTTTCAATGTTACGACTATATGATTTCACCATGGGTGATACACTTGAGTTTTCAGGGATTATGAACTATATTGGTTTTTTATGTTATTCTATTAGAAATAGTTTGTTTACATAAATCATAGAAGGCATGTGGGATCACATGAAACATTTGGGATTGTATGTGGTTGGATACTAATGTTTGGATTTGTTATTTAATGTTTCAACAACTTATAAGGTGTTTTCCTATAAAAATGATTGTGGTTCGGTATACGCATTTGATGCACTTATAATTCATTCATGAGGGAATGGTATACCTAAGATATGATTAGAGTAGAGTAATGTAATTCCCTATGGATATGGATCCTTTTGGGTCATTAGTATATTTGTTTATTCATTTAAATAATCAATAAAAACTTATATGGTGGTTTCCCATATAGCTTCTTGGTAGAATTCTACTTAACCAAACTGAGAAACTGATGAAAAGCATATAGATACCTTGGAATTTCTTTCTGCAAAGAACTTGGAGAGTATTGGATATCAAGGTTGGTTTTAGGGTATGATTTATTAGATTCCTCTCAAGATACATTTTTAGGAAGTGTGGTGGGAGAATGGGTAGAAACTCGTGAAATTCAAAAAGATGCATGTGCGGTGATAGATCATGTGATTATCCTTTTCATGGGTCAAATTCCTTAGCCTATTGGTTTATTCTAACATAAAATGGGTACAGTCGATGGGTTATTCTTGTGAGACTCGGTTAGATGATATGTGATCCATGGGAGCATGATTTGGGTTATGTGATCAGGTTTTGCAGGAGTGTGCACCCATTAGGTTTGTTTGTCATTGATGTGGATAGTGGTTAAGAACCTGTTAGGAGGTTCTTGGTAGATCATTATTTAATGAGGAGGAGAGTGGGTTGTGGAAATTATTCTTGAGGAAATTTACATTATGTGAAGGTAGGTGTGTGTTGGTTATGAGTAGTGTCGGGTTAAGTTATGAATCAATAAACAAGCTATGTGTCTATCTATTAAGAAATATATTATGTTGAGGAGGGAACTAGAAAGGTGTAGTAGTGGTAGTGCTTAGTTATATTTTGTTTGGGGAAACTATATGAGTAATTTACCAATGAAAAAAAAATGAGATTCTCGTGTTCATAGAATCTCACAATGTTAGGGGGCATCCCTCTGTGTGAGGAGGTGATGTTGTAAGTGGATCGATTGTGGTGGCACAGTCAAACTTGGTAAATACTTGATAAGGATTTCAGGGTTTGGTGTGATGGAAGGTGAGTGTTTATCAGGAAGAGAAACATACATTCTTTGTTGGGACCCTTTTAGGTAAAATCCTAAGGTGTATTATAAGGGAATACATATGGTGGGAAGCACAAAATTGGATTTTGGAGGATGAAATTCCTATTGAGTATGGAATGGAAAGTGGTTGGTATTTGGTGTTTCGACTTGGGTGAGAGAGGGATAGAAACATATTGTCCCAGTGTACGGTAATACGTAGAACATGGGAATTAAATAATTGGTGTTTGGGTTATTTGGAGTAAGGATAATGATACTCCTTTGGTTAAGAGAATTGTATCAACCGGGGAAGAATGAACCTCATGTCAGATGGGTCGTTGGTGTAGTAAGACATGTCAGTTGATGGTCAAGGTGACATTGAGATAATGGTGTGTGACAAGATATTCTAATTTATAGTTCCTTTGGTAATACCAAATTTTAAATTTGAATAAGGTTATAGAAGGATTTGTTACATTGGATTCAATATCGGGGTTGTTTTGTTATGATCTGAGGGTGATTCATAGGGAATGACATGATTCTTTACACGGTCATGATGTTAGCGACACCCAGAGATGGTTTAGGCAGTGTGGAGGTATCGGACCAGTTTAGGGTTTACCCTCCAACGGGGCTGGGCAGTGGGTTACCCACTGGCGTATGAGGGCTTACCCTCCAGTGAGGCTGGGTAGTGGGTTACCCATTGACCTTATGGTTTACCTTCCAGTGGGGTTGGGTAGTGGGTTACCCATTTACTTTAGGGTTTACCCTCCAGCGGGACTGGGTAGTGGGTTACCCGATGACGTTTTAGGGTTTACCCTCTAGCAGGGATGGGCAGTTGGTCACCTGACAAACTTTTAGGGTTTACCCTCTAGCTGGGCTGGGCAGTGCGTTACCTGATGACTTCTTTCAGACTCAGCCCTTTATTTATGGCTAGTCAGTGACTTCTCTCCGTGATTACTAGAATGGGACCCTTGGTTTTATGGTTTAGTGTTGAGACAACTTTGGCATGCGGGACTTTTGGGCATCAGTGATGGATCTCCTTAGAAATGTTGGCGACTTTTCCTGGTCTAATCTTGGAGATAGAGATCCCCTTACACACTTGTTTGGGTTTCTTGTTGAGAATATATATATATACACCCTACTTTTGTTCCCACTCCTTGGGTTCAGTTACACTCTTTATAGGAGGGGTGAAGACACGTGGGGTATGCCACGTGCTTTCCTTCTCTAGATCCTCTTGGTTGGATGAGTCTTCTTCCTTTCTTTTGTTGGGATGAGCTGCAGTCTATTTATTGTACTCTTTCATTGTTCCTTGTTCTATCTACTTCTCACCGTTTTGGTACCTCCTTTGTTGCTCCCTCGAGATTTTGGGGAATCCTACTGAGTATCTTTATACTCACCCCTGCTTGGGATTTTCCCACACTTGGTGTTCCCTTGTAGAAGACGGAGAGGTCAATCAAGACTATAGAGGAGTGTAGAGGACATAGGAGCTCGGGCTTCATTCAGTGGTCGTAGTAGGGTTTTTAGGTGTGAGACTCACCAGATGTTTACATTCGTTTACCTGTTTCCTAGTTGTGGAACCTTTCTAGTTGGGTGCGTGTTTTTTCCCTTTTTCTGTTCAGTTATCTTGTCAGTACTTTTCAGCACTTTACTTGTTCTGTTTTTAGAAGTTGATGCATGATTGTGGTTGGGTTACAGTGTTTGTAATTGGTTTCCTTTTTACTCAGCACTTCTGCATTGAGTGGGCTGTGTGTGTGTGTGTGCACAGGTACTTAGTCAAAGGCCTCCCCAAGATTGTTACGCCTTCGGCTCTTGTCGCCAGCCCCTGGCCTATGGAGGCGGGCTTGGGGTAGTAGCGGCTCGAGATCGGTAGGTTTGGGTCGTGAAAAAGTGGTATCAGAGGTGGTTCGTTCCTTGGGGAATTGTTTGGACGTCCCCAGAAATTAATTAGTTGGTATTTAGGGCCATAGTGTCGACGTGTCTTGAGAGTGTCTCTAAGGCCAGGGAGTCCAGTTATGGTACGGGTGGCCGACGTATCCATTCACCAGGAACCCGATAACCTGTTTGTCGACTCGGCATGCTGAGACATTTGTTTCAGGGAACTTCAGAACATGCATCCAAAAGTATTGAGTCTTTGACTGTCCTTGTTGAGTCAGCTCCCCCTTGTTTTTACTAATATATATATATATATTCATCTGATCGCGGTAATCCTTGATAATTTTTGGGATGCCCCCATGATAGCAGCCATCCAGGTTACCCACTCTAGTTTATGACGATGACCTGGTGAGCAATGAGGCATCAGTTTAGGGACCCTCACATGATCCCCTTCCACCCAGTGATTAAGCAGTAACCCCTCCACCTGGAGAGTGGCAGTTAGTACCTACAGCACTGGCCGAGGTTGAGCGCAGGCTGAGTGCGCTCTAAGACTTCCAGCGTCAGCAACTGCAAAAGTTCAGCAGGGACCCAGATCCCCAGGTAGTGGAAGACTGGGTAGAGTCTGTGGACCAACTTTTTAGGCTAGTATGGACACCAGAAGACCATATGGTATCCCTAGCTTCCATCCTTTTCCTCAGGATGGCTGGGCGTTGGTGGGGGTTGGTTACGCAGACCCACGATGAGTCGTCTCTCACGTGGGATAGCTTCTAGAAGCTCTTCTTAGAGGAGTAATCTCCATCTTTTTTACTCTCCGTTCTGATTTAGGGGCTTCTAGAGCTGAAACAGGGGGGGATGACCATGGCATAGTACTCATCCTGGTTTACTGATCTGACACGCTACTCGCAAGATATGGTCTATGATAGTTACTTAAGGGCGCGGAAGTCTAAGCATGGTCTTCACAGGGAGATCTATTCTAGTGTAGTACCCATGTGAATATCTACTTATGTTGGGGTGCTAGAGAGAGCGATCATGATAGAGATCCTCTTGGCTGATGGATGTCAGCTGACAAGGCCTAGTAGTGGCCGCTTCATAGAAAAGTCTTCGATAGCAGGCAGACGATAGAGAGCAGAGCCTCACTCGAGGAGACCCTTCTGTGATCAGACTCTAGGGCAAGGGAATACACTGCAGTGGCACCATAGAGAACTAGGGAATTTAGGAGAGATTTGGTGCTATGATTGTGACAAATGGGGTCACCTAGCATAGGACTGCCCGACCAGGCGTACCGAGCAGTTGTGGCAGGCAGTGGGAGCACCATAGTGGAAGAGGTAGTACTGTGACTAGGGATCCCCCATGTGAGGATAGGGTGGCCCTCAGGGAGGCGGTGCAGGCAGAGTGGTAGGACCTGAAGGTGGGGGACGGCGTTTTGAGGTCCTTTAACTGCCACCACCGGGTGGCGCATGCCAGGCTCATGGTGTTGGCGGTAGGGGTCGTGGGCAGCTTCAGGCTATGGGTGCTCGTGACCCCCCAGCACACGAGATGGTATGAGGTACACTTTGTGTTTAATCTACGCTTTCTTTGGTACTAGTAGACACAGTCTCCAACCACTTATTTATATCACTGCTTTTGGTATGGGATTTGGATCTTCCAGTAGAGGCACTGACACCTGCGCTTAGCCTCGAGGTTCCTACAGGAAGTGCCTCGTTTGTGACCTTTGTTTGCAGACAGTGAGAACTGTCGTTTAGAGGAGAGAGTTTCACATGGGACCTACTCGTCATCACGATGGAACCTTATGATGTCATCTTGGGGATGGATTGGCTTTCTATGGTTCACACTCAGATTGATTTTCGGTGTAGATTTGTCTGATGTGTCCATTCTTATAGGACGAGGTTCGCCATCCATGGTGAACAAGACCTGGTGGCAGAGCAAACAGGTACTCTGATCAAGAGACCATGACCTTTTTCTCACCAGTTGGCATGCGTGGCTCTTAGAGCAGTAGATGTTACAGGCACCTGAATCCCTACCATTGTAGAGGACTATATGGACGTCTTTCCCGAGGATGTCCCGGGACTACCTCTGAGGCGAGAGATGGAGTTCTGCATTGACTTGTAGTTGGGGACTACCTCGATATCATGTGAAACATATCAGATGGCACCCACAAATCTTTGGGAGCTACGACTTCATTTGGAAGACCTTCGTGATAAGGGATTCATCAAGCCCAGTGTGTCCCCTTGGGCAGCTCTGGTTTTTTTTTGTAAAGAAGGAATATGGGAGCCTTTGTCTTTGTGTGGATTATTGTCTCCTGAATCAGGCCATGATAAAGAACAAGTACCCTTTGTCGATGATCGAAAACCTCTTCAACCAATTTAGAGGTGCGCAATGGTTATCCAAGATTGATCTTCGATCCATCTACCACTAGTTTCAGGTTCGTGAGGCTGACATCCAGAAGTTGGCTTTCCGTTGTTGATATGGGCATTACGTGTTTCTGGTGATTCCCTTTGGCATGACAAATTCCCCCGCCGTTTTCATGGCTTTGATGAACCAGATATTCTAGTCGTACATGGATCGGTTTTTGGTTGTCTTTAATGATGACATACTCATATACTCTATGATGAAGGAGGAGCACGCGGAGCATTTGAGGATGGTCCTAGACTTACTCCGGGAGCACCAGATGTATGGGAAGCTCTCGAAGTGTCAGTTCTGGATTCATGAGGTTCACTTTCTGGGGTATGTCATTTCAGAATAGGGTTTGTCTGTAGATCCCGCAAAGGTAGAGGCAGTGATTTCTTGGAAGACACCCAAGAATACATTAGCGTTGTGGGGATTCCTTGGTTTAGCACAATACTATAGGAGGTTTGTGGAAGATTTATCCAGGATTACGGCACCTTTGACTGTATTGACGTGGAAGGAATGATCGTTCACCTAGACTGATCAGTTCAAAAAGGCCTTCGACGAGCTCAGGCGGAGGCTGACTAGTGCTCCAGTGTTGAGGCTAACAGAAGAGGGCGTTGAGTTTGTGGTGTACTACGAAGCTTCAGGATCTCGGCTCGGGTGCGTGCTGATGCAGCAGCGGGAAGTGATTTCATATGGGTTGAGGTAGTTGAGGCCCCATGAGAAGAATTATGTGACTCACGATTTGGAGCTGGACGTGGTGGTCTTATCCTTGAGGTTATGGAGACACTATCTTCTAGGTGAGCGTTTTGTGGTCTACTCAGACCACCAGAGCCTCAAGTACATCATCACTCAGAGGGATTTGAATCTAAGGAAGAGGCGCTGGATAGAGTTTCTGAAGGACTATGATTTAGAGATAGCCTACAATCCTGGTAAAGGAAACGTAGTAGCAGATGCCCTTATCAGGAAGTCCCATGCTTATCTAGTTCAGGAAGCTTCAGAGCAGTTGGCTTCCCTTCAGCTGACTTTGGTGGAGTAGGAGGGTACGACATTTCTACAGTCGATGGTGTTGACTCCTTCACTCCTTGAGCGTGTGAGATAGTCAGAGCTGGGGGATGTCGACAGTGAGGTACTGCGTGATCAGATATCCACGGGCGACGCACCTGATGGGTATTCTGAAGGAGGGAATCATGAGATCTTATTCCAGGGGCGAGTTGTAGTACCAGTGGATATGAGGTAGGAGGTGATGTAGGAGTTCCACACTTCTCCCTAGGTTGTACATCCTAATGTGGGGAAGATGTACAGAGACCTTCAGCGGCAGTTTTTGGTGGTCTCGCATGAAGCGGAGCATAGCTGAGTTCGTTTCTCAGTGTCTTACCTATCTGTAGGTGATGGAAGAGCATCAGGTTATGGAAGGGTTGTTGCAGCCCATGGATATCCCAAAGTGGAAGTGAGATGGCATATCTATGGACTTCATCACAGGGCTTCAGTGCACAATGAAGGGCCATAACTCCATTTGGGTAATAGTAAACCGACTCACAAAGTCGGTGCACTTTCTTGCCATCATAGAGTAGAGTTCGGTGGAGAGTCTAGGGAAGTTGTACATTAGGGAGATCATCCACCTTCATGGAGTACCCTCAACGATCATCTCCGAAAGTGATACGCGGTTTACGTCCCGATTGTGGGGAGGCCTGCTAGAGGCATTCGGGACTTGGCTACGAATGAGTACAACTTTTCACCACCAGACCGATGGGCAGACAGAGCGCACTATCCAGGTGTTGGAGGATATGATCAGGGTGTGTGTGTTAGACTTTGGCCAAAGTTGGGAGGATCACATGACCTTGGTGGAGTTCACGTATAACAACAGTTACCACTCTACTATCGGTATGGAACCTTTTTAGGCCTTCTACGGGAGACCCTTAATTTCACCGTTGTACTGGACAGAGGTTGGGGAGACCTCCCTCGCGGGCCTAGAGTTGGTGCGGGAAACGACAGAGAAGGTGCAGGTCATTCGTGAGCAGATGAGGATGGAACAGAGCAGACAAAAGTCTAATTCAGACCGTCATCACAGGCCTTTAGAGTTCGAGCAGGGGGACCTTGTCTTTTTTAGAGTCTCCCCGCGGTGTGGAACACGGAGGGTCGGCCAGGGAGGAAAGTTTTCCCTGATGTTCATTAGGCCCTTTGAGATCGTGTGCACGGTTGGTGAGTTTGCCTACTATCTTTCTCAACACCCACAGCTGGAGAGGGTGCATAATGTCTTCCACGTGTCGCAGTTGAGGAAATACGTTCACGACCCCATGCACGTTATCGACTGGGGAGAGTAAGACATTTAGGATGGAGCCACCTTTATAGAGCACCCAGTGTCAATTGAGGAACAGAAGGAGCAGACACTACGTGGATGGACCATTCATTTGGTTCGTGTGCTTTGGCAGCACTGGAGGGTGAAGGAGAGAACCTGGGAACGGGAGCGCTAGATGCGGGCTCAGTATCCCGAGTTATTTTTGTAGTTTTGTTTTTCGAGGACGAAAAACATGAAGGAGGGAATGCTTTAAGAACCTGGGTTTTGATCCTGTAAGACTTTGAAATTTTATTGATGTTATTCTAGAGTAGGGCGCTCAGACGACGTGTGATTCTAAGCCCCGATGTGGCCGGAATTTAATTTTAATAGCGTTCACTCGAAACACGGCAAATAAACAGAATAACTCCTAAAAGTTTGATCATATGGGTAAAATGAGGGCATCGTTGAGTCCGGAGCGTGTCATTTACCCTAGGAGGGGTGTAACTTTCATCGGTGCGGCCCTTTTATGGAAAACGCCCCCTGGTGGCATTTTTGTAATTTAGCGGCCTCGACCGTGAACTTTATAACTTCTGAATGGAGGCTCAGATTAAAATTCCAATATCACTGTTCTGCTCAGAACATGTATTTTATCCTAGGGGTGTCTTAACTCTGACCCCGTCGAAAGATCGGGTACGGGCCCACTGGTAGGGGGTTTAAGACTTAATTAATTTTAATTAATTCAGTTTCTCTACTTAAACCCTTCTCCCCCCCCCCTTTCTTTCACCCTTAGAATTATCTAGCGGAAGCTCTCCCAACAATAATCCACCTCCCTTAAAGCTCCTCTCCTCCATCTAAGGTGGCGGGGCGGTCCGGTGGTTCACTTGTGAAGCGACAGGCTACGCCCAGCGATGTAGGAGTTTAAGTTTTCGTTTTTAATTTCGGAATCTACCTTGAATTAAATTCATTGAATCGAAATGTTTTCCAATCATCAAGAAAAGACCATAGACGCGTTAGGCTTGATCCGAGATTTTATACAATCTTTTTGATCGAATTTCGAGTCCCAGGGTGTTCGAGAGGACCCCGAGAAGTTTTTTGGCCAAATCTTGGGTTTTCTGGCGGTTCCAGGGTTTCCGGTGGCTCCGCGCGGCGGTCCGGTGGGCGACGGCGGTGGCTCTTACGCGGAGGCGCGTTGGTTTCCAAGCAGCTTTGGCGCGGCTCCCAGGTGGTGGCATGGTGCAGCTCAAAGGCGGCGGCCCGGAGGGCATCTACGGTAAAGGTCGCTGGTGCGGGGCGCGATGGGGGTCGCGACACGCAACCCCGAGAGGGAGACCGATACCCGCCTTCGGCAGCTCTCTGCGCGGGGCAGCGATCGGCCACGAGGGCTGGTCAGCACAGGTGGACCACGGGTCTGTGGTCGGGCCATGTGGAAGGTCTATGGGCTGGCGCTACGGGACGGGCCGGCCGCTGCGGGCTGGCCCAGGCCAGGTGGACCGACTGGACCGGGTCGGTCCTACCCTAAGGGGTTAGCCCCCTTGTCTTCAGACACCCGTAACTTTCACTATGGGTGTTTGTTTCGTGTGTCGTCTACGGCCGCACAATCCTTGGCTCAAGACGGACATTTGGATATGGTCTCGGGGATTTTTTTAATTCCCGAGATGGGGGATTGGTGGCGCGGCATGCCTGTTAAGTATTGTTCAGCACCTCGCCGGGATCCTTCTTTCGGATGGCGCGAACACATCCGATGTCAGTTTTAGGTGTCGTCCGCTGCATTGTAACCCTGGCATCGAGACGATGTAGTCCAGGGTGGTTTCAGGTGTTGAATCCGGAGTTGAGTCATGGGCCCCACGGGCCGTCTTTGAAGTTATGTGCAGCGTACTGTGACTTTTTCATCTGATGTACGTTCGGGGTGAGTGAATTGCCATTTTGGTGTGTTTTTTCAACTCCACTGAAAATATCATCTTCATCCTTAAATGATCTAAGAAATATAAATTCATGATAGATATTTATTATAGGGAAATATAATCTTATCATTATTGGATTTCAGTCAAAATTATAAATCCCAAGCTGGATATTGAAGAGATAGTGTTGATAAAATTCTATAAAATGTTTTTCAAAAACTATTTTCCTTATAGTATCCAATATAAAATAGAGAGGGATTTTGTTAGTATCAGGAAAAATAATGATGAATATATCATGGTGGATGAAGTTGACATCGCAATACTTTCAAGATATGACTCCATCTTTATTATCTTCCCTAAATGTAATGTTTACCACTTCTTTGGTGGCATAAAGTTATGTCTATGAAAATGATTGAAAATTTAATACTTTTACATATATGGGGAAATTATTAGATGTTCCCTAAACGTTAAAATAGTGATTAGAAAATCTCAAGGGTATCATGGGTCTGGAGAAAAGAATCATGGAATGGATTTTAATCCTACAATTAAGATATACAAATCTCATGAGGCCAGGATACTCTAACACCCCACTTGTCAAACGTTTTGGAAGAAGAATCCTATAAATTTCATAAATGGGAAATGAAAATGCATTATGTGTGAAAATTAAGTGAACAAATACAAATATTTCTAATTGGATAAAATCACATGATTTAACAAAGGAATTCTCTAATCAATCCTCATCATATAGTCCAATGTTTCAACTGTAAGGAATAAGAACACTATGTGAGTCAATTGACTATGACAAGGGTTGTTAATGAAAACTAATGACAATAAAATCTAATTCCTGGAGATCAAGGTAATGATTATGTAATCACATATAATGAGGTGGATCCTGATAATGATGTTGTGATAGGTTTTCTAGTAATTCATTCATGGAAATCAAACATACTATTTGATTCTTGTCCTATATATTCGTTCATATCACACAAGGATAAGATAACTATCCAAAACCCATTGAAAAACATGGGTGTTTGGTTATCATTGAAGATAAAAAAATTTGAGAAATTAATTAATCCTAATTATATAACTCCTCCCAT
The DNA here is from genome assembly GCA_963277665.1 of Viscum album. Lineage (NCBI taxonomy): Eukaryota > Viridiplantae > Streptophyta > Magnoliopsida > Santalales > Viscaceae > Viscum > Viscum album. Next base: position 1,130,768,222 of record OY728150.1, on the reverse strand, counting down.
GGATATATTTTTTCGATGGATTTCTCAGAAAACTATATGATGCTCCCTTTAGGTGAATAAAATGTTATTCTAGGAATGGATTTTATTTATTTATATAAAGCTAACATAAATTTTTGAGAGAATGAAATCTCTCTATGTATCACTAATCACTCTCTGATTCAGTACAATTTTAAAGAGGAGGATAAATCTCTTGGTATCATCTTCTAAAAAGCATATATTAACTCATCGTGAGAAAGTGTATCTAGATTAAATGATTGAGACAAAGTAAAATATAATGCATTATGAAATACCCATTATATGTGAATATGTTGATGTATTTCCTTAGGAACTATCTAGTAATCCATCAATCTATGAGGTTGAGTTTTCAGTCAATCATATACCTATATATTTTCCAATATCCAAACCTCTTTTTAGTGTAACCATTATTAAACTTGGGGATATGAATAAGTTACTATAATAGAATCTAGATAACTGGTTTATATGCCCAAGTGATTCACTATGGGGTACCCCAATCCTCCTCATCAAGAATAAATATGGGTAAATGTGTATTTACATAAATTATATAGATCTCAATAAGATCTTGATAAATAAAAAGTTTCCTCTTCCATGGATTAATGACTTGTTTCATTAGCTACAAGGAGCCCAGTACTTATCCAATATAGATCTTTGATTGGGAAATTATCAATTAAAGGTGAAGAAGTAGGATATCCCCAAGAATAATTTTAATACAAGGTAGGGGCACTCTGAGTTCATAGTGATACCTTTAGACTCACTAATTCTAATGAAATTTTTATGAAATTGATTAATATAGCCTGTAGGGATTACCTTTAACTATTTATGGTATTCATTATAGATGATATTCTTATTTACTCTAAAATTAATAAGGAATAAGATGATCATCTGAATACTATATTAAAGACTTTTCAAATGGAAACGTTTTTTAATGTACATTTAATATGAGTTATGGATAGACAATGTAACCTTCCGAGGGAAAGTTATCACTATTAAAGGGATATCAGCCGATCCTTAAAAAAATAGACACAATTAAATGATAGACCATACCAATACATGTGATGTAAATCCATATTTCCTTATGATTATCTGGGTATTATCATATATTTTCTAAGAAGCTTTTCATAATTTTAAATCCCACTAGTAATGTTAACTTAGAAGGGAGTCAATTTTTTCTAAAATGATGAATTATAAGTTGGAATTAAAGAGTTTAATAAGAGACTAATCACTGCACCTATGATCATATTATCCACCAGTGGAGAAGGATTTTGTGATTAACATCGATACATCTAGAAAAACTTTTGGTTGTATACTCATGAAATATGAAACATATATAGCCTACACCTCATTCAATTTAACTATCCATGAGATGAACTACCCAACCCATGATATAGAATTGGTTTTAGTGATTTTTTTATTAAATATTTGGTGAAATTACCTCCATTGGGATAAGTGTGAAATGTATATACAAATAATAAAACATATTAGTATATAATCACACAAAAGGAGCTCAATATATACCATTGATGGTGGTTATAGTTGATCAAATATTATGATTGTTATGTCCATTACCATCCTGTGAAAGAAAACAAAGTGGCAGATGCTCTGAGAAAAAAGGATCCTAAAACCATATTCATTATGGGTACAGTATGGGATCCAATAATTCTTGGACATGAATAATATTTAATTAGGATTAATGAAAGTATATTCATACTATCTTTCTCAAATAACTAATTAACTATCTATTCTTGAGAGGACCAAGGAGTATTCGAAGGATAATTAAGTGATACAGAAAATGGTAGAGAATATTTTGAAGTTCAATTTTGCTAATGATGGTGTTATAAGGTTTGTAACATGGATATGTTTCCCATAAAAACCATAAATAAATAAGTAAACTCTGGTTTATGCATATATCTCATACTACATTATTCATATAAAAATCACTATGATTTATAGAAATTTAAAGAAAAAATTATGGTGGGATTTCATGGAGAAGGAGATTGCTGAATTTGTATTGTGATTCTTGGTATACCAACATATCAAGGTTAAATGACATAATTATCAAGGTATGATTAAACCATTCCCCATACTATTATGGAAATGTGATAACAAATTAATGTATTTTTTGTAGGAATCCCTTGGATACCTAAAGGAAATAACACAATTTGGGTGGTATTCGATAATCATAAAAAGTCAATTTATTTCATTTCTATATGGGGTATTTCTCACTTGACCAACTATCCAAGATATACATAAGATATGTGGTAAAAATTCATATCATGAATCAAATATTATATTTTGGTTCTAGAGAGGCCTTCAATAAGTATTAGAAATAGAGATGAGTTTCAGTACTGCTTATCACCCTCATACAGATGGCCAGTTTTAAAGGAATATTCAAACATTGGAGGATATGATAAGATAATGTTAAATGATTTCCATGTATTTCGGGATCAAATCCTTACCCTAATAGAGTTATCATATAACTATAGTTTCCATTATAACACTTAATGGCACCTTATGAGGCTTAGTATGGGAAGAGGTTTCAGACTCTAACATAGAGGGATGATGTTGGGGAGTAGAAGATGATGGAAATTGATCTTGTCCAAGATATAATACATAATATCCAAACCATTCAATGACATATGAAATCCATAAAATGTTTAGAGAACAGATATACAAACAATCCTTAACAAAACCTACAATTTGAAGTTAGAGTATATCTCTAGGGAAGAAATTCAAGAGGTTTTTAAAGAATGGGAATCTTAGCCCATGATACATCTAACACTTTGATAACATTAATTTCATTGGTTTTTTGGACTATCAAATAGCACTCCTACCTAACATATCTCATGTACATGATTTTTTATATGTATCTCTACTAAGGAATTACATACAATGCCCCTAACATGTACTAAATATATAGTTGGTAGCAGTGATGAATTATTTTTAATACAAGTAGTATTTGGTGAATATCTTATATAAAAAGAAGGTTCTACAAAAAAAGACAACTCACCTGGTAAAAGTATTGTGGAAGAACCATAATTTTGAGGTAGAAACAAGGAAATTAGAGAGAAAATAAAATAGTGATACCCTCATCTATTTTAGTCTAGGAAATTAAATTTCAATGGTGAAATTTATTAAGGGGGAATAATGAAATGATGTGATGTTTTATAAATGAAATTCACTTTTAAAATTAGTAAATTCCTTATTAAGAAATGAAATTATAAAAAATAGATGAACTAATTTGGTTGTATTAGACTATTATAAGTTATATATTTTTGAATTTTAAAGTCTATTAAGAATCATAGCCATTTATATTATAACACTTATACATTGAGAATATTATTAGTATATTTATATATAGGGTTATGATAAATCCATTTATCATAAAAAAGAATAAGTGTTGACCTTGACCGATATGATCAAGCCTTATGAATCTGATTTATCAGAGCTTAAAAGGGAGATATAATCACTAGTTTTTTCCATTGACCGATCCCAATCAAATATTAAATATCTAAATCATTATTGAAACATTTTATAGGATAATTTCAAGCTCATATAGATCATGGCCCAAACCATCCTTGTCGAACCACCCCATGGAAATCTCACCATCACATACCTTACCCTTAGATAATTCACTAGTGTAATAAAAGTACGTGTATATAATCCCTAATAGTATGATTTTTCTTATTTCTATTTTTAATAAAATAATTATTATATTTATTTTTTTATTAATCTATAATGATTGAATAATAATATTGATAAAAATGATTTTGATATGATAAAAAACAAGTTGTATTTTTGTGATATATATAGTTTCAGTCAAGACATTCTTTTTTGACGAGTCCAAGAATTTTTTTAAAATAAAATAAATTTTATAAAATAGTATTATTATATATTATTTAATTAAATAAAAATGATAATATAATTGTATGAATCCAAATGTAAATTTTAGATGGTTTAGTAAACTGTTATCATTGAAAAAACCATATTTTCAATAAATGGGGAATTTTAATTTAAAATTATAAATTTTCATATTTATATAATTAATTTAAAAAAAATAAATATTATTTTTGAAATTATTATGATAAAATTTCCCAATTCTGAATTTTTCATAATTTTTAGAGATAGTCGGATTTTTTGATAAAAATTAAATACATTATAAATATAAAGTGTGAATTATGAAATCATAAAAGATCTAAATAGATGTAATAAATATTATAAATAGTATAAATGACCCCAATTATGTTTCAAATTTAGAAAAAATTGTTTTTAATTTTATTTTACTAATTTTATAAACTCTTAATGAATCCTCCAAAACCAATATTATATATTAAGGTTTTAAAATTAATTCATTATGAACATGACTCACTTCCACATCACCAATGGTATTATATTATTTATTTAGGTTATTATATTTATAAAATAATTAAAACTACTCTAATTTGGTAGAAACCATGGGTCAAAACCAGGGTATTTTTGTGGTTTTGATTACTTTATCATATAGATTCTAAAACCTATGTTTGGAAATTAAAAAAGAATTCCCCTATATTTTTCTATAAAACCCTACCAAACCATCCATTACTCTACACTCAAAACCATAGGACCATGAATTGAATCTTTAATTCTCTCTATATCCCTCCCAAGTTGTCCCTTACCTCTTAAGAAGCTCCTCCAAGATATAATAAGCACCCTCTCAAGGTAAGGGACCATCTCCTTCTTCTATTTATTCAAGAACATTCTTTATATCATTCCTTTTAATTTCAAATTATTCTTGTTGGTATATGCTATTACACATCCTAGATAATTCCGAATGATGTAAAAGTTATGAGGGACACATTTAACTCTCATTAATCACTTCTATGAATCTTTATGTACTGCCTTTATGCTGCCGAAATTATATTATGATTTTTCATTCCAAAAAAGTTGTGTAGTGAATACCAATCCCCATTTCCACTCAAGGGTATACAACTATATGTACCTATGATTCATTTATTTAGGACTTACATGTATATATCTCACACCCCTTAATCATTTGATTAAATTCGATTAAATATATCATTATGTTGTATGATCTATGTGGAACACTTATGCATGTACATGATATGAATGTGATGGGTGGGATTGGAATTATATAGCCCTCCAATACATTGGTTAATATTTTTTTCTCATGAGATACCAATAATGGTGAATGAGAGGTTATCATAAGAACACTATGTTATGATGTATCATTATTTATCCTTGACTTGAGTTTTTGATGTCATGTTATATATTGTTTCCATATTCCCATTTTTCCATTATATTATAATCTAATATCATTCTTTGATGTTCAAGTTTGTGATTCCCACCCCTCTTATGTTAACTTGATATTCGTCTAGGCTCACACTTACTGATTTAACTAATTCCATGATTTGATTATTTTATTATAAGGAAATATATCTCACCCTTTTCTTATGTATGTATCTTGGTTATCCAATGTAGTTTTAGAAGGGAAAAAATTTATAAGAGCATGTTAAAGGAGTTTTAAATAATTTTTTGTTTTTTTATGTCATGTTGTTATGGTATGTACCTGATTACCCAAAAAACTGGACTTCATGATCATATGGGTTTGTATTAATTGTATGTTTATATAATAAATCATTAATTCATGTGAATTAAAATATGGGTTTTCATACCTAGTACTCTTCAGCCAATTGGTGAACAGATATCTCCCAATGACTATGACACTAAGGGATAAAGACTTGGGTTGAGCTAATGAGAGAAATATGTGAGGTCCATAGTGATGATATGATATGTGGTTAGCCTAGGTTGGTTATCCTAGGACTGATTAGATAGGTATAAGAAGCTTAGTCTTAGTGATGTTAGGTGGGATGTCTATACATATTAGTCTAGAGAAGTGACACCCTCCTTATGGTGATCTGGGGCTTAGTGAGCATTGTGAGTGGTTTGAGTCCTTTGGGACCGAACAGGGTGTCTTATATAGGGGTTTCCTCCAAGTGATGGGTTAAGGGATTTCCCTTAGGATATATGAGATATGACCCAGGTGTGTATCTGTGTATATGTGTATGTATGTATGTATGTAGGTATATTTTTGTTTTTTTATATGTGTGTATGTGTGTATGTGTGTATGTTTATATGTGTGTATGTGTGTATGTGTGTATGTGTGTATGTGTGTATGTGTGTATGTGTGTATGTGTGTATGTGTGTATGTGTGCATGTGTGTATGTGTGTATGTGTGTATGTGTGTATGTGTGTATGTGTGTATGTGTGTATGTGTGTATGTGTGTATGTGTGTATGTGTGTATGTGTGTATGTGTGTATGTGTGTATGTGTGTATGTGTGGATGTGTGGATGTGTGGGTGTGTGGATGTGTGGATGTATGGATGTGTGGATGTGTGGATGTTTGTATGGGTGTATGTGTGTATGTGTGTATGTGGGTATGTTTGTATGTGTGTATGTGTGTATGTGTGGATGTGTGGATGTGTATATGTCTACATGTGTGTATGTGTGTATGTGTGTATGTGTGTATCTGTGTATGTGTGTATGTTTTTATGTGCGTATGTGTGTATGTGTGTATGTGTATATGTATGTCTGTGTGTTTGTATGTGTGTGTGTGTATTTGGGTATGTGTGTATGTGTCAATGTCTGTATGTGTGTCTGTGTGTATCTGTGTGTATCTGTCTATCTGTTTAATTGTATGCATGTGTATTTGTGGGTATGTGTGTGTGTGTTTCTATGTGTGTGTTTCTATGATTGTATGTATATATGTATGTGTGTACGTATGTATGTGTATGTGTGTGTCTATATGTATGTGTGTATGTGTGTGTGAGGGTGTTTCTGTGTGTGTTTGTATGTATGTGTGTCTATGTGTATTTGTATGCACGTGTGTGTGTCTATGTGTGTGTGTCTGTTTTCATGTTTGTATAGATGGATGGATGTATGTGTGTATGTATGTATGTATGTATGCATGCATTAATGTATGTATGGATGCATGTTTGTGTGTGTGTGTGTGTGTGTCTGTGTGTGTGTCTTTATATATGTGTGTTTGTATGCATGTGAGTAAATACTTTTGTGAGTATGTATGTGTGTATGTATGTCTGTATGTATGTATGTATGGGTGTATGGGTGTCAATATGTATGTGTATTTGTATGTGTGGGTGTGTAGGTGGGTGGGTGTGTGGCTGTATGTGTGTGTGTGTGTGTTTGTATGTATGTATGTGTGTTTTAATGTTTATATGCATGTGTGGGTGGGTGGGTGTGTGGGTGGGTATGTTTGTAATGTGTATGTCTTTTTTAATAGGTTTTTGTATGTATGAGTGTTTGTATGTTTGTATGTGTGTATGTGTGTATGTGCGTATTTTTTTATGTTTGTATGTGTGTTTGTGTGTATGTGTCATTGTGTTTAGGTTAGTGTGCATGTATGTATGTATGTATGTATGTATGTATGTATGTATGTATGTATGTATGTATGTATGTATGTATGTATGTATGTATGTATGTATGTATGTATGTATGTATGTATGTATGTATGTATGTATGTATGTATGTATGTATGTATGTATGTATTTATGTATGTATGTATGTAGGTACAGACATATGTATGTATGTATGTATGTATGTATGTATGTATGTATGTGGGTGTGTGTATCTATATGTGTGTGTGTGATATAGAGAGTATGTGTTCATATGTGTATGTTCATGTGTGTTTGTGTGTGTGGGGGAATATTTTTGGGAAATATGAGAATTGAGAAAATAATATTACATAACATGTCACGACCCATTCTCGGGACCCGTGCCGTGACTACCCCAAGCCCGCCTTCCAGTGGCTAGGGGCTGGCGACTAGCACCAAAGGCATAAATCCCGTCAAAAAGTAAACAAACACCACAGAGTAAGCTAGCAGAAGTAAACACTAAGTAAACTGAGTACAATAGTAAGTGCGGAAAAGTAAGTGGGTCAGAATACAAACCTAAACTGAAAGTAAAGTACAACTAGAAAGGAAGTACAGTAACTGAAAAGTAAAGCAGTAATGCTGACCCGTCCACTGGAAATCCCACCTGAAGGGTGGGTATAGATAGCCTCCTCAGCTCTTCGGGTCCTGCGGTCCACCCTGTGTACGTCCCGCCCAGTGGTCCACCTCCAGGTACCGACTCGTCATAAAATCCACCTACGGGCACCGACTCGACATGAGTTCCTCCTCCGAGAACCATCCAGCTCTACAAGCCTCAACCTCGATCAGTGATGTCCTTTGTCTGCAACCAACACAACATAGTGCGGGCGAAGCCCATGCAGGAGTGAGTATACGATACTCAGTAGGGACCCCGAGACCCCCGAAGGTCTCCCTGAATCCACAAAGGATAATCCACAAAGGAAGGATACAATCATGAAGTAACAACCAACTCGACTTAGGTATATGCCCATACATATACCTAAGTCATCAAATCCAGTTCGGCTCCAACATCCGAGCCCAAGTTCGATCACGTTCACATAGGATAGTACAACCAAATCCACACAGGAAATCACAACACAGTCCACATAGGAAAGCAAGTCAATCATATCGAAGATAATGATTGAAAGTCAAACTCAGCTCACACAGGTATACTACTTCGTAAGGTGATAGAGGTGATCAGATGTAGCCACTGATTCATCTAAGCTGGGACCCACGTAGGATGATAGTATAGTAGCCGTCACCGCCGAACCCACGGAGGATTCTCGTACGATTGTCGTTGTCGTCGAACCCACTGAGGATTCCAGTACAAAAGTCTTCACTGTCGAACCCATAGCTGCTAGGGAACTCCTCCTCTATCGAGTACAGTGGGCCTGCCGCTACAACCAAGTGCTTCCCACTAACCATGGACAGCTGTAGTACTCCACCTGTCGAGTACTGTGGGCCTGCTGCTACAACCAAGCGCTTCCCACCATGGGTCTGCCGCTACAACCAAACACTCCTCCGCCATGGGTCTGCCGCTACAACCAAGCGCTCCCCACTGGGCTATCGAAACACTCCGAGTTGATCGATCAGCAATCGTCAAGTCTCAGCCAGCTCTAGAGTTTCCGCACACAGCACGCTCGTTCCGGGAGGGTCCGCTCCACGAGCCAAGAGTTCAATACATCAACTATCACATAGACTAGAGTTGATGTATCGCAAAGTTCTGTCATGTCAAAAGGAACACAACGCGATAGACGACACGTCAATCGGACGACCGGTCTGAGAGTTATTGGCCTTTTCGTTCCGGGGGCCCGGTTGGTTTTTAAGTCAAAACCAACCTAACCACACTCCAACAATGTCCAAACCTCGAGCGGAGTAATCCAAAAGGTCCGTCTCTCTAAGAGGAATTCAACAAAGTCGACGTCACGTCAATCGGATGTCCGGAGCTCAAGTTATAAGTGTTTCCACTCCGAGGGCCCAGTTGGTTTCGTGTTCGAACCAACCCGGCTATACACAAAGTTCTCCTAAACTTTGAGTGTAAAATATCAAAACTACCGTCTCTATCCAAGGATCCCAACGCAACTGACGGTGCGTCAATCCGAGGTCTGAAGCCCAAGATATGGGAAAATGACTGAAAACAGTCCGAAATGGGGGGGTCTGGGCCCGGCCCGCCCCAACCACCCCCCCCCCCCCCCCCCCCCCCCGGGTCGGCCCGAACCAGGTCGACCCGACCCGGGTCCGGGTCCGGCCCGGCTGGGCGTGGCCCAGCCCAGCTAGGCGAGGCCCGGCCGGGGGGGTGCGCTGGCTCGGCCAGCGGCCGAGCAGGGGGGATGCGCTCCCCCCCCCCTACACCCCACGGACACGGCAGGCATCGCATCCTCCTCCTCCGGATCTCGCGCGGCCGCGGGATCCGGTAGCCTACCACCGCGGCTGAAGCCGTGGCGGCGCACCCGCTGCGTCTTCCGCGGACCACTGAACGCGCTCCGGTGGTCCGTTTTGCCCGCAGTCTGCGCCTAAGGCTCTCTTGGGATCAGTAGATTACTGCGATGGGTTCAAAATGCCTTTGCGGCCAGCTTCATCGTCGCCCGTCGATCTTCACACCAATAAAAAAACTGCGGTGGGTTGTCGGGCCGTGTTTGTTCGGCCCGCACCCTCCGCGTTAGGTGTTTTTCAAAAGGAAATCTTTAAAAGACATGCTTTAAACGAGGGAATAATTTATTCAAGGTAAATTATTCAAACACCCTGAAATTAAAATACTAATGCACGAGGTAAAATTCACATATACACTTTATTCGATAACCCCTACCTCGATGAAGTCATCGAATGAGGTTCGTCGCAGGAAAAGGACGTCGCGGAAGATGGCATCGCGGAAGACGGTGTCGCGGAAGACGGCGTCGCGGATCGAGGCTCCGTAAGCATCGTCGGCATTCGCCCGAAGAAGGATGTGGTGCATTGTCGCTTTCTTCGACGTGGGAAGAAGGTGCGAAGATGGTATGGCGTTCTTCGTCGAAGCTTCAGCGTTATTTGTGAGGAAGACAAAGTTCTTCAAGACAGCGAGAGTTTCCTCCTTGATTCCGCACAACGAATCCACCACAATAAAATAAGACCTTGTCTTATTTTATTCACACACATCTGTGTCAACTTTAATTCAAAATTCAAAATGAATTCACCAAATTAATTATGGCACGCTGCCCAATTAATTAGGCATTTTATTGGAATGTATTTAATGTGCAAGAAATACTGCTTGAGTTGACTTGACATTAAAACGGGGGAGCAGGTGAGTTACGAAATTAAAAGTGAGAGGGTGATTAATGGGGAGTTAAAAAATTGAAAGGTGGGGGCTCGTGTGGGCCCCACACCAACTCCCTTACATGGATGTTAACCACAAGGTAGATAGAAATTAAGTTGTGACACAACTTAATTTCACTTAAACCACATAGTAAAGAAAAAAAAATATATTTTTATTCCTCACATTTTTTTTGACATCACCACACGAGAAAATGCACCTTCGGAAAAGGTGTTCCTAAGAAATTACCGGCATTGCGGTTTAATCAGTGCCCTCAGATTTCGATTCCGAGCAACGGTTCAAAAGATAAAAAAACCCGTTAGTTCGTTCACTGAACGTACCTGAGCTAAACTTCGGAAAATGATTCCAAGCACACCGGGCCTCAGAATCAGGTGCCGTCAGAAGCCACAGACTCGTAAAATTCCAAAAAATTAAGAAAAAAAATTCCTTGAAATTTCTGGGTCTTTACATTACTCTCACCTCAGACCTTTACGTCCCTGTAAAGCTATAACACAAACTAGGGAAACAAAAGTGGTACAGAGCATGCATCTGAGCCTTCCGCTCTCATGTTCTCTCCTGGAGGTTCTCGTGCCGCCAGTGAAAGCGCACCTGAGGAATCGACCATCCACGTAGAAGTTTCTCCTGTTGATCCTCCTTCTCCACTAGAACCTCTATGAAAGTCACCCTGTCATCGGCGTCCAACCCCCCGTGGTCGTTGATGTGTGAAGGATCATGCACGTATCTTCTCAGCTGAGGTACGTGGATGATATCATGCACCCGGTGCAACCGAGATGGAAAGTTCAAGCGGTAAACCACCTCGCCTACCCTGTTGAGGACCTAGAAGGGTCCAATAAAGCACGGAGATAACTTGTCGCTCCATCCAAACTCTGTAATCCACGTCGAGGTGAGACCCGTAGGAAAACGTGGTCGCCATCCTCGAACTCTAGTGGTGTCCACCTCCTGTCAGCATAAGTCTTTTGTTGGCTATGAGCTATCCTCATCCACTCTTGGATGACTTGGACCTTCTCTGGTCCTACAGGAGCTGCTAATATTTCTTCTTTGCCGATAAGAGAAAGTATGTCTCATCCCCTGGATGAACCACGTTCTTTGCCTAATGTAGGATTGGTATAGAGTATGAGGTTTCCACCCTCTAATACCAATTGTAGGATCGAAATAATGATGTAGATGCTCAATATACAAGAGGGGGGTGAATTGTATACTTTAAAAATTCCTTTGGAACCTTTAAAGTTAGTTACGATTAACTATGTTTTCCTTAAGCAAAGGAAAGGGCTAAGTTTAACAAAGTTAAACTAAGTAAATTCACAACACCTCTAACACCGAATACAAAATAGAAATAAGATTCCGAAAGTGGGTTCCGGAAATATGGTTCCGGAAATTGAAACTTAACAAAAGTTACAATATGAGATTCTACCTTAAAGCGTATATAATATAATTGAATCAGAGTAAGTAAGGAAGTATAAGAAAGTTATACTTTCCTTAAGATACAAATTGCAGCGGAAATAAAACAAGTAGTCAAACTACAAGTAACAAGATAATAGTCTTTTAACCCAAAGAGAAGGGTATCCAACAACCTTGGATAAAGGTCCCTTGATTTATACTTTCAAGGAATTATGTCTTACCCACATCAGGGTAAGCCCTCGATACTAAGATCGGAGTCTCTGTCTTGCTATCCCCGCAAGCTCTCAACTTCAAGGTAGTTGGTAACCTCTGTCTTCCTCAGCAAGAAAGCCCTCGAACTTCAAGGTAGTCGGCACCTCTATCTTCCTATCCCCGGAAGTCCTCGAATTTAATCACCAACATTCGGAGTCGCACGAAGCTTTGAGAGTTAATAAGAGCCTCTCTCTCTAGAAATCACTTCAAGCATGTAATCACATGAGTCGAAGATCTGTCAGCATTTCAGCACTTGCAACAGCTTTGAGCTCTTTTAAATGAGCTCCTATTTATAGGTAAGGTAGGCTCCTTCTCCAACGGTCATATTTTCCTTAAAGATCGGAGGGACCTGTACACGTGTCACTTAGACAACGGTTAGTTTATAACAAAACAGATGACATCGTTTTATAACAAAACAAGTGTAACAGAATGTACGACATCGTTTTAATTCTGACTCAAAGGTTCGGAATGAATGCTTCGGAGTGGAGATTCGGAGTGTAATGGAAATAATAAAGAGTAGACAGATTATAGAAATGTAATCAGAATAAAAGTTCGGAGTTTAACCAAAATATTTTTCGTAGTCTGAATTAATTCAGAGTGTATAAAACAAAGATGATCAGATTCTGTTTGATAGGAGAATTCGGAATGAGAATTCGGAATGAGAATTCATCATTATAATTCGTAATGAGAATTCATTATTAGAATTCAGAATGAGAATTCATTATTAGAATTCGTAATGAGAATTCGTCATTAAACTTCATAAGAATTATTTATCCTGAATCTGGAGTAGAACTTAATCAGAGTTCGTATCCGGAATTCGGAATGAAACTTTATCACAGTTCTCATTCTGGATTTCGGAGTGAAACTTTATTACAGTTCTTGTCTAGAGTTCGGATCCTAAAACAGAATACTTCATATCAAAGTTTCAAGTAAATCCGAGAAAATAAAAGTGAAACCAAATATCATACTTAAGAAAAATCTGGATGAAAATATGATAAGAATAATTTTTCTTACAAAAGCGATTTTCCTTATAAAACCAGTTTTTCTTATAAAAGAAAATTTTCTTATTAAAGCAATTTTCCTTATAAAAGCAATTTTCCTTAAGATAAGGTGTTTGTGATTTTCAAAACAAGAAGGAATGGAAAAGTCATAAGGAAAACCTTATTGACTCAACAATCTCCCCTTTTTGGAAAGCACAAACATCCTTACGAAAAAGAAATTCTAAGAAGAAAGAAAAGCATTAAGGCTTATCTCCCTTTGCTTTAAGGATATTGATGAATACGAGTAACTCCCCCTTAGGCTTTGAAACTCTAAGGATCGTATTCAGATTTCCGGAGTGATAGATAAGAATGTCTTCTTTAATGAAAAAGCTCCCCCTTAAACAAACTCTTTATTTAGAGTTTTTCTTTTTCTTAAGGATCTTTTTCTTCCCCTTTGATAAACTTTTATTAGAGTTCTTCTTTTTCTTAAGGATATTTTCCTTCTCCCCCTTTGTGATTTTCAAAAAGAATTGGAGGGAATGGAAAAAAATAACAAAGTACCTGAAAAATTTGTAATGACAACAATAGAAACGAAAAGCACAACTTTCATTAAATTTGAAATCTCAGCAACAAAAAGAATACAACAAAAAGATCGGATTTGGTTATTTCGGATCTTTTTCCTTCGACATGATCCCCTTTAGAATAGTCTTGATCTTCTTTAGGTCTTTATGATCTTCTTCAGCTTGCTTCTCTAAGACAACTATTCTTGCGGATTGAGCTTCAATTTTTTCTTCCTAGGCTTTCAGCTTTTCTTCCTGAGCTTTGATCTTTTCTTCCTAAGCCTTCATCCTTTCTTCAAAATCAATCTGATGATCCCTTTCAAACTTCTAGTTTTGAGAAACGGAATTCATCTTCCCATTCAGATCTCTCACTTCTTGAATCCGGAAGTTCTTTTCTTCTGTCAACTTCTCTTCGAAGGATGTAGTTAACTCATTTATCTTCTTGTCCTCGGTTTCAAAAGCATCTTTAACATTGTCTTGAAACTCATCGAACAACCTCATCTCTTCCACGGTCTTCTTCGACCAGTTTGTCATCCTCTTGCAAGATCTTCTATGAGCTTCGTAACCAACAAAAAATGTTTTTAACTGAGCCTCAATCTCAATGCACTTGTCCATAACCATGGATACGGAGTCAGTTTTCTGATTCAACGCATGTTGGAGCATCTGGCATCTTGAGTCAATACTAGAGAATGTCGGAATGGATCCCACGAACTTCTTTAAAGACTGGACAACAAAATCATGCCCTAACGAGGATGACTCCGAATATGAAATCTTGCTTGGAGAGTTTTCTTCCTCAATAAGCTCCAACTTCCTTTTAGATGAATCACCAAACTCTCTTTTCTTGCTAGCCACTGATTTCGGAGTTTCAACAAGGAGTTGCTTTCCCTTGTCTTTTTTCGGAATCGATTCTTGATCAGGAGTTTTCTGCTCGCCAGTAGACACTTGAACAATCTCATCAACAACTTTCTAAACAACATCTTCTTCATTCTTATCCTTCTCTAGAGTTACTAACTTAGAGGATTCAGCCTCTGAAGTTCGGAGTGATAGATGTTCCGAAGGTGATCCTTTATAATCATCCACTTGTTTCAAAAGATCTCCTGTTTCACCACTTCCTTCAGCAACTTCTTCTTCCTATCCCACTTGCTGAATCTGCTCGATTTTCTCAACATGCTTAGCTGTAGTTTCTTCCGGTAAATCAAGGTTTCTTCCTGGAGTCTTAGGTAGAGATTCCAAGGAGAAAGAACTCGGAACTGGAATGCTTCCGGATACTATTTCATTAAATTTCAAAAAAGCTTGAACTGCCACGGCTTCTGACATCTTCTTCTTAAGCTTCTTCTCCTTTGCTTGTTTTTCAAGCTCATCAGCAGTTCTCTCCTTTAATGCCTTAGCTTCCGCAGGGTCCAATCCGAACTGCGTATCCCCTTGTTTCATTTTCTCTTTATCTGCTCTCCACTTCGCAATAACCTCGTCAGGATAGGTCTTCTTCTTCTTTGATTTGGGAGGTGCGGTTTGAGCTTTCTTAGACTTAGGATCTTCGACTTCAGCTACAGCTTCCTTCAACTTTCTTTTCTTTACTGGTTTGGATGATTCTGGTTCAGCAACCACTACTGGAAAACTAACCTTTACCAACGGTTTGGAACCGTTGGTATAGGCCTCCAAACCGTTGGTATAGCCTATACCAACGGTTTGGAGAACCGTAGCCAAGTAAGCCATTGGGATAGGTCTATACCAACGGTTTTCCAAAAACCGTTGGTATAGACCTATATCAACGGTTTTGGAACCCATTGGTATAGGTAATACGAAATCTATACCAACGGTAATGGAACCGTTGGTATATAAAATCCAAAAATAAAACATCCGCTGGGATTTGATCCCACGACCCCTCGTTTATAATCGAACGACTTAACCACTAAGCTAACATCACTTTGTAAACATAATTTCATAAATATATATATTTATTATCATAATTATTTAAAATTTTGATTCATATAATGTTCTCGGTTAGTAGATCTGGAAAAAAATTAAAGAACCTATCCCAACGGTTTTAAAAACCGTTGGGAAAGGTTTGGGTGGGATAACCCTTTCCCAACGGTTTTAAAAACCGTTGGGATAGGTTTGGGTGGCTTGAAATCTATGTGGAGCGGAGGTTGATTTATCCCCTCCTTTTCCCAACGGTTTTGGTGAACCGTTGGGAAAGGGGACTCTTTCCCAACGGTTTTGATGAACCGTTGGGAAAGAGGAGGAAAATAAGACCCTTTCCCAACGGTTCACCAAAACCGTTGGGAAAGGGGACTCTTTCCCAACGGTTTTGATGAACCGTTGGGAAAGAGGAGGGAAATAAGACCCTTTCCCAACGGTTCACCAAAACCGTTGGGAAAGAGTCCCATTTCCCAACGGTTTTGGTGAACCGTTGGGAAAGGGGAGGGAAATAAGACCCTTTCCCAACGGTTTTGGTGAACCGTTGGGAAATGGTAGCTATACCAACGGTTTTTACAAACCGTTGGTATAGAAGTGTTGGGAAAGATCATCTTTCCAGTAGTGAACCTTCGGAACCGCTTCTTCTTGATTAGGCAAATCAACGAACTCACCAATCTCCTTGTTGAAATCTACATCCATCCTCTTAAGGGTGTCATCACTAACCAAAAATTTTTTACAAACCCTTGGCTTAGATCTGCAGGCTTCCTTGAAAGATTCAAGGCACCGAACTATAAACTTTGATAATATTGCTGGGTATATTACGATCTGGGCTCTGAGATTTCCTTTCTTAAGATTTTCAATGGTTATAAGAATGTGCCTCATGAAGTTAAACTTCCTTAGATTTATCAGAAAATCTAAGATATAGATCTCACTCTTCTTCAAGCTGTCTTTATCACCTTTCCTCGGTACGATAAGCCCTTGCACCCACAACTCTAGAATCCGGAAATTTGTAGGCAAACTAGAAATCTTTGGAGCCATGTCATCAGCCAGTCCGAGAGTTTCTAAGGCTTTTTCCTTGTCGAAGCTACCCTTAGAGTCCGGAAAAACATGAGAAATAAATTCAGCTTCTCCTTCATAGGACATCCCTACCAAGCTTGCTGCCTTGGTATAAGTCAGCTTATAAGTCTTTCCATAAGACTTGAAAGAAAATTTCTCCCTATTATCTTCCTGAAAGAATGAAACTGTTTCATAGAACTCAACAAGTAACTCCGAAAAGACATCATCTTGGTTCCCCGGTTCGGATACAGAAATATCTTCCCAGCCATTCAACTTAATATTCTTCGAGATGAGAGAATCGTAGTTGCTGAAGAAATCCGGATGGACTAACCTTTCTCTGTAAACTAACCATTGTGAAATAGGCTTAGTGGATGACATTTCTTGAGACGCTAACTCCGCAGACATTCGGATCTGTAATCCTCTGAGAAGTTTGGAATGGATAAAACTGTAGTTCGGAACGGCCTTAAAACAGAGGGGCAGAGCTTCGGGACGCGAGAGCTTGAGATCGATGTGGGACAAGTATTTGGGTCCCCTTTATATAGGCAACGAAATAACGGTTCACCTTCCACAATTGATCTAACGGTTGGGAGAAACTGAGATCAGATCTGACGGTTGAAAACTTGAATCTGATCTTTTTGAGGTTTTTATTAAAACAAGAAATTAAAAAAAACTATAATCCAAAAACATAATATAAGAAAATGCCAGCAAGTAAAATATGACTACGAAAACTCGAGTAAGGTAATCATATTTTTTGGATTAGCTTTGGAGGATTATTCGTAATGGGTAATATAAAATAACTACGAGAGAAAAAAAACTTTATAATGAAAAGACAGAGTTCGCAAAAGCTTTGCTATAGAAAATAAACTTAGTATAGGAAAACTCAGTACGGAAAACCTCATTACAGAACTCAGTACGGAAAACCTCATTACGGAAACTTGAGTACGAAAAACAAATTCCAAAAAAAACTTATTTCAGTACGAAATTTCCATTATGAAAATACCAGTATGAAATTTTCATTCCGGATGTTTTCAATAAAAACCCTTCCAAATCAGAAGTATTTTGTAAAAAAATATCCTTTCTGAAAAATTGTAGTTCCGGAAGTTTCATTCTGGAAATCTTTGTTCCGAAAAGTTTGAAAACAAACTTTGAAAAACTTTGTTAAACTAACAAACAAATGTACTCCCCCTATGAAAAGGAGTTTATTACTGTAAGGAGACTTTTTTAACAGAAAGTTAATTAAGAATGATTACCTTATGGTTATCATTCCTAACTTCTGTTAAATATATTAAAATCTATCAGAAGGCAAAGATTTTGTGAAAATATCAGCAAGTTGTTCTTGCGTTCTGATAAACTGAAGAATAATATCTCCTTTTAGTGTGTGATCCCTGAGAAAGTGATGCCTAATATCTATGTGTTTTGCACGAGAGTGATGTGCAGGGTTTTTACTTAGGGCAATGGAACTTGTGTTATCACACAAAATTTGAGTTTTAGTAAAACTCAGGCCATAGTCTGTGAGTGTGTGTTGCATCCACAACACTTGAGCACAACAATTTCCAGCTGCTACATATTCAGCTTCAGTAGTGGAAAGTGCTACAGAATGTTGCTTCTTGCAGGACCAAGAAACTAAATAATCTCCTAAGAAATGACAAGTTCCGGATGTACTTTTTCTATCCATTTTACATCCACCAAAGTCAGCATCAGAAAAGATTTTTAGAACAAAATCATTTCCAGAAGTATAAAATAATCCTAGATCCATGGTTCCCTTTAGGTAGCGAAAAATTCTTTTTACTGCCTTTAAGTGAGATTCCTTAGGATTGGATTGATATCTTGCACATAAGCATACTGAAAACATTAAGTCTGGTCAACTAGCTGTTAAGTAAAGTAAACTTCCTATCATACCTCTAAAAGCTGTTTGATCTACTGGTTTCCCAGCTTCATCAAGATCTAAAGAATTTGAGGTACCAATAGGAGTACTTAAACTCTTAGTGTTGTCATAACCATACTTTTTAAGAAGATCTTTAATATACTTATGTTGAGATAAGTAGGTTCCTTCTGGTTTTTGAGAAATTTGAAAACCAAGGAAAAATGTTTACTCACCCATAATACTCATTTCAAACTCAGATTTCATTAGACTTGCAAAAGAGTCAGTCAAAGATTGCTGAGTTGAACCAAATATGATGTCATCAACATAAATTTGAACAATCAAAACATTTTTGTTGTCTTTCTTTATAAAAAGAGTTGGATCTTCATTTCCCTTAACATAGTTATTTTGAAGCAAAAATCCAGTAAGTCTATCATACCATGCTCGTGGGGATTGTTTAAGGCCATACAAAGCTTTGGTAAGTCTAAAAACATGATCAGGATATTTTGTATCTTCAAAACCAGGAGGTTGTTCAACAAAGACTTCCTCTTGAACATAACCGTTAAGAAAAGCACATTTCACATCCATTTGAAAAAGTTTGAAATTAAAGAATGCTACAAAGGCAATTAGAATACGGATAGATTCAAGTCTAGCTACTGGAGCATAGGTTTCTTCATAGTCTATTCCTTCTTGTTGATTATAGCCTTTAGCAACAAGTCTATCTTTATTTCTTACTATGATTCCATTTTCATCACATTTATTTCTGAAAACCCATTTTACTCCAATAACAGAAGTTTCCTTAGGTCTTTCAACCAAGGTCCAGACTTTATTCCTTTCGAATTCATTTAGTTCATCTTGCATGGCTTTAATACAATCATCATCACCTAAAGCTTCATTAGTGCTTTTAGGTTCTAATTGGGAAAGAAATTCTAGATGTTATACTTCATTTCTTAAGGAACTTCTAGTCCTTACAGGTTGATTTACATCACCAATGATACTATCACTGGGATTATTCTTAAGAAACACCTGATTTGGGTTTTGTAAAACCTGTTCATCAACATAGGGTAGAAAGTCTTCTGGGGTAAATGTTTCAGAAGTATCTTCTTGAACATTATCCTTATCAGAAGGTTCTTCTATCAAAGGTTGACAATCAGTTTTTGAAAACACATCCGAGGATGTAGGTAGGGATGGTTTAAAAACAAAAGGATCTGACTCATCAAATTTTACATGTAACATTTCCTCAACAGTACAAGTGTTTTTATTAAAAACTCTATAAGCCTTAGAGGTTGTGGAATATCCTAAGAAAATCCCTTCATCAGACTTTGGTGCAAATTTATGTAGATTATCTTTAGTATTCAAAATGAATACTTTGCAACCAAAAACCTTGAAGTAGGATAGTCTAGGTTTTCTACCATTCCATAACTCATAAGGAGTTTTATTAAGAAAAGGTCTAATTAAAACTCGATTTATAGTATAGCAAGAAGTACTTACAGCTTCAGCCCAGAAATGTCTAGCAATAGAATATTCACTCAACATGGTTCTAGTTATCTCTTGAAGAATTCTATTTCTTCTTTCAACTACACCATTCTGTTGAGGAGTTCTAGGTGCTGAAAAATTGTGAGTAATACCTTTCTTACTACAAAAAGTTTCAAAATCAGAATTTTGAAATTCTCCTCCATGATCACTATGAATAGTTTTCAATGGAAGGTTTTTCTCATTTTTAACTTGAGCTATAAAACTTTTGAAATAGGAAAAAGCTTCAGATTTCTTTGCTAAAAAATAGACCCAAGTAAATCTAGTGTAATCATCAACTAGAACAAATACATAGTACTTGCCTCCAATACTTCCAGTTTGTGTTGGACCAAAAAGATCCATGTGCACTAACTGTAATGCATCGGTTGTTGAGACTTCACCAATCGATTTAAAACTAGATTTATGTTGCTTACCATATTGTCAAGGATCACAAACTTTAGAAGAATCAAATCTAAGCTCCGGTAGATCCTTAACTAGTTTCTTCTTAGAAAGTTTACATAGGTTCCTAAGGTTACAGTGACCTAGTCTTCTATGACATAACCAGGAATGATCTTCCATTGCACTTAAGCAAGGTAAATCTTGGCTTCTGAGGTCTTCTAAGTTTAAGGTGTAAACATTCTCTTGCCTGTTGGCTGAGAGAATAAATTCTTCCTTGGAATTGTGAACTAAACACTTATCATTCCTAAAATTTACAAGGTAACCTTCATCACATAACTGACTTATGCTAATGAGGTTGTGCTTAAGACCTTTAACAAAAAGAACATTTGAAATCAAGGTTTTACCAAGAAGAACAATATTACCAATACCAACAATATCTCCCTTAGCATTATCTCCAAAAGTTACCTTTCCTCCTTTCGTTTTAATAATCTTTTCGAAAAAGCTTTTGTTACCGGTCATGTGCCGGGAACATCCACTATCCATGTACCATGTATTGTTGCTGGTACTCTCTTTTTTTTCCTGAAATCAAAAAGAAAATTAAATTTTCGGAATCCAAACTTGTTTGGATCCGAGATTTCCAGACAATAAAATTTTAGGTACCCACACTTTCTTAGAAAAGTAAGCTTTGTGAAATCCTAAAGATTGGGTTTTATTTAAGGAACAATTCTTTGCCCAGTGACCACCACATTGACACTTAGTACAAAATGGGGCACTTTGAGGAACAAAATAATTGTTACTGAAAATTGGTTTTGCATGGGTATAACCAAATCCGGATTTATTTCTTAAAGTTCGTATTTGAGAATACATTTTATCAAAATTTTCCTTACCATGGGTAAAGTTTGATAAACACTTCTTTAAGGAAAAAATTTCAGACTTGAGTTTTACAACCAAGTTTTTATCCTCAAAATCATTAGTTTTAGAACTAGAGTTAGGCTCAAAAACATTTTTATTAGAAATTACTTTTTTTAACTCTTTAGAAAGTTTGTTCTTCTCAGAACTTACTTCCTCAAGATTCTTTGAAATACTTTCAAAATCAACATTTTTCTTATCAAGATCTTTAGAAAGATCTGATATCTCTTTTGTAAGAATAGAATTCCTAGAGTTTGCCTTATCAAGTTTCTTATTGAGTTTGGAATTCTCAATCTCAAGAATTTCAGCAAATCTAGAGACTTCTTCATAAGTAGGTAGAGTATTTTCCTCATCAGAAGATGATTCTTCATCAGAAGAGTTATAATACTTACTATCATTAGAATTTAAAGAAACATTGGTCAATGATTCAGCATTTCGTACCTTAGCCATAAAACAATGATTATCAATAGGTAATCTGGCTATAAGACCAAGATTCTTCTGTCCTGAAGATTCATAATCAGAAGATTCATCTGAAGAGTCACCACCACTGGCACTCCAGGTATCATTGGCTTTCAAAAAGTTCTTAGCTTTGGCTTTATAATATTTCTTTCTGTTCATGTCTGAATGCCTTTCTTTTCTTTCTTTCTTTTTGAGCATAGGACAATCTGGTCTAATATGCCCAGCTCTCTTACATTCATAACAAGTCACTTCTCCATCTTTCTTATCTTTCCTGTCCTTTTTCTTATACTTGGATTGGAAATTTCTCTGGCCAGCTATCTTGTTCATCCTTCGAGCAAGATTTGCTAGTTCATTTTCTGAGACTTCACTCTCACTAGATTCGGGCTGGAAAATAACTTTCTTAGACTTGGATCTGGTTACTCTCTCAGGAGTCTTAGCTTTCGTCTGATTTGAAGTTGTAGTAAAAGCAACAGTACCATTTCCATTCTTGTTCTTGATGTTGTCATCATCTCTCTTCATTCTGGTTTCATGTTGTAGAAGAGTTCTAAAAAGCTCATCAAGAGATATCTGGTTGACCTTCCTGTTTTCATCTATAGCTGTTCTCTTGGACTCCCACTCATTGGGCATAATATCAATTATTTTATCCACAGGAGATTCATCATCTAAACCTTTCTCTCCCATAGATTGTAGGCTGTTGACGATAGTCATAAATATTTGTTGAACTTTACAGATAGGTTCTCCATAAGGAAAGTTGAAGCCATGATATTCAGCTCTAAGCATAGCTCTTCTAGTCTCAATAACTTTAGAAGTCCCAAAGTGTGTAACCTCTAACTTCTTCCAGATACAGTTAGCTTCTTCACAAGAAGAAATTTGGCTATATATATTTCTAGTCATGGAACATAGTAGAGTATTGCGTACCTTATAGTTTAGTTGATATTCCTGCTTTTCCAGGTTAGTAAAAGTTCTGACTTCCTTGTCATGAATTTTATAATCACCAGTAAGCATAACAAAATTGTCTACTCCAGTGTTGATAACAAAAGTCTTCATTCGATCTCTCCAGTACTCATAATCATTACCATCAAAGATTGGTGGTCTTCTAGGATTTAGGTTATCAATCGAACCGACATTAATTCCTACCATACCATAAATAACCTTGTATACACAAACTTGTTAGTAGCAAAAGTTTCGTAATCACAAAGTTCGGATTAGGAAATTTCCGGAATGGAAAAGTTCAGAATGAGAAAAATGAGCAAGAAAAACTTATTCGTAAGTATAAGTATTTCAGATACCTGCTCTGATACCAATTGTAGGATTGGTATAGAGTATGAGGTTTCCACCCTCTGATACCAATTGTAGGATCGAAATAATGATGTAGATGCTCAATATACAAGAGGGGGGTGAATTGTATACTTTAAAAATTCCTTTGGAACCTTTAAAGTTAGTTACGATTAACTGTGTTTTCCTTAAGCAAAGGAAAGGGCTAAGTTTAACAAAGTTAAACTAAGTAAATTCACAACACCTCTAACACCGAATACAAAATAGAAATAAGATTCCGAAAGTGGGTTCCGGAAATATGGTTCCGGAAATTGAAACTTAACAAAAGTTACAATATGAGATTCTACCTTAAAGCGTATAGAATCTAAATGAATCAGAGTAAGTAAGGAAGTATAAGAAAGTTATACTTTCCTTAAGATAAAAATTGCAGCGGAAATAAAACAAGTAGTTAAACTACAAGTAACAAGATAATAGTCTTTTAACCCAAAGAGAAGGGTATCCAACAACCTTGGATAAAGGCCCTTTGATTTATACTTTCAAGCAAGTCTGTCTTCCCCACACTAGGGTAAGCCCTCGATACTAAGATCGGAGTCTCTATCTTGCTATCCCTGCAAGCCCTCAACTTCAAGGTAGTTGGTAACCTCTGTCTTCCTCAGCAAGGAAGCCCTCGAACTTCAAGGTAGTCGGCACCTCTGTCTTCCTATCCCCGGAAGTCCTCGAATGTAATCACCAACATTCGGAGTCGCACGAAGCTTTGAGAGTTAATAAGAGCCTCTCTCTCTAGAAATCACTTCAAGCATGTAATCACATGAGTCGAAGATCTGTTAGCCTTTCAGCACTTGCAACAGCTTCGAGCTCTTTCAAATGAGCTCCTATTTATAGGTAAGGTCGGCTCCTTCTCCAATGGTTATATTTTCCTTAAAGATCGGAGGGACCTTTACACGTGTCACTTAGACAACTGTTAGTTTATAACAAAATAGACGACATCATTTTATAACAAAACAAGTGTAACAGAATGTACGACATCGTTTTAATTCTGACTCAAAGGTTCAGAATGAAAGCTTCGGAGTGAAGATTCAGAGTGTAATGGAAATAATAAAGAGTAGACAGATTATAGAAATGTAAGCAGAATAAAAGTTCGGAGTTTAACCAAAATATTTTTCAGAGTCTGAATTAATTCAGAGTGTATAAAACAAAGATGATCAGATTCTGTTTGATAGGAGAATTCGAAATGAGAATTCGGAATGAGAATTCATCATTATAATTCGTAATGAGAATTCATTATTAGAATTCGGAATGAGAATTCATTATTAGAATTCGTAATGAGAATTCGTTATCGAACTTCATAAGAATTCGTTATCTTGAATCTGGAGTAGAACTTAATCAGAGTTCGTATCCGGAATTCGGAATGAAACTTTATCACAGTCCTCATTCTGGATTTCGGAGTGAAACTTTATTACAGTTCTTGTCTAGAGTTCGGATCCTAAAACAGAATACTTCATATCAAAGTTTCAAGTAAATCCGAGAAAATAAAAGTGAAACCGAATCTCATACTTAAGAAAAATCTGGATGAAAATATGATAAGAATAATTTTTCTTACAAAAGCGATTTTCCTTATAAAAGCAGTTTTTCTTATAAAAACAATTTTTCTTATTAAAGCAATTTTCCTTATAAAAGAAATTTTCCTTAAGATAAGGTGTTTGTGATTTTCAAAACAAGAAGGAATGGAAAAGTTATAAGGAAAACCTTATTGACTCAACACCTA
This sequence comes from Viscum album, assembly GCA_963277665.1. Taxonomy (NCBI): domain Eukaryota; kingdom Viridiplantae; phylum Streptophyta; class Magnoliopsida; order Santalales; family Viscaceae; genus Viscum; species Viscum album. The sequence continues at coordinate 1,130,743,133 of OY728150.1, read as the reverse complement.
ATATAGTCAATCCCGTCATGGATGGTACTAATCCATACCAAGGATGACGTCGTAAGGCCTCGACGCTACTACCAAGAGATCCAACCGTTACTCTCACCTCCAATGGTTGAGTCACACTGTCGGCATCAGTGTGTGGTCACTGGGTCTCCTTCAGTAGGTATCTCAAAAGTGAGGGTCAAGTCAATGGTTTTTAAACTGGAACCTCTTACTAACAACATAAAGAGAGGACAGGAAAGTAAACTCTACATGAAAGGTGTATTTTATTACTGCAGCTCAAGGTACAAGGACACAAAAAACCACAAAATCAACAAAAAGAAAGCTAGAAGCACCAACAACAAAGGCCTCCATGCCCGGAACTAGTTTCCCTCATGTTCGCCAGCTTCCGGAGCTCCATAGTCAAAAGCCTCAGCTGCCTGAAGCTGAGCTCTACCATGTCCTCCTATTCCCTACGGTCGGGGTGGACCTCCTGGTGGTGGTGGTGGAAACACCTCAAAGCGTCGTCCACCTCCAGATGCACGACCATCTCCCCTGCCTCGGTCTCCTTCTCCTTGCGATCCACCCCGATTGAACCTCTTCCTCTACTTGGGAGGTCCTTCGTTTATCTACTGGTCATCTGTATGGCGGGTCGGACAGTCACGATCCATGTGACCAACCCCGCCGTAGGAGTAACACTGTCCGCTCCTGGTAAGTCGTTCTCCACCCCGGGTGCCTCGCACACATGATCTTATGTCATACGGTCTATCACCTATAGGTCTAGTCCTCTTGGACCTCTGCGTCATCTGTCTACTGCCCGCTGTAGAAGACTGGGCTGCATTCCGGCTAGTAGTGGGTCCTACTGCTGGAGACTGCTCAGCAAGGAAACTCTCCAATAAGAGGGCTCGCTCCAACACCCCTATCTGTGTCGGGATGCTGTGAGAAACAACTGAAGCTCTAATCTCTCTCCTGAGCCCCTGCTCGAAGGTTCGGGCCCTGAAGAATGGGTCTCGTACCATGTCTGTCGAATAGCGGGAGAGATTGGTAAATCTCGTCAAGTACTGGGCTACCGTCATGCTGCCCAGCCGCAGCTGTAGTAGCTCTTGAATGTGAACCGCACGGAGGTTGGCTGGGACGAACTCTAAGCGGAAGAGGCTCTCAAAATCCATCCAGAAGATAGATTCCTCGTCATGCACCTGGAGCATCAAGCTCCACCATCTGCATGCTGCTGCGTGGAGGAGGCTCGCTGCAAGGATCACCACGAGGTCAGTTAGTGTCCCCACTAGCCTGAAAACTCAAACTACAGCCTCCAGCCAATCCTCGGCTCCCTGAGGGTCTGTCTCGCCGTGGAACCTGGGCAGTCTCTGACGTTGAAACTCATGCAGTGCACTAAGGCGACGTGCACTCTCACCAGCTGGGGATGGTGGCATCGGTGGCTCGGCGGGTAGTGGTACCGCTGGTGCCTCTGCTGTAGAAGGGCCCTGCACCGAGGCCTCGTCGCTCGGTGGGCTGTCCTCTCGCACAAAGCTCTGAACCCTAGATGGATTCCATCGTGGGGCCATCCTAAAAATAAACAGGCGTGCCACGGTCAAAACAGTATACCTGGTGAGCTGGCACAAAGTAATCACAAAGAAATCTTTTGAAACACACATGCAATCAGTGTTTTCATGCACTGAGTCGGAAATCAGAAGTCAGGGTCCTGGTGTACAGATACGTCGGCCGCCGCACCACAACTGGACTCCCTAGACTGATAACCACACTCAATACCCTTAATACTATTGCTTCACATAGAAGAAAGATCAGAGTCCTGAGTTCTTTGGTAGAACTGAACTCCTCTGATACCAATTTGTCACGACCCGTCCTCAGGGCCCATGTCGTGACTACCCCAAGCCCACCTTCCATAGGCCAGGGGCTAGCGACTAGCACCAAAGGAATAATTCCCTTTAAAAAGGGGAAGGCATTGCCTTTATAAAGTAAACAAACACCACAAAGTAAGCTAGCAGAAGTAAACACTAAGTAAACTGAGTACAATAGTAAGTGCGGAAAAGTAAGTGGGCCAGAATACAAACCCAAACTGAAAGTAAAGTACATCTGGAAAGGAAGTACATCAACTGAAAAGTAAAGCAGTAACGCCGATCCATCCACTAGAAATCCCACCTGAAGGGTGGGTATAGATAGCCTCCTCAGATCCTCGGGTCCTGTCGTCCGTCCCGTGTACGTCCCGCCCAGTGGTCCACCTCCAGGTACCGACTCGTCGTAAAATCCACCTACGGGCACCGACTCGACATGAGTTCCTCCTCCGGGAACCGTCTAGCTCTACAAGCCTCAACCTCGATCAGTGATGTCCGTTATCTGCAACCAACACAACGTAGTGCAGGCGAAGCCCATGCAGCGGTGAGTATACGATACTTAGTAGGGACCCCGAGACCCCTGAATGTCTCCTAGAATCCACAAAGGATAATCCAAAAAGGAAGGATACAACCATGAAGTAACAACCAACTCTACTTAGGTATATGCCCATACATATACCTAAGTCATCAAATCCAGTTCGGCTCCAACATCTGAGCCCAAGTTCGATCACGTTCACACAGGATAGTACAACCCAATCCACACAGGAAATAACAACACAATCCACATAGGAAAGAAAGTCAATCATACCGAAGATAATGATTGAAAGTCAAACTCAGCTCACACAGGTATACTTCTTCGTAAGGTGATAGAGGTGATCAGATGTAGCCACCGATTCATCTAAGATGGGACCCATGTAGGATACTAGTATAGTAGTCATCATCGCTAAACCCACAGAGGATTCCCGTACGGTTGTCGTCGTCGTCGAACCCACTGAGGATTCTAGTACGAAAGTCTTCACCGTCGAACCCATAGCTGTTGGGGAACTCCTCCTCTATCGAGTAAAGTGGCCCTGCCGCTACAACCAAGCACTTCCCACTAACCTTGGACTGCTGTAGTACTCCACCTGTCGAGTAATGTGGGCCTGCTGCTACAACCAAGTGCTTCCCACCATGGGTCTGCCGCTACAACCAAGCGCTCCCCCTCATAGCCTACAGAGGTACTCCTTTTGTTGAGTACCGCGGGTCTTCCGCTACAACCAAGCGCTCCTCCACCGTGGGTCTGCCACTACAACCAAGCGCTCCCCACTGAGCTATCAAAACACTCCGAGTCGATCGATCAGCAGTTGTCAAGTCTCAGCCAGCTCTAGGGTTTCCGCACACAACACACTAGTTCCGGGAGGGTCTACTCCACGATCCAAGAGTTCGATACATCAACTATCACGTAGACCAGAGTTGATGTATCACAAAGTTCCTTCATGTCAAAAGGAACACAACGCGACAGACGGCGCGTCAATCGGACGACCGGTCTGAGAGTTATTGGCTTTTTCATTCCGGGGCCCGGTTGGTTTTTAAGTCAAAACCAACCCGACCGCACTCCAACAGCATCCAAACCTCGAGCGGAGTAAGCCAAAAGGTTTGTCTCACTAATAGGAATTCAACAAAGTCAACGGCACGTCAATCGGACGTCCAGAGCCAAAGTTATAAGTGTTTCCACTCCGAGGGCCAGGTTGGTTTCGTGTTCGAACCAACCCGGTCGTACACAAATTTATCTGAAACCTTTAGTGTAATATACCGAAACTACCGTCTCAATCCATGGATCCCAATTCAACTGACGGTGTGTTGATCGAAGGTCTAAAGCCCATGATATGGGCAAATGACTGGAAACAGTCCGAAATGGGGGGTTTGGGCCCGGCCCGGCCCATCCCCCTGGGTCGGCCCAAACCGGGTCGACCCGACCCGGGTCCGGGTCCGCCCCATCTGGGCGGGGCCCCGCCCGGTCCGTGCGACCCACCCCGGCCCAGTCGTGGGGGTGCGCGAGCTCGGCCAGTGGCCGAGCAGGGGGGGACGAGCTCCCCCCCCCCCCCCCCCCTTGTGCCCCACGGACGCGGCCGGCGCCGCGTCCTCCTCCTCCGGATCCCGCGCGGCCACGGGATCCGGTCGCCTGCCGCCGCAGCTTCAGCCATGGCAGTTCCTCCTGGTGGCGTGCCGAGCACCGCCGCCTCCTAGCGGCTGGCCGGTACCGGCCGCCGGCGCCGCCGTGCTGGTGCGGCGCGCCATCCGCGTCTTCCACCGACCACCAGACGCGCTCCGGTGGTCCATTTTTCCCGCCATCTGTGCCTGCGGCTCTCCCGGGACCAGTAGATTACTGTGAAGAGTTCAAAACACATTTTCGGACCACTTCGTCATCGCCCTTCGATCCGTACACCAATAAACAAACTGTGGAGCGTTGTCGGTCCATGTTTGTTCGGCCCGCACCCTCCGCGTTAGGTGTTTTTCAAAAGGCAATCTTTAAAAGACATGCTCTAAACGAGTGCATAATTTATTCATGGTAAATTATTCAAACACCCTAAAATTAAAATACTCATGCACGAGGTAAAATTCACATATACACTTTATTTGAAAACCCCCTAACTCGATGAATTTTTTGAATGAGGTTCGTCGTGGGAAAAGGACGTCGCGGAAGACAGCGTCACGGAAGACGGTGTCACGGAAGACGGCGTCGCAGATCGAGGCTCCGTAAGCGTCGTCAGCATTCGCTCGAAGAAGGATGTGACGCGTCGTCGCTTTCTTCGATGCGGGAAAAAGGTGCAAAGATGGTACGACGCTCTTCGTCGAAGCTTTGGCGTTCTTTGCGAGGAAGATGATGTTCTTCAAGACCGCGACAGTTCTCTCCTTGATTCCGCACAACGAATCCACCACAATAAAATAATACCTTGTCTTATTTTATTCACACACATACGTGTCAACTTTAATTTGAAATTAAAAATGAATTAACCAAATTAATTAACGCGCGCTACCCAATTAATTAGGCGTTTTATTGGCATGTATTTAATGTGGAAGAAAAACTGCTTGAGTTGACTTGACATTAAAACGGGGGAGCAGGTGAGTTACGAAATTAAAAGTGAGAGGGTGATTAATGGGGAGTTAGAGAATTGAATGGTGGGGGCTCATGTGGGCCCCACCCCAACTCTCTTACATGGATGTTAACCACAAGGTAGAGAGAAATTAAGTTGTGAAACAACTGAATTTCACTTAAACCACCTAGTAAAGAAAAAAACAATTATATTTTTATTCCTCACTTTTTTTTAACATCACCACCCGAACAAACGTACCTTCGGAAAAGGTGTTCCTAAGCAATTACCGGCACTGCGGTTTTATTGGTGCCCTCAGATTTCGATTCCGATCACCGGTTAAAAAGATAGAAAAGCTCGCTCGTTCGTTCACTGAACGTACCCGAGTTAAACATCAGAAAACGATTTTGGGAACACTGGGCCTCAGAATCAGGTGCTTTCAGAAGCCACAGACTCATAAAATTTCCTAGAAATTAGGAAAAAAATTTCCCTGAAATTTCTGGGTCTTTACATAACATGTTATTTAAAAATATTTCATAATATTATTAGCATTGAAAGTAATAATAATAATACTACTATTATAAAAATAAAAATAAAAATAAAAATAATTATTATTATTATTTTATATTCACACACACATACATTTATATAAATGGAAAAAATATATAATTTCTCTACGTATCTAAATTCAATAATTGGGTAGTTGATTTTTCTCAATTTTTCATATATATTTTTATGGTGTTGATTTTGAGGCCAATAATGAGTGTTTGAAATATTTTTCTTCATTTTAAAATATTTTACAACGTTTTTAATAGTGACACAACCTAAAAAATTTTGTAGTACCCACTAACTCATTTTATGAGTAGATTGCAGTGGAACCCTCTGTTTAGTGATTTAGAGATCAAATGATGATGATATTGTTGAAAGATAAAAATTACATGAGTGTCTTTGTGCATGCTTCTCAACAACCCATGAAGTGATTTCAACATCCAAGACATACTTCAATGGGGTCTTTGAGATTGAGAAGATTTTTCGATGATGTTATGATGATAGCAATGCCTCTTGAGAAAGTGGTTCAACATTATTATCTAGTATACTTCCTTGAGTGTTGATTTTGGTGAATCAATTTCTATAACATATGATATATGGTTATCTAATGGTTTCTTTTATAAATTATCATCCCAAGATATTATATGTTGACTTTTTGTAGTTTCTCCCTATTATTGTGTACCTAGGTGGAGGATGGTAGTGTGATTCTCTTTCTCCCTCTACAAATCTACCCAGGTGGAGGGTGATACTATAATATACATGTTCTCCCTAGATTTTTCTTCCTAGGAATCTATTATGGTTGGGTGTTTAGATAGTCATGTGATTTTTTTATCCTAACATTTCCATTCAAGACCTTATCTACATGGTCATGTGAAGTACCCAGGTAAGTGGTTTCATCATTAAGAAAGGGGGATGAATCAATGATTTTTTTTTGATATTTTTTCTTTGAAAAAGTACCTCTTTGACTAGAAAAAGTATATGTAAGCTTTCTTTTAAATCTCACTCTCTCCCCTATGCAGGTACAATGAAAGAAATGCTAGGCACATGAGAATTTTTACAACGTCCACCTTCAATCTCTATTAGAATAAAAGAGTCTTGAAAATCCTAAACCACCGCTAAATGATCCTTAACACTTTCTACAAACTTTCATGTATTCACATGTCATAAATCCTTTTTATGATTATGTTTTATTTAGCTGTGATTCATTTAGAAGTAATTTTCTAATTATTTAGCGATTTTTTTCCATTATTTTATTTATTTTTTAAAATGATTTTGTATTTATAATTATTTATTAATTATTATTTATTATATATGTCCCTCCTATACATTCCCTAAAAAATCAAACTTATAAATATATAGGGTGAGAATTAAACTTCTTACATTTTGGTTATTATGTAATGAATTTACCACTCCACCAACCCATGCATGTGTTGACTAAAGGTACTTTAATGTTATTATATATATACAGAGATAAATTCATATAAATTTGGGTTTGTGGGTGTTTTTGGTGTTGAATGATGACAAAATGTTGATGGCCTACACAGGTGGGTAGATATGGGTGACGACCCTTAGCGGTTAATGGTGAAGGGAATTTGAAAGTGTGATAGTGGTCAGTGGTCATGGGGAATGGTGATGACCTGACCTGTATGGGCGGTGCAAATAGGGGCGCCTGTGATGAGTCGCCTCATTGATGGTGATGATGGGCCGCCTAAATCATCGGGATTAGAAACCCCCACTAGTGGGGATTATTCATGTGGCCAGTGTCAAAAGATGACAGACTTTGAAGGGGTTTGTCCTATGATGGGGCTGATGACTATAGCAGGGCCCGACGAAAGGGATGGTTATGGGTGATGGGGTGTTCTAAAGGTTGTCCAATATGTGTGTGTGTGTGTGTAAAGACTGGGGTTTAATATGTACTATCCCTGGGGGTCGTGGACTAGGTTACTCTCTCACGAGGTGTGTGTGTGTGTGTGTTTCATTGTTATTATACCCCCAACACCTAATATATATATATATACCCATATATTATCTAAAAATATATACAAAAAATATATATAGATATATATATATACACATAAGTACATATAAATATACATAAATATATATAAATATAAACAAGTATACATAAATATATATAGACATGCACCCTTATAATTAATTATAATAATATATGAATTTATATATATACAAATACACACATATATATATTCACGTAATATATATAAATATAAATACATATAAATACAAATAAATACATATAATTATATATAATTATATATAATTACAAATAAATATACATAATATAAATATTTGAATATATATAATTTAACTTAGTTATATATAACAATAAATGTAAATAAAACTAAATATAAAAAGACAAATATAAAGATACGTAAACAAACACACGCATATAGACTCCCACATAATATATATATATACACTTAAATATACATAAATACACATAAATACATATAAATGTCTATAAATGTACATAACGATAAATAAATTTTCATCAACATATTTAAATACAAGTATATATAATTAAATATAATTATATATATATATATATAAACAAATATAAATATACACACACTTATCTACATATATAAATACTTATAATTATATATATATAAATATATCCAGATAATATAAATAAATATTGATAAATATATATAAATATACATAAATATATATATATACATGTGAACACCTATAAATATATATAAATAATAATATATTTACACAATATATATATATAGATATATAATTAAATTGAATCATATAAAAAAAATATGTGTGTGTGTGTGTGTGTATGTGGGTGTGTGTTTGTGTGTGTGTATGTGTGTTTATATATAAATATATAAATATATAAATTATTAGTAATTAATAATCGGTAATTAGTAAGTAATTATTATTTAACAATACATAATTATTAAAAAAATAATTATTAAATATTAATTATTAATTATTAATTATTAATTATTAACAAGTAATTAAAATTTTAATTATTATTAATAAAAATGATCTATATTTTATTTTTTGGTGGTTTTTTAAAAACCGTAGGTAAAATTTCAAAAAAAAATAATATTTTGTTACATTTTAATAGCTCCTTAAACAATGCTAAATTGAGGAAGTTTTTTATAAACACTTGTGAATTCATAACAGTCTTCTAAAACAACTACTGAAAAATAAAAATGAACCATCTGGCAGAATTTCTCAAAACCGATGCTAAACAACTTGTTTCTTATAGTGAATGTGGTTGGATACTTCTTATTGTGTTCAGGTCAATTCTAGGACATAGATTTTATCACTAGTGCATGAAAGTTGTTAAAATGGGTGAGAAGGTATCATCTTTAACTCAACACCTACACTTTATTTTTTAACACTAGATGAAACCATATGAGAGGTTCAGTATCCACTTCTCTAAAAAAAATCAATATTTTCTAATAGTAGGTTGTCTCTTTGTAGGTTCTCTATAATCGAATCCCTCTAGTCTTTAATTCAACTCCTTCTATTCTGATAAAAAAAGTTCTTTAGTATGCTCTTGGATCTTTTTTCATCACACTCTAAGATATTCCTCTACAATAGTAAGTCTCTAACATCAAATGAATGAACAACACTACTACATGCATGTCGGCCTTCTTTTCAAACTTTTAGAATGATCGTCATATGCATAGGAACATAAAACAAAGAATTATATTCTTTCTGTTTAGCCTTCTTGGTGACTTCAAATGATATTCAATAGCAGTAGCTCCTATATCTTAAAATGTTTTGACACAAATGATGATCAATAGCAATAATGATTATTGGTCTCTCTCTCTCTCTCTCTACACTCTTGAATTTTCCCTATATTTTTAAATATATCCCCAATTGTAGAATTTTAATATTTCTGAAAATAGAGTAAGGAAGAATCCATCTATAATTTTGGTAATATTATTCTTCATTTTAAGACACTCAATAGATCTCTCAATAAAAACTGAAATTTTTTTCTTCAATGATGATTTCTAATATTCTATTTGAAATCCCATAATTATCATGTTAAGATTATCTCAACATTCTATCATTTAATTCTTCTTCTAACACATCTTAAAACATAATTAAATTATGATGTTTAATCCCTGAATAAAAACTCATCATTGTCTGAAATAATATCTCTAAAATTCCCAAATAAATTCCAACTAAAAAAACATTTTGTAAGAAATAGAGAATATTATGTGTTAGTTATGTGACCTAAAAATATCGTAATCATGCATTATAATATAATTATTATACTCATGATAATATTAAATTATAACATCCAAGAGATCATCCTCCCAGATCTGATGGTAAAAACACAATCTTTACATTACTACGATGATGCTGATAAATGTGACCCAATTTTTTCCCATCCAAAACTTACAACAAAAGAAAAAATAGGATCACTTACATACCGATGTACCATTTTTCTTTAGTGTTTTAGAGAATTAGGAAAAACTCTTATCTAAATAATTACCATTACTTCAAGAGAGTATTTTCCCCACTATACCCAACTTTTCATATTACATATTAAGTCATCACCATCATCCATATCAAACCATTCTAGAAATAATTCATTTAACATCATTTTTAAAAATATGGAGAAAAGGAAACAGAAGAAGGGTGATCTCAAATTCTTAATAAGGGTAAAAACAAACATTAACAACTTAATGTCATCGGTGAGAAATATATGAGCATAAGGGTATTGAGATATAATCAAAGTACAGGAAAAAAACATAATAGAAAACATATTCATCAATACTTATACCATAAACCATGAAACATGGAACCAAGATTTAACAATGGAAAGAATCATATAATTAAATAATCATGAGCCGTGTGTTGTCAATATTGATAAAAGGAATCATTAAAAACTATTGAAATCATAAAAAATTGTTATCTTAGAAAATAATCTCCATAGATCACTTATAGAACTCTTACAAATTAGAATAACCATATGGTAAACTTTCAATATAATTCTCCAGATAACATAATCATTAACTAATGTGTTTGAGAGATATAATGGGGATCACCCATCATATCATGAACTGTAATGGGGCTCAAACCATCGTATATATTATATCGGGATCACTCATGATCTATAATAGGGATTAACCCTTCATATAAGTTTTATTGGGATCACCTAAAAATATATGTGTACACCCATCATCATAAATAATGTCCAAATACTATTCATGAGTAAATCATTTAGAATCTTTCACTTTTCAACATAATAATAATTATTACTCTTCCATTTATTGATTCACCTGGGAAAAATATATGGGTTCCATTCCAATATCATAATCCATCCAAAGAAATAAAAAAGATGATATCATTACCACATATCCCTAGTGGAGTGTAAATAACATTACGGTATGTTGATGTTGATGAATGTAAATTCCATTCAAAGATCATTAACACATTCTTGAGGAAATTAACCTGTTTTTGGAAATCACTTTTAAAAACTAAAAATTCATAAAATATTTAAAAATCCTATCATTTTAAAATATATTTGAAACTTAAAAAGTATGGTTTAAAACATTTACTGGTCCTGATATCATACAATATGTTTCATTTAGAGTGTGTTAAAAAAATTCCTCTAACGTTTTCAATAAAATGTCAAAAAGAACCTCATTGGAAAAATGATAGGAACATTCATTTTAAACCATTTTTAAATAGTAAATTGTTGTTAAACATTTTTTTAAAAAATTAAAGGAATATAGAAAAAATATTTTTGAAATCCTTTTTAGAAAACATGGACTTCGAAAGAGAAAGATTCCCGACCGAGAAGGAAATCAATGTCGTATTTTATTATAAACATTATTTTTTTATATTGACTTTCTGAAAAGGTGAAATGGAAAGGAAAACATCAATTATAAAGAAACTTTCATAGGATAAGAAATTTCATGAGTTTTACGAGAGTTATATCATAGTATTCTATTATTGGAAACATAATCATAAACAATTTTGAAAATCCCTAAGATCATAACATAACCCCTTACCACTTTGGTAACTTTAGAATCATAAGACCCATGAAAGATATAACATCAAATGAGACTTTAAATAACATGAAAATAAAGTTATTCATGATATAACATATTATAGAAGCAATATATACACTACACATAATAAATAAGTGGTGAATATGGAATATATCTTATGGAAGTAAAAGTGAAATGAGAAACTCTTACCTCGAGTACAGAATTTCAATGTATGTCCATTACCAGATATATAATAATATTATATCAATTATATTTTTTCTTAAAAAAACTTTACATGTATAATACCTTATACTTATGTCATTTTTTATTTTAATGACAAATTTAAATATTTAATCAGTTAAGTCCATATCAAGTGTTTTGAGGAAGTTCAGTACATATTTTCAAAACATCTTCGGTATATTAACCATGGAAAAGGGGTTAATTGTTTCTTCATATCCATAATAATAATGATGAAATAATTTTTATTTTCATTCATCAATTAAACTTTTAAAACCAACCTTATACAATTTTTATGGAAAAATAACTACATTACAATCATGGGGAAGGTTAGTCATACATACGCATGAGCAACGTTTCCATTTTTCAATAATCATTATGAAAAGAAGGAAAGTACTATTTTATATTTATATAATTATAATAATATCATAAATATAATATTATTTATTTCAATACATTTATATATATCATCCATGTGATGTGGTTATGAAAAACAAATCTCATCGATTTGTGGAGGCGGTAGTCCATACGTACCCACGGATGATGTTATCATCTTTCAATGAATGGAAAGGTAAGAAAATATATAATATATTATATTTTTAGAATGATAAATATGTAATTAATATCATATATAAACATTAATTCCATCATCAGGAACATCTGTGGGATGTGATAATGGAAAACGAAGTATATCAGTTTGCGAGTGGGTAGTCTGTCGTACACATGAACAATTGATTCATTTCCTATCTGATAGAATAACATATGGATTTAGGTTATTACATTAACATAAAAAATATAATCACATATGAGATAACACTTTTATATTATCATTGTTGAATAATATTTGAAGAAGGTGGATAAAGAAATAAAACAGTTTTCTACGTTAAGAATGATACCTCTCTTTGAGATGACCTCTTTAGGTTTCCACCAAAATCATTCCTATGTGGGATTTATAATAAAAAATTATTATATGATATTATAGGTGATTTATTAATAGATTTTAGTAGGTATTTTAATAAAAAAAATGATTTTAATTTTTGAATATTAGAGGAGAGGGGTTTCCTTTTATAAGTGGGGGAGAAGACATAATTGGAATTTTTGAAAAGAAAAATTTATGCCCATGTTTTACCCAAGGAAAAGGCTCCCAAATAGACCATAAAGGTATAAATATGGTCCTAAAAATGTTTTATATATTTTTTATGCCTTTTTAACCATTACCATTTTAGTTTAACCTCTGGTAATCTCGTTTCAACCTTAACTATAGTAAAAAAATTAGTTTTCACTATTAATTAAGACCAAAAAATAAGTTGAAAATATTATAAAATATAAATTATAATGATTCAAAATATTGAATAAATTTTAAAAAATTCCATTCATATAAGTGGCATAATGTAATTTATCATTAAACCAACAAAGGTGATGAAAATCGGTTTTTCAATAAATGTATTTTTCAAGAAAAATAAGATTTTATTTTAAATCTATGACAAGTAATAATAATTATATTAATTTAAATTCAGAATTATATATATATATATATATAATCTATAAATTTAATTTATATCATTCATAATTAAGGGTTTTTTAATTAATTAAAATTGAGAAACATTATGCACTTTAAAACACCTTTCAGAAAAATGTGTTTTTAAACCCAAAAATAAAATTATACTAAAATACCGTATAAAGATGAATATAATGTAATTAATTGGATTAAATATAAATACGTAAAAATAATTTTACTTGAAATAAAATTTAAATAATAATGAAAATTTCTTAATTTCTTAATTTATTGAAAAATGGTCATTTTTACAAAAATATGTATTTTTCACTATTCTGAAAACAATCTTTATTTTCAGGGAAATCCCAAAATTTCTCCCTAAATTAATTTTGATATGATAATTTAAAAAATATATTTCATTTTCTCAAATACATTTTCTAAAATTTATATAAATTAATTATAATATTTTCTCATAAAAATTAATAAAAATAGTTTTCAAAGAAAACCAATTTTTGATGAATGAAATGACATTAATAAAAATTGAGTGATTATTTATTAAGTGTATATAAATAAATATATACTGAGTAGTATATTTTTATATATATTTATAAATTATTTATTCCAATTCATATCTTCCAATTTAACTATTTGGGTATAACAGTAATATATTTCACGGGTTATTTAATCTTGGTGATGTGTGTCGTATATGCTATTGAACATAATGTTGTTCTTTTAAAATATCATGGTGTTAAATAAATATTCTCAAATATATTATACATTACTTTAAATATATTCATGCTAAAATATCTTATGTTTCATCTTAAATATGGTACATATCCTCTAAAATATATAACATATCTTCCAAAAATATTTTATATTCTCTGTAATATCTTACATATCATCATAAGAGATTTCCATTTCCATATTTTAGTACTCACTCCAACATATATCTTCTTTATGCCTCAAACATATTATGTATCATTGTAGGATCCTCACTTTTCTATATTTCACAGCTCACTTAAACATATATCTTATGTATACATCAAGTATCTCTTATATGTATAGGAGTACACTTTGTGCCAGGATGAATATCCTATATACTAGTACAAAATGTTATACATCTCAATATGATAAAGAACATTTCTAAATTAACCAAAATCCTTACATTCCATAATTCGTGTAAAATCATATCAACTCAACTCCAAACAACTTCAACCACTCAAATTCATCTCAAATTATTTCAAATACATTTTTAATATATCAAAAACATTTGTAGTAACTTATAATGATATTGAATCATAGGTGAATAAAAATAATACTATTTTAAAATGATTATAAGAGCTCTAAAATATTCCCCATTGAATTTTTTTTCAACTTTAATAACTCTCATTAGATGTAATAAAACCATATCCTCTGTCAACGGTAAATTTATGAACAAAATATTTCTATATAGATCAATGTTTTTATATATTTTCATTTCTCTATGAAGATAAAATAATATATAAGAGATTTTGATTCTCTCCATTTAAATCAAGTCACTCATTTATCCCTATTTTGTACGAAAAAAATCATTGGATTTAAATTAGTAATAAAAAATAGTTTTGCACGGATATCCCCATTTAAAAACTGAATCCTAAGAAATGTGGTTCAGGTTAAAAATCCATGAAGAGATAAAGAAAGGTTGAACTTAAATATTCATCCACAAACCCTAAAATATTTTCTTCGACATTAGGTATTTGAAAATATCAATAATTTGATCCCTTTTTTGAGTGAATTAAACACTTATGTCACTATTTTCAATATTACCTTTTATAAAATTATATTTTATGTCAATGTGTTTAAATATAGTGTGTTTCCCTATATTCGTGTAAAGATTAATTTCATTTTTTATCACATGAAATTCCCAATAACTTCTCATTACACACCTCTAAGTCTTACAACTACTCTCTCATATATATCATTTGTTTAAAATCATGTGTAGATACCACATGACTAGCATTAGTTTTTCTCAAATCTATAGAATTTTTCATTCTTATAATTCCATATCACATAAATTTATCCCAAAAATAATGTACCACCTCATATTGATTTTTAATCATCAAAACCTTAAGCTTATTTAGAATCAATGGAAAACAAAAATTCTTCACCTATGTTATAATGTTGATAAAACCATAAATTGATGTTCCCTTTACATATATGAAAATTTTCTTAGTATATTTCGTGTGTTTTTATTTTATATCACATTTATACCTTTTGTGCAATGTCACTTCTAAAAAATTTCAAGTCTTGATGTAGTTTGATAAATTAATCTACCAATCACACTTTTGAATTCATTTTTATTCACACACTTCTCTATCATCGTTACTTAGCTTCACCATAACAATCATTAGTGTGGAAAAAAATTTAATTTTCCATGATAAAATTATATAACAATTCTTTGGTATAGTATTGTTGGGATTGAAAAATGAAATCTATTTTTTGCACAACATGTAATCCTAGAAATAAAATAATCTATATAAGAATATATATTTTAAAATGGATTTCTAGTTTCCTTGAAATAACTTCACAAAAATACCCCTTGTCTCTAAAAACTGATATCATCAACATAAAAAATGAAAATAATGGTACTTATTCACTTTTCCTTTACGTTCATGTTTTTGCCAACTTTTTATTTAGTAAAATTAATTTCCTTCCAAAAAATCTCATATTGGAGTACTAGGCTCTAGGATATTGATTTAACATATATATATTTATTTATTTATTGATCACACTATAGTTACATCACATTAAATAACAAACCTTAAGTTTATTTAATATATACTTCAGATTCCAATTCTCTATTAAAGAGGAAAGACTTCACATCCATTTGATAAATCTATTATTTATTCTGAGTTACCAAATTTAGGAAAATTATTATAGATTCAAGACCATAAATAGGATAAAATTTATCTTCAAATTCCACTCCTTCAACCTGGGATTATCCTTTTCAAACTAATCTTTCATGGTTTCTCGAAACCTCACCATTATTACTGAGCTTATTTTTGAACACCCACTTAGTTTTATTGAAATTATTATCTTTTTTCTTGGAACAAGATTCAATATGTCATTCCTTTCAAGATGATCCATATCCACATTCATTTTATCTACACATTATTTATGCTCAATAGATTTACCAACTAATTATAGTTCAAACTAAGAAATTGGAGTTGTTTAGTTATCTAGTTTCAACCTTATTATAGTTTGAACTAGTGTATTTATATTTTCAATTATATTTTCAAATTAAACATGCTTATTTAACTTCTAATGATCTAATTTTTCATTCTTATACCTTCAACATCATTGTTCTGGTATAAATCAATATTTACATTGTTAGGTTTAATTACAAATAAATTTTCTCCCATTTTCATAGAAATATTGTTGTAATATTCATCATGATTTTCAAAATTTATTACATCTAACTCACTACAGATTTCTTTATTTTTAATAATATTTACATAATAACCTAACCAATCTTTATTCCTATTTTTATAGCATTTATAACCTCCTTCATTGGGTAAATTACTATTGAAAACTCATTACTCATCATTTTAATGATTTTTTATAACATTCTGGCCTATAATCCACTTAAATGATGCCCTAGGCTGGTGGACCACATAGCCTCAAGCATTCCTCCCCATATGCCAAAGGATACTAACTAGTAGTGAGCATATAATATGGTAAAGATGGGAAACTATACCCTCATATTATAATGGTACTATAAATAATATAAATAAACTGATAATAGAAAAATTATAATATAACATATGGAATAATGGAAATTTATATAATAAAAAACTACAGAAGTGTAAATAAAAAAATAGTAATAATATTAAAAAATCTAATAGGTTGATTCGTATATAATTATTTCATGACATATTGATATACAAAATTGGGAAACATGGGATAGGCATATACAAAAAACTATACAATGAAACAAAAAGGCCAGAAGAGTTCTCTAATATAATCTTAAACATATTCTTAGTCCTAAACTCCCATTATCCATGCAATAATTAAAATTAATCAGGCATTAACAAAAGAGATCTATCCTATATCTATACCTATAAGAATGAGGTATACTCGGGTAACAAAGGTGGCCTGAGAGTAGTGTGAGGCAAACTCAGTAGGTCACCACCAATGTTGTCTAGAAATAATCTATCCAGTGTACATATCATAGCAATGTTCATGAAATAAGAATAATAATAAATTATGAAAAATAAATACTAGCTAGATAAGGTTTCTATAGAACACCTTCCTGGATCTACCTACATCGGCATAGGAAACAATGAGAGTATGGTTAGTAATCATATATATATATATATATATATATATATATATGTATAGGAACACTAATAGTTGGGGTTTGTATTAGTGGTAAGCACCCTGTATTCGTACATGAAAAATGGGGGGTTCAAAACCCATTCGGTGCAGATACTGTAGCATTACTATAGTGACTATAGTAGTGGAAAAACTGTAGCAACTGCGGGCACTATAGCAACAGTGGGAACTGTAGCAGTGGCAGGTTACTGTAGTGGTAGTAGGGTACTGTAATAGTGGCGGATATTGTGCAGTACTGTATGAGGTGGAGTACTGTAGGATTACAGTTCACAGAATGGGCCTTGGGCCAAAAATTTGGGCCTATGGGCCATATAATGGGCTAAATTTCCACTGGGCCTTCGGGCTATGTAATGGGTCTCCCTCTACCCGGTTAAAATATACAATATTCTCCATAAAGAGGTTACAATCCCTAAGTCTCAGATCAGTACCAGACATATATCTCATCACTCAAGATAAGTGGGGAGATTTTTCATTCCCAACACTTGATATAGGGGGAACATGGAATTCCATGTCCATTTCCCAAATAAAATTATAACTTTGTGAGACATCATGATCAGCACCTAATGTAAGGGATCATGAAACGTCATAGTCAACAAGTCCCTTAACCATTGTTTAACATCCCAGAATAATGGAATACTAATAATAATAATAATAACCCAAGGAATCACCTCTTAAGCATTATAACCATAAATCCAATACAACCAATTGCATCAAAATTCATACAATTCACACTTATAAATGAAAAACATATGGTGCAGTCTTTCCACCCATTTCCATTCATTTTAATTGAACCATTTAATTTAATTAAGAAATAAAAACCAATCATGAAGCTAATAAAACACTTATATAGTGTCTTGTTCAACAAATAATTACATAAATGAGGTAAATTCCATATTAGAGTCAAGTAGAACCACTTAGGAGGTGGTGGGATTTATTAACCTTTGTATTAAAGAGGAAAATTTAGGCTGACACACCCAATGGGATGGAAAAATGAGGTTAGAATCCTATAATCACTTAGCATGGGTCCACTAGAGTATAAAAACATGCATATATTAATTTTGAAAGGAAAATCACATTTTAAGGGCAACGTGTGATAGCAACCATTGTACGGAAAATCATAGAATCTATGAAAACATGCCAAATTTTATAGAGAATTTCTATACCACAAACGTTAGGTCTGTAGATGACCGCTCCTCAGGTATCAACATTTTATTTGAATATGAATGGAAGAAATCAGATAAATGGACCAACACCCTAAAAATATGGCGAATGAGCTCGCACCAAAATTGTGAAATAGATGGGAAGGATAATGGTTAAAGGAATAAAAATGATTCGAGAGCTTACCAAAATGGATCCAAGACTTACAACAATGATCTATTTGGATTCCGAATGAGGGAGCACTCAATATTATTAGGTTAGGAAAAGGGAGAGCTCTATGGGAGGTGAGGATGGGTGTACATCTTTTATAAGAGGAAAAGTAAGAAGGGGTGTGAGGCTTTAGAATCATTTAAAAGAAAAAGTTTTATATCCCCATAAAAATAGGGATTGTAGGTTTAGCTGAATAGTTGGCCAAACAATGCGAAAATTGTATTTCCTCCACTGTCTAAAGAGGGACCCTGCATGGGCTAGGTTCATGGTTTGGCTAACCATTCATAATTCGAGTGGAAACCCACTATATCAAACCTATGAAAACTCATGTGGATGTGCACCTAGGCTCACATGATTTTCGACAAACTGTATAACCCCCAACTCCCCTATGAAAATCCCCACACTGTTAGGAGGAACCATGTGAGCTAGGTAGCATGGTTTTAACTAATTGGGTGACCCTATCTATTTATCCAAATCTCGAGGATCTGGTCTCCGAACAATCCCTGGACACCCTCATGACCTCTATGATTTCATTAAGTTCCATTAAAAGGACCAAATTGAAGAATATGATCTAAACCTTTGTAAAATTTTGGGACATTAAAAACTCCCCTTTTTAAAGTAACTCATCCCCAATTTGGCCTTTTGAAACTAAATAGGGATCATGTTAGAAAATATGTGGCCACTAGGACCGTATAATAGCTTCATGTTCCTAGATCTCATCTTATACATGGTCATGCTACTATATCACCCATACATAAGGAACTAACCTTCCTCGGAGTGTCTTCACACTTAGATCCAAAATACGCATTGAATACTTCTTAAAGGAAGCGTCTATATATAACTCAACCTCATCAGGTTGTACAATATGAAATTTGTTAGGTTAATACTTATGAAGCTAAGATATATGAAAGACATCGTTCAAAGACTAGTATCTCTGAGGAAGTTTTATCTAGTAAGATATTGGTCTGATTCACTTCAAAACCTCAAAGGGTCCAACGAACCTAGGTGATAGGATACCCTACTTTTAAATTATTCAATGGAAAAAATAGGGTGAAACATGAAGTAAAACCTAAACCCCAACCTCAGACACAAGAGGTTATTGGAATTGATTGGAATATGACTATAGTTTGGACTGAGCAATAAATATTAGATTTCAGATCAACTAGACCTACTCTAAAGTCTCTTGGATGAGATGTGGTGCAGGATAAGTGTATCGACTTGGGTTTTGGCCCTATCAGAATTTGTAATATTTCTATGTATAATTCCAGAGCTAGGCGCGAAGACGGCGTGCGATTCCGAGACCCGGTGTGCCCGAAATTAATTTTAAAAATATTAAGTATTTTTATACTATGCACGTGGTGGGGGTGTGATATCTTCTAAACAGTAGCTCGGAATGGGAATCCAAGGGCACGGTTGCGTCCGAAACATTCTGTTTACCATAGGAGAGGTGTAAAATTTTCGGGCGCGAGCTTGCTGTGGAAAACGCCACCAGGGGCGTTTTCGTAAATAAATGGAAAAGTTTAATTGCGAGCGTCGACTCGAATAACTTCTGAATGGAGTATCGGATCAAAAATCTGAGTTCGACATTGCGTTCAGAATGGCGCATTTACCCTATGGACGACCTAATTTCCTCCGTGCAGGGAGGTCTGGTCGGGGGCGTTAATTTAAATAAAGTTTTTAAATTAAAAAAACAAGAAATCAATCAAATCCCCCCTTCCACCTCCTACACTCAGCAGAAGAGGGAACCTCCTCCTCCTCTGTTTCATCGCCAAATCGAGCCAGAATCGTCTGTTTTCAGTGCCAATCGTCAGCAGATCGTGCTTCAGGGCGTCGCCGGCGTCGTTCTGCACCCGAAGCTTCGGTGTTTCGCCCGTGAGGTTGGTGGTTTGTGTTTTAATCCCCTGATCCCACTTATGCTACGTTTTTATTTGATTTTTCATCGTAGCAGTGTAGATTGGGTCCCGAGGGTTGTGTAGATGTCTTCAGATCGAAAAATGGACCTCCAGGGTGGCCCCAGCGGTCCGCGGAAGGTTCGCATGCGGGCGGCGCCGGCGCCGGGGTACCCGCGGCTGAGCACTACAGCCCACGGCTATACCCTGTGGCGCGCGGAGGCCGGCCACCTGGGGTGGCGGTGCGGAGCACCGAGCGGCGGAGGGACATTGGCCAGGGCAGGCCGACCGGACCGGCCGGTTAAGGTCGGTCCGACCCCTTTTTAACACTCGGGGGTTTTTAAACCCCCGTTTCTTGTAATCTGGGAGTCAGATTTGTGTTCCATCAATGGGGATGCGACCCTGGCGACGAGGCAAACCTTTTGTTGTGAGTTTGGGAATTTTAAGGTTTGGGATCGTGGCCCGGGAGCTTGAAACGTTGAATAAAATAATGATATTTTATTATTATTCGACTTCGGGCCATCGTATCTTCTACCCGGAGCATCCGATTGGCATGCCATCCGTGGCGTTGAGACCCTAATGATATGGAGGAATTTCCTTGTTGGTTTTCGGGAGTTGGAGGCTGATTTTGGGGTGCGGGCCCCACCAGGCCGGGTTTTGGCGTTTGCGAAGAAACGCAACTTTCTCCTCAAGAGTCTGATTTTGATGGATGAATAGTCAGTCTTGTGTGTTTTTTTGAGAGGATTTCAATGGTGCGATCCGTTCAATGTGTTTTGGGATTGAGTCGTGGGCCCCGCCTGAGCTAGCTTCGGTGAATAATTCCTTTTTCACCGGGTGCCCGTTTCGAACGAATGAGTAGTGGATCATGTGTGTTTTTCCGAGGGGATCGCTGTGGTATGATCCGCTTGATGAGTTTGGAGATCATTGTGTGGGTCCCGCATGAGCTAGCTATGGTGAATAGTTCCATTTTCCCCAGATGTCCATTTTGGGCAAGTAAACAGCATATCCTGCATGTTTTTCTGCGTGGATCGTGATGGTGGCCTCGGTATCGGCCTTGGAGACGCGCAGTGTAGTGTTGTGCTGGGTTACTCGAGATAGCGACGTTTGGACCAGCTATGGTTGAGGGTACTACCTTGGTTTGTTTCTACGAGGTTTTGTGCGGCATCACAACCCTAGTATAGTCTTATGATCATCTCGATGGGATGTTTAATCTTTTAGAGTTGTGGCATCCCTCTGGTGGGCCTGGAGTGGGATCCTCTAGCATCATTACCCTAGATCGGGTTCTTGGTATCGCTGTGACCACTTATCCAAGGGCGGCGATCCCCTATCTAGAAGGTTAACCCCGTAGGGTTTGTGGCATCATTGGAAATATGATCCCCTACACAGTGAGTCATGCTCAGTTGGGTTGTGGCATCAGTGGGTATACGATCCCCTGCTCAGCATGAGGATTATAGAAGTGTTGTAGTATCGTTGGTTATGTGATCCCCTACTCAGCGCGTGGTTTTTGTAGGGTTGCGGCATCATCAGTTTGATACCCTACATCTTGAGTGATACCAGATAGGGTTCCGGTATCATCGTGACCACCATTATATAGGATAAGGTCCTCTATCTGAGTGACGTGTTTCTGTTGAGCGCCAGTTCGGGTTGTGGTATCCCCCCAGCAGATCCTGGGAGTGATCCCCTATCTGTGAGATCTACGAATGTCAAATCGGGTCATGGTATCCCCCAACATACCCTTGGAGTGATCCCCTATCTGGGAGATCTTCGTCTACTGGTGTGGGTTCTGGTATCCCCTAGCGGTCCCTAGGAGTAATCCCCTATCTGAGGAGTTTGTTGTTTTTGCTGTTGCAATGTGGTTTCCTTAGTGACAATATCCAATGAGCGAGATCTCTTGGGTGAGCATCTGAGATGTTTGTGTGGGACCCATTGGAGTGTATCTCTCGGATGAGTGTCATCTGGGATAACAGTGATCATGGAGTGTTCTCTTCTGGTTGTGAACATTTGTTGGTGATGAGGTCGGTACCTCATTTGGCTTGTTGCGTGAGCTGAGTATATCTGGATTGTTCAAGATGTATGTATGGGAAAACACCTGAGTTGAGCTGACTAGTTGTGTTTAGATGAGGATTGTCACGAGATGGAGTTTCTCTCTCATTTGGGTTCCCTCTGGCTTGGATGAGAGGAATGTTTCCTTTTAGTTTCTCTCTTTTGTTTTGGGTTTTTGGCGTGCCTACTGAGTATTGTTATACTCACCCCTGCACAGGCTTTGTGCGCACATGTTTGTGTCTTGTGAAAACCATAGGCCTTTCGATGGAGTCCCAGGAGGACTCGGAGCAGGCAGAGCTGAGTGAGAGGGACTGACCATGGAGTCTTACCGGAGCTGTGTCAAGGAGCTTCCTGGCAGGTGTTTTGGCAATGTTTTCCCTCCTTCTAAGCAGGTTGGACACTTTGCGGTTTTCTTTTGGTGGGCCCTATTTTTCCCTTTTGTACTTCTGTTGTACTCTGGTTGTGGGATAGTTGTATGCATGCATTTACTTTTCAGTTTTATATATCTCTTCACTATTTCATGGATGTGTATGTGGGTGCGTGTGTACAGGTACCTTGGGCTAATGCCTCCCATGTGTGTGATTTCCTACTCGGCGCTAGACGCTAGCCCATGGCCTATTGAAAGCAGGATTGGGGTGTCGCAGCTCAAGCCCCGTTGGGTCGGGTCATGATAGAGTGGAATCAGAGGAGGTTCCACCTTTGGGATCTCAGAGTGTAGCTGGTCTAGCTGTGAGTTTGGTTTGGGTTTCATAGCGGCAGTGTTATGATGTTTCGAGCTCAGATTTTAGGCCAGAGACTCCAGTGTTAGTGCGGTGGCCGACGTATCCATACACCAGGACTCTGATAACCTTCCTTTCGACTGGGGACATCCGTACACTGGTCTTAGGGGGAAAATGGTACATGCATCATATAGGATTGGGTTTTGGGTTTTTCCTTGTCCTTCTTGAGTCAGCTCTCCAGATATACTCTTTGACCATGGAGCATCTTGATTATATTTTAGGATGTCTCCATGATGACAGCCAGTGAGGGTTTCGCGGCGGGATTGTAGTGACGATCTGCCCCGTGTAGAGGCTATGGACCAGGGTGCCGGTTCTGAGGCTGGACCTCCAGGTGGTCCACCAGTTCATCCACCACCTGTCGAGCAGCTAGTTGTGCCAGCAGTGCAGGATGATGTTGCGTGCATGCTGAGTGTGTTGCACGAGTTACAGAGGCAGTGACCTCTGAGGTTATTGGGTGATCCAGAACCTCAGGCAGCTGATGACTGGCTCGAAGCAGTTACTTGAGTTTTCGGCCTAGTGAGGAAAACCCCAGATCAGATGGTGGTCCTAGCGGCGATCCTTCTACATGGTTCATCCGGGTGATGGTGGAGCCTACTGACACAGTCGCACGATGAGGAGGCTCTTGCGTGGGCATAGTTTGAGCGGCTCTTCAGGGAAGAGTTCTATCCGGTGACGCTGAGGTCAGTGCGGATCTAGGAGCTTCTGTAGCTTTGGCAGGAGGGCAAGACTGTGTCGGAGTACTCAGCGAGGTTTACAGAACTATCACGCTACTCCCTGGATATGGTTTGGGACCCATTCTTTGGGGCTCGGACCTTCGAGCAGGGCTTACGCAGGGACATCCGGGCAGGTGTGGTTTCCTTGTGCCTGCCCACCTATGCTGGGGTGCTGAGCAAGCGTTGGTGGTGGAGAGATTTCTGGCTGAGCAGATCTCCCCTGTTAGTGTTGGGCACGCGACAGCAGAGACGTTAGCATCTGGTAGACAACGGTAGACGCATGGGACTGGGTGGGGACGACGTTTCAGGGGGCGACCCCAGGATGGAGGATCTGAGGCTCAGGTATCACAGGGCTCACTGTCCAGTTTTGGTCAGCCGTAGGAGAGGCTGTGTTATGCTTGCGACGGTCGGGGACATCTTGATAGAGATTTTCTGACCTGATGTGCTGGTGAGAGGGATTAAGTCGATGGACCACCTTGGCAGAGGTAGCGTCTCGAGCAAGGAGGTCCACAGGGCGGCAGACGTGGTGATGGAGCTGGTGCAGCATTAGGGGGTGGTAGGTGTTATCAGTTACCACCACCCCCACCCCCAGGTGGTCCACGCCAAGCTCAAGGAGCTGGTGGCCGAGGGCGAGGACAGCTTCATTCCCTAGAGACTGTTGACCCAAAGGCTCCGCAGATGGATAGAGGTACGCCTTGTGTCCTTTCTACTTTCTGCAGTATTTTGATAGACACTGTTTAGTGGTACCCTTCCTTTCCGTTTTTTTTCTCGAGTCTTGTTCAGGGTGTTGGTAAGACCCTGTGTGGGTTTTGTTTAGCGTGCTTCGAATTCATGAGGAAGAATGATCCTTACTCCACCGAGTTGCGTTTTTGTGACACGATTAAAACCATGCGGGCGAGTCAGTGCCGCCCAAAGCGGATAGTGTTGAGGTATGGTGGATGAGTCCCTCTGAATTATGTGTTCGAGCATGGGTGTTTGTTGGTGGACTCAATGGTGTGGGTGATAAAACACTATTTTTTTGAATATTTTATTGATGATAAATGATATAATTTCCCCACATTGTGCTAAATATATTCATTTATGAAATATTTGGGATTAGATCATTCATTTGAAAATTTGATGAAAATTCCAGTTTTATCCTTTTAAAATGAACTGTAGTATTTTGAAGATAAATATTTTAATATTTATTATTTGAACTTACTATTTTGTAACAATGTTCCTCACTTAATTTTATAAAACTTTTATTCAGTACACTAGAGCTAATAAGTGCATTTGGATGGAGTAAATTGGTCATTAAGACAATGGTGGGCTGGACTCGGCAGAAAGGACATGGGTTCTGTATTTGAGCCATATCTTCTTCATCCGGGCTTGGATTGAGCGCAAATTTGAGGTAATCTCGGGGACATGATTTGTCACAAATCATACTTCTGTAAGACTGGTCAATTCACGCGTTATAGAGGTCAACTAGGCGGTGAAACTTGGAAAAAAATATTTGGCCGAGTTTTTCATTTCACACTTAAAAAGTTATGTAACCCTAGCCCTCAAAAACTCTATTTAAAGGGGGTTTTAACTCTTTGGGAGGGCTGTTCAAGGATTTGGGAAGGTGTGTCCAAAAGGGTGTCTCTTGGAAGCCCCTCGCAACTCTTGGAAAAAGTAAGCCTTTGTTCAAACCTCTCTTCCAAAAAGGCTCTCCTCTCCCACCTCTTCTTTTTATTTCTTTTATTTCATGTTTTTTTCATGAATTTTTCTTCAAATAATCTTATGTGTTCTTCCCATTTCTTCTTATATTAATCTTATTAATTGGTATGGAATCAATAGTGGAGACAAGATTGGGTTCTACCCTTTCAATCCTTTTCTTATGCAAAATTTTTCCACGATGACTACACCGCCCATGGAAGAGTAGTTCTTTTTAGTAATCGATCGAACTTTATCCTTATTCATTTAATTATTTTGAATCATTGAGCTACTGTAATTCAATTAATATGATCTATGAATTGTGTTTTTAAATTGTAAGAAACGAAGCAAGAAATTGAACAATTAACACAAAACACGCAAGGTCGGGAATTGTGTAAATTGTGAGAGCGTGATCTTAACCGGTATTACAAGACCATACGGGATAAATTTGTAGAGTTAAAATATAATCCCTAAACACAATTCATCCTCATTTCCAGAATTGATATGTGCTCTAATTAACCACTGACCATAATCTAACCTTAGAACAATAATCAAAGCAGGGTGTTGCGATTGCGTGTTCCGAAGCTAGCCTAGGGTTTAAGTAATTTCATCATTGTGGTTAAGTTAACTCTCGTAGGGTTCGAGGGATAAAAAATTAGGGGATCATAATTAAGTGGATATTGATTTAAATGATAATGATTAATATGTGAATGAAGAGGTAGAGTTAGATCGATTACGCCTTTTAAAATATTTTGTAAAAAACATCTTTTTGTTGTGTCATTTTAATCGAACTTCATTTGAAAACTAAAAACAAAAAAAAATCAATCTTCTTCCAGCAAACATCTTCTAGATTCATAAAATATAACCAACCCCCATCCTTTCAAATAGTGTTTTTGTTCTCTTTTATTTTATTTTTAGAATACCTTTAAAAAGTTGTTTTAAATCTACTTCCTCCTTTGAGAGACAGCCTTGGTCAGCCACTCTGCTATACCTAAGTACCCCAAAATCACATTAATCATTTGAGGGTGCCCACGACAGTGCTCTTTCAAATTGGTGCCATTTCTGGGGAGGCAAGTACTTTATTCAACCATTTAGAGGTATTTCTTTTATTTTTTCATTTTATTATTTTATTCACCTCTCTCTTTCATCTTTCCCCTTTCCCAAGTTTTCTTTTTTTTCATCCTCTTCTTTTCTTTTTGGACCATAAAATAAAACTTCTCATTTTATTTTACTATGGTACACTTTCTTTCTTTTCATTTTTATTTGATTTATGACATGAACTAATCCCGAAGATCTCTTAGATCTTGACCCTAAGTTTGAACGTAGCCTTAGGGCTCGAATCAGACATTCTCAGTCTACGGGAAGTTTCAATATTCAACCAGTTTCTAAATTCCTCTCTTTTGGAAACATTGAAATTGGAAGATATACAAATTCAAACATAAAAGAGGAAAAAATGTCTGGAAATAATGGAAATGAACTTAATAGAACCATTCTAGAATTGGCTGCACCGGATATTAACTATCAACCAAATTTTATTGCATACCCAAACCTCGAATCAGATTTTGAATTGAAATCTGGATTAATTCACCTTCTTCCAAAGTTTCATGGATTATCTGGGGAGGATCCCAACAAACACCTTAAGGAATTTAATGTGGTTTGCTCAACCATAAAACCAAGATATGTTTCTGAAGATCAAATTAAATTAAGAGCATTCCCATTCTCACTTGATGGAGCTGCGAAAGATTGGATGTATTATTTACAACCCGAGGATGTAACTTGTTGGAATGATTTAAAACGTCTTTTCTTGCAGAGATTTTTCCAGTATCAAGGACCACTTCCATTTGTAAGGATATCTCTAGGATCAATCAAGCACAAGGGGAGTCAATGTATGAGTACTAGGAGCGATTCAAGAAGTTGTGTGCAAGCTGCCCACATCACCAAATCAGTGAGCAATTACTCATCCAGTACTTCTATGAAGGACTCACACCTGTGGAGAGAAGCATAGTAGATGCTGCAGCAGGAGGGGCAGTGGTGGACAAGACACCAGTAGCCGAACGTGCATTTATCGACAAGCTGTCCCAAAACTCCCAACAATTTGGCAATTGAGGTACACCACATATTAGGGGAGTACATCAGGTAAGTCCTTCCTCTCTTGAAATTCATTTGATTGATACCAAGTTGGATGAATTGATCACAATGGTGTGGCAGATTACATTGGATCAAAAGACATCCCAACCCCCTCTTTCAAGTCCTTGTGGCATTTTCACTAAGACAAGCCACCCAACTGACTGTTTCCCACAACTATAAGAGAATGAGGATTGCGCAGTTATATTCCCAGGGAGACCATTTCAGCAGCAACAACAACCATATCCCCAAAATAAGTTTGATTCATTTGCTCCAACATACAACCAAGGGTGGAAATATCAGTCAGACATGAGGTATGGCTCTGGACAACAACAAATTCCCCCCTTTCAACCAAACTTCCAGCAGCCTCCACCTTACCAATAGGATTTCCAACAACCCCAAAAGAGATTCGAAGCTCAAACATCAATGAGTCAGAAATAAGGGAATCTCCAACACAAGTTAGACTCTAAAACTGATTATCTTTTGAAACAAATTGTTCTTAATCAACAGAATGAGCTGAAGAGTCAAGGTTCGGAGTTGAGAGAGTTAAAGACTCAAATGAGCCAAGTTGTCACTTCCCTCCATGAACTTGTGAGTAAGAATTATGGAAATCTACATTCCCAACCCACTCCAAATCCAAAGGGGAATGTTAGTTCCATCACATTGAGAAGTGGGAAGCAAATGAACGATACATCTGAACCTACCATTCCACCAGGATTCACCTTAACTCCAGAGAAGCTGCATTCCATACCAACTGATGAGCAATCCAATGAGAAAGATAAATGTAAGAAAAAGATTGACGATGTTCCTCCTAAACCCCTTCCTTTTCCAAATAGGGTTGTTCAAACTTAGAAGATGGCTGAAGAAACACTGAAAAAGGAGGTTTTGGACACATTCAAGCGTGTGGAGATCAACATTCCTCTACTTGATTCCATTAAGAAAATCCCAAGGTATGCCAAATTCTTAAAAGAACTCTGCACCAATCGAAGAGGGATCAAGGGAAATGAGAGGATCAACCTTTTAAAGAATGTCTCAGCAATACTTACACCAACTCTAGAAATTCCAACATAGTGCAAGGATCCTGGGACATTCAACATCCCATGTACCATAGGGGAGTTGCACTTCTCTTATGCTCTTTGTGATTTAGGAGCTTCAATAAATATGATGCCTCACTCTGTATTCTCTTCTTTACAGGTTGGTGAGTTGAAGCCAACGAGAGTAGTGGTGTAGTTGGAGAATAGAGCTATGACATATCCAGTGGGAGTTCTTGAGGATGTACTTGTCCGGGTAAGAGACATGATCTTTCCAGCAGATTTCTATGTTCTTAACATGGAGGATGATCATGTAAGTTCTCATTCCCCTATTATCTTAGGTATACCCTTCCCCAAAACTGTAAAAACTATCATAAATGTCAATGAGGGTACACTTTCCATGGATTTTGGAGATGAAGTTGTGATATTTAATGTTATGGACTCCATGAAGTACCCCTCAGAGGATCATTCTGCATTTGTTATCTCCCATTTTGAACCACCAAGTAAAAACACCATGGAATTGGATTTTCCTATGCTTAGGGAGATTATAAGTATTGGTTCTAGTTTGATGACTAAGAGTACTTCCACACCCGTTTCAAAGGAACAAGACTCTCTAAGATTTGATTTTGAAATGGAATAATATTCTAATTTTGATCATGTGAACTCTAACTATGACATGGTCGTTGAGTATGCTGATGGATTTGATGCTTTATTCTCTGATTGTGATGATTTCTATTCTGATACTGATGCTCTTTGTGCACATATTTCAGTCCCTTCTATGTTTCCATCCATACACCACCCCCCTACACTGGAACTCATGCCATTGCCACCAAATCTCAAATACTCATACCTGCTGAGTGGTGATAGATTACCTATTATCATTGCTAACAATATCCCTTTTGAACATGAAGAAAAACTTTTGAATATTTTGAGGGAGAACATCAGGGCAATCGGGTGGACCTTTCCTGACATATCAGATATTAGCCCCTCCATTTTCATGCATAGGATTATTTTGGAGGATGAGGTTAAACCAGTGAGATAGCTATAAAGGAGACTCAATCCCACCCTCTTAGAAGTTGTTAAAAAAGAATTTGAGAAATTGCTCGAGGCAGGTATAATCTTTCCCATTTCAGATTCTCAGTGGGTAATTCCAACTCAGGTTGTGCCTAAGAAGAGTGGTGTTACTGTTGGTAAAAATGAGAAAGATGAGTTAGTTCCAATGAGGGTGAAAAACAGTTGGCGTGTGTATTGATTATAGGAAACTAAATTAGTCCACTCGCAAGGACCATTTCCCCTCCCATTTATTGATCAAATGCTTGAGAGACTAGCTGGGAAAACACACTATTATTTCTTGGATGGATTTTCTAGATATTTTTAGGTTACTATAGCTCCGGAGGATCAGGAAAAGACTACATTAACCTATCCCTTTGGCACATTTTCCTACCAGAGGATGCCATTTGTTATTTGCAACGCCCCAGGTACCTTCCAGCGATGCATGGTGAGTATTTTTTCTGATTTTATTGAGACTTGCATGGAGGTATTTATGGATGATTTTACAGTGTATGGGTCTTCATTTGATGAATGTCTAAATAGTTTGGGGAAGGTATTGAATCGTTGTATTGAGAAGAATCTGGTCCTAAACTTTGAAAAGTGCCATTTCATGGTATAACATGGAATTGTCTTAGGGAATGTAGTGTCAAAACATGGGATAGAGGTTGATAGATCTAAGATAGAAATTATTTAATCCATACCCTATCCTTCATGTGTGCATGATGTTAGATCTTTCCTAGGGCATGCAGGATTTTATCGGCGCTTCATCAATGATTTTAGTAAGATTACTCTTCCTATGTCAAGATTACTTCAAAAGGATTCTGATTTTGTGTTTGATGTTTCTTGCAGGAATTCATTTGATGAGCTAAAACAACGTCTGACCACTCCACCTATCATGCAGCCCCCACGGTGGGAGATTCCTTTTGAGCTTATGTGTGATGCCTCTAACTTCGCGGTTAGAGTTGTCTTATCTCAGAGGGTGGAAGAACATTCACATGTGATTGTCTATGCATCAAGGACATTGGATTCAGCCCAATCAAACTACACTACCAAAGAAAAAGAGTTTCTTGCTATCATATTTGCTTTAGATAAATTTCGTTCATATTTATTGGGCTCTAAAGTAGTTGTTTTTTCTGACCATGCAGCTTTGAGGTACCTCCTAAAGAAGCCAGATGCAAAGCCCATACTGATTCGATGGATGCTACTTCTTCAGGAATTTGATATTGAGATAAAGGAATAAAAGGGGTCAGAAAATTTGGTGGCAGACCACATGAGTAGGATTACTCGCACACTAGAGGATGACACCTTGTACCAGGTACCACTTCTAGACACTTTCCCCGATGAGCATCTCTAGACCATCTCAGGTACGCATCCTTGGTATGCTGATTTAGTTAATTACATTGTTGCCTCAGAAATCCCGGTGAATTTGAAGAAGCATCAAGTCCAAAAATTAAAAAGTGAGTCTAGGTATTATGTGTGGGATGATCCTTACCTCTCGCACATGTGTAGTGACCAAGTCATTAGGAGGTGTGTTCTCGATCATGAGTTTGATTCTGTTTTGCATTTATGTCATACACTTTCTTGTGGTGGACACTTTGGACCCCAAAGGATAGCTAGGAAGGTTTTGGACTCTGGATTATATTGGACTAGCTTGTTCCATGATGCCCATGTGTTTTGTAAGTCATGCTCTCATTGCCAACACACTGGGAATATTTCTAGGAGACATGAGATACCCCAAAAACCCAAACTATTCTGTGATATTTTTGATGTATGGGGCATCGACTTTATGGGTCCTTTTCCTAGTTCATTTTGATTTTTGTATATTTTGGTTGCTGTTTATTATGTGAGTAAATGGGTGGAGGCCAAGGCCACTAGGACTGACGATTCTCATGTTGTAGTGGATTATGTCAAGTCTCAAATTTTCTATAGGTTTAGAGTACCAAAGGCCATCATCAGTGACCAAGGGACACACTTTTGCAATATGAATTTTGCTTCCCTCCTTCAGAAGTATGGGGTGACACACAAAACATCAACACCATACCACCCCCAAACAAATGTCTAGGTTGTGGTTTCAAATCGTGAGTTGAAACAAATATTGGAGAAAACCGTGCAGCCAAATAGGAAGGATTGGAGAAAGCGCTTGGATGATGCATTGTGGGCTTAAAGGACAGCATACAATACACCCATTGGTATGTCCCCATTTCGGATTGTTTTTGGGAAAGCATGTCATCTCCCAGTGGAAGTCGAGCATCGGGCATATTGGGCTATAAAGAAATGCAACATGGACTTGGCCCAAGCTGGAATTCAAAGGAAGTTGCAAATTAAAGAGCTTGAGGAGATTCTACTATCATAATATGAGAACTCAAGGCTCTATAAGGAATGATCAAAAGCATATCATGACAAAATGATCCAAAAAATGGAGTTTCATGTTGGAGAGAAAGTCTTTCTCTATAGTTCACGAATCAAGCTGATGCCTGGTAAGTTGTGTTCCATATGGTTAGGTCCTTATGTTGTGACTAATTTTTTTCATTATGGTGCAGTGGAGATCACACAAGAGGACACTGGAAGGAGATTTACAGTCAATGGGAAACGTTTTAAGAGATAAATTGAGGGTCTTCCTACTAATGTAGTGGATTTTATCACGCTGCATGACCCCATCATCACTTGAGCACATCAGGCTGTTCCTAACCCTTTCACTTTTATATTATTTGTCCTATTTAAAAATTCTGCATTTCATGTGCATATATAGTCTAATGGGTTCACATTGAGGACAATGAAATATTTTAAGTGTGGGGGAGGGAACCTTTTAGTTTAGTAATTTCAATTGTATTCCAGTTTTAAAAAAACCAAAAAAATTGTGTTTTTAAAATTTTGTGTGTTTATTTTTCAATTTTCTTTTTGAAATTTTTGAGCTGAAATGATTCTCATCACAATTTTTAAATTCATATCAATGAGTGAAACAATTTATCCCTTGAAACTAAGCTTAAATGAATGCTGAAATAACTTTGTTTCAAGTTCAAATATTTAGTAATTTCATGAAAAGTACACCGAATTTTGAATCCCATGCCACATCTCACTATCTTTATATTTGAAATCACTTTCTTATGAGGCTTCTGAACCATTATTTTCATATTCTTTACATTCACCTCACTTCTTGAGAGAACCAAACCATGCTTGATTTAACCATAATTTGATTTATTCCTATCAAAACTTGAGGGTTTGAGGTACTTATGTTTAAATGATTGAGGCATTTGTTTGGTATTAAAGCCCCTACTTCAAAGAATATTTTTTTATAATGGACTACCTTGAACATTTAATCTTTTTAGCCCTTAAAATCCATGCACATCCTGTTAGGTTAGCCACATTACAAGC
The DNA here is from genome assembly GCA_963277665.1 of Viscum album. NCBI lineage: Eukaryota > Viridiplantae > Streptophyta > Magnoliopsida > Santalales > Viscaceae > Viscum > Viscum album. Next base: position 1,130,709,545 of record OY728150.1, on the reverse strand, counting down.
CAATTTTCCCTATCCAACCAACTCTTGAAGTGAAATTTCATAATCTAGTTGAGCTTAAGTGTGGGGGAAGCTATGTTGTGTTGTGCTACAACATTCTGTGATACTTTGGGTGGAAACTTAAATTCTTAAGAGATGTGTTTGCTTCTGAATAATGTCATTATATTTAAAGTTGTGCCTTTTCTGGAGCTTTCATGATAAGTGAAGCTGTGCCTTTTCTGGAGCTTCTAATTGAGGTGGAAAGTTGTCCCTATCTGGAGCTTTCAAGAAAATCATGTTTGAGAAGATTGACATTTTTGATGCTGAAATGATGACTAGTGTAAACTTTTCATGCCTTTTCTTGATTATGGAGCTGAATTGATACCATGGGGATTAATTAGGAGACCATATTTAAGTGAAAATTAGATTAATGCAATTTTTCTTCAAAAAGAGTCAAACCCTCCTTATTCAACCTCAGAATTTGTTCACATCTAAATCCTACCAACCGAAAGCCACAGAACAACCCTGAAAAGTCATCATGATAAACATATGTCCTTGACTCACATCGGGTGGAGATGTAGGAATTTATCAAGCCTATGGTGACCCTTGTATGAGTTTGGATGAGAAAAAAATTGCAAAAAAATTGACATTTGTGTGATAAGAGAAAATTCAAGCGAGGTAAGTGTTTTGTGCATGGGAGGATAAATAAAGTGGAAATATATTGAATGATATAAATGATGAACTTGAAATAATAGTTTTTTATGAGGCATGATATATTTTGTTTCTTGGTGTGTAATTGTTTGATCTCAAGGATATGTGTTTTAAAATTTGTTTTCATTTGATATTGATGTTTTCTTGATATGAGGTTTTGCCTAGGAGTGCAAAAGGGTAAGTGTGGGGGAGTTGATAAAACACTATTTTTTGAATATTTTATTGATAATAAATGATATAATTTCCCAAAATTGTGCTAAATATATTCATTTATTAAATATTTGGGATTATATCATTCATTTGAAAATTTGATGAAAATTCCAGTTTTAACCAATTAAAATGCACTATAGTATTTTAAAGATAAATAATTTAATATTTATTATTTGAACTTAATATTTTGTAATAGTATTCATAACTTAATTTTTTACAACTTTTATGCAGGACACTAGAGCTAATAAGTGAATTTGGATAGAGTAAATGGGCCATTAAGAAAATGGTGGTCTGGACTCGGCAGAATGGACATGGGTTCTGTACTTGGGTCATATCATCTTCATCCGAGCTTGGATTGATCCCAAATTTTGACAAAATCTCTGGGTCATGATTTGGCACAAATAATCCTACTGGAAGGCTGGTCAATTCACGCGTTTTAGAGGTCAACTAGGCGGTGAAACTTGGAATAAAATATTTGGCCGAGTTTTTCATTTCACACTTAAAGAGTTATGTAATCCTAGCCCTCAAAAACTATATTTAAAGGGGTTTTTAACTCTTTGGAAGGTCTGGTCAAGGCTTTGGAAAGGTGTGGCAGAAAGGGTGTCTCTTGTGTGCCCCTCAAAACTCTTGTAAGAAGTAAGCCTTTGTGAAAACCTCTCTTCCAAAAAGGCTCTCCTCTCCCACCTCTTCTTTGTATTTCATTTATTTCATGTTTGTTTCGTGAATTTTTATTCAAATAATCTTATGTGTTCTTCTATTTTCTTGTTCTCTTAATCTTCTTAATTGGGTTGGAATTAATAGTTGAGAAAATATTGGGTTCTACCATTTCAATCCTTTGCTTATGCAAAATGTCTCCATGATGACTACACCGCCCATGGAAGAGTAGTTCTTTTTAGTAATCGATCGACCTCTATCCTTATTCATTTATTTATTTTGAATAATTGAGCTACTATAAATCAATTAATATGATCCATGAATTTTGTTTTTAAATTTTAAGAAACTAAGCAAGCAATTGAACAATTAACACAAAACACGCGAGGTTAGGAATTGTGTAAATTGTGAGAGCGCGATCTTAATCGGTAATACAAGACCATACGGGATAAATTTATAGAGTTCAAATATATTCCCTAAACACAATTCATCCTAATTTACAGAATGGATATGTGATATAATTAACCACTGACCATAAGCTAACCTTAGAAAAACAATCAAAGCAGGGTGTTGCGATTGCGTGTTCCGAAGCTAGCCTAGGGTTTAAGTAATTTCATCTTTGTAGTTAAGTTAACTCTCGTAGGGTTCGAGGGATAAAAAATTAGGGGATCATAATTAAGTGGATATTTATTTAAATGATAATGATTAATAAGTGAATGAAGAGGTAGAGTTAGATCGATTATGCCTTTTTAAATATTTTCTAAAAAACATCTTTTTGTTGTGTCATTTTAATCGAACTTCATTTCAAAACTAAAAACAAAAAAAAATCCAATCTTCTTCCAGCAAACTTATTCTAGATTCATAAACTATAACCAACACCCATCCTTTCAAATAGTGTTTTTATTATCTTTTATTTTATTGTTAGAATACCTTTAAAATTTTGTTTTAAATCTACTTCCTCCTTTGAGAGATGACCTTGTTCAGCAACTCTACTGTACCTAATACCCCAAAATCACATTAATCATTTGAGGGCGCCCACGACAGCGCTATTTCAGTTGGAGACCCAGTTGAGAGTCCAGTTGCTTTCCTTGAGCTTATATCTTCTCGGGGACAAAATGTTCTAAGGGGGGAGGATGTAGCGACTCGAGTTTTGGCCCTGTTAGACTTTGGAATATTTTTACGAATAATTCCTGAGCTAGGAGCGAAGATGGCGTGCGATTCCGAGGCCCGCTGTTCCCAGAATTAATTTTATAAAAATGTTAAGTATTTTTATACTATGCACATGGTGAGGGTGTGATATCTCCTAAACAGTAGCTAGGAACTGTAATCCGAGGGCACGGTTGTGTCCAGAAGGTGTCGTTTACCAAAGGTGAGGTGTAAACTTTGCGGGCGTGGGCCTGCTGTGGAAAACGCCTCTAGGGGAGTTTTCGTTAATAAATGGAAAAAGTTTAATTGCGAGCATCGAATAGAATAACTTATGAACGGTGTCTCGGATCAAAAATCTGAGTCTGCCGTTGAATTCATAACGGCACGTTTACCCTAAGGGCGACCTAATTTCCACCGCGTCGGGTGGTCTGGTCGGGGGTGTTAATTTAAATGAAGTTTTTAAATAAAAAAACAAGAAATCAATTAACTTCCCCCTTCCACCTCCTACATGCAGAAGATGACTGAACCTCCTCCTCCTTCATTTTGTAGCTAAATCTAGCAAGAATCATTTGTTTTCAGCGCCGATCGTCAATGGATCGAGCTTCAGGGCGTCGCCTGCGTCATTCTGCACCCGAAGATTCGGCGTTTCTCCCGCAAGGTAGGAGGGTTGAGTTTTAATTCCCCGATCCCATTTATGCTGCGTTTTTCTTTGATTTGTCATCGTAGCAGTGTAGATTGGGTCCTAAGGGTCACACAGACATCTCCAGATCGAAAAACGGACCACCAGGGTGGCCCCGGCGGTCCGCGGAAGGTTCGTCGGCACGGCTCTGGCGCGGCGGTCGGCCGCCCGGGGCGGCGACGCATAGAGCCGCGCAGCGGAGGGCCGCCAGCTAGGGGAGCTGGCGGCGGCGCCGCCGCCCGGGCCGGCCGGTGCGGGTCCGGCCCCTTTTTAACACACTGGGGTTTTTAAACCCCCGTTTCTTGCAATCCGAAAGTTGGATTCACGTGTCGTCTATGGCGACACAACCCTGGTGAAGAGGCGAACCTTTCGGTGTGGGTTCAAGAATTTGAAGCTCTGGGATTGTGGCCCGGGAGCTTGAAACGTCGAATAAACTAATGATATTTTATTATTATTCGACTTCAGGCCGTCGTATCTTCTACCTGGAGCGTCTGATTGACGTGTCGTCATTGTCTTTGAGACCCTGATGATATGGCGGACTTTTATTGTTGGTTTTCAAGAGTTTGGGGCCGAGTTTGGGGTGGGGGCCCCATGAGGCCTGGTTTTGGTGTTTGCGGAGAAACGCAACTTTCTCTTCAGGATTCTGATTTTGACAGATGAATAGTCAATCCTGTGTGTTTTTTCGAGAGGATCGCAATGGTGCAATCCGTTTGATGTGTTTCTAGATCGAGGCGTGGGCCCCGCCTGAGCTGGCTTCGGTGAATAGTGCCTTTTTCACCATGTGTCCTTTTCGGACAAACGAGTAGTGGATCCTGTGTGTTTTTTCAAGGGGATCACCATGGTATGATCCGCTTGATGAGTTTCAGGATCATTATGTGGGTCCCGCACAGGCTAGCTACAGCGAATGGTTCCTTTTTCACTGGATGTCCGTTTTGGGCGAGTAAACAACCTATCCTGCGTGTTTTTCCGCGTGGATCACGATGATGTCTTTGGTATCAGCTTTAAAGATGTGTGGTGTAGCGTTGTGGATGGTCTCTCGGGTTAGCGACATTTGGACCAGCAGTGTTTGAGGGTACTACCTTGGTTCGTTTCTATGAGGGTTTGTGCGGCATCACAACCCTAGTATAGGCTTATGATACTCTCGATGGTTTGTTTATTCTATTAGAGTTGAGGTATCACTCCGGTGGGCCCGGAGTGGGATCCTCTAGCATCGTTACCCTAGATCGGGTTCTTGGTATCGTTTTGACCGCTTATCCACGGGCAGTGATCCCCTATCTAGAAGGTTAACCTCGTAGGGTTTGTGGAATCATCAGGAATATGATCCCCTATGCAGTGATCTGTGCTGAGTATGGTTGTGGAATTATTGGGTATATGATCCCCTGCTCAGCATGAGGATTGTAGTAGGGTTGCGGTATCGTTGGTTATGCAACCCCCTACTCAGCACGTGGTTTCTGTGGGGTTGTGGCATCGTCAGTTAGATCCCCTATATCACGAGTTATACCAGATAGGGTTCCAGTATCGTCATGACCACCTTTATATGGGTGAAGATCCTCTATCTGAGTGACGTGTTTCTGCCAAGTGCCAGATCAGGTTGTGGTATCCCCCAGCAGATCCTAGGAGTGATCCCCTATCTATGAGATCTACGAATTCCAGATCAGGTCGTGGTATCCCCCAGCGGACCCTGGGAGTGATCCCCTATCTGTGAGATATTCTTCCACCAGTGTGGGTTCTGTTATCCCCTAGAAGACCCTAGGAGTGATCCCCTATCTGAGGAGTTGTTTTTCTTGTTTTTTTAGCGTGGTTTCCTCCGGGATGATATCCGACGAGCGAGATATCTCGGGTGATCATTTGAGATGTTTTTGTGGGACCTGATGGATTGTATCTCTCATAGAAGTGTCATCTGGGATGATAGTGATCATGGAGTGTGCTCTCCTGGTTGTCAACTATTTCTGGTGTTGAGATCAATACCTCATTTGGCTTGTTGCGTGAGCTGAGTATATCTGGATTGTTCATGGTGTATGTATTGGCATACACCTGAGTTGAGCTGACTAGTTTTGTTTAGCCGAGGATGGTCACGAGATGGAGTTTTTCTCTCATTTGGGTTCCCTCTGGATGGGATGAGAGGACTATTGGATTTCAGTTTCTCTCTTTTGTTTTGGTTTTTTTGGGGTTCCTACTAAGTATTTTTATACTCTCCCCTGCACGGGCTTTGCCTGCACATGTTTGTTTCTTGTGCAGACCATAGGCCTTTCGACGGAGTCCCATGAGGACCCGAAGCAGGTGGAGCTAAGTGAGCGGGACTGACCATGGATTCTTACCAGATCTGTGTGTCAGAGCTTCTCGGCAGGTGTTTTGGTAGTGTTTTCCCTCCTTCTGAGTAGGTTGGACAGTTTGTAGTTTTCTTTTTGTGGGACCTATTTTTCCCTTTCGTACTTCTACTGTACTCTGGTTGTGGGATAGTTGTATGCATGATATCTTTGCATTGTTTCATGGATGTGTATGTGGGTGCATGTGTACAGGTACCTTGGGATAATTCCTCCCATGTGTGTGATAGCCTACTCGGTGCTAGACGCCAGCCCCTAGCCTATTGGAGGCGGGCTTGGGGTGTCACGGCTCGAGCCCCGTTGGGTCGAGTCATGAAAAAAAGTTTCCTCCCCAACCTATATCTAGCATATTGCTGAATGGTAAGGCCTAACATATAAGGATTCATAAGGAGGTATCTGGATGGTAATCGGAAAACTATTACTATAAGAAAAGTAAAAAATTGGTACGTGTTTCTCCCCAAAACCATGAATTCAAGCACACATGCATGAAGTGTTTCCAATAACACCTGAATCATATTCTCTATATTTCCATTAGTTTATGGGTGATAGACCATGCTTAGAACCATCTATGTACCCAAGGAATTCTAAAAACCCTACCATAACTGAGACTTAAAGTGAGAACCCCTATTTGATACGATAGATCTTGGAGATCCAGGAAGACGTATGACCTTCCTAATTTATATCTTCCCAAGATTGTCTATCAAGAAGGTCTCTCGGACATGTATGAATTGTGAAACCTTTATAAAATGTTCAATGACCATGCATAATATATCGTTTTCTTAAGGTGATATGGGTAATCCAAACATGGATTCCATGGAAACATCATCACATTTCCACTCTTGAATATATAACGTCTATAAAAGTATTTATAGTCACAGATGTTCCACCTTCACCTACTAAAATATCGAACATTAGAAGATAAAGTCAATTATCTCCCATTTCATAGTATTCCACCAATACTAGAAACATCATTATCAATAAATATTGGTGAAACCGGGATGTACCGCACAAACTAATGCATGAAATTAGTGCATCATCTCCTCTATGATGTATACTGGGACCCAAACACATCCATGAAAGTGTCAAGTATCATCCTCATCCAATGTCCAACCAAAAGATGAATTGTCATCTAAGATGATTTCCCTTATGAATAATCCCTCATCATCATAAATTTTTCTCATTATTACCCATTATATAAGGTTTGAGGTCACTAATAAAGTTGAGATGATAGTCTGGCCATGATATCATTAAACATCAACATGCATCTTTGAAAACAAGTCAATGTGTTGCCACTCACCACTAGCCTCCTAAGCTGCTTTTTTGAAAGGCTTTCTGTTCATAGCATCAACTATAACATTTCCTTTCCCCGGCATAGAGGCAATCTTAAAATTGAAGGACTATAGATACTCAACCCATCTACACTACCTCAAATTTAGATAACAATGTGTGAAGATATAATTGAGGCTTTTATGATTAGTGAATACCATAAAATTTTCCCCAAGTAAATTATGTCTCCAACAGTATAAGGCATGAACTATAGTATCTAGCCTGAGGTAGTGCATCATTTAATTCTATTTGTGAGGCCTCAACTAATGATAACTATATGTTACGAATCCTTTTTCATACATCAAAACTGATCCCAGCCTAATACTTGGTGTGTCACAGTAATGAATATAGCTCCTACATAGATATAGAATAATAGGGATTGGTGTTGAAGTAAATATTTCCTTCAACTTTTAAAATGAACCTTCACAACCTTTTGACCATAAAAATTTCACTCCATTCTTAGTCAATCCCCTAAGAGGTTTTTCTAGCCATGATAAATATTATACAAATTGCCTATACTAACCGGCTAGCCATAATAAACTCTATATGTCAAATATGTTCTTGAGATTCTCTTAGGAAACTAAAGATCCCACTTTCTCTATTTATACTGATACTCTTTACTCCATGATAATATTACCCCATAAGTGGAATTTTTCTATCTAGATGTGGAATTTATTGAGCTTAGCATAAATTTGATGCTCTCTCAGTGTATTTAGCCTGATCTCAAGATGTTGGGTATGGTTGTATCGAGAATGAGAATACAATAAGATTTATTCCATGAATACTACCACAAATGAATCCATGTGTGGGTGGAAAACTCTATTTGTTAAATCCATAAAAACTACTCGTGAATTTGTGAGACCGAACAACATTACCTGGTACCTGTAAATACCATACCTATTCTAGAGAGTTATTAGAGGTATGTATGCATATCTGACATGTACCCAATGATAGTCCAGACTCAAATAAATCTTTGAAACCCCCCTAGATCTTTGTATTTGATCAAATAGGTCCCCTATTCAAAGAAGTGGATATCAGTTCATTACTGTAAGCTGGTTAAACCATCATTAATCGACACAATGCCTAAGGGTACCATCCACCTTCTTGTAAAAAAGGACCAAAAAACCCAAGGATATGTAATGGGGAATCTAAAACCTTTAGCCTTTAAGTCTTGCAACTATTTCTTGAGATATATAATCTCCATAGGTTCTATATTCTAAGGATTAATGGACACTAATTCCATTCCCAGCACTAGATCAATAGTGTACTCTCCCTCTCTCGCTATAGGTAGCCCAAAAAATTCATTAGGGAATCATCCATGAAATAATCTACCAGAGGAGGGGAAATAGTAGGTCACAACCCTTGATCATCCAAGAAGATACTATAAATATGATTTTTTACTCTTCTTATCCTCTCATACTTAGTTCTTTCTTGAGATTCTTGGACATCCCATTAGCCCTTATGAATATTTCTATATCCCTCAAATGATGAACGACACCCTCTAACAATAAAAATAAATATGGGATCATTAGGGAACTAACCAGTCCATTCTAATAATTACACCAAACCCTTTCATTTCAAGGATTAAAATATTCCATATGAAGATATATCTTATATCTTAAGGGTAAAATACTTACAATAGAGATAACTCTCCGATCGAATTCCCAATAGGGTTTCTAGTGTCATAACTCCATGGAAAAATTCTATCTCAAGGCCCAGACTCTCTATAATTTTCTCAGATATAAAAGAGTGTGATGTTACTATGTCAAATAAAGTAGAAAATAATGTAGAGTCTACTAGAATAGTACCTTGAACAATAAATGTTCTGGCACTCTCCTCCTCCATCATAGGTGACACTACATGTAACTTTCCTATCCAACGGCCCTAAGAAACAACCTAAATGCCTTGAGTAGGCCCGCTCTACTATTACTGCATGTCCAGACTCTAATTACCTCTACCTCAATCACCACCTCGTCTTGAGCAGCCAGTGGTATTGTAGCTACCTTCTTGGAGAGATACTGGTGGCCCCACTCTGGAACATGGGGTAGGTGTGGATCCCCACTCACTAGGAACTAGTGTAATTTTCTATAAAAGATCTATATATACCCCATACTTCCATATCCTCATCACTCAATTGGATCATTCCTACACTTTGGTTTTTTGTTTCCTGGATTCCCGCATAGGTGGAATATAAGGAAGTTTTATATACAAGCTATATGACCGCTTTTACCCCTGCGAGAAACCTTAAAACATCACTTTATCCCACTAGAAGAAACGCTGCCATGTCTAGGTGCTTAAATATCCTAGCTCCCAACATCATCTTCTCTCAGATTCCTCTCAGTAATTAGGGATTCGTTGACTATATATTGAATATTTTTGAGCCAAAATACATTATCCTGTGATTGGATGGAATATACTATCCCATCCTCAAAATGCCTGGAAGTCATAATATAATCACTAGAAAAAGTTGGTGTGAAATTTTGAAACATAATAAAGAGATTATAATATTCCATGATAGAAATAGCTATCTACTATAGGTTCATAAACTATCTAGACTGGTTAGGCCTAATAATCTATAGAAAGAAGTATCCGTAAAAGATCATCTTAATTTCCACCCAAATCATATCTTTATGTGAGTCTTCCTGGGTAATGAAAGCCCACCGTCGCTCGGTAGAACTATGTAGCATAGAAGCAGTGATCTTGTCCCTCGACTCGGGAGGCATCTCCATATGTCAAATTCATAAATCATAAACTCAATCCATTAATTTATATCATGTGGTCTTCCATCACTCAAAAATATGGGAGGTTAATTCTACTAAAACTCCTGATTCAACTCTGTCAAAGTCCAAGAAGGTTGAGAAACACCTTGCATATACTGAATTATATGGAAAAATCCCTCTCGAAAATGGGAATTGATGACCATATCATGAATAGTAGTGGTTTCATATATGGCACTGTAGGAGGTATCCTTGGTGTATTAGGGCCCATTGCCTCTGGTGCGTGGTCCTCACCAACTTCTGAGTATATGAATCGAGGATTTCATGGTGTCATGATTAAATAATTCCAAACACACTCCTCAAAAGATAATTTAAAATATAATAGAATTAAATATAGAATACTAGGATAGGTATATAACCTTATTATGAGTATATATCACCTCCATACCTACTCTAAAATCCAGAACTATGTAATAAATGAAAGACCATTAGAGATCATAAGATCATATGAGACACCCCAAAATATCCACTACTAAGGTAGGTTTTGGGTCTTTGTCTCATATCGAATAGTAGGGGTTCCTGTATATGAAGTTTAAATTTCAAGGTATAGGGAAAAACACCCTTTACATTGAAATTAGAATCCCCATTTACTAGTAACCATTTCACTTATAAATATTTAAATTTATTTTGGTTTTTAATCTTGTATATATAATACATATATCCTTGTTCATAACTAGTAGGTTCAGAACCCAAATTATGGTATTGTTTGATAATTATGGTTTCAAAACCAATATATATAGGAAAATAACATTTAGATTTATTTAGTAACTTTAATTAATCTAGTTATATTTTCCCTAGAATAAATTTCATCACATTTCAATATATAAAAGTAGGAATGAACTATATAATGTCGGAAAATGCATGTATAAAGTAGAAATGGAATAAAAAAATACATGTAATATTAGTCCTAATGTGCCCATAATGATGTATGAGATGATAATTCATTGTATTATCAACTAAGGAATGAATTATGTATAAATAACATCAACAATAATAATACCAAAAATCATTTGCATCACCAAGTGGTGCAATCGTATCAACTGTAACAAGAAAAATCCAATAACAGTAATAACCAATCCCATGTAATTTGGGTCCCCCCCTATATGTGGTTTAGATACTCCCAGAAATAGTCTCATTACCAAATTCCATTACCTCTTAGTCTCCTTTCTAACACAAAAATACTAAGTCAAATGGAAAAAGGATCTCTGATAACACTTTGTAATGTCCCGACTCATTAGTTACTTAACTAATTCCTTGACCTAGTGGGTCACATGGATTAAGTGTGCCTCCCTATATTCCAGAGGCTTCCAACTAGTAGTGAGGGTCTATGGTGGTATAGTGGGGAGACTATACCCTTATATCATAGTGGTACATTGGATAAGATAAATTAATATACAATAGATAAATCATAATAAAATAGATGGTACAGTGGATAGAGATGCAATAAAAAATATGGAAGCGTAAATAACCAAAAAAATAGTAAACAAAATCCCATAGGTTGAGTCATATATAATTATGTTATGACATGATGATATACAAAAATGAGAAATATTGGACATGAATAGACAATATGCTATACAAATATATAGAAGTCCAAAAGACTCCTCCACTAGTATCTCAAGCATATTCTTGGTCCTTTTCTCCCATGCTTCATTCTATAAGTAAAATTAATCAAGAATCTATAATAGGGTTCTTACCCTTATCCATACCTACAGACATGAGGATTACTCGAGTGCCAAAGGAATCTTGAGTAGGGTGTGAGATAAACTCCATAGGACACCGCTAATGAAGCCTACAAATAATCTAGATAATGTTCATAGCATAGTAATGTGCATATAATAGAAGTTTTCATGTAATAAAAATAATAATAAATGCTTGAAAATAAATACTAGTCGGATCAGGTTTCTACAGGACACCAGGAAAGATCTACCTACTTTTGATAGGCCAGAATGAGAGTTTCATCAGTGACCATATATATATATTATATAAATATATGTGCACACTATATGTTAGAAAATTTAGATCTATATAAATGGATACTAGGTTCTAGAAAGACTTGGGGTGTAGCTTAGGCATCCATAACTAGTCTAATGAGTGATACACTCCAACAAGAGTGTACTATTGTTGAATCAAATATGAGTGTGAGACTTCATTCTAATAACTTGAGATTGGTGGAGTGATTAATCATGCCCAATAATTGATATGTGGGATACATGGAATGTAATTCCCATCACCCAAATAGAAGTATAACGGTGTGAGACATCATCCTCCACACTCGATGTAAGGGAATGTGAAATTTCTTACTCAACCAGTCCCTTAACCATCATTAAATATCCCATAAAAAGGGAATATTCATAAAAAATTAAAATAATTTTATTAACCACCTATTAAGAATTATAATCAACAATACCAATACAACCAAGGGAATCACATTTCATACAATTCACATTATCAAATTTAAAACATGTGGTGTGTCATTTCCACCTGTTTCCATTCATTTTAATTAAACCGTTTAGTATAATTGATCAAGTAAAACACATCTCGAAGCTAAGACAAACACATAGATAGAATCTTCGTCAAATAAAAATTATATAAAGGATGGAAATTCAATTTTAGAGTGAAGTTGAACCACTTATGAGGTGGTTGGATTCATTAATCTTTGTATTAGAGAGGGAAATTTAAACTGACACGCCCAATGGGGTGGGAAAAAAAGAGTTTAGAATCCTCTAATCACATATAATGGGTATATGGGATTATAAAAACATGTGTTTATCAATTAAAAAAAGAACATTTTAAGGGAAATGTATAGCAACATCCATCATGCAGCATAACAACGAAGCTATGAAAATGTCATGACTTTTATGGAAAACAACTAGACCATATACCTTAGGTCTATAGATGGACACTAGTCTAGTATCATCCTTTGGTATGAATAAGAATGGGAGAAATAAGAGAAATGGACAAATGTCATAAAAATAGGGAAAATGATCTTGTGCCAAAATAGTGAAAGATATGGGAAGAAGAACAAAGAAAGGAAGAAGGAAGATTCGATAGATTACCAATGCAGATCTAATGCTTTATTTGATGATCCATTTGAAGTATGGGTGATTGAGAACTAAAGATCCCTATGTTAGAAAAAGAGATATATCTATGGGTGGTGAGAAGTAATGCATTTTTTTAAAGGAGTAAAAGAACTAAGTGGGTGAGGGATTAAAATCATTTAAGGGAAAAAGGGTTATTTCCCCTTTAAAAGAGGTTTCACATGATTTCGCTGCCCGATTGGCCAAACTGTGTTGCCTCCACTATCTAAAGAGTGACCCTGCATGGGATAGGGATATGGTTTGGATAACCATTCAAAAGCCATGAAAAAAACCCACTATCTCAAACCTATATAATCTTTCATGGGGATGAGCCTCAACTCGCATGGTTTCAGAAAAATCGTGCAACCCCATTCTCCCCTCCAAAACACCATGCACGGTTTGGGGAGACTATGTCAGCTGGTCTCACATTTTATACTATCCTTATGAACCAGTATATTTCTCTAATTTATAGGGAACTGAACAATTCTTGGACATATTCATGGCCTCTTTGACTCCATTAAGTACCATTACATGTACCAATTAAAGAAATTAAGCCAAAAATAATGATCTTTAGCTTTGTGAAAAGCTAGTTCATTATAAGTTTTTCCTAGATATGTATTTTTCATCCTCATAATGTACGGACATAAAAGTAATTTGAAGTACTTAATGGTAGGATTCTTCTTGTATCACATTTTATAAGATATCATGTTACATTTATTCTTTAACAAGAACCTATTTTGAATGTACACAGTTGTACTCCCAGCTACTCCCCCAAAAAAAGAGATCTTGAATTCCACTAGCATGGTTCATCCCATATCAACAAAGACTTTAATTTTACTCACTAAAAACCATTATTATAGGGTGTATATAGACAATTATAATGATTCTTGATACCATAATGGATAAGATAAGACTCAAATGAACTTCTAGTTAACTCCCTTCGATTATTAGCTCACATCTACTTAATATAAACCCCATCTATTTCTTAACTTGTCTTGTGAAAATTTCAAATATTTCCATAACTTCATAGTTTTTTCTTCATAAACATCACATTTTTCGTTTTTATAAAATGAATAATTAATGTGATGAAGTAAATATAACCTTTATAGGATTGATGTCTCATTTTCCCACATAAATCTAAATAAACCCATTCAGGTGGCCTTGAAGACTAAATAACAATTCTCTTATGACTTCTTTGTATAATTTTTCCATTTTAGAATGTTTCAAAAATATCTTCTCTTTCCATCATCATTTGGGGAAAATTCTCTTAACACATCACCTGTTGATAATTTTTTTAAAATCCTTTAATAAATATGACCAATTCTTCTATGACACATATTAATCTCATCTTTTGAGCTCAAATAAAAAGTATCACTTCAATTTACAATTTAGAATAGGATACCATTGGTTCTTTCTCTCTTTGTGATAAAATTTCCATTATTTAATCATTTAAGGATAGATTTATTTTTCTTGAAAATGAATTAATTCAAAACACCAAAAAGCTAACTTAAAATCAAAAAATTATGATTAATCCCACCAATAAATAGTACATCTTTGAACATTGGTTTTTAAGCTTTAATATCAAATATCCCAATTCCCATGATCCATAAAGAGATATCAATCACAAAAAGTAACTATAACCCCATAATTATCTTCACTATTCTTCAAGATATTTGTGTCACTTTTTATTAGATATGAACAACCATTGTAAAGTATCAATGTCTTTCTTGTTTGGCCTAATTTAAGAGCCACAATAACAAAAAGTGATTCTTAGATTTTTATATTATCTAAACCTTCCCATATATATAAGCTTGGATTATTTTTATTGAAGTGTTATCATAAATTTTTTAAAACATTTATCTTTTCTGTCATTCCTTCCATGGATTTCATCCAGAAAATAAAATCTATTATGAGTTCTCAATCTTAATAGATTTTTGTTCAAAAATTTCTTTAAAAATGTTCCTCCTTTTCTTGGAACTACTTATCCTTACTCCATACCTCCTTTGACACCAAGGAAATGAAATATTATACAAAAAATAGGTTTTATGTTTATAGGCTCTATAACACCAACAATATCCTTTAAAACTAAATCTTCTATGAAATTCATCAATCTACCAATGCCATTCTTCTTGTTTTCTCAGTACATTCTAAGATTCCTATTTCCCTTTTCCTTGGGTAAATTTCCACTATCAGATAATATTTTACTTCTCTTAATATATAGGTGGTATTATCATAATATTATTTAGTCTAAAATTTCTTATATTTTTCTTTAGAACCTGTACTATTATCCAGAACATATTTAACATTATTATGGTTCATTGATGTAGAGTTTACCTGTGATTTTAAGAAATAAAACATTAATGGTTTTTATGACTCATCCTTTAGTTCCATATATTTTTTTAGTAATTTATCATGTTTATTTGTGTCTTTTGAAATTTAATATTCCTTGATTGGTCTACGTTTAATTCCTCTTCATTTTTGAAGATTTCTCTTTAAAATATTTTAACATTTGGCATTGTTCCAAAATTTTCACCTTAACAAGTTTGATTTATTTAATTTATTCACTCTTCTTATTATGAAACTGGTATTCTTATTCTTTTTTCTTCTCATTATCCTTCTTTAGAAAAAAATATTTCTCTTGAATTTAGTGTTTTTATCAATTCATTATTCAAGATCAACTTTCAACATGTGTTTAATTCCAATCTCTTTACCACTTTCATCACTACTCAAGGTTTTTTCAAATTTTTCAACATGGGAAATGATGATTATAAGATTTATAGATATGAATTCTTCATATTGACTACTTTTAATATAGTATTCATCCTTTTCCTTTATTAAAATGCTTATTATTATCCATTTGATAAATCTTTTCTTACAATTAACTAGTTTCTTATTATTCATAGATTTTTTACTCTATCTCTTCTTCTGAGATCTTTTCTCATTTTCAAATTCATTATAATCACCACCATTCATATCTAGAGAGTCAATAGTGAATTTTTTAATAGTTCATTTCCAATTAGTATTTTTTTTTGAAAATTACTTCAATAATTATCTTTATGTTTTATATGTATTTCATATATCATATATTTACCTTATATCATCATTATCATCATCATTCTTTATTTATTTAAAATAGGGAGAGTACAACAGGGTGAAAAATAAGAGAGAGTGGTATAGGGGGGCAGTAATAATGAAGACCGAGGGAATCCCCTCTAACAAGGTTAACCCCCTCAGGTTTTAACTTGTTTAAGTTATAGAAACGTGAAATACCCAAACCGTGAACTAAATGTGATGCCAGATGATCAGCCACCTTGTTTCCCTCTCTCCATGTGTATATCAGCTAGATGTTATTAGAAATAATAGGTCATAACTTATTGATGGGGTGTGAAATTAACTAGGGGATATGAATGGTTCCATGCAGTGAGATGAAGAGAATCAACAAGTCAATTTCTGCTTCCACAATACCAATGCCCCCTTGACTACAAAGAACAAGTCATGTGAGAAATGCAAGGCACTCCACCTGCATGGAGGAACCGTTGCCATAGTAAAGCATGAATGCAAACACAAAGGTACCCCTAGAGTCACATATCACCCCTTCTACCCTCATGTCACCAGCAATAAAAGATCCATCAATATTGAGTTTCAAGACCAATGGATGATTATTCCAACATACCCATTGCCCATAAGAAATACTAGTAGCAGTATTGACTTGGGCCGAAATTTATAGGATTTAGAGGGAGGGATAATCCTACCAATTATCTATACACCTGATTAAATCAAGAAGTAGGATTCAGGTGCGAGCAGTAATGGCTCTCCTAGTAAATATTATACCCCCAAATATATCTTTCTCAGTTGCCTCCAAGATACACCAAACACCGGAATGTAAGATTGTAGACCTGGTCATTCACTCCACACCCATGTTACCCAAGCCATGAAACCATTGAAGAAAGAAGATGGTATCAATCAGGGGATGAGAGTGGATGGCGGTAAACCCACTAAATAAGGACCAGATCTCTTGAGCCCATTATCCCTCAAATAATAGGTGATCAATGCTCTCCTCTTTATGTTCTTTGCAAAATGGTAAATAGGAAGACATGGAGATGCCGCATATCCTGATGTTCTCATCAGTGGTAATTTCAACATGTTTGAGACCCCATGTAAGGAAATTGTACTTTATTGGAATTATCTTGATCCAAAGGAGTTCATTCCATTGATCATCCTTCG
This sequence comes from Viscum album, assembly GCA_963277665.1. NCBI lineage: Eukaryota > Viridiplantae > Streptophyta > Magnoliopsida > Santalales > Viscaceae > Viscum > Viscum album. The sequence continues at coordinate 1,130,692,441 of OY728150.1, read as the reverse complement.
GTTAGAGTACCAGGGCTCAGTAATCATCTTTGAATTGATGGTGCCCGAGCTTGAAAAGGTGAAAACACACTTTTCAGATTCTACATTAATCTCTATGAGATAAAATTTGTCTTCTTGATCCTTATTAAGTACTACCTTGATAATGTATAAGAATATCCTAGTCTCCTCATATGTGATGTTGTAAGCTAGACACCCTGGGAATCCAAGAATGCTTCCCACCCAGTTGAAATGCCAGAAGGACACTTTCCCTTCCCTAATAATCCACTAAACATGGGGTTGGATAGCGAAGAACATGGGATAAACATGGACAATAAATGAGACATGTGTCCTTCATCCATCAAAGCATCATCTACCAAAGTGTTTCCCATGGTCTTTCCCCATAAGTTCTAATGTTCTCAAAGATCCCAAAATAGTTTTTCATGAATGGAAAGGAGAGTATCAACAAGACTACGAACATTGATCTCACCTTCTTGAATAGGCCTTTCCATATTCCCCTAGGATACCCAGGTTCATATTTCTTCATCCCAAGCATCCCAGATGAATTGGGTGAAGATATTCTTGATCTTTGAGATCACTCACTTTAGAACTTTAATAAACGAGAGTGTATGGATAATGATGGAAAGGAGGACTCTATTCAATAGAACAATTTGACCCCCAAATGATGGGTACCAATTTTTCTAGTTGAGGACTCTATCCATGATTTGGCTAATAATGTGATCAAAATATTGAATTGAGAGGAAACCTAAGGAAATATAAGCACCTAAATAATTCATCATCAAAATTTCACTTTGGAAGTCAAGAAGGTTATAAATAGGGGCAGCCCGGTTGGGGAAAATTTACTCGATATGAATAAGTTTCTTTTTCTGTAATTGATGACTTTATTGTTCCAATGAAAATATTCCTCCAGAACCATGATAAGGTCGCAGATAGACCGCATGTTAGCATTCATGAAAAATAAATGGTATCATTGGCGAACATGATATGGGAGATGGAGGGGACATTCCACATTCTTTTATAAGAAAGGACCATGCCATTGTTCATTCTTTTATTAATGATACAGATGAGGATCTATTCGGATAGTATAAATATGCTCAGGGAGATGGGATCACCCAGTCTTAATCCTCGGGAAGCTTTGAAAAGACCTTGGGATTTTCCCATAAAATGAACATCCAACCATGAAAAACTGAAGCAACAAAAAATGAGGTCAGACAGCCAAGGGGAGAATCCCATAACTAAGAGGACCTTGTTAATGAAACCTCATTTGAAATGATCTCAATCCTTGTTCATGTCCAGTTTAATTTCTTGGTTTGAGCCATGAAACATGGTGTTGATATCTCGGATCATTTCTTTCAGTAATGTGGTCACACCCTAAATCAAGCAACCATTCAAAAAACAATGCTTCTCCATGGATATAAAACATGGTAAATGAGCCACAAGTATGGCATTGATGATACTTAGAAAAACAATTTGTAGGGTAAAATACACATGATAACAGGGTGATATTTAAGAATGGAGGAGGGGTATTTGATTTTGGGAAGAAGGACTGAGGCTGTGGAAAAATCCCCCCTTGGTGGGAAACACCCTAGAAAAAATCTTGAATGGCCTCGATGAGGTCACCTTTAACCACATCCTAGGAATCCCTATAAAAAGAACCTTGGAATCCATCTGGGCATGGGAAACTGTCAACAATAAGGTGTAAAACTGCTACAGGGATTTCATCTTCCACTAGAATGGCCTACATCAGCTTGTTGTCCAGGTAAAAAAACTTTGTTGGTGATGGAATCCATGAACTCTGCTTCCCCTCCTGAGTAACCATCACTCGTATGAGGATTCAGTCCTACCAGAATGTCCTTAAAGTAAGAGTGGGTGAGACTCCCCACATCATCCCTGTCATTTGAGAACATCCCATCCCCCATCAATATATTGGGTTGAACCATATGTTTTCCTTCCTTTATTCACGCATGGAATAATTTTGTGTTCCTATTCCCTTCATCGATCCACCTGATCCTCAAGTTCATTCTCGCCATGCGCTCCTGTAATAGTACCATATCTTCAAAAATATCCTTTTTATTTCCACTTAATTAAAATATTAAAGATAGATTATTAATTCAAATATATTTTAATTTGGATTTCAAAATAAATTAAATTAATTTCTCACCACCCCCTCCATAATTATTTTTCTAAATCATCTCAAGATAATAATTGGTATCAAGATTAATCTCTTTAAATCAATTTTAAAATCATTAATGTGTTGTTATTTTTTTAAATGATTCCAACAAGTGGTATAAAATCAAGACACTTGAAGACCTTAAAATGGATCAAAACCTTTTTTAGAGAGATATTATATATTCATCCATAACAAGATAAAGAGTAAATATCTTACAAAAATATATATTAATAGATGATCCTATAGATTGTATGTTGAGTATTATATATCATTATTTTAATGGTGATTTTTTTAAAAGTATAAAATGGTTATTTAGTTAAAGAATCTTGGTTTTAAAGTCTATTTAGAAGTTACTAAACATTAAAATATTCCCATTTTTGAACCTAAGACATGAAATTATTATTATATGAATTTAGAGGTTATGAATGTTATCATTTGTATAATAGAACCTGATAAATTTAATATAGATTCTCAAAGTTCTACGATCTATAACATGTGGGAGACAAGTTTAGTTTCCTATAATGGAACAAAAAAAATTATAAAATTAAGGTACAATACTTTAAAATATTTTCTTGATACTTTTAGGATGTTTAAAGGATAAAATATAATAAAAATTAATAAATACATAATGAATTGGTTAATGATGTTTCAATTTTTGAAAATTTTGTACCACAACTCGAAAAATAATTTAAATTCATTAGATTTATGCATAAACAATACAGCGGAATGCCTGATGCTATTATAAAATAAACACTAGTTACTGATATGAAGATGAAGAATTTAATTGGAACTCTTGTGATGTATTAAATTTATATGAGAAAATAATTTTAAGATGATATTTTAGTTAATAAAAAAATAATTCTATTAAGGTTTCTACTTGAAAACATAAATAAAAATATTTAGATTTTTCTAATGAATATTCTAGTAGTTTAGATTCTAGTAATGAGCTTGCAAGATTTTCTAAAATTTTCAACAAGTTTTACAATAGTAGAAAATAAAAACGTATTGATGATGAAAAAAATAAGTTCATATGTTATGAATGTAATAAGTGTGTAGGTATCATACCTGAATTCCCTAAAATAAAATATTTAAGAAATTATAGAAAGTCATATTACAAAAGGAAAGTAAATAAATACTTGAAATCTACTAGAAGTTCTTTGGATGATTCCTCATTAAAACTATGAATATGATCATTTAGATCAGAAGGTAAATTTATATATTATGATTCAAGAAGAAGTTGTAAAATATTTATACACTTCTAAATCTAAAATTGAAAATCATTTTTTTGATGAGATAAATGAATACTATTTTATTTTTTAGGATAAATTTGATGATTTAATGAAATATCATAGAAATATTAGACAATATTATGATGTTTTTAATTTTGAATTTTTTTCTCTAAACAAATTATGGATTTAAATTCTAAATCTAATAAAGATACTTATTATTATACCATGAATGATAATAGAATTAAAGAATATTTATCTGAAGATAATTCCCTAAAATTGGATTCAAGTGTTTTTACTATAGTTTGGATTATTTAAATAAAATCCTTGGTACTATTAATGTAAATATAGGAAAAGTTATACTTATAAGTAATTATGAAAAACTTAATCTATATAGAATTTTTTTTGTGCCTGATAAAAATCATAAAATCATGTTAATAATTAGATTTTTTTCATTATGGAGTATAGAGACATTAGGATAATTACTTTTATTTTAACGTTATTCAATTTTGTGGTGTTAAGAATGTATACATTTCCAAATATTTATCTAACATGAAAGATTGGATTTCAATTCAAAATAAATAGTTTTGACTACCTAGTTCTTTAATCACTTACACTACTAGACTCAAAATCATTTGTGTGACCAAAGTTAATTTTATTTGATATTTTTTAAAGGAATAAGGCTTAGAAACATCAATAGTAAATCATATAGTGGTATCTAAATTTATAAATAATTATTAAATTTCTATTTCTAATTTATTTTATGATATTTATGGTTATATATTAAGCATAGGATTATCAAGAGTTAAAACTAGTTAGGAATCTAAGAATTATTTATTTCTTTTTTATTTTTAATAACTTTTCTAATAGTATTTTGGGTGATAAGCCATGATGATTTATTATTTCTTATACTAAAACAATTTATTATTATTTTAATTTTTTTAACATGTTTCTTGGATCTTTCAGTTTCACTATTTTAGTTTTTGGTTTATTGAAATGTGTTTTACTACTTTATTATTAAATATGCTACATATATTAATATTTTTATTTATATATATTTTACTTCATTTTCTAAATATTTTTTATATTTATGCATAGTTTTAGGGGTATTTATCATGAATATTCATGAATGTACTTAAATATTTTAAAATATTTTTAGGTTTCAAACTATTTATTCTTATTTGAATATATTTTTTTCATGTTTTGTGGCTCATGAATTTTAATTTTTTATCTTTAATTGAAGAATATATTAAGAGAGAGTTTATATTACTGTTTTATTCCATTGAATTATAATTTAATATGCTTAGAAATATTTATTTTCTATTTAACAATGATTGTTAGTATTTTAAGTGGTATAATGCAAATTATTTTAAAACATTCTTATTTCATTCATATTTATTCATTTTAATGTATACCATATTATTATTCATTATTTTTTCAAATGGGGAGAATATAATTTCATATCCCTATTTCTTAGGTTTTATTCATTTATGGGGGAGAATATGATTTCTTTTTCATAGTCCTTTAAATTAAATTCTTTTTAGGGATATTGTGTTTCTTGATATATTTTATTGCTATGATTAGTTTTTATTTTTAATTTAAAGGATTCTAAGAGTATTTTATTTTATTGTTATATTTTACATGACATGTAATTATTTATATTATTTTTTACCCATAAAAATGAAGATATATTTTGTAGTGTCTTTGGGTTTCCAAATTATCAAATAAGGGAGATTATTGGGTGGATCCTTAAAACTTCATATTTTTTTTTATAATTACTTCAACCCGTATCTTTATATTTTTTATATATTTCATCTATGATATCTTTATCTTATGTGGTTTAATTATTATTCTTATTATTCTATAATGAATCACATTTTATGTTGGGGAAATATGCTAAGAACAAATAATATCTTACATATGAATTATTTTGAAGTTTAACTTCTTACCTATTATATGTTATGATATTTCATAAAGTATAATACATTACATATTTTATTAAAGATAGAAGAATTAAGTATCATCATAAGTTAAAAAAAATTATTACATATTATATATGAGCTACGTAATCATTTTAATTATAAAATATTTAGAAAATTATTTCATCTAAAACATGATATTATATTTCTTACATGCTAGATCAAGCTTCTTATTAATTATAAATTTGGTTAATTATTATATATTATTTATTCAAAAAATTGAATTTTTACTCTTATATAATTATGAGAGAGTTGAGTATTGGGATTTTGGATAAGTATTGACTCTTATGTAATCATATTTTACTCTTATATAATGAAATATTTACTCCTGTGTACTAAATCATATGCTAAAGTGAAGATCTGCACTTACACCAAAGAATATTACTCCTACCTAGTTGACTATTATGATATTGATGAGTCGTAAGAACTCAACTCTTAGAATGAATGTATTATATCATGATATATCACAAATTAATGAATTAGTATGAAATTGTTTCTTTGTAAGTTTCATTAATAGTGGTTAGTATGAAATGGGGAGATATTTCACACCATGTCGTATAGGAGAGCGTATAATAATTACATGCTACCTATGAAAAATATAAGTCTGAAAATGGGTATTTTTTGAATAATTTATGTATTTAAAAATTATAAGAAATTATCTATTATTAATAAAAAAATTATAAAATTTATTTCAATTGAAAGTTTAAATGTTTTGATTACAATTGATATAATTATGTGGATATTTCAAATCTGTTTAATGAATTAAATATGTTAAAATATTGAAGGATATCATATAAGTTTTAAATACATACTTAATTTTGTAAGCAATTTTAAAGTTATATTTAAAGAAATTTTTTTGCATGATTTACTCATTTATTTTGAATTATTAAAGAAGGTAGATTCAGAAATGTTTATGTTTTTTTAATTGATAGCTTTTTGGTTCATGCTAGCTTGTTTTATTTTGAATTATTTTGAAGATATAAGTGAGCTGTGATGGATATATTATTTATTTTATTTTTATACTTTATAGTACGATTAATAAAGTATTTTGAAGTACTATAAAATTACACACATATTCTATTACAGTGTTTATATATATTTATATAATATTTTATTACTAGAAGAAGTATTTGAATAAAAATAGAATGGAAGAAAAAAATAATACTATTTTATGTTGAATATCATTTGTTGATGTTGTTATACCATCATTGAAGATCATTATAATGATAAGATCATTTCAGAACTATTTTATCCCTTTAGAGATTCATTTTATAGAGGATGGTCCATCTATTTTCAGTTGTAATGGAAAATGTGTGTCGTAAACAGGCACACACTACACATCTCATATATTTATTCTCAATGAAAACTGTTTTAACCCAGTTGTGGATAATGTTTCAACAGATTTTACACATGTATGATTAAGTTTAAACTACTTGTACTTATTTATTTAGGTCATTGGTAAAAGGATATGTAGGATTAGAACAATCTTTTTATGAAGTGTCAGCTACTTACACTTAGCTATGTGATCCATAGGAAAATTATTGAAAAAAAACATGAAGATTATAATGAGTATTGGTGGAGTGGACTAGGGGATGTATTTGTATCCCGAAACCATTATAATTAGTTTTGTCATGTCACTTTATTTATTTGCACATAATTACTCAATTAAATAAATATAATAAATTTGAACATATTTTAGGATAGATTTTATATTTAGTGATAATTTTAATAGTCTAAATTCACCCCATCTTGATTCTTTGTCTACATTATTTCACGCTAAAAAAAAGTGTCTAATTCCATCGCACTTAATGAATTTTAGTGGGAGTTTCTATTTTTACTTACCCTTTACTTTTTGTATGTTCATTAGGATAAGATCCATGATCTTTTTTTACTCTTCATCCTTTTCTTCATCACCTATAGATTCACTGGAGTACTCATCTTCCTATTTCTTAATTTGAAGCTTTCCCATGCATTTGAATGTCATATCCTTCTTTTCCTTGATATGTTTCTTAAATATAGAATATTTCCTCATTTTATAGTTTAAAATTTTATTATGTAATTCACAAAAAGATAAATCATCACTTTCTTCCAAAACAAAAATTTTATCATCAAACCTATTAGTAAATTTTCTCATCAATTTCTTGTAAAAAGGTATATCCTACAATATTTCAAAAAATCCTTTGACACTATTGAAAATATCATTTACCCTTTGGAATAAGTCATAAAATTTTTCTTCATCATCCATCCTCAAGTATTCAAACATTCCTCTAGATATGTGTATCTTTGTTTCCTTTATTTTATCATCCCTTAAAATATGTTATCGACTTTTTCCTAAGTCTCTTTAAATGTTTAGATTCCCCTAACCATTGTGTACACTTGGCCTGATAACTTTTCTATAATAGAAATTGTTACCTTCAAATAAAACTTTAAATTCCTCTTATGAACCTCTATGATATGATCACCTTCATTAATAGGTTTAAATCCATTAATTCCATCATCAATAACCTCCATGTCAAGACAAAAAAGAGGATGGATCATCCTTTTCTTTTGTCCATGAAGGTTAAGTCCAAAAAATGTTATAATAACTCCAATATAGATATATTTCTTATCCTCCTTCATCAAAATAACAAACATTAGGATCACTTATAGGGAACATGGGTTAGATACTATACCACTTGAGATGCCCAGGTATGTTGTATTTTGTCATTGAGAAGGGGGGATAAATCAATGATTTGTTTTATAATTTCTCCATTAAAAATTAACATTTCTGAATTTTTAAAGTATTGTTCTGCCTTCTTTTAAATATCACTCTTACCCATATGCAACTAAAATAAATGAAATAGAAGACACTTGATAATTAAGTTTTTCCCCAATGTAAGTGACTACTCCTTGTTATGTTTTATTTAAGTTTTGAAAATAAATTATATCACTAGTTTAGAAAAGTGATTACAATAGGTGAGAATGCTCCATCCTAAATTCAACACAAACAATTGATGATTTTTACTCAAGAGGAAACCCTAGGGTATGTTATATATCCACTTAAGAATATCACTATCTCCCTATAGTAGGTTGTCTCCTATAATGATATTTAAACTATATTTTTCAATGATCCTATTTATATTATTATGAAAAAGATCTTCAATATGATTCTGAACGTATTTTCATCACAATGTAATGTATTACTCCTCAAAAGTTGGTCTTTGAATGCCAATGAAGTAAAAACACAATTGTATATAGGTCATCCTTCTTCTCAAATATTTGTAATGATCAACATATTAATAATTAAATAAAATCCTGAATTACCTTATTCCATATAAACCATCTTTGAGACTTATAAAGATCTTAAATGGTAGAATATCCTCAAACTTAAAGAGTATCAAAATAAATGATTATCAACAGTAATAATTCTTTTCATTATCTCTCTATACACTTTTGAATTTCCATTATTATTTTTTAATACTTACATAGTTATATCATATGAATATTCCTATAATGTTAGTATAGAAAAATTCCCTACAATTGACGTTTTATTATTACCCATTTCAAACTGATAAAAATATATCATGATAAAACCTCCAATATTGGTCTTCAATAATGTTTTCAAATATTTTATTTAAAATTATAGAATTATCTATCCCAGGTCCTCTCCCCTTTCTCTCATTTAATTCTTAATCAGAATTGGATTGAATTATAGATAAATTTGGATATTTAATATATAAAGTGGAGTTCAGCATCAAACATATATAATTATCATTTTTCTATACTAGAAAACCTTATTCTCACTTTTGGGAGATCCAAATACCATATAAATGATTTAGAATACCCTATGTATGCTCATGAAAATATATCATATTCTCAAATATATTCCATATTTCATTACATATCTTCACGTTAAAATATGTCATGTTCCATATCCAATATTTTATGTATCATCTAGAGGATATTATGTATCCTCTCAAAATATTTTTTATTCTCTATAATATCCTATGTATCATTATAAGATATTTACATTGACACATTATGGTACTAAATCTAGCATATATATTCTCTATACCTCAAATATCTTACATATCACTATAATATATTTCCTTTGTTTCATTTCAGTACTCAATTCAGTATATATATTAGGTATACATCAAGTATCTTCTAATATTATTAGAATATATTTAATATTATAATAATATCTTATTTACCATTTAAAAATTGTCACATATATCAATATCCTCTATTACTTTTATAAATTCACAAAAAACCTTGCATTCTAGAATTCTTCTTCAGGCATATCAACTCAGATATAAACAAATCTGTCCAATCAAATTCATCTCAAATAAATCCAAAAAGATTTCTAGTGTCTCAGAAACAATATCATTAACTTCTAATGATCTTTACTCATATCTGATGAGAAATATACAAATTTTACTACAATTCCAGGGGTTATTCTATATCATTACAATATAAAAAATATAAGTATGCTGATGATAATTTAATAGATGAGAATACTTCTAAAAACATTGGGATATATTATATTCTATTTTGATGTTATTTAATACATATGATATTAAAATTATTATATTTATGATGTTATTTAATATATTAGAGTACCATTCACTACAAAACCACCATCTAATGGTTTTTTCTTGGGTACAACACAACATCGAAATTGATGAGTATACTAATTGGATGACCATACTAGTATTTTGATGACCCGACCTCCCCCAGCCATAAACATGGTCATCTGACCCTATGGGTCCCCTACAATACCTTGGTTGGAATCCCAGTACACCACACTCTATTACCCACTATGGACCCTTATAATACTAATGACTATCTCCATATGTTGATACATGTTCTTTCACTGCACTTTCTTCTCACTCACGCACAAATAAGAAAACTTCCCAGAAGGTCACCCATTCCGATACTACTCTATTCTAACATTTTTAACTATGGACTTATTATTAGAAAGTCTCTAGAAAATAAAGTTTAACCTTGATCACATGCATAATACCATTTAATATTTTAAATATCACTTTTTCAGGGGGGGGGGGTTACACTCTACCTCATTTAAAGAACAATGACTTTTTTCATATCCCAAACCTCAAACACCAATTGTCAAAATTAATTTTAAATCATTTAGAAAGGATTGTAAATATTAAATGTTTTGAAAAGTGGATTTTCATATAAAAATTAAAGTGTGTTAGTGAAGTAGTTAAGATAATTATATTTTTATCAAAGGACGTTTTTAGATAATCCTTGGGGTATGGAAGTGGGGATGTTAATTATATATTTTGGGATTATAATATTGGTTTATATTTTATTTTTTCAAAATTTAATTATTTTGGAAGTTTTTTAATTTTTTTATGTTCCTTACTTTTTAGATTGATCCCCACCGAGTTCTTATGGATTATTTCAAGGGATCAGTGGATGATTATTCACCAAAATTCCATTTTTTAATTAAAGTCCATCCGATTTTTTTAATCTAAATACTTTAGTTGGGAATCCAAGTAATTTACCTCTTCTAGTTCAGTATAGGGATTATTTTCGAAATATTTAGAGCTTTAACTACCCTCAATGACTTGGGTTTAAAGAGTCCTAAGAAGCGGTGGTTTATTCTTTGGATATTGATAGTGTCTTCAACCAACTTCAGATCTCTAAGCCTCTTAAACTCATGTTTGAAACCTTCATACTGGAAGGTCCAAGTTGGAAGTGGTGGAAGTTAATTATTGAGACTAATCCATTAAGGGACCATTCTTAGGATTCTTTTAAAGTGTTTTCCATCCAACTATTATTTCGAAAAGTACTGAAAGTACCAAGGAAAATGGAATTATAATGCCTTTATAAAGTTAGTGTGTTAGTGTTGTAGTATTATCGTAATTTTTTTGATTTGATGTTTTAACTTCTTAATATATATTTGGATGATTACATGAAGGATTTTTATTTTTAAAGTGATCTATAATTAGATCATTATTGTTATTGTATTCTCTTAGTCTCAAAACATACGATGAAGCAGTGATGTAGGTCTTTTGGATTGAGACTAGGATAGTGGGAATACCATAGGTGGCTGATGTTTTCCCTATTCTTGAAGTATGTGTAGTAATATCTATTAAATTAATAGGTATGTATACTAAATATGGTCCTAAGGGTTATGTTATCAAAAGGTAACCTTGATTCTTCATGATATATTCTTCTAAAAGTGAGCCTTTTGTGTCATCATTATGTAAATACATGGCATAAAACAATTTTTTATTAGTATTTCATTGAGAACTATCATATATATGGGTTTTTTGGTCACCTTAAAATATTTTGTAGGAGGGATTCATTAAATAGAGTTTGATATAGACTTTTTTCATATAGTGTTATCATATTGGAACTACTAAACCTAATATTGACCTAGTAACCATTTAAGGTATTACTTGTAGTGTATTATCTATGATTTTTTGAATCTACCTTAGTTTCATTATTTTGGGTAATAATGAATGTATATATATCAAAAAAAATATTTTAATTTTTTTTTCATTTGTATATTTTTCATAGTCGATAGGGGTATTTCATTTAGAGTCTTTTCTCATTCTGAGTTCTTAGTATTTAGTTGGGTCCTAGGAGTGACCATGAGTTTTAGGATTATAGTTTGATAAAAATTAATAATATGGAGGGGATATAACCATAGGTTAACCTTATATATAATTCTAGTTTTCATTGATGTTCTGTATATTTCTCCATCTTCTGATGAAATGGTAATGTTTGGTTGTGGATTGGTCCTATGATTCTTCCTGGATACTTACACTTGAAGGAAGTGTATTAAAAATTGATTTTCAACAGTACCTTGGTATTTCTTTGGGAATTTTGGGTGGGTTTCTCTAGTTTTCTCATATTAAACTTTTTAATCCAGGGTGTCCCTTTGTTTGGGATCATAATTTATAAAATTATCACTTCCTTGTTATGAGTATTTATTTCACTAGTTTCAAGCCTTTTAATGATCCAATCTAGAATTATTAATGGTTATCTATATATATCTAAATTGGGTGATTTTGATATGCTCTATCTCTATATTGATTATAAGGTATGTGGTTATTGGTATGGGACTCAGTTGATCTATGTGTACCATGGTTTTTTTAATCAGGTCTTTAATGGGGAAATTAGACCTCATTTTCTTCATGAATAAGCCTCCTCTATTGGGACTTTTTAGGGGAAAATTGTTATAGTGGGGTGAACTTTCACCCCAAACCATAATTTTCATTATTATTTTATCTATTTATTGATTTATTTTATTTTCTATGAATTTCATATTAAATTTATTTGAATTTTGGAGGGGTGGGTTTAGAGAATGGTGCACGGTTTGCACATAGTTAAAGAAAATCATGAGGCTTTACCATGAAATCCTACAGTAAATTGCAGTGGTGCTCGCATGGATGGTTAAACTATATAGTCAAACCATACAACATGTCCTAGTGTGTCCAGTGAGGGTCAAATAGTTGGTATATAGTTGGGTAATCCAAGAAGCCAAACCATGTTCCTTACCTTGACTAATTAAAAATTGGAATTTACCCATTTCCCCACCTTTGAATTTAACCCCTAACTCTCCGATTCTACTCAAAATTGTCTATTATGACTCCAAGGAATTATCCCATTTAATTTCCACCTCTTATTTTATAATTTCCATGGATTTCTTACCCTTTTATAGGGATTTATCAATTTAAGATTATAATAATCACCTCCTCCTCTACCTATCATTCCTTTTTCCTCTCTTCTACTTTCCCTACCAAGGTCATGGTGACCCACGGTTCTGAGTTTTGTTAAATTTCATGTTTTTTGTCTTATTTTACGGTTTCTCTTCATCTATTAAGAATACCTTATCCTCCTAATGTGATTTAGCTCAATGGATGTGATGAATATTTGATAGGTTTTCTCCAAGATTAACTACTTAAAATTGAAACATTGATTACTTGAATTTTCTTCTAACATGTTCTTTGAGTTTCATATGAACTATTTTGTGTGTATTTAAGAATTTTTTATAGTATAAGCTATTTTATTTTGGAATTTAATTGGATGTGAAAAAAAAATCTCTTTTTTAAGTGTAATGTTTTTTTGGATACCATTGTGCACCTTGTGTTCATTTAAATAATTTTTTAGTTATATTTTATTGAACCTCAAAATTATGTAAGGTGTTTTTATTTCAAAATAATAAATGGATTTATTGCTTTTTTTATGGGTGTTATTGGGTCCTTTTAAAGGTTATTGAAATTTTTTGGTATGTGATATAATTTTAAAATGATTATATATTTTAAATATTTTAAGTAATTTTATAATGTGGTTTTATAAATGATATCCTAAGACCAAATTGGAACCATTGAAGTAGTTTTCTAAAAATAAAAACCCTTAAATAATTCCCTTTTTAAATTTATCAAATGATAAGGGGAAGTGATGTCTATCTAATTTTGGATATTGTGTATTTAATTTGTTCTTAGTTAATAAATACATGTTTCTATAAAGGGTGTTCGGATGTGAGGGTGAGTTATAGTTTTTTTATTGTATTCTTATACTTGTTACTATATGATTGTTCACCTCTATTTATTCTACATCATGGGGAACCCATATTATCTTGGTGGGATATCTCAGTTCACAAAGTGCACTGGTTTATGATTATTGCCTAACTAGTGGACGTTGGTGAGTTTTTCATTCAACTTGTGGATTTTCCTCATTGTCAATATAGGTAGGGTAAGACTGAGAGTTATCATGGTTGGATTACATATGGAACTCATTATATGGATTATATTTTATTATTTTCCTATATAATCCCCTAATATCCAAGTTTTTTGCATAACCATTTTCCCTGATTATACAATGATTATTATCATGTTTATTTTTCTGTGCTAGTTGATCATAATAATTTATGTTTCTATTTATTATAGTTTTTTTTGTTATTTTTATTTTAATTTTATACTATTTGATTCTCAATTTTAACTGAATAAGTGATCTCATTTATTTAAAACATTAAATAAATAATTTATTTATCAATTAAAAATAGAACAATCCGTATTTATATTAAATCTTTGAATTAGAATAAATTTATACAAATTATGAATAAAAATATAGTGATTAAATTTTTTTAATTATAGTTAAAAATAAAAATAAATGGTTTTTTAATGGTAATGTATGTGGTATAGAAAGGATAATTGCTATAAATATTTTTTCTCACAGACATCATATTTTAGTTTTATCTAAATTATTCTTGGATTAATTGGGTGATTCTTGGATTGTAGGCATTGGTTGTTGGAGGCAGTAAGTGATGGAATCTCACTTGTGAATAAATATTGGAGTTTGGGATTTTGGATTTATCTTAGGTGTTCATTTTATTAATATATATGGTCTCATCGGATTTATTCCTTTTCTATTTTTAATGTTATATTAGTATCTATTTCAAAATGTTTCCTCTTGTGATATTGGTTTATGTTTATTGATTTCAGTTAGTTTCATTTTTCATAGTGTTATCATATTAGTCCTTATACGGTTTCCAAAATTATTTTCGTAACTGATTTCCCATGTTTGTGTCCCTCTAATATATAGAAGGTCGTGTCAAAATTCTAGGTGGAAGTTATAATTTTTTATTTATGTATCAGGTGAAATCATTCCAGTGGAGTATATCTAACGCCTTGTCACTAGTTTTTAGCCCAAAGAAGTTGGGAATTTCGTTTGAGCCATGTTGTGAACTAGCTCGAGTGCTTGTGCCTAGGGTGGCATGGGTTGGTTTGTGAAATGAATTCCATATCCCACTCTATTTATCAATTTTTTTTAATTTTTTAGTAATTATATACATTATTATGATGTAACATGATTATGTTAGTGGTTGAGTGATGCAATGTTTAACATTGGATATAAGAATACTAGCCAATGGGAATCGATTTTGAGGGGGTATATTTTTAGTTGTGTGTATTTTACTATATATATATATACTTATTTATTATTTGGTGAGTGTATTTATTGGTGAGACTATTTATATACAGTCTTATATATACTATACATTTTTTTTAAATAACGGACTCCTATGATCTATTTTCCCCTAGTTTTGAGTTGACCTAGTTCCTCAATATGTGAAATTAAAACATGAAACTATGGATTCTTATTGTCATTTCACTGTGTTCATTATTTTTCATGCATGATATTGATGTCGTTTTAAAATTGATATGAGGATGACATATTATGTATATAGATATACTCACCCCAACTTTACATGTTTGCAGGATCGAGCTTGCAATGGGGATAATCAATTCTAGATGAGTTCATGGGAATTCATTTGAGGTTGGAATTATCATTTTATTTCCTTGTTTAATTGATGTATTATAGGATTTTATTATTTTACATTTAGTGGTTTTTTTTCATTTATATTGGGTATCATGGTTATCTTTTTTATTTTCTAAAATTCATGTGTTTTATTGTTATGATACTATTTGTTTAGGGATTTTTATTATTGTTTACTGTTTGAAGTTTTTATGTTAATTTATAGTCTTCTATTGCATTATATATATATTATTTCCTATCATTATGAATATTTATACCCTCAAATATATTCTTCAACCCATGAAATATTAGATGTGAGCTTCGGTTTTCATACTCGATATGACCACCAAACCTCTGAGGAGTCTTGGAAAGGGCAATTTACGAAAATTTCCACTTTTATTTGGCACAATATTAAATTACTCTTCATAATATTATTTTATTTTTTAATATATTACAATACCATCTATATGATAACCATAAATTTGTTTGGGTCATATATAATACTTTATTCCTCAAATCCATGGTGATAGTTTCAGAACTTTTTAGACATACTGAAATCAATATAAATTCCAAGTTTCTATATCTTGTATGGAATGTTGTTTTTATAATATTTTTACATTTTACCTTTATCTTGTCATATCCCAATCTAATATCTACCTTTAGGAAATATTTTTCTCTATTAAGTTAATTAAAAAAATATTAATGTGGGGTAAATGATATTTTTGATTTATCTTGATCGTGTTAAGATCAAGGAAGTCAATACAAAGTCCCATTGAACTGTATTTTTTAACAATGTGGATAGGTGCACCCTATTGTGATCAAGAGTTGGTTTTAGAAGATATTTATATTTGGAGTTTATGTGACCTTGGTGAGATTTTTGAGACCCATGGGGATTTCTAGGATTGGGTATTAAAGAAGAAACCTTTATCATTGTGGTGTTTTTCTTGGGATAAGAAATTAAAGATATATTTAAGTCTAACACCCCAAGATTTCACAGTATGTTATCTCTTCAAATGAATTCAATAACTCGCTCAACACGCAACACTGAGTTTGAGCGCACCACAACTTACCAAACTAGCTGTTCAAAAAGCGGTTATGAATAGTGTTAACTGAATTTTGAATTTTATATGCTGTATAAAATTTTAGAATCTATATTATGTGTTTTATAGAAATAATATAGAAACAAATTCGTTTTTTTCAGATAAAAGAAATATTTTTCAAAAAATGAAATTTTACCCCCTTTTAATGGTGAACCCTTTTTAAATCCAATATTTGACACTTTTATATATTCAATTTGACAAAATAAACTTCTTCTGTAGAATCAAGGTATAAAAATTTAGTTTCGATAAATTTTTGGTGTTTTTATGATAACTTTCATATTTGGGTGAATAGTGAAAATTATTAAATTTTAACTAAAAACAACTTATTTTAAATAAAAATAATTTATAGTGTTAAATTATAAATTTTAATTATTTGGAAGTATAATTAGATTATATTTTTATCGTTTAATACAATGTTGTTAATTATAAGTAATTTCACATTTAAATTTGACATAAACACATGTCAATCTTTTGATAGATTTTACTTCTTAAACAACCCACCTTTTGGTTTTGACAAAGGGAATTAATTTTAAATTAATAAATTAACTTATATAATTTTAATTTGGTAAAATATAATTCATTTTTGAATTTGTAATATCAAAATTAGATTAGGGCTAATTTGTGGTATTTTTCTGAAAACTTTCAATTTTTGATGAATAGATAAAAACACTACATTATTATTCAAAACCGACTATTTATTTAAGTAAATAGTTATTATATTTCAATTTATTTTAGGTAAAAATAGATACCTAATACCTATATACGTTTAATGTGATTCATTTGAGTCATTTTCTAATAAGTTTAGATATAAAAATTTTATTGAACTTTTTACCGTCTTTTACCCACCATCTAAAAGCATTTGAAAATTTGCATAAAACTTAATTGTACCGCTTCTATGAGTTGAATTTCAAAGATACAAGAGACACAGATGACCTCAGTAAGTAAAATTTGGTTCAATAAGATGAAAATATTTTTTGGTGAATAGTAACTTTTGAATTTATTTACCACGGTTAACGGTAAATAGGGTAATTAAGGGTAAAAATGATATTATAATTACCCTAACAGATGTCCTAATTCTATTGGATAACTGTAATTAGACCGAAAACAACCTTAGGAATAAAATATGATCATTTAGGTCCACTTATATTAGATTTGGACATTTATTATTATTTAATTTAAAGAAGAGTTAAAAGTGTTGAATTAATGTTTTCAAAACAAAAACATTTTTAATATAGGGTTATAGATAAGATATATTCGACTATAAATTTTCATTATAAATATAAAATTCTTTCCTAAATAATGGTATTTTATTTATAATTTTTAGACTTTAAATAATTAAATTTATTTATGACACAATGATGATGCAGTAATTACCTTATTAATAAAAAATTAAAATAATTGATATTATAAATACCCAAATAAATGTAATTTGAAACTTTTGATAAATTAAACTAATCTTATAGGTTAATATGAAATTTTAGGGTTGATTCAATCAATTTTTTTGATGTAATCATGCTATTATGATTTTAACAAAAAAACAAATACCAAATAGTGTCAAAATTGACATAAAATAGTTTTTAAAACAAAAACTATATTATTGGTTGATATAATATTCCTAAAAATCTAAGGTTCGGCCAAAGAGCTTAAATAATATTATATATGTAATTAATTAACCACTTTAGGTTCTCTTTAAGTTTATAGTAAGTTTATTAACCAAATAGTGTAAAAATACAAGAAGACACGGTAAAAGTTAAAAATTTTAACTAAGAGTTAAATCTAAAATATAAGGTTAAAATGGTAAACTAAACTTGTCTAAAACCTATTGGTTTAGATTATTTCGACCCATAACCAACTAAGTCTCTAAATAAATTCATTTGGAGCCATTATAAACTGAAAATGATTGTATAATAAATTAATACTTTAATCTTTTCCTAAAGTGACCCTCACCCCTCTTATAAAAGGGAACTTACACTTCTCTCAAAATCACACCTCCAAATCCATTTGCCTTGGCCAACCCCTTCCCAAATATCCTCCAAACTTCCCTCAATTAAACCTAGAGTTTTTATTTTTATCATAAAGCCCACCTAAGGAGCCCTTTTGATCAACTCAAAAAGAAACACCAGAAGAAGAGGTAATAATTTCACCACCCTCTTTCAAGTTCTTTTCTTATTCCACTTCCTCATTATTTATTATTACCATACCAAAATAATAAATACAGTACCTTATACATAATTTTATGTTATTATAAATATGTCACAACCATATTCATTATTCTATCCATCCTATGAATGATAATGTCACCATGCGTGCGTGCATACGACTTACCGTCTCCACGCCGTGGTGTAATTTGTTATTCAACACTATGTTATTTGGATATATATAATGATTAGTAATATGTAAGTAAATAATGAAAATAAAATGATAATATTTCTGTACAATTATTATACCATCTAGTTCAACACATTTGAATCATTAAGGAAATGATATCCTCACTCGTGTGTATGCACAGATTACCGTCTCCACGGCGCGATGAGATTCATTTCCAGGTTCACCATTAAACGATTATTATAAAAATATATATTATTAATAAGTTTGTAATATATGACATAATAATGGTACTGGTGATATATATATATATATATGTATTTATGTACTTACATATATCTTATTCACTTACTTCTGTTCAATACGATATGAAAACAGAAACAACGTTTATGCGTACGTACGGCCTACCATCTCCATAAACAGTGTTTTCCATTTCATATATCTATCTATTATAAATATTTATATTATAAATATATATGATATATAAATCAATTTTATATTCTGGAAGTATTTAAATCATTTTCTAAATGATACGATCAATAATATCAAGTTAAAACACGTACGATAAAGAAAGAGATTATTACCAGAAATATTAATTTTACAAGGAAATCGTTATTAAATGGGTAGTATAAAGTCATACATGAATCATGTATAATATAATAAATATGAATATGGTTCTAGTATAATTTAATAACATACAATGGTCATTAAACAGGAGGTTAAGCATACCCTCGACTAAAGGAAAGTGCAAGTTAAGGGTTATTTTCTCAATCTCATTATTATCCGAGATTGATCATGTGTAAGTATTTTCTGGGACATACTTATCATCGAAACCCATAATTCATAAAAATGTTTTCAATATTAATCTTTTAAGGTTTTATGGGAGGGTCTATTAAACTAGATCATCGTTTTTAATATTTTAAAGATTTATCTTTCAAAATCCTTTTAATTAATGTCCATGTTTTCAAAATGATTTTATGGATTTATTTATATAGACATGACTGTTTTGAAATGATAATTATTTAGAAGTGTTTCAAAGTTTATGGGACACTTTGATTCAAAAATTTATTTTAAATTATTTCCTTTATAAATTGTGGGACTTTTAAATTATTTCATAAAAAAAGGGGTATTTCTCTCAAAGCATTTTACTGATCATTTTCATCTATGTTAAAATCATTTGATGGATTTTAAACTTGTTTGAAGTTGACTTATTATAGATAAAATCATTCATATTGTATTGAAGGTTTTGTGATATGTTTGACTGTGGATGTGCTATTTTTATACCATTCATGGTTCAAGGTTACAGTATTGACATTTTGTATTCTAGTTTTAATACGAATGTTTATGTTAGGTTTCAACCTTTTCATATGAGGAATGAATTAGACTTAGTATGTGATGGGTGGAGCCTGCAACAGCTCCTCGATGCATTGGTAGGTCTCCTGAGATAGACTAGTGTCTTGGCACAAATCCTTGGAAAAAAATTATTTGTAGTCTTGGCATAAGGCCTTGACTATGTGGTTATGATTTCCAGCATTATGCATTCCCTCATTATGAAATTAGTTATTACATGTGATTATTCGAATAGTATAATATATATGTGCATGTTAATATGGTAATGTTTGATTTATTTTTTCCATATTATGTTCAAGTTTATGTTTAAAAGGTTATTGTTTTTATTAGAAACCTTGCCTTAAACGTTTATAGCTTCCGCTACATTATTTACCCTTACTGAGCATCTGATCTCACCCCTTTCTTATGTTTTATTTTTCCAGGATCCCAAGAAGTGTTTCATGATTGAGATGCAGGGTAAAGATAAGGGAACAATTATGTTCTTAAAGGATTATTTATGTTGTGTTGTATGTTAGAAAGTGTAATGTAATGTTCATGTATGTAATCTATTTTCCAAGACTGCTAAACTGATCAGTCCTTCGGGACTTGATTCCTTGTAATCATGCAAATGTATTAAAGTAATGCACTGACTCTGGGTAACTAGGGTCGGGGTGTTACAGTTGGTATCAGAGGAAGTTTATCAATAACCATGGAGACTAGATTTTGATATAATCTGATTAGATCACATTTCTCTAAGATAAACTTTGAGAATTAGTATATAATAACTTCCTAGAATTTTGGTACTATAGATATTTTGTTAGTTTTCCAAGAAATTCATCCCAGTATGGATACAATCAGGTAGAGGCGGATCTGGCACAAATGTACCTAGGGGTAAAACCTAAAAACACCGCTTTGAGATAGAATCGAATGGAAACTGGTGCACGACAATAGGCCTTACTACACTCTTGGTTACGACACTCTTGGGGGATATGATTAAGATAATTCACATTTTTATTACAAGCCATTATGAAGGATTTAGTAGTAAATAATTCCTCAAAGAATTTTTTTTTATGATTATGGATAATATCTGTATACTTTTCAATTTACGTTAGGTATTTTACAAGTTGGGAATTATGAATTGTGATTCATAAACTGACCTAGTGTATGCCATTATTTAGAAATGGGTCCTAGTAGAAGGAATGATAACTCCAGCAATACGTATGATCCAAAAAGTAAGAAGGATCATATCTTTCATGGTATTAAGCCAACATTTAGAAATGAAATATTCTCCCACATATTATCAACATATGAAGAAATAGTATAATGTGTTAATAAGATAACTAAATAATTCTCCGAGTCCTATGGCTTTGAAGGGAAGCAAGAGAAGAAAAGGATGGTAGAGAGAAAGATGGATAAAGGGAAGAGGGGAAAGAAGGATTTTCCCACATGTGATAACGGTGGAAAGAATCAGCTAGGTAAATTCATGAAGGTAATTTGAGTTTTTTATAAGTGTGGAGATAAAGTACACCAAGTAGGTGATTGTTTGGGTAAGAAAAAGGTTTCAAATGTAAAATTCTTCATCTGTAAGGAGTTGTGACACAACGCGAATCAATGTCCCAGTCATCAGAGTATACCGCAAATGATACTATTGGATAATAATAAAATTATGATACTACCATGTATGAAGAGGAATGACTAGTGTTATTATGTTTTCATTTAATAATTATGTCATTTCAGTGTTGAATCGATGATATAACAGTTATATGAATTATGAAAATAAATAAGGATTGTACTGCAGTACTTTTTCATTAAGGATTTGAGATTATATGGTTCTATGAAAAGTGACTCAACAACAAGTTAAATTTTTTGGAAAATACATTGTTGGAAGAAAGATAAACCTTAATATGGTCCTGATACTGAGGTAGTAATTTTGGAATAAGAGATGGTTGATTTGGATAAATTATATTAGATATTATTGACTACCTTGGAAATGATTAATGGTTTGTTTATTTCATCATTGTTAGTGTATTAAAAAAATTGGATATAAGGAATATATCTAGTATTATATAAGGAATATGAGAGAATGGATTTAATAAATAAGGTATTATGGTAATTCAGGTTGTTACCATGTTCTAAAAGAATACATGATGAAGTTATTAACATGTTATTACGTGGAAAAAAAAGATCTTCGTTGTGTTTACCTTCCTTATAAATTTTGGACTGTATGTTTGGACAAAATTATTTTGGATAAGTCTAAAGGTTGGAATGGATTAAGTTTGAAATTGGATACTATTTTTAAGTTTAAATCATTTATTAACATTCTTCTTGGATTGTGATAAAAAGGATAACCGAGAGGTCGGGTGATAACCTGTCTCGTTCGGCAAGGCCATGAGACTTGAACTCGCAACTGAAGGGCGACAAGGGTGAATCACCTACCACTATCCTACAAGATTTCCTAGTTTGTGTAATGTAGTTTTTTTAAATAGTCAGGAAAATGAATTATAAATTCATTATTTTTGGAACCCAATACGATTATGATAAATTGAATATTTTTGAATTCTATTATCTTTTGGTGTGAAAGATAAGTTTGTGGTATGAATTTGTTGAAGGATGACACTATACTTCTCAAGTATATTTTTTCCTCTAATTATATGAATAAATTTGTTCTTAATATTTTGGTAAGGGATCTTAAAACCAAAAAATTTTATCCTAATACATTATGTTTTGTTGAACCGATGATATTTTAAATCATCACAGATTTATGGATTTGAGGCCCTCAATTTTACACTTGTTTGTGATTGATGACCTCAATCACTCCCTATAAATATTTATGTTTTCATCCAATTATGTGTCTCTAACTTTCACCAATGTTCTTCTAATCAATATCATAATTCGGTGGTGACTTTTTCATTTCCCATTCCCTCTTATTAAGACTAAATTTTATTAACCCAATTTACGATGTGGGTTTTCCACCAAAGTATTTTCGATTTTTAACCTTTTATTTTTGAAGAAAAATTTAAAATTGAGAGGACAAAATTTATTGAACTAAGGAAGTATGTAACACCCCAAGATTTCATAGTACGTTATCTCTTCAAATAAATTCAATAACTTGCGCAACACGCAACACCGAGTTTGAGTGCACCACAACATACCAAACTAGCCGTTCAAAAAGTGGTTATGAATAGTGTTAACTGAATTTTGAATTTTATATACTATATAAAATTTTATAATCCATATTATGTGTCTCTTAGACATAATATAAGAACAAATTCATTTTTTTCAAAAAAAAGAAGTATTTTTCAAAAAAAATGCAATTTTACTACCTTTTATTGGCGAACCCTTTTTTAAATCAAACATTTAAAACATTTATATATTCAATTTGAAAAAATTAACTTTTTCTTTAGAATATGGACATAAAAATTTAGTTTTGATAAATTTTTGGTGTTTTTATGATAACTTTCATATTTGGGTGAATAGTGAAAATTGCTGAAGTTTAACTAGAAACAACTTTTTTAATCAAAATAATTTATAGTGTTCAATTATACATTTGAATGGTTTGGAATTATAATTAGATTATATTTTTATCATTTAATACAATTTTGGTCATTATAAGTACTTTAACATTTAAATTTGACATAAACACATGCCAATCTTTTGATAGATTTTACTTTTTTAAAAACCCACTTTTTGGTTTTGACATCTGGAATTAATTTTAAATTAATAAATTCAACTTATATGTTTTTAATTTGGTAAAATATACTTCATTTTTGAATTTGGAATATCAAGATTAGCTTAGGGTGAATTTTTGGTATTTTTCTGAAAACATTCAATTTTTGATGAATAGTGAAAAACACTATGTTATTGTTTAAAACTGGCATTTTTTTAAGTAATTAGTTATTTTATTTTAATTTATTTTAGGTAAAATTAGATACAGAATACTTATATATGTTCAATGTAATTAATTGGAGTCATTTTATAATAAGTTTAGATATATGAAAGTTTATTGAACTTTTTACCGTCTTTTACCCACCTTCTAGGAGCATTTGAATATTTTTATAAAACTTAGTCTTACCACTTCTGTGAGTTGAATTTCAAAAATCTGAGAGACATATTTATCCACATTAAGTAAAATGTGGTTCAATAAGATGAAAATAATTTTTGGTGAATAGTACCTTTTGACTTTTATTTACCACGGTTAAAAGTAAATAGGGTAATTAAGGGTAAAAATGATATTATAATTACCGTAACACATGTCCTAATTCTATTGGATAAGTGTAATTCGACCAAAAAAAACCTTAGGAATGAAATATTATCCTTTAGGTACACTTGTATTAGATTAGGACATTTATCATTATTTAATTTAAAGAAGAGTTAAAAGTGTTAAATTCAAGTTTTCATAACTAAGACATTTTTAATATACGGTTATACATAAGATAAATTTGAATATAAATAGTCATTAGAAATATAAGAATATTTCCTACATAATGGTATTTTATTTATAATTTTTATACGTTAAATAATTAAATTTATTTATGACATAATGATGATGGAGTAATTATCTTATTAATAAATGATTAAAATAATTGATATTATAAATACCCAAATAAATGTAATTTTAGACTTTTGATAAATTACACTAATTTTATAGGTTATAATGACATGTTAGGGTTGATTAAAGTTTTTTGAAGTAATCATGCTGTTATAATTTTAACAGAAAACAAATACCAAATAGTGTCAAAATTGAAATAAAATAGCTTTTAAAACAAAAACTATATTATTGGTTGATATAATATTTATAAAAATATAAGGTTCATCCAAAGGTATTAAATAATATTATATATGTCATTAATGAACCACTTGTGGTTCTCTTGGATGTTTAGAGTATGTTTATTAACCATATAGTGTAAGAATACTAGAAGACACGGTAAAAGTTAAACAATTTAACTAAGAGTTAAATCTAAAAGATAAGGTTAAAATGGTGACCTAAACTTGTCTATAACCTATTGGTTGAGAGTATTTAGACCCATAACCACCTAAGGATTTAAATAAATTCATTTTAAGCCATTATAAACTTAATATGATTGTATAATAAATTAATACTTTAATCTTTTCCTAAAGTGACCCTCACCCCTCTTATAAAAGGGCAGTTCCCCTTCTCTCAAAATCACACCTCCAAAGTCATTTGTCTCGGCCAACCCCTTTCCAAATAACCTCCAAACTTCCCTAAATTCAACCTATAGTCCTTAATTTGATCATAAATCCCACCTACAGAGCCCTTTTGATCAACTCAAAAGGGAAAACCCGAAGAAGAGGTAATAATTTCACCACCCTCTTTCAAGTTATTTTCCTCTTCCACTTACTCTTTCTTTGTTATTAACATACCAAAATAATAAATACAGTACCTTATACATACTGTGATGTTATTATAAATATGGCACTACCATATTCATTATTCTATCCATCCTATGAATGATAATGTCACCATGCGTGCGTACGTAAGACTTACCGTCTCCATGTCGTGGTGTAATTTGTTATTCAACACTATGTTATTTGGATAGATATAATGATGAGTAATATGTAAGTAAATAATGAAAATAAAATGATATTTTTTCTGTACAATTATTATACCATCCAATTCCACACCTTTTAATCATTAAGGAAATGATATCCTCGCTCTTGTATACGTATGGATTACCGTCTCCACAATGTGATGAGATTCATTTCCAGGTTCACCATTCAACGATGATTATAAAAATATATATTATTAATAAGTATGTAATAAATGAAATAATAATGGTACTGGAGATATATATATTTATTTATGTACTTACATATATCTTATTCACTTACTTCCATTCAATACTATATGAAAACAGAAACAGCGTTTATGCATACGTATGGACTATTGTCTCCATAAACGATGTTTTCTATTTCATATATCTATCTATTATAAATATTTATATTATAAATATATATTATATATAAATCAAGTTTATATTATGGAAGTATTTAAATCATTATCTAAATTATACGATCAAAAATAAAAAGTTAAAACACGTATGATAAAGAAACCGATTATTACCCGAAATGTTACTTTATCATGGAGATTGTTATGAAATGGGTAGTATAAAGTTATAAATGAATCATGTATAATATAATAAATATGAATATGGTTCTATTATAATTTAATAACATACTATGGTCATTATACTGGAGGTTAAGTGTACCCTCGACCAAAGGAAAGTGCAAGGTAAGGGTTATTTCTTCAATCTCGTTATTATCCAAGATTGTTCATGTGTAAGTATTTTCTGGGACATACTTATCATCGATACCCATATTTCATAAAGTTATTTTCAAAAAGAATCTTTTCAAGTTTTATGGGAGGGTCTATTTAATTATATAGTCATTTTAAATGTTTTAAGTATTTATCTTTCTAAATCCTTTTAATTAATGTCCATGTTTTCAAAATGATTTTAAGGATTTATTTCTATGGACATGAATGTTTTGAAATGATAATTCTTTTAAAAAATTTCAAAGTGGTATGGGACACTTTGATTCAAAAATATATTTTAAGTGGCTTCCTTCATAAATTTTGATAATTTTTAAACGATTTCATAAAAAAGGGGTATTTCTCTCAAAGTATTTTTCTGGTCATTTTCAGTTATGTCAACATCCATTGATGGATTTTAAACTTGTTTTAAGTTGATTTATTATAGATACAATCTTCCACATTGTATTGAAGGTTTTTTGAAATTTTTGACTCTAGATGTGCATTTTTATACCATTCATGGTTCATGGTTAAAGTATTAATATTTCGTATACTAGTTTTAATGCGAATGTTTATGTTATGTTTAAACCTTTTAATATGAGTAATGCATTAGACTTAGTAAGTAAAGGGTGGAGCCCGCTATAGATCCTTGATGCATCGGTAGATATCATGAGACAAACTAGTGCCTTGGCATAATTCCTTGGCAAAAAATTTCTTTGTAGTCTTGGCACTAGGCCTTGGCAAAAGAATTTATTTGTAGTCTTGGCACGAGGCCTTAACTATGTGGTTACAACGTCTGGAATTATGCATTCCCTCATTATGAAGTTAGTTATTACATGTGATTATTCAACTAGTATAATATCCATGTGCATGTTAATATGGAAATTTTTGATTTATTTTTTCCATATTAAGTTCAAGTTTATGTTTAAAAGGCTGTTGTTTTTATTACACATCCTGCCTTAAAAGTTAATAGCTTCTGCTAAATTATTTACCCTTACTGAGCATCTGAGCTCACCCCTTTCTTATGTTTTATTTTCCCATGATTCCAATAAGTGTTTTATGATTGAGATGTATGGTAAGGCTAAGGTAACAATGGCATTCTGAAAGGAATATTTATGTTGTGTTGTATGTTAGAAACTGTAATGTGGCATTCATGTATGTTATCTATTTTCTAAGACTGCTAAACTGATCGGTCCTTCGGGACTTGATTCCTTGTAATCATGACAATTTATTAAATTAGTGCACTAAATCTTGGTAACTAGGGTCGGAGCATTACATTAAGTCTATTTTTATGTCTGGGTATGGTCATAAATTGTATCGTGGTGATATGAGAATAATAGAGGAAGTTTGAATTTTTTTCTCTATATTTCTATTATAGGGGAAATTGGTAAATTCTTTTTATATGAGATTTTAGATAGTTTTTATAACAACTCCATTGGTCCTAAAATAGGGTGTTTACCCTATGATAGTATTTTTATGTAATTATGAGTCGTTCAGATTTCGGAAGAATAATTAATATTTAATTAATTAAATATTATTTATTTTTGTATGTTCATTTGATGATATCTTCTCATTAGAGTGTCGAAATGGAATTGAAACATTACATTTGAGTCCATAATGGGGTTTTTTTTAAATTAATAACATCATGTCAGGTGTTGGGGTCAGGCTGGGGCCCCTTTCCATCTCTCTCTTCCTTTTCTCTTTCTCTTTCTTTTTTTCTTTTCTCTTTTTCTTCCCTTTTATTATTTTCTCCCTTTTGGATTCATGTTTATACCCCAACCATGGGGATCTATTTTTGATAGATATATATATTTTATAGAGATTATAGGTATATAAGGGAGAGAGGGGAGAAGGAGGCGTTGTCATGGAGCTCAGGTCCCACCAGATCATCATGCAGTAGCTATAGATCGCGAGTCAGTTCAATGATTTGGTGTTTTACACCATGAGGTAGTACCTTCTTAATTTTTTCACTAAAAAATCTTATATATTGGTTATTTAAATTTTTAAATAAGTTTTTAGGTATTTTTGGACCCCTCTAGGGTCGATTTGATAGTTTTCAGGTGAATTTGGGGGTTTTGGGAGGTTTAGTGGGGTTTCCCATTTGAAAATATCAACCACATGGTGTGAGATTTGATGAGAACATGTTGTGTGTTATTCATATTTGGGGAAGATTATATTTTATAACTACACATAATGTAATTCAAGTACATGCTATGTAGTGGGGTTTGGCTATGTACTGGGCCATGCGGTGGTGTACATTAGAAGTTGGGGTTTGGGGAGTACATTCCATATACCCTAGGTACATTCCATGTAGTGATACTTGGCCATGTTGTTGAGGGATTGGGAAGAAACCCCATGTGAGTTGGAATGTCCATGTAATAGTACATGGGTAGATTTTATGCTCATTTACTACAACATGGGAAGACCTCGAGTGTTCCCTAGCCGTGTGGAAGTGCATGTCTAGGTGCGCCAATGAGGGTACATGCCATGTACTCATAAGTACACACTTTGTACTCATAAGTACACACCGTGTACTCATCAGTACACACCATATACTTTTTCCATCAAGGGATTTTGGTTGTCTTTAATCCCTAGATTCATAATTGGACTTGTGTATAGTATATTATAATAATTTTTCCATCTAGGTCATGATGGTGCAATATTCTCAATGTTTATAGGTTGTTTGGATAGTGTTTTTGAATAAAATAATTTTTGGAAGGGTTCCTTTGAGGTTGTGGTTCTAGTATCCTTCAAGAGTTGGGTTGTGTGCTATTAGGATTTAATGAGTTTGTAATTTCTTTTACCACCTTGGATGAGGATTCTAGGTGGGTTTGATTGTGGTTCTTTGGACATATCCTGGGATGCAAGATCGAGTGTTTCTTGGATGAGATTTGTTTGTTCTGTTACTTGATGTTTGGATCTAGTTTCTTGAGTTCATGATTTGTAGGAGACTTCAAGTTGGTTAGATATCATGGGATATTGGGTGAAGTTGTGTCTTTTTGTTTGATTTAGAGACAATTCAAAGGAGTATGTTCGAGGAATGACCATTTTGGGTGTAGTGAGGCTTGAAGTTGAATTTATGGGCATGGTGTTGGTTCAATTTTCCCTTCTGGGATAGTGAAAAAGGGATTATTAGATTGGAGACCATAAGAGGTTTGGAAATTTTGGTTTTTTAGAGTATCCTCTTGTATGGTTTCTTATTTTAGTTGAGGTTTTGTGGTCCATGGAAGGTTTCCTATGATTATTGTTCAATGGGGTTATTGGTGCTGGTCTCAGAAGTTCATGTCGGAGGGTGTGGGTGTTATCTGACATTGGTGATTGAGCTTATAAGATTAAAGGTTTGAGGATATTATTCCTTATAACTAGATGAGAAAGGATGTCTTTGTGATATTATTGTACTAAGCATAGGCCCTAATATTTATTCTATTACTCTCCTCTTCTGGTTGGCTGGTTGGTGTGAGGTGGGGCAAGGGAGATAATGGATGATCTGGATGAGTGCAACCATTTTATTTTATCTTTTTACCCTAGATATGGTTCATAGACTATGGAGGTTCTAGTGCTCTCAGGGTTTGTTTTATATGAGTTTAGGGCCTGATTAGGTCTTTTGTAGATTCACTAACATGTTTGTTATTCCCATCTGGTTCTGTAGGAATTCAGGGCCCAGTGGAATACTCTTGTGGTTGATAGGGAGTCTCTACCTCCATTTAAGATCGTACCATCGAAATCTTAGTTCTGAGTAGATGAACATGATATCAATTTTCTCAATATGAGATCCTAGGGTAGGAAATTCATGCATATCCTTGTGTTGGACTTTATTGTACCTGTTTTATCAAGAAGGCATGCTTGATGTTGTGGTAATGTGATACATGCTTCGTAATTCTTTTGGTTGGGGCCAATGTAAGGGTAGGTTGACCTATGGGTGTTAGGATAGAACCTAATGTTTTTTCTTTTTTCCTTTTATAACTTTTTTTTGTTTTTTGATATTTTTTATCTCTTATGTTTCAATTAATGTTTAGTTAGTCTAGACATGATGGTTGTTTCATGAACATGTTATAACAACAGATGTTATGACCACCATTGGGGGTGGCCTATTAAGAATTATTTATCAACTTTTGTACATACGCCTCACTGTATGAGTAGACCTTATGTCTACATTCAGGTTAATCATAGGATTTTGGTGGATCGGGTATAGTCCTTGTATTTCTTGATCAATCAAAGTTTCTCATGTGGAGTCTTAGGATCATACTAGAGTTGTTCAGCAGTCATGGAGAGCGGGTATGCAGTTAATCTTGGAGTAATAGTAGAGCCTTATGTATTTATTTTCCATTATTTTTACTATATATTTAGTTGTACTAGTGGGAGACCAGTGCTTATATGTTTTCCCTTTTTTATATATTCAACATTTAATTTATTATAACTTATTTTTGTTATTTATTTATTTATGTGAACTCTCATGTTCATGGATGTGTATGATTTTTTTTTATTTCTTTGGTTATTACATTCTTATTTAAAGGTATTTTTTATCCACTATATCCTTTTAGGCCCTCTCCACTAGTCTGCAACCTCTATAATATGAAGAGACATTCTTGTGACCTTATTGTAATCTAGATCACCTAATGGGTTAGGTAAACCTAAGAAAATTCTTGATAGGTATACCTAAAATAAGTTTGGGGTTAAGATGTTGAACTTTTGGAGTGCTTCTAGAGCTACAAAATAAATCACACCACATGATATATCATCACACCATGATAGAGTCTATATAAGATTCATTCTAATGAGAATGAACATAACATAAGATTTACCATGATAAAACAAACTCTATATAAGATTATTTTCTAGGAAACATGACTTTCATCTTGCTATGAGTGATATAATTATACCATAATGTGATATGATAAAGATTAATCCATTATTAAATGAATGTTGTTAAATATTAAATCCATTTTAAGGAAAAGTAAATAACACCACAATTAAAAGGGAACACACTATGATTAAAGTATTGTGAGATTATTTTTTGTTAAAATAAGTTAAGATCACGCCGTAAAATAGTAGTTTTCAATGGGACTGTTGAATTAAATATAATTATTTTTTTGAACTTGCTTATCACAATATGGAAGACAATTCTAAATGTAAAGTTGTGAGTTTTTAAATTCTCGTTGTTATGATGAGATAGAAATCTTTTTCCACGAAGAAAAAAATAACATCATAAAAGATTCTAGAAAGAGAATCCTTACTCCATAAAGAATATTATCACTTTTGAAATGAAGAAATGGTTTTATAATTATTTAGTTGAAAACTGGTTGATCACACTGTAATGAAGAAAGCCACACTAGGGTTTGTACTAGAGTCTAGAAGTCAATTTTTTAATTATTTGGATCATTTAGTGATTTATGGTCTTCTCCCACTCATATCATTTAGTCTTCATACTTTATCCAAGGGTGGATATAAATTTGGTGTAAATCCAAAGTCTATATAAGAACTAATAGTATTTAAATGAAGTTATATCATTGAATTTGAATTTTAAATTTAGAATTCATAGATAGAGAATCATATTTTTTCAATGAAAGAAAAATATAGAATATAAAGAGTTGAATAAAAATGGAACAAGATAAGAGTTCTTGTTGATGTAAAAGTAGAATATGAAGATTAAGAATATGAGGAAAAGGGGGTAGAGGCACAATGACATCTTGATGAAAGTCTATCTCAGTTAAATAATTTACTCTTATTAAAATCCAGATTCTCTATATTTTTCTATATAGGATAACTTTACACAATCCAAGAGACACATTTTGTATCATGAGTCTAAGGATAATACCTATATATTTTTAATCTTCATGGTTATTTTAGTTGAATGTGTGATCACCAAATTTCTTCAATCATTAAAATCATGAAGCTACTAATTTTGAGTAGTGAACCTTGTAAAAAATCATTATGCCTACTGTGTTTGTACCATAAAAATTTGTTAGTTTGTTTAAAATTATTTTTTCATGCACTTTATTGGTTTTAATGGTTCTATTTAAGGAAAAATGTAAAACAAATGAATAAAAACATTTACCCCTCCCCCACTATAAGTGTATTATCACTATCTATAAGGTCTCTTTCAGTTGATATCAGAGCATCCAAGTTTTTTTTAAAGATGAGATATTTTTTATAGTTTTAAGAAAAGGTGTTCATATGTTCTTGATGATTTAGGTTTTGGATTTATATTGTGATCATAGACAATATTAATTTAGTTAACAGCAAAATTATTCCCACTTTTAATGGGAAGAATTATTATTTATAGAAAGATTATATGTTAACATATCTTCTATAAATAAATATGGATATATTGGAGGCTACAACTAATGGTTTTTTCCTTTTATTAAAGGTGTTTTTATTATAGTAGTTGATAAATGGAATTTGGTTAAAAATGGTAATTCTTGAAATTATATCCTATCATCTCTTTAATAAAAGGAGTTTCTCAAATTTAAAGGGATCAAAAATGAAAAAGAAATTTGGGGTAAATTGTAAAATTACATTGAATTTGTTGTATAAGTGAAACAATTTAAACTAAAAATTTATAGATTTATGTATTAATGTCTCAAGGTGAATGATGATGAAATAGTGGATGACTTCTTCTTTAGAGTTAATGAGGTTGTGACAGCCATCAATGGTTTTGGTGATAAGGTAAATTAGTATATGATTTTTAAGAATATATTATTTATATTTA
Source organism: Viscum album (assembly GCA_963277665.1). NCBI lineage: Eukaryota > Viridiplantae > Streptophyta > Magnoliopsida > Santalales > Viscaceae > Viscum > Viscum album. The sequence goes on along the minus strand of OY728150.1, from coordinate 1,130,659,066 downwards.
TTATAATTTTTAAGGTAATGTTCTTAGATCTTCACATTTTTAATCCTAACACACTTTCATTGGTTGATTTTTATATAATTTTAATTGCTTATAAAATGAGAAAATGGATTGATTTCAAGAAGAAGAGAAAGGATGAAAGAGAAATATATATTAAATACTTAAACTAAGACAAGATAAAGAAATAATTTTATCTAAAATATGAACATTATTATAAATAAGATTACATTGAAATGAAATTTTCAAAATTGTATCATTCATTTCTAGAAGTGTGAGAAAATGAAAAGAAAAGCATAGGGGAAAGTTGCTACTAAAATTATTTAACTCTAGACACATTTTATATTTTATAGAAAATATATCAATATTGAAACAATAAAACGAGTTTTAACTTGAGGGAAATAATCCGTTGGGTTCTTCAAGGAATAAATTTTCAAGATTTGATAAGTTAAATTTTTTTAAAAGGGTAATGTATGTATTTATATAGATTTAAAAATAGAAATTTACTGTCTAAGTATTAAGATAATGATAGTAGTGAGGATGTTGAAAAATAAGAGACATATAGTGAAGTTGGTGAAAAGGTTTTAATTATGAAGGTGAATGAATAATAAATTACTATTTATGAGAGAGAATAAAAATGATGAAAGTAAGGAGGAAACCCAAATGGAGTTCATGTAAAAGCGATAACTCAAGGGATTTCTTTCAATGATTTCAACACCAGAGAAGGAAAAAAAGAAAATAAATAAATATAGTCAATAATAAGATAACAATTATTACTTCAATGCTAAAAATGAGTCAAATTTGATGAATGAAATTAGAAACTTAAAGAAGTTACTCATAGAATAGAATAAATGTAATTTTGACATGGAAGAAATAGTTAAGAAACGGATAAGGAGAATTGAAATTTTTTAATGGGAATTGATGGATACAAAAAAAATTACAAGTTCAAATAAAAAATTCAAAATTTTATTCAATAATTTGGAGAAATTTTGATGATGAGGATAATTATGAAAACAAATTTTAAAAAATTTAAAAATGTGGCAAACAAAACTAATTATTATAAATATAAAAAAATCTATGAATATTGATTTAAAAAGAAAATATGCTATAAATATTTATCTAAAAAGGTAAAAAAAATAAGTCTAGAATCAATAAAGAAGTATTAGGTGTATATCGTTAATTTGGTTTTGAGAAAGAAGCTAAGGTTTTTTCCAAGAACTGAAAGAACAACAAGATTCTACTTTTCTATAGCAGTCATTTTACAAAGGGAAGTACATTTTATTTGGATACTGATTGTATTGTGGAGAATTTTACCATGTGATAAGAATATATTTTTTGATTACAAATATTTATATGGTATTATATGGTATATGATACAAATATTTATGGATATTCATCCTACTCAAAGTAGAAGATTTTATAAACAATCCTAGAATTCAGGATTGAAGGTTGAAAATAAATTTTAGTAATTGGAAGAAATTTTCAAAAGGTGTGGCCAACTGAGTCAATTTTTTAAATATTTTATCCCCCATAATACCCACTCAACTAGGGTTAGTTACAATACCCAAGAGCCTTATAATATAATATAGAAAGGAATAGAGAAGGATTTGGTTGTTGAATTCAAGCTCATATAATCCAAAAAAGAAAATATATAGATATTTAATAATGGATATTATTCACAAATGAAAGGATATTTGAATATATTGAAAGATTTTGAAAAGTAAAAGGATGGATTAGTGATCTTTTACATTTATTTTTCACCCAAAATTAAGGTATTGGGTTCAATAATTATTAGACAAGACATGCTGATGTTGAATAACACTCTATTCATTGATGGGTTGAAACATAACATTTTTAGAGTATCTCAACTATGTGATGAATTTGATGAACTGGAATTTTGAAAAAATGGATGTTTTTTAAGAGAATTAAATATGAATATATATTTAATAGAGGACTATAAACAAAAATAAACTTGTTTCTAGTGGTTGACGTTGAAAATTCAAGATACTTGAGCCTGAATAAAGAATATCAGTTGTGGCATCGAAGAATTTCCACATTGGTAAAAGAAATATGAGTAATATTACTAAAATTTATAATTTAAATGATGTTCCTATGATTAAAATAGATATAAATTTGATATTACAAACATGAAAACATGGTAATATTTTGAATTACTTATATAAGAAAGATAAGATTCAAACATCTCACCCATTGGTGCTTAATCATTTAGGTGTTTTTGGGCCAATGAGGAATCAATTGATAAATGGATATAATTATTTTATTTACTTTATTAATGATTTCACTATTATTACATAACTTAGGTTTATTAAACATAAATTAGAGGCCTTTAAAATTTTTAATAATTTTAAATGAAGTATGGATTCTCATTGAAGAATTTTTGAATATACAATGGTGTAGAGTACCCCAATGAGATGTTTGATGAATAAGCTAGAAATCAAGGTATTAATATTGAATTTATTACACTATTTACCCCCAAAATAAAATTTACTAAAAGAAAATATGAACATAATTTTATTGGAAATGGCTCACACCATGTTAGTGGGGCATGATACACCTCAATTATTTTTGAGTAGAGAGATTAGTAAAAAGTTTTAGTTTTAAAAAAATTGATTATGTCAAATAAATTCAGACATGAAACCATATAAGATATATTATTTTAAAACTCTATGTTCAAATACTTTAGGATATTTGGTAGATCTTTAATTATCACTGTGAAATATTAAAATAAAGGAAATTTTGAACAAAGAGGAGTTAAAGGAACCTTCCTTGATTATCCTCCAAATTTAAGAAGATATTGTTTCCACCATAAATAGATAGTGAATATTGTGGATAATTTCAATATGATGTTTTTTTATCACTAAAATAAGAATGTCCCATATAATAAATAATGTTTGAAAAGTGAGAATGATGAAGAAAAAATGTCTAACTAGAATGATGGTGCTTCTAAAAAATATGAATTTTGGAGAGTGTAGATTGAAGATAATTATTTAATCATTTAAATGATTATGAAAAAAACTTTATTATCTATCTAAGTTTTATAAAGTAGGATTAGGTATAGAATATTTTTGGAGATCATTGGAAATTGATTAAAACTATGAGAAATTTGAGTAAAAGATCTCATACCATATTTGTTTCTCAGTTTGAACCAATGTATATGAAAGAATCTTTAGATTATCAAGAATGGATTGATACTATGAATAAGGAGTTAAACCAAATTGATAAGAATTATACTTTTCATATGGTACCAAAAAACTAACAATAATTTTATAGTAATAAAGTTGGTTTTCTATAACAATTTGAATGATAAATGAGACGTGATGAGAAAAAATAAAAGGCTAGTGAGTAAAGGATATTCACTGTTTGAAGGAATTGATTTCAATAAAGATATTTCAATATTTTATATCCTTAATAAAATTAGTATTTTTATTTATATTATGAAAAAAATTGATACAATATCTTTTAAATGGATTTCATGTTAAACTTTCTCAAGGAAGAATTCGAATAAGTGAATAATTAGAAACCTGATGGATTGTTTCTTAAATAAAATGAAGGATATGTTTTCAAGTTAAAAAATGAATTACATGGTTTAAATAAATTCCCAAGTTCATGGTACTCAAAGAAATATTCATTCTTAAAGATAAAAAATTTTAATAAAGGAAGAGAGGAAAACAACTTCTACCTAAAAGGAGATAAATTGGTATTATAATATTTATTTTCCATGTTAACAATATTATATTTTCTAGAAATGAAGAATGCATTTTTGATGAGTTTTCATTAGATATGAAGAAGATATTTGATATGTATATTCTCATAAATATTTGGTATTTATTTTCTTTTAAATTTATCAATAGAAGGATCATATTTTATTATATCAAGAGTAGTATGCTCAAGAACATTTTAAGAAGTTCTGAATAGAGGATTTAAATCAAATTTATATATCAATTGTATTTGGAACCAATTATCAAAAGATGAAAAATGAAACTAAGTCAATATTTTAGAGTTAAAAACATGATGTGGTATTTATTACTTGAAATAATTGATACCAAATTTATTTAATGTTATTACATTGTGTTCCATGTGTCAAATTTCACTTTAATAATGAAATATTATGACTTCCAAGATGATTTTTAGATATATTTAAATAACAGTGAATTATTGTTTGTAATATTAAAATAAAGAGAATATTGATCATTTTGGATATCCAAATACATATTGGTTTGGAAATATGGATGATATAAAATCAACATCTAGTGGATTTATCTTTCATGAAGATAAGTGTGTGGCATGGAAGAAAAGAAGGAAATTATGCGGACCTAGAGTAGTATTGAGGTGATTTATGTTTCTTTAACTCATGTTAAAACCCAATTGATGTGGATGAAGTCCAAATTATAGGACCTCTAGGTAGATATGATTTTTTATCTAATCATTATATGTGATAATCTAAATTACTATAAATCTTTCCAAAATTATGTTTCAGTATTCATGATCAAATAAAATTTATTTAAAATATCACTTGATTAAATATTTTATATAGTAAGGAAAGTTGGTGTTTGTGTTTGTTACTACTATAAAAAAAATTGATGATATGTTAAGTAAGATAATTTCAAGTGAATCATTTTAGAATTTAATCAGGATGATTGTATTTTAATCTTAATCCACTCAAGGATAATGTACAATGATCTACTCCCCTATATCACTTTTCCATTGGATATTTATTTTCAAAGGGGGAAAAATAAACATTAATCTCTCATTGATTTTTCCTCCACTCAAAAGGTGAGTGAGAATGCATGGGGAGAATCCATATATATTTTCCTCACCAAATTGGATACAAATACAATATTTAAGGGGATTCTATATTTTGTGGTGTTTTTTAAAGGCAAGAGTTATGAGGTAAACATGTATCAGTTGTGAACTATTCTGATATTTTTATTGAGTGTGTGTATATATAAAATTTCTTTTATATAGGTTCAAGGTTTAAAGAATAGTTTTATAAAATGAAATAAATTTATTTGTTTTGAGTGTTGTGGAGAAGTTGTAAGTTAATATAAGACAATTTAAGGGATAACAAGATATTATTGTAAAATATTTCTAGTTTCCTATACTGAGATCGCTCAATTATTCTTTGGATTATTGAATGATGATCCATTGATAAGTATGTTAAGTTTTAAATCTGATTTTTTTTCAATGGTTGATAAAAAAAATACAATTTGGGACTTTTTTGTGACCAATATCTATTTTTTTAAGGTATTGAGACTTGGAGTTGATGTAACCTTGGAATGTTTATTGATACCTCGGGAGAGTTTGTTGAAATAAAGTATTGAACAATAAATCCCTAAAATTGTGGTGTTTTTACAGGTAAAAGTAGTTGAGGAAAGATTAATAGAGTATAATATTTCATCATTTTTACATTTTAATTTTATGAATTAATCCCCTTGAATTTCATATTTAGGGTATTTATCATAAATTTAATTTATAGGAGTATTTTGAACTTTATTATGAAAATAACCTAAATTCATGATTTTAATTGATTGTGTTAATAATTAATATTTAATTTACATGTATACACATAGTTTATATTATTTTTATGTTTAAGAACCATGTTCTAGAACCAATGGAAATTCATATTAAATTCAAATCATGAATTTTTAATGGAAGATAACATGTGGAGGTCTAAAAGAAATGTCTGTATTAAATGTATTTATGGCTCATAAGATTAATATTACAAAAGGTGAATGTCTAAGAAGTTGAATGTTGCATATGGATGAAATTATAAAAGGTAGTATAAAAGAAGGGTTCCATAATTAAGGGAATGAACTTATAGAATTTTGTTAAGTTTTATAAAGGACTATATGTGTAAGAAGAGGCATTAGTACTATGGTATTTCTCACGATAAATGGAAGTGACCTATTCTTATTTGACTTAAGTGGTAATGGCCTCTCTGCTGGTCTTTTCCCTATAGAGGGAGAGGTAATTTTATTATATTCTAAAGGAGCTTTGCCTCATTCATATATCCCATTTTATAACCATAATTTTATTCCTTCCTTCCCTAATGTTACACTCATCCCTAAAGTTTCGTAATTGTTTGATGGTTTCCAACAACTCTCTCTGTCATCCGTAGAGTTTACAGATGCCTCATCCCTCCTGAATCTAATACAAGTGGCTCTCTTAATATGAAATTATCCTTTAGTTCACTCTTTTAATAGGTTTTTTTATCTTGGATCCTATAGGAATGAATAATTTTTGGAATCCACAATAATAGGAATTTAATGATTTGTTTTTTGTCAGAGAAAAATTTGATCCTAACCTAGTTCAAAGATATATGTATCTAGAATGGATACCACTTTTACTTATTCATGTGATCTTATGAGATTTACATAAAATGTGATACCCCAACCATAGAATTATCGATTAGTTTTCCAAACTCCCTATTCATTTTTAGAATCCTTTGATCATTCGAATGTTAGGGAATATGGTTGGCCAATATTTATGTTTTGACAGTAGAGCTATATCTACATTCCATCCTATCTCCCAATAGATATTTGTTGAATTTGATGTTTTAAGATCAATAGAATAATATGTTTATATTGTTGTTGGGGAAGAGTTCCATTATAAACAACTAGTTTTCTTTGAGTCGTGGGTGGATTTTTGTTCTTCATGCAAGAGACTGAGGCCCCCGGTTTAGGTATACCAGTACTGACTCAAGAATCACTACCATAAGATAGATATAGATTTAGGTTTCTGAAAAAGGATTGGTGACAAGGGTATAGTTATCATTCATGGTGAAGGTCTGAAGTATTAGGTCCAAATCGGCTACGTTTTTTATGGATTAGGGGTTTAAGGGGATGCATTCATCAGGTTCTTTATAACTAAACACTATCATACCAAACCCTCCATATTATTTGGAGGTATTTCATATTAGAATTGATTCAAAACATGAGGTGATAATTAAGTAAACAAGTGATAGAGGTACTCACGTTAGCATTCCCCATGAAAGACCAGTGCATGACATCTTATCTTCAATTAAGGGTGGGGGAAATGCACTAAATTGACCAAGTCTTAGAAGGACCACTTCGACTCAAAATATTGGAAACCATTTGGATGTGTTGAAAGTTAAAGATCTAGTTCATGATCAAGGGGAGTGTAATATATTAGAATCAATAAGAGAAGGTTCATCTCAGCAAAATATTTTCATCCAATACCATCCTATAGAGGGGGATAAGACTGAAGTGTAGGGATTTTATGAGGCATCTTCTAGTGATGATATATTTTTTTAACTCTCAGTGGATAGTGTAGAGAGAATACATGTTATAGGACTTCAAAACCTAAGGAGGAAGAAGGGGCATAAGGGAACTTGGGACTCAAGGAGATGAATTTTTGTTAGGGGGTGATTTTAAAGAGTGTAATTACTACTCTCACTTTTATAAACCCATGGAGACATGGTCTTCCAAAAGGTGGTGGGGTTAAAAATGACCTAAATGTGAATCCATTGTATAGAATTGGTTTTATAGGAAGATTATTAATCATTGAGGTGAAGATAAGATGGATGATTTTGGCATTCCAAAGGAACAAGAGTAGGTTGGTGAAAATATGTAAGCTCTATTTCATGAATTAGGACCAACTGAAGAGAGAACACAAGGAAAGGTAGATGAATAAAAAGAAAAAAATGGAGCACAGTCTTCACTCTAAGGAAGAAATACTCGGAGGAGTCTTCTAGATCAATTCTCCATAGAAGGTTGTTAATGGAATTTATGAGATAATGACTTGAGTAGATCTTAATGAGGACCAAAGGACACTGATTAACAAATAGAACCGCATATTATCATGAGGTTTCAATGAAAGGAAGATAAATTTGGAGGAGTATTTCTAGAGTTAGGATAAGATGGACAATCATTTTAAATATCTTGTAATGGATGATTTGGATACAAAGGTAACTTCACTTCAATGGGGTTTATATAGGTTGATTAATTCCACTAATATTATGACTTCCTTTAACAATTTTGTAATTCATTTCTATGTTTAATGACCTTTTTCTTTGATCTTGTGAGGTTTCCCACTTTTATACAATAGTGTTTTTTAAAATAAAAAATTAAATTTCTAATATCTATATGTGTAAGATAATTGTGCATGATAAAAAATATCTATTATAGAGTAGTGTAAGAGGAAAATTATTGACTCTTAAAGTGATATATAATATCATTGGTCTGATTCTTAATATTATTTGGATAATTTATAGGAAATAAAAATTATTATATAATAAATATTCATTTTTGTTGGATAGTTGTTCTTGATACATAAGAAAATTCAGTTAACCAATGATTGGGGTTTATAATAAATTTTCCATGATATGTTTGATAGCTTCCATCACTACTTTAAGTGAAGAGTATGGAACCCCTATGATATGTTTCATATTTTTTAATATGTAAAAATTATAAATTTACCACTAGGTTGGATTTCATCCAATCTGATATATAGATATGAAATAAATTTTCCTTTTCCACTAGAGGTAATATTTCATGCTTCCAATAGATATGTAAAGGTTTCCAAGCCACAATGGACGATACATAAGAGTCCTCATATTAATTCATAATATTTAATTCAATTGCACTAATACATAAGATATTGTCTTTTATAACAGGGTTAAATAACATATGATAGGGTATACATGTGATGTGTAATATCCAATCCTAGATACGTGAGGTTTTGTGCTTAAGATAACTCTAACTCACATAAGGTTTTATAATACGCTAAGAGGAAGAATACGAAATCTTGTAAAGAAAATGTATTTTAATTGCAATGGGATCTCAATCCAAATATTCTTGTGAGAAACTAATATGATACTACATTTTGTCTGATCGTAGTCATGCCATAAGCTACTGAATCTAGCTGAGACAATTAAATCCCTAATAATCACTCCATTAAATATTTGTAAAAGTGATTGAATGAGGAGTTCTTAGTGACCTTGAATGAGGATATATATATATCATCTGACATGATTAAAGGGAAATATTTTTATATTGATTTGTCTTGTTTTAATTCCATTCAAATAGAATTAGTCTCTGACTTCCCCTTGGTTGAACATATTGATGCAACATCAACAGATCAGGCCTTATAAGAAGCTATAAAAGTAATGATAGAATAAGTATTATAGGACCCTTACTTTATTTTACCCCCATCATAAAAGTTATATATAATTTATAAGGGGGTGAATCTATAATATTCTATAAAATGGGACCTTTAAAACTAGTTTGAAGTAATATACACTAGAAGGAAGTCAATGTTGTACTTTATGTAAATGAAACCCAACCGTCAATATGCTTTTGGATAATAGATAGTACTTCCCCACAAGGGGAATTCCAAACCAAGTACCTTCTTGGGAAGATCCCAACCAAGATTCTTTTCTTTCTCTCTTTTTTCTTGATTTTAATTACGTTATCATGTTCTGTTTTTGTTTTTTTCTTAGAGGTGTATAGAAAGTGGTGTTTATGAGATTAATTGAGGAAACCACTACCCAATAACACCAATTTTGTATCTATCCATAAACATAACAATATTCTACCTTGTTGTCATAATTTTCAATTAATGTTAAATTTGTAAATGATATTTGGATGGGGTAGTAACAATCTATGTGTTGAAGAGTTGTTACATGTAAATTTTGTACTTTTAATTTTTTTTCCATATTTTATTTCTAGAGGATTTTTATAATATCTTTATTTAAACTGAATACATTAGAAAAATTTAAATTATCATTAAATTTTATAAATACTACTTGATTTAAATGTATATTTATTTAAATAATTGATGACATATAATGTATCTCTTAGTCCAATACGTACATTTATTTAACTTTGATCAAATATGGATTCCAAAAAAACAACCCGAGATATTTTGATGCCTTTTTCACAAATTCTTTCATTCCCCTTATTCTTGTGTCTTGAGGCATGTCAATAGATCTAGAATATTTTTTTATCTTTTCTAAAACTATGATAATTAAATACTTTTTTTCAATAATGATTTGGGAATTATTTTGATTAAAAACCCATTTTTACAATAAACCTCAATTTGAGTCAGCCCTTAACATCTGAACCTTGTTATCCCCTAGAATGCATGAAAAACTTGTTAGGACATAATATTATAAGACTGATATCCATAACTAATAGGATTTATGAGTAAATAAATGAGTATAGTTGAACTCATGTTTTAGGGAGAGGATGCTTTGTGAGAATATTTGAAAATGGTTATTTTTTGAAAAAAGATCAAGGAGAAGCTAATTTCATGAATAAATTTAGGGAAATGATAAATTATGGGAATGATATAATGGAAAATACTCTTCTAGAATTGGTAAATTAATTTCATGCAACTATTTTCAGACCAAGGATTCATATCTACACTAAAAACTATAAATTTTTATATAATTTCATAAAAAAGAAACAAATCGGTTGAATTAAGTTGAAAAAAGATATATTTACTACTAATAAATTTATTATTATATGTATATTCCATTGGAATTCATAATAATTTGAGTGTATAATCAATATAAAGGGGGTAAGTGGGGAATCTTTTCTTGAGTGTAATTTTTAAATCCAATATTTTACTTCATTTTAGAGCTAAGTCTTCCTCATTATTTCTCATAATTTTTAAAATTTTCTTATACTAACCCTTATCTATATTATATCTTTATATATCTTCCATGATTGATTGATTTTTATGAATCTGTAAAGTGAATGTATTAAGATGATATAAAGTCTATAGAAATAATTCATGCACTTTATAATGAGAAAAACTTCATATAAAATTCCCTAAGTGGAGAGAGATGAATATCTAGAATAGTATGTACAATATGCACATGGGGATTAGCAATATATTGAATTAATTTTCATGAATATTAAGGAATTAGGGATTTTAGATCAATATATGAAGTATGATAATTTAAAAGTTGTGATAATTGAAAATTGATGTTGTTAATGTCTTGAGAATTTATTTTAACCTTGGTATTTTATAATTTCTTATGATTTAAATATTTTTGTGTGGGGAAAATAATAGGGAAAAATATTTCATTATTTTCAGTTTTTAATTTAATTAATTAATCCCCATGAATTTCATATTTTACGGTAAATTATCACATATTTAGTTTATAGGAGTATTTTGGAAATTACTGTTAAAATGGATAAATTTTTTAATTTTAATTGTTTTTTATAATAATTATGATTTAATTTACATTGATAGACTTAATTTATATTATTTTTATGTTCAAGAATCAATTTTTAAAAGTAATGGAAGCCTGAATTAAATAAAAATCATGAATTTGTACCATAGTATAACATGAGGATATCCATAAGGAAATTATAGAATAATTATGTTTCTGCCTCAAAATATGAAAGTTATAGAAGATGAATTTACCAAAATATAAATGTAATAGAAGTTTCAAATTATTGAAGCAATTCAATACAAAACTAGGGTTTTAAAATCAAGGGGAGGAACTTCCGAAAGTTTGTTGAATTTGACAAAAAACATCATACATAAGAGAATTGTGTGTAATACACAATATCTTTTAGATAGTAGTGTAAATGGAAAATTATTATCTCTATAAGTGATATTTAATATCCCTAGGATAAAATTAAACATTCATTAGCTAATGTATAAAAAATCCCAACTGGTATATAAGAAATATGCCTTTATTTCTAGAGAGTTATGCTTTATTTGTAAGAAACATCAACCATCCAACGAATTGGATGCGTAAAAAAATTTCCATCATACATATAATATTTTAATTTTCCAATATTAGAAAAGAATAAGGTGCCCCTATGATACCTAACATATTATTTAATACATTAGGATTATGAATTTTCTAGAGGATAGGATTTTGGCCAAGCTGATGTACTGATAAATAAATAAAATTCATTTACCTCAAGAAGTGAAGCATCATGCTTCCCTAATATATGTAAATGTTTTAAAGACACAAAGGATGGTATGTATGAGTACTTATTTTTATATATAATAGTTCTTATGGAAGAACTGATGGGTAAAATATTTTCCTTAGTCATAGGGATAAAACACAACTAGTGTGATTTCAATGTGATGTATAATATCTAATGGGGTATATGTGGGGTTTTTTACTTTAGATAATTCAGCTAAGATACTCACATAAGTTTTTATACTTTTCCAAGAAGAAGAATATAACTTCACGTTATTCAATAAGCTCTCATGAAAGACATAATTGGTAGTAACAAATTGGATACTACACTATGAATGATAGTAATCATGCTATGAGCTAATGGAGATAGTTGAGACAGAATAATCATTAAGAGTCACATCATAGCTAGTTCCCCTTTCATGTTGTAATTTATTCATAATTAAATAATTGGATGAGATATGAGTTGATTCCCTAGTAATTTACATCATGATATCCATAGGATTCACCTTTATGTATTTTCAATCTTGGATCAACATAATCTTAGCCACAAATGTGGTGCCATCGCCTAAGTTATCTCGAGATAGATTCAATGAACCAAAGATTCATGGAATGTATCATAATATTATTATCTATAAAAAGATATTCTCCAATATTTTATTGATTTCATTAATTAGTTCGAGGTAATATAATGAAAAAAAAGATCTTTAAGGGGGTTTGAAGAACAAAATCGATCGAATATCATGGGGGTGATTTAAAGGGATTGTGATTTTAAAGAGAGGGTAGAGAATACTTCCCACGGGGAAAAATTCTACTACTTGATCCATATGGATGTGGAAATCAGTCCCATTCACACATCAAAGCTTTCCTGAATCCACTACTTTAATTTAAATTATCTTCCTTATATTGTAGATTGTTTCATCTTTTGGAGAATACTTATATTCTAGAGTTCACACTCTTATCCTCTAAGCCAAATCTATGAAATAGAATATGTTTTACTACTTTTATTCTATCTATAATAATTTTATGAATTATATTAGTTAAAAAGTGTAATTTTCTCTCTCCATATCTCTTGAATGTATTGTTTTACTTCATATTTTTCAGCCATTCATTTCTCTAATACTTATAATAGGGAGTAGCTAACTCGACGAGAGATCCCAACAGAGGTTTTATTGGTGTTCTTGAATCTTGGTTCAGAAATTATTTATGTTTTAATTATTTTTTAATGAGGTAGTGGATGTTTTGAAGGTTTTTTATGGTGATTATATGTCATTAGAAGATACGATCCATTGGTTTGTTTTATTATTTATCAACACATTACTTACCTCTCTTATCCTATGAAACTCTTCATATGATGAATTTGGGTTATCCAAGGGATGAAATATCATACAATGGATCCTAATATTTGAAGGTGTCACCTTCTTGATTGAGTTATGTTCATGTTTCTTAGATGTTGTAGGAAGTTATATTTTGTGTATTGAAGAGATATTCAACAAATTCTATAATTAAAAATCAAAAGTAAAGGATCGATGATCAAGTATGATAGGATTAGTTGATAAATGAATTATAAATTATTAAAGTGGATAATGAAATAACACATTTAACAAAAACATCAATTCACTTTCTTTCCTACTAATCATTTATGTATTTTTATTTCAATGTTTGTATGTTTATTTCTATTTAAATTTCAAATAATTAAAAACACCGAAATATAATAATGTGATAGGATTGGTGAGTGTTTCAAAATAGGCTCCTTAAGAGATGACATTTTTCTCATTCCATTTTTAAAACCCCTATTTGTTTCCCTTTCAAATAAATAAAAACAAATATATATATTAAAGTGTTCGGTTTAGTTAATGATCTTAAATTGTGTCCTTAAGAGATAACATTGGTCAGCCACTATGTTACACTAGAAAAATAAATATTTTTTTGAACCTCCCTATGACCGGTGTGTTAAAATGTAATTCCGTTATCCGGGATCTAGATGATCACTTTATACTAATTTCATAGTTTTTAAATACTTTTTCATGGTTTTTCATAAATGAAATTATTAAATAATACTCTTGTCTATGATGCATTCAAAGGTAGATAATTATCCATGGACTGATGACTCTTTTGTGGAATAAGAAGTATATGATTCAAGAGATTCCTAGTTTCAATAACATGGAGGATAGTTACAGGATCTAAGACATTAAATGTTCTTATTATCTTAATACCTTTAAGAATCATATGAAAAAAACTAGTGTAGTAAAAATAAGAGAAAATTAAGAATAGACTACCCCCACTTTTTTCAAATTTAAGATCACAGGGAGTTTAATAAGGGGTTACATAAAGATTTAATATCTAGTATTTCCCAACCATTTTTAGAGGATATTTTTTAATTATAAGTTTCTCTAATATTATTGTGGGTGATCAACAAGAACATGATACATTATATAATGATTATGTACAAGATGAAATGTCTAGTGATCCTCCTCTCTTCAATAAAAAAAATCAACACCATTATATCTTTATTTTCCTTTAATAGAATAATACACCGTTGAAGGGGTATAATTTGAAGATATATTATAAATGATTTACTACCTACATCCAAATCCAGCAACACAACTCCAAGAGGAATTGATCAACGAGAGTAAATAGTTGATCCAATACAAGGAGATAATCATTTATAGAACTCATTATCATTTAATTTCATTGAAAATGAATTGATAACTAACTCTAGATATTTTGAGATTAAATAATTGATTAACCCATTTATTTACCTAGAGAGTGAAAATAAATAGCAGGATGCACCGGTATAAGAACACATTAAGTACCATAACCCATTGAACATTTTTTAAATAGAGTAAACAAGGAGTTCATAATGTTCATGAATACGGAGACAAAGATATCAGTTATTGTGATTGAATGGGGTTTTTGATATTGATTCATATTGTATTAATTCAATTAAAATAGAATTATTCATTGAATTCCTCATGGTTGGACATGTTGATGAAGCATCACTGGTGCATGCCATAGAAGAAGCCACATAAGTAGTGGTATAAGAAGCAGTGGAGAATCCTTACTTTATTTTGCACCCACCATGTAATATATATCTAATTACTCAACAATAGTGTTTTTTAGATCACTCACTAAACCTAAAAATTTATTATTATTTTTTATTATAAATATATTTTATAAAAAGGAAAGAGATGGTGTTTTTAAAAACTAATGAAAATAAAAAAAAACTATGAAAATATAAATTTGAAAAGATATAAAGAGTTAAAAGAAAAGAAATTGAATCCAATTCTTGGATAAATAGGTTATTTAATTTTACATTTTAATAGTTTATAATTAAATTCATAACTCATCCCACCTTAAAATAGCTACCATATTCTACCTTTGAGTGTGAACTTAAGATTCCTAGGATAAATCTTCAGTAAACTAAATCTCACATCCTCCAATAATCAAGAATGATGAACACACCTCAATCAATAATATCAAACCTTCTATGTCTTGAATCTATTTTATTTCATTTCATCTCTCAACCAACCAAACTCCATCATATGAAGGGATACTTGAGACAAGGTAGAAAATGTATGTGTTGGTAAAAAATTTAGCAGAAGGGTGAAAGATCGAAAGAAAATTAGTCTAGACGAAAGGCTCATAAAGCAAGGTGGTAGACTTGTAGAAGTTTTTTGAATTTTAAAAAGAAAAATATATGGTATATAATTGTGCATAATATGTAATAAATACTAAATATTAGTATAATTATAAAATTACTAGATTTTTAAGTGATATTAAATATCTATGGGATGATGAGGATGATTATCCAGAAGATGTATAAGAAACCCCATATTGTCTATACATAGTATACCTTTTTTGCTAAAAATTTATGCTTTATAAATAAAAAAATTTATTCATTCATCAAAGGGTTTATATAAGAAATTTTCTTGGACACATATGATATTTTCACTTTCAAATGTAAGTGATGATTTTGGTGCCTCTATGGTTTGTAACATATTTGTTCATTTGTAAATATTATGCATTTTACTTTCAATATTATTTCAGACAAGATGATGTAAAAAATACATAATGATTTTTCCTTTTCCACTGGAGGTGAAGTTCCATGCTTCAATGAGATATATAAAGGTTCTGAAAACACAAATGATGATACATAAGATTCCTTGTATTCATGCGTAATGTTTTTTGTGGTAGGAATAATATGTAAAATATGGTACTTTTCCATGGGGATAAAATAAATTTGGTATGACCACCATGTGATTTATAATATCTAATTAGAGATTTGTGAGGTTTTTTACTTAATATAATTCTATCCAAGATACTCTTTTAAGGTTTTTTACTTTTCTAAGAATAAGAATAAAACACCACTCCATGAAGTATGGAGTAAAAATGCAGTGGGAAATTAGGAAAAACACACTTGGGATTAACTAATAGGAGACCAAGTTATAGCTAATCGTAGTCGCACAGTGAGTTGATGAAGCTATATAAGATGGAAAAATTATTAATAATAATGTCATAGCTAGTTTTAATTTTGCACCAAGACAAATTTGGAATTGAATAATGGTATGGGATTTGGGATTATTTGATGTGATGTTGTATCATGTTATTTAGAGGATTAACATCAATGTATTATCAAGATACTCTCAACAAAATCTAATCCACCAACATAACTACTATTTCCCACACCATATTAAGTTTCATTCAAAGTACTAAATCTTATTTTCATTCATCCCAAAATTCTCATCCAAAAATGATATTCCATGATATTTTTTACTGCATGCATTAATTAAAAAAAATAAAGAAAAAAGATCATGAAGGGGTTCAGAAAAGAAAAATAATTAAAGACCATGGGAAAGTTTTTAAGGGATTAAAAATTAGAATTGAGGGTGGAGAATACTTCTCATGTGGTAAAATCATACTTCTTTATCAATGAAAAAATGGATACATGTCCAATGCACAAGTTTAAGCCTCCTTAATTCATTGCTACTATTTAAATAATTTACCATACATTTTAGTTTTTTGGGATTTTTTCAGATAGTTATATTTTCTATTTCACACTACTATCCTCTTGTGAAAATATATAAGGTAGAATAGAGTTTAATATTTTTCTTTATTATATAATTAGTTTCTATATTTTATTAAATAAATAGTATCTCTATCTCGATCACTCTCTCTCCCCTCCCTCTCTCCAACTCTTTATCTCTCTCTCTTCTATCATTTTACTTTGTATTCATCCACCATTCCTCTCTCCAATACTCATGATAGTGAGTATCTATCCCAATAAGTGATCCCATGGGAGGTTTTGTTGGTGTTCTCAAATAAGTATTCTTTAATTTTTAATTTTTTAATTATATTGTAATAATCCAATGGGATTGTTGAAGTTTTAATTGTACTTTTTCTCTCTTACCAAGGTATCATCCAATATTTTGTTCCATTCTATGCTAACACATTCATTCCCTCCCTTCTCCCAAGTAGCCCTTCATATTATGTAATTGGGTTTTTTGATAGATGAAATAGAATACAATGTAGTTTGGACATAGAAGGTGTCACATTATTTATTAAGGTATGTTCATCATTCATTACTATTGGAGGAGGTGATATTTTGTGTTTTGAAGAGATATTATAAGAATTATATGTTTCACACTCAAAAGTAGAAGACAATAACTTATGTACAATGGGATGAGATATCAAATTAATTCAGAAATATAAAAATTGATCATGAATAAAATAGTTTATCCAAAACTTGGATTTAATTTATAACCAAAAATACTTATATTTGTTTTCATTTTTTGTGGCATCTTGTTCTTCTTCTTTTATTATAATGAGAATGAACTCTATGTATGATTTTTTTTATGTAGAGATAAATGCTATATAAGACTATTTTCTAGATAATTTTTGCCTCATCACCCTGTGAGTGTTATGATCACACAATAATATGAAATATTTAAGAGTAATTAATTCTTAAATGAGTGGTGTAGATGATTAAGTTCTACTACAGGAAGAGTAAATCGTGCTGAAATAAAAGTTAGTATGTCATGATTGAAGTTTCCTAGGATTAATTCCAACAAAATAATGACTAAATAACACCACAAAAAATGGTTCTTTATATGATTTGAGAGTTAAATCTAACAATTTTTTCTAAACTTTTTTATCATAAATTAGAATCAAAATGACAATGTAAAGCCATGAGTTTTCATATTCTTACTATTTTGAGAAGAGAAAATTATTACTCCATGAATAATATAATCACACTGAGATATTGTTTGGAAAGATAAACCTTAATCTAGGAAGAAGTCAATATTTCCACAAAGGGATAATATGTTTGAGAATTATTTGTATGAAAACTCGTAGATCACACTATAATGAATACATTCACACAATGATTTATACTAGAGTCTAGAATTTAAGGTTTTGATGATGTGGATTATTTAGTGATTTGAGGTCTAATCCAACTCAAATGTTTAATTATTATAACTATATTTAAGGGTATATTTAAGGCCTAGATATATGTAAAACATGAATAATAAGTGGGAGTAGTTGATTTAATTTATATAAACATGTAAAAAGTTGAATAAAAAATAATGGTAGAAGTGTGTTGATTTTTTTGAAAGTAGAAACAGAAGAGAAATATAATGATAAAGAAGAGTAAGAATTGTAAAAAACCCAATCATGAGAACACCCATCCATTTCTAGAATATCGGTGTCACATGATCTCAAGAGAACCTCTCCAAATTCCAGAGGATTCTAATTAGTAGTGAAGGTCTAGGGTGTTATCATGGGAAGACTATACCTTCATATCTGAGCAATGAAAAAGTAAAAAATAACTAAACTAAATCCCTAATAAATAATAATAGTATACATAATTAATGAAACAATAATGTTATAGATTATGTCACCAAAATATGTGCATTGGGAAAAATAAGAAAAGGACACTAAATGGTGCCAAATGGGATGCTTCATTATTCACTCTTGAAAATACCTTCAGCACTACAGTCAGCGCAAAGCTGAGTCCTACTCTATGACTGCCGCAGAGAAAAGGGACAGTTCACTTTGTGGCTTTGAATAACTTGAAGTAAGTATCTATTCCATGTGGGAAAATATGGTCACCTTTTTTAGTCCTTCAAAATTGATGGAAGCCTTTGTGTCTCTCGTGGAAGGAATGAAGGATGCCTCAGGACCAAAAAGGGGATGATGGTTGACTTCTCAACTCTAAGAAACTTAATGAAATATTCCTCTGATGGTGGATCACAAGAAACTTTATGGCGTAACCTCAGAGCATCGCTCCCCCCATAACGACTATAAATACCCAACTCCCCCATTCCTAAGGGAGAGTACCCCAACCTTTCACCTTCCAAATTCCCAAATCACAAATCATCCTTTTATTTGTGAACCATCTAGGAAAATAAATCATCCAAGGTACTTGATCATTGAAAAAACCCTTTCCCTTGGCATAGATTCATCCCCTATTTGAAGAGGTATTCCCTTCGTAAATCCTATGGGGCATCACAAAGGGAGGAGACCCCTTTGGGTACTCGGGACTTTGCGAAGCACCCAAGATTCACAGAGCAACCACCAATCACATGTGAACTCCATACTTAGGCCAGGTCACTATTATTAGTGACGCTTTCTGATCTATGATCCTCTGTTCTCTGCAAGCCTCTATGCTCTGTGAGCCCCAATGCTCTGTGATCCCTCATTATCTACGATCCCCTATGCTCTTCATGACCCTGATCTTTGTGAATCCCCTTTATTTTAGTCCTCTTGATTCGTGAACCCTTCTCCCATATGTCCCTCTAGGTTTGTACGAAGTAATTTAAAAGTCACTTGGGTGGTGAATCATGTTGAGTTGCTTTTCCTCATTCTTCTTTGCACAAGCACACTAACATCTATTTCTTATTTGCATGGACATGATAACATGGATGCCCCAATGGATCACTCCACAAACCCATTAAATCATGTAATTACTTGTGCTTTCCCTCCCTCAATATTGGGTTGGTACAAGTTATGTAAGTCCAAGGGATGAGGAGTGAATCCTCATTGTTCGAGCTGCAGGATGTTAAACATCCAAGCACCCACGTCCCAAACATTTGAAGTTAATATATGACCACCACATAAGAAAAAAGTCCAAAGATGAACACGAAGGGGATGGGCACCAGCACCTTTTCACTCCCCTATCCCTTTAACCTTTTTCACCATGCACACCTTGGGTGGTCTTTTCATAATCCCAAACCTAACTTGAAAAGTTGTTCTGGGTATGGTGCCCATATCATTCTTGTACATATGAACCCCTACTTGGGCTTCCCTCTCTGTGTAATCCCATGTAACCTCTTTGTACCGCTAACCATGCATAAGACCTACTCTATTCCTCACAGATGCACCTTTCGTGACGTGATTGTCATGTCTTTTATGCCTCTTGTTTCTCACACCAAGCATGAATCACGTGGGATTATAGTAAGCATCAACCATGACATACTATTTGGGACGCCTTATTTTGTAATACCCATACCCCATCCGACCTAACTACATGGAATTTGATCATTTCTATTTTTCAATCATGGTATGTAGGAAGCCTCCCCGAGGTTCAAGCTCATTACCCATCGGTCCTGACCATTTCACAATGATTCACCCTTATCCTACATGATGTTAAACTGTATGCTCCTTTCACCCTGCATGATGTTAAACTATGTACATTCAAAATATATGTGTTTTGATCCAATTCTCCTAATAAAAGGTAAGTAGGAATCCTCCATGAGGTTCAACCCTAGAAACTGGAAAACATTGATATCCCCTTTGTTGGGACCCATATCCTTGGTCCACCCCTTAGGGGTGTCAGACTAGTTCCTGGGTAGCTAACCATGCGTAGTCCCTGCCCTCAATTCATACTCTTCTAACCAAGAGTGTCCCTCTTGTGATGGGATGATAACCACGTGTAATCCCCATCATTTCATCGGGTTTCTATCTTTTGTGTACACTCTGATTTCATGCCCCATCCTGAACTTCTTTGAATTTAATTCCCTACCACAAGGATACGCAGGAAACCTCTTTGAGGTTTAAGACCATCAACCATTTCCCATCATGGTCTCTCCCTTGAGCCTTTGTTTTTTAGTAAGATCATGCCTTAACCTGTTGTTTTTATTTCCTTTGGGTCCTCATTTATGTGTTCATTATTATGAGTCGCCTCTTCAGGTGACTCATCGCCCCATCCTGAACTCTGTGGACTTTGATTCCCTACCATGGGGATATGTAGGAAACCTTTTTAGGGTTCAAGACCAAGACTGTCACCTCCACAGTGACTCCATCTCCATCTCATTAAAAATTCATTCATCTCATCTTGATTTTACTCAGGCTTCCACATCTTGATGAAATCATTATATCCTCAGGAAGCTAACCATGTGTAAGCCCCATTCATTTCATTTCTCATTGTAGCACTCAGGCCGCTAACCACGCCTAAGCCTCATTATGCCTTCGGGTTGTTGTCTATTGTGCACACCCTGGTCCCATGATTCACCATCTCTACCTATGTGGGTTTTGATCCCTGTATTATATACAAGGTATGTAGGAAGCCTACATGAGGATCAATTCTAGCCAATAGTAAACCTTGGCGTCCACTATTCTGGGACCTAATCATCCTCTCATCTGCCCTTTGAGGTGTTTATATCAGCCTTCATGGTGTGACATCATCCCTCTATGGGACACGCCACCTCATATCCATCCTCATTAGACGTCTCGATCTACCCATCCAGTAAACCTCCCCAGTGCTCCCTCCTAAGGATGTATCCATCTGATCCACTCTCATTCGTGTTCTGATCAGTCTGATTTCTCTCTATATGACATTAAACTCATGGAATACCCTGTATTAGACATGGGAATCCAAGGATTACCATAAATACATTCCTCTATCATATAATTTTCTGCATTTAACATGGGATGACTTAGGCTTATACACCCTCAAGAAGCCCTATCATTAGGAGAATAAATCTAGGTATACTAGTGTTTTAGTGTCCAGAGATGCCAATGATTCTCAATGTGAATACTCCCCTGACCGAAGGTTGCTGCCCTGACTTCACCCCATGGAATGTCTTGATAGAAGCAGTGTAATTAACTAAAATCCACAAAGGTATGGCACCAAGAAGATTTTCATAAACAACATCTTAATCCGTAAGGGATACCCATACTAGGCAACAAATTCTGAAGAGAAATACCTAGAAGGAGAGTTCGACATCCCATCATCTCATTTAGATCAAGGATAAATAATCTCTGAAGAAGTGATGAATGTTGCCTACCTTTGGAAAGCGGGAATGCGGGGAAACAAACAGTCTCACATCCTCCCCGACATATTAAAGTGCACACCCTAGTGAAAGCATCAGAAACAAAAAGGGTGAACCCGATATGAAGGTATTCTTTTCAATATAGGGATCAGTAGCATTTAGGGCATCAACAGATGATCGTTTCACTGGATCCATCTATCTAGAACCAGATCCCTCCCGGAAAATAATGGACCTGGTGTGATACTCCTTAGGATTTGTAGAAGTTGATCATTGGAAATCTCAGGGATCTTTCTATCCAGCCATGGAAGATTGAATGATGCTAGGACACTGGGTATCTCTTTCTTATTGTCTGTACTAATGGATGAATTTTTCTACTTTGCAAGACCCATGATATAGATACAGGAAACTGATCATCTTATGCTTTTGGAAACATGGGTAGGGGCAATTCCAACATAGTAGTCCTACACAACTCCATCTCTTATGTGACAACTTCCACGACCACAGCTATCGGGCTCCCACGCCCCATCTCACCCTCTGAATTTATTCAAAGGAGGGTGATCAATACTATTGTCTGTCGATATGAATAAGAGGGGGTTATCCTGATAAGAAACATGGACCATCAAGACGAGGAGGACTCTATGCCCTGTCAGTGTCGCCATCCCCAAGGGATGAATAGGGAGCCACTAGTCCCCAATCTGACCTTCAACATCTTCGGAAGCCTATCCCTGGAATGCGCTACCAATCCACTTCCTTATGAAGATGAAGTAAGGGATGTTCGATTCCTCCCTGTTATGATTTGATCCAGGGAGCCATAGAGGAGGTCTCCCACCTAGTCATGTCAGCATTTCCAGCCAACCCTATAGTCCAAGAAGTAGGTAGTCCATACCCCGGCACAATCGTTTCTAGTTTGGCAGACCCGACGTCAACGTGAGGTACATGCTCAGGAAGACGCCCGCCAGAGGGGATCCTCTTCCACAGTTCCTATGTCCTAAGACAGCAATGGAATATTCTATTATCCCCCTTAATTTTTTTCAAAGTAGGGGAACTTCCCTATCTAAAAGTAGGGGTACATCCATGCCTGGTCTGGAGTGAGGCACCAGCCACCCCATAAGGAAGTTGGGTTGACTTTCTTGGTCACTGGTGTAAGCAGTAGCCGTTGCGGGCCGACCCGTGATGATGAAGTCTAGTAAAGAGGCCCTCCCCTCACCATCATTAACTATATTGGAGTTCTTCTCCACTCCCACATTCAATTTTGAGGTCCTCTCCATGCCACCATTATCAACCCGAGTGGAGGTCCTCCCCATCCTATTGACGCTCAGCACGAAGGTCCTCCTTGTACCCTCCATCTTGCATATGAAGAATTACCCTACCTACCAGGTAATCAATTTGAGGATCATCCTTTCCCTTTCACTTACTATCATAGAGTTCCACCCCCCCCCCTCATGTCCTCCTTGACTACAGCAGAGGCCCTCCTCGCTTCATTGATGGTCGTTACATGGGTTTTTCCCATATCCAGTATGGTCAGTACAAAGGCCCTCCTCACACCACATTTATGAGAGTCATTCGACATGGAGGTCCTCAATGGGCTACAAGCGATCACTATAGAGGTCATCCCCATGTGATTACCATCTCCAGTAGAGGCCCTCCTCGCTCGAGCACCCTCAATCATAGAGGTCATCCCCGTGTTCCATTTAACAGTTTTCTAGGTGCCCCCGCACCATGGATTGTCCAAGACAAGGTCATCCCTACTACAATACCAAACCTAGAAGAGGTCCTCCCTAATTTAAAGATCAAACCTTCCCCGAGGAACCATACTAGGGTAGGAGGGTGGGTCACCGCCGCCAGAGGAAGAATCCTGAGAAGCCTCAAACAACAATAAAACTCATCTTCATTTCAGATTCAAAAGCGGGGTGTGATTCTATGATGGAACATTCACCCTAATCCTCTATATTTAGGGCTAGGGAAGGAACAAGGCATATCATTATCATACTTCTAAAAAGTGAGGTCCACCATATTTCTGCATCCCTCTGAAAATACATACAGTATGAGGAATATTTGGCCCCTTTCTAGGGACTATCCATGAAATACTCTTTATCATCAACATGATCATTCTCTACCTCAATAAGAGATCACAAAGAGTTATTCTAGGGACCAATATAGGATGAACAATAGAGTGACCCACCGCCAGTGACCGGAACCCCTACGTGGGAATCAGTGTTCATTAGTTCATGTTACAGGGATATGGTGGTGAAATTAGTGAATTATTTGGAGAACAGCCCAAGATGCAGTGGCTTTTCAATTCACACATTATACTCTCCACTGACCAGTCTACCACCACAATAGACATCTTTAGTTCCATTACGTATGCCACAACCGCCCCCAGTCAAAGAGTGGGGAAATCAAGGATCGGATCCTGAGTCTGAGCTGAGAAGTTTGTAGAGAATTCTCACAATGGACCATAACCCAAAGATGTTCTAGCCAATTGCAACAACAAACTTCAACATTCTGGAGTCCCTTACCTAGGATGGGGTTATGTGAATCTACTGAACTTTAGGTACGATTCATTTCTGTCTGCGTTGTCATAAGTTAGCTTACCCAAAGTGTGGGGAACACCTCAAAGACATTGGATAGCAGTATTGCCTAGTTGATTTGCCCTCACTCCCTATTTATCAGCACCCTACATCGCTAGGTTATCATCAGACCCTCTAAAAACAATGCGTACAGAGCTTCACTATGCTCAGCAAAGTTATCAAGGAAGCTTCCCCATTTTTCTAGATCAATGGTTGAGGGTAGTATGTTACGTTAAATTTCAGTCCTATTCTACACTAGCCTGGTTCACCTAGTGATATCGAGGATATGTATCTGGGCGTCATCATATTGAACATTGTTGTTCGAAATATATACCCGAAAGGGGTCACTTTCATAAGGCATGGAAAAGTGGAACATCCCACTAGGGCAATAAAAAACCTAGAAGATCTTGTAGGCATCCATACTCACCAACAAATAACTTTTATTTTATATCCTAGACCTTCTAATTCATTTCCTCTCGTGCGAGACCCCAGCAAAGGGAAAGAAAAAATTGAGACTTTTAAACCCTCCGACCCATTTGGCTCTGTGCAAGAGATAGAAGATGACCTTGAAAAGTCATTGTTGTGTCAAAAGAATTCTGAATAAAAAAATATGGTTGATGAGCTCCTCGTCGAGCATGTAGTGGAACAATAGCCAGATTACGGTAATCCTCGATTGAAGAAATAGGGGTAGGGGTAGGTACAGCTTCCTCACAGTGAGTTGGATTTTGGTGATCTTGACAACCCTTTCCATATAGATAGGTTAGAGCATGGAGTTTATAGAAATCATCCATGATATTCATCACGAAATCCACTTGAGTTGTGCGAAGGCCTTGATTAGGTTCCACCAGCCGCTCCATAGGTCCCATCAGTCACTCTACAGGTTATTCCCCCATCTCCTCAGGTAATTCCCTCACCCGCTCCACGAGCTATTGGGCCCGCTTTCCATGTTGAAGAACCTTCCAAAACGTTGGTGGTTAGGGACCCTCTTCAAGATAGGAATCCTCATCCATATTATCTGATGGCAGTGCTTATTGCTTGCCTCAATGCTCTAGAAACTTGACATGTGGAAATCCTACATGATGTCAAGACATATCTGGCATGGGTGGACAATATTCCAGCACCCCTAGGTTTTATAAATCCTACCTTCTCCCCCTTTAATGGGATGGGTGATCTGCTATAGAATCTGGCCCACTTTACTTTAAGGTGTAAACCCATGTCGGGAACTCCAATGTAGAAGGAGGCCGCCAAGCTCTGGGGTTTCGTACAGACACTAGATGGGCCCACATTTTTTTGGTATAGCTAGTTACCCATTAGTTAAATAGCCAGTTGGGAGGATCCTCATAGGTAGTTTAGCAACTATTTTAGTTCCAAAACCCATAAGAAAAGAATTATTGACCTCATCAAGTGCATGTAGAGGCTAGATGAACACGTCACAAACTTTGTCTCCAGGTGGAAGGGCCTCACATATTCTCTTGATATGCCACTAAACCAAGAACAGATGAAAATGATGTGTGTGAGGTATGTGAAGACAAAAATAGTCCATTATCTCATCACTTATAACTTCCCAAGTGGGTTCCGAGATTTCTCTGACAAAGATCAACATTTAGAGGAATCCTTTCTGCAAGGCAAGTTGACCCATCCATTTCCTCTTGTAGCTTCCTAAAGAAGAGATGCCAAGACCGAGACTATTGCGGTAACACAAATAGAGGCCCCCAGGTTGTTGGAATTGTTACCTGAAGAGACACCTCCATAGCTTTGTTAAGGCCCAACATCTTAGGCACAGACTCTAGCTTAACAGTGCCCACCTCAGAATCGACAGGTTCCCCCATGTAACATACCACCGTCACCTCTGTGAGATAATTAGGTTCCACCTCCTCGACAGGATTTTCTAGCCCTTCATCAGTGTCAAGCTCTAGGATCTCCTTTCCCAGATTGGAGGAACCATACTTACTCATTTAACAAGGCTCAGGTTCCCCATTATTTCTAAAGTGCCTTGGACTAGGGAATCATATGGTTTCTAGAATGAAATAGACCTGAAGCAGTAGATCTCATTGATCATCTCAATTACTTCCCCTATCACCAGTTCCTTGGGAACACCCTCAAGCACTGCTATGTGTTTAATGAATGGATCCAAAACTAGTTCTATGACAATATAGTCATATTGGGTCCAACCCTAGCACTGGTGGCATGTTTGTCTATAAAGCCCGATAGCGACAATGAGGGTGAATGACTATAGGTTTCTAACTGCTCCTGAATGGCCCCAAGGCCTATTTTTATTTTTATTATAGATAATCCCCCTTTCAAGGGTTGAAGGGGAACCCGTACATGACTCGTAGGCCCAAGGCACAAGGCCCGACATGACCCGCAATACATGACCCGATGGCCCAGAGGCATACCATGCCCATTACATGACCCGTAGGCCCATCCCACTAGAACTACCCCTCCCCAACGTCTTGCTTCATTAATCTCTTTATCTCCCCACCTTGCATTGCAGATCGGATAGAATTGCCCCGTACAAAGATGCACAGTGCCTAGTCCCAATGGCGGCTGCCATACCCTCTCATTCTTCTAATATGGTTATCTCTGCTTGTGGTGGCTGCTACTCCTGTTGCTCTGATCCTCTTCTGGGGCCTGTTTGATGTGAACTAGGATACTCCATGGTCTACGTGACCCGAAGGCCTTGTGGCCTAAAGGCCTTTGATGACCCGAAGTCCCTGAAGACCTGTAGGCCCAAACCGGTGGCCCGAAGGCCCAAATCGAGTGAATAGTTCTGTCTGCTATAGTACCAAACAATAACTGCTACAGTACTGCTGCAGTGACTGCTACAGTAACCCAGAAATTCGCCTCCACCCGGTTTTCAACCCGGGCCTCTTGGATGCAACATTACTGCTACAGTGACTGCTACAGTACCCCCCGAAAATTCACCTCCATGCAATTTTAAATCGACTTGATCCTTCAGAGGTCTTTATACTACCTTCAGCTACTACCTCGACATAAATATCTCATCCTTCATAATCCTAGGGGAATAAGTACTGACAACTCAATGGAAAACAATACTCTCTGATTGTGGAAAACTCATCTTGTACTCTAGGTGATCTCATGCCCTCAGAGATGGGGATTTCTTCTTGATCCTCCCAGCAATGGTGTATTCTTTATGTGATGACCAGGGGTACGCTTCGGTCAATATTTCCAAGCTAGTAAACCGTTACATGTTTCCTGATGATGAAGAGTGCCAGGAGGACCCTCCCAATGTCCCCAATCGATGTTAGTGTCGAAGGAGATATGGGTATGTAAATCATTAAAATGCATTGGCCAGTGATTCTAGCTAATTCATGCACACCACCGAGACCAAATAGTAGTCCCAACGTAGAGCTCCGCATGCACAGTCTGCTCATCTTGTATCATCAGATCTGCCTCCAACACTATTTGTATTTCTTGATCAAGAAGATCCACTATGACTATGATTTGATCAGTCATGTTCTATCATGGATAGACATCAGTCATCTGGCATTTAAATGATAGTCAATCTATGTGGTTTGACTAGTGAGCAGTGGGGAATTCCCAGCAACATCAGGAATCTACCGGTTCGACCAACAACACCCATCATACCTCCTACCAAAGTGAGACCTCCTTTCAGCATAAGTGTATGTATGGCATGGAAATATGATGTCCTCAAGAATATTTAAATCATTCATGTGAGTCTCTCTATCCTCAAGGATCTCTTCCAGTTATCAGATATGTGTGAATCCCTTGTAGAGGCATTAAGAATCCCCCTCTAGTTTGAGACAAAAGTACTAGTCATAGAAGCCTTCCATGCTGAGATAGTCAATAATACGGAATTTCACGTCATCATCTCTTTCTTTGGAGAAGATTAAGGTTATCCTATATCAAGGAACATCCTCCCACTATACATCACTGACGAGTTAAATTGTGTGGATGTCCACCATTGTCTTATCGACACAAGCTCTAGGATCAACCATATCCTGACATAAGCACTCCACAATATGGGGCTGTCTAAAATAGATCTAAGTCTCTTTGACCCAAATATTAAAGGTTATGACAGGACAGAGAAGACACTAGTTGGAAAGATCTTCTTGGAGACATAATTTAGTGTTCTATTTTCTAGTACTGAGTTCATGGTTATCTCATAAGACACCACTTATAATGCATTGATGGGTAGACCATAGATCCACTTATATGAGGAAGTCCCTTCCTCATATCACCAATGCCTTAAGTACTCCCTTAATGGTTGAGTAGGCATACTACACAGTGATGCATCTCCATTTTCCACTTGATAATATCACTACCTAGATGTCGACTACTACAAGGGAAAGGATAAGTAAATTCAGGCTAATGAGTTTGAACATGCTACGACTGCAACTTACCCATGGACAGACCTGGATGATGCTGACATTTTCTTGATTCACTAATTGGATACCACAACCCCATACTTGGGAAAATATTTTGTTGTATTTGGAATGAGGGGAAGTTCATTCCCAAGTCTACGGAACGCAAAAAGATCACCTCATATACCTACACAAATCAAGCTCGGGGGATCCCAGATTCCCCTACTTCTATAAGGAATCGAGATGTTCACCCTATGGCAATAGAAATACATCATACTTGTCTTTTCCATCGGGATGGGTTAAACTAGTTTAAACCGGCACCCTACTATTTCTTTGATATTATCAAATGTGACCCCTTGAGGCAAAGTCTAGATGGAATCGGTTCGATAGATTTCATCACCATGGTTTCAGTAGTGCAAGAGTCCCCCGATGAGGTTTCCACTACCACTCAGGCTGGAACTAGTGTCTCGTCAAGATCATCCAATTCAGAAAAGTTTCCTCCTTCTGATGATCTTCTCTCCATGGATGATTTATAGGATTTCAAATATAATCATCCCACATTTGAATAGGGAGTCTCTATTATAGTCGATGAGTTGGTACAGGTGAACCTCAGCACTGAGACAGATTCGAAGCCAACACTGATCAGCTCAGCCATGTCTATAGAAGAGAAGCAACAATATGTGGATTTCTTGAAACATCATGATGATGTATTTTCCTAGAGATATAGTGAGATTCTAGTATTGGATCCCCAAGTCATATTCCACCACCTTGGCCTCCCAATAAACCATGGAGGGCTTAAAAAACCTCTTAGAAAGATGCCCCCCTCTCATGGTGTTATGGTTTAGGCTGAGGTTGATAAGCTCATCAGAAAAAACTTTATCAAGGAGGTCTAGTACCCTAGATGGTTATCTTAAATTGTTAATTTCAGGAAGAAGAATAGATAGATCAAAGTCTGGATCAACTTTTGGGATCTCAATCGCCACTGTCTAAAGGATGACTCCCCTCTTCCTGTGAACGATTTGTTGATCGATGCTACCATTGGTCTCCAAGATCTCTTCTTCATGGATGGTTATTCAGGATATAAACAAATATGAATGGACCTTGAGGATGAAGATTCCACTGCCTTTAGAGTACCATAAGGTAATTTATATTACCAGGTAATGCCTTTTGTTATGAAGAATGTAGGTTCCACCTATCAGCGTGGAATGCATTGCATATTTAAGGTGACCCTCAGAACATTGGTGGAATTCTACGTAGATGATCTAGTGGTTAAATATCACTAGTTCCAGGACCATCTTAGGGATCTTGAGAAAGTGTTCGGCTTCCTATGTTACCACTATCTAAAGATGAACCCATTTTAGTTGTCTTCGGGGTTACCTCAAGAATTTTTCTCAGCTTTGTTTTCATATATAGGGGTATCGAGATCGATCTAGAGAAGATCAAGGCTATCATTTAAATGTCTTCTCTGAGAAAAATTCAGGATCTTCAAGGCATTAAATAAAAAATAGCCTACATGCGCCTAATTATCAAAAATATGGCTAGAAAGTGTAATCCATTTTTCCAGCTCATGAAGAAAGTTTCTGATTATCAATGGGAAGAGGAGTGTTGGATTGATTTTGAGGAAATCAATCAGTTCCTGCTACAGCCTCTGGTTCTGATGTCTCTCGTTTCTAGGAAGCCACTAGTCCTCTATGTGACTGCTCTAAAACGTTCCATCGGTTCCCTTCTCATCCAGAAGAACAATTAGGGATCATAGAATAGTTTATACTATCTCAGCCACATGATCCACGATATAGACACAAAATATTCCTCTATCAAGAAGATCTGCCTTGCGCTGGTATTCACAGTGAAGAAATTTTGACATTACTTATAACACCATGAGATAAAGCTAGTGTTCCGAGTGGATCCACTAAAGTACATTCGGAATAGCCCCATGTTGATAGGCCATCTAGCTTGGTGGTAATTTATTCCTAAATAGTTTGACATCAGGTTTTTTCCCCAGAAGGCTATCAAAGGATAAATGTTATTAGACTTCCTTTCCTCCCATCCAGCCCCTGAAAAATAGTCTCTGGACATTGAATTTCTAGATAAAACTATTCTTTCAGTGGATCAATTCATATTGTGTTGGCATATCACTTTTATGGTGCTTCCCGAAGCCCTATTGGCTGGAGACTCAATGATCCCAGACTCAATAGAGTAGGCCTCAATATCATCTTCATCATGACTTTACAAGTGGTCATATCCTATTAGTTCCAGTTTTGAAAAGGATGTACCAACAATTAGAAAGAGTATCATGCACTCATCACTGGTCTTGAGCGGGCCCTCAAGATTGATTTTTCTCATATTCTTGTAAAAGGGGTATCTAAGCTGGTCATCAAGTAGATCAATGATGACTACATTGTCTGGAAGCCAGATCTCATACCTCTATTAGAGTGTACTCACCTGCTAATGGCCAAGTTCCCTTCTCATCCAAAAGTTAATCATGTCCCTTAATCTCAGAATGGCCAATAATATTCCTTGGCCAGCCTTGCTTCATCTCTTACAGAGCCTAGTCAAGATGATTTGATTATTCATGTGGTGCATCGAAGATTCATCACTTCCGTCACTCCAGACGATGATGATAACCCACATTTAATCCACCTTATCATTGACGCCTCCACATTGGGACCTCCAGGTCCCCCTTCCACAACATTGGAAGGGACCCCTAACTAGACAACTCCCTTTATCAAGTATCTCTATCATGGTAATCTCCCAAAATATTGATCTGAATGTGAGAAATTCCATCGGTGTGCAGTGTAGTTCACCCTCTAGAGTGTTCCTAGTATTGAGAAGATACTCTACAAATGTGGGCTTTATGGGATTCTCTTCTATTTCATTCAAGGGTATGAGATTTTTAATTTTATGTAGTAAGTTCATACCAGTTCCTATAGAAATCATCTGACTGGGCGGAATCTCTCTCATCAGATCTGAAGATTGGGCTACTTTTGGCCCACCACGGTCCCTGACTGCATCGAGTTTTCCAATAGGTTCCACGTGTTCTAGATCCATGATGATTTTTTGAATTAGACACCAGAACCTCTCCATACTACCAGGTAATCTTGTCTGTTTGGGGTTTAGGGACTCGATGTCATGAGACCATATCCACCGGCAACAGCTCTCCAGTTCAGGTTCATTCTGACTACTATGGATTTCATTTCCAAGTGGGCAGACGCAATTCCGCTAAAGGAAGTCAAGAATCATTCTTTCACCAAGTCCATGGGCTCCAGTATCAGCCATAGATTTTGGATTCCTCATACCATCCTCACTGATAACGACACCAACTTCTGAGTAGTCAAGCTAAAGAAATGGTATGTCAAGTACAATATCCATTCTAATCATACCTCTCACTATCATGTTCAATAAAATGGGAAGATCAAGGTGTTTAAAAAAATCTCTCTAACATTCTCAAAAAGATGGTCGGTCAGAACAAGAAATGTTGGCCAGAAAAACTCCCCAAAGCTCTTTCGTTTTACCAGATGATGAATCATAATTCAACCCAAGTGACCCCATATTCCCTAGTGCATGGAACATAGGTTCTCTTACCAATAGAGATTCAGTTTTCATCACATTTTATATCCATCTACGATCATCAAACACCAGAAAAAGTAGCTGAAATCCATCTGGCTGAATTAGAAGCCCTCAATGAGAACAAGAATCATGACTTGCAAAATATGGAGAGTTATTAGAACAAGATATCCAGAGTTTTCAATAAGAAATTTCTGCTCCATTCTTTTATTTAATGTGACATGGTATTGGCCCTGAGAATGCCAATGATACCCAGTAGGAATCCACCAAAAATGGAGCCCAAATGGGAGGTACCTTATTTTATTCATATGGTTTACCCCAATGGTGCATACTATCTGGTCACTATGAATGGTGAGTGTATTACTCCCCCCACCAATGACAAATTCCCCAAGTATTACTTCGCATGAGGGATTCTATGTCTTGGTGAACATTAAACTGCTCATCCTTGTACTACAAGACATTAAACTAGAAATGGTTTGAGCTCTAAGGCCCTAAACTAAGATCCCATTCATCCCGTGTGATGATAAATGGTGAACAGTGAATACACATCATGGTCCGATCTCTATGATCTTAAACTAAGATCACCCACATCCTTACCACAAGACGTTAAACTACACAGGCACCACCACGCTTCACATGTCCCATTATTTGGGTCTCTATAATCTTCCAAATATGAAAGCCCCCCCCCAAGCAGCCTGGTCTCACGCCACCTTGGATCACCTACCATTTGGGGCCAACGGCCCGAAGGATCTCAAACGACAATTTGAATAAAGTCTCGCATTGTGAATATGGTTAGTAGTCGCTGTCAATTTTACCACCATTTGAAGTTACATTATATGAATACTATGTTTTGAACATGGCCAATAGTTGTCCTCAATCATTATTTCAATCCCCATGGTATCCCAAATGACGAGTGTGGTGATTCACCTTTTTATTCCCTTTTGTCCCACCCACACAACATTAAACTGGGAATTTATGGTTCGAGTTGTACAATCTCAAACTAAGATCTTACACATCCTTGTCACATGACATTAAACTACCCGAAATGTTAAGTACTATGTATGGATTGATTCCCATACTAATGGGATATATAGAAACGCCCAGACATTTCGTCTTCGTGTCCAACCCAACGAATCTATTCACCCCCCCCCCCAGGTTTAGTTCTCTTCAAGGGTTTCATATGGTGTTGTGTGGATTTATTTAGTCCCCATTCACGTCAGGTTTTCAATGGCTACATCATGTGCCCCTCCTTCTTTAACTTCCTTCATTCCCCATACTTACCGCATTATGCTAAACTTCACGGCATTTTAAGAACTATGTATGGCTTGATTCCCATCTTCATAGGATATCTAGGAATTCCCAAACATTTCTTCTTCAGGTCCAACCCAAAAAATCTCTTCTCCCTCCTCAAGTTTAGTTCTCATCTAGGTTTTAATATGGTGTGGTGTAAACTTCTTTAGTCACCATTCATGTTGGGGCATCATGTTCCCCTCCTTCCAGAATGTTCTTCATTCCCCATACTTACTGCATGATGCTAAACTATACGGATTTTTAAGAGCTATGTATGAATTGATTACCATCCTTATGGGATACGTAGGAATTACTAGACATTTCATCCTTGGGTCCAGCCCTAGTTTTTAGAAACCTTCTCTTCTTTCTGGCCCCTTGTCCCATGTTTTCTCAGGAGTATGTGGTACGGTGTGTACTTATGTCCCCATTCACTTTGGGTTTTCAATAACCACACCACATACCTCTTGAGAGAGTTCTCCATTTTTTCTATTCTTATCACCTGAAATTAAACTATACATGCATTTTCTATGCACATGACATTAAACTGGGCATCCCTTTGTCCGAGCTCTGGGAATTTAAACTAAAATATCCATCATCCTTACTACATGTCATTAAAATGCACAGTATTTCAAAAACAATGTGTGTCTTGATTCCCATCCTTATGGGATACATAGGAACGCCCAAACATTTTGTCTTCTGGTATAACCCAGGTTCATCTATTCTTTCTCTAGGCCCCTTGTCCTGAGTTCTCTCCTGGAATTGTGAATAGTGTGTAATATGTGGAATTATGTTCCCATTCATGTCAGATTATTTTTCCACACCAAACACATTCCTCTTTGACATACCTCTTTTCCCTCATCCTTACTGCATGACGTTAAACTACATGGTATTTCAAGAACTACATGTTTCTTGATCCTCATCTTTATGGGATACATAATAATGCCTAAACATTTTGTCTTCGGGTCCAGCCCTATTTTTTATAATCCTTCTCTTTCACTTGTCTTATTGTCTTAGGTTTTTTTGAGAGTATATGGTAAGGTGCAAACTTATGTCCTCATTCACATCGAGTCTGCAATAACCATGAAACACACCTCTCTCGAGAGCTCTCCATTACATTTCCTTATCGCATGATGTTAAACTGAATAGATCTTAAGAACTATGTGTTACTTGATTCTCATCCTTATGATATATATAGGAACGCTCAGACATTTGTCATTTGGGTTCATCCCCAGATCCCTCGATTTTTTCTGGACCCTTGTCTTGAGGTTCCCACATGGGATTGTGCATGGTGTGGTGTGTAATTTTGTCATTATTCAAGTCGGGTATTCTTAATAATACCATGTGCATTCCCTTTAGGTCCTTAGGCTTCCACGTGTGTTCTTACTGCATGATGTTAATGTTAAACTGCATGGCATTTCCATAACTACGTATGGCTTGATTCTCATCCTTATGAGATACATAGGAACACCCAAACATTTTTTCTTTGGGTCCAGCCCCAGGTTCATCAATCTATTTTTTTATTTTTCATCTACTCACCTCCTCAAGTAGTTCTCCCTTAACTGGACCCTTCAACCCTTTTTATGCCTCTCCAATGTGATAATATTCACTATGGTTTAGGTCTTATGGTGTTGGATTCTTTATGGACATGCTTTCATCCGTTTCTATGCTTCATGTCTCCTTTATTTGAGTTTCCATCATCTTTCACATTTGAAAGGACCCCTAAACAGTATGGATTTTCAGCCTTATGGCTTGCCTATCTCTTAGGGACAACATCCCATAGTATTTCAAACAACATTATGAGATAGGTCTCATGTAGAAAATTTTGTCAGCGGTCAACCCTCTTTTGTTTTTCCCATTTCAGGTAACATGATATGGATGTTTTGTTGAAAACACAGTCAACAGTTATCCTCCATTGTCATGTCACCCCCGTTATGCCCTAAATATTGTTCTAATGATTCACATACCTTTCCACTCCATCATGTTCAGGTGGAATTTTAAAACCCTTGGTGTTATCCCTCTATGTACCTTTGTGCATTAAGAGGACAAATCAGCATCATGGGGTCATCTTCGACTCCACACCGTCTCCCCCTACTGAGTATTACATGTGTTTTAAATATATTCTCCACCCTTCTTCCCCACATCGATCATAGTTCACATGGTCTTAGAGACTTTGGTAAGGTTTATGCCTGCATGGAAGAACCACACTTCCTTTTGGTCTAAACTCTATGACCTTAAACTACATCTCCCACCCCTTAGTCCAGACATCATGACATTATATTGTGTGAATTATTTTGGAAATTTGTGTTGTGATGCAGACTATCATTTCCCCATTCACATCGGGTTGCATTACAGCACTGTATCACATATTGTTTCTTTGGGAATCTTCCCATTTTAATCTGAGCACTATGACCATAAAATAAGATCTCTTACATCCTTATCATATGATGTTAAACTACATCTTCTTAATCTATGTTGTGTGTTGATAACTACGCATCCATATGATGACTTCATTCAAGAATACACTGTCCCTATAAAATTGACCTTTCGTCAAGCCACGTTTAAGAACTATGTGTGGCTTGATTCCCACCTTTGTGGGATACAAAGTGATGCCTGGGAACTTTGACTTCGAGTCCCATGCATATATTTTTTAACCTTATTTGTCCCCTTGTTTTGGGTCTATGTCCTTTCTTCTCGAAAAGGTGTGATCTGGTATTGATTTTTTCTGTCCTACCCACATTGGGTCTACCCCGTGGTGGTACACCGCACCTCTTCGCACTTTACATTCCAAACTATATGACCTTAAACTTGGAGCTTCTACCGTAAATTCATTCCATTAGGACATTGAATTATTCGTATTCTTTCATAAGTATGTGGTGAGGGGTGTACTTTTTTGTCCTCATTCACGTCAGGTTTGCAGTAACCAAACTACCCCTCTGAAAATTTCTCCATATTTTTCATCATTACAACATGATGATAAATTGAATGACCATGTCCCATGCATATGACATTAAATAAAACACTTACGGTCCAAGATTTACAACCTTAAACTAAGATTCTTACCATCCATGTTCACATGATGTTAAACTACATAACAATTAAGATATTCCTCTTTAAAAGTGGATATCTCTCCATTTTGGAATTGGTTTCCTTCTCTACCACCTACAAGAATTACATGTAGCTTAATTCCCATCCTTATGGGATAGGTAGTGACACCCAAACTTTCTTTCTGTGGTCTATTCACAACAAATTTCTCCTCCTCGGCCCCCTTTGGCCTAGGTTCTCCCAGAAGTATGGGGTGTGGTGTGTACTTCTTCAGTCCTCATTCATGTCGGTTTTATAATAAATGTGTTGTGTAATTCCTTCATGATTATCACTCCTTGCATTTATCCTTCATGATGCTTAAACTACATGGGTGGTGTTTTTGCTACATGCATTCCTTCATTTTGGGTTTTCATTATCTTTCACATACAAAGGGACCCCATAATAGCATGGATTCTAGGCCTCAGTGCTCTCCTACCATCCGGGGCCAACATCCCAAAATATTTTTTAACAACATTATGAGACAGGTTCCATATAGAAAATTCGATCAGCGTTCGACCCTCATTTGTTAATTCCCATTCTAGGATAACATGAAATGGATGTTGTATTTCAAACACGGTCAATAGTTATCCTTCATCATTACACTGTTCCCATTGTGTCCCAAATATCAGATGCTATGAATTTCATTTTCAATGCCCCTTTCTGTTTTGTGGATCCTCAACACCCCTAGTGTTGTAAATCCTTGCATTCATGCGCATCTATTAGGAATTTTTGTTCGTCTAGGATTTCCTACACCCAACATTTCCTTTCCACCATTGCACGCTCTCGTTATACCGGAAGTCCTGAAAATTCTCCTTATTTCTTACACCAAGCATGGCTCATGTAGGCTTAGGGATTTTGGTAGGCTAATATCCATATATGAGATGGTGTGTCCCATTGGTCCAACCATACTTCCTTAAACTGTGACGCTATCATCCTCACCACATGATGTTAAACTATTATGAATATGAAGAACTATATAAGGCTTGATTCCTTCGCTTGCAGGATATGTAGAGAGATCCGGGCATCTG
Organism: Viscum album; assembly: GCA_963277665.1. NCBI lineage: Eukaryota > Viridiplantae > Streptophyta > Magnoliopsida > Santalales > Viscaceae > Viscum > Viscum album. Next base: position 1,130,620,993 of record OY728150.1, on the reverse strand, counting down.
ATCCCTGGGTCTAGCTAACTGAATGGTAAACTCCTTATCTTGGCCTTCTCGGCCCTGACTTCCCTTCCAGGAATATGCGGTGCGGTGCATACCTCTATGGTCCTCATTCACATCAGGTTATGAAATGTACTACACATTTCTCTTTTGGGGTACCCATGTCCTTGATGCATGACTTTAAACAGTGGCCTTACCCTAAGCAAGTTCAAGATTCCCCATGATAATTTTGGGATACATCAGCTTCCTCACTAGAGAGGATTTCCCCCACCAGTGTTTTGTATTTGACCACACTGTTCTGAAGAACTACGTTTGGATTGATTCTCATCTTTATGGGATACATAGAGACACCCATGAATTTTTCCTTGAGCCCAGCCCCAGGATCATTAACATTCCTAGTAATTTTTCTCTAATCATGGTTTGAACTCTATTACCATAAACTTGGGGTTCCTAGTTCATGTAACATGACTTTAAACTATTGGGTAGGATCTAGGTAGTATGACCTTAAACTGAGTGCAATGTCCTGATCATACGACATTAAACTATTCATGTGTCGTCCTCACCGCATAACGCGAAAGTGAACACTGGGAATCCCCATTTACATTATGTAAAAATGTAGACCATCTTAGGCCCTCTCCAGAGAGGTCCCTCCCAGAAGTAGGCTTGATCTCGATTCAGACCGATACACTCACCCGATGCATTTTTTCACGGTAGCATAATTCTAATATCGTGTGACTCCATTTGAACATCTCATCACTAAACCACATGAATTGTGTGCCCCTTTTTTGGATCCCCATTCCCTTTCACATCTGAAATAACCCCCAAACATTTAGGATTCTCATCCTTAAGGCTCACCTACCATTCTGGACCAATGTTCTAAAGGACATCGGATGACACTTCAATTTTTGCCCTTTATTTTCAAATGTGGTCAGTGGTTGGCCCTAATTTTTTGTTTCCATTTTAGGCTAACGTGATGTAGGTGTTGTGTTTTAAATTTGGTCAACAGCAATCCTCTATCGTCATAATACTCACTACGTTCAGAATTTTCGGTATCGTAATTCACATTCTTCATTTACCTTTGTTCGTATTTATTCCAACAAACCTAGAGTTATCCCACACGTGTTCTAGAGAATTTTGGGTGAGTAATTTGTATATTTTGAGAATTATATTCTATAACGACCCCCCCCCCTTCTTCCTAGAAAACCAGAGTGGTCATTCAGACCCCAGATGTCTAGTGATTGGTTGGCGTTCTCATATTTAAGGGGAATAATTACATGGTCATACCTTGTTTCTCACATCAGGAACGACCCACGTGAGCTTAGGGATTGATCGCTGGATATTTCATAGATACGATTGAGTTGTAGTAATAAAATAAGATAATGGGAATCATGCACACAACCAAAATAAACAAGAAAGCACGAAAGTATGTTTTTAAGTTTGTGAAAATTACAGTCCCCATGGATTAACCCCTCTAATATATGAGTTAACCTCTTCAATTGTGCATCCTAGCACCACCACTCTCTGGATTATGAAATATTGGATTTTTTGTCACTTGTTGAGCTTCTTCTCCTATTTGATAGAAAAGGGTTGCAGTTTATCGGCCCCGATTTGTGCCTAATCCTCATCAGTTTGAATAATAGGCATATTTTGTGATGCTTGCCTCATCTATTCCTCGAACTATATCAATTGTGCCCTAAATCATGACATGAGTCCCAATTGTACATATGGAAAACAGAATTTTCATTCCCACACACCCTCAAGCATTGGATCTCTTGCTAATTCTCTAGAAGTTTCATGATATTGGCATACTTTCTCCACTTCCGTCTAACACTGTGGCTACAGTCATGTTCCCATATGTTCTCTTCCATGTAATCCCGAATGATTGTATAAAGAAGTTGGGAATCTAATCCACTATCGCATAGCTCGCGTAGCTGGGAAAGAGTCTCACCATCTAGTTTATCCACTCTACTTGTGGGGTCTCCTTGATGAAGAACTTGATCAGTTTCCATGACTGGAGATGGACGACCTTTCTATCCTCTTCATCAGAAGTGGTCTCATCCCAGTCCTCTAGTTGGCAGTTTCATATGTTGGTAATGCCTCTAGAAATTTATCAGCAGGGTATTCTTCAGGTGTCCTGTCAGATAGACTAGGTTCTATGTCATCGGTTTGATCCTCATCACTGGATTCCACCTCGATAATATCAAGTTTTGTCCCGCCAGTGGTCCTATCTGTTATTATGTTCTCTTTAGTCTGTTCAGCATGAGCATCCAATTCTATGAAGATCGATGTTCCCCTTGGAAAAGGAGCGCCAGGATCCCTAACCATCCTCGCTTGGGCGGCCAACACCATTTGAAAAACCATTCTTGTAGAAATGAACAGATTTCAGTTTTTGTGGTTCAATGGACAACAGTTATGGATTATATGAAGGAGAATAATTATAGAGATCAAATAATTGGTCTCTCCCTTGAGAATATGCTGTCAGAATCATGGGGTGTGGACCCCAATACATGGTTGGGAACTCTGAAGAATCTGAGAGAACAATCATTGGCATCGCAACCCTGCTAGATTCTGCATTTACCATTGTCCCAGGTGCAGACCCCAAATCTATGTATTTTATCATATAGGAATGGGTCTTATGTATGTGGTTCTCTTGTATAGGGAAAATGTCAGTTGAGAAGGCCTAGATGAACTAAATGAGGACCACGGAGAAATGTTTTATAGTTTACCTCAAGAGCCTCATAAATCTCTTCCAGCTCCGAGGTTGCAACTTCTCTTTCCTCTAAAGGGCTCCCTCCACCAGCCTCTTTCCCTGAGGAAGAATCTTCTCATTCTTTTAGTAAGGGGAAGCTCTCCCTCAACGCAGTAGTGGAAAAATGTGGTGGGACTATTTGGTTAAGCAGTACTTTCACTCGGTGTATCATTGGAAACAAAGTACCCTCAGAGTGCACAAAGTCCTCTAGAATGGTGATGTATTGCTCCCATTCCTGAGACACCAGAAAGTCATCCTTGGCATGGATGATCTCTAAAAAATCCATCCTGAGATGGTTAAGGTGGTCTCACATCTGGAAAGGAATAAGAAATTGTCTGTATACGTACCAAGTGTATCATGCCTTCGTAAAAATAGTGTCCTTAATCATTTCTATGTGGCATATATTCTTTCCAAGAACCTGAGTGGATATCCTACGGAACCCCCTGGGTGGCCTCCCTTCCTGTCAGCTCTGCTCCTTAGGGATCATTGGGTATGCCGCTATCTCTTTACTCCTACTCAGTGTAGGTCCTGCAGTTTTTTGACTCATCAATACTATAGCCCCACCATCACAGCATGTTATTGACACTTTTTGGCCCCGACCTCGATGTTGAGGAGGCACCCCATCACCAATATGGATGGTTCATTGATTTAAAATTTCCCCTAGGTAGGTTGCCTCCTAGATCTTGGCATATTCCTTGACTAGCTTGTAGATAGCTATGGGTGAAGACAGATAAATCCGTATTTTCTCATCCTCCTGTGTGAACATGAGCAATATATTCCTTATCACACATGGATGTTCCTCATGGATTACTCTTAGATAGAATTGCTAGGGAAACCTCTGTATGCACCGAAACTACCTCGCAAAGTGGTATAGGGTGTACGGCTCACAGATAGGCTTATGATTAATATGTGCCACCAGAACTCCACCCTGAAAGGCCAAAATATAGGAATGATGCTCCTCAGTTCCCTGTCCATCATCAATGAATACACTTTTTGGAAACGGAAATGGATGGATGTTGAATTCATCAGCCTTCCAAACTTTTTTCAGCACCAACGGTGGAGTCAGCTTGGCTGGAAATCTCCCCACCGATTTCAAAATAGTTTTTCAGAAGTCTGATCTACTAGGGTAAATAGGGTTCTGATATTCATAGATTCACATGTTCTTCTCTATCCATCTATACAAAATATGGATTGGTCTGCACTCCCTATGTGGCTTCTTTCCCTCATGGATTTGTCATGACATGTTGTACATCTTGTCCAGTATCGGGATCCCCAAGTTGACACACTCCCCCATCGCCATCACAGAAAACATAATTAATATGCTTGGATGCACACCTATGTTTGTGTCCCTAACCATCAAAATTCATCCATAGATAAGTTCAAAGATAATCCCATCTATCCTAACCACCAATTGCTACTTGGTGTTGACATTGTACCCCTGTAGCTTCAATTGGTTTTCCCACATGGTTCTCCAATAAGAATTCTCTTTACTACAATGGGATCCCTTTGGACAGGTGGGAAGTTTGACTGGTAGATTCCTGGGTGCCTCCTCCCCTTCAGTAGTAGGAATTGGTGGGATGTTTATGAAACGCTTAAACCACAACTTGAAATGGATGTCCCTCACCGACTGCTTGTCCTCACCCAACACCAGATCCATCAGTGACTTTGTTGGTTGTAAAATCTTCTCCATATTATCCCATGTGTTCTATATGGAGAGGAACTCGTCATACATTTCCCCTAGGATTTGAATCATTGATATCTTGTGAAGGTCCTAGAGGTTGATGTTGAACTCCCCATGGTGAAGATGAAAAGTATTGTTCCTCAATGACCACCTACTCAGCAACACCTGCATCATGTGTTTCAGTTGATAAATGTGGAATTGGGAGGCCCACACCACTTCATAGAGCCCTACTCGATTCATCTCTACCTCAAATTCCTCATAGGATGCACAAACCCAGTAAGACTAGGCCCAATCCTCTATAAAATTAACGCCCTAGCATAGGTCTCAATAATCAGTCCACGCTTTCTCAAGGTTCCCCAAAGCCACATTGAGGATGATGTGGTATTGTGGGGGATATACCTATGGCTCTAGTTCCTTCCAATTAAAATTTTTTACTTGGTTTTATAGGAAGTTTTCATTGAAATGTGTGTGTTCTTCCCATGTATGATTGTTGGCAGCCTTGAACCACTAAAGCTAATATGGTGTACTCTTGAACCACTAATTTGGTTCATCCATACTTTCTTCAGGTATGATAATGTCATCCCTTAGTCCAAATCTATTCTGAGGTAGTCTATTTATGAGAGGATAGTTCTTTTTTATTTCTGACTGGAGATCCAGTAAGGATTCATGGTATGAATGGCTTCGCACGTATTCTCAAATGCCTAGATTATCTTTCATCTCTTCCCTTCAGGCAGTATCCGTGGGGACCCCCCGAGTATCTTCTTGGTTGGCCATCTTGTCCCAAGACTTTAGTTTTTTTGTTCTAGTTAGTTGATCTTGATCGCAAAGCTTGATCGCAGAGACTGGCCATAGAGTTATACCGCAAAGCTCATATACACAATTTGCAGACCACACAATCGCAAACTCTAAGGACTCATTGTGCAGTGCAGAGTAAAAAAGAACTGGGTACTCAAAGAGTGATCGCAAAGAGCATAGAGCTTCGAAAATTTAGATCTTAAGTACAGATATGTGGAGACATGTGAAGAAAAAAGAGGATTCTTCATCCTCTATATATAGGCAATGACCCCCGAGCTTCATAGCACGCCCCGATGCATGGAGCTTTGTGGAAATCTCAGCCCGCGCTTTGTGTACCCTCTTTGCATTTTCACTTCGCGATTTGCCTAAATTTTGGGGATATGCCCTCTGAATCCAACCCTCATTTTCTTCTTGGCTCCAATTTTGAGGGGGGAATTTTTTGGAACCAAAATATATGCGTTAGAAAAAATAAGAAAAGAAAACTAAATGGTACCAAAGGGGATGCTTCCCAATGCACCCTTTAAAATCCCTTCAGCACCATGACCAGTGCAATGCCAAGGCCTTCTCTGTTCCCACCATAATGAAAAGTGACAGTCGACCCCACAACTACGAAAAACATGATAAAAGTATCCACATCATGGAGGGGAGGACTTTCACCTCTTCGAGTCCTTCAAAATTTATGGAAGCCTCTGTAACCACCATAGAGGGAACAAAGGAAGCCTCTTCGCTGCATAGGGGATGACGGTCAACTTCATGAATTCAAGAAACTTGAAGAAATATACTTCCGATAGTAGATCCCAAGTTACTTTATGGCATTCCCTCAGAGTATCATACCCCCTAGCACCTATAAATGCCCAACTCCCCTCATTACCAAGGGAGAGGACCCCGACCTTTCGCCTTCTGAATTTCCAAATCACGAAGCACCCTTTTCTCCATGAACCAACTAGGAAAATGAATCATCCAAGGTAATTAAGAATTGTGAAAACCCTTTCTGATTGTTTGGATTCACCCCGACATTGAATAGGGATTCCCTTCACGAAGCCTATGGTCCATTATACAGCGAGTAGACCCCTTTGGCTACTCAGGACTTTGCGAAATACCCTAGATTCGCAGAACACCCACCAATCACATATGAACTCCATTCTTAGGCTGGGTCACTATGCTTCACAAATATTTCTACTCTGCGATCCTCAATGCTCTATGATCCCTTATACTCTGTGAGACCTTGTTCTATATGAGCCCCTATGCTTTCTGATCCAGAGATCTCTACAAACTCATGTTCTCTTCGAGCCCATGTACTCTATAGGCCCCTAAAATTTTCAAATCTCATCTCTATGAGGACTCTTTCTTCACAAACCCTTCTCTTGTGTGGCCTTCCGGGTTTCTATGACATGGTTTCAAAGTCCCTTGGGTGGATCTTCATGTTGCATTGATTTTCCTCATGCTTATTTTCATCAGAACGCTAATTCTTATAGCTTCTTTGCATATCCATGCTAATGTGGACCCCCTAATGGTTCAATCCACAACCCAGTTAAATCATGGAATTACTTGTGCTTTCCCTCTCTCAATAGTGGGTTGGTACAAGTTATGTAAGTCCTAGGGGTGAGGATTTAATCCTCACCATCCGATCTACATAACATTAAACTTCCAAGCACCAGCATCCACAACACATGATGTTAAACTATGATCACTGCATAAGAGATAAATATTGAGAGGACCATGAATGGGATGGGAACTAGTACCTTCTCACTCCCCTCTCCATCTGAGCTTTGTCACCATGCACACCTCGACCGGTCTTTTACATAATCCACGAACCAACTTGATAGGGTGTTTCGGGTATGGTGGACATATCCTCCTCATATATATGGACCCCTACTCAGGATTCCCTCTCAATGTAATCCCTTTTATCCTATCTAGTCCACTAACCATACATAATCCCCACTCCATTCCTTGTAGACGCACCTTTCATGACATGATCATCAGGTCATTATTGCCACTTGTTCCTCACACCGAGCATGAATCATGTGGGATTAGATTATGAATCAACCATGACATACTCTTTGGTCCACCTTAGTGCCTAAGCCCCATCCACCTATCCTACCGAACTATGTGGACTTTGATCCTTTCACCTTTTTATGCAAGTTACATAGGAAGCCTCCCCGAGGTTCAAGCTCAATGCCCATCGGTCCCGACCATTTTACATTAGTTCACCCTCATCCAGCATGACATTAAATTGTATATACCTTCCATCCCACATGACATTAAACTATGTTAATTCAAACTACATGGGTTTTGATCCCTATATCCTAAGACATGGTACGTGGGAAGCCTCCTTGAAATTCCACCCCAAACACTATTAAACTTCAACATCCCCTTTGTTAGGACCCAAATCCCTGGTCCGCCCCTTAGTGGTGTCAGACCAGTTTCTGGGAAGCTAACCATGTATAGGCTCTTCCCTCAATCCATACTCCTCCAACCATGAGTGTCCCTCTTGAGATGGCATGCTAACCACGTGTAAGATTCAGCATATCGTTGGGTTTCCATCCTTTGTGTACACTATGATTCCAAACCTCATCTTATACTGTGTGGACTTTGATTCCCTACCATGGGGATATGTAGGAAGCCTCTATGAGGTTCAAGACCATAACCCATGTCCCATCCCAGTCTCTTTTTTGAGCCTTTGTGTTTCGAGAAGATCCGGCCTTAACTCGTTGGTTCTATTTCCTTTGAGTCCTCATCTACGCATATGTTATTATGATCCGCCTCCTCAGGTGACCCATCACCCCATCCTAAACTATGTGGACTTTGATTCCCTACCATGGGGATATGTTGGAAACCTCTTCAATGTTCAAGCCCAAAAACATCACCAACATGCTGGATCTATCTCCATCTCTGCGACACTTCATTCATCTCATCCTAGTTTTACCTGGGCTGCCACATCCTTGTGAACTCATGCCATACTCAGCCCGCTAACCATGTGTAAGCCCCATTCATCTCATTTCTCTTTACATCACTTGGGCTGCTAACCACATGTAATCCCTATTATGTATTTGGCTTGTTGTCTATTGTGTACACCCTGATCCCATGATTCACCCTCTCTAACTGCGTGGGTTTTGATCCCTGTATTCTATACAGGGTACGTAGGAAGCCTCCACGAGGTTTAATCCCATCCAATTGTAAGACTTGGTGTCCCCTTTTCCTGGACCTAATCATCCTTTGATCTGCCCTTTGAGATGTCCATATTAGCCTTCATGGTGTGATATCTTCCCTTTATTTGACACACCACCTCGTATCTGCCCTCATTAGGTGTCTCTATCCACCCATCTAGTAAACCTCCCAGGTGCTCTCTTTTAGGGATATACCCATCTCATCCACTCCGATTAGTGTTCTGATCTTTTTGATTTGTCTCCACTAGACTTTAAACTCGCGGAATACCCTATGTTAGACATGTTAAGACAAGGGAAACCTCGGATACATGCCTTTGTCATATAATTCCCTACATTCAGTGTGGGGTGTCTCGGGCTTCTGTTCCCTCGAGAATCCTATCATAAGGGTACGAAATACAGGTGTACTATTTTTTCAGTGTCTAAACACACCGACGATTCCCAACATGACTACTCCCCTGACCAAAGGTTTCTTCCCAAACATGACCCCATAAAATGTCCTCATATAAGCAGTTTAATTAACTGGAATCCACAAAGATATGGAACCAGGTATAGTTTCATGAACAACGTCTCAGTCTTTAAGGGAGACACAGACTAACTGAAAATTTTTGAGGAGAGATCCCTGGAAGGAGAGGCCAACATCCCATCATCTCGTTTCAATCAAGGAGAAAACATCTCTAAAGAAGTGATGAATGTCACTCGCCTTTGGAAAGCGGGAATGTGGGGCAACAAACTGTTGTGTGTCCTCCTTGACAAATGGATGCGCGCACCCCAATGAAAGTGTTGGAAATAATAACAAATGAAATGAAGAAGAATAAAAGAACATGAATTTCATCTAATCATCCATTAGGCTAACCACATATAAAAAATAAATAAAGTGATAAAATTGTGTATGCTCTAATACTATCCTCGTGCCTCACCAAATCCCATTCTCTAACTATATCCAATCTATCTCACTTGATCATATAACACTAGGCCTCTTCCCTACCTAAACCTATAAAGAGTGAATTCTTCTCATGTACCCCAAGTTTCATGGTATATTGAGAAGGGTTTAAGTATAACTCAATAGGGAAACACCAATGAGGCCCTAAACATAACTAGTAAAGTTGTGCATAAACATGTGATATGAACGATATAAATAAAATCCTAAATAATATTAAATAAATAAATAATAAACATCAATCCTCATGTTCTAACATGCCACTCAAGATCAACCAAACCTATTTCAGCTGGTGTTGGATGTATTTAATCACAAAAACCATCATCTGGAACCTAGGGGTGTACACACTCCATGATAAAAAACAAGTAACCAAATATAGAACACTTGGGAATAATTGATCCCTACTAATAAATAAGTAACATGTCATCCATAACTCAAGGTATGACTCTACCTACCATGAAACACTTAATAAATCATCTGGAACCTAGGGGAAGATTATCCCTCTTAGGAAGCATGAAATAGATCATCTGGAACCTAGGAGAAGACTTTCCATGTTGGGGAACATACAAAAATAACCCAAGGGTGTTCCCACACCCTTCATGGAAATGCATATCAGATAATCTAAAACCCATGGGCCGACTACAATTTCTTGGAACCATACATCAATAACCCACAGTTTTGCTCACGCCCTTCTTACAAAGACACATTTGATCATTATCCAACATAGGTTGGCCTCATTCCTTAACCCATGACACATATCCTAGGTTTTCCTCTCAAACACCCAGCCTATATTAATTACCAAAACCATGTCAGAATACATTCATCAGTCATTGATTTTTAAGGTCAAATAGAAGATTGATGATACTTAATCACCTAAACTAACCCTATATATGGTCAAAATATCATTGGGGTTCCCATCAAGGTCCCCTAAGACTCACCATAATCCGAACACCCCGAATGGGATCCTCTAGATCATCACATATCTTAGGCCTATGCCCATCACTCAGAGAGCATGAAATCCCTCAGCACTACCATATTCACTTCAATACCTTAGAGTACTCCTAATAAATCCATACAACATAACACTCGATAGATTGAATAATGCCCATCACATCTACCAATATCATCCTAGGTCAGTCCATTCACCCAACCTATAATAGTCTACCTAGGGTATACTCACCCAGTTACTCACATACTAGTGGGAGAGGAACACTCAACCCACTCTCAAAACATCCAGAAAAAGGATTTAAGGCATCTCACAATCCCATCATAGCCTACTTGGGCCAACCATTTTAGTTCAACCCTCTCCTCTATGAGGAGGTGTCAAGGGAACCTACACCAAGGTCACTATGTTTTATCCATTTCACTTATACCCCTCTTGGGTCTCAGTATGTAAACTGCAACATCTTTGATCAAGCCTTAGGTGATCAATGGATGAGGCATTAACTAGTGTACAAGGGTCTATGTGGTCATTTAAATTATTTATTTTAGATAGTTTATTTAACAAAATATAATTAAATTCAACTTCACAACTATGGAAGGACAACATATCACATTCCATATTTCAAAAGAATAAAACATAGGGGTATGTTCAAGGTACCACCTACCACATATAAATTTATTTCCTTTTAAGAAATCTCATTATCCCTCTCTAAATCTCTTCTAGAAGTTTTCCATCCACATGCGGCCTGATCCATCTCTTCACACTAAAACTATAACCAATTATTCCCAAAAATTCTGTTGTATACTCTTGACACCACTCTGATAAAAACAAATCTAATAAAATGGTGAAAATAGTATGAATACATCATCCTAGAATATTATATATCCATGCTGAGTAAAATCCCCATCATATTGAGATGACTCTACCATGATCTAGTGGAATCATTAATGAGACCCTTGAATCTCCATAGGGTCACCATCAAAACCCACCCCAACCATGGGGGATTAAAGGAGAAGAATAGGTGGGAGATCCCCTAGCTCGACCATGCATAAGGGAGGATAAGAGAGGGATGAGGATTAAAAATTACCAAGGAAAATATAATTTCCCACATTTGAATAAAGTTAGGATATCCACCAGATTTGATAAATCATGCGCCAACCCAGAAAATTGTATTATCCACGGTTGCATACTTTATATAGTCTTTTCATCTATTTTATCAAATTGTTTTTCAATCATTTAGTTGGAACTGTCCAACCTGTACCCCCTCACATATATGGTTACACAGTTTTTCAAACCATATTCTAGACATATAGATACCATCAAACTCAAATTGAAATCTTTTCATGCTCTATCGACAATCATGAAAAAAATACACCAAAACTTTAAGAAAACCCAACCTGCATCGCTTCTTCATATGGTTCCACCTAATCGTGCAACAACTATGTTATAGGGTAAAACCCATTCCAATAATCCAAATTTCAACCGAAAACACTTTAAACTCGCCTGATAAATTGAGACACCTCTCAAGACTCAATCCATATCCAAAATTACTATTTAAAAATGATCCAACTCCTTAAATACCTATCTGAATCTCGATTCTCACAATGACCCCTATCTCAGAATCAAAAATTCAAATTTCCCCAAATATTTAGAAACCATAATGATAAAATTTATTACAAACTAACCACATTTTCAATTCTCTTCCCTTTGAAATATCAATGGTCTTTTAACCATTAATATTTTCCTACCTAATTCGTTGATTCGTGATCAAATCATCATTATCTATCCATAAACACTAAAAAATATTCTATTGTGAAACTCTAAACATGAGTTTCCCTACTCATAAAACTAGATACAACCACACATAATCATTATCATAAAAAAGATGGTACTTACTTATAACTTTATATCTCTAAACAATAGGTTTTCATTGACTGATTCATTTTTAGGATCATAGTTCTCCATACTATAAGTCTATGTTGATAAAGGATAATTATGAATCATGGTCTCCCATCATTAGAATATCCTACCAAGAACATATTTCTAGTAGTTTAATTACACACTCGGTTTATTTTCTATCTCAATACACCCCATCATATGCAGGAATACCATTTGGTCCTACTTAGTCTAACCATTATCAAAAAATACTCGAACTCACCAGATAGAGAGTTATCACATCACCTATTCATGACTCCTCAACATCCAAAGGCCTCCAAGGATCATCCAAAACACCACACTAATGTTTCAACCAAACTCAAAGTGTAATCCCATGGTTGGATACTCATCGAACCAAATATATTATCAACTCCACCCATGAGCACTAACACACCCCTACCCTGACTCAACCTTGGATCACATCAAAACCATCCCAAGCACAATGTTAATGAATGATCTCTAGACAATACCACATCTGTAAAAACCCCAACCCCATTAGCCCGTAATCAGTGCCTTACTTTATTACATTAGTATAGATACAAGATACAAATCCCAAAGGACTGATTAGTTTAGTAGTTTTTGGTATACTAGATACATACATTGACCTTAAATTATAATTTAAAATATAGAATATAATATAGTGAATAATTTGAAAACACCGTTATTATCCTATCTTAACTCGGAATATCAGTCATAATTACCTTCTTGGAATCATAAGGAAAATTAAAACATAAGAAAGGGATGAGATCAGATGCTCAGTAAGGGTATACATAAAAAGAATCTATTATAAATAAGAATAAAATATTATGGAAATTTAATTATCTAAAACACATTCCATTTGATTAATAACTTGACTATAATATGTTAGGAATAAAATATGATCAAAAAATTACATATAAATAATCACATGGGAATGATAATTAACCATGGATATTCTATTAGTTGAATAATCTCATGGAATATTAATAACTAATCTCATAATGATAGAATGCATAATTCCAGATGTCTAAGACATACTATCAAGTCATTGGTTAAGAAGTATACACAAATGGGTAATGCCTCGACCAAAATTCAGTCAAGATTGTCTTATAAGACCTACCGGCACATCAGGGGGATATAGTGGTCCCCTCTTATCTCTTTCTATGTACAATTAATTACACACATGATAGGGGTGAAACATAATCAACAAAAACATTATTATTGAAACACTATCATATAAAATGTGAATACTTTCCCCAATCAATAAACATAACCACAGACCATTGAGAGTAATACGAAGAATGGTATCAAAATAGAACATCCACAATCAAACTGATAAAAAACCATCCAAATAAATAATAAGGATGATATGAATAAAAAATATCCCTTGTGGGTCATAATTAAATTAATGGGTTAATGTAATTTATGAAAAAAAATATTTAAAAACATTCTTTGAGAAAAATATCCTTTTCACTTAGAAATTCAAAAAAAAATTACAAAAAATTGAAAATACATTTAATTTAAAATAAAATTTTTAAAAATTATAATATAATTTAAACAATTTGGGTGGTCATGAAGGTTGTAATTTTTTTCATGTTTTACACATAAAAAATTATTTCTTACACTTTTTCAATAAAACCGAAATGGGCATTGTTTTGAGAATGATATGAAGATTTCTTTCAAAACATTTTGAAAAAATTAAAACATGGGTAAAAAATACTTTAACTAATTATAGTAGAATATTAAAAATCATTCCAAAAAAAATTTTTAAAACAAAAACACAAAAGGGAAATATTCCCCAGCAGATACTTAAACACAAACAATCCTGGATAATGATGAGATTGTGAAATAAACCCTTACCACTTTGAAATCAATTGAATTGTATTCCCCATAACATTAAATGAAACTTTAAATACCATAGAAATAGGTATATTCATCATATTATATTAAATTGTTAGTATATACACCACACAAAATAAATAAGTGGTGAATAAGGCATGTATCCCACATAAATAAAAGGGGCACGAAAATCTCGTACCTTGCACTTTTCTTTAGTTGAATGGACTTTCACCTTATGTATAGTGGTTTAAAACATGTTATTAATTTAATAAAAAACCATATCTATATATATTATATCATATATGATCCTATTATATAATCTTATCACTCATTTTTAAAAAATATTTCGTTCTTACCCTTGATTCGGCTATTAACTGCTTCATTTTCCTATGCATATTTTGTCATATAAGTCCTATTTATTATGCATAGGATATAGTTATTTAGTATCCAGAATGACTTTAAGGTAATATATATCATATATTCATTATATACATTCTCAAAATAATTTTTTAATAGTGAACATGGAAAATGAGGCATGTCGTGTCGTGGAGATGATAGGTCATACATACACACGAGCGATGATATCATTCCCTTAACGGTGAAAGGGTAAGGAATTGTACGGTATATTAATTTTTTCAAAATAAATATTAACTCATATTGATTATATATATCCATTATTTCCATCATTATACCCAACAAAGTAAAGTTGTGACTATAACAGATTACACCACGGTGTGGAATGATAAGTCGTACGTACACACGCGTGATGCCTTTATTTTTCATGGGATGTATAAAAGGTGGAATATGGTTTCTCGATAATCATAATAACATATCATAATATATATTTTATGGGATATATTACTTTATAATGAAAACAACACATGAATAGGAAGTAGAATAATAAATAAACATGAAAGTGTCGATAAAGATTATTACCTCTTTGTTAGTAGACTACTTTAATCTCTTCATAAGGGATCTAGGTTTGATCTATTGAAAAGAGAATAACCTCAATAAATTAACTAAGGATGTATATAAGATAAATTTTCATAGTTTGGTCCTTCTATATAGCTCAAATTGGTGTAAATAAATGAGGGAGGGGGTTCCCTTTTATAATTGAGGTGAGGGGCACATTCAGAAATCCTCAAAATATTAAAATATAATAAGTATATTCCAGATTCAAAGACTTATAAATGGACTATAAATGAATATTGGAATACTGTTTCGACCATATCTTATCACCTTTGTTATTATTTAACATTTTTGGGATTTTTAAATAATATAATAAAATATGAATTCAATATAATATCATTATAGTCAAATTTGATACTATTCATTTAATTTGAATTCAAATACATTAATACAAGGTGGAAATTCCAAAATAATTTTATAAAACACCTCTAATACATCTTATAGATCTATATGATTAATTATACACATTAAAAAATCCCAAATATATCTAAATTAATACCTTTATAATCAATTGTTTTATTTTTTTGTTAATTAAATAAATATTGTATTCGCATTGCAGAAGAATTTAATATAATTATATAATTTATATAAATTAAATAAGAACTTTCATAATGCAAATTATTTCATTAAGATAAAAAATGGATATTTATTTTTGTTTATATCTTTATTTTTTTCTTTATGTTGACACATAAAAGATATTAAATACAAATAGAGTGACATTTTGTACATATCATTGATTTAATTAATATATAATTTATTTTCATAGAAAAGTACCCATTAAACAAAAAACTTATAGCCTAATGTGACATGTGTCGAGTATTTTTCTTAAAATATTTTTTTACATGTTTAGTTCATGGTTATACCATTATGTTTTTGTTTTAACCCTTATTTAACCCTTTTAACTCATACTATGACAACATTAATTTTTACTATTTAAGGGTTAATATAGTTATATAACATGTCAAAATATCAATAAATAATCACTGATCAAATTTTAAATCTTATCCCAATCATTTGGATGAATTTTATATTTTTTAAAAAGTTATATCATTTAATAAAATATTATTCATTTTAAAATCTCATTAATATCAATTTTGACACTATTTATTACATTGACTTTTAAAAATATCAATAAAACAAAATATATTAAAATCACTATTTTTAATACATCCATAACATGTCAAGTTAATCAATAAAATTCATTTATGACATTAATTATCTCAAATTATATTTACTTTGATATTTTTAATATCATTTATTTGATATTTCTATTAATTAAACAATTACTACATCATCATTATGAAAGTATTTATGATAATTATTTATTCAAAAAAAATTAAAAATAAATTTCCATTATTAAGATAAAAATTATATATTTCAAAATTAAATTTATAGTTGAATATATTTCCTAGGTAACCCTTTATTAAAAACATTTAACTTGTTAAAACTAAAAGTATGACAAATTTGACTTTTCATTGAATAAAATATTATTAAGGTTATATTCTCATCCAAGTGGAAATAAATGGTTATATAATCTATAATTTAATTCTATATACTAAAAATACTAATCTAATAAAATTTGGACAAGTGTTAGTGTCATTTTATAATATTTTTACTATTATTTTTACCTTTAATTACATAATTTACCCTTAACTATGGTAATAAAAATTACTATGTTTACTATTCATATTTTCTAAAAATAAAGGGGACCTATTTATTAAATTCTTTCCTTATAATTAATAATATTTAATTCATTTTTCAAAATAAAAAATACTTAACTTGCTAAAATTAATTTAAAACTATCCCATAGATGTGGCGTGAAAGCGTGTTTTTAAAGTGAAAATGTTTAAAAGTTTGAAATGTTTTTATATCCAAATTCAATATAAAAGAGATTAAAATGACCTTAATTGGATTGATATATTTATAAATGATCTAATCTTAGTTTACAGTCTATTTAAAACATAATTTAACAATATAAATTATTCATATGAAAAGTTTGTTTTCAATTAAAATGTAGTATTTTTCACTATTCATCAAAAAAATGAAACTTATTATAAAAATGAAAAAAAATAACCCTAATAAAATTTTTAGATTAAAATTAAAAAAATTATTATTATTATTTAGCTAAAATTTAAAAAATTATCAAAATTTATTTTTAAAAGAAGCGCACCATCAAAAGACGACAAAGCTGCCTCTAGAAAAATATAACTTTTTTATGTAAAATGCATTTATTTTTATATCATTTATAGAAAATGCATAAGATTAATGTTAAATATTAGATTTAATATTATATATATATATATATCTAAAATACATATACATGTGTAAACTATATTTTCATAATTCAATGAATCATGTTCATACCTATCATTCTAACGACTAGATTATGACGATAATATTTAAATAATAATATTTAGTTATTTGTTTAAACTTTCTATTTTGTATCTTGTATGCTATCTAACATAGTATTTACTTTTATAAAATTTGTATTTTACATTCTCCCCTCATTTAATTAATTTTTTCCATGCAATTTGAATTAAAAATTCAAAAATTAAAGGTTGATATTTGAAAATTCCTTTTTGGGAAACTCACATAATAAATAGGGTTAATAAAAAATCCTCTAAATAATAGGGAAATGCAAATGTTAAGGTCGGTAAAAAATTATTCTTTTGAATAGGATAAAATATGTGGAAGGTGAATATATGGAAGAAAAATATAAATATCAAATTCTTGTGGAGAGTGGTAGATAACATGATCATTAGAAAGTTAACCGTCACAAAATAGTAAATTTGTGATGGGTTAAAATTCCATTGATTTATATATAATAAATTAAATACATTGCTTTTTTCTTCCAATATAATTTTCCTATAGTTTATGTATTTTTTCTATCAAGGTAAGTATGTGATAAAATAAACTTACTTGATTTATTTTGACAACCTAAGCATATTCTCATCCGTTGGTTATACTTCGATATATTTTCACTTAATCTATTATGCCTTGAAATCAATGTTCAAGATGATTTTTCATGACTGATTCACTTTAATGAATCATAAGATCCATAAGTCATTCCATCACCCTTTAAATATTTACTAAACCCAAAATTGTTAGTATATGTTTTCAAAAAATAATAATATCTAAAGTTCAACTTATTCCATTCCATAAGTAGTACACATCCAAAATATGTCTGTCCAAATTAAATGAACAAAGATTTATAATAAAGGTCACTAAATTTACAATATCAATTTAACATCATATTATCCCCAAATAACATATTATATCTCTTATTTTCACATACCAAATATATGAATACCTTGATCACTTTTAAACTATAATAAAAACATCCATGCTTCTAAATCCTTAGAGAACAAGTACTACAATAAAATAATTATATATCTTATGATTCTTATGACTAGAAAATCATTAATAAAAAACTTTTATATCATAATTGTTGAATCCAAAACACAAATACTTTAATTATTCCACTTATACTGTAGTAAAGTAATATTTTTGACCTTTATCCATTTTCTTCTTCTAAGTTATATTCCCTTTATTTTTGGTAAATTATTTTTCATAGTGTCCCATGTCCTTGAGATTTAAGAATTGGACAACATATTTCATTACCTTACTATCATGAGCATGGTATACTTTCTTTCCACACTTTTATAAAACTCTCATTCCCTTCAATCCAGTATCAGGGTGTTTCCTTACAAGATTATCATATGTGGGAAAATCCTTCTTTCCCTTCTTCCCTTTATCTATATTTTTCTTTATCAGACTCTTCTTCTCTTACTTCATTTGGAGATCATAATATTGGATAATTATTTATTTATCTTGATAGAACATGATACTATATCCTCATATGATGACAAATTTTGGAAGACTTGTACCTTTTGAATAATTGGAATAATCCAATTGAGGAAATGGTCAAACTTATTCTTTGAATTACATACAAAGTCTACAACATGACTTTATACCCTTGTAAAGTTGGCTTCATACTTAGAAACATTATCATTGTCCTTTTGTCTCATACTCAATATTTTCCTCTCTATATCCGATCATTTTTTCTGAAGAAAATATTTTTCCAAGAAAATTTCCTTAAATTACTTTTATTCCATACAAGTTATTTCTTATGTATCCTTAGTGTTTGGAATCAATAATCAATATTGATCTATATCCTCTAAGAGAGATAAAATTTCATGACAACCATTTCCATTTCATTACATCCCAAAGAGAGAAATATATTATCTAAGTAATGTTTTCATTATTCAGGTACAAATGGATTTAAAGTTGCATTGAATAGTGGAGGTTTTTGACACATAAATCATTTTAACATTGTCACACCACATTTTGGATCAGTAGTCTACTCTATATGGTAATGTTTATTTCATATAACATAAGTCAATTTTACCAATATAGTTATAATTTGTTCATCTCCAACTCCAGCTTCAGATCCAGCTTTATTATCTTTCCTAGGAGGAAAATCCCTACAAGCATTGATACAGTTCCATTCCTTCCACTATGTGCCATTTCTAAAAAAACGGAATACACTATATTATATCATAACATTTGGAAACATTATTTCTAATAATAGAACTAGAGAATCACATAACCAAAATTGAAAATTTATGTATTACTAATCTCTAAATCATAAGCCTAGTTTATTTGGATATCTTTCTAAATTCTATCATAGGTTCTCATTATCTAATAACATTTTCCTAAATCTAGTTCCCAAGGATTCTTCAAAACATTCTCTAATACCAATTTTAATGACCCTAGCCCTAGTATCCTATATCTGATGCCTTGATTTATTACATTTTCATGGATAAAATATTTGAATCCAAAAGGATCGATCAGTTTAGTAGTTTTGGTAAACTAGATGCGCACTTGAATAATATATTACAAATTAAAATTTAAAATAAAACATAGCGAATCATTTTGGAAAACCATTATTCTCCAATCATAACAAAGTATATCAGTCATAATAAACTTCTTGAAACCTTTGGAAAAAATGAAACATAATAAAGAGGTTATATAAATTTCTTGTAAAGGGTTTACATATAGCAGAATCTATTATAAATAATCGTAGATTATTATGGAAAGGAAATTAAAGGATACACATTCCATTTAATCAATAACTTGAGCATAATATGGTAGGAATAAAACATGGTCAAATAATTCCATATAAATAATCACATAAGAATGAAACCTAACCATGTGTAATCTAATAGCCAAATAATCATATGTAATATAAATAACTAATATCATAATGATGTGATTCATAACTCTTGATGTCTAAAACATACTTTCAAGGCCTCATCAAATAATTCTACTTAAATTGGTAAGGCCTCAGCCAAAACCCTATCTAGTTTGTCTCATGATATGTACCGATGCATCGAGGGGATATAATGGGCATCACCCATCACTTACTATGTCCAATTCCTTTCAAAAATTAGAGGGGTGAAATACAACCAATATAATAATTCTTATTTAAAAACTAATATCTTAAATGTGAATAATTTCCCCAATGAATAAATATAACCATAACTCATTAATATTAATAAAGAGAATGGTATTAAAATAGAAAATCCATGATAAAACTAATCATAAACCATCCAAATAAATAAGAATGTTGATATTAAAACAAAATATCCCCATTGGATCATAATTACATTAAATAGTTGATTTCATTGATGAAGAAAAATATCTTTAAAAATATTCTTTGAGGAAAATATCCTTTTTCACTTTAAAATTCACTAAGATATTAGAAAACATTTTTAAATTTAATTTCATTGAAAATAACTTTTTTAACAAATATAAGATCCTTTAAAACAATTTATTGGGCACAGAGGATGGAAAATCTGTTCATTTTGTTCATGTTAAAACAAATATTCCCTCTCCTTTTCAATAAAATCCAAATGGTCATTGTTTTGAGAAATGTATAAAGATTCTTTTCAAAAAAATTAAAAGTAAAACGTGGGTAAAAATTTAACCAATTTTCGAAGAATAAAAAAAATTTATTGAAAACATTTTTGGAAAACATAAACATTGAAGAGAAATATTCCCCAATATAGACTTAAACATAAACAATCCCGAATGATGATGAGATTGTGATATAAACCCTTACCAAGTTTTAATCAATTGAATCGTGTGACCCATAAATTCAAGTGAAAATTTAAATACCATGAATATAGTTATAGTCATGATATTATACAAAAGGGGTAGTATATATACCACACAAAAGAAAAAATTGGTGAATAAGGCATGTATCACATGGAAATAAAAGTGAGACGAAAATCTCTTACCTTATGCTTTCCTTTTTTTAACATGATTTAACCTCATATATAATAGTCTAAATCATGTTATTAATTTAAAAAAGAACCATATAAATATTTATTATATCATATATGATCATCTTATATCATCTTATCACCTATTTGTTAATAATATTTCATTATTACCCTTATTTCAGGTGTTAACTTCTTCATTTTTATATGAATGTTTTCTCATGTAAGCTTTGATTAGTGTGTTTGTGATATAGTTTCATCATATAAATAATGATATTAAGTTTATTGATATCATATTTTTTCATTATTTAAATTCTTATAATCATTCTTGAATGGTAAACATGGTAAATGAATCGCATCACGTTGTGGATATGGTCGGTCGTACGTACGCACGAGCGATGATATCATTCCCTTAATGGTCAAAGGTTAAAAGGAGTGTATGGTATATTAATTCTTAATGAATAAATATCATGTCATATTTATTATATATATCCATTATTTCTATCATTATAATCATCTATGTAAATTGGTGATGAAAACAAATTACATCATGACGTGGAGACGGTAAGTCATACGTAGACACTACTTTCATTTTTTATAGGATGGATAAAAGGTGGAATATGGTTATAAAATAATCATAATGACATATTATAATATATATATATATATGATACTGTATTTATTACTTTATAATGTAAAACACATAAATAGAAAGTATAAGAAGAAATAAACTTCAAAGAGTCGATAAATATGTTTACCTCTTCTTCGGTAGTCTTCCTTTAATATCTTCTTAAGGGATATATTTTTGATCTTTTAGATCAAAAAAAATCTATCAAAATTAACAAAGTATGTTTATAATAGAAATGGGTAGAGGTTATTCAATCTATATGTATCAAATTGGTGTAAATATGTGAGGGAGGAGGTTCCCCTTTATAATTGAGGTGAGGGTCATGTTCAAAAATCCTCAAAAAGTTAAAATATCATAAGACTATTCTAGAGACAAATACTTAAAAATGTACTATAAATGAATCTAGGGAGAAATTTTAGACCATATATTATCCCATTTTGGTTTATTTAAAATTTTATCATTTTTTTAAATAATTTAATAAAATATTAATTCAATTAAATATCATTATTTTTAAATTTGATACAATTCATTAAATTTGACTTCAAATAAATCAAGATAAAGTAAAAATTCGAATATAATGATTTAACACATATCTAATATATCTTATATATATATAAAATTTTTTATAAATATTAATTCATCCCAAATATATCAAAATTAGTACTTTTAAAATCATTTATTAAATTTTTATGTTAATTAAATAAATACGGTATTAGCATTGTAGAATCATTTAAGGTAATTATATAATTTATAAAAATTGAGTATAAATTTTTATAATGAAAATAATTTCATTAAGATAAAATTAGATATTTATTTTTGTTCATATCTTGATTTTTACCCTATGTGGACACATAAAAGATATTAAATACAAAGAGAGTGACATTTTGTAACAATCTTTGATTAACATAATATATAATTTATTTTCACGAATAGGTGTCCATTAAACAAGTTAAATTATATATTAATGTGATAAGGGTCAAATTTTATTCATCAAATAAAATTTCAACAAGTTTTGGTCATGGTTATACCCTTATCTTTTGGTTTTAACCCTTACCTAACCCCTTTAACTCTTATCATGACAACATAAACTTTTAATATTTGTGTGTTAACATAGTCATTGTAAACTTTTAAACGTCCCATAAATGTATCACTGATAAAATTTTAAAATTTATCACAATAATATTTTCAAATTTAATATTTTGAATAATTTTATATCATTTAATAAAATATTATTTTATTCAAAAATA
Organism: Viscum album; assembly: GCA_963277665.1. NCBI lineage: Eukaryota > Viridiplantae > Streptophyta > Magnoliopsida > Santalales > Viscaceae > Viscum > Viscum album. The sequence continues at coordinate 1,130,597,846 of OY728150.1, read as the reverse complement.
TCATTAATGTCAATTTTGATCCTATTCATTACTTTGACTTTTAAAAATATCAACCATACAAAATATCTTTGAACCAAATCATTAAAAACATACCTATCATGTCAAGGTAATCCATATAATTCTTTTATGATGTTACGTATCTAAAATTATATTTATTTTCATATTTTTAATATCATTTATTTGAGATTTCCATTAATTAAATAATTACTACATCATCATTGTGCAAGCTTTTATGGTCGTTATTTCTTCCCTAAAAACTAAAAAAAATACCATGATTAAATTAAATATTTTATATTTAAAAATAATATTTATAGTATAATATATCCCCTAGGTAACCCCATATTAAAAATATTTAACATGTTAAAAACAAAATTATGAAAAGTTTGACTTTTCTTTGAATATAATATTATAATGGTTATATTTTCATCCAAATGTCTATAAATGATAAAATAACAAATAATTTAATTCTTATGGATTAAAAATAAAAAAAATATCGTATCTTTGGGGAAATTTTTAGGGTCATTTTCTAATATTTATAAAATTGATATTATCCTAAATTACCTGATTTACTCTTAACCCCCATAATAAAAATTACTAAGTTTATTATTCATATTGTCCAAAAATAAAATGGACCTATTTATTAAATTTGGAAATTATAAAAAAAATATTAAATACATTTCTCAAAATTCAAGACACATAATTGGACAAAATTAATTTAAATTTAATCCCATAGACGGGGCATGAAAATGAGTTTTTAAAGTGAAAATGTTCAAAAGTTTGAAATAATATTATATCCAGATTCAATATAAAAAATAATCCAATTAACATAATTTGATTAATATATATATAATTTATATAATTTTATTTTAAATCCTATTTAATATATAATTTAACACTATAAATTATTCTGATAAAAAGTTTTTTTCAATTAAAATGCAGTATTATTCACTATTCATCAAAAAATGAAACTTATCGTAAAAATACCAAAAATTCACTCTAATAAAATTTTGACATTATAATTTAAAATTTTAAGGTTATTTTTTCAAATAAATATTATAAAAGTGTCAAAAATTAGTTTTAAATTAAGTTTTCCCTCAAAAGGCGACAAAGCTACCTTTAGAAAATTACAGCTTTTTATGCGTCAAAGTTGATTTATTTTTATATCATGTCTAGAAAACACATAGTATGAATGTTAAGAATTATATTTGATACATTATATATAAATTTAATTAATATATATACATGTGTAAACCATATTTTCATAATTTAGTTTATCATGTTCATACCCTCCACTCTAACAGCTAGGTTATAACGATAAAATTTAAATAATAATATATAGTTGCTCATTTAAGCTCATTGTTTTGTATATTATATGATAAAGAACATAAAGAGTCCAACTCAAGTAACTCTCAAAATATATCACAAGTAATCCTCAGTAAGGATTTACATCATTATATACATATAATAATGGCATGAGAAACATCCACAAGAGGTTTTCATAATAAACAATTTCACCATTTTTCACAAAGTTGCCAAATGGGACCTTACAAATTTATCAAAACAAACACTTGCCTAAGGTTCACATTTCAATTTTAATAAATAGTTTTATACACACCATTTATGGTAGAAAACCACTTTCATAAATCCCTTAAAACACTATGGTTACATATTCAAAACACGACTATTTTCATAAGGATGCCAAATAGGACATTTTCCGGATACTCGAGCCAAAACATGTTATAAACCAAAACCCATTTATTTGTCAAACCAATTACACATTGAAAATATATAAAAGGATCCAAAAATAACATTTTCATGCTACAAATGTATTTATGAATCCAAACAAATCATTTTAAATTTCACTAAACACATAAAAGCCAACCGAGCAATTTACCGAACACACGACAAGCACTCTATAACAAAACAACATATTTTAAGAACTTGAAAATGGATAAAATACCATTTTCATGTCATAAATTTATTAAAGATACTGAATCATATTAAAAATACCATAAACCAGGTGTGAAATCTCAGTGAATAATTTATCAAACAAGAAGAGTGCACATTTATACCAAAACAACTATATTTTTTTAATAAAATAGGGCATAAAACATCATTTTTACCCAAAACAATTAAAACCAAGGTTTCAAAGAACATATAATATAAATAAGGTTATAAAATCATTATAATGATGAAACTTAAAGGATACTGGCTTGTTCAAGGGATATCCTACCTCAAATCCGTGGCGGAAAGGAAACGCACACCCCAAATCACCTGTTGCGGTTCCTAACACTCTAGATCTATGAAGACCCACCCTAAATGAACAAAAATCCCCATAAAAATCATTCCAAAACAGTAAAATAGGTCGTTCATGACCAGGGGAGAAGAGGAATCTAAAAGAAAATTGAAGGAGAAGGAAGAGGGGTAATAAAGGAGAGGGAATCTCACCTTGGAAACTAAATGACTCCTCATCTTCTCTTAGATATGCACCCTTAGAGGAACGGAAATGGCTTGTAAATTCGTAGAGATTATACTTAGGTCTGTAAGAACCAGGGAAATTTGATTTGGGTAAAAATAGTGAAAGATGAAGGATTTATGAAAGATACAATTTACCTTAGAAAACTTGAATTATTTCAGGAATCATGAGAATTTTATCCCTAATAATCAGCTAAGATAAGATCCAAAGAGTGAAATTCAAAAATGGGGGTGCGTCTAGGTATCTTGGACTCTATTGGGAGATGGAATCACCAAAAAAATTCAAAAAATAAAAAATATATAAAAGAAACAGATTATTTTTTTTAAACTGGAAATGGGCCCATGGGCTAGCCCAATACCTGAATTGATAACCCAAATTCACCATGATTATTATTTCTTAATGGGTCCAAAAGGATATGTAGGCTTGAATATGTCATGGGAGGAAAAATAGGAAGTGGAATGAGTTAAAAATATTAAAAAATGGAGTTATAAAAGAAACAAAATATGTTTTTAAATCTAGAAATGGGCTCATGGTTTGGCCCAAATCATGAAGTAACCACCTTTTCTACAAAAACTCCCAAATAAGAATTGAGGCACTCAAAGATGGATGATTAGATATAGATAAAACTTCAAAACTCAACATTAATCTCACCCTAGACCCAAGAAAAGGATCAGGATTTCCAATGAATTGGTCAAAACAAAGACATGAAAAACTGAGTGTGACAATTCTCCCCACCATTAAAGCTTTCCACCCCCAGAAAGACATAGCGCTTTCCAACTGAAAGATTAACACCTATGGGTTCCTTATCAATTTCATCCAGCCTCTCAAGCCAAGGAAATATCATTCACAATTAAAGGATCTTAATCCTCTTGCCTCGAACAAAACACCAACTCACAACCACTTCCTGAGAATCAATCAATGGATAGAGTCACAACCTCCACAACTAAATTAAGAACCAGATTGTTGGGCCTTCTCCCAATAAACACAACGATAACCCAAACTAGAGATCACTCGTGAAAACCAAATATTCCATGGGAGTCCCGAATAGACTCCTGACCATTAATAAACAACTAGCACTAGACATGTTCTTAGGATGAAAATCCAAGAGACCCATGGTGGGTCCCTCCACCATTAGAAACCAACTAGAAATGAACAAACAAGAATACAAAATTAGCTAGAATCAGGCCTCACTCAAACAAGCCCGCCAAAACTCTCCTGCAACAACCTACCAACCCAAGTTGATAAGAACATAACATGTACATTTAGGCCACCCACTATCAAATAGAGGTGATAAGAATTGGGCCAAAACTCTCTGCATGGATCCAAACCCCACCAATTAGAGAAGGGAGGGAAGGGGACCTAATCATTGGGCAATTGAAACCACAAAATAAAACAAAGTAACTACCTCACTGAAATGGTCATGGTATGATCTTAGTAATACAACCCATAATCCTAGGACTCCTGAGTACACTCCAGCTTCACCCCAAAACCTATGGCTGGAGCTCTGATGGATGAAGCATCTCTTTCCTCGTAGCTAGGCTTTGATAATCCCCAACTTTTACGCCATCCCTTAGTTCCACACAGTACCACATAACACTCCCAGGAAGAAACAACAGATCAAGAGACACCATGAAACTCTCTTACTCAACAAAACACTTGTACCCAAACAAGAAAATGGAGATACACAAAAATATTTTCACTCACTCCAAATGAGGAGCAGAATGGAAGGGCACACAAAAACACCCACTAAATATCACTGAGCACAACTACTACAACCGAGAGAATCACCATAAAGGGAAGGCACTTTAAATTGATCTGAAACAGCTCTCTATTTCTACAAATGTGCTGAGGTGTCATTTTAGAAGGTGGATTTAACATTTGAAACAAATCCTTAGGTTTATCATCTAGAAATATTGCCAACTTAGAACCATCTGTGGCCATATCACAATATCCAACACATATTTAGAAACCAACTGAACATTTCCCCAAAATCGAGCCACCAACAAGATCCCATCTCAAGATGCAACAAGGGTATGAATTCTAGATAATAAGAAAGCATACAAAATAGATAAAACTTATAATACATATGATAAACCATCCACATAATTTTCGGTTCATAACAAACGCCACAATTTTTTTAGATCAAAATAGTTTTGAAAAAAGAAACTAACATGGTGTATTTTTCACATTAACATTTATGTGCCACCCTGGGTACTCAAATACCATGATATACCATCCATTCATCCATATATACACAAAATATTTCATGTTAGAACCCATGAAAACACCAAAGGAAAAAAATCATCATTACAAAAATAATCATGTACCTTCCAAAGGAACATTAACCAGTAAATCCAAAACCATTTTTATATTTCACAAGACAAACCACGCTTCATCAAGAACCATTTGATTAAATAAACAATCCATTTAATTTAATAGAACTTCTAAAAACAACCATTCTATTCCAAATATCCCCTTTCCATTTAAAAAAACTAGCAAGGTCTCTTTTCATTTACCACAAAGGCCAAAACCCCTTCCAAGAAAACCACCAGCCGCACAAAAACAAATTTCCACAACAAATTGACCAGATTCAAACACTTATCAACATCCCAAAACACCCCATTTAAAACAAACTTTCACAATTACTTTAAAATATTCCATTATTTCCAAAAATCTCATTTCAACAAACCATATGTCTAGATTAAGTAAAATTCAATCCCGCTAAATCATTTCCTCTTTATAACCAATATTTGTTTCAAAAAAAAAGAGACCCAACATTCCAAAACCTTTCTCATATGAAATTTTGAAAACTCATTTTCCAATTTTCAACAACCAAACATTCCTTTAAAAGCCATTTTCACAATTCTCACACAAGGATTTTCCAAATAAAAAATCATAATTCAAGAAAGGCCCAAGAGACCCACAAAAGGGAACGACTATCGGTGGGTGACTTGATCATATGGTTGGAAACCATATGTAAAACACACCACCAATACAAAGAGTCTTCTTAGGACTATTCCTCTGGCTCCACATGGATTTCAAGGCCCTACGAGCTCACAAATACCATTAGTCCAACTCCCCTTGTCATATCCCAACACCAAATAATCAATAGAATCAAAGACACTAATAAACCTGGACTTCCCATGGACACCTGAGGATTGGAATGAGAAAGAGTTTGCAATGCTCTTATCGAACCTACCCCTCGTGTCCCGAAAATCTTATGCCATATACCTTGACATTCCCAAATAACAAAGTGTTCTCTATAAAGAAAGTTCTACAAAGAGCTAACCTCTTTTGATACTATCTTTTCACAAACCAGCCCAAGTCAACCTTGAACCGGTCACCCAGGCCAGCCCGCGACAAGTCCCGAGAGGCATTACTGATCCTCCCGGGATGGTGAAAAGCATCAAGGGAATAAATATAGTAGATAAGGGAATGATTTCTCATAAAACATAAACAATAAAACAACATCAAATAGAAATGGACAGCCCAAACACATTTATATAAAAACCCACATTATCCATCATGTATACAACAAAACAGGGAGAACAACTGAATGATACATCTAAACCGACCAGAACTGATGACCAAATAACTCTATGTGACTCCACTATTCACTCTCCAACAAAATAATCACATGCCGCTCAATGCGATCGAACATATGCTGAAACCTGTAGAAGGGATAAAAGTAGAAAAGAACTATAGGCGTGAGTATTAAAACTCAGTAGGCTAGCCCGGTAATCTATTCCCAATGCAATTCCATCAAAATAAGAGAAACATAAATCTTAAGTTTGAACTACAATATATAAAATTACGTTTTTCTACAAGGTTACTCAAAAACAAAGTACAAGACATTTCCTTTATTCCTTTCCAAAACTAGATTCATTCATTTAGCATGCCAATATCATTTTCAAGGGGAAAGTGATGTTTATATTTTCAGATTTGAACAAGAGGATAAAACAATTTAATTTGAAAATCATTTTCATAAACCTAATCAAAACTAGACCACCACTTTCAAAGAATAAAAATACACAGGAAGGAATAATAGTAATCACACAACAAGGTAAATGTAAATATATATACAAGCATCATATTCATTACTACAATCAACTGAAATCCAATAGACAAGAGTGAACCTTGGAGATCAAGAACAAACCATAACATACTAATACATGATACTTTGTCCCCTTTGTCATGCTACACATGATGAAAATCAAAATTCCCAAATTCCCGGCCACCCAAACTCAGGACAGACCGAGGGGTCCAATCTTATAGTAATAAACCCAAAATATATCCACCTACTATGGGACCTTGGTCAGCCTGTCCACACCAAGGGTGGAAATTGTTCATATAATGTTCTCTCAATATGCTAGGTTCTCATGTTCCATGTATATAAAAAGGGGTTGTGTCAATTGATGCTATATGAGCATCCAATCACAACAAATATATAATGATAATTTACAACAGACATCACCCCGATTCACTCCACGGAACGATCTCATTACATTAATCAAAAAAAAACATAAAGTTTCCAACCCAATGAACTCTCATAATAGATCACAAGTATTCCTCAGTAAGGATGTCCCATCCTTTATATACATAAAATAATGGCATGAGAAATATCCATAAAAGGATTACATAATAAACAATTTCACCATTTTCCACAAAGTTTCCAAATGGGCCCTTAAGCGTTTCTCAAAAAAAATCCAAAGGTAAAATTTTCAATTTTAATAAAGTGGTGTATAAACACCATTTACAGTAGCAAACCACTTTCATAAATCCGTTAAAAACTAAGGTTACACATTCAAAACATGACTATTTTCATAAGGATGCCAAATGGGCCATTTCCGGCAATTCGGGCCAAAACATGTTATAAACCAAAACCCATTTATTTGTAAAAACAAATCCACATTGTAAATCCATAAAAGTATCCCAAAATAAAAAAATTCATACTTCTGATGTATTCATAAATCCAAAAAATCATTTTAAACTGCACTAGACACATAAAAGCCAACCGGGCAATTTACCGAACACATGGCATGCACTCTTTAACAAAACAACTTATTTTAAGCACTTGAAAAGGGAAAAAATACAATTTTCATGCCATAAATTTATTCAATCTACTGAAAAAAATTCAAAATACCATAAAACAGGTGAAAAATCTAATGGAATAATTTATCAAACAAGAGGATTGCACATTAATACCAAAACAACTATATTGCTTTAACAAAATAAGGCATAAAACATCATTTGCACACATAAAAATTAAAAAAAATGTTTCAAATAAGAAAATATCATATAAATAAGGTTATAACAGCATGATAATGATGAAACTTAAAATATAAAGGCTTGTGCAAGGGATATCCTACCTCAATTCCGTGATAGAAAGGAAATGCACACCCGAAATCACCCGTTGGGGTTCCAACACTCTAGATCAATGAATAATCACCATAAACTAACCAAAAACCCATCAAAAATTATTCCAAAATAGTACCATCGGTCTTGCATGACCATGGGAGAAGATGAAACCAAAAGAAAATGGAAGGAGAAGGAAGAGGGAGAAGAAAGGAGAGGGAATCTCACCTTGGAAACTGAAGGACTCTTCATATTCCCTTAGATATGAACCCTTACAGGAAAGTTAATGGCTTGGAACTTCTTGGAGATTATCCTTAGGTCAGGAAGAACCAAGGAAATTTTATTTTCAGTAAAAATCATGAAATATGAAGTATTTATGAAAGAGACAATTTACCTTATAAAATCTGGATAATTTCAAGAATCTTGGAAGGTTTCACCCTAATACTCGGATAAGATGAGCTCCAAAGAGTGCAAATAGAAAATGAGGATTCACCTAGGTATCTTGGGATCGAGTGGGATATGGAACCACCGAAAATTACAAAACATAAAGAAGATATAAAAGAAACAAATTATTTTTTTCAAACTGGGAATGGGCCCACGGGCTGGCCTAATACCTAAATAGATAACCCAAATTCACCATGATTATTAATTCATAATGTGTCCAAAAGGATATTTAGGCTTTAATATGTCAGGGGAGTAAAAATAGGAAGTGTAATGAGTAAAAAATGTTAAAAAAATGAAGGATTTATAAAAGAAACAAAATATGTTTTTAAATCTAGAAATGGGCTCGCGGTTTGGCCCAAATCATGAAGTAACTACCCTTTCTACAAAAACTCCCAAAAAAAGAATTGAGGCACCCAAAGATGGATGATTAAATATATATTACACTTAAAAACTCAACATTAATCTCACCCAATACCCAAGAAAAGGATCAGTATTTCCAATGAATCGAATCAAAACAAAGACATGAAAATCGAGTGTGACATCACCTCTCATGTCAATCTCATCCAACTAGAATCACTTTTTGTCCTTTACCAACAAGCCTAAATAATCTCACTCATTCCACCACCAATCACATAATAATCCTACAACTAGGAATAATTTTAAAAAATAAAAGTATATACCCACCCTTTTACCATCATTGATAGGAACATCTAGGACTATGATCATCAATTTAATTAGGAACTATACCTAGAATCAATAGGTCCAAGAATCCTACTGATAATTCCCATTGAAAACAAACCTCAATACACACGCACCTCAAGTTATTTACATCATTAAAACCTAAGGAATTTCAATTCCAATATTCCATACTTGGTAGAACATCTCAAGCATCAATATCATGAATGAAACATTTACCCCTGCCTTTAATCTATAAGGGGTCTCACAAACCTAGGATATGAACACTCATAGGTTACCCTCACATTTAAAAACTCATCTCAACAAAAGTGGGAGAAAATTACTAATACTCATCCAAAGAATCTGGCACACAAATATCTTAATCCACTTCCCAGTGGTGCTTTAATCTCCCACCTAGCTCATAAATCATGTCTCTCATAGGTCAAAAACCTTGGGGAAATTGGTAAAATGGATTTTTCATACATACTGAAGTGCATTGTGTTGCATTTGTTGTCAATGAGGCATGAAGTTGTATTGGAATGAATGGAAGTCAAGGAATGTCAAGAGGTGAATGACAAAGGTTGTGATGGTGTTGGTGGTGAAGGAGAATGGCCATTGTACTAAGATGCATGTCACTTAGGAGATTCACTAAGTGACATAGGAGATGATGGTTGAAACATTCTCCAAGAAATCAGACGATTGTTGAGCTGCTCTTTAAGTTCAAAGAACTTGTATCAACTGGATACAATGTCACAACATTATTGAAGACCATGCATTGTAGTGACAATGCATGAGGTGTTGAAGAAGATCCATCCACACCTCCTAAGTGGATGAAGTGAGCTGAAGGAGTCCATGCACTATCACTTAGTGCATGTGAACATGAAGTTGATCCAACTTGATCTCTGATTGGATCAATGAAGAACATTGGAGATTTTATGTGATTCAAGAGCTCGGTTGATGAAGAACCTTCGGGAATTCCCTCCTAAGTGAAGATTATTTGTTTAAGAAGAATGGAGGAATTCTAATGAAGAAGAAGAATAGAAATGTAGAAGAAGGATGTTTTAGAATTGTGGCATTTGGCATTTTACACTTAGTACTTTGTATACTTAGTGTATATTTAAGCAAAAAATTAGCCACCAAGGAGGCCAGCCGAGGGATCACCCAAGGCACATATGGGCCTAAGGCGCCACGCCCATGGGGAACCCTCAAGGCCAAGGCGCTCCCTGAGGCAAGGCAGGGGCCGTGTATAAGCCCCGAGGCCACGCGGTGATGAAGCCCGCGCAGCGTGAGCGCGAGGAGCGCGCCCGTGAGGTGCATAGTGGGCGCTAGGTGCGCACCCGCAGAGGCGAGAGTGGGCGCAGAGCGCGCCCGTAGAGAGAACCCGGTGCGGGGCGGCACCGGGAGGGGAGAAGTTCAATTGAACTGAGGACGACATGCGGTGTTTGATAAACCGCATGGAAAATGGCCGCCGTTTCGATGTGGGACGCTGAATTTTTCTGCGGGAGCGATCCTGGCCGCACAATCAATCGCGCGGATGATCTAAGCCGCACATCTAATCCCGCGCGAGATCTTCAGATCCAGGCCGTCCGATGTATTTCAAACGCCCGATCCAACGGCCGGCGAGTCGTCCTCTTCCCCGAGCTCGACTGAGGCCTCCCCGTGCATTCCCGCGGCCACCAACGAACCAGGCGCCCTCCGAGCAAGCCTAATTGAGTTCCCGGCCATCTCCGATCAAACTGAAGTGTCCATTGGGATCGTCTGAGCATACCGAACACAACCATGCCTTAAAATATACTTGCATGCAATGAGATGATGAATTCGATGAAGGCCGAAGAAAACCGAAGGTGCGAGGCAATTCGGTATTGATGTTCTGCATGGTTTGGATCGAAGGAAGGCCGTTCATGCGTTCTAAGTAGCATGCACGTAGAGGAAATGAAAAATAAATGAGCCCGCGTGAAACAGAGAGTAAAATCAAGATTCGTAAAGATTTCAAAGATCCGAAATCTTCGGGATTGAAGTTATCCCACGCGGAAGATTTGAGGCGTTTCTCTGCCTATAAAAAGAGAGGCCGAGGCTCTCATTAAGCTTGCTAATCCTTTGGTTGAAAATCCGAAGTCCCGTGAGAAGCCTCTGCCTCGCGAAGAAGAAGCCTCGTGCAAGTTTACTTGCACGACTGGAGTCCCTTGCGCGCAACACCTTTACGCGACAAGAAGAGGAGTCCCCTGTGCGCCTCACTTGCGCATCAGGAAGAGCTCTCTCTGCCCGCACACTTGCGCGGCAGGAGTAGCTTGCGCGCCCTCGGTTGAAGCCCGTGGGTGATACCCTTGTGCAAACCAAAGCAGTAGCACCCTTGCACTGCAGTGGCTACCGAGACCTTGCGCGGCCGCTTGGCTTGCGCGACTGTGACACTTGCGCGCCCCTGGTTGGACCCTGCGCACCTTGCACCCTACACGGCAGTGTTGGAGAAGAAGACCCGAGGCAGTATATCACACCCTTGGTTGTGTGCAAAACAAGAAGGCCACTACACCCTATGGGCAGTGGGTGTGCAAAGAGAGGAAGGCCAAGGCTTAGTGCCTTTGTGTGTAAATTGAACAAGTGAAGGCCGTAGCCTTGTGGTTGTGCACACTTGAAGATTAAAAGAGAAAAACAAGTTGTGTGTGCAAGAGGGAGAGGAAGGCCAAGCCTTGTGTTTGCTAATTGAACAAAGGAAGTGTGTGTGCAAACAAAGGACCAAAGAGGCCGTAGCCAATTGTGTGCAAGAAGAGGGAAGAGGCCGAAGGCTATGTGTGTGCACAAGAAGTGTGTACTCACTTAAAAGAAGAGGAGAAGACCCACACAAAGTACAACACACTTTTAAGTGTGTAAACAAATAGAATTAAGTGTGTGAAGATTGTGAAGAAGGTGTGTGCTATAATTGACTACACCCTTTGTGGGTTTACTGCACCAAGAAGCGAAGAAGGGGAGTGCATGCATGCATGCATGCACGTGCACACGTGAACAAAGCTAAATCAGGCTGTGTGCATCTGAGTTGTCCAAGACCAGAAGATCTTGAAGAATTTGAGAAGGCCATGCAATCAGTGCATGAGGATGAAGAGCTGCCATGCACTCAGTGCATGAAGTTGAATTGAGTTGAGACTGAGCCAGACTGAAGTGAAAGATATTGTTTGTCTGAGTTTGCAGTAGATTGAGAAGAGCCTGATCAACAGAAGTGATCAGAAGATTTGAGCAAGACCAATAGACCTTTTCAGAGGCTATTGAAGATTCTTGAAGAGTGAAGCCAGGTCATCCTGAAGAAGGAGATAAAGCCTGAGCTAGACGAGAAGCCCTGATCAACCACAAGTGATCAGAAGAGAAGAGCAAGGCCAGCAGCCTTTATCCCAGGCTGCTGAAGTTACTTGAATAAGCTTAAAGTGAAGAAGAGCTACTCGTGTGACTCGAGGAGCCAAGAGAAGACCCTGTGGGACTCAGGGAGAAGAAGTCTCAGTGGGATTCTGGAGCAGGCCAGTGGGACTCTGGTAACACTGTGGGACGTAGTATAAAGACCCTCCTGTGGGACTCAGGAGAGATACAGTGGGACTCTGTATCGACCATTGTAATTTTAACAGGTTATAATGGAGAATCCATGCTTGGAGAGCATGGCAAGGATGTAGGCCTTTGGTGTCGAACCTTGTAAATCCTTGTGTCCTGTGCCTTTTCATTACTGCATTATCCGGGAAAGGTTGAGAGATACAAGAAGAGTGGATCGAGGCTTTAACCAGCCATAGAGGTTTAATTGATAAAGAATCAATTAGTAAAAAGTTTTAAGGGATCACTGATTCACCCCCTCCCCCTCTCAGTGATTCACACTGATCTGGGCACTTCAATTGGTATCAAAGGGAGGTTCCCTCTAAAAGATCCAAGAGAGTCTACATGGAGTGCATATTTGAGGAAATGAAAGAACAGCCTCAAATGGAGATATCTGCCAAGACTCTAAAAAACAGAATGAAGAAACAGGCAAAGAAGATGAAGAAGAAGGCTGGTGCAATCAGAGAAACTCCTTCTATGGAAAGAAATGTGAAAGTCACATCAGATGACAATTCCTTTTATCATTATTCTGATGAAGCCTTCTCTGGCTGTGATGAAGATGGAAGAAACAATGATCTTCTAAATGCAATCAAATATCTTCAGAAGAGAGTCCCCAAGGAAGTTTCAATGTGTATAGCTACAGGCCTCCTTGATCTTCAAGAAGAAAAATTACAGCTAGAAGATGAAGCCAATTCTTTGGAAGTCCAATTGGCAAAAAGGGTTGGCATAACCAACACTCTCAGAAAGCTGGTGAAGGCTAAAGATGAAACTGTTTCTCTTTGCAATGATAGATATGAAGATACTTGTGAGGAATTGCAAAGAATCCTTTCTGAGAAAGAAATCTTTAAAGTAATAATCAAAGATGTTTACCATGCACTGGAGAAGAGGCATAGAGTGTCAATGAATGTCAGAGATGCTCAACTCGAAGAAAAAGTCAAATTGGTGAAGGAGATGGACAATTCATTGCAAGAATTAAAGAAGGTGCATGAAGACCAGTTAGAACAGCTGAAAGAAAATTGGGAAGGAAGGCTAAGAACTATTGAGGATGAGAAGAACTCCCTTAACATGAAATGCTTAGAATTAGAGGTGATATTGAAAAATCAGCAATCACCCAAAGCCAAAGCCTCCCAGACAACTGGAAGAAGAAATGTTGCTACTCAAGTGAGCTTTGAAAAGGATGATTCTAAAAGAAAGACATCCTATAATAAAAGGGCAACAACTTCTAAAAAGAAGGTACCATCCATCCCATCTTGTACTCATGTTTCTAATTGTGTTTCCACACAAAGTGCAGGATGGAAGAATAATTCCAAACAAATATGGATGAAGATAGTAAAGAAGCAGAGCTCTCCTGAAACAACACAGCAGCTCCATAAAAGTACCCTAAAATCAGAAGGACTGAAGAAGTCAAGATTCGTGGGTCAATGTTGGTGTTGTAACAAGTATGGGCATTGTGCAAAGGATTGTTGGTACAATCCACTGAATGCCAAAGCACAGAGGAAGCCCATGCCTAGGGGGAGCAAGCCAGAGGAAAAGAAGCAACATCCACAGGTCCAGAGACATCTGTTTACTGCAAATAGATTTGGATTACTTGACAACATCTGGGATGATTGAAAAAGTGGTCAAAAAGATACATGTCAGTCTCCAACTGTATCCAGAGCTCAAAAGAAGAAAAGATCACAAAACCTGGCTCAGAAAGATTCCTTGGGAAGCAAGAAGAATGTAGAAAATGCTCCCAAGAAGTATTTTAGAAATGAAGAGAAGACCTTGGAGTCTAAATCCAAGAAGGGTGATGCATCCGGAAGGACCACCAAGAAAACATGCTTATACTGTGGAAAGAAAGGACACATCATGGACCTTTGTAAAGAAGCCATGAAACTAAATAGAAGCAGACTGAACTCCAAAAGGCAATCAATCCAGAAGAAGAAGGGATTGATTGAAAATAAGTTGCCTAAGAGAGGTAGCTTAGCAGCATCCAAAGAACCATGTGGAATTTCCAAAACTGAGGCCACTCTTCCAAATGATTTACTAGTCATATGGCCAAATCAGTTGCAACTTGCCAGAGAACTACAAAGAGTTGAAGATGAAGCTCTGGCAATTGCTAAAGCAAAAGGGAAGAAGAAGATTTCACATGAAGATGTTTTGAGAACCACACCAGCACAATCATCAATGAAGATCAAATGTGCAAGTGTGAAGACTGGTGAAAATGGGACATCTCGGTTGAGAGAATCTTCTCAACCTTGTTGTTCACATTGATGAACCAAGGAGGTTCCATCTTATTCCCTAATCACTTGTATTTACATGTGCTAACATTGTAGGGAATTGAAGATGATGATCATTCTCATCTAGAGAGTGGTTTGGACAGAATGGAGTGCACCCCTTGAGGGGGAGCCAATCTGAAGAAGATGGCATTCTTAGATTAATACCATCTTGAGAAAAGTGAAGGTATTCCAATCATACTTTCATCCCTTGTTTCTTAATTGAGTTTATCTTGTCAATTAAGGGGGAGTATGAATTGAAGATAAATGGATGAAAGGGGGAGCTTTATCTTTGCACTGAACTTTCTAATGAGTTTTGTGGAGTATGTGCAGGATTTAGCAATTCATTGAATATCTGAACCCCTTAGCATGATCTCACATGTTTACAGTGAATGATGGATAGCATTGAGTTCCTTGGTTACATCACTCTTGTTTTCTACACCGGGTTAGCCCAAGTAGACTTAGAGCTGATTTACTAAAGGTTCTTTGCTAAAGAGAACATGTGGCATCATCCCTCTCTTAGTGTTTTTCAAGAAGATACTTTTCAAAGGGAGGAAGAGATTTTTGAAAGAGAACCACACCACACCTTTGCATTTGATTGCCAATAAGGGGGAGAAAATATTGGCACACATATTGACCCATTCATATGTGCTGAAGGAGTGTATTGACAACAAATACAAAGGGGGAGATTGAAGTGCATTGTGTTGCATTTGTTGTCAATGAGGCATGAAGTTGTCTTGGAATGAATGGAAGTCAAGGAATGTCAAGAGGTGAATGACAAAGGTTGTGATGGTGTTGGTGGTGAAGGAGAATGGCCATTGTACTAAGATGCATGTCACTTAGGAGATTCACTAAGTGACATAGGAGATGATGGTTGAAACATTCTCTAAGAAATCAGACGATTGTTGAGCTGCTCTTTAAGTTCAAAGAACTTGTATCAACTGGATACAATGTCACAACATGATTGAAGACCATGCATTGTAGTGACAATGCATGAGGTGTTGAAGAAGATCCATCCACACCTCCTAAGTGGATGAAGTGAGCTGAAGGAGTCCATGCACTATCACTTAGTGCATGTGAACATGAAGTTGATCCAACTTGATCTCTGATTGGATCAATGAAGAACATTGGAGATTTTATGTGATTCAAGAGCTCGGTTGATGAAGAACCTTCGGGAATTCCCTCCTAAGTGAAGATTATTTGTTTAAGAAGAATGGAGGAATTCTAATGAAGAAGAAGAATAGAAATGTAGAAGAAGGATGTTTTAGAATTGTGGAATTTGGCATTTTACACTTAGTACTTTGTATACTTAGTGTATATTTAAGCAAAAAATTAGCCACCAAGGAGGCCAGCCGAGGGATCACCCAAGGCACATATGGGCCTAAGGCGCCACGCCCATGGGGAACCCTCAATGCCAAGGCGCTCCCTGAGGCAAGGCAGGGGTCGTGTATAAGCCCTGAGGCCACGCGGTGATGAAGCCCGCGCAGCGTGAGCGCGAGGAGCGCGCCCGTGAGGTGCATAGTGGGCGCTAGGTGTGCGCCCGCAGAGGCGAGAGTGGGCGCAGAGCGCGCCCGCAGAGAGAACCCGGTGCGGGGCGGCACCGGGAGGGGAGAAGTTCAATTGAACTGAGGACGGCACGCGGTGTTTGATAAACCGCATGGAAAATGGCCGCCGTTTCGATGTGGGACGCGGAATTTTTCCGCGGGAGCGATCCTGGCCGCACAATCAATCGCGCGGATGATCTAAGCCGCACATCTGATCCCGTGCGAGATCTTCAGATCCAGGCCGTCCGATGTATTTCAAACGCCTGATCCAACGGCCGGCGAGTCGTCCTCTTCCCCGAGCTCGACTGAGGCCTCCCCGCGCATTCCCGCGGCCACCAACGAACCAGGCGCCCTCCGAGCAAGCCTAATTGAGTTCCCGGCCATCTCCGATCAAACCGAAGTGTCCATTGGGATCGTCTGAGCATACCGAACACAACCATGCCTTAAAATATACTTGCATGCAATGAGATGATGAATTCGATGAAGGCCGAAGAAAACCGAAGGTGCGAGGCCATTCGGTGTTGATGTTCTGCATGGTTTGGATCGAAGGAAGGCCGTGCATGCGTTCTAAGTCGCATGCACGTAGAGGAAATGAAAAATAAATGAGCCCGCGTGAAACAGAGAGTAAAATCAAGATTCGTAAAGATTTCAAAGATCCGAAATCTTCGGGATTGAAGTTATCCCACGCGGAAGATTTGAGGCGTTTCTCTGCCTATAAAAAGAGAGGCTGAGGCTCTCATTAAGCTTACTGATCCTTTGGTTTAAAATCCAAAGTCCCGTGAGAAGCCTCTGCCTCGCGAAGAAGAAGCCCCGTGCAAGTTTACTTGCACGGCTGGAGTCCCTTGCGTGCAACACCTTTGCGCAACAAGAAGAGGAGTCCCCTGTGCACCTCACTTGCGCATCAGGAAGAGCTCTCTCTGCCCGCACACTTGCGCGGCAGGAGTAGCTTGCGCACCCTCGGTTGAAGCCCGCGGGTGATACCCTTGTGAAACCCAAAGCAGTAGCACCCTTGCACTGCAGTGGCTACCGAGACCTTGCGCGGCCGCTTGGCTTGCACGACTGTGACACTTGCGCGCCCCTGGTTGCACCCTGCGCACCTTGCACCCTACACGGCAGTGTTGGAGAAGAAGACCCGAGGCAGTATATCACACCCTTGGTTGTGTGCAAAACAAGAAGGCCACTACACCCTACGGGCAGTGGGTGTGCAAAGAGAGGAAGGCCAAGGCTTAGTGCCTTTGTGTGCAAATTGAACAAGTGAAGGTCGTAGCCTTGTGTTTGTGCACACTTGAAGATTAAAAGAGAAAAACAAGTTGTGTGTGCAAGAGGGAGAGGAAGGCCAAGCCTTGTGTTTGCTAATTGAACAAAGGAAGTGTGTGTGCAAACAAAGGACCAAAGAGGCCGTAGCCAATTGTGTGCAAGAAGAGGGAAGAGGCCGAAGGCTATGTGTGTGCACAAGAAGTGTGTACTCACTTAAAAGAAGAGGAGAAGACCCACACAAAGTACAACACACTTTTAAGTGTGTAAACAAATAGGATTAAGTGTGTGAAGATTGTGAAGAAGGTGTGTGCTATAATTGACTACACCCTTTGTGGGTTTACTGCACCAAGAAGCGAAGAAGGGGAGTGCATGCATGCATGCATGCACGTGCACACGTGAACAAAGCTAAATCAGGCTGTGTGCATCTGAGTTGTCCAAGACCAGAAGATCTTGAAGAATTTTAGAAGGCCATGCAATCAGTGCATGAGGATGAAGAGCTGCCATGCACTCAGTGCATGAAGTTGAATTGAGTTGAGACTGAGCCAGACTGAAGTGAAAGATATTTTTTGTCTGAGTTTGCAGTAGATTGAGAAGAGCCTGATCAACAGAAGTGATCAGAAGATTTGAGCAAGACCAATAGACCTTTTCAGAGGCTATTGAAGATTCTTGAAGAGTGAAGCCAGGTCATCCTGAAGAAGGAGATAAAGCCTGAGCTAGACGAGAAGCCCTGATCAACCACAAGTGATCAGAAGAGAAGAGCAAGGCCAGCAGCCTTTATCCCAGGCTGCTGAAGTTACTTGAAGAAGCTTAAAGTGAAGAAGAGCTACTCGTATGACTCGAGGAGCCAAGAGAAGACCCTGTGGGACTCAGGGAGAAGAAGTCTTCAGTGGGATTCTGGAGCAGGCCAGTGGGACTCTGGTAACACTGTGGGACGCAGTATAAAGACCCTCCTATGGGACTCAGGAGAGATACAGTGGGACTCTGTATCGACCATTGTAATTTTAACAGGTTATAATGGAGAATCCATGCTTGGAGAGCATGGCAAGGATGTAGGCCTTTGGTGCCGAACCTTGTAAATCCTTGTGTCCTGTGCCTTTTCATTACTGCATTATCCGGGAAAGGTTGAGAGATACAAGAAGAGTGGATCGAGGCTTTAACCAGCCATAGAGGTTTAATTGATAAAGAATCAATTAGTAAAAAGTTTTAAGGGATCACTGATTCACCCCCTCTCCCTCTTAGTGATTCACACTGATCTGGGCACTTCACATACCTTAACAATAAATTCTTATTTACTAAGGAATTTCTTAAGTGAACACCTAGGATCGATCTCTCATATAGGCCACTCATATACACCATTCTCCTGTTATCACTATTTATAACTAGAATATACTACTATAATATACTACTAATATAATGGGGGGTATAAAAATTAATATTATAAAAATATGTATATGAATACATAAAAAACAGAAAAGAGAAAACATGATAGAAATATGTCAATTAGATGTGGTGGTTATCCTTGACTTTTCATAGCAATGTTATTATTTTTCTTCAAATTATAATCTAAATATTCTACCCAATGTTAAGATCAACACTATAAATCAATATCATTATATTTAAATTTTTGTTACCCAAAACAAACCCTTTTTATACAAGTAAATTATCTTCTTGAATTAGGATAGGAGGCCTCTTCACTTACCAATACTATCTATGTCATACTCCACTGCATGCATGAATTAAATAATGAATGGAATGAATGTTGAAAAATAAGGAAGAAGAATTCAATAATAGATTAAATGGGGTGAATGTTCACTAAAATCAACTTAACCACTGTTGAAATTCTCATAATAGAATAATGAGAAAATTTCAAGTGTAATGAACTCAAAATATCATTATTTCATTCCTTTTAACAAGTGTTGAAGTTAATTTTCCATTTGTATAGAGATAGAAAAGCACAATGGGGGAACAGAAAATAGAAAAAAAATATTTGAGAGGAACAAAACTAAAATAATCAATATTAAAAATAAATATTACTATTATAATAGAAAATTAACCTTTCTAATATTCTAAAATGGATAAATATTTGAAAGTCTATGGAAGTGAAAATCTATTGGATGAGGGGTGACTCATTTTCACTTTAAAATATTTACTCTCAAAGTTTATACATTTTTATCCCCATAAGTTTAGGAATCTCATAATGTGGTCCTTTAAAAATTTATTCCTCTACTTCTTACTCATTCATCCTAAAAACTTCATCTTTTTAGATATGTATAGATAGTGTTATGAAAAAACTACTCTGGAAAACATTTTGATCTTAGAGACTATTTAAATGACAATATATTGGTTTCACATGCACATTTGGCCATTAAATCATCCAAATATCTACTCACCTTAGTTAATGAACATTTTCCCAATAATCATCTAGATCTCCCTTAAAAATTAGTGTATTGAGACTTTCTATTTATGATATGTGTGTGATATTTAAAAATTTCAAAACTGATTATAGATTCCAAGGTCCCACTAGTGAGATTAATTTGGGCCTTATAAGTATGGATTCGTAATTTCTCCTGTTAAATGAAATTTAGTCTAAAACCATATAATCCTATAAAAAAATAATATCATAATTTTGATAATTCTTGAAAAATTTGTGTCTAAAATACCATGGTAATATAAAAAACTTAAAATTTAAAAATTAATTCATTTTCATAATTAAGCTTAAATTATTACTAAAACTAATAATTATGAAAATTTCCATTAAAATAACAATTTTCTGGGATTAAATAATTTTAACTATAGAATAAAATGTATAAAAACATTAGGTTCATCAATACCCTACACTTAACCATTGTTCTATTAGGAAAACATATGTACTGATCTTAAAAAAACCTTCCAATGTATAATTGGAAAAACCACATAATTATCAATCCCAAAATAAATTAGCATGTCTCATACAATGATAAAATTCCTTAAATCCTCTCTAATAATAAAATTTTATTCAATTTTATGTTAATCCTCATGTACATTTCATACCTACCTCCCCAAAAATGAATTTCTCTATTCACACATGGAATTTTTTATAAGGATATTTTCTCAGTCACAAGGACATGTATGATCTTCATAGGCTTGTGAAAATTCTTATCTCTCCATACTACAAGTCATAAAAGAATTTTAAATCATGAGGACTTTTTCAAGGGGATTTTTTGTGGTTAAATGTTGGTGGTTAAAAAAAATTAAAAATTCAAGGCCCTAAATAGTATGTTAAACTATTAATTAATATTTCTGGAATATTCAAGTGAAAACAAATAAAATATACCTCAATCAATTCCTCTTATATATGTGAAACACCACACCCTATTTTTAAATGACATAATCTATGAGTCAAGCATTGAATATAATGAATGAATTCATAGTAATTACCCATTTTTTCTCTTTTCTAAATTTTCTATTTATATAATATGTGATAATAATAAAATACAATGAATAAATGAAAATTCATGCCCTATATTTTTGAGAGGGACATGAGTTATAAAATTACTCATAATAAATAATCTAATCTCATCTTCATTTTTTTCTTTTCCATTTTAATTTTGGTTATTTTATTTGAAGAATGGGATAATATGAATAAAGTATATTGAATATTGAGTCATTTCCATTTTTAAAATTCCTATAATAATTACACACACCTCAGACACCCAAAAATGAGTTTCTTCCCAAATAAAACACATGAAAATACATTCCCCCACACTCAAACTTGAAAACCCCATGAAAGAATATTAAGAGTGTTGGTTGGTAATTAAAAATAGGCTTTAAGGTGTCTTAAAAATATATGAAAATCTATACCTTATAAGGGATACTAGGGGTAGATATAAAGGTAGTTCTCAAGTTAAAATGTGGCTAGACAAATAAATACCTCAATCATATCAAAAAAATTCTATGAAATAAAAAAATTTAAAAGAGAAAAATTAAACTTTCTTCACCACAAATACTTACTCAAGACACTTAAGAAAAAGAGAAATGTAAAGAATATTCCAAAATGGTTTATAAATCTATCAGGTTGGGAAGATTTTTAATTTTGGACCACGCTAGTGCACATGAGTTTCACAAATATTAAAACATAATTATGAAAATATTTTAAATTAATAACCAAAACCAATTTAGTATTCTTTTAAAACATTATACATCCAAATCAAGAAGTGTGTAAAAAATACCAAGATGGTTTTGATTTCTCAAAATATTTGATTCATCTTAAGAATATTAAAAACAATAAAAAAAACAATACAAAACATGAATAATTTTAAAGAACATTAAAAATAAGAAACACACATAAATATCCTAAAAGTGAGTTTATATCCCCCAACCCCCACACTTAAATTAAAAAATAATTTATTTAATGTCAGACCTATTTATAAATATAGGGGAAGATAAACCAATGATAATGAAATATATAAGCAAAATCTATTTAGAAAAATGGAAACCATAAGTTAAGCTCATATAAGTTGTAACATTAAACCTTAAAAAAGAAATAACATAACACGAGAAATTTATTAAAAGAAAAATAAGAAAGAAAATAAAGATAAGGTGAAATAATAAAGGGAATGAACATGGTTTGGACCACTAAATTATTTATAGGTTTTTACTTCCCTTAGTTAGGTAGTTAGAGAACTTTTCCCCCATCCAAAGGTGGGTGTGGTTTATGTGATTTGAATCACCACATTATTCTCCTTCAAATGATCTTTATGTCACACTGGTTTTATAGAAACCAATTTATAGTAATTTAGGTCCATACCCAAAGCAATTTAGTGTAGCTTACAAGGTGGGGTAGGAGATATAATGGTTCACCCTCTTTTTCTTCACCAATAACTTCATTAAATTCTTGAACAAAATTCATCCAGGGTCTACTAATTGTAGATATATTAAAATTTTAGAAAATAGAAAGTAAATAAAAATTTCAATTTGAAAATAATTAAATCATGACGAATCAAAAAAAATCATCCCCTTTTAGTAGGTCATATTAAACTTAATTTTTTCTATAATGGCCACTACAAACTCTATCTCAATATGTGGATCTTATTCTTCTTCAATATCCTACTATGAAACCCATGTATTAGATGAATCTAAAAAATCAATATAGTAGGAGGAAATACTCAATTAATTTTTAATAAAATAAAAAATAAGTGAGTTTAATAAATGATAATCTCCCTGGATTGGATCTTCTTTAATGTATTCTTCTTTGATTAGTTCCACTTGGAGTTGGGCTGTTAGAGTCGGATGCATGTAGTCAATCTGCTCCATATTATCTTTGAACTCCACCACTTCAATTTCTTCATCTTAAAAAGAAATATAGAGGTGGAGTATTGTTAATTTTTCCATATTAAGGATGATATAATCACACATTTCTTCAGTTTCCACAAAATCATCCTAATATTTATCTAAATCATCTTCATCTCCCACGTGTCCATCATTTTTCAATTATTCTTCTTTATCCTCCTCTGAAAATGGTATGGATAAGTTTGAGGTAATTTATATCATAATTTCATCTTTTAAGGTTTATTCAAATAATAATGTTAGAATAAATATATTTTCTTCTTCCTTTTCATAAGCCACTTTCTGAACTTCCAATTTCTTCAAGGAAGAGGAAATAATTTTCATTTGGTTCCAAAATTCATTATTAATTTTATAATCATTTTGAAATTTATTTCAATATAATTCTTCTCTAATATACTCATAAATTTTTTTTATCAATAGTATAATAATAAAAATAATATCTATGATACTTTACCTTGACTAAATCAGTTCAAAAAAATCATATTCAATGTAGTTCTATTTTTCAGTTTTTGAATTTTATGATTTTTTATGAAAAACAGTGTGTGAAATCTCTTAGAATCCCAGAAAATAGTTCTAAATTGATAAAAGATTTTTTTAATCCTTATGTAATAAATTATTATTTACCTATAAATATAATTATGTGCACACTGAGGGTCTATCTCTAGTGGAGGCTACCCACACATATCATTCTTCTATTTTCACTATTTATAATTAGAGTATACTACTATAATATTCTTATAATATAATGGGGGTTTTAAAAATTAGTATGATATATCTATATATATTCCTTAAAAAAAGATGAAAAAATATAAAAACATGTCAGTGAAAAATGGTGGTTGTCTTAGGGAGTTCACGGTAATTTTATCCTTATTCTTTATCTTATAATCCTAATATTCTACCTAATTTTGAGATAAAATGTTTCAATTAACATCCTATTGTTTTAATTTTTATTACCCCAAACTAAACCTATAAATGTGAGATAATACTCTTCCTAAATTTGGATAGCAAAAATGTTCACTAATAAGTACTATCCAAGACATACTCTATTGTATGCATCACACAAATAATGAAAGGAAGAAATATTTATAAACAATTAAAAAGAACACTATAGTATAGAAAATGGGGTGAAATATCACTATAATAAAAAAACACTATTGAAATTATCACCATAATATAATTAGAAACATTCAATCATAATCAAATAAAAACATCATTGCTACTTTCCTTTGAACAATCACCAGAGTTAGTTCTCCATATTCCTCGTGATATAAAATCATGGTGGGGGAACAAAAACATGAAAAAAAGAGATGATAAAATTAAAAATAAAATAACATATATTTAAAATATATAATATTTTTATAACATATAATCCACCCTCCCAAACTTCTAAAATTTATAACTATTTGAAAGGTTATAAAAGTAAAATTTTATAGGTTGTGGTGACTCATTTTCACTCCAAAATCTTTCCTCCAAAAGTAAATTAATTTTTACCATTAAATTTCCTACTATTAGAATATAGTCATATAAAACAAATTTCCACTATGGGTTTTTTTCACACCTAAAAATTCACCATTTTTAACAGATTACTTGAGAGAACATTAATGGCTGATAATACTATTTGAATTCCAATGTTTTCATTTCTAATGAATTTATGGCCATCTAAATGGATGAATCTTGAATCCCCATATACAATTAAAATGTTCCTCATAATTTTATAGATCTATTTTTAAAATTCAATCTCATTTTAAAATTCTATTTTTTTTATATGGACCCATATTTAAAAAATTTCAAAACTGGGCAAAGATTATAAGGATTCACTTGTGATCTTCATTTGGGCCTCATAATTTTGGATTAATAATTTAGACATTTTGAATGAAATGAATCCAAATAAACATGTAATGCAACAAAAAGGAATATTACAATTTACATTAGTTAAGGAAAATTTATGTATGGAATGCCATGTTGATATAATAATACTTATACTTTCAAATTTGGTTTATTTTCATAATTGAGCTCAAATTATACCCAAGACCTAAAATAATGAAAATTATCCTTAAAATAAAAATTTGGAAGGATCAAAAACATTTAATTACATAATAAAATTTATGAAAATATTATCTTAATTAGTAGTATCCCTAATCCTATCTCAAATATCACAAAGAAATCATGTGTTATATCACCCCCCATTCATGGTTCCTACATATATATATATATATACTCATCATGTTTCACATGAAAAGTCATTATCCCACCCTGGTGCATGAATACTCATTGGGAATTTTAATATGATACTACCCCCTTTAGAACTATGATCTTATCTGATATTATATGATGATGTCATCCTATGATGATTTAAGTCGAGTATATCACTTTTCAATGGTTTAGTTAAGTAAAATTCTAAAACGAGGCTATATGGAAAAAAACCAAAAAAGATTTTCCTGAAACTTTAATAACCAAACTCATTTTATTTCCAAATCTAGGATCAAGGAATAAAATTACTATAACGACCCACAATTTGTCACTATACATCCCTTACATGGTGGGGGGAAATAGTTCTCATCAATGAGCTTTCGTCCATAAGATCAACATGACCTGTCATCGAAATAAATTATATTCTGATTTAGATAAATATAATTCCACTAAAAATTTATATGGGAAAATTCCATATAAGTTGTTTCTATCACTTTAAATAGTTGAACACTCATATTTAGTGAAATCAATCACATGAAATCCCACAAATGTCACATAATTCCAACATGATAAAAATAATGCATGTACATTGGCCTATTTCCATAAATCCAAGAGATAAAACCATGAAAATTAATCTCAAATACACACATTATATTTTAATAAATATATCATCTATAATAAATAAAACCAATAACAATAATCACATATCAATGGTAACATGGAATTCCCCAAAAATGTTTTCATGACACACTATTCTGAGGTCCATCACAAGCTCCAACATATTGCCGTTTCACATATTTATCAAATATCACAAAGTAATATATGATATAATTATTTGATATCGCTTTGAAATGCTCCCATACATGACCCCTTTCACCAGTGTTCAGATTAAAGATGTTACGTGACCCTAGGCTCACCTCCCTATATACCGGAGGCTGTTGACTAGCAACTAGAGTCTAGGGTGTTATCATGGGGATACCATACCCTTATATCAGACTGAATAAATTGAGAAAAATAAATAAATAAAATCCATAATAAAAAATTAGAGTATTCCTAATCAATGAATCAATATTATTACAAAAAAATGAAATTTGGAATCATATAAGAACATGTATGTAAACTATTCACCCACTGGACAAACCACTTGTGAAAAATATATAAAAGGATAAAATATAGATGGATCTACTATCATCCTTGAGCCTCATCATATACTATTCTCCAGCTCTATCAAAAATATCTCACTCAATCATGAAACACTAGAGATATTCACTATATGAACCTAAGAATAGTTATGTTTGTTTGATACCCAAGTGACATGGTTTCCTAAGTAGGGTGTGAATATAACTCATTAGGTCACTACCAATGTGGTCCCAAATATAACTAGTAAAGAAGTTCATGCACATGTGATATTGTCAGCACAAATAGAAAAATATGGAATTATAAATAAATGAATAATCATCATCGATACACGTGTTCAAATGTTTCACTCAGGATTAGTCATAGCAAATTCAGTTAGTGTTATATGCATTTGATCATGAAAACCATTATCTATGACCAAGGGTCATTCTTACTCCTTAATATGAAACAAGTGAACTCATTTAAAACCTAGGGGTGTAACCATTTCCCACTTGGAAATAAGTAATAGTTAATCTGAAACCTAAAGGAAGATTCTCTATGATAGGAAACACATATATGATCCTTCAAAACATAGGGGAAGACTCTCCATATTGTGAAACATACATCAATAACTTAAGGTAATTCCCTAAACATACCTATAATGTTGTGCCCTGACCCCAAAAAACCTATAGTTGGTGTCATTCTACCATTATATTGGAATAAGATACAAGTAAATAGCATTCCAAATGACCAAATAGTTTAGTAGTCTTGATAAACTAGATATATACATGAGTTTTATATTACAAATGAATAAAAAAATTAAAATATAATTTTTTTAGGATAATAACTTTATTCATTCTAGTTATCCTCACATATCATTCCAAGTACACTTCAGAGAATCCTAGGGAAAGAAACAAAATAAGGGTGATATAAAATATTTAGTAACGGTAATGTACAATGTAAGAAATAATTAATCAATACAAATAATCAATATAAAAATGTAATAATTTAACAAACATTCCATATAATCAATAAAATGATAAGGAAGTGTGTAAATAATATGGAAAATTAATTAACCAAAAACACATTCTATTTAAATAAATCAATAAGGAATAATCATTATGGGAAGGTGAGAAACTAAAAACACTTTCCATTAAATCAATAAACTGAGAATGAAATACATCCATAGATTTTATATTAGTAAAAATATCATGGATAATAAATATTGAAAAAATGAAGGCAATGCTTAATTATTAGACGTCATGTCTGAGACACATGAAAAACGATACTGTCAAAACCTTTCACAAGATGATTTAAAAATAAAGATAGAAATCCATTAAATTTGTGAAACTAATTTGTCTCATGAGAACCAGTTGATACATCAAGGGGATATATAAATTCTAGGCCCCACCAAACACTTCATTTCCAAACCATTCCTCGTATTGAATAATTGATTAAATTAATAAACAATATGACTTATTAAATATTCGTATTGAATGAAGCATACAAATTTATCAATATTTCCCTATAAAATCAAATAACTATCAAGCTAAATACTATATTTAAAAATTATATATTTTTTAGTTAATAAACATATCCATGAAAAATGATATCGATGAATAGGGGAAATTCAATGTTCAATGATCATAGGAAATTTAATATTTCAAGAGGAATAAAAGAAATCAAGGAAGTTAATTTCAATACTATCCTTGGTCAATGAAATAATACACCATATAGATAAATAATAAGTATTATATCAATATAACATATCCCAAGTGTTGTAAAAATAAAGGTTTGTTGTTGTTGAGGAATGGAAATATTATAGAAAGATCATTTAAAAACATTATTGAAGAAAATATCCTTTTTATTTTGAAAAACATTTTTAGAATACTTTTATTTGAAAATAAATTTTTAAAACGTTTTCTTTAAAAATAAACCTTTTAAATTTTCAAAGGAATCCTTGATGAAATGATGATGGGTAAATTCGTACTTGATGTAAAAGGTAAAAGGAACATTCCTTTTTGCATGGTAAAAGGTTAAATATGACTTGTTTGTAAAGATAAAAGAAGATCCATTTGAAAACATTTTTAAAATAAAAAAAGGGTAAATATATATTTCATAAAAAAAATTGGAAAGGTTAAAAAACATTTTTTTAAATCATTTTAGAAAACTGGGTTTCTAGGCAAAAACAGGTTCTCTGACTAAAGAGATAAATGAAGTGGGGTTTTTTTAATAACATTTTCTAAACAAATTGAGTACCAAATAGTGGTAAAATGGTACTATTATCTGAAAAGGTCATAAATAACCATAAGAGAATAAAATTAATTATTTTATTTAAAAAGTATCATATAAATTCCTTTAATGTAATTTCAAGAATAAATAATCTTGATTAGAATGAGATTATGAAATAAACCCTTAAAATGATCATAATGATGAAGTGAAGATTGATAAATGAATTTATTATGTGTATAAAATTTAGATAGACATAAAATAAGTTTAAATACATTAATATATATTCAAATTAATTATTCACATAATCATATAATATTAAGGAAAATGATGAATTAATATAACTGAATAAAAAAAGGAATTGAGTTATGCAATTTCTTTACCACTTGGTAATTTTAATTTCAAATCAACTTTGATGAAATAATTCAAATTGAAACTCAAAATACCATAAATAAAGAAAACATAATGATATTATATGTAAAAGTGAAATTTTTTACACCATATATAGGAATTTAGGTGCATAAAAATAAAGAATGCCACAAATAATGGAAATTGAGACGAAGTCTCTTACTATTTGGTAACTTTTAAAACATAAGTCCCATGAAAAATTAACTTAAAATGTAACATTAAATATCATTAAGATAAAATATTTAATTATTTAATATATAATAAGTAGTAATATATACACTACACAAAAGAAGTAATTGGTGAAAATGGTGTATGCCTCACAGAAAGAAAAGTGAGATAAGAATATCTTACCTTGCATTTACTTTGGAATGAAAATAATTTATCTTTAAGTATAATGGTTTTAAAAAATTCAATAAGTTATAATATAACTAGAATAATATTTATAATATCATATATTAACTTTATATAATATCTTGTTACCCTTTTTTAACAAATAGTCATTATTTTCACTATTTCGGGTGTTAATTTTCTAGTTTCTCGAGTATGTTTAAACTTGTTATTTTTGTTCATCTTGATTCAGTCATGATTTAATAATCTAAATAATTAAACAATTATTTACATGTTATATATATTCAGTATTTATTTTTTTATAGTAATCAATAATATTTGGATATATGAAATGAAATACATTGTTCATGGAGATGGTAGGTCATACATACAAAAGAACACAACTTCCATTTTTTCATATTTAAAAGAATTAAAAGTAAATTATATATATATTATAATTCCATTATCATATATTTATTATATATGTAAAATAGTTTTAATAAAAAATCCATTAGACATTCCATTTATAGGTTGAACTAATCACATCGCTTTGAGGAGGTTGTAGTCCATACTTCCACAAATGATGTTATCATATTCCCACAAAATGGAAATCATAAATTTAATTGTTATATAAAAATTAAATAATAATAAATAAATTAAAAATATCATATATCAACATTGTGTCCATCATAATTCACAACCATGAGATTTGTTAAAGAAAAAGTGAACAATCATCGCTTCGTGAGGTGGTAGTTCGTCATACCCAAACGGTAAGTTCATTTCCCATTATGTGGAAGTGTGTGTAAGTATAGGTATAAAACATAGAATAGATACATATTATTATATTTAGGATACATATTATGTTATATAATCATGTAATAATAATATTTTTGGGGTGGATAATAAAATAAAATGAAAGTGATCGTTGAATAATGTTACCTCATTTTCAGGAATCCATTTTTGGTTTATACCAAAAGGATTACACGGATGGATTTATTCCCAAGTTAAGGATTATAAGAATGTGGGATGGATTTTTGGATCTTATTTGGTCATATTTTTGTCGAGTCAAATGGCTTGAGAAGAGTTAATCGGTGGGAGGGGTGAGTACCTTTTTACAGTTGAGGATGAGTGGCATTCTTATAAATTTTTGAAAAGGGAATTCCACCAACGTTTTGTCTATTAAAAGTAGATACAATAATATAAAATATTAGTTCCAAGAGATGTAAAGTTATAAATAACAACATTAAATGGACTTTGGACAAGTTTATAGGTCATTTTTTCCCTTAAGTTTATAGTTTAATCCCTTGTTAAGCTGATTTTTCTCTTAGTCACTTTAATTAATTTCTTTTACGTTCACTTATTTTTTTGGTAAAAAAATAATTTTTCCCTATTAGAAATTATAAAATATTATAATCCCAAATATGGAATACATTTTTCAAAATTCAAATCAAATACGTGGAAAAAAATTATATAAATTTAACTACACAGACGGGACGATAAAGCGAGTTTTTGAAGTAAAAATGTTCAAAAATTTGAAATATTTTTAAATTCAATTTAAAAGTTAAATTGATTATAATGACCTTAGTTTAATTAATTTATTTATAAATTATTTAAATAAAATTTTAAAATAAATAAAATATATAATTTAACCTTATAAATAAATTTGATGAAAAGCAGTTTTAAATTAAAATTCAGTATTTTCACTATTCATCAAAAATGAAACTTCACAAAAAAATACCAAAAAATAATGCTAAGATAATTTTTATGTTATTATATAAAAATATGAAGTTTATTTTGACATATAAATTTTTTAAAAGTTCCAAAAATTGAATTTAAAATAGGTTTTCTATTAAAAGTCAGTAAAATTATCTTTAAGAAAAATATAGGTTTTATTGTGTAAAATTGGGTTTGATCTTTTCTTTTGCCTATAAAATCTATTGGGTGAATGTAAAAAAATATTTGATTGAATATATAATATATATATTTTATCAATATATTTTTCTAATTTTAATTAATTTAATTTATCAGGACAACGTGCCTTTGGGAGTATAAAAATATTTATTTTATATTCAATCAGTTAATATTATTGTTTTTAAATAAATGGTAGCCAACGAATTCATCTTATATTTTTATAGACCATATATTTTAATAAGTTATTTAATACTATTCATAATCACTAATTTAAAAACTATGTTATATCTTATTATACTAAATAATAATGTCATATTAATATATTGTTGTTCGGTAAAACGTTATATTGTTTGTAACACAAGTCATCGAAGAAATTTTTTATCGTGTGAAACACAAAATAACTTAGTATTGAGTGAATTTAAATCTATTTAATATATTAAATTTATTTAAAATAGTAATTATCCTATAAAGTCTCAGGATATTATATTCCCTTACTATAAAAACCCTTCTCTTTATTAAACATTAACACATTATTTATTACATAAGATTATACATAATACAACATGGAAGATCGAGAAGTCTAGTTTATTTTGGAATTAGGTACATTACATGACAATTTAAACTGGAGAAATGACATCTTTATTAATAACTTTATTAACATGCTCACACTTAAAACTGAACCAGATAACCTAGGGACAAAAATAAGAAATAGGTGATCTATAAATCCTAGTAAGAGAATAATCATGGAGTAAGGTGATTTATATTAGACAATATAAAATAAATGTGACAAAAAAAATAGTATGAATCATAAACATTAACAATGATACATGATATAGCATGATAATTATAACATGGGAAATGTGGGAAACAACTTAAAACACTACATCATAAACATAAGTCAAGGCTAAACCACTAAGACAACATGGTGTAAAAATTACGATAAAGGATTTAGGTTCACTCCCTATCCCAACATGACGTCTCATGAGACTAAAAATTTCCTAATGCATTGGAGAGATTTATAATTTTGGGCACACCCACCACATTCATTTCATTCTCATGCTTATGTGTTCCACATATATCATACAAGATGGATTCATTCATTATAAAATTTTATTCCATGATCAATGGGTGGGGAATAAATACATGTAAGTCCCAAATAAAGGAGGTTTAAGTGTATAAAGGTGAATACCCTTGATAGTAAATGGGTATGGCATTCACTCCATAGTTATTTTGGAATATAAAATAGTAGTGAAATTTCGGTAGCATAACAGCATCACATTAAAATTTATAAAATGGTTTGATGAGAGTGAAAGGGTTATCTAACTATTTTTACATAAATTGGGTATTAAGGGGGATATGGAATATCATGTACCATCATAAGTAAATTAATATAAAAGACATAGGGAAAAGAAGATAATTGAATAAAGGGGAGAAAGGAAAAGATCCCTTACATGAGTGTGTGACTCCAAATGCTTGGGAGGCGATTCTTTGGGAGATGGGGGAACCTAGGTAGAACTCTAGAGAGTGGAGTGAAGAGTATGGACGTTCTCCAAGGAGTTTGAGTGAAGAGAAATGGGATCTTGGGTGGGTTTATATAAAAAAGAGATGGATTTCTTTATTATTTTGGTTTTGGACTCTACATAACCAAGAACACAAACCATCTCATGGTTTTTTACCATGTTTTATACCAAATGGGAGTGGTTATAATTATTTTATAAGGCAAATGGATTAACATAATAAAATAATACCCTTTCTTGTGTGGAGGTGAGCCATACTCTTAAATAAATGGTTTTAAAACCTTAAAATATATTAATGGTTTTGGAGAACTCATAATGTATTTATAAAATTAATTAAATAAAAATAAAATCAAATTAGTTTTAAATTAAAACATAGATTTTTTCATTGATACACTTTACATTATTTATTACATCACTTTTGGGTCATTATGATGTCATAATACATAAAGTATATTTATACTGTATTTAATTTTTTCCAGAAAGTTCGACTGTCTTAGATAATTATGAAACAATTAATCATTGGATAATTTTAAAATTATTATTCTAAAAAACTATTCATTTAATCTAAATAATTTTATAAATATATACAATTTCACTTTTAAAATAATAATCGACATTTATTAATAAATGATGGGTTTTTTGACATTTACAGTTTTTGAACCCTTATAAAAATTACACTTGGATTTTTAAAAATTATATGATCATTTATATTTAATAAAAATTATTTAATAATAATATTTTGTTAAAATATTATTCATTTTAAAAATCCATTAATTCATCAAAATATATTCCTCAATTGAATTCGAATATTACCCCAAAATATTATTTGTGTTTTATTATATCTAAATAAAAATCATTTATAATGATAACATTATAGGATGAAAATATATTCATTATTCTATAAAAATAATTTACATACTCGTATTGTAAGGATCTTTGATACATATCCATTTAATACACTTTAAAACAACCTAAGAGTAAGGTTCACAATAGTGAGGCTTTCATGGGGTGGTTCGACGTACATGGTTTGGGTTGTGATCTTGATGAGATTGAACTTCTCTCGTAATCAGTTTCTCTCGTGATTATGTTTTTTGATATCAGATTGGGATTGATCAAGATAAAATCCTAGTTATTCTATATCCCTTGGAATCTCTGATAAATGGTCTTCATAGGCTATGATCCTACTGGTTGAGGTTGTCACTTCCTTTGTCTATGTCAATTGGATTTGTTAAAATCCTATATTTATACAAATCAGGTGATCACTATTCAATGGATATATTATCAATATTAATGATACATAACTGCATTTTAAATACAATTGGAGATAATAAAACAAAATAATTGAATGTGTTTTCTATAACCATATTACATAATAAGACATTTAATAAAAGTAAAAGAAGAATTTTATTTATAACAATTTGGGTCGTTAAAATCTTCCCCCCTTAAGAATTTTTTCCCTCAAAATTTTTATTTCCCACACTAAAATAGATGAGGTTATCTCTATTTCATCACATCCTCTGTTTCTCATGTTGCTTCTTCAAACTTAGGGTTTCTACACAACACTTTCACCTGGTGAATTGATTTATTTCATAAAATATTGTCTCCATGATCTATGATTTTTACCCACTACTCTTTATAGGAAAGGTCATTCTCCAATGGTTCCAACTATGGATTTGATATATTTAAGTGATATGGTATGTACTTTCTAAAAATAGATACATGTAATTCATCATTTACTTGAGATATGTTAGTTTAGAGTGAAATTTGGTAGGGCAATACTCTGATGGGATCGAAGATCTCAAAGGGGATGAGGTATCTTGGACTAACCTTTCCCTTCTTCCCAAATCTCATCACTTTATTCCATGTATATGTGTTAAGGAATACAATGTCTCTAAAATCAAACTCTAGGTCTCATCGATGATTTTCATCATAGCTCTTCTATCGACTCCAATAAGCCTTGATATGCTTCTGAATGGTCCTAACCTTTTCCACCATTTCCTCTACCATTTTAGGACCTAGAGGTTTTTATTCCCTAACTTCATCCCAGCATGAAAGTATTCTTCCCATCTCCTAACTAAGATATTCATAAGTATCCATTTTTATTCTAGAGTGTAAACTTTTATTTTATGAGAATTCAATCATAGGGTATATTGATACCATCCTTTTTTGAAGTCCATATAACATTCTCTCAACATGTCATCAAGTGTCTGGATAGTTTGCTCAGATTTTCCATCAATTTGGGGGTGATAAGTTTTGGTGAAGTTCATCTTAGTATTAAAATCATGTTGTAGACTCTTCCATAACTTAGAGGTGAATATCAGATCTTGGTCAGATATAATTGATAGTTTTACTCCATAGAACCCCACCACTTCTATAATGTATATCCAATCAAGTTGACCCGGTAATAAATCCTCTCAAATCATAATGAAGTTTGCAGTATTTGTAAGATGATCTACAATAACCTATATATAATTCTTTCCCCAAGATGTCTTTATAAGTCTATTTAAAATTCCATGGTGATGTTTTTCCATTTCCATGTTGGTGTGGGTAATGGTTGTATCTTCCGCTCATATTTTTTCCTTTGTTCTTTCACTTGATGACATAAAAGACATATTGATGTATATTATGTGATTTACTTCTTCATATTATCCCACCAATAGTGATCTCATAGATCTTGATACATATTTTTTCTTCCTGGGTGAATGTATAAAGTTAAACTATGTGGATCATCCAATAGTTCCTAATTCAACTCAAGATTTTATGGCATAGAAATTTGTGACCCAAATCTCACAACTCCTTCTTCATTAACACTAAAAACTATGAAGATTTACCTTTCCTTATAGTTTTCACATTTTTTTTGAATTTTCACATCAACTCTTATACCATCCTTTAACATCTTCATAAGAGATGATTTAGTAATCATTTGTGAAAGGATTGATGATGTTCCTTCCTTTATGATTCCCATGTTCATCCTTTTTCACATCAAAAAAGATTAAATCCTTCTTAATTGTAATAAATGATACAATTTCTAGATCCTTTATAATTAGTGCTTCTTCCACTTTATTATTTTTTCCGGGATGGTAGTGAATTGAGTCGTCATAGTCCTTGATCAGATCTAACCACCTTTTTGGTGCATATTTAGCTCTTTTTATGTGAATATATACCTGATAATTTTTTGATTTGTATATATTTCACACTTCTCCCCAAAAATATTATTCTGCTATATTTTCAAAGAAAATATCACTATAGTTAACTCTAGATCATGAGTTGGGTAGTTCTTTTCATGAACATTCAGTTTCCTTGAAGCATAGGTTAGACTTCATCATTCTGCATTAACACACAACCCAATCCCTTTTTCGAAGCATCGTTGAGTACCATGAAAAGCTCTCCACTTGTGGGTAGTGTGAGTACAGATGCAGCTATAAGCCTCTTTTCAAATCCCTTAATATCTCTTCACATTCATCATTACAAGAAAACTTTACTCCCCTTTGATTTATCTTGGTAAGAGGGTTTCTCACAAATCGGTGATAATACTCAGTGAACCCAAGGAAGCTATGGATATGTGTCACAAATTCTAGTCTCATACATCCTTTAATTGATTCTTCCTTTGAATGGTCTATAGATATCCCTTTTCTTGTGATTATATTCCCAAATATTGAGATTTCATTCAACCAAAACTCAGATTTGTTGTACTGGTCATAAAGATTCTCTTTTCGCAAGGTCTTTATAATAGTGCTCAGATGCTCCTCATGCTCCTCCTTGGTTTGGTAGTATATTAGAATATCAATTATAAAGACTAAAAAAAAAATTCAATGTAATATCTAAAGAAACTATTCATAAATCCCATAAAGATTTATAGATCATTATTGTGTCTGAATGGAAATACAATTAACTCATAGTGAATGTACCATGTAAGAAAAGAAATCCTAGGGATATCCTCCTTCTTCAATCTAACATGGTAATATCTCAACCATATATCCACCTTGGAGAAGTATTTTACTCTGTGTAGCTGGTAAAAAAATTCATCAATATATGGTATAGGATACTTCTTCTTTATTGTGATCTCATTGAGATCACAATAATCAATGAAAAAGTGCATTGACTCGTCCTTATTCTTGAAAAAGAGGATTAGTGTACTCCATAGTGAAGCACTTCGGCATATAAACCCTTTATCCAGATTCTTATATAGTTGTTTCTTCATCTCCTAAAGTTCAACAACATCCATTATATATGGAGTCTTGGATAATGTTAATGCCCCATGTATAAGCTCAATTTAAAATTCAACCTCTCTACTAGGAGGAATACCAGGAAATTACCTAGGAAACACATCAGTATATTCCCTCACAATAGGCATATCGTTGATGATGATACTTTCCTTAGGATCAATCATTTAATATACATATTCTTTCTATTAGGTAAATATTATCAATGACTATAATGATGGTTCTAAAGATGGTTCATTCTCCTCCTTTCACTTGTACAAAATTGGGGGTCGATTCGTAATATAGAGTGATTTCATTCTTGTGGAAATTTATATTGTCCCTACATAGGTAAAGACAATCCATACATATAATTTCATCAAATTACACCAAAGGGAGTATGACAAGGTTCTCTAGAAATTTCATCTAAAAAATTGTGATAGAGAAGGTGGTAAATACTCAGGATGCAATAATTTCCCCATTTTCCATTTTCACTGATAACTCTAGTTTAAATATTTGTGGTCGTTTTTAAATAGTTCTGCTGAACATTCATGATATGAAAGAATGCATAGAAATAGAATCAAAAATTATTTTTTATATCCTTGAATGAATAACATGTTTACCTATCACCACTTAATTTTCACGATCCACCTCAATGATTGTGATGGAAAAAGCTCACCCTTGATGCCTTGGAGGTTGTTGGTGGTCTCCAAAAACCCATGGCTTAGTGAATTATTTTGAAAAGTGACTTTGTTCCCTGTAGTTGAAAAAATGAACAATGAATTAAGGGATGGCCAAATAATTACATTTCTCTATATAATTATTGGGTTTTTCATAACAACAATCACTAGCTAGGTGTCCATCCTTCCCACACCTAAAGAATTTTGTCATCCCCCTTAGGCAATTTTCAAGGTGATTCTTTCCACACCATTGAAAAGTGGGATGTTGAAATTTCTTTGAATTATTAGATTTATCTATCATACTTCCAGAATTTAACTCCACTTTCTGATTATTATCCTCATGTTACCCATGATATTTTTTTATCTTCATTTCAAATTTGCGGGCACATCAGACAATTTTTTCATAGTTATCAAAGTTACGGATTGTTAAGGCTTTTAGAAGAATAGGTTTTAGACCACCAAAGAAGTTGTAAACATTTCATTTAGGGGTAATGACAAAGAAATAGGTGTATTATGAAAGTCTTGTGATGTTTTCCTCATACTCCCTAATAGATTCATAATCAATTTTTTGAGGGAAATGAAATCCATTTTCACTTAAAATTGGGAAGTGTGCGGAAAATATTTATCAAAAAGATATTCCACAATTCCTTCCACCCAATCGGTTTGATATCTTCCTTGTTCTTCATATTCTAGATCAATGTCCACCACTAACCAGTTTCTCTCTCCATATGATAAAAATACAGTAGAACCTTCTCTTGTTTAGAATGTTGAAGGATGGAGAATATCTTCTCAATGGAGTTGATCCACTGTTCTGTGATTAAGGGATCAGATGATACATTGAAAGTTGGAGTTCTTTGTTACATAAATCTCTCAATTATAGCTTGTTATTTCCTTGGGGGATTTTGTCACTCCTCTTAATCAAGGTTTCTATTAAGAACCTCAATCATCTAAGAGAGTATTGTATCAAATTTTTTGATTCCTTCTCCCATCGGGTTGGGCATCTCATTGGGGCATTCTTCACATTTCCCATCACATTGATTGTTTACCTGATTCCTCCTATTTCCAACCACTAGCTAGAATAAAAGAAAAATTATGGGTGATTGTTTTTAAACTATTAATCATATAAATTGAAATCCAATGACATTAAAGATGTAAATTATAATTTACAATTATTTCCTTAACTTATGAATTGTAAGCCTTAAATCTATGTTATCCATGATATATTTCCTAACATATACTCTTATTGGAATTTTCTTTGTTATATTAATAATGGTTCGAAATGACATTATGAATTTATAACATCCCGGATCCAGGTGCTACCAAAAGGTGCCCCCAACCCGGTTGTCCACAAGGCCTCAAGTGTATTTACCTAAACACTAGAGGCTGTCGACTAGTAGCGAGGGCCTAGGGTGTGATAGTGGGGAAACTATTCCCTCATTAGTAGAGTAAAAACAACAGAATCTAAATAGTAAACAACAATGGAAGCACTAATACCATATAATATAAGTAAATAGGGGAATACTGAAAGTAAATTCAACAGAAGCCACAATATATATATGATTCATGGAATTTGTATCTAAGAAAAAATCCAATCATGTCACATTGCATGAAAGCAATACAAAAACTAAATATAAAATAAATAGTTAAGTCCTGCATCATTGTAAGCCTCATCTAGGTCCCATGATCTCCAAATCCAACAACAATCAAGTACCTAATGAAGAAGGGAGTTTTCCCTTATCTATACCTGAAACCATATTATATGTTTGGGTCCAAAGCATGACCCAAACATGGTGTGAGCTGAATCCTAATAGGCAACCAAAAAAAGATATGTGCCTAACTATCAGTGAATATATATAGCAGGAAATATGTAGAAATGAAGTAATAAACTATGAAGTACTCAAAAGTAAACAATCCTATAGTTTTAAATTACATTAATTCACATTTATTCAATCCTTTGAATCATATAAACCTTGGTAACTAGCCTAAGCTCTGTATACCCTATGTACTTAACAAAAAAAGATGTCTTAGAAGACTGTCTAAACAAACAAGTAAGACTGAGTCCAAGATTGTGTTTTGGCTAGGAAGACTCATCAAAATCATTCAATTATTCAATAATGACCCTTTGGGAAAGTTATCACAGTCTAATCCCCCTGGTCTAACATAACAACAATTCATTTAATAACGAACCTTTGGGAAGCAATCACGGTCTAACCCCTTTGGTCTAACATAGCACTAATTGTCTACAAAGAAACACATGTGTAACGAATGAGGTATTTATAGAATAGTAATTTTTTTATTTATATTAATACTTATGAATAAGATATTAATTTTATGTTAAAGGGGATGCTTTTCCTGATAGCATACTTGGCATGCAATAATGGGATTCTCTTAAATCTTACATTGCACACAACATTGAGTTATACTAAAAAATAATACAATAATGTTATTTTTAGTTTAAATGGTATTTAACGCCTAGGAATTTGAATGGAGGGAATGAATAATATCAATATAATTTTAATATATGGTTTACATGTGTTTAAATTAGGACTCATTTATTTTCAAATTTATTAGAAATGGAAATAAAAAAACAAATTGAATATAATGGATGTGTTTTTATGAAAACCTATTTAAAAGAGAATAATTGTGTTTTCATATCACACATTATAGATTTTTATTTATATAAAAATATAGGATATATTTTCAATTTAATTTTTTAAATTCTTATTCTATGTTTTCTAGATATTATATAATAATAACTTCATTATTTTCGGATAAAAGAAGTATTTTTCTAAAAATACAGTTTTACCACCTTTTGATGATAAACCCTTTTCAAATTTATTTTTTGATAGTATTATATGTTTTATTTGACAAAATAAAATTATTGTTTAGAATAGGGACATAAAAATTTACTTTGGATAATTTTTTGGTATTTTTCTGATAAAGTTCACTTTTTAATGAATAGTGAAAAATACTGCATTTTAAGTCAAAACTATGTTTTCATCTAATTTATTTATATAGATAGATTGTCCTTTTAAATGGTTTTAAAGTTTAATTGGATTATATTTTTATCATTTAATATAATTTTGATAATTGGATGTAATTTCACTTTGATATTGGATATAAAAACATGTCAATCATTTGGATGTTTTTACTTCTTAAAAACATGCCTTTTGGTTTTGACAACGGGAATTAATTTAAAATTAATTTCTGTAACTTATTTGTTTTGAATTTGTAAAAATAGATTCCATATTTTGAATTAGGAGATCCAAATTGTTTAAATAGGTAACTTTTATTTTTAGACATTATGAATAGTAACTTTGGTAAATATTTTATTTACCATGGTTAAAGGGTAAATTCGGTAAATAAGGGTAAAAAAATAATATTATAATAATATTAAATTACACTAACACATGTACTAACCCTATTTAATGAGATATTTCGGACCATGTTCATCCTTGGGTCGATTTTAGGACCCCATGAAGCCACGTGGATGTGAAAATGACATTTAAGTACTTTAGATTTAATGTTAAGGAAAATATAACCTAAACATTTATCTTTTAGTAAAACAAATTTTATATTGGGTTATATAAGTGATATCTTAGACTATAAATAGTAATTAAAAATAAAAAATATTTACTACATTATGGTATTTTATTTATAATTTTTAGACACCAAATAAATGAATATATTTCTGACACAATGATGATATAATGATTACCTTATTAATGAATGTTTTATATAAATTAGATTATAAAAATTTAAATAAATTTGTTTTGAAACATTTTATGTCATCCACGAATATTATGGGTGATTATGACTTTTTATATTTAAAATAAAGAAGTTTTTTTAAATAATAGAGTTTTTATGTATTTTTTTAACCGTCATGATATGAATAGTATATAAATTGACATAAATGAGTTTTTAAAACAAATACTTTTTATTAAATTATTTAATAGACCTAAAAATATAAGATTTGTACAAATTACTTAGATAAGGTTTAACATGTCATTAATAAACCACTTGACATTCTATTGTCATTGTATAGTACCTGTATTAACCATATAGTATGAATATACAAGAAGACATGGTAAGTGTTAAATAAGTTAACTAAGGGTTAAAGCTAAATGATAAGGTTAAATTTGAAACCAAAACTTGTTTAAAACCTATTGGTTGAGAGGATTGAAAATAATAATCAACATATCTTCAAATTAAATTTGTTTTTGACCTTTTGAAACAGAAAATAATTTTATAATAAAATAATATTTCAAAGCCTTCCTAAAGTACCCCTCCTCCCTCTTATAGAAGGGCATCACCTCTAACCCTTACTCACGCCTGTCAAACCCCCTTGGCTCGCCCAAACTCTTCACAAATAAGATAACAACAACCCTATATTCCTCCTATAATCCTTACCTTGGTAATAAAGAAATTCAAGAAGGATATTTAGCTTAAATCAAAAGAAGTTACCCAGTTTGAGGTTATGTCTTCTCTCAAGATTCTTCCATTTATTTTCCTTCTCCAACCCCCTAAACTATCTTTATTCCATTGTTTTATAAAAACCCAATATCTTAAATATAATAGGATATTTTATGATATTTATTCAAACTAAAATTTCACACACCTCCATCTAATGGATACGAACATACGGTTTTTGTGTACGGCGAACTACTGCCTCACGAAACAATGATTGTTTTAGTTTTCCCAAACACCTCTCATAGTGGCCATTATGATGGTACTTTATTTATATATGATATATATTTTATTTATATTGACTTTATGATAATTTAATTTTCATTTACAAACATACCATTATGATTTTCATGATATGTAAATACGATAATTTTATTTGAGGAAGTGCGGACTACCGCCCCCTCAAAGTGATATGACTCAATCATATTATACATGACATGTATAAAGGATAAAATTAATGAACTTATGTAAAATATATAAAATATGATATTATACTAGAATTATAATATACCTATGTATCATTTAGTTTTAATTCCTTTAAATATGAAAAAGAAATGAAATAGCGTTCATGCGTATATACGGCTTACCGTCTCCATAAACAGTGCATTTCATTTATTATCTCCAAATGTTATGGACTATTCTAAATACATATATACTGGATATAAATACATATATACTAGATATATGTGATATTAAAATCATGAATATGATTCTATAGATAATGAACTTTTGATCACATAGACAATTTTTAATTATAATAAGTTCATTTTTGCCTCAAGTACCAAATATCAGAAAAACGACCGATATTGACTTAAATAATTATGTAATGTTTATAATGTGGTAATAAGGTATATAGAAGGAATAATAAACTTGAAAAAGGTTTTAAATCAAGTATAAATTAACTTAAGTTTATTATTCTGTAAGAACAAGGAACATACGTGACGAGACAGACTCAAGGTAAAGAAACGTTTCACCATCCTATTTTAGTCAAAGACTCCTTTTATGTCATGCCTTTTAATTTACATTTTATTATGTTGGGATATGTTATTATATATCCTTATTGTTGTACATTTTATTTCCCAGTGATTTGTAAAGACCCGTAATTTCCATGTAATTTTTTTTAAATATATAGAAATTTTACGAGTCCGCGAAAATTGATGGTGCATGATTCCAAGGCCCAGAGTGCCCAGAATGAATTTCTGAACTTTTGTTTGGGTATGTTCAATAAACGTATGAGCGGTTTTTTCTAAATTTTTAACTGGTGCTCAGAATTGAAATCTGAGGGCACCATTGAACTCACAGCGCTAGTATTCCCTTAAGGATACCTTCACCTCGACCGCAGTAGGTCGAGGGTGGAAGTTAGTTTTTCACTTATTCGTGAAAGAATAAAATGAAATAAAATGGTGTAACATTTTATTTTTATTTTTATTTTGAAACTTTCATGTGAACGTTTCATAGGTGGGTACCACCTGAACTAAACCTCCCACGAGAGGTTATGATAGTGGGGACCACCTGAACTAACCTCCCATGAGAGGTTATGGTGGCGAGGACCACCCGAGGAAAAAACCCCTTGAACTCCCTCTTTAGTGCGGGGAAGCCTCTTAAACTTCCCCCACTTTAATGGTTACACCCCTTTAATTTATTATGCCAACGACTATGTAATTAATTAATCCAATTTTAAATTATGCCAACAATTTAAAT
Organism: Viscum album; assembly: GCA_963277665.1. Taxonomy (NCBI): domain Eukaryota; kingdom Viridiplantae; phylum Streptophyta; class Magnoliopsida; order Santalales; family Viscaceae; genus Viscum; species Viscum album. The sequence continues at coordinate 1,130,554,206 of OY728150.1, read as the reverse complement.
TGGGGAAACACAACAGTTGGTTATTTTGATTTTGGGGGAATGTATTTTCAAAGGGGAGAGCTCTTGGAGGATTGCTTTCTCCAATGAAGAACATATTCCATTAAGAACTTCTTCCATGAATAATGCTCCTCCAACGAAGAACGTCGGCGCACGACTTCGACTTCTTTATCAGGACATCCTCCAACGTGGGACGTCTTCAATCAATGATCATCTTTCCCTCCTCATCGATGACAACAAATGAACGAGGTAGGGTGGTTGTTTGAAATTATTCCCTTTTTCGTTCTTGACAACTCTATGTAATTAAAGAGAGATTATAGCCGCTTGCTACCACTCTAATGCGGAGAGTGCGGGCCAAACAAGCATGGATCATCCTCTCCGCAATTCTTGTGGTGATTTGTGGTGTTATTCGGGATGAAGGAGGTTAGAGACAAACCACAAAGGGGCACGAGAACGGCGTCTGGCACCACCTCCGGCCGCTACGAAGGTACCGGCGCAAAGGTGCTACTCGGCGGCCACCGTCGCCCCGCGGCCTCCACCGACTGCTGCCACCACCACCTGCGGCCTCACTGCGCCACCTCGCGGCTTTCGGTGCCGCCCCGTGGCCTCGCACTGCCTACGAACGAGCTGCCCTGCTCCCTCACGGCACCCTCCGCGGTCGAGCGGCTCTACGGCCTTGTGCCGCCCCAGGAACTCGTGGCACCCCCATGGCCGAGTAGCCCTCGTAGCACCCTCTGTGGCCGACCTGCCCTGTGGCCTCGCGTCGTCCGTGGCTGAATTGCTCCACGGCCCCTCACGGCCCTCGCGGCCTGCCGGACCGCCCAGTGGGCCGAGCCACCTAGAACGGGTCGGGATGGACCCAGCGGGTGAGGCCGGGTCAACCCAGACGGGGTCGGTCCTATCGGATCCGACTGGACCCAGACCAACTTCGACCCATTTACGCTCTTTTGACCATAACTCTGGCACCAGGCGACCATTTGATGAACCGTCAGCGGTTCTAGAAATCTTGGAGAGAGACGGTCCCTTTGAGTATACCCCACTGGAGATTTTGATTAATATGGGGTACGTTCAAGTTGGATCGAGAACGAATCCAATCGGGCCCTCAGGGACTAAAAGGCTAGTAACTCACATATCATGTGTCTGATTGACGCACCGCCTGTTGCGTTGAGACCCCTATGACGTGGTGGTCCTTTGGGATAATTATTCGTGGGACTTTGTGATAGTTGGAATATCAAACAGTTTCTTGGGTAGCAGGCCCTCCCAGAGACAAGTGAGCATAGTGCGGGAACTCAGTAATAGGCTATGACGTGAAGAATGAATAGTGATCCTGTGTGGGTCCGCACCGAGCGATCCTGTGTGGGTCAGCACCGAACTATCCTCTTTGGGTCAGCACCGAGTGATCCTATGAGGGTCAACACCTAGCGATCCTATGTAGGTTATCACCTAACGATCCTATGTGGGTCAGCACTGAGCGATCTTGTGTGGGTCAGCACCGAGCGATCCTGTGTCGGTATGCCTCTTAACGGAGTAAGATTATTCAGTAGAAATATAATCATCTCTACTATCGTACTTAATATATACCTAGTGTGATCTGATTCCGTACCTGTGTGGTACTTTTCTTCATGGTAATACCTTGGTGGTATTCTTCGGTGTGGCGTGCCTGTGTGTTACTTGCCTTTGTGGTATTCCTTCCATCATGGAACAATTAAGCTTGGGGCTTTGGAGTTGGACTCTGTGTTTTCCTCATGATTGAGATGGGTTTACTTGATAACTTAGGTATATGTATGGGAATATACCTAAGTGGGGTTAACATTTTATTTCAGGCTTTTGGTTTATCCTTTGTGAATTTGTGAGACCTTGAGGGTCTCAGGGTCCCTACTGAGTATCGTTATACTCACCCCTGCATGAGATATGCCCGCACCTCATTGTGTTTGGTGCAGATGACGGACAACGCTTATCAAGCCTGAGAGTACCAGGACTGGACGGTGCTCGGAGGTAGACCATACGGCATGTCGGCATGTAGAGGAGACGGGTGGATGTAGAGTGCTGAGGAGGAAATCTGTACCAACCCTTCAGGTAGGAACCTCGTAGGACGACCTAGTAGATTTCTTTCTCTTTCTTCAGTTGTATTGTATTTCAGTTGTACTTGTACATTTTAGTTGGACTTGTATTCTGGCCCCTTTTACTTACTGCACTTGCTCTATTTATTTTTTAGATTACTTGAGTTCATATCTTGTTGTGTTCTTGGTTGTGTGTGCTTACAGGTTATGTAGGCAATGCCTTCCCAGTTTTAGGGAATACGCCTTCGGTGCTAGTTGTCAACCCTGGCCTATAGAAGGCAGGCTTGGGGTAGTCAGGGAATGGGCCCCAGGGGATGGGTCGTGACATGATTAGATACCCTTTTTCTCTCTAATCATATCATTTTATGAATTTTAAAGTGACATCATTAGGCTTATTAATATTTGTAAGGGAACTTCTTAACCAAATTTCCATTGTTTGGGTTGATCTTATACTTCTTGTTTATGTCATGCTATGATTATCTAAGAAAAGAATTTTTATATCTTATCATGTATTTATACTTTATTTATGTATACTTATAGTCAATACACATAATTAATCTATTTAATTTACAAAATTATCTTTGTAAGGGACTTCTTCTCAATCTCTTTTCATTGAGACATATTTTGATTTATACAGAACTTGATTTTATATGACGTATACACACCTTGTACTTTTAATTTCATTCAAATGGAATATTTTTTCTATATAGCGTTTTACTAAATGATAATGGGAATGTTTCTTTTTAACGTGCGCGATGACAATGACCTTTCCATCACCACGAGCATTATTTGATATTTGGCTTCCTTAACAAGACCAAATTTTTTAAATGGGAAATAAATACCATATAAATTTTTATGTATTTTGGAATTGAAAATGGTTTTTATAAATCTTTGATTATGTCCATACCCTGAAATTTTATATTGTGATTAGAATGTGGAAATTTTATCTTTCCTTTATGCATGTTTTATGTGTTATGGTTCTTGGGAATTGTCTATGTATACAGGTGGTTCTATGATAAACCTAGGGTAGGTGAGCCCAAGATAGATCTCCAATTCATTGGATAATGTGACATAGAAAAACATTAATGTTTCTCATAAGAGATTTAGGGAATATACCGTGATGGGTATTCCAAATGTAACTCCCTATGTAGATGTGAAAGCTACAGTGTAAGTATGATATGGATTCCACAAGCTACCATTATGATTTATGGTTTCTATGTGTTATTCATAAATCTTATGATTTCATGAGTTATGTTAAATATAATATGTTTTATGATTGAGAAGTATAATTTCATTGATTTGTATGTATTGATGGAATAATGTTTTTTTCCTTATTTTATAACCCTTACAGAGATTTTTATTCTCATCCCATGTTTTTGAAATATTTTTCACATGGTATAAGGAATGGTAAGAGAAAGGGAGTATTCAAGAATGTTTATATCCAGAAAATAATTATTGTTTTTTAAGTAGTTTTATTATTGTGAAAAAAATGGATAGAGTATAAGTGTCTACTTTGTAATCTTTTGAGATGTAATGTAATATTTAAAGCCTAATTCTCTAAAAATATAAACCTAAAAAGATCCTCAATGTGAATTATTAACATAATTCCAGAATATTTAATGTTTAAGGTCGGGGCCTTATAGTTGGCATCAAAGGTCATTTTAGACAACTTTAGGGATTATGAGTTTTCATTAAACACATGGTTTGTCCCTATGTCTATTATTTCAGTTAAATCCTTATTTTATAACATTTTTAGATCATGGAAATTCAGTTACAAATGGAAGGAGGAGGATCTCAAACAACATTCATATCTCTTCCTAATGACATGCTTGCAATAATTTTTGCAAAGTCATGTTTGGATGATTGTGAAACCTTTCCTAGAATACAAATCACTTGAAAGAAGTTGTTTGAGATGTTAAACACCTCCACCATACCTCAATACCATTATGGATAATGAGTTGTTTTTAATCAAATAATATTTTCTCAATATTCTCATATTTTCAATAAAGGTAATGTTATCAAGGAATTTTCAAATACTTTACCTTATCACAAAATTTTGAAGTATATTATGATTTTGAAAAAGGTGCTAAAGAAGGATACCCATGTGGAACCTATTTATATATTCTTTTAAAATATAGTCTCTCAGCACATATATATGGTATTTTAAATGGACCGCTGATTGAAAGTTCCAACTCAAACTTGGTATGACTATTTGAAATAAATCAAGTTTTATCAGATGTTTTGAAATTATATGTCATACATGATTATTTTCAGAAACTATTTTTCTAAAAACACCCATATGACCCAAAATGTTCAAGGTGTATTTGGATGAAGGAAGAAAATGATTTTGAAGGATCTCTAAACCATTGTTTCAATGCAAGGACATTATACCTAAATGAACAATATGATAATGAAACCATATGGACACCATGATCAAGGTATGATGTTCTTTCCTTTGGGAATAGTTTTATTTTATCATATGGAGGTGAAATAAAAAAATGACAATATATATAAGACTTTGTGTATTAAGATGTTGAGTTATTAATGAGTTGGGATGAAAATAATAGGTATAAAACAACCTTCGAGGTTAAAACATGTTAGGGTTATTTTGAGTTTTATAAAAATTACAACCCTTAAGATGGGTGACAACATGTCACGTTGGACAAAGTAGTGGGAATCGAACACACTTCCAAAGTCCGGGTGGGATTTATCACCTACCACTAGCCTACATGAAGTATCTGGTTAGTATGAATTATTCTATATAGTTAAATGATTTTATGGATCAATAATAAGTTTATTTTGGGAACTTATGTTTTATTAAATGGATATCCTTATAAAATGAAAATGATTTAATAATTAAGTGATAAAGGTTATTTTGGAAGACGTTCTCTCTTTTGGGAACACTATATGCCTAAGGAAAATAGAATACTTTGGGATTTCATTTGTGGAGTAATGGTTGAAATTTTATTTTGGAAGAATCTATGTTTTTATTGTGGATATATATAGATTTGGGTTATTTATGGAAATGATTAACCTTTCATAGAGAATGTGTTATTAGGTTAATTAAACTTCAGTATGAGACTTTAAGAGTAGTCTATGTTATTTAGAAATAAATGTTATGATTTACTATGGAAGAATATGTGATTACATTCTTCTGAGTTTTTGGTTTCAATATTAGTTTGTATTATATTGAATAGTATTTAGGACAATTGGGTATTGAATGGTCTTTGTTGAACTCTGAGTACTATTTTTTGAATTTTGGATATTAAGAGTAGTATTTATTTTTATAAAGGATTGTCCTTTTTGGGATTATCTGATCTCATACTAACCATTTTTGGTTTTGGTCAATGTATAAAGATAGGGGAAATATATATTTTTTTTGGATTATGTGATTCTCTAGAAGTCCATTCTAGCACTTCAGGTATGACCATGTCTTCTTGAGTACTCATTATTTGGAGAAAAGATGAGTTTTTGGTAAAAATTTATTAAAGGATGAATATCTACTTGACAAGTAAGTATGTTTCCTTATGTTCTTAGTCAAGCTCAAAAATAAATTCCTCAACTTTATGAAAAGGATATTAAAACAAAAACATTATTCGTTTACTTTTCCTTCTATGAAATCAAAGACCGTTTAACCCATCACAAGTTTGTGGTTTTCTTGTTAACTTTTTATTGATCATGTTTTCTATCACTCTGTATCATAACTTGATGGTTAGTTTCTCTTATATATCCATGTTTTCCTACATGGAATCTTAGTATGGGTTATCATGGGTGAACTTTGAAATTCACTTTCTTTCTTTTAAAGTGGTAGTTTTATTAACTCTTTTTCTAATGTGGGATTTTTAATGAAGTTTTCGAGCCCAATTTTAAAATTGCGAGGACACAATTTCCTAAATGGGAGAAGGATGTAATGACCCAAGTATTTATAGAATAATACTTTTTGATTTCTATTAATACTTATAAATAACATATTAATTTCAAGTTAAAGGGGATGCTTTTTTCTAATAGTGTGCTCGACACACAGCAACGGGCTTCTCCAAAATCTTATATTGCACACAACATTAAGTTATACTGAAAAATAATAAAATAATATTATTTTTATTTTAAATGGTAGTTAATTCCTAGACTTTTGAATGAAGGGAATGAATAGAATCAACTGAATTTCGAAATATTTTTTACACATGTTTAAATGACGATTCATTGATTACAAAATTTATTAGAAATGGAAATAAAAAAATAAATTGAATATAATGGATATGTTTTTATGGAACCCTATTTAAAAGACAATAATTGTGTTTTCCTATCACTCTTTATTGATTTTAATTTAATTAAAAATATATGATATATTTTCAATTTAACGTTTTAAATTAATCTTATTTGTTTTCTAGAAATGATATAAGAATAAATTCATTTCTTCGGATAAAAGAAGTATTTTTCTAAAACGGAAGTATTACCACATTTTGATAGAGAACCCTTTTTAAATCTATTTTTTGACACCTTTATATGTTTTATTTGACAAAATAAACTTATTATTTAGAAAATGGACATCAAAATTTACCATGGGTAAATTTTTGGTATTTTTATGATCATGTTCGTTTTTAATGAATAGTGAAAAATACTGCATTTTAAGCAAAAACTGTCTTTTCATCTAATTTATTTATATAGTTATATTATCCTTTTAATTGGTTTTAAAGTGTAATTGGATTAGTTTTTTATAATTTAATCCAATTTTGGTCATTCGAAGTAATTGCACTTTGAATTTGGACATAAACACATGTCAATCTTTTGATAGTTTTTACTTCTTAAAAACATGCTTTTTGGTTTTAACAATGGAAATTAATTTTAAATTAATTTTGGAAAATTCTGTGTTTTGAATTTAGAAAAATAGATTCCATATATGGAATCATGTTTTAGAAATTGTGTAAATATGTCCCTTTTCTTTTTAGACATTATGAATAGTAACTTTAGTAAATATTTTATTTTCCATGGTTAAAGGGTAATTCCGTTAAATAAGGGTAAAAAATAATATTAAATTACCCTAACACATTTCCTAACCCTATTGGATGAGATATTTTCGACCATGGGAATCCTTGGATCTATTTTAGGACCCCATGGATCCACTTGGATGTGAAAATGGAATTTAATTACTTTAAATTTAAAGTTAAGGAAAATATAACCTAAACATGTATCTTTTAGTAAGACAATTTTTATATGGGGTTATATAAGTGATATATTCAACTATAAATAGTCATTAGAAGTATAAAATTATTTCCTACACCATATTATTTTATTTATAATTTTTAGACTCCAAATAAGTGAATATATTTATAACACAATGATGATGTAGTGATTACCTTATTAATGAATATTTTGAATAAATGAGATAATAAAAATAAAAAAAAAATTCTTTTGAAACTTTTTATGTCATACAATAATTTTAGGGATTATTATGAATTTTTATATTTTAAATAATGAAGGTTTTTAGGAATAATAAATTTTCTATGGATTTTTTTAAAAAGTCATGATATGAATAGTATATAAATTGACATAAATGACTTTTTAAAACAAATACATTTTATTAAATGATTTAATAGTACTAAAAATCTCAGATTCGGTAAAATGAGTTAGATAATATTGAACATATAATTAATGAACCACTTGAGGTTTTATTTTCATTTTATAGTATCTATATTAACCATATAGTATGAGCATACAAGAAGACATGGTAAGAGTCAAATAAGTTAATTAAGGGTTAAAGCTAAATGATAAGGTTAAATTTGAAAGCAAAACTTGTCTAAAACCTATTGGTTGAAAGGATTTAGAAAAATAATCAACTTATAATCTAATTAAATTAGTTTTAGAAATTTTTAAACCGAAAATTATTTTATAATAAAATAATATTTCAAAGCCTTTCTAAATGACCCCTCCTCCCTCTTATAAAAGGGTATCATCTCTAACCCTTACTCACACCTCTAATGCCCCATTTTCTCATACAACCACTACCCAAATAATCTCAAAAAATCCCTATCTTCCTCATATAAGCCTTAACTTTTTAATAATGAAATTAAAGAATTCCGTTTAGATTAAATCAAAAGGATTTACCTGATTCGCGGTAATGTCTTCTCTCAAGCTTATTCCATTTATTTTCCTTCTCCAACCCCCTAAACTTTATTTATTCCATTATTTTATAACAAAACTAGTATATTAAATATAATAGTATGTTTTATGAGAATTATTCTAACTACACTTTCACACACCTCCATCTAATGGATACGAACATATTGTTTCTGTGTACGGTGAACTACTGCCTCACAAAATGATGATTATTCGATTTTTCCCTACCACCTTTCATAGTGGCCATTATGATGAAGTTGTATTTATATATGATATATATTATATTTTTATTTTATTTATTATACTGTAATTTTTATTTATAAACATGCCTTTAGGATTTTCATAATGTGTAAATATGATAATTTCATTTGAGGAAATGCAGACTACCGCCCCCTCAAAGTGATATTACTCGTTCATACCATACATGGAATGTATAAAGGATGGAATTAATGAAATTATGTAATGTATATAAAATAATATATTATAATGGAATTATAATATACTTATGTATCAATTTATTTTTAATTACTTTAAATATGAAAAAGAAATGAAAGTAGCATTAATGTGTACGTACGACTTACCGTCTCCATGAATGGTGCATTTCATTTCCTATATCCAAATGTTATAGACTATTATAAGTACATATATACTCGATATAAATACATATATACTAGATATATATGATATTTTAATCATAAATATGATTCTGGAGATAATATACTTTTGACCACATAGACAATTTGTAATTATAACAAGTTCATTTTTGACTCAAGTTCCAAATATCAGTAAAACGACTGATATTAACTTAAATAATTAAGTAATTTTTATAATGTAGTAATAAGTGATATAAAAGGAATAATAAACTTGAAAAGGGTTCTAAAAAAATCATAAATTAACCTATTTTTATTATTTAGGAAGAACAAAGAACATATGTGACGAGTCAGACTCAAGGTAAGGGAACCTTTCACCCTCCTATTTTAGTCAAATAATCGTTTTATGTTATGTATTTTAATTTAAATTTTATTATGTTGGGATATGTTCTTATATATCCTTATTTATGTACATTTATTTTCAAGTGATGAGAGGCCCTTTTCTCTCTAATCATATCATTTTTCAGAATTATAAAGTGACATCGTTAGGCTGCTGAATTTTCGTAAGGGAACTTCTTAACCCAATTTCCATTCATTTAATTGATCTTATACTTATTTTTATGTTGTGCTATGATTATGTGAGAAATGAATTTTTATATCTTATTTTTTTTATTTCTACTTTATTTATGTGTACTTATAGTGAATACACATAATTGATCTATTTTATTTACAAAATGATCTTTGTAAGGGACTTTGTCTCAATCTCCTTTCATTGAGGCATATTTTGATTTATACATGACTTGATTTTATATTATGTATAAAACCCTTTAAATTTAAATTTCATTCAAAGGGAATATTTTTTCTATATATCATTTTACTAAATATCAAAGGGAATGATTCTTTTTAACGTACGCAGTGACAACGACTTTTCTGTCACCACGGGTGTTATTTGATATTTGGTTTCCTTAACAAGACCTAATGTTTTTAAATTGAAAATATATACCATATACCTTTTTATGTTTTTTTATTGAAAATGGTTTTGATAAAGCATTGATTATATTAATATCTTGAAATGTTATATTGTGATTGGAATGTAGAAATGTTATCTTTCTTTTATGCTTGTTTTACTTGTTATGGTTCTTGGGAATTATCTACATATACAAGTGGTTATGTGATAAACCTAGGGTAGGTGAGCCTGAGATATCTCTCCAATTCATTGGATAATGTGATATAGGGAAACATTAATGTTTCTTGTAAGAGATTTAGGGAATATACCATGATGGGTATTCCAAATGTAACTCCCTATGTAGCTATGAAAGATACAGTGTAAGTATGTTATGGATGCCACAAGTTACCATTATGATTTATGATTTCTATTTTTTATTCATAAATATTATAATTTCATGAGGTATGTTAAAAAAATTATGTTTTATGATTGAGAATTATGATTTCATTGATTTGTATATATTGATGGACTAATGTTTTCTTTCTCTGTTTTATAACCCTTACTAAGATTTTTATGCTCATCCCAAGTTTTTGAAATGATTTTCATAGGGTATAAGGAAGGGTAAGATAAAGGTATTATTCAATAAAATTTATATCAAGAAAATGATTATTGTTTTATTTAATGAGTTTTATTATTATGAAAAAATTTGATAGTGTAGAAGTGTCTACTTTGAAATCTTTTGATATGTAATGTAATATTTACATCCTAATTATCTAAAACTCTAAACCTAAAAAGATCATAAATGTGAATTATTAACTTAATTCAAGATTATGTAATGTTTAAGGGTGGGGCCTTATAACCTGTGCAAGATCTCATGGTCTAAAACCCTTGGTATAATATATTATCAATCAATTATAAACACCCACCTGGGAAATCTCTCAAAATATAAACCCTTGGGTCGAAAACAATGTTGCATATCTTGTGGTTAATAACCCTAGTTCACATAACAATAAATCAAACATAAATTTCCCTCCCTAAGGAAGCTCCCAGATTCGAATTCCCCTTGTTCAAAATTCCACAATTCATATCACAATCATCACATAAAATCATCAACTCCATCCTAACAATGTGAGGCATGGAAAAAAGGAGATCCTAACAGGCATCCTAGAAAAAACAACAATAAATGATAAAACAAGGGAAACACACCCATGGGGCATCCCATAATAAGGTATCTAACCTTACGCATAAGAAACACCCCTTTATCTATCAATCAAACCATAGTAGGTAATAAACAGGGTTAAATTCCAAATCAAACAATATCCCAATCATGGGTGTGTAGAACTTTAAGAATATATAATCCAAAGACGAACAATGAAAGGAATAAACCACCTACCTCGATGTCATACAATCGTTATACTTAAACTCCAACCCTTAAATTGGCCTAAATCAGCATAGATCTACAAAACTGCAAAAAAAATTCCATCTTGAATAACTCACAAGAGATTAGGAATCAGAAATGAAGGCTCTAGGGGTTTTGAGAAATCACTGGTGGGATTCCAATGCACCCGAATACATCTCAATCAGAGCTTTTGATGGATAATCGGGAGGGGTTTGATGTTCTTCATTCATTCTGTCACTCTCCTATACAAACCACGGTGAGAAGAATACATTTACAAAAATAGGACGAGACCCCTCTTTGATATATCAAATTAAAATAAAAGTACACGAAATTTTCATTTAAACTACATGTCGTGTAGTATCCTTAACGGGACCTTGAATTAAGCAGTCTTTCAGGTCACCACACGACCATGTATTTAGCCGTTACATAGTCAGAACACGGTGGTATGCTGCTAGCTAGGTACATGGCATGTACTCAGAAGTACATGACATGTATTTAGAAAAACCCCATTTCTTCCTTTTTCTTCAAAAAACAACCCAAAATCAAGATTCATACCTCAAATCAAGATCTAGGTTCTTACAAACTTCACCCCTTAAAGCAATCTGTCCCCAAAGTGCCCTTCCAAGGGCAGTGAAGAATAATCTGAGACCAACTCCAGCCACTGTGATCGTATGTCGGCCTCCCTCTCCCAAGTCTTTTTTTGTACTCGCATTTTATTCCATAGAACATGTACCATAGGAACAGACCGGTGATAGAGAAACATTATGTTGTGATCCACAATCCAAATAGGGTGCTCCTAGGAGAATGCATGCACCTCCAAATCAACCTCCTCGAGTTGAAAAACCTGAGACGGGTCTAAAAAGTAACGCCATAGGTGAGAAACATTAAAGACATTATGCATATCCCGATACCTTTGAGGTAACTATAACTGATAGGAAACCATCTTGACTCTCTCTAAAACCTCAAACAGACCAATGTATCATAGTGAAAGATTCCCCTATCTCCTAATCCTATGGTGTCTCAACCTTGGTGTGACATAGAAGAAAACTTGATCCCCGACCCCAAAATCCAGAGGTCATCTCTTTTGATTAGGATAATATTTCATGAGATATTGGGAAGTACCCATCCTCTTCTAAATCAATTCCACCTACTCAGTGTTCTCCTGGACAAGAAAATGTCCCAGCATAGCTGTCTCTCCGGCTCTAGCCAATATAGGGGTGATCAGAATGGCCTATCGTACAAAGCCACATAATGTGTCATCTTAATCATTTCCTGAAAACTATTATTGTAGGAAAAATCCAATAGGGGTATGTGTCTCTCCCAAGAGCCCCTAAAATCTAGGATGCGTACTCAAAGCATGTCCTCCAAAACCTGAATCGTGCATTCGGACTGACCATCTGTCTGGGGATGGTAAGCTATACTCAGAAGTACCTGTGTACCCAAAGCCCCTTATAGTCCCTACTAGACATGAGAAGTAAACTGGGAATCCCCATCTGAAACGATAGAGTGTAGAACCGCATGAAAACGTACTATCTCTCGAATGTAAAATTTTCCAAGATTATCAACACTGAAAGTTTCCTTGATCGGTAAGAAATGTTTAACCTTTGCGAGCTTATCGATAATAACCCAAACCGCATAATTCCCTCACGTAGACCTTGGAAAACTTGCCACAAAATCCATTTCAACGTCATTCCACTTCCACTCAATAATGGATAACTACTATAATAGTCATTTTCATCATTGATGCTCCGCCTTCACTTACTGATAGGTGGAACATCTCATAAAAAACAAGCAACATCCTTCTTCATGTATGGAAACCAAAAATGATTATGTAGATCTCGATACATCTCGTTGACACCATGATGAACTTCTCATATAGAGGAATGAAAATCTTGTAACACCTCCTCACATATTTATACCGACACCCATACTCTTCCCTGAAAACGCAAAATCTCGTCCTCACCTATGGTCCATCCAGGAGTAGGGTCCTCACCTGACACACTCTCCCATAGGACTAGGCCTTTGAAAGGTCATAGCTACCTCATTTTCAATCGATCCAGTAGAGTAGAGGTAATATCTATAGAAGAAAGAAACGTCTTCTCTTGTTTTTCATGAACCTCCAAATACATCTCATAGAATAGAGACACAAGATTCCACTCACTAATGGACTTCTGAAATATCTGTATCTGAATCCTCCTACTCAACACATCAGCCACTGTGTTGCCTTTCCCAAGCGTATAGGCAAGCTCAAATTCAAAAGAGTGAAGGTACTCAACCCATCTTCACTGCCTCAAATTCAGATCACGTTGACTAAAGATATACATGAGGATTTTGTGGTCAGGGTATACCAAAAAATGATCTCCTAAAATATAATGTCTCCAACGGCGAAAATCATGCATGAAAGGTGTTGTCATGGGCTCCCTTAAATGATTAGTTTGATTTTGGGGTACTTAGGTGCAATAAAGTGGCTGACCAAGGTCGTCTCTCAAAGGAGGAAGTAAATTAAAACAACTTCTTAAATGTATTCTAAAAGTAAAATAGAATAGAATTAAAACACTACTAGAAAGTATAGGGGTGGTTTTTTATCATTTATAAAACTTGAAGAAGTTTTCTGGAAGAATGTTTATTTTTTTTGTTTTTAATTTTTAAATGAGGTTTGATTAAAAAGACACAACAAGAATATGTTTTTTTTAGAAAATATTTTAAAAGGTGTAATCAATCTAACTCTACCTCCTCATTTACTTATTAATAATTATAATTTAAGTAAATATTCACTTATTTATGATCCCCTAATTTGTTAACCCTTGAACCCTATGAGAGTTAACTTAACCACAAAGATGAAATTACTTAAACCCTAGGCTAGCTTCGGAACACGCAATCACAGCACCCTGCATTGATTTTTGTTCTAAGGTTAGCTTATGGTTAGTGGTTAATTAGAGCCCATATCCATTCTAGAAATGAGGATGAATTGTGTTTAGGGATTATATTTGAACTCTACAAATTCATCTCGTGTGGTCTTGTATTACCGATTCAGATCACGCTCTCGCAATTTACACAAAATCTCGACCTCACGTGTTTTTGTGTTAATTGTTAAATTTCTTGATTAGTTTCTTATAATTTAAAAACAAATTTCATGGATCATATTAAGTTAATTATAGTATCTCAATTATTCAAAATAATTAAATGAAGAGGGTAGAAGATAGATCGATCACTAAAAAACTACTCTTCCATGGGTGGTGTGGTCATCGTGGAGACGTTTTGCATGAGAAAAGGATTGAAAGGGTATAACTTCATCTTGTCTCCACTCTTGATTCCAACCCAATTAGGAAGATTAAGAGAAGAAGAAAATTTATGAACACAGAAGATTATTTTAAGAAAAATTCAAGCTACAAACATGACAGAAAAGAAATACAAAGAGGAGGTGGGAGAGGAGAGCCTTTTTGGAAGAGAGGTTTGCACAAAGCCTTACTTCTTCCAAGAGTTGTGAAGGGATCCCAAAAGACACCCTTTCAGCCACAACTTCCCAAATCCTCTACCGTCCCTCCCAAATATTGAAAACCCCATTTAAATAGAGTTTGTGAGGCCTAAGGTTACATAACTTTTTAAGTATGAAATGAAAACTCGGCCAAATATTTTATTCTAAGTTTCACCACATAGTTGACCTCTAAAACGCGTGAATTGGCCAGCCTTCTAGATGGATGATTAGTGAAAAATCATATCTGTGAGCTTTCCTCAAAATTTGGGCTCAATCCAAGCTCGGATGAAGAAGATACGACCCAAATGGTGAGTAATGTCCAATCTGGATGGTTTTGTCCACCTTTGTCTTCATGGTCCATTTACTCCCCTCAAATGCACGATCCATCTCACATGTCCTAAATAGAATTTGTAGCCCAGTAAGTTAGGAACACAGTTAAAATATTTTATGTCAAAATATTTTACATAAAAATATTTATACCCGAACTACTACAGTGAATTTTAAATGGGTAAAACTAGATTTTTCCTCAAATTTGAAAATGAATGATCTAATCCCAAATATTTCATAATTGATCATATTTAGCATAATGTGAGGAATTTATATCATTTATTATCAATAAAATATTCAAAAAAAATAGTGTTTTATCAATTCACAAATGCAGCCAACTCAAGATCATGTGTCGGGTAATTCCTCTCATGTGGCCTTAATTGTCGAGACCCATACGCAATGAATCCTCCCCCTACATAAGCACTACTCCCAGCCCGATACCCGATGCATCAGAGTAAATGGTTTAACTCATTCCCAGATCCGAAAAAAATAGTATCAGGTTTGAAGTTAATATCCCTTTCAACTCTAGAAATATTTAATCGTTTGGAATATGTCCACAAGTACTTCACACCGTTCTTTTTCATGCCTGTCAGAAGTGCTACTAGGCATGAAAAATCTTGAATAAAGAGCATGTAGTAACTATATAGCCCCAAAAAACTCTGCACTTCAAAGACATTCTTCAGATTCTCCCAAGAAAATTATACTCTCACTTTCTCTGGGTCTACTGATACTCTTGTCTTTGAGATGACATGACCCAATAAATGAATCTGATCCATCCAAAAGTGGAATTTTTTGATCTTTGCATATAACAGATTCTCTCTCGGTGTACTCAATATGATCTCAAGGTTGATGTCATGGTCATGCCGAGTGTTAGAGTACATCAATATATCATCTATGAAGACTACCACAAAATAATCCAAGTAAGGATGGAACACTCAGTTCATGAGTGCCTTAAAAACTATCCGCGCATTTGTGAGACCGAACAACATAACTAAAAACTTGTATAGACCATACCTACTCTGAAAGGCTGTAAGAGGTATATCTAATGATCTAACGAACAATTGATGATAACCGGATCTCATGTCAATCTTATAGAACACCTAGGATCCACAAATATGATCAAAGAGATCATAAATCCTCCATAAGGGATATCGGTTCTTGACCGTCAACTGGTTCAACTACCGATAATCCACACAAAGTCTGAGGTTATCGTCCATCTTCTTTGAAAAATAGGTGAACCCCAAGAAGAATTACTGGGTTGAATGAAACCCTTCGCTTGAAACTCCTATAACTACTTCTTGAGTTCCTATAACTCTGTTGTATCCATACTATAAGGATGAATGGAACCAGGTTTCCCTCCTAGCACAAGCTCAATAGAGAAATCTACATATCTCACCATATGTAAACCTGAAAAGTTTTCGGGAAAGACATCTCTGAAATGATCCACCACTGGAGGAAAGTCCATCTGTGAAGTCCCATGGTCATCCAGATATAAACTAGAAATCTAGGCTGTAATTCCTCTCAACCCATTATGCTCGGGTCCAGCTCTAATCACATGGACATCCCATTCACCCTTGTGTAGAAAAGACTCACCCTCTAGTGACATAAAACTCACCCTATGATGATAGAAGTCAATAAAGTCCTGAAAGGAGGCCAACTAGTCCATTCTGTGAATGACATAGAATTCTTCCATCTCTGAGACATAGAGGTCCCGTAAGAAGTGACACCCACCAACCTCAAGAGGGCACTCCTTGCACTGATGTACACTAGCTGTCCTAATCCCCAATGGAGTGTCTAGTGTCATAACATCATTTTAAGTAAATATGAAGAGCCCCAAGATCTCTAAAATGGTAATAGATATAAAAATATGGGAATCCCTTGTATCAAAAAGGGAAGAATCTAAAATTGAGGCAACTAGAATCGTACCTCTAACCGTAGAGGGTATGTGATCTTGCTTCTACTGGGTTTGTTCCATCACAAAAGTCTGACCTGTACCGTGACCCTATGACCATGCCTATCTACCATGAGATGATCCACCCAACTGTCATTGAGAACCTAACATTTGACTTCCACAACCACGACCACCTCATCAGCCTGAATGACCTGAAAAACTCTAGTTCCCTGGATGAGGAAAAACTGGTGGTCCTTCTTCTGATCATGGAGTCATAATAGATCCCCTATCACTCATTTTTGGTGAGAACATCCTTCAAAAATGGTGAATATGGACCATATATCTGCAAGATTGTCACTCAACTGGGTCTCTTGGGCACTACAGTCTCGTGTGCCCACTCCTTCTGCACTGGTAGTACACCACTTGACTACCTGAAGAAACATCACATGAAAGATGCAATCGGTCAAAGGACTACCAACCCTATATGTTGAACCACCCTATCTCATAGCTCATAACTCCCTTATATTGTTCTCGGTAATTAGTGCCTAATTTACTATAGCAGTCACAGAAGTTAGCTTGAAAGCATTCACCTGTGATCATATGTCATACCTGAGACCATTCGAAAACTGCCTAGCCAGTTATAACTTTTCACCTTCCAAAATAGGTGTAAAACACTGAAGCTCTATAAAGTGAGAAGAGTGATCCATCACTGAAATAGCACTCTTCTCCAAATGCATGAACTCTCGGGCTTAGTCGTCCCTCAATGTATTGGGGTAGAAGTAATCATAGAAGATCCTATGGAACTCTACCAAATCCCTATCCTGATGAATTCCTGCATGTGGGATAACACCCCCTCCTCCAATCTCTAGGTTGAATCACGTAGCATATAAGTCACAAGCTTCACCCTCTTCTCTAAAGGTATCTCCAGATGCTCGAAGATAGAAATCATGGCCTCCAACCATGACTCTACAGCATGTGGTCCTCAATCCCCTAAGAAAGTGGTAGGATTCTACTGCTGGAACACCCTCATCAACTCTGCCATAGTTGTGGCAGAATGTGGTGCTCCCTAAAAGGTCTGAATCATTCTCATAAATATTTCACAGAATTGTGCATCAACACTTATTTCCAGTATAATAGCTAGTTCCAAGACAAAAACGACGGGAGGATCTACTGGTAGTCCCTAATCCACTATTTCTCATGTTTGATCACTGCCTTGTACCTGGAATACAACTGGAGGATGTCTTGTTGGAATGAATCTTCAAGTTCAAGCACACACCTCTGTTTAAGATTAAAGGAACAACAACTTATAAGAGAAAGTACGGAACATGTGAAGAAAAATATTCATGTTTTACAAGAGAGGGTTACACAGTCTGTAGAACCACTATATAATGTGTTCCCTTAAGCCTTAACATGGGTGTGTACCCCTGCTAACCTGGTCGTGTAACACTCCATACACACGGCGTGTTTCTCCTAAGACATGGAATGTACTTGAATATTCCCCTCCTGTCCAGATTCTTCTACATGGATAGAACTACACAGTTCTCTCTTGGTGTAACACAACATGGTGTGCACACTCTAGACATGGCGTATACCATGTAAGTTCCATCCACCCATGTCGTTATTCACATGGTTGGATACACAGTCGATTACTACACGGCGTGTATAAGAAAGACATGGTATGTACAACCCGATTTTCATCCACCTATGTCATTAGTCACATGACTGAATACATGGTATTTTATAGCACGGTGTGTTCTACCAAATATTTATCAACCTCATCTCTCTACTCACATAGTCAGTCACACGGTGAACAACTACATGGCGTGTACATATGGTACACAACGTGTACCTAAGGAAAGTTAGTTCTTCTAGAACATAAGAACAAATGTCATGAGTTCATAACAACACGCAATGTGTTTTCTAGGTTTTCTAGACAGTAAGCCTCTGAAACATCTCCGGAACCCCAAAAATCTTAAATTTTTTGCCAAGGCATGCCGAGTTTTGATCTGTGAGAGCCCATACTTCCTACGAATCAAAGTTTGGAATCCTTATTCATTTTATGCCTTATTATAATTCATTTAAAGTTCAAACATGATCCCCCAAATCTCGATCCAAGAGGGCCCATAACCCCTTAGGGACCAAAGCTTGGCGTCCATCCAAATGAAATTTTACATTTATCAAGTCACTATCAAAATAGCAGTTATTTCTATCATTGAATCTATCAAAATAGAATTAATATCTAGAACAACATCTATCAAAACAACATGCAATCAGTAATGCACCCTGAATGGCATGAAAAGAATGCATGACATGTGATCTCTAGCAAGTGCCTATATGATGCAAGAGATGGAATACCCCCATATCATCGGGTTGTGATAGAAATAGAACCATAGTGATATCAATCATAACAACACAAAACAATTGAATCACCAACGGTGAAATCAAATAAATTGTAACAATTTCAAAATCATAAAAAAATTGCAATATTTGAGATAAATTTTCTTTTCCCTATACACGGGGTAACTACTCCTGAACACAGATTATTACCAACTACCTATTCCTTCATATCCAAGTCTATAGGCTCCAAATAGTAATGTAAAGAAGAAAATAACCTCCTCTGTTACCACTTTGTAACGTCTTGGATCCAGGTGCCGCCCAAAGGTGCCCTGAACTAGGTTTTCCACATGGACCCAAGTGCATTTCTCTGAACACCAGAGGCTACAGACTAGCAGTGAGGTCCTAGGGTGTGATAGTGGGGAAACTATACCCTCATTTGTAGATTAAACACGACAAAATATAAATAGTAAACAATAGCATAAGAAGTAATACCATATAACAGTAGTAAACAATGGAATACTAAAAGTAAATCCAACAGAAGCCATAATATATATATTATGCATGGAATATGTACCTAAGAAAACATCCAAACAAGTCACAATTTTGGAAACCTATATAGAAACCCAATATTAAAGAAATAGTAAACTCCAGTAGCATTGTAACCTTAGCTTGGTCTCATGCTCTCCATCTCCAACAACAATTAAGTGCCTAATGAAGAAGGGCACTTTCCCTTATCTATAACTGAAACCATATAATTTTTTTTCATCCAAATAATGACCCAAATATTGTGTGAGATGAATCCTAGTAGGAAAACACAAAAATATCTATGCCTAACTATTAGTGAATATATATAGTAGGCAATATACATAAATGAATCAATAAACTAGAAAGTACTAAAACGCAAACAATCACACAGTTTTCAATTACATTTATTCACACTTATTCAATCTGTTGAATCATGTAAACCTTGGGAACTATACTAATCTCTGTATCCTCTTTGTACATAAAAAAATATTTCTTAGAATACCATATAAACAAAAAATACTGAGTCTAATATTGTGGTTTGGCATGGAAGACTCATCACAATCATTCAATTATTCAATAACAACCCTTTGGGAATGTTATCACTGTCTAATCCCCCTAGTCTAACATAAAAACAATTCATTTAATAACTAACTTATGGGAAGCTCTCATGGTCTAACCCCTTTGGTCTAATATAGAACAAATAATTTACAAACAACCACCTGTGAAATATCCCACGGTCTAAAACCCATCATATAATATACTATCAAAAAATTATAAACAACCACATAGGAAAGCTCTCACAATCTAAACCCCTAGGTCAATGACCACTTGGAGGCTCCCATGGTCAATACCCCTGGGTCACATAATAGTAAAACATACATAAATTACCATCCCTTAGGAATCTCTCACAGTCCAATTCCCCTTGGTCAAACTTTCACAATGCATATCACAGGTATCACATAAAATCATCAACTCCATCATAAAAAAGAGAGGCATGGAAAACAAGGCGAGCCTAATAGGCATCCTAGAACAAATGGTCACAAACTATCAAACAAGGGAAATGAACCCATGGGGTGTCCCGTAACAAGGTATCTAACCTTATTAATAAGCAATATCCCATTATCAATAAATCAAACTATAGTAGGTAATAATCAGGGTTAAATTACAAATCAATAAATACCCTAATCATGGGTATGCGTACCTTTTAGCATATATAATCCAAAGAAAAGAAAATAAAGGCACACACCCCCTACCTCGATGTTGTATGATCAATATACTTGATCTTTAGCCCTTGAATTGGCCTAAATTGGTGTAGATCTATAAAAATGTGAGAAACATCCCACCTTGAATAACTCATAATATAGGAGGAATCCGGAATAAAGGATCTATAAGTTTTGAGAAATCACCAGTGGGATTCCAATGCACCTAACGATGTCCCAATCAGAGATCATATAGAGAATCAGGAGGGGTTCAAAGTTTTTAAACCATTCTGTTGCTCTCCTATATGAACCAAAGGGAGAAGAAGACATTTATAGACATAAGATGCAACCCAGCTCTGATATATCAAATAAAAAGAAAAGTACATAGTATGATTATTTAAACTACACTCTGTCTAATAGCGTTAATTGGCCTCCGAATTAAGAGGTTTTCTAGGTCACCACATGGCCATGTATTCATCCATTACATGGCCAGAACATGGTGGTATGCGGCAAGCTAAGTACATGGTGTGTACTCAGAATTACATGACATGTATTTATAAAAAAACCCAATTTATTCATTTTCCCTAAAAAACAACCCGAAATCAAGATCTATACCTGAAATAAAGATCTAGGTTCTTACAGAATTTACCAAATCATATCCCTAAGGAGTGGCAAACTAGGTGCGTAGTAAGGCCCTTTTCATGTACCAGGTTACACCAAGTCAGGCCTAGCACACCCTGTTGGAGTTTTTACCCATAGGTACATCTATGTTAGAACCACGTCCACTTGTATTATGCAGATAGGGATGTATTTCCTTGATAAAAATATTACTCTGTACTTACCCAAATTTAGGGGTTTTCTTATGCTTAGTCTTATTCCTAAGTCTTTCTCTAGAGTTTTCTAATCATAATCACCAAAATAACTAAACCTTTCCTCTTATACCAACTATAATAACTTTTCTCTTTATTACACATGAATACATGATTTATTATATAATATTACACTTAATACAACCCAGAAGATCTTGAAGACTGGTTTATTTGAGAATTAGGTACATTACGTAACAATTTAAACAGGAAAAACAACATCTTTAATGAAAAATTTCTTAACAAGCTCACAATTAAAACTGCACGTGATAACCTGGGGACAAACATAAGAAGGGGATGAGAAATAAATCCTAGTAAGTGAATAATAATGGGATAATTTGATGCATGTTAGTCAATAGTAATATAAATGGGTCATAAAAAGAGTATTAATCATAAATATCAACAATGATACATGATATATCATGATAATCATAACATGGGAAATGTGGAAACAACTTAAAACACTGAATCATAAACATAGGGGAAGGAAAAACAAGCAAGAAATAATGGTGGAAAAGTCCCATAAAGTAATAAGTTTCACTCCCTATCCCAGTATGAAATCTCATGAGACTAATTATTACCCAATGCATTGGAGTGCTATATATTTCTGTGTGCACCCGTTACTTTCATTTCATTCTCATACTTGAGTGTGTCACAAAGATCATACAACATGGATTCATTCATCATAAAATTTTATTCCATTATCAAGGAGTGTGGAATATATACATTTAATCCCCATGTAAAAGATTTATAAGTGTATAATGTTGAATTCCCTTGATAGGAAATGGGTATGTCATTCACTACACAATTGTTTTGGTATGTAAAATTGCGGTGAAATTTCAACAGCATAATGGTGTCACATAAAAATTCATAAAATGGGTTAATGAGATTGAAAGGGTTATCTCATAATTTATACATAAATTTTACAGTAAGGGGGATATGGAATAACATATTCCATTATAATTAAATGAAGATAAAATACATATGGTAAATAAGATACTTAAATAAAGAGGGGAAAGGAAAACATCCCTTACTTGAGTGTGTGACTCAAAATGCTTGGGAGGGGATTCTTAAGAGAATTGAAGAACCTTGGGAGGACTATATAGAGTTTAGGAAAGCGTATGGATGTGATCCAAGTAGTTTTAGTGAAGATAAATAGGATCATGGGTGGGTTTTTATAGAAAGAGAGGGGGTTTTCATTATTATTTAGGTTTTGGACTCTACATAATGAAATAACCAATACCACAAACCATCCCATGGTATTTGCCCATGTTTTCTACCAAATGGGAGTGGTTATAATTATTTTATAATACCAAATTCCTAAATTAATAAAATAATACCCCTACTTATGTAGAGGTGAGTCATACTCATAAAAAATGGTTTTAAAACATTAAAATATATTTATGGTTTTGGAGGATTCATAAGGGTTTTATTAAATTAATCAAAAAAATATAAAATCATATTATTTTAAATTTAAAACATATATTTGGTTTTTATATCATTTATAGTGTTTATTACATCACTTTTGGGTCATTATTATTTCATAATACATAAAGTATATTTATACGGTATTTAATTTTTACCTGAAAATTCAACTGTCTTGGAAAATTATGAAAAATTCACTATTGGATAATTTTGAAGTTATGATTCGAAAAATAATATTAATTTTATATAAATAATTTTCCAAATATTTTCAATTTCACTATTAAAATATTAATCGATATTTATTGAGAATTGTTGTGTTTTTTTGACAATAATAGTTTTTGAACCCTTATAAAAATTACAATTGACTTCATAAAAAATATATAATCATTCATATTAAATAAAAAATATTTAATAATAATATTTTATTAAAATATTATTTATTTCAAAAATCCATTAATTCTTCAAAATAAATTTCTTAATTGAATTTAGATATTACCCAAAAATACTATTTTTTGTTTTGTTATATCAAAATAAAAAACAATTATAAAATAACAATAATATGATAAAAAATATTCATTATTCTATAAAAAAATTATATACTCATATTTTTAGGGTCTTGATACTTATCCCTTTAATACACTAAAAAATGCCCAAAGAGTATGGTGCACGACTGTGAGACTTTCATGGCATGGTATGGCATATATGGTTTGGGACGTGATCTCGATAGGCTTCAACTTCTCTCATAAGTGTTTTCACTCATTCTTAAGTTGTAGGATCACAGCTTGGGATTGATATAAGACAAATCCTAGTGATTATATATCCCTCAGAAGCTCCGATACATGGGCTTCATAGGGTACGATTCTACTGGTTGAGGATATCACTTCCTTTTTTAGTATCAATTGGATTTCTTACAACCCTATATTTATACTAATCATGTGATCACTGTTCAAAATATATATTATCAAAGGTAATAATACTTAAAGGTATTTTAAATCCTATTGGATATAATAAAACAAAATAAGTTCATGTGATTTATATAACCATATTACATAATAATACATTAAATTAAATCAAAAGGGTAATGATATTTATAACGTTTTGGGGCATAACACTTACATGTTTGGTGTTTCATGTCATACACATTGTCTAATAAAATGTTCTTACTTTAAAAATTTGGGGTGTTACATTCTCCCCACCTTAAATAAATTTCATACTTAAAATTTAAACTCGATCTTGGTGATAGATTGTTTGATATTTTCTATTTTGAAACCCCACATCATGATAAGGGTTCTTAAAACATCCTCTAGAAAAGAGATAATGGGAATTAAAAAGGTCACATAGACTAACATATAACTAGGTCACTAAGTAGGATAACATTGGTGGCCAGTGTAGATACATACATGGAGGAAAATCATAAATATTTATATGGGTGATTGGGGTCATCAATAAAAAACAAGTGAATGACCAAAGGAAAGTTGAGGGTCTCAAATTTATAAATATGTGGTGATTTAGAATACCATCATTTCAACAAAAATTAAGGTTTTAGGATAACATTTTCTTGATCATTCTCCTAAATTTTAGTAATTCTTATACTACCTAAAAATATTAATAAATATACTTACTTGAAATATTTCTATAAAAACATTTTTCATCCTTTGTTTACACATTGGTCATTTTAGAATTTATTCATTAATTTAATAAATGGATACCCAAAAATTAACTTTGATGTTTGAATCACTAAAATACATGTTTAACATATCTTAAGTCCCATAAAAGAGTGACAAGTCTTTCTATGTGTCTCTGACTATTATCCAAATCCAATATGGTTGATAAATTATTCTCTAAACCTAAAAATTAACACTACTGATTCATCATTAATATTTATTCATTGAATAATTAAAAATTAATCAGGACATTGTGTAGGATAGTGGTGGGTGAAAAACCCATATCATCATTCGTTCATGGGTTCAAGTCCTGCGGCCTTTCCGTACTTGATGATTTTTCACCCAGTATACAGGTTTTTATTTTCTAAAACCATATAATTTCAAAAATAATTATGATTTACATCCTTTAAATTTAATCATTAAATAACCTTTTAAATAAGGTTTTCAATATAACCCCATTACATAAATAATTCATCCATTTATTTCCACATATGTACTTCCTTGGTCTAAAGTTTATCATTTAGAGTAGGGAATTTCATAAAACCAAAAACTATAGTGTGAGCATCAATTATCATATTGGAAAAACCATATAATCATTTTTAGGATGTCTAAATATTGACACATTATTTCCAAGTGTGTTGTAAGGACAATTTTCATGTACCAGGTTATGCTCAAGCCAGACCTGATGCACATTTTCAGAGTTGTTTCCCCTAGGTACATCTGTTCTAGAACCACATCTACTTATAGTATCCATATAGGGATGTATTGATAGTAAATACCCACATAATATCTACCTTAACAAAATTCTAGGATTTTATTCTATATTTATCCTCAAATTCTATATTATAGTTATATTCCCTGATCTTCATTTTCCTAAACCTATTTCCCATGTTTTCTACTAAACTTTATTTGATACCAACTATAGTTCCTCGACCCTAGAAATCCTGGAGCTGGTGTCATGAAACCATTACATTGACATAAGATACAAGTAAGTCACATCCCAAAGGACCAAACAGAATAGTAGTCTTGGTAAACAAGATACATACACAAGTCTTGTAATTATAAATGAATACACAAATTACAGCATTTTTAGGATAATAACATTATTACATCTAGTGTGTCCTTGCATATCTTTCCCAATACACTTATTGGAATCCTGGGTAAAGGAAAAAAAATAAGGGTGAGCTCAAATGCTCAATAAGGGTAATGTAAAAAAGAAGAAATAATGAATCAAGGAGAATAATCAATATGTCAAGGTAATAACCAAACACATATTCCATATAATCAATACATTGATAAAGAAGCGCATAAACAATATGGAAAGGTAAAAACCTAAAAAATCAATTTAAATAAATATCTAAGGCATAATCAATATGAAAAGGTGATAAACTGAAGACACATTCCATTAAATAAATAAAATGAGAATGAAATGCATACATATTTTTTTATATTGAAAATCTCATGGATAATAAATACTAAAAAAATAAGGCAATTATTAATTATTGGATGCCATGTCTAAGGAACATGAAAACCTATACCATCAAGACCATTCACAAGACAGTTTAAAACTATAGCTAGAAACCCATTTAATTTTCACCAATATTTTTTCTCATGGGAATCTATCAATGCATCAAGGGGATATATAAATTTTGGGTCCCATCCATCACTACCTATCCAAATAATTCCTCATATAGAATAATTGATTAAATTAATAAACAATATACCTTAGAAAGTATCTATATTTAATAAAGGATATGGATTTATCAATGTTTCCCCAAAAAATTAAATAACTTTTAATGTAAAAATCATATGTAAAAATGATATACGGTTTCGGAAATAAACATATCCTTGGTAAATGATATAGATAATTAAGGGAAATTCAATGTCCAATGGTCGTAAGAAATTGAATATTTTAAGGGAACTAAAAGGAATCAAGGAAGTGAATGTCAATACTATCTTTGGTTAAAGGAATCATACACCATCCAGATAAAGAATAAGAATGGTATCAATATAACATATCCTAAGTAGAGTAAAAATAAAGGGTATTTATTGTTGATGAATAGAAATATTATAAGAATATATTTTAAAAAAATTCATGAGTATATTATCCTTTTTATTTTAAAAAAATCTACAAATCATTTTATTTTAAATTAAGTTATTAAAACATTTTCTTTAAAAATTAACCTTTTAAATTTTCAAAGTCAGCTTTAAAGAAATGATTATGGGTAAATTTGTATTTGTTGTACAAGGTTTTCACAGTAAAAGGTTAGAAAAATGCCTTGTTCAGAAAGTGATAAGAATGTTTCATTGAAAACATTTTTAAAATAAAAAAT
This sequence comes from Viscum album, assembly GCA_963277665.1. Taxonomy (NCBI): domain Eukaryota; kingdom Viridiplantae; phylum Streptophyta; class Magnoliopsida; order Santalales; family Viscaceae; genus Viscum; species Viscum album. The sequence continues at coordinate 1,130,527,058 of OY728150.1, read as the reverse complement.
GGTTAACATTTATTTAATAAATCATTTTGGAAAGGTTAAAAAAACATTTTTGAAAACCTTTTTATAAAATAGGTCTTTTATAAGAAAATTGGTTCTCCGATTAATGTGTGAAATAAATTCAGTTTTTATTAAAAAATATATATAACATTTTGAGTACTAAAGAGATGAAAATGGAACTATTAAATGAAAAAAAAATTAATAACCGTGGGATAATATAAAAAAAGTTTTATAAAACAATTATCATATAAATTCATTTAATGGAATTTCAAGAATAAACAATCTTGATTAGAATAACATTGGGAAATAAACCCTTAAAATGATCATAACTTTGAAGTGAGAATTGATCAATGAATTGATTATGTGTATCAAATATAAATAAACATAAAATAAGTTTAAATACATAAATATATAGTCAAATTAATTATACACATTATCATATAATATTAACACCAATGAGGAATTAATATAACACAATGAAAAAGGAATTGAGTTATGAAATTTCTTTACCACTTAGAAATTTTAAGTTTAAATACACTTAGATGAAATAATTAAATTTGAAACTAAAAATACAATGAATAAGGAATGAATAATTATATTATATTTAAAAGTTTAATTATTTACACTATATATAATAATTTAGGCGCACAACAATAAAGTGTATCTGAAAGAATGGAAATTGAGATGAATTCCCTTACTATTTGGTAACTTTTAAAGCATAATACCCATGAAGGAAATAACTTTAAATGAAACATTAAATACAATTAATATAAAATAATTAATTATATAATATATCAAAATTATTATTATATACACCACATAAAAAAAGTAAGTGGTGAAAATGGAGTATGCCTCACAAAAAGAAAAGTGAGAAAAAAATCTCTTGCCTTGTGTTTCCTTTGGGATAAACATACTTTAACAACATGTATAAGGGTTTGAAACATGTAAATAACTTACACTATAACCCTAATAATATTTATAATATCATATATTAACTTATTATAATGTCTTATTACCCTCTTTTAATAATCTTTCATTATATTCACTATTTCAGTTGTTAATTGCCTAGTTTCTCGGGTATGTTTTGAATTGTTATTTTTTCTTCTTACATAGATCATGATTTAATCATCTATAGAATTTAAAACATTATATAAATTTTATATATATTCATTATGTATTTATTTATATTAATCCATAATATTTTGATATAGGAAATTAAATGCATCGTTTATAGAGGCAGTAGGTCGTGGGTATGCACGAACGCTACTTCCATTTATTTTTCGTATTCAAAATAATGAATAGTAAATGATATATATATATATATTATAATTCCATTATCATATTTATTTCATATATTTCACATAGTTTTATTAAAACCATCCTTTATAGATTCCATGTATAGCATGAACGAACCACAACACTTTGAGAAGGCGATAGCCCACACTTCCACAAATGATGTTATCATATTCCCACAAAATGGACAGAAAAAAGGTATGTGTTATATAGAAATTAAATAAGTTTAAAGACATTATAAATATCATATATATCATATATAAACAGAATATCCATCATAATTTCCAACTATGAGAGGTGGTAAATGGAAAAATGCACAACCATCATTTCATGATGCGATAGTTCCCCGTACATGAATGGTAGGTTCGTTACCCGTTAGATGGAAGTGTGTGGGATTTTAGGTATAAACCTTAAAATAAAAACATATTAGTATATTTAGGATAATTATTTTATTATATAATTATTTAATAATAATATTTTAGGGGGTGTATGAGGAAATAAAATGAAAGTGATCGTTGAAGAATGCTGCATCATTTTCAGGTAACTCATTTAAGTTTACACCAAAAGACATACTTGGTCATATTTAAACCCAAGATGAGTATTATAGGAATATTTTAGGGATTTTGGGATATTATTAGGTAAGATTTTGGGTGAGTAAAAGGTCTTTATATTTGTGAATAATTGGTAGGGGTGAGTGTCTTTCTATAGTGGAGGAAGAGTGGAATTGTTGTAATTTTTTTAAAAAGGAATTCCACCCACATTTTTTCATTGAAAAGTAGCTCCAATAATAGAAAAAATTTGATAAAGTGGAGTATAGATTTTAAATATGAAAACCAAAAGGACTTTTTTCGTAAGTTTCTAGTTAATATTGGCCCTTAAGTTTATGGTTTATACCCTTGTTAAGATAATTTTTCTCTTAATCGTTGTAATTATTTTTAATTACTTTCAATAATATTTTTGGTAAAAAACTAATTGGAAGTTATTATACATTATAAATTATGGTGATACCAAATATTTAATCAATTTTTATAAATTTAAATCACATAATTGGAAGAAATTAATTTAAATTTAATCCTACGGACGGGGCGACAAAGCGGGTTTTTAAAGTAAAGATATTTAAAAGTTTGAAATGTTTTTATATTCAATTGAAAAGTGAAATTTATTATAATGACTTAAATTGGATTAATTTGTGTATAATTGATCTGAATAAAATTTTAAAACCAATAAAATATATAATTTATCCTTATAAATAAATTATATGAAAAAGCGATTTTGAATTAAAATTCAGTATTTTCCACTATTCATCAAAAAATGAAACTTTAGAGAAAAATACCAAAAATTTACCTTAAGATAATTTTTATGTTAAAATTTAAATAATGAAGTTTTTTGACATTTAAAATTTATAAAATTTATTAAATTTCCAAAAAAATTATTTAAAATAGGTTCTCCCTAAAAAGGTGGTAAAATTATCTTTAAAAAAATATAGGTTTTTAAGAGTAAAATTGGGTTTTATCTTATATTATATCTATAAAATCTAATAGATAAATGTAAAAAATAATTTATTGAATATATAACATACTTATTTCATCAATATCATTCTATAATTGTAATTAATTTAATTTATTAATACAACATTCCTTTGGGTGCATAAAAATACTTCCTTTATATTCAATCAGTTTATATTTTTATTTCTAATTAATTGGTAACCAATGAATTCATATTATATTTTTTTAGATCCTAAATTTTCATATATTAGTTAATAATATTCATAATATCTAATTTAATGGATAGTTTATATCTTATTATACTAAATAATAATGTTTTATTAATATATAGTTATTCAGTAAAACTTGGTCTTGTGTGTAACGCAAGTCATCAATGAAAGTAGTTGTTTCATGATACATAAGCTAACTAAGTGTTTCATTAATTAAAATCTATAGAATATATTAAATTTATCTAAAATAGTAATCATATTTTGAAGTCTTGGGATATTATATTCCCTTACGTGCTTGGTTTTTCATGTCATACACACTATTGAATACAAGGTTCTTACTTTAGAATTTTGGCCCATTACATAAAAACACATATTAGATTATTCTTAACCTAGTAGAGGAATATCCCTACAAGAAAACATATATCATAAACTGAGTGGTGTAACTTCACCCTAGTTAGAAACACATATCTGATCATAATCCTTACACAGGTCTGAATCATGCCTAAACCCATCACACATATACAAGGTTGTCCTCTCAAGATTGAAACCTATATTCATAATTATAGGTATGTTAGGCTAAACATAACGATACATGGGTTCTCAGGTGAAACACGAGATCGGTGGTACCTTATCCCTTATACTAACATACTCTAGGGTGATCATATCTTTGGGGAACCCACCAAGTTCCCCTATATCTTACTACAATATAGACAGCCCATATGGGATCTACTATATTATCTTATCTTTCAGGACCATTCCCATCACTCAGAGAAAATAATATCCCTTTGTACTATTATAATCAGAATAAGGCCTCTATAGTATCCTAGGTATATCCATGTCACCTCCCTAGATCATATGATATTTTTCCTCTTGCCTAACTTATCATAAACTATCCAGGATGTACCAACCCAGGTACTCACAGGTTATGGGGGGAGGAACACCCACCCCACTCTCTAGTCAAATAGACCAAGGCTCTAATAAATCTCATGGTTTCATCATGGCCTACCCAAACCAACCATTTTTAGTCTAAACCTCTCTTCTATGAGGAGGTGTTAAGGGAAACTACTCCAAGTCCATTATATTATATCCATTTCATTTATACCCCTCTATGGTCTCTGCATATCATCTCATATATTTATGATAAATCCCCAAAACCATTGATGGTAAAGATAATAACTAGTTTCCAAGGGTCTATCATGTCCCTACACACTTTGTTCATTCTATTAAGTTTATTTCAAAAAAATATTTTTATAATAAAGGTAAATATCCCAATGGTGGAAGGATTTCATATTATATGTCATATATTAAAACCATAAACCATAAGAGTATGTTCAAGGGGCCACCAAACTCGTATGGAGTTATTTTCTTTTAAGAAATCTTAGTCACCCACTTCTAAGTCCTATAAATTCCATCTTTATGTCATTTATCCACACAAGGCCTGATTCATCTCACTACACTAAAACTATGGCTACCCATGCCCAAAAGATCTATATAATACTCCTAACCCCCCACCCCCACCCCTAGAAAAGTAACTCAAATAAAAAGGTGATCAATGCATGAAAACAACCTCCTAAGATGTTGTATATCCATATTTATCAAAAACCCATCATATAAAGATGAGTCCCCCATGTTCTGGTGTAATTTTAAATGAAATTGTTTTATCACCATGGAATATCCATCCCAATCCACCCCAAAATGGGGGATCATAAGAGAATCATAAGGGAAGGAGGTCCCAAATATTGGTTTCATGCGAGTGGGGAAGATTGGGGGGAAGATTAAATTTTTAGAGGGGAAATGGGTAATTTCTCACTTTTTAAGAAACTTAATCTAGTCACATGATTGCCTCACTATTTTCCAAATTGTGTGTCAACCATGCAAACTTTACTATCCAAGTTTGTACAATATTCATGGTCTATACACACAGTTTATCGAACTATATTCCAACTATGTGATTATAACTTTACAACCTAAACCCCCTCACATGGTTTGGCTATATGGTTTTCCAAATCATATTCAAACTATGAAGATCTCTATAAAACTAAAATTGCATTTTTTTTCATGATTTCTCCACAAACATGAAAAAACTATATTCCAAAACCCTAAGAAAAACCAACAAGAGAATTTTCATCTTGTGGTTTTCCCTAAAAAGTTAGAAATCATGAAATAGGTTAAAACCCTTTACAAAAATACAAATATAAACTTGAGTCTCCTACCACTCACCTAACAACTCGAGAGACTTATTGGGCTTCAATCCATATCATAAAAAACATATCTAAATTGTCTAATTCATATAATTCTCATCCAAATACAATTCTAAAAATGACCCATACTCCAAATATTTTCCCAAAAAACAAAACCCATAATGACTCAGTTCATTATAATAATAATAATGGAAACTTTGTTGTTGTCTATATTGGTTAAAGACTTTATTATTGTTAAAATTCAGATCTTATATATATTTTTTATAGGAATACTTTTTACAAGTTTGGAGATGCATTATGTATCATGATTTCAAGGATAATATTACTTTATAATACATGTGGTTATTCTTTTGGAATGTGTTATTGTGGATTTTACCAGATTATGCCAAGGATGCTGCTACTACTTTTGAGTAGTAAGACTTATAAAAATCCAATTTTTCTATTTTTTTACCTAAAATTGTGTTTAGTTTGTGTAAAATGATCTTTTCATGCACTTAATAGGTCCAAAGGTTATTTTAAATTTGTTTAATAACAATAATTAAATTCATTAATTCACCCCACCCCTAGTGAATTATCATTGTCCATAAGGGCCCTTTAAAATCCCTATAGAGATGTACTAGGGTGTATAAAACTATTGTATAAATTATCTTATAATTTCTTCTTCAATTCTTCTAACTTAATCATGGTCATTCTACTGGGAATATTTTATATATTCATAACACTTAGCATATGTTTTATTGGTAACTCAACTACAAACTCTCTGTGAAGGCCAAGAAATTCATTTGAAAATATATAAAAATATTATTATGAAATAGGTATATTTTTTAATGTTTATATTTTATTTAATATCAAACATTTATTCCAATTATCCCTCTTTATTTTATAGTAAATCCCATATTTTTGAAAAAAAATTCTGAATGATTTCTATAATTATCCTTGCATATATATAATCATGGTTTCGTTTGGGATATTGATTGATATTTTTTATTCTAGAAGTTGATGTTTGATTTATATAAAGAGATTCAATTCATTCCTAGTAAACCCTTTAATTTTAATAAAGTACTAAAAAATAAATTTTCTAAAAGAATATCCCCAAAAAAATAATTGGAAAAGAGTTATATATTTGTGATACACTCATTACCACACTAAGTGTTTTTTATTAATAAATCGTATTTCAGAATTATATATGGTGACTCAATTTTTATAAAGAACTTGGAAGATATAAAAGAAAGTGTAAACTGAAAGAAAATAATATTTTATATATTATTAAATGGATAATAAGTGTATCTACCACTAATTTAATTTAATTATCCACCTTAGTTATGGTTATTGTATAAACTCATCCTTACTCAATTGGGTTTTTAGGATATTGGCCTTTTCTATCTTTAATAACCCCTATCTTAGTACATTTAATTGAATGATTTAAAATATCCTTATAGTTAAAATAATGGACTATGGGTGGTGTTTTTGGTAAAACCTTTTTTCATTAATCATTTCAATTTATAAATTTTTTTCTTTATGGTATTCATATTCCTAATTACATATTTTTTTAAACGTGAAACATTTTCTAGTTCTATTAAGATAAGTCATTGGGTTCTTCATCCCATATTTTCTATATGTAAGAGACTATATTTTAATTCCACCATGATCTTTATGAAGGTTCTAGACATATCTGAAGTCGGTCGGGTCCATGCACAATGATTTTTTTCTATTATTTATAAAAATAATTATAAGAACATGTTGAATAAAAACATTCCACATGATTATATCTAAATAAACTTGATAAAATTATCTCGGGACCAAATATAGGATCTTTCATCTTAAAGTTATAATTAATTTAATGAAAAATATATACACCTCAATCTTGAGATCATTCTATGATACAGATGTTTATCATTCTAATTTTCATTAAGTTGTACCAGTGTTTTTCTTTAAGGATACAAAATAAAATGCCCTTAGTGGCAATACACACATGAAGCTTGAGCTCATTACATCACCAATATATCTTTAGGTGTTATCATGAAGATACCAGTTACCTTGTATTATTTGTGTTGATCATGATGAGTGATCATGGTCTTGAAGATCACATCTCTTGATCTCTCAGTCTTGAGAGGGAGGAAGAGGATGAATGTTTTGTCTTCTTTTTAAGAGAAACATATAGATTTTTTTAGAGATAATATCTAGATAATAAAAATTTATTATTCATAAAAATTATTCTATCTATTTATAAAATGATATAATCTGGAAATATATAGAGCTAGAGTTTAATATTCAATTATTACACAAAATGACTGTTATAAAATATTACACTCTCTTTTTTCCCCATGTTAAAATAATAATATTATTTCACATGGAATATACTAACCTACAAATTCATTCAATATCATTTTTATTTAATGAATAAATGAATATTTATTTAATGATATTCAATTATTAAATCATTTTTTATATCAGTTTCTTACCTCAATCTAACTATCCTCCTTGAAATTTATCAAACCTTGAATAAAAAAATATTCATTTTCTAAATAAATGAATATTATATTTATAGTCTTGTGAATAAGTTTTAGTTTTAATATTCATGTAAATAAATAAGTATTTATTTAATAATAAATTTTATTTATTAAATTATGAATAAAATATATAAAAATCAATATTCTATTTAGCTATCTTTCAAATCAATATTTATTAAATATTCAACTAAGATATAAATATTCTAATTTGAATATAACTAATGATTGAATATTCATGATCAAATAAAATTATAACAAAATATTATTCATCGATCTTGATAATATTATTTATTACAACTATTAAATTCAAATATATTTTAATTATGATTAATGAAAACACTAAATGTGTGACCCTCTAGGACTCTTCCTTGGTGTCATTATGCGGGCTTGTCAAAATTCTAACATCAGTAACTAATGGAACCCATAGAGGAAGAAGTCAATTTTTCAATGAAAAAAACAAATATGAATGCTCACTATGTATTATATTATCTTTATAATTATTTTTCTAATCAAAAAACTTTCATAATAATTTAATCAACCTATTTTCTCAATATATATATTTTTTAACTTCCTAAATTGAACCAGTCAATCACTATGGCCCTATAATTTTAGTTTGAAGGTTCCATTCCAATCAAAGGCCCTGAGATGTCATATTTTTTAATTATATGTAAAAAATATTATATTGAATTATTCCTTAATGTCATATTAATCATGAAATACCCAACATATCATGATTCCTGGTGAACATATAGTATCATGGTTTTTGTTAATATATCATAGTATTTGACCTATGATATGCAATAATAAAAATCTTGAGTTTAAGGATCATTACACACCTTCATAGATAGTAATATCCAAGGACACATTATAATGTGTAATTAAAATTGGTGAGTCTATAATCATAATATTTCATCCTAGAGATTACTAAGTGTGAGCTTCATAAGATAAAGTCTCATCCTCTTACAAGAAACAAGCACTTAATAGTCAAAAATATTATGTGTCTCAACATAGAATTTTATCATTACTATAGGATATATGTTTAGTAATATCATCATAAAACATCAATGTAAAAACTAAACCTCATAGGCACCCTAGTTTCCCCATAGACACATGTTGTCCCCTCCTTGGGGCCCACCAACATGCCCAAATGGGTAATTATACTAATGATTGTTCCCACAGTCCAACACATATTCATTGAATGTATTTTTTACTCACTTTCACTTATCCTAGGATACTTCCCATAAGGAAACCCGTACTGATCACTAATATAGTCCAAACCTCATTAACTATTGAGTTTTAATTAGATTGTATCTTAAAAGAAAGGTGAAACATATTAAGATGGGTAGTAAAAATTTTCCTTTTAACCCTTTAACAATCTGGTTTTTTATATTCACCCCCACCATTAGAGAAAAACATACTAATTGTAGACCCTACATCTCAATCCACGTAGTGCCACCACACTTTAAACTTTGTTCCTCCTTTGATACCAATGTAACAACAAGGTCCTATTGGAACCCTAATTCCCCCATAGACAAATGTTATACCCTCCATGGGGCCCACAATTATGCATGAATGGTCCATAAAACTATTGAATATCCCCATATGGAAAATCATGTTCTTTAAATGTGTTTTTTACTCACTCTCACATACCCTGGGAAACTTACCAAGAGGTCACCCATCCTGATCACTACTCCAGGAAAAACCTATTTAACTATGGATTTCTAATTGGGTAGGATCCCAAAAAAAATTACACCTTGTTAACATTTTTTAGTAACATTTATCCTTTTAACCATGGAATCACATTCAATGTTCTCATCATAGAAGGGAACTGATATGACTTCTTAATGTGACAGATACTCTAGGACATCATCACATTAATTCTACATAGAAGATCAACCAATATTCCATAAGATATTTACTAATATTCAAGAATTTGAATATATATATGTAATCTAATGTAAAAATTAGTAGGTTCTATGGCACCAACTAAAACATACTCTCACTTTTACTAGAACTAATTGTGAAAAACCTTCAATTCGCTCACTCTCACATGATATTCATTCTTCTACCAATAAAAGGCTTTATTAAATGATTATACTATGTTCAATTATGTGTAAAATATATTTTATTTTACCACACCTCTCTAATAAATCCCTCAAGAGATGATACTTTCATAGTATTGTATTTCTTTACTGATGTGACCTTGGATCCTTAACAAGTGTCACCACTATTGTATTATCATGATAGAGTATAATAGAATCTTTTTTATTAGGCACAACATCCAACTCTTGGACAATTTTTATATCCACAATGCTTCTTTAACTACATGTGAATCCAACATATACTTAGTCTCTGTTGTGAGATCAGTGAAAACTAATTACATAGAGCTCTCCCATTTCACAACACCTCCTTTCAGGGTGAATACGTATCCTAATCATTATTTGAGATCATCTCGGTCTATTTAGAAAATAGAATTTGTATATCCATTGATAACTAGCTTCTTATATCCTCTATAAAATAGAAACACACCCTTAGTATTCCTAAGGTAGTTTAATATATTCTTAACTACAATCTAATGTCATCCTCCTGGGCTCGCTTGATATCTACCTACCATACTCAAGGTGTAGTAAACATTACTCTTAGTATGTAGAAAAGTATATATAAATGATCCTATCACTGATGTGCATGGGATCCTTCCCATCCCTCATTTCTCCTCCTACTTCATAGGATTAATTTTCTTGGTGAGATGGAGGCCATGTGACATTGAAAATAATTCTCTATTGGATTAATCTATATTGATTATCATTAGTATTTTATTAATTTATATTCCTTAACTTAAACCAAGTAGCCACTTAAATTTATTATGAAGTATCTTGATCCCAATATTGTATGTTTCTTTACCCAGGTTATTCATTGAAAATCATGTGTTCAACCGTGTCTTAAAAAACTATAATATTGGTATCTATTTACAATTATAAGTATGTTATGAATATATGAAATTAGAAAAATTATTTCACACCAATTAAACTACTTATAGACACAAGTCTCAAATTCATTATTTGTGAAACCAAATTCTCTTTTGGATTCATCAAAGTAAATGTTACATTATCTAGATACATTCTTTAACCCATGAATGGATCTCTGAAACTTGTATACCTTATATGATTTTTGGAGTCACAAACCCTTTTTTGTTTCATATAGACATATTATAGAAGGTTTAGTTGAATGGATTTTTTTTTACTTCCATCTTCCAAATATATTAATCATTGTAAACTTCTATGTAAAGTATAGTTTTTATGGATATAAACATAGAAATTGATTGTAAGGTTTCATCATAATCAATTCCTTGAAACTATTTAAACACTTTTTCAACCATTATAGCTTAATAGGTACTAAATCTATTTTCCATGTCTAGTTTCTTATTTAATTACCATTTGAAATCAATGGGATTTACATCCAATGGTGGATCTACCAAAATTAAAACATTTTTTTGGTATATGGACTCCATTTCAAAATTCAGGGATTTTCCATATTAAATCTTTTGTGTCACTTAATAATTCCTTACAGGAAACATGTTCACTATTATCATATTATAATGATTCACCATACATGGTAACTATAAAAACATATATTTCCAGTTCTCTAGCCTCTCTAGTCCACTGATGTAGCCCTTGTGTCTCTAGAACATCCTCTTCCATAAGTCATTATTGAATATATTCTTGTGTCAACTCTTGTGTATCATGAGACTTGACATCATCAAAGTCTATCTTGCACTAATTATCTCTTTTAAATATTTTCTCCTTATCAAGGAAAATGTAATGTCACACCATAATTACCCTTTTATTTTAGGGGTTATATAGGTAATACCCCATGTTTCCTTCAGATATCCCATAAAGATAGACTTTGTGCCTTAGGGTGTATGCTTATTACCTGATGAGGAATTAATAAATGTTTTACATCCCTACACGTGTAAATTAGATTACATGGATTTCCTTCTACAACAAATATCATATAGAATACTATATTCCTCCTTAGTTGGAACATGGTTTTGTATATGTTCTTTTATTAGTAATGAATATCCCCAAAAGGATAATAGAAGACTTACTTGAATCATTATTGATATCATCATATATAACAAGGCATGGTTCCTCTTTTCACATACACTATTCCATTTTGGTGTATAAGGAGGATTGAGTTGGGATGATATATTTAACCAACATAGATAATCAATGAACTCTTGGTTAGGATATTCTCCACCACTATCTGAGAAGAGTTTCTTTATCTTCTTACCGATTTGATTCCCAAATGCCTTCTTGTATTCCTTGAATTTATCAAAGGAATATGACTTATACCTTATTATGAAAACATATCCACACATACTAAATTTATCAATATAATTTATGAAGTATGAGTATCCACCCTTTTCTTTAATGGTAAATGGTATATACACATCTATATGAAACAATTCAAGAATATTTTTTCCCTTTCACCCATTCCACTAAATGGAACTTTGGTCATTTTTTCTTATAAATGGGTGTGACATATACCAAGTTGTTTTAGTTTAAATGAATATAAATACCCATTTTGATATAATTTTTTTAAGTGATTTTCATTTACATGGTCTAGCTAGTGATTCTACAGTTCTATGTGATATGAGTCATGAAAACTTGTTTCATTATCTATTTCTAACATTTGGTTTTCATATTACAATACATAAGACCATTATTAAGATTCATCATACTAAAAACATTTTTATATATATAAGTAGTATTTTTTATTCCCAGATTTCAAAATAATTTCATCCATATCAAAAGGGGATACAGAAATAAAGTTTTTGGTAATATTCAGATCAAAATAAAAATTCTCCAAAACCAAGATCAATAATGTTAAAATTTAAGGTGATAGTATCTAATAGCCACTATAGTGACTCTTGATCTATTATTAGTTCATAGATCCACCTCACCTCATGTAAATATTATAGATATACTTTTCTCATGTATTTTAGAAACAAATGGGATCCCTGTATATCATATATAATACCCAATTTATGAAAATAAAATGATATCACATGATAACCAACACCACTAAGGCTTCACTTTTCTTCTCTGTCATGGTGTAGTTCTTCTTCTAGTGGCACTTCTTACCACATGAAAAAACAAATTTTTTCCTCTTCCCATGCTTCCCCTTAATCTTCCTTCTCTTAGTTAGTCCTTGAAAAGAATACTTAGACTTAGTGTTAATCTATGGGTTGTTCCCTTCGTCCTTACTATTGTTTACCACATTCTTCATGTCCTTATATACCTGGTGAATCATAGTAAGGATATATAGGAGAGGATTCTCAATTTTCTTCATAATAAAATTCCCAAAAAAAAGTAGGGAAAATTTGAGGGAGTGATACAAGCATGAGATGTGTGCAAAACTCATCAGGTAACATGAACCCAAGAATTTATAGACTCTCAATATAACTAGTAATCTTGACTACATGATGACTAAATGCCCACCCTTTCAATGATTTCACATAAATAGTTCCTTGGATATCTCATTCCATTATTGTATATCTATCTCCTGATAAAGATCTTGGAGATGGGTTTGAGTAGTGCTTAATTCCATGTTTTCATGTGACTTATGGATTTTAATAGACATGGATTACAACATAAAACACTAAACCTCTATAACAGTATCCATGTTTTTCAAGTAGATAGTGATCTCTTCTACACTTGACTCCTTAGCAAGTGGAACGAGAATTGGGAACTCTAATATGTAAAGCTTTCATTCATGGAGTAGTACAATTCCTAAGCACCTGTAACACTCTTGGAAGATATTTTTGGTTAAGATGTTATTTTTATCTAATATAAATCACAGGGATATCAAGGTCGATTTCATTTTAATTTAAAACCAAAAAAATAAATGAATAATTAAGTACTTTATCTTGATTACCAAATATGTGAGATAAAATAATTTAGTTATCTTATTACTCTCTTGTTATTTTATCATGTCCCAATATCCCTTACCCTTGGAATAGGAATGGCCTATTTTGCGTAAATTCTAGTTGTAAGGATCTTTATTTACCTTATCATAACCCAAACATGGGTCCATTAAATTAATCAAAGGTATTTAGATAGGTGTTCATTCTAACTACTAGCTCATGAATCTTTAATCTGTTGAGTGGACTCCCCAATCCTAAAATTATAGATCATATTTTCTTAAAAAATACCTCTAAATTAAATCAATTATATAATTTCACACTCATTTAGATTTCAACTTTCATAAATCAATATAGAACCATTATTATAACTCCACGATAAAAGTAAGTGTCCTGAAAGGGGTCATCCCAACCCTTAGCTCTATGGTTACATTCTAAATCAATTAATAGAGGGATTTTTTACTTAATATTTCTTGGATTGATTTTTTTATCATGTATGGATTTCTTTATTTTATCATTTAGATGTATTTTCATTATCATATTGATTTTATATAATTAATTAACTATTTTTTGATAAAATAATTTACAAATAATCTATTTACCTTATTTTATCTTACATGTCTTGTTATTTTATTTTATTTATGTGATCTAGTTTAATCATCATATAAAAATGAATCCACATATACAAATAAATAACCATGTATATGAAAAAATAAAATAAATAAAGTTACTTGATTATGATCTTTATAATGATTGATTTAACAACTGGATGATGAATCAATATTCGATCCTAGGAGAAAATCATTAAGCTAGTCTTGGATTTATTTATAATATTTTGCTATAACATTTAGTATCTTCTTGGATATTTTCACCTTAGGTCAGGTTTAGAATCACCTCCTCCCCTTGGAGCTTTACCCATTAAATATTTTATGTATGGGTGGGTAAGAGGAAATAGGTGTATGGGATACACAAAAAAAATCTTGGACACACAGTTCATGCAAAATAAAATTGGTAGCAATAAAAATAAATCTATCATATTTAATTTAGTAATATTTTATCACATAATAAAAATCATGAAATACTATTAAATTAAATAAAAATCCAGCACATGTATTGGTCAGTCTAAGCTCATGATCAGTCACATGCATGAAATGACAGCGCATTCATACAAGTTATCATTCATTTAAAATAACTCAGTTAATAAAGATAAATTTTTAATAAATTAGTAATTAGTGTTCTTATTAATTAATTAATCCATTATCTTAATTATTAATCAAATCACTCCCAAAGATACATGAGATTCTAATCCACTATGATTTTTTTAAATTTAATTAAACAATTAATTTAATTTAAAATTTCTTAAGTCTATGGTGTGTACTTTAAGGAAACACAATATGTTCCCTTCTAAACAACACAATGTCTCATTCGGTCATATACTATATACTTACATAGTATGTATCATATATTCATGTCACATAGTTAGATAGTGTGTCATTACACATGTCAAGTCAAGTATTTATCTCGGTGTGTAGTGAAACACGGTGCACATTAACCTGTATGGAATGTCATACTTTAAATTCATGTGTAGCATACATAGTGTGTAGTTCCAAATTTTATGTGGAAATTAATTGCATATTTAATATTTCATAAAACCCACTCACACGACATATACACTAGTTACATGTTATGTAGTTATATTTTAATGATCTAATTAATTTTATCTATAAAATTAATTTCACATGGTGTATAGCCTATATTGGAATACACTTTGTGTAAATAGTCATGATTTGCATGATGTGTACACTGGATTCATGGTGTATAATTTTTTTTATGGCTCCCATATTAAATGCCTAAGGACATGGTGTGTAATTTGTGCCTAATAATACCATGTTGTACGACGTGTATGCAAGCTACACTCCATGTAATCATTCTTGAATCGTATTTATCAACTAAAATTCAATTTGTAGTGTGTAATTTATGCACACGTGATGTAATTAATTACACACCATGTATGTTGATCACATGACCATAGTCTCTTATATATGTTGGACAATGTGTAAGATAGTTACATGCTATGTAAACCTTATAAACCATGTTCCACCCCAGTGGTTAATACATGATATAATTACATGCCACGTAATGATATACCACACAACATATTGTGATTGGAACAACCACATATTTTAATAGTATACTGAGACTGAAAAAAGTGTGACCAAGTTAAATGGTATGTAATATGGCCATGTATTCATGATCCTATGAACCACTTGATGGAATCTCCATGTGTTATTTACCTATTCTTGATCATATGAGAGTGAATGAATGTTTTATCTCAAATTAATGTTTTAAAAAATAAAATCCAAATGAAAAACTAATCAAATAATTGTGATAATGATCAATAAGAATGTAATAATTATAAATTTAAACATGAACACTCTGGTACAACTTTAAGGTTCTTGGTGCAACAAAAGTTTGTTAGGTCCATGCACAATGTTGTTTTTTCATCATTTTTTATGAATAAATTATAAGAACAAGATCAGGAATGACATGTACCATGAGTATATCCAAATAAAAATGATTAAATAATTTCAAAATTAAATATAGGATCTTTCACATTAAATTTATAATTAATTTAATAATGATAAATATACCTCAATCATGAAAAAATTATCTAAAGTAAATGTTCATCATTTGAATGTCGTTCAAGTTATACCATAATTGTACTTTGAGGGTATAAAATAGAATTCATCTAGTAATGATCCACACATGCTCTTTGATCTCAAAACATCATCAATATATATTTAGGTGCTAGTTTAGAGGTACCAATTGTCCTGCATCATCTATGTTGATCATGATAAGTGATCCTTAAATTGTGAAGATCACATGTCTTAACCTCTTAGTCTTGAGAGGGTGGTAGAGGATAAATTCTTTCTCTCATTATTAAGATAAACTTACAAATTTTCTTAAGAGAATCTCCACACAAGAAAAATGTATTGTGCATATCAATTATTATGTCAATTTCTAAAATGATGTAAGTTGGAAATATATAGATCTACGGTTTAATATTTGATAATTGCATAAAAATATCTCTATAAAATATTAAAATTCATATATACCCCATGTTAAAATGAATGTATTATTTTACATGGAATGCGCTAACCCAAGAGTTCGTTAAATATCATTTTTAACAAATAAATAATTAATATTTATTTAATGATATTCAATTTGAATATCATTATCAATATCGGGTGCCTAAATCATCCTAACTATCATCCTAGACATTTATCGAATCTTAAATAATAATAAATAATATTTATTTAATTTATAAATAAAAATGTATTCACGGTCTTGTGAATAAATATTTATTTTAATATTTCATAACTAAATAAATATTTATTTGATAATAAATATTGTTTATTACCCTATGAATAAAATAAGAGATACATAAATATCTTATTCAACGGTATTGTGAATAGATATTTATTTAATATTTAACTAATAAATATATTGATTTGAATATAACTAGTGACTGAATATTCCTAATCAAATAAAATCCTCAATAAATATTATTCCTCAGTTTTGAGAACATTATTTATTCCAATAGTTAAATTCAAGTAGAATTTAAGAATTTAACAAAGATCAATGGAAATACCAAGTGCATGATCCTATAAGCCTCATCCTAAGTGGAATTATGTGGAATTTCAAAAAGTCAAATATTAGTATCTTATAATATGTAAAGGCAATCATAGAGTAAGAAGTTAATGTCCAAACAACAAAAACTACATAAAAATTATAACTATGTAATATAATATTTTTTTCAATATTTATCTCATAATGAATGTTGCATACCCATGTTATAAACCTATATGTTCGATATATATTTCTTTGGATTTTTGAAATGAACCCATCAATCACCATAACCATGGAATTTTATTTCAACAGTTCTATTCCAAACAAAGAGCCTAAGATATAATCTTATTTAATTAAAATTATAAAAATTATATAATGACTTATTCATTAATTTCATATCACTCGTGATGCACCCAATGTATCCTACTTACTAGTAAACATAGATCATCATATTTTTTCTCATTACATCAAACTTCTTAACTCATTATATGCATTAATAATAATATTATGTTTAAGGATAATTACATAGTTTTATAGATAGTGATATCCAATGACATGTAAATATGTGGAATTAACACTAGTGGTTCCAGCCTTATACTATCTCATCCCAGATATTGACAAGGAAAACTTCATGAGATGATGTATTATCCTCTTTTAAGAATCAGGCACCAGAAATTCAAACACACTATGTGTCCCATCATAGAATGTTATTCGGACTGTATGAAATAAGTTTAAAAATAACATCATATAACATAAGTTTCTCATCATATAAGAGAACTTATATGAACTTTCAATGTAACAGATACTTTGATACATTATCAAATTAATTTTATGAATAATAGAAATCAATATGTGAAAATGTATTTATAAATATTCAAGACTTTTAATATATAGGTAATCTAAAGTATAAAGTTGTTAAATATAGGGAACCAATTCCAACACTTTCTCACTTGGGCCTCCATAAAACTCTATTATTCTCTTAATTTATCTATCTTCACAAGACCATTGAGTATCTCTAATTTATATAATTACTATATGAGTTCATTGAATACTCTATTATTAGTTTTCAAACTTCTGAATTCCTAGATCTTCTTCAATACATGATTTCAAGCCACTAAAAAATTATTCTATTTTTATTTCAGGGAATAAATGAAAAATAAAATCATACCTTGCAAGTATTATGATAAATGCCTCATATGATTGATGATAAGACATTTTCTCTAAATCATCATCAATATTTTTTTCTCATTTTCTAAATAGATGCACTATTGGGGCACAACCACAGGGTCTGTCTATCAAGGAGTCTCAGATTCACACACTAGTTATTCGTACCATAATTTATTTAGTGATTATAAATTTTTAATGGATTTTATAGTGTATGGTTGTTAAATAATTTGATTTGTTGAATCAGTAATATTTGAATAAAAAGAAGTATAAAAACAACAGTTTTTCAATGTGATGAATAATATGAAAACAGAATGAAGTTAGGAATAAAAGTGTTGGTCCTTGGATGATTTTCTATGAATTAATTTTATTTTAAATTAATTTTTATATCACTTTAACAATTATCATGATTCACTAAAAACATAATCATCCTCCACCATGTTTTTTAAAATAATTATCTCACTCAATAAACCTCTCAAAGTACTGTCTACACATATCCTCTTGGTAAGTAAAAGATGGTACTCCTCAATTGGTAACATACTTTCACTCACCTTCCTAACATTATCCTACAACCATTCATTAATTAAAATTATTAATTGCACCATAATCCTATAATTTGAATTGAGGGAGAAAGAATTGTGATAGAAAAGGAAGAAGGCGAGGAAGAAATAATATTTGGAAACGGATGTCACTTACCTCAAACTCTAATAACCCCTTATAATATAAAATATTATATGTGATAATTAAGTAATAATTAATAAAGACTCTATAATTACTCATCACCTCATATATGGACTAACCTTTAAGTTAGTTCTTCATAACTATGAAGAATAGTATCACATGTATAAAATAAAGAGCATAAAATATCATAGAAAAAGAATAAAATGCATAAGAGAAAAGAAACATAACAGAAGTTAACTTCACTTTAAAACAAAATAAAAATAAAAAATAGATAAAATAAATCCATACTAAATGGTTTAGTAGACCTAAAAAGTTAGACTGATCATGTACAGTTCATCTGGAGTCTATTTATAATAAAAAAACAATCCATTAAAATGTTATTTCACTAATTGGTTATGGATGTAGATTTAGTGCATTGGTTGTGTAATTTTATTTTGTACCTTGGGGATATTCCTAAAAAATTAGTTAGATATTTGAATTTCCTTAGGATCATTGAACAACTGATAAGGGAGTTGAATCAGTGGTGAACTATTACAATTTCCTTTCACTTAGAAATTAACCCCTTCATCTTGTTAGATTGTTATCCTTATCTAATTTTTATAAAAATATCACTAGAATGAAAAGTTAATAATGTAAATAAAGGAACAAAATATTTCCAAGGTTCAAACTCAGTGTGAGAACATTAATTCTTTCCATGGAGACTCTCATTTTTCCACATAAATTCAATATTAATAAGAAGTGAGCACAACTTGATCCAACTCAAGTTAATATCCTTCTATCTTCTAAAAGGAATGATTATACATACTCCCATTAGTAACCAAGTATTGATTATGAAACTTGATCCAACCACAAGAATATGAAACTTTGAAAATATCTCCCCAAATCTTCATCTAGAAAAATGTTCATTTTATTTTTTACATCAATTGAACCCTTCCTTCATACGGTATTCTTTATCAAATATTCCCCACTAAACCTAGTCCTATTTCCTAACATGAATTATATTCTGTGAATAAAACTGATTCACCTAACTATTTGTATGAAAACTATATCTCGTACTTTTGATATAAAAATTAAATCTCATATACTCTGATCACTTCCTCTATCTTATTCCACTGATCAAAACCTCTTTCAAATATTCTGACCAAAATCTCTATCTGGAAACTGATCTTTAACACAAAATTAACTTCATTTGGAAACTCACTTCAAGTAAAAAATATTTATTAGTTAATCTTTTTGTTAGTTAATAGGGTTCTCATTTTTTTTTTATTGTACTTGCATCCCCTTTTATAGGTGTGACATAAATTCTAAAGGTGGAAAACCAATTTTACTTTCCTAATCAAAAGAAATTATTTGGATGCTTCTCAAACATTCTAGAATATTTCTGAAGCTTCATGAATTCTCCAAAAATCACAGTCTTCTTCAAACTTCTTTAACCTCCACATTAAGGAACCTCTTTGATCTTCCTTATATAAGATATATATAAAACCAATTTAAATAAAAAATTATCTCAAAATCATTATGTTGAAATAATAATTTACATAGTTCTATAATGTTTCTCAGAAAAACTTCATCTGGTGATTTTTTTCAATGAATTCATAAGAAATTATTCATTTTCCTTTTATTTCTCTAATCAACCTTCCTTAACTTCTATTAAAACAATTATATTCATAATAATATTATAAATTATGGAATTAATAAAAAAAATTCTGATGAATTAGTGTTTCTCTATCTGATCACTTTGTCTTTTCACAAACTTTATACCTCACTTAGTTCAATATTTCTCAGAAATGTCCATCCAATTATATCATAAATGTTTGTTTGACATTTGTTTGTCTCCTAGATCTCAGTCCAATAGACTCAATTAAATGGTCTTCCTTCTGTATCTCACTTCATAACTTTACAAATTCAAACTTAATACATCATTTAACCAAAAAAATCACTCTAAAAAATTCATACAAACAATTTGTTTGGAAGCTTTTGTTATTGAGTATAGTTAACAATATTATTGAAACTTCTAATGAATTTTGTCACATGAATCTTCTCTCCCTGGTGACTTATTTAGTTTTTCTCATCCATGGTGTTTACATAGATAAAATAATTGAATTATTACTTCTCATTTCTTAGATTTCTCCGCATTTTTACTTATTCAAACAAATTGAACACCCCCCCCCCCCCCCGTGAATTTATTTATCATTTTTTAAGATACAAAAACTCAGTAACAAACACTTATTTCTTTCTATTTGATCATGTTTTCCAGATGGTCTGTGACTGGTCAATCTGGTGAAAATATGTAAAATTCTCATTAAAAATCATCTATAAACATTAACCCTAGTTCTTCTGATGAACAAGATATACTCCTCTCCCCTTTTGCTAACTTTTACAAAACTCATCTTGGATCATTAATTATTTATGATGTTTAGGAACTTGAATAAACAAAATAGAATTATCTAACTTAAATAATTTATTTATAACATGGTTAAGAAAAAACTTCTTTATCTTCCTCCATCTCGTCATAAAAAACCATTTAAAGAAATTCTCAAAAAAATATTTTTTTAATAAATACAAAACATGTTATAGAAATTTCCCCAATGATCTCAATATTCTTAAGAAGACCTCACCATATGTGACACTTTTCCATATGATTTCCCCTTCACGGACCTTCATTGTAGTAGTGAAAGAACTCTATCTAGTAAGGACTAAGTAACTATAGAAAAAAATAGTGAACCAAAATCTCTAGTTTCATTTCACATGTTACCAAATTCCAAGAGTATTGAGATAGAAGTGACGACCATTGAGCAACCAGATTTTGTATCAATTTGGATCAATCCTTCCATCAAATAGTTTGTGTATAACACCAAAAAACTAGATTTCCATGAGATTAATCCTTTAAAATGAAATATTTCCATGAGACCTAGTTTTAATAGTATCTTTTGGGGATATTTAAGTAGGTATAGAATATATTTTTCTTAAACGATAATTAAAATAGATTGTCAAGGAATGTTTCACTATTTCCCTACTTAAGAGTATATTTTTCTCACCCAATTTTTAGTACAATGGGTTACTGAAGAATCCTCTTTAGGATAAAATGGAGGCTCACTACTTTGTACTTGTACTAAGTGAAGAGTATCCATTGAAATAAATTTATAATAATAGAGTAATTAAATGATTTATTCATTGCACAATAGCAAGATTAATGTGATGCTTGTTGAAGTTTTTTTAGAGGAATATCAATTTTATGAATGATTAGAGTGGTTTTGAATAGTTTGAATTAATATTTTCCTCAAATGGGGACTCCATTTTATAATCATGGAAGCATCGATTAGGATAAGGAATCATACCCATTGGAATTTGGTTGATACATTTCCTAGAAAGGCATGTATTTTCTAGATTTAATCTTGTCTATCTGATCACATGTGATCAAATAAGTAGACCATATCACACCCACTAATGAAAAAATGTTTCCACTAGTGAATAGACATGTCCATTCCAACCCATTTTAAAATGTGCGATTTCAATAAATCCTTCTCTTTTAGAAAACATAAGGACAAAACAAATTAAATATTTTAAAAACATAAAAAAAACCAATATTTTAAAATATTGAAAAATGATTTTTGAAAATAAAGTATCATACTCTCTTGGGAAAAAATTAATCAAATAAATGTATCTCTTAATTTGAGGCTTTCTAAAATAGAGACAAATCAACGGTGAATAGATAAACAGTTGGTCACTACCTTGAACATTCAACACTTGTTATCAGTTGGATTATTCATACACAAGTCTATTTAAATTCATTATTCCTTCATTTAATCTTTAACACCATTATGTCCATGTATCACTATCCTTTCTTGAATGTTTTATATCCAATGTCATAAGATATTTGGAGGGACCCCACTTATACATTCACATAGGTGAACCAAAAAATAGTTCCCATGTTTCAAAAATTGTTTTATATCCTTAGTTCCTTAATATTTTTAAATTCTCTCTAATTTTTCAATTGGGGACCAAAGACCATTTATTTGGGATGTAAAATAACCTTTATGTTTCCTTCAAACATATGATATAATTTACAACATTGAACTTATACTTTTGAAGTTATCACATGTTAAGTTGAGGTCTTATCACTAGTGAAATTTGGAAAATGACTTTCAACCCATTACAAATGAATTTTTTCATACCAAATCCATTTAAAGTCCCTTTTTAGTTGATCTACTAAATTTTTTACTGATATAACAAGTCTATAGTTATGATACTATCTTGTATCAACTTCTTTACATAGTTAGGTTTAAGACCAATATGTCTCAATTTTCCATTATAAGTATTCCCATATGCCTATCAAACATTGAATTCCTATCATACTGTATAGTAACTAAAGACATTTGAATAGGACACAATGGTAGATATGATAAAAGAAAACTAATCCAATATACTTCTTTTCTAGAAGATACTAAAGAAAAAAATCCATAATATATTGTGGTGTTTTCTATACAAGTATGTTTCTTAAATCCTCATGAGATCTCTTCACCTACAAGTGTAAAAAACCCAACCACTCCTAGAATAGTCATGCTATTTATTTTTAATCCATCTTTCATCATAGAAATCTTAAAACGCCCTTGGTTTTACACTATAACATACATAGTATTCCATAAAACCCATTATATACTTGAGTACTATTTTAACCACATCCTAGTGTGCCTAAACTAGATTACTTGTATACCTACTCAAATTTCCAACAGAAAATGAAATATCAGATCTTATGTTAATTATATCATATATAATGCACCCAATTGTCCTTTCATATTCTAGTTGAGAAACTTCCCTATCAGGATTTGGAAACATCCTACTCTCAGAAGAATATAGTCTAGAAACCAATGAATAATCAAATTATTCAAACCACTTTAGGACTTTTTCAATATAATGAGATTGAGAAAGCATAATAAATTTATTATTTCTAAAAACTTTAATTTGAAAAATAACATTAACTTCACATAATACTTTAATATAAAAGTATCAAGATAAAATAGAGTTATCCTCATTTACTTGGTTCATATTAGTTCCAAATATTGTCATGTCCTTAACATATAAACAAATAACCACACGATGGTTATTATGGAATATACCATAAACAATTTCATTATCTTGGTTAACTACAAGTAAATTTTAAAATATTATGTAATTAAATATATCATTCCATTATTTTGGATCTTGTTTAAACCATATAGGTTTTAAACTAGTTTATATACCGTCTTTTCTTTTCCAGGTACTATGAATCCTTTCGATTGTTGTATATATATTTATTTATTAAATTCACCATTTAAAAATTTTTATTTAACATTAATTAGGTGAATTTCTAAATTATAAAAGGAAACCAAAGAAATATAAATTCTATTTAAAGGAATCTTATCCATGGGGTATCAAAATAATTGATTCCTTCCTTCTGATTAAATCCATTATCTACCAATATAGCATTATATTTTTAAATTGTGTTTTCAAATTTTTGTTTTCTTCAAAATACCCACTAAAAACCCTTTTATTGTGAAACTTGTGGAATATCAACTAATATAAAAGTATTTATATTAGTTATAGAGTATATTTAATCATTCATGGCTTCCTTCTAAAGTGATTCATTAGATGATGACATTATTTCTTTGAAAAAAATTGGGTCAACCTCTATATTAAGAAAAACTGGATTTTGTGTAAAAATAATATCACTAGTTTCTTCCAATAGTATATATAGAAATAAAATCCATATACCTTGGTTATCGAAGGATGTTTACTTCTATATATATCCTCAGTCACATCTTCTTGAGATACTCTTTTATTTGAGCATGATTTATCTATTAGGACTATCTTAGCTAAAGTGGTAAACCTAGATTCATCAAAGATAACATCTTTTGATTCAATAACTATGTTAACAAATATTAAATCATTATATTCTAAAACAATGAATATATACACTTTTGAATGATCTTTGTATGCAAAAAATATTCTATTGATGCCTCTTTTACCAAAAATTTCTCTTTTTTATTTAGGTACTCTTACAATTGTGGGACATCTCCAAACCTTTAAATAATTTAAGGTTTGCTTTCTATACTTACATTACTCATATGGAGTTATAGATTTCTATTTTATGGTAAACTAATTTATAATGTGGAATGATCTTTATAATTCTTCTCCCCAAAAACCTTTTGGTAAATGTGATACAAACATCATGGAATTAACCATTTTTATTGATGTTCTATTATTTCACCCAAATACACAATTCTATTAATGTTTATAGTTATATGTCACTCCATGTATGATTCCAAGGGATTAAAAAATGAAGGAATATAATATTCACCTCTCATATTTATATAGACCTAGGCTTAACATAAATGGATATTACATCATTTTAGATGAATATTCATCACATTATAAAAATACATGTCAGAGGACTATAATTGTTTAGTCTCTTAGTAAACATGGAAACATAATCTTCTAACTTGGTGAAATATCTTCAATATCTCCCATAAATATATTCACCTTTATAAATCCTACTTAAAACCTTTATTCATATCCTCAGGAAAGGAAATATAAGAAATGTGTGAGCTAATATGATCAGTAAGGATAAACAATGAATATGTGAGGTCATAACATGAGCATAAGGGTATGAGAATATGATCTTAATGTTTCAAGATAATACCCTGCATAACAAGGTCATAATCATGAGACATGGAATAAATATGGGCATTTCATAAGACATGAATCATAAGATAATCAATAACATGAACCATATGAGCATATCGAAGTCATAAGAGAAAGAATTTGTGGCAGACACATAAACATGTAACATCATTCCCCATAAGTCAAGGATCATTACCAAAACTTATCAAGGAACTTCATGGGGACTACACATACTATTCATGACAGACCACCTTCCCCAATCACAATCCTTTCCTTGTAAGGGCTCGAGTTTCCTCATCTTCCCATATTAGATTAGGTTTACCCATATTCCCATAGGGGGTTCAAGAAACACATATTTCCCATTTTGGATCAAGAAACACATGTTTCACATTTTTTATCAAGCTCATTGACTTGTTTCTCATCATTACCTCTTGATATATTAATTTTTAACCAATGAATTTGAGGGAGATATAGGTCCCACCCATCAAAAAAATAAAATCATACACACATGTTTCACAAGATAATAAGACTTGCATCATATCATAACTCATAAAAAGAGATGGGTTTCATTAAAATCATATCATTACCCATGAAATGAAATGGGAGTCATAAAAATTTCAACATATCATTACCTATTTATAAAAGATATGTCTCATAATCATTTCATCAAAGCATAACAAATTAAAATAAATGGGTTTCAAAATAATATGACCCATGGAAGAGGAACAGAGGAACTGGTGTCATAAACATAATTCCATCTAAACATAAACCATTCAAGAAAGAATATTAGTGGTATTCTTGAATAATATCCCAATTTTATAATAAAATATATAAAAATTATGTCATGTTATATGAATAAGGATTTTGAAAGATCACAAGAAACATTTATTAGGGAAAATATCCTTTCTTTGAAAATACTTTTTATAAAACCATTTTAAAATCATTTTCTTATAATGAAAGCTTTATAATTTCTTTTAAAACACTTCATTTGAAAAAATGTATTTTCCACTATGAAAAACTCTTTTTAAAACATAATGAACTTGAAAAACCTTTTTCTTTTAAAATATAATTGAAAACATATAAATGAAGCTTGAAAATATTTTTAAAAACTTTTTCTTTTAAAACACCTTGAAACCCCATTAATAAAGCTTAAAAATTATGATAAAAACTTATTTAGAATACCTTACAACCCTATAAAGAAGGATTGAAAACATTTTTAAAACCCTATTCAAGAAAATCTATTTGAAAAATTATAACTAAATCTTGAAATCATTGAAATAATTTTCTTTAAAAATAACTTTTTGAAAACATATGAAAGAAGCTTTGGAAATTATTTTAAAAAAATTTAAACATAAAACCTTATTAAAAACCTTTTTCTTTGAAAAAAATTTTAAATTCAGGAAATTTATAAAATATTAGGAAAACATTTTATATAAAAATAACCTTGTAAACTTACAAAAAAAACATCAAGGAAATGATTATCATAATAGCGAGTAATTCTGTATATTCCGAACATTCATTTTACACATTAAAAGTTTAGAAAAGTGATTTGATTGGAAAATGATGAGAAGATTAATTTTAAAACCTTTTTTAAGATAAAAAAAATCCTTTAAACAACATAGTATAATAGTAAAACATTTTTTAAAACATTTTTCTAAAAAAAGATTTAGAAATAACACATTTTTTCAACCGAAAGGAGAAATAAAGTCAGATTTTCATAAAAACATTTTATTAATTATCTTAAGTCAAAAATATTGGAAAAATTGTAATAATACATGAATATATAATTAATAAAAAGAGGAGAAGAAAATTCCCAAATTTTCTTTATATGTGGATCATAATATTTCATCAATTTAATCGAATCATAAACAATCCTGATAAACAATGAGATTGTAGCAATAAATTGTTTACACTTTGGTAACTTTGAATCATAATACCCATGCAATAATAAAATTAAATTAACATTAAAATTTAATGAAAATAATTATAATGATTATTTAAAATGTCACTAGGAAGTATATAAACCACACAAAATAATTTAATGGTGAATATGGTATGTATCTCACGAAAAAAAGTGATATGAAATTATCTTACCTTAAGTCTTGAATTTCTTCATACATGTTCAAAAATATGGTATAATAAATATAAGTTTTTTATAAATATTACAACAAACCATATTATTATATCTAATACCATATATGATCTTTGTATTACTTTATATTACCCATTTATTTATAACACCATGTTAATGTTTTGTTTTGAGTAATATTTGTTTTGTTTTTCGTATATGTTTTTGGCTTGTTATTCTTGATACTCATACTTATATCATGATTTAATTATTTATAGGATGTAAAAAGGATATAAATATCATTTATATTGATTATATATGTATTTATAATAATATATAAAATATATAAATATTGAATACAATACACCATTCATGGAGACGGTAGACCATACGTACGCATGAACAATGTTTCTGTTTTATTATCACATATAAAGAAAGAAATTAAATTAGATATATGTATATATATATAAGTATAATTATTATGTCATATATATCATTGAATTTCACTCAACCCATCCTTAATACATTACATTTAGAGTGTGAATGAATCACATCACTTTGAGGATTCGGTAGTCCACACATCCACAAACAAAGTTATCATATTTACACAAAATGGAAATCATGAAGTTATGTGTTTATATAATAATTAAAGAAGAATAAATACATAATAAATATCATATATATCATATAAAAATATATTTTACATCATTATTACCAACCATTAATGGTGGTAAAGGACAAACGAACAACATCATTTCTTGATGCATTAGTTCACCGTGCACAAGAATGGAAAGTTCATTACCCATTAGATGGAAGTGTGTATAAGTCTAGGTAGAAACAATAGAATAAAAAAAATTAGTATATTAATTATTTCGATTGTATTATATAATCATTGAATAAGAATGTTTGAGAGGTTGTATAATGAAAATAAAACAAAGGAACTTGAGGAAGGATGTTGTCTTTTCTTTGGGTAACTCATCTTGGTTTTCACCAAAGGGAATCCTTGGATGGATTTATAAACAATGGGGGAATATAGTATGAATTTAGGGATTGTGGTATACTATTTCAACATATTTTTTGGGAGAAAAAGGTCTTTATATGAGTGAATAAGTGGGAGGGGTGAGTTCTTTTATACAGTAGAGGAGTTGCATTCTTGTAAATTTTTTAAAATAGAATTCCACCCACATTTTTTCTATGTCAAGTGGCTAAAATAATGGTTCAGATTAGATCCTTTGTATTATAGGGTCTAAATATTTCCATCGAATGGATTTTTGAAAATATTCTATGTTATTTTGGCCCTTAAGTTTAAGGTTTAGTCCTTTTAAGTTAATTTTATTCTTAATCGTTGTAATTAATTTTAATCACTTTTAGTAATATTTTTGGTCAAAAACTAATCATACCGGATTAGAAATTATAAATTATGATGACTCCAAATAAATAATATATTTTTACAAATTCATATCACATAACTGGATGAAATTAATTTAAATTTAATCCCACTGATAGGACCACAAAGCAGGTTTTTAAAGTAAAAATATTTTTATATCCAATTTCAATATGAAATTGATTCTAATAACCTAAATTATATTAATTGATTTAAAATTAGTTAATTAAACTTCAAAACCAAACTAAAATATAATTTAACTATATAAATATATTATACAAAAAATCATTTTTGAATTAAAATTCAGTGTTTTTCACTATTCATCAAAAAAATAAAAATTCTAAGGAAAATAACAGAAATTTACCCAAAATAAATTTTGATATTCAAATTCCAAAAATGAAGTTTATTTTTTCAAATAAATATTATTAAAGTGTCAAAAATTATATTTGATATGGTTTTTTCATTAAAAGGGTGTAAAATTACCTTTTAGAAAAATACATCTTTTTATTCATGAAATTGGATTTATTTATATCTGATAAATATAAAATATATTGTATGAGTATAAAAAATATTGATTGAATATATAATAAAAAAATTATTAAAAACATTAACAAATTTTTTTTATTGAGATAAAATTGTGTTTGGACATAGAAAAATAGTTTTCTAAGAAAATGAATTTCTTCATTCTAAAAAAGTTCTTACTTTCATTTCTAACTAATTGACAACCAAATGATTAATTTTATATATATGTGTATATAATATTTTCACAATTTAGTTAATATTATTCAAAAATTCCATTCCAACTTTTAGGTGGAAACTATAATAATATTTTAATATTATTATTAACAGTATATTGTAGGTCGGAAAAACTCAACCTTACATGTAATGAAAGATATCAAAGGGAATAGACATTGTGTAATACAATCCAAACATAGTTTTGTGTGTACCTCAAGATAATATAAGTGTTTCAAGTAGCTCAATGTTTACCATTTGTTTCATATAATTCAAGACACACTTAGTTCTTTTGTATAACAAAATCTATATTTAGTGTTGTGTGAAATGTGAAATATAAAAAAAAATTAAATTAATTCAAAAATATATATTTAGAAAAATCTGAGGGTGTTACATTTTACCACCCTTATAATTAATTTCTCCCTCAAAATTAATCTTGGTTATCAAAGATTTAATACTTGGAATTTTTGTTCATAGAAATCCACATCTTCAAAATGAATACTAAAACTTCCTTAAAAAAGGGAAAGTCAGAAATATAATGGTTACCCAAAGTAAGACATAATTAGGTTTCCACATAGAAGAACATAGGTGGAAAATGAAAAAATGTACATAGAAGAAAAGTGTAAATAATCATATATATTGATAAAGAACACTGATCAAAATAAAGTGGGTTGTCTATAAAAAATTAACAATCACAAAACCATAAAGTGAAGAAGAATGAAATAAGTCATTGATATCATAAAAAATGATAATAAAAGGACAAAATTTTATTCCAAGAACCTTTTTCAGAAGTTGAATAATTTTTTTCACATGAAGATATACTTACTTGATTCTATTCCCTTTCATAAATAAAATCTCACCCTTTGGTCATATCTTGACGAATTTTTACTTCACCTATTTCTTAAAAAAGGAAGGGGAGTTTTTTCATTCCTAAAGCACTAACAAATCATTATATCCATAATAATGCAACCCATATGTCTTTATTTACCATCAACACAAGGTAGTTAGAATATTTTATCCAATATTAATAAATCCTCATGTGGTAAGATAATACATTAATCTCACAAACTTCAACGTATGTTTAACTAAAACATTTAATAAATGGTTGACCTTATAACCCTTCTGAAAGATGAAAATACAAAACATTAGAAATAAGGTCATGAAATCATCTTAGCATTAACCCCCATATATCACAAAGTAGCTCTTGGTTCTCCCATTCAAAACATGTGAATACCATCATCGTATATTGTCTTGAAACATGGTAATAACCTGAATTACAAAAAATCTTTTTGGAAAACATGCATGCTTCATTATTCCTAAATGTTATGTATATATTCATAAAATCCATGAAGTTATAAACTTCATCCATGATGACATAGATCACTTTTTCAATGAATCAATAATTAGTTCTATGGTAATTAGTACTATCCAATTTACTTTATCCATATCAATCATCCTTTTAACCAAGATAAACACAATTTTCTCAATATTAGGGACACATTAAGGTTTACCTTCCCTTAATAAAAATATCACATTTCCATTAAATACCTTTTATAGTTCATCAGAAACATTAAAAATATTTTTGAATTTTTTTTCGGAAAACATATACTTCATGATTCATATAACATAATTCTATAATCCCTATACATATACACTTCAATAATCCAATGTTATTCTTAAACCATTTATCAGGATTCATCATATTATCCTATAAAATCCATTTCCTGGAATATGAAATATGAATCATCTCATAAGGTACCTAAACCTCAATCCAGTCATTTTTCATATGTTTACTGTAAATAATATTGGAAGAATATCCCATACCTTTCCCATCTCATTTTTAGTCTCTTTATCTTTAGTAGTATTACAAATAATCATGGAACTTCTTTATTATCTTATGAGATCTCCACTTAGGATCATGATTTTAATTAGGACTATACTTTTCAAATTTGAAACATTAAATATTAACCCAATTCCTTCTAGTTCCCTATATTGAATAAATCCCGAAATCATAGGGTGAGAAACACTTATCATAGTAGAAAACCACATAATCATGAAAATTTGTTTATATGATGGAAAAATAATGACACATACTTCTCTAATATATGACACCTTAGGATTATTATAGATAATTCATAATCATATAATATTTAAAATCCTTAATTATGGTTCATAAATAGTTTTTAAGTTTATAAATAATATCCCTCGAGAGTGTCAAACCAAGTGTCTAGTAAGGCCTATTGTTGTGCCCTAGTTCCTGGTAGAGTCTAGATGAATATAGTGTTTTTGGGGTTGTTAACCCTATGTACATATGTGCCATATCCACATCAACTTATAGTATTTAGATAAGGATTTATTTCTTGGAAACCACTCACTCTATCCTTTATGGACATTCTAGGACATTTTTCTATAATTTAACTCATCATTATACTTATCCTTAGATAAATCCCTTGATATATCCTTAGAAATATCCCTAGGGATATCACTAAATTTTTCTCATCATAGTTTCCAAAAGTTGAATAAACCTTTTCTCTGATACCAACTATAGACACCTATTCTTAACATATATGGATATTATATCATTCTAGATGAATATTCACCACATTAAAAAAATAAATTCCTGAGGAATGTAATAGTTTAGTGTCTTGGGAAACATGGAAACATAATCTTCTAACTTGGTTAAATATCTTCAACAACTCCCATAAAGATATTCCCCTTTAGTACTCCTAATTAAAACCCTTCTTCATAACCTATGTGAATGAAATATAAGAAATGGTGAGTTCGGATTCTCAATAAGGGTAAACAAAGGATATATGTAAGCATTATATGAGCATAATGGTATGATAACATGGTCACAATATTAGAAGATAATACTCTGCATAAAAAGAACATAATATTGATACGTGGAATAAATATTATCATTTATAAGACATGGATCCTAATATAATCAATAACATGAACCATGTGAGCATATCAAAGGCATAAGACATAGAATTTCTGGTGGACACATAAACATTTAACATCATTCCCCATAAGTCAATGATCATTGCCAAAAACTTATTTGGTCGCTTAATAGGGAATACACCTACTGGGCGGGACACACCACTATCCCCAATTGTAGTCCTTTCCTTGTAACGGGTCAATTTTCCCCATCTTTCCATAGTGGATTGGGTTTCCCCATCTTCCCATATTGTATTGAGTTTCCCCTTCTTCCTATAGTAGATCGAGTTTCCCGATCTTCCCATAATGGATTCGGACACACATGTTTCCCATTTTGGATCAGGACGACCTTTTTCCCATTTTAGATCAAGCATATCAAATTATTTCCCATCATTATCTCATGAGATATAAATATTCAAATAATTCAGTACAGGGAGATATAGTTCCCACCTAATACAAAATAAAATAATACGTACATGTGCCATAAGATAATAAAATTTGCATCATATCATAACCAATAAAAAGAGATGGGTTTCATGAACATCATATCATAACTCATGAAATGAAATTGTTGTCATTAACATTTGATCATATAATTTCCTATGAAAAATAGATATGTCTCCTAATCATTTCATTAAAGCATAACTGATAAAAATAAGCAGGTTTCAAAATCATATAACCCTGAGTAACAGGTGTCATAAACATCATTCCATCTAAACATAAATCGTTCAAGAAATAATATGAATGGAATTCATGGGTCATATTCCCATTAAATCATAAAATATAAAAAAAATATGTCATATTATATGGAGAAGTATTTTTAAAGATCACATGAAACATTTCTTAAGGAAAATATACTTTCATTGAAAATTCTTTTTATAAAATAATTTTGAAATCCTTTTCTTATAGAGAAAGCATTATAATTTATTCTAAAATATTTCTTGGGGAAAATATCTTTTATAATATGAAAAATTATTTTTAAAACATAAATTATTTTTAAAAACTTTTTTGTTTAAAATATATTTTAAATCTTATAAAATAATCTTGAAAATATTCTAAAAACATTTTCTTTGAAAATTCCTTTAAAACCATTAAAGAAATATTAAAAAAATTGAAAACATTTTTCTTTGAGAATACAGTTAAAATATAAAAAATAATACTTGAAATAATTTTTTTAACCCCTTTCTAGAAAATGGATTAGAAAAATTATTAATAAATCTTGTAATATTGAAATCCTTTTCTTTGAAAATAAATATTATTAAACATATGAATGAATATTTAAAAATCATTTAAAACACTTTTTAAACATAAAACATTTTGGAAAAAAAATTTCTATAAAAAACACTACAAATTCAAAAAAAATTATAGAATATAAGAAAAAACATTCTATAAAATATCCTAGTAAAGTTATGAAAGAAGATTCAAGGAAATGATGGTCATGATGATGGGTATATCCGTACATACCAAACATTCCTTTTGCAACTTAAAAGTTTAGAAAAGTTCCTTGATCGGAAAATGGTAAGGATATTACTTTTAAATAAAATAAAAAGGTAAAATAATGCCCTATAAACATAATAGGATAATATTAAAAAAATGAAAAAAATTTAAGAAAACATAGTTTTAAAAGATCACAGATTTTCTATTGAAATGAGACATAAAGTCAGATTTTCATAAAAATGTTTTATCAATTATATTAAGTACTAAAGAGTGTAAAATGGTACTAATAAATGAATATATCATGTATAACCATATTAGAAGAAAATTCATTAGTTTTCTTGAGATATGGATCATAATATTTCATCAATGGAAGTATAATCATAAACAATCTTGCTAAATGATGAGATTGTAGCAATAAATTGTTACCACTTTGGTAACATTGAATCGTAAGTACCATAAAAGAATAAAATTGTTTGAATATTAAAATATAATTAAAATATAGAGATTTATTATATAACATTTCAATGGGTAGTATATACACCACACAAAATAATTGACTGATGAATATGGTATGTATCTCGTGGAAATAAAACTTTAAATGAAATTCCCTTATCTTAAGTATTGACTTTCTTCGTACACATTCAAACCTCATTTTTAATAAAAATAAGATTATTATAAATCGACCAAAGAACCATATTATTATATCTCATGTCATATATTATTTATTATGACTTTATATTACTCTTTTATTAACAACTCCATGTTAATGTTACATTTCGGGTAATATCTGCTTTGTTTTTCATATATGTTTCGACTTGTTATTCTTGATCCTATTAAATAGATCAAGATATAATTTTTTTAAAAATGTAAATAATGATATAAATATCACATATATTTATTATATATTTATTTATAATAATATATAAAATATAGAAATATGAAATGCAATGCACCATTTATGGAGACGGTAGGTCGTACATACACATGAACATTGTTTCTATAATATTGTCATATTGAAAGAAAGAAAGTAAATGACATATATATATAATATATAATTCCAGTAGAATTATTATTTCATTTATATAATATAATTTCACTAAAACAAATCATAATTCATTCTATGTAAATTGTGAATGAATCACATCTCTTTGAGAAGGTGGTTGTCCACACGTCCACAACTGAAGTTGTCATATTTACACAAAATGGAAATCATGATGGTATGTGTTTATGTAATAATTTAAGAAGAATAAATACATAATTAATATCATATATATAATATGAAAATATATTTTTCTTCATGATTCCCAACCATGAGAGGTGGTAAAGGAAAAAATGAAAAACATCGTTTCATGAGGCGGTAGTTCTCTGTACACAAGAACAGTAAGTTCGTTACCCATTAGGTGGAAGTGTGGGTAATTTAGTATAATGAATTATAATAAAAAAAACTCTATATATTTATTGTACTTTGGTTAATATATAATAATGTAATAATAATACTTTAGGGGTAGAGAATTAAAATAATACAAATGAGCGTGAGGAAGGATTTTACCACTTCTTTGGGCAACTCCTCTTGGTTTGCATCAAAGAGAGTACTTGGTTGGATTTATGATCAAAGTGCTGATTCTATGATGAATGGAGGGATTTTGGGAGCTTATTTAAATATATTTTGTAAATTTAAAATTTCTTGATTTGTGTTAATAAGTGGGAGGGGTGAGTGCTTTTATAGTGGAGGAGTATAGGCATTCATGTAAATTTTTTAAAAGGGAATTTCGCCCATGTTTTTTCCTATGTTAGGTGGCTCCAATAATGGTCCCTATTTGATAAAATTGATTATAGGGTCGAAATGTGGCCCGAAAATGGATTTTTTTCATGTTTCTAGGTCATTTTGGCCCTTAAGTTTAAGTTTTTGTCCTTTGTGGCAGAAATTAATTTAAATTTAATCCCACAGATGGGATGACAAAGTAGGTTTTTAAAGTAAAAATGTTCAAATATTTAAAAAAAATACATCCAATTTCAATGTGAAGTTAATTAAAATGACCTAAATTTTATTAATTGGTGTAAAAATTTTCTAATTAAACTTCAAAACCAAACTAACATATTATTTAACTATATAAATAAATTAGATGAAAAAGCAGTTTTGTATTAAAATTCAGTGTTTTCACTATTCATCCAAAAAAGAAACTTTTCAGAAAAATACTAGATATTCACCCAAAGTATATTTTTATATTCATCTTCCAAAAAAAATTATTTTTTTAATTAAAAATTATTAATGCGTCAAAATTTAGATTAAAATAGGTTCTCCCTTAAAAGACGGTAAAATTACCTTTCAGAAAAATACATCTTTTATTCATAAAATTGGATTTATTCTTATCTTATACCTATAAAATATATTTTATGAGTATAAAAATTATTTATTTGATATATAATATATAAATTTTATTTAAAACATTAATCAAAAGTTTTTTTAAAATTTATTGAGATAAAATTGTGTTTGTACATATAAAAATTGTTTTTTTAGAAAAGAAATTTCTCATTCTCAAACAATTATTACTTTAATTTCTAACTAATTGGTAACCAAAGGATTCATTTTATATATATCTATAGATAATATTTTCAAAATTTAGTTAATATTATTCATAAATTAAATTTCAATGGATAGTGGTAACTATAATAATATATTAA
The DNA here is from genome assembly GCA_963277665.1 of Viscum album. Classification (NCBI taxonomy): domain Eukaryota; kingdom Viridiplantae; phylum Streptophyta; class Magnoliopsida; order Santalales; family Viscaceae; genus Viscum; species Viscum album. The sequence continues at coordinate 1,130,490,042 of OY728150.1, read as the reverse complement.
TAATAAAATTAATAGGATGTTATAGTTTAGTAAAATTTGTCCTTGCATATAATGTAAGTTATCTATGGGACTCATTATTCAGTCTAATTTAATCCAAATATAGTTTTGTTTATTCCACAAGCTAATATAACTATTTTTTTAGTTCAAACTTAACTTTTTGTTTCATATAATATAAGCCACAAATAGTGCTTTAATAATAAAATCTATATTCAGTGTTGTGTGAAATGAAAAATATCAAAAAGATTAAATTAATTTGAAAAAAAATCACAAAAATATCAGGGTGTTACAATGTTGGATTTGAGGAATTTAATTTTAAACCCACATTGGTTTTCAACATCATTTTTATAGATAATAAATTTATCCATAACTTCATCCTTAGCTTGTAGAATATAAATGTAGAAAAATATAGAATAACCATCCATAAAAGTTACAAAGTACTTTTTATTACCTATGGTGGGTGTATCATGAAGATATCATACATTGTAATGTATTAATTCTAATATATTACTTTTTATTTCTATAGTTAAAAATAGTTTCATGACTTTTTTAGTTTTCCTGAAAGTCAAAAATTTATTATCTCTTTTATCTGTGCTAGGTGATAATAACATTTTTAGAATGTCATAAATTTTACTAAAAAATTATGTGATCTAAATGATTATTTCATAAATAAATAAAAAAACTATTGATTAAGAAGAAACAATAGTAATATTTAATCTGAATAATCCATCATATAATTGATCCTTTCTAAAAAAGATCCCACCCTTGGATAGAACAAAGTTATCTACTTCAAATACATGCTTAAAACCATTCTATTTCAAATATCTCCCTAAAACCATGTTATTATGAACTTTGGGTACATAAAAGAAATAATTTAAGGTGAGTATTTTTTTTAATGGTAAAATTTATATCAACCACACCCTTCCCCTATATTTTTATTTATATAGAGTTCCACATGTATAGAGATATCTCATCTTTGATTGATCTCATCATCTTAAAGAGATTTATTATTGTACACATGTCATGTATCTCCAGATTCAGTCCACAATGAAGATATATCCTTTAGTAAATTATCTTTGAATATCATGGTTTCATAGTTCTCCATAGGAGTATTTTTGTTTCCATATTTCTTATTATAGAGATGAAAATCCCATTTGAAAGGTTTTATCTTTCCATATAAGTATCATTCCCATTTTTTATTCATGAATTTTACATTTCCATTTGAAGGATGGTTTTTAAATTTTTACCCCTTTAAGGACCTAGATAGACCCACTATGACAACCCATATTTTAATACACCTTAATTCATGATTTATTACATAAGGATACACTAAATACAACACAAAAAAATTGTGAGTCCTGGTGTATTTGGATAATTAGGTGCATAGAAAAATAAATTGAAATAAAAAAACAAAAACAAAAATTAAAACTCCATAACATGCCCTTAAATCTTTTTTACCTTCTAAAAATTCATGGGATAACCTAGGGAAATACATAAAAAATGGGTGATCTATAATGACCAATAAGGGAGTAATCAAAGAATAACATTATAAAAGTAATATATTTTAGTCAATAGAAATTCAAGGTAATATTAGAGGGTGAGAATAATAAACTTGAAGATTGAACCATGATATAAGGTGATAACATATTATCAATAAGGTAATCTAAAAGCAACATAAAACATGACATCATAAACATTATTCAAGGATAACCAACTAGAATTAAAAAAATATTGTTCTTAGGATAAACTCTCATTCACCTTACATGGTATCTAATGACATAAATACATTACCAAATGAATTAGATATATACATAATTTTGGGTCCACCTGTCACCACATATAATATACATGCATAAGTGTTCTAAATAGGTCATACAACATATGAATGTCTTTTCTCACTTTTAATACCAATATTAAGGGATGTGGGTTTCATAAATGGAATTAAAAAATCAATAGAGGATATGTATATCTATTTGAATACCCATTAGTGTAAATGGGGATAAGTATTCACTACTCAAATGTTTCGCATTGAAAATCATATGATAATTTCTATAGCATAATAGAGGTATATAATGATTCATGGAAGGGTTTAATGAGATTTAAATGGGTCTCTAATCACATGGAAACCATAATAAAATTAATATATATGTTTCAGAACATATCCTAGTATAAAAAAAATGGAAATAAAAATGCATAATATAAATAAGGTTCATGAATAAAGAGGAGAATAAGAGGATCCCTTACATTGAGAGGGTTCTTTTAAAAGCTTGGTAGGATATTATTAAGAGATTGGGGGTGCCTTGGGAGGGATATAGGGAGGTAAGGGTAAATTAAATTAATTATCTAATGGTTTTGAGTAAAGATGAATGGGAGGTCGGGTGAGTTTTTATATTAAAAGAGGTGAATAATTTATTAATTTCTAGACTTAGGTTTTGGACACTATATAATAAATTAATCCAAACCAAAAATCATCCTAATATTTCTTCACATGGTTTATAAAAAATAATAGTGGATTTCATTATTTTGTAAGGATAATAATTAAACTCCTTAAACTAATAAAATTTGTAATGTTTAAGTGAGACATTTTTATAAATAATTGATTTTAAAATCTTAAAATATAATATAGGTTTTGGAGGATTAAATAATGGATTTAAAAATTGATCAAATAACTTCAAAAACACATTAATTTAAAGGGGAAATGTAATTTTTTTGTAGGTACTCTTTAAATTATCTATTACATTACTTTTTGAGATTTTATTATTTCATAACACATACTATATGATTATATCATATTTAATTTTTTGCCAAAAAAATGACTATCATTGAAATTTATGAAAAATTAACCATTAGATAATTTTAACACAATAATTTGAAATATTTATTTTATTGAAACAATTCTCTAAATATGATAATTTACACTTTTAAATAAAAAATACCCATTTATTGAAAAATATTGGTTTTTTTAAAACAACCATGTTCAGGCCCTTAGAACAATTACATTTTACTTCAAAATATTATATTATCCTTATATATAATAAATATTATTTAATAATAATATTTTATTAAAATATAATTTATTCTAAAAATTAAAGAATTTTTCATATATATTGTATTAATAGAAACTATATATTTCCCAAAAAAATATAATTTTGTTTTCATCGTATCAAAAACAATTATAAAAATTTATTATTTAACCATTATAAAGCAATAAAATATAAACTTAATCATTATTTTATCAAAAATAAAAAAATAAAAAATCATAAAGTTAGGGCTTAGATACATAGCCCTTTATTATACCATTGAATTCCCTAATATTAGGGTGTAAGATGGTGATATTTTCTTAGGGTGCTTTGGAGGACATGGTTTAGGTTGTGATCTCAATGTACTTAAACTTATACCCCAAATAGTTTCTACTATGCTTTATTTGTTTAATATTAGCTTAGACTTGGTCAAGAGAAAATCCAAGTGATGTTAAATCCCTCAAAA